>OV725077.1:210847071-212194571 GCA_928085145.1 Nezara viridula
TAAGGCAAGCCTGTTTGATTATAAGTTATTTTATTGATTTACAACTATTTCGTTCGTAATTTTCCTATTTGATAAGAGTTTTCACAGTTTGTAAAAACAAAATATAGTTAATTATGTGCACAAAACATTAATTAATTACGTTAGGCAAGAACGTAAACAATCCCATACGTTGTGATTAAAATTCGTCACAAAATATTTACAACTTTTACTCACTACCAAAATTCTATCAATAGGTGAAAAAAGTTGTCTGCACCTAAGGCCCACTTAAGATGTATTTAAATTTACAAAAGGTATTGAAAAGTGAAAGGACTGCTAAGGAAATTTCGGGTTTGATTTATGTTTTTAATACGAAAATCAATTGAAAACCGGTTTTTGAAGTCTAATGTAGAACATTGCCGGTAACAGAAAAAAAAAAAAAGGATGAACTGAATCACAATATTTTGAAGCTACCTGTCAGGGATAACAACTCGTCTGAAATTTCAGGGCCCAATTAGTCAACTTTGCTAATTTAAGCAGAAAAAAAATAACAGTATAATTAGTTGTATTAATTGAACTCGTTATCAGTTGATTTGCATTTACACTACGATATCATAGCAACCACTAATTATTATTTCGACCTTGAAAATTATGTAAAAATGCAAATAGTTCGAAATTGGTAATGATACTGATCTGATCCCAACATCTTTTTGGGGGTTTAACAAGAATATGTCATCAAAAATAACTTCTCAACATACCTAATTCATACTAAAAAAATAAAAATAAAATAATATTGTATACGATTTAATCACTTTTTTTTTTTTTTCTTCCCTACCTCGCCTTTTAGGCTATACGGGATTTCCCCGGGCCGGAGGGTGAGGGCGGGGAATTTAAAATCCCCTCCGGCACCAGGACGATTTAATCACTATAGTTTTTTTAATTGTATCATTTATTAGAATTGAATAAAATAAAAGAAGAAACATAAAAATTATGTCATGTACAAAGATGAATCCCCAACATGTCTGAGATAAGAATGTCAAATTCGGTTGGCCTAAGCCGTAATGGCAGACACCGGATGATGGTTGATTAAGAATATAGTCTACAGAAAGTAAATATGCTGCAAAAAATATTTATTTACTGCCCCAAACATTTTTTTTATATAATATTCTTTAAAAATTACACTAAATATAGATTGGTATTTAAAAAACCCTACGAATTATTTCACAATGGTTTATTGTTTTCAAACAATTATACATTTAAAGTAACAATACCATCCTGGTAACAAAAAATAGATAAATAAAAGGTGATTATCGAGTTATAATTATTGCCCTAAACATTTCTTTTCATCATTAGTAACTCGCCAAAAAAAAAAAAAAAATAGCATTACTTCATCAGCACATTCAAAAATTAAAATCCAAAACAAACGATATAACCTTTGCAGCAAAAAATGTAAATAGCATAGAGAGACCATATCTTTGCTCCCAATTATCCGATTTTAACGGCGTTTTTTTTTTTGTTTTTTTTTTAGGAAATTCCATAAACTTTTAAATAACCATACAATATCAACAAAAAAGTGTATTCTTTTTGAGGTTAATTTTACCATTCCACGTAACTTTTTTTTCCAGCTTCTTATAGTTGAATTATGTTATGGATATGAATTTAAAGAGCATCGATAAGAGGACTTTAGCCAAATTTCAAACAAATCGGTACGTGCGTTTAAACGCTACAGTCTATAGCAACGCAGGTTTTTCAGCCGCCATCTTGAAAGGAAAAGGCAGATAGTAATGTCGATGAAGGAGGATCATCCTCGATTGACCTCTGACTTTAAATTAAAAAAAAAATCGGTCCAGTAATTTCGGAGAAACTGCGCCGACAGCGGATGGACAAAAAAATTGTATTTTTAATTGCACGTATCCTGAAACGTAAAATCTCAGTTTTCGAGAGGGGATTAAGTTTTTGAGTTTTCCGTTCGATTATAATGGTTCATTATTGAAAATAATAAACCATAAAAATATCGTTTGCCTGCCATCCATAATTGACTTTAAATATCCTTCATTCAAATTTTATTACTCAAATAATTGTTTTAAACTTTTAAAACAGCAATCTGTTGGTTATATTCTGGCAGTTCCATGAGATAAACAAATAAATATCATTTAATTGTTTTATTGTTTCTATTTCATGACGAATTTCGTGATCTGGCAAGTTTTCTTCGGGTTCAATCGTTTTAAAGGAAAAAATAACAATCAAAGTTATGGAAAAAATAAGAAATTGCTATTTTTTAAAATAATATTTCGTGAAATTGACAACCAGAATGAACTAAAAAACACTATTTAGTTTATGAATATGCTGAAACTAAACAACTAAACTGATTAACTAGCTTGGAATTTAATGTGAATTATTCAAGCGGCCGTTTACAATATCTAGTTATTGTTCCCTTAACTATCAACTGTTTCACAATAAAAGATTTTTCTTAATTACGTCATCACGTTGTCATGACAACAGCAATATTCGACACTAATTGGCCCGTATATAATTCGCATGAATGTCGATCAATGGATAAACAGTAATATAATATGGAAATAAGTTAATAAAGTATTATTGTGAGAGGGAAGGATTTTTTTACCATGTCGCTTATAATGGTTCAATATGGAAAATTTATTTGTTTAATCTCATACTCTTCTACCGCATAGTAATGTTAAGATATGGAAAATAATAAACTAAAATATATGAACAACTGTTAGTGAACTGTAAATTGATTCGATGATAAAGTAATCACGAAGAAAGATCTTTGAGACATAATATTTCATCGAAATTAAATTCATATTTTAGAAATAAAGGATGAAAAATAATACTGATCATCATTCAAAAGATTTGAATTATACGAAAAGGTTTCTCTTGACCTGAAAACTTCCTCACAAGTAACTTAGATGGTGGAAGTAAATCTATGTAATCCAAGTAAACTAAAAAAAAAAAAAAAAAAAAAAAAAAAAAAAAAATAAAAAAAAAAAAAAAAAAAAAGTGTTCCGAAATTCGATCGATTGTATGAATGGAACGACCGATGCAATATCTCATTGACAAACAAGTTCTACCTCTTTGATGAAAGGTGTAAGGAGATTACTTCAGCGCGATTTTAGTTTCACTTTTCTTAACCGCATCCGCAACTTTTTTTAATTAAATTTTCAACTAAGCTATCCTCAAGCAGAAGTGGACACCTTCTGTCTATCGAAAGCTTTCGAAAATAAGCTGTTTTTAGCAAATGTGCAGATTATATAAACAAGAAATAAAACCATTTAGAATATGAACTTGATTAATTTCTTTGTTATTAATGTAGATTTTTACTTCTTTTATTATGATTAATTTCCGATATGCAATATCTCAATTGATAAAAATGTTAACAAAAATTAGTATGTGAATCCAAGCAAAAAAGAGACGGTAGTGGACGAGCGGAGGGGAAGATGATAGCGATCAGAAACCCGAGACTCCCTCCTGCCTACCGTACTGCCGGGAAGAAGGGATTTTTCAAAATATTATCTTCAGCTTTCTTCCACCAATCCTTCTCCTGTATAACGATACGTGACTAACTACCTAATATTAATTTTAGATTTAGTACTTCATGAATATGCATTCCTTGTAGTCTTTAAATATTAACAATGGAAACAGAATAAGACAGGAAGAGGTATTCCAAAAGGTGGAATAACTAACAACTCTTTCAATATCGACTTAATTTAAAAAAAAAAAAAAAAAAAAAAAAAAACAGGACTAATTTCATATCCTACTTCAACTGATCAATTATCAATCTCATAAGCGCTATACGGTAAAAAATAAAATAATATCGTACCTAATTGTTCAGAGATAAAAATTAGCAAATATTCAGTAACACTTTTGACTATATCTAAGAATTTTAAAACTCGCTAATATTCATATAGGTGATGTTTTTTTATTAAAGAATTTCCAACTAGTGTGGTTCCTTGAACTAAATATATTTTAAAATATAGATAACTAATAATAAAAAAAATTCATATTTGTGCCATCACTATAAGTGATTGTTATTATGAAAATTTATTTGTTTTGTGTTGCTTATAATTTACTTAAAAATATGTTTGAGCACACAAAGTTTAGGTATTTAGGGTTTACTTTAGATAACTATAAAAAACGAAACTGAAGAGTTTAATGCTAGTTTAAAGGCGGAAAATGCTTGTTATTTTTATCTTGAAAAATTAATAAGCTCGCGCATCCTATCCTGAAACTTAAAAATAAGAATAAGTAGTAGAGTTGGGTTTGGACGGAAGAATATAGAGAGCGATTGGTGCTACCGGCATCGAACCTTCTGGCTTGCTAAGTCTGTTATTCTATTATATTCGTCTTTTTGTCTATATTTGTG
The DNA here is from genome assembly GCA_928085145.1 of Nezara viridula. Taxonomy (NCBI): domain Eukaryota; kingdom Metazoa; phylum Arthropoda; class Insecta; order Hemiptera; family Pentatomidae; genus Nezara; species Nezara viridula. Next base: position 210,851,429 of record OV725077.1, read on the forward strand.
AATAAATGTGTGTGCGATTTAGTTTTGGATTCTTAGTAATCGATTTTTTTTTTAATGTTTATGTTATGCAATGTAGATGGCTTAATGTAGTTTTTTAAGTTTGGTGTAGTTATTATTGTATATTTTATAAGACTAGTATTATGACGAGGAAGGAAAAGAAGAAAAGATATGTATATATATATATATATATATATATATATATATATATATATATATATATATATATAGTAATAGAATAATATAGTGTATACATTATGTCCAACTTGATTGATCGGTATGCTGTAAAGCAGCCCTATGTAGTAGGCCAGCACTATTTTCAATAAAGTTTTTTTCTCTCTATTACTTATAACTTTACGTATTTAAAAAACTTATCGCAACATTTAATTGCTTGTTATTTAATTTCTTTAGTTTTCTGAATCATAAAGACATTTTCGCAAAATACTTAAATTCTCATTTTTATCTTATTTTTTAAAAGAAAGCTTTCTTTGAGATAACAGCAATATCTTTCTTTAAATTAAACATATATATTTAAATCTTCTTGTTTCATTTTCCAGTAAAAAAAATCTTATTTTTAAACATCTTCCATATTTATGTTTTTTTTGTGCTTAATTTATAAATATATTTTGTCTATGAGAGTAATATGAAAATTAATAACTCTCATTTAATTAAAATTAGGTTGCAGTTCTTTTATTGGAAGAATAATAACACAATTTCATTTCAACAATGAGGAAGAAAACCATGCCCCCTCCCCCCCCCCCCCCGCTGACCTACTCATGCATAATAGCATTGACCCTAAAATGGCCGCTAGACAATCGTTCGCACCGTCATCCCCTCGGACAAATTGTCATCAGATCCTTGTTCCTAATGGCCGAGTGGCCAAGGCTTCAGCAACCCCCGCAACTGACCTACAAATATCCCTCCGCCACTTGATTGGGGTCTCGAGTAATGGCAAACACTCTCTTTAATTGCGGCCTGTTCCTATCTGTTCCTGACAGCGGCAGCAATATTGTTTCCTCCCCTGCGGAGGTGTCGGGGGGTAGCAAATCCCACCAAAGCCTTTATATCAAGTGTTATAAGACTTGTAGGGCTGCCTGGAAATTGTTTCTCCAGAGTACGTCGAGGGCCCTCTCTATAGAGAGCTAAGAGGGCCCCTCTTCCGCTTCATTTATATCCTTCATAATCCTTTTCTTGTCGCCTTTTGTCGAGAACCACAATTGTTCCATACGATACTATAAATATTATGATGAAAAAATTTAGAAGTTATTTGTTACCTAAACTTACGAAATATAGATTTCTGGCGCATCAAAATAAAAAAATCCCAAGAATAGGTAAGGAGGTTTGTCGTTTATAAAATTAGTAATATCACAAAATAAGAATCCTTACACCTCATGAAGGCAACATTCAATATTTGGTATAAACTTACTGATACATGACTAATTGTTATACAAGAAGATCATGAAGTTAGCTTTTAGGAACTAGGAATTTAAAGCTTTACTCTAGTTGAAGATTAAAGATTCTTTACTGAACACTAACACATGAGATTTGTAGCATGTAAAGTATGATTAATTCTTAACACTCTCACGAACGGAGTGATCAAAGTACTAAGCTGTTTCGGTCCTGTGTCGAATAGATTTATATTGTTTCATCGGCCATAAGAGATGCTCCTGGGGCACATTCAGTCTCTATAAATTGGGCATTCTTAATCCAATAATTAATCAAGGAGAAAAATCATACGGCTGAGCATGATCTCAGTCATGTATTTTAACCTTTAAATTGCACCAATGTTGACTAAGAAACAATACTTCCATAATAAATACTTAACCTAAGATTCTCAATGTGTTGTTTAGGTACAGTTTTTTTATTTTTTTATATTCTGGTTGAATCCATCGGTAGGTTCAAACATAAGTAGAACCTTTAAAGAATACTGAAATGAGAAGATGACAAGTTTCACAATAGAATACCTAATTAATGACATTTAAATTTATTCTAAAGTTTCTTTAAATTTACTTAGACAAATGGATATGCTAATGCAGACGAATAATTAATCATATGCATTCATTTTTACGCAGTAATTTACTAAAATGGCAAAGTATAAGTATATTTTAATGCAAATATCCTTTCAAATCAAGATAGTTAAGTTTAACGTTCTATTTGGCCCCTCACTGTATTTTTTAATACATCTAACAATGAAATAAATTAACTGCATTATTTATATAAGAATACTTATGTTTTAAAATGAAATAATAATTTCTTGGGCTATATACATCAACACTCAATCAATGTTTTCAAACTATATATATATATATATATATATATATATATATATATATATATATATATATATGTGTGTGTGTGTGTGTGTGTGTGTGTGAGTATTAAAAAAACAAAGGTGTGTGCTTTAGACCACACGATCGAAGTGAAAACATCACAAAGCGAGCCTAATAATATGAAATATATATTATAAATAAAAGCTCATTATAAAGAGGATGAAATGCTGAATATTTCCCTCGCTTAGAGTTTGCAGGTCCGATTTTTAGTTTATGAGATATTTTAATCCATAGCTTCCATAAAACTCGTTATCATTTGGTTTTCGACATTATTATTTTCCTTTTCGCCTTCCGAAAACGCCGTTGCGTTATGATACAATTTTCAGTAATAGTCCATCACAGAATAGATGAAATGCTGAAAAATTCCCTCGGTTACAGTATGCAGGTCTGATTTATAGTTTCTGAGATATACTGGCATTAATCCATATGCAAAACACCTCAATTAGTCGACTCCATCCGACTTTACCCGAGCGTTACATTTTGGAGATCTGACGGCTCATTCTCCATAAAAAAAGTGCATAACGCACGTAAAGAAGTTTTCACTTTAAAAAATATCGCAACCGTATGCCCGAAAGGGTGGCAGGATAGATGTCTGGAATTTTATAGATGATTTAAGTTGATAATTACTGCAACTTTTGATATATGACGCTTTATTTTTAATTTGTCGCTTGATATAAATTATTCGACCACTTTCTCATCATTCAGTCTAATTTTTCTATTCTGTTTAACTTTTTGTTCACTTCAAAAAATAAAAACATAGAATAAAATAAAATTAAAAATACATATTGCTAATATGTACATAGGCTATGCTCATGTGAAGTTATCTCTTGGGAGCTGTCTTATTTTCCGCACCTGGAGTAGAATAATATCTTCAAAATAATGGTTTGATCATCAGATCGGATGAAAAAGTAATGAAAATATTGGACACCGACTAAAAAAAAATCTTTGGGAAATAATATATAAAGATTTATTTATTTAAATTTCTCGACCACTAGGGTCATTTACACTGTAGATTCATGTCTTTTAGGATATTTATAAAAAGGTTTAAATCTACTATTGGGTCTAAAGTTATTAAACGGCAATAAAGTTATTTAAGGTTACAAACATATTTTTAACCAATTTTAAACACTGCTTGAAGTATTTTTAAAGATCCAAGGAATTTTCGTCGAAAACCACTTAGGTGCCATAGAAAACTTATCACATGTTAGAGTCTTAAAAATTTAAATATTATTACTATTTATGATTGTCCGATATCTCTAAGACAATAACTCATACAATAAATAAGACAATATGTCTCCTTGTGCACTCTGAATAATATAGAAAGAAATATTTCGATATATTTTGTATGTATAATATATTAAGGTATGGCTTCTATACTCTTAGTAAGAGAGAAAACTATAAACTAAGGCTCTTCTGCATCAAACAAATAGGTCTTAAGTGAGTATCATAACGGAGTACAAGTTCAGGAATATTTTATTGCCTAACTAGTAAACTTGAGAAATAGTTTCCAGTGGTGTAAGCTATTCACTAATATCACTATTCATTAAATTTTGGTTTTAACAGTCATGGTAAAGAATGAATTTCCACCATTGTGCATGTGTTGAGTAGACTATCTTGATGATATTAATTGTATATAGGATATATATACTACCTAATATGAGAGCTCTCATTGGGTATACTAGTATGTCCATGTTTTGATTCTCACTATAAGAAATTCGTTTTTAGATTCGAAGTATTTACGACAGTAATATTTTTCCTTGCTGTAATTTCATAGTAAAGGTTAAAATAAAAACAATACAAACGTAACATAGAATAGGTTATAGATTTAATGCTGAAACCGGAAAATAATCTATGAGAAAAAATATCAAATGTAACTGAACCAACATATAAAATACAATCCTATCTGTAAGCTAGTTTGGACAAAATATATTTATAATAAAGGGACAATAGGGGATAGATGAGGGGCATTTAGGGACAGCTGGTGGATAGGGATGAGCCCAGCTGGAATAATCCTCGGAGAAGACACACGATGGGAATGGCTCCAGGGCAGTTCTCCAGTAATTGCGTACGCTCCTAACGACTCCGGAGTTCGAGCTCCGGCTTATAGAGTTATTAATAAAACACGTCAGTCTCTCGTGTGTGACCATCTCTTTAGTCACACCTCATTTCTTAATACCTTCATCTCATCAGGGCCATCATATAGCACAGCCTTTTTTTTTCCAAACTGCAATTTTTCCAAGCTGATGTTGATGCCTTCATTTTTAATGTGGTTCCGTAACGGTGGAACAGTATCAATCAGCTTGATCCATTAGTTTTTTTGTTTTCAATATAGCACCTCGGCTAATGAAAACATTACAGAACGTTCTAATCGCCCTATTGTTGTTTAATGTACGTGTGGATAACCAGATTATGGGTGGCTTAAGAAATGCAAAGATAAGATATTCATGCAAAGTAATATGGAGAAGTGTGAACTGCATGATCACAGTCGGATTTAAGCCTTTCAACGTAGTTTTTTTCAGCTTCAACAATAAGGTTTTCACACATCAACATTTGTCTTTATAGCTCATCGATATATTTAGTTCACTTATTTTTAGGTAATTTACGCGTTCGTTTGGTGAAGGTAGTTTACGTATGCGTGCAGTTGCAAAGTGTTCAGAGCCGTAAAAAAATAATCCGTTACTATTAATGCAAAAACATAAAGTAACTAATCTTGTGAGATAACAGCTATAGTCCCGCCCAGTGTCCAACATAAAACGAACAGTAAATATTATTATTATTTATAATGAATTACACCCTGTAATAATGTTATATCTCCTTAAGGAAAATGTTAATTTTTTAGATTTTTTCTGCGGATAAGTCAACCAGACAATTAAAATAATTATTTTACTTGTATGGAGCCTTTTCTTTTTATTTTATTTTCCTTCTTTAATGTTTTAACCGTTTCGATCTAATAATAATTTAATATTGAAGAATTTATTATCATAAATGTACTCTATTTGATAAATAACAATCATGATAGCTCTATTACAACACAGTTTTTTTTAATAACAATTTAAGGAAATATATGAAAGATAGTAACTATATGTTAAATTTTAGTGTATTAATTACTTTAAATATAATTTACGTGTTCACAATAGATTGAAAAACAATATCATTAAATTGATTTAGTTAAATAATGCATTTATATTGTTTATTAATAGTTACAAAATTAAAATGTCTAGACACTTTTTATTAAAATTTCAGACTCTGCGAAGATGAAATGGGATTTATTACACAATATCATTTACATCTATTTAATGTTATTAATTCAGTTGAATATTCTAATAACTGGTTTTATAATGGTAATATATTATCAGATTTATGTCATTGACCTGAAAATTGAAAGTTCATGTTTGTGAACAACTTATTTTGATAGTTTTTCTACTTCAAAATGAGTATTTGAAATTGGTATGTCCATGGAAATGTTATTATTTAATTTATGGACAGTTATTTACAGAAAATATTATAGAAAACAAATAAAAATGTACACTCTGTACTACCAATAGCAAATACAATTAGCATAACCGATAGGAGACCATTTGTTTAATAGGCTAACAGTTGGGCGCCAAATACAGGAGGGAGGGACTGTATGGGATTAACAACCCTTTGTGTATGATAGGTGTTGAGTAAGCAACCCCGGTTGGTGGTGTATGGTCCATTTGTGATGAGCTCCATCGCAGATCGCTGAGTAGTTTTTTATATTGAGTAGGAGCTGATGGCCGCTTTTGTCACTACTGGTGTGACTGCTTAACTGGCGGAGGGTCGTGTGGTATCGGGGGGTGGGGCCCTGGGAACACACCCCGGCCTCCCATCATTTAGATGCACAAATCCTTTTTATTATAACCTTGTAGTAACTGGTTAATATATATTATTATTCATATAACCTCCTACAACGTTTCTTGCAGAAATGGTAACTTTTCTGATAAAATATATCAGTACGAAAATCACAAGAATTTTGGTGGAAATGTTTCAGATATAATGGTGATATAGTGTTGGAAATTACTGGAAGTAATTGAGAAAATCAATAATATAAATCAGACACAATCCAAATGAATCGAAATTATAATAAAATATAAGTTATTTAATAAAAAAACTTTTATAAAAAAAATTAAGCAACGAAATGAATAGCTGCAAACAAGTAAAAGAAGCCAAGCATACAGAATATTGTAGAAATTATTAATACAATATATTTACTGAAATTACAAAGAAATTCTATTATTGATAAATTTTGCTCATAAAATATTATTTTGGTCAACACTATTAAAATTGATTGTTTAAAGTACGAAGTATTTTGGGTTAAAATACATTTTATTTGCTAACATGAGTATTTAAATTGTTAGACAACTGAAAGGAATCAACTCAATTTGGTAATTTATTTTGTATTTGAAATAAATAAAAAATATCTTTTCTGTCCTGATGAATAAGCGCTGTGTTTTCTTTGCCTGCATTTCGGAAACGTAAGTCTTTGTGGTTTGGAATTTTTCAAATTATAACCTTTTTTTTCTAACGCCTTTTGACTTATTTGACTTCCGCAATTAGTCTAGCAGCTACGGGGTTGTTCTAGGCAACAGCTTTGATCGTATGGTATATAGAATATCCAGGGAGCACGTGATTCATCCAAAAGCATCCAAATTCTGTGAACGAGGTTCAAAGTAGAGTTAAATGATTCTTCCGTTTAAAACTGAAAGAAAACTATTGTGAAGAAATAGAAAAGGGTAAATTTTGAAAGCTTGACAGTTTGTTTCCTGTTGGGTTTAGAAAAAAAATATTACATAACTTTAAGTTGTTTAAGATTTAAATAACCATTTTGGTTTATTATTTTCAATAATCAACCATTGTGATCGATCAAAACATTAAAAAACTTAACCTCCTCTCAAAATTTAAGATTTCACCTTTCAGAATGCGTAGAATTCGAAAAACGAATAAAACATTTCATGTCCTTCCGCCGTCCGCCGTCCGCACATTTTCTCCGAAACTACTGGACCGATTTTTTTCAATTTTGGATATAAAATTGGTCACCCGAGGACGATCTTCCTTTATTGACATGACTATCCGCCTTTTACTTCTAAAATGGCGACCGAAAAACCTGCGTTGCTATAGACTGTAGCGCCTAAACGAATGTACCTATTTCAATGAAACTTCGCTATAGTCGTTTTCTCGGCGCCCTATAAATTTATCTATATAACATACTTCAACGAAAAGAAGCTGGAAAAAATTAAGAGGGATGGTAAAATCAAATTCCGAATAACTCAAAAAGTTTATACTTTTTTGTCGATATTGTATATGGTTTTTTAAAAGTTTACAGAATTACCTAAAAAATGAAATCGTTAAAATCGGACAATTAGGAACAACGATATGGTCTCCAGTTTTATATGTTCTACTCCAAATTTTATATCCTTTGTTTGGTTTTTAAACTTTGAATGTGTTACTGAAGTAATGCTATTTTTTATTTACTTTTTTAGCATATTTCTAATGATTAAAACAAAAGTTTAGTCCAATAATTGGAATCATCTTTTATTTATTTTTATTTGTTACTAGGAAGGTAATGTTACTTCAGATGTATAATTGTTTGGAAACCATAAATAAACCATTGTAAAATAATTTGTTGCGTTTTTTATCTACGTTGCTCTAAAAATGAGATATTTAGCGTGAACCATAAAAAGCTCGAAATCGCAATTTCTTTTGGAGCACTGCAGCTAACCCATAAGGCTTTGAAGGGCGGAAACTTGGATATTTTATATTCTCTGCGTACCTAACAATAAAAAAACTAAATTTGAATTACCCGATCTTTCGCAAGTCAACATGTCTAATTTGATGGAGTATAGTGGTTACTGACATTTAGTTATATTCCTAGCGAGTGTCCAGCCGGGACAGGGACACTAGGGCAGTGAAGAACTAAGGCAAGCAGTATTGATTGACGAGCAACAGCATGCGAGCAGCCTCGAGAACAATGACTGTGTGTGCCCCTGTAATTGTCTTGGGGGTGGGGTAGGTAATTTGAAAATCGATGTCTGGGGGGTTGAAAGGGGGGGGGCGGTAACTGGCTTTGGTCTCGGAGAGATTGTTGCCGCCGGCTGGTGTCCTCTTCGTATGTCTGCTCTCTGTCGTTCCAATTTTGTCAGTATGTAGCAGCCAATGTTCTCTAAAATATTGTTTCATAATATGTTTACTATACTGCCTTCAAATTCAAAAATTAAAAAAAATAATCTTATATCAAACATTTTTATTATTTATTTATCTATTTGTTGTTACATTCCGTATCTACCCGATCGGGTCATTAGCGGCTTTAGATGTAATCAAATTTTTAAATCTGATCTAGAAATTTTCCTATGTCCAAGAATCCGAATGGGGGGAACAAAGATTTTCTTTTATTTAATCGTTTAGATATGTCATATTAAATTATTAATATTAAATTTTCAATGGTATATAATTATTTAATATAATTTTATTATTCCGAATAACCCCTTTAACAAATCCTTTATACGTTCATTACCTCTCTCTCTCTCTCTCTCTCTCTCTCTCTCTCTCTCTATATATATATATATATATATATATATATATATATATATATATATATATATATATATATATATATATATATATATAAATCAAATATCATCAATATTTTATGAATTGGTCCAGTGTTTCTCAGAATATAATTTTTCTGCTTTCCAAAATTTCAGTCACGCACTTAAAAAAAAATTTAAAAAGATCAATAATCAGTACAGGTAATATTTAAATTGTTTTACTGGTAGTAAACAATATGTAAGACTTGGCTACTATCATTATGTGTAACCTCCGCCACCTGCCATCGTATATTTTCAGTGAGTGCCAACGATTTTATGTATTCATACATAAAATAATAACCTTACTTAGGGCTCAATTTTGGGCAGTAAAAATAAGACATTAATGTTTTAATAATAACACTCGAATGGATTTTAAATTATTTTTTTAAACGATTCTCAGATATCATTGGAGACTTAAAAATGGGCAAAGTGGCCCGAAACGTTGTCGGATGAAAAATTGAGTAATAAGTGAATTGAAGTTTTGTGAAGTATAAAAGGTTTGTTAAAGGTGTTCCACGGAATAATAAAATTATTGTGATTAGTTAAAATTTGTCTACAACCATCGTATGTGCTGTTAGTCGGAACGGAATGCTTTGAGGATTTTTTGGTGTCACCCTCAAAAACATATTTGTTTTATAGTTTAAACTAAGTGGAGATAGTTATTATATTTCCATTGAATTTTATTTATACTTACAAAGTAGTTTTAACCTCAAAATACAATTTCATTCAAATTTTACCACTCCACAAAATATTCACCAGGCCTGTTGTTCCTATGCAAAAATCCGTCCATGGCTTTAAGAAGAAATAAATCACACTGTACCACAAAGGCAGGGAACATCTGATAATTTATCTACTCAGTGGTATGTCCATTACTGGTATCGACCCCCTGTACATTACTGGAACAATTGAATTTCGGGGTGTCCATCACTAGTGCAAAAAGGAGTTTTTTTTTTTAAATGGTGATCATAATATTAAATATCTGGATATCTTATATACCATACGATCAAAGCTGTTGCCTAGAACAACCCCGTAGCTGCTAGACTAATTACGGAAGTCAAATAAGTTAGAAAAAAAAAAGGTTATAATTAGAAAAATTCCAAACCACAAAGCTTTGTTTCCAAAATGCAGGCAAAGAAAACAAACTTGTCAACGTTTCGCTTATTCATTAGGATAGAAAAGATATTCTTTATTTATTTCAAATACAAAATAAGTTACCAAATTGAGTTGATTCCTTTCAGTTTTTGAACAATATAAATACTCATGTTAGCAAATGAAATGTATTTTAACCCACAATAAATTTTAATAATGTTGATCAAAATAATTGTTTTCCAGTTCCGCATTAATGGGTTGTTGTAGTACTGTTTTTATTATTAAATTTAGTTTGAACGGGGGAAAAAAATATGCACCAATAAACTTCTTGCCTTTCAATGTTGCAGATTGTAATATCATTCAATAAACTTGTATAAATGTAATTTTTATTTTAACTAATACTTATAAATTACCATCAGCAACTTAAATCACTGCTTAAAATTAAGTTTAATCCATCTATACCAAGAACTGCAAATAAAAAGAAAGCTAGTCCTGCAAAATAATAAGCAAAGACAATTATTGTCTATAATGCGGGCAGAAAAGATTGACAGTTAAATATAAACACTATATTCAGTGCAATATTCATATTGATGATTATGAGTAAAATATGATATTTAACTGATTACAACTGCTTTAAGGAAAAATCTTGAAAATAAAATCACATTATTATGTGTTGTAGTGGGCAACAACAGTGATAGATCTTAGGAATATCGGTTTAATATCGTCTAGGATTTTTTCGAAGGGCATGGTCTGGAATGGGATCTGCCTAAGGATCAGCCCTTAAGGATAACAGTTTCCACTTGGACGAAGAAGGGGCGATATGGTTTAAAAAAAAAACAATCAGTTTAAAAAGGTTCGATGGGTCGTCTCTCCATTAGGGATGTTGAAATATGCATGTATTCCTTAGTTTTAATCCATTAAATTAGCTATTAAATATCGAATCCATCCAACATCAAAATGAAAAAAAAATTGGAAATCAAAACTCAAAATTCATTCGCAATTTAAATTTCATAGAAAGAACGTTGGCATTTTAATAGTAAAATAAATAATTCTGCAAAGTTGAAAACAGTTTTCCGAGAGTCAAACAAAAAGAAATCTAAAACTTTTCAACATCTGTTTTAGTTTCTTCATACATAAATTATTTGGTTCTGATAATAAAATTTTTGGGAAACGATAAGATTGTCCAACTTCATGGTTTTGGGATGATTCGGCCCTAATTACGTATAACACTCATTGAGGCTGAGTGATCCTTAGAGAAAAAAATGTGGTATCGGGTTATGATTATTATAAGGTAAAAGGTGTTAGAAATATAATATGGATTGATGATATAATATATTTTAAACTAACATTCTGTTCAAGGGTGCCCAGAAGGAAGCAATCAGCATCATTAAAAATTTTGAGGGGTCATTATTTAAGGGATTTTGAATTTTCGAGGGGGCATATTTCGAGAGGATAAGGAATTTTCGGAGGAAACCATATTTTTGTGAAATTTTAATTTGAAAGAACATCCAAACCAATGAAAGAGGAGAAACACACGGAACAGATTTACAATTTTTATAACTATACCCTAGCTTGAGCTATTTCTTTTAGAAAAGAACAACAAAATGTCTTGAGGAAGTGCGCCGATGATCTTGGGGGAAGGAGGTGGCATCGCTAATTCCGAAAAAAATATATAATTTAATTAGCAAGTTTGATTTATATCACGGATATAAAAAATATAATTTAATTTATGATGATCATTTGATTATATATATATATATATATATATATATATATATATATATATATACAAAATATATATATATATATATAGTTTTTGTTGGTTTCCGAATTGTATAAACTAATTTTCTGAATACAATTTTTGGTCCTTATCAATAATACCAAATCCAAGTATTCCTAGAATTCGGTAATATTTTTCTCTACGTGATCTTTGAAGTTATATTTTCGAAAGAAGCCATTGAATTTAGTATTCTTTTTTTCATATATTTTTTCCTTTCTCCGGTTCCCGAAATACAAAAGCTCTTTAGGAACAAATGCGAAACGTTATTTCCAGAAAACTGTAAGAGAAATGCGGAAACAGGTGGTATACTTGCTTTTGAGGAAAGGACTGGCTCCAGGAGTTCCCTTTGAGCCGGCAGAATCAGGGGAACGTTTATGCAAATAGGGCTCCCCCGCCCTACCGTGCCCTCTACTCCATTGTCACTGTTCCTACAATATCCAATCCCCGAAGCAAACCTATTCACTGGATTCCGTAATTCTAAAGTGGTTACAGGGATCGTATAGCTTCATGCTGGATTGTCGTTATGAGTGGTAAGATTCATTCTAAACTACTTCCGGGTAAATATGTTACCTAAGAATTCCATACAAATCATGATGAAAGCTTTTGTGAATTCCTGAGGCGTTGTTAAGAATCCTAAAGATATGGTTTCATTTTACACTTTGTAACTATGGTTTGAAGCACGACCATTTCCTTGTCCAAAACTGGGAGAGGGGGTGTTTTTACCAGACTCCCTCAAATATTAAATTGACAACTAAAACTCAATCGAAGCCTTTATTAATAATGAAGAGGCTTCCATCCCCCTAAAGGTTGATGACCCATGAACTTCCCCCCTTCTTCCAAGATTTTATTGCTTTCCTCTTCTTAATAACAGAGCAAGCTAAAGTAGAATTTTAAAAATCATAGGTGATGTACAAGTACACTTCAGTGGACTGTTATATGCTATCCTTATGTCTCCTTGTTTGAAACTTTTCATTTAAAAATTCATAATCCCGTCGAAAAAAAAACCCTAAAGAATTCAATAGTCTGTCAAAATGTGCCCTCTAAAAAATTTGTATGGCACAACTTGCGTCACGAAGCCCTTGTAAATATTTAACAAAAATTATATATAAAGATATGACATAGTACATGTAATGTTATGTACACATTATTTTATTTTTATTTAGGCTGTATGTTGTTGCTGTTGATAAAATCTGGTAAATCTACTTATTTCTATTCCTAAGCAGATTAATTTTTATTATTTATTATGAATGTTAAGAATTTTTGTCTAGTTTTTGTGAATTTGTAATTTATTTATTTGTTTATTAACTCTATCCTAATGAGTCTTTGGCGATATACTGTTGGTTTTTCTAAATATTTTTTTGTTATTGACTAATTTTTTAAAAAAAATTTCATTATTTCGAGGTTGTTTTTACTATCTTCACTGTCTCTTTGAATATTCATAGAAGGTCCTGTGATTTTAGGATCAAGTGAATGAAGTAGTAAGTGTTTCACCACCATTCTCACAAATGAGTTTTGAAGAACAAGTTCTTCATCAGATGTTAAAAATATGTACGAACACAGAAAGATGAGGGAAAAAGTTAGAACGAAAAAATAAGGAAGAAATTTTCAGGAATTTCAGTCAAGATTTTTTTTTTGACGTTTCGTCAATGTTGAGCCGACGTTTCGATCCCGCTAACCCAATAAATTCCAAACAAAATTGTTTCATCCTTACAATTGATTATTCGACTACTTACCCATCTCTGAAGAAAAGAATACATTATTTGCGTTTAAATCAAAAGTATAAAATTCATTACTATTGTTTTTTCATATTTTTACTATCTTCGGTTCCCAAAATAAAAAAACTATTTAGTCACAAATGTGAATTTTTTTTTTCCAGGAAACTGTAAGAGAAATCCGGAATTTTCAATAACCGTTCCTCTATGGTTGATTATAGCCAAAATGATCGGAATAGTTTCACAATTTCATACCAAAAGAAAAAAAAAATACATGGAAATCGGACGACTTTTAGCAAAGATATCGTCGGCACGATAAAGTAACGAATGTATAACGTTAGAGAGGATATAATTCATTACTTTAACATGGCATTGATGATATATTAAATTATGATTCGTGCACATGTTTTGGTCTATTATTATGAATGAACAATTATAACTGACCAAGGGAAAGAAAATTAACGCCTCCCTGCCATGATACATTGTATTTACTTATTTATGTATTGTATAGTTATTTGTTCACTGACCAATATAATATGCGTATCATCTGCACGAGCCACCTAGTAAAAATACTACCAACGATTATAAAAAATGCGGTTTCTTTGCAATTCAGTCAGATTTTTATGATTTGGTTATATATTTTTAAACAAAATGCATTCAAGTAGTTAATAACAAAAAATAAAACAAATTTAATAGTTCACACTTTACAAAAGGAACAATGTTAGAGTGTTTAGTAGAGCAGTTGTGATGGAACAATCACGGATAACTGCTACAACCAAGGCCGTGATTTTATCACAGTTATCACTGACTTGCAGATGAACTGTTCCAAGAACGGCTCATGATCCTGCATAAAATTAAACTTTCAAGATGAGTGGCGTTTCCTCTTTGTTCGTTGCTAACATCATGGCAACATGAGCTGGCATCAGACAATTATAAAGATGGAAACAAAAATAAATTTATTTCATTAGAAAAAAATCTTAGATACATCGTAACTTTATAAAATGAAAAAAATAAAATGTAATTTACGATAATTAAGCTAAAAGTAACTATAACATTGATCCGAATTATGATTATGATTTTATCAACTATAAGTAAACCGATTCCAACAATGAATTTGTTAACTTGATACATTGATGCATTTATCTGTTTTTTAAGTATTTACATTTTTTTTTAAACCTTAGATTAGTAGAAAAGTTCCAAAAAATCTTTTGATAAAAATCATTAAATTGTTTAAATTAAAAAAATTAATTGTTTAAATTCTTTAAATAAACATCATTTTTTTAAATAATGCTTTTTTATCAGGAATGATTCTTTACAACAATGAAATAAATAAATATCAGATTAGTAATTAACAATGTTTTTTCTATTTTAGTCTAGGTAGGAAACCTATCAAACATAGCAATTTATCTACATACCGAAGTAAACTCCAAAAGTCAACTAAGATTAATAAAAGTTATCCTTACATTCTATTTATGCTATTCGATTGTTCATATCTCCACTACGATGTATCTTTTTTCGAAATATATTTCTAATACTTTTCATCTGCCGCTATAATATCCTCCTAATGTTTCATAGAAATAGTTTAACTTTTTAGGGAAATGAGAGGTTTCTAGAAATATGAATACTAAAAATGATAAGTTAAAGACGTTAAATTGACTAACTCAAAATTATTGCTCAATTTTTTTTGAAAAACTTAGAGTACTTAGAAATGGAGACGAAAAAATAATTAAAAAATAAAATACTTTCCCGGAGTATTTCTGAGATTCTTGAAATGTGTAAATGAAGAAAAATTTTAAACCTACTATTTTGAACTACCACATATAATCTACCTAATATGCTTATAGTGATCACTGCAATTCTTAGGTTACTGGAAACCTGATGGGATAAGATTAAATTTTAATTCTTGATTTGCAGGAGCGATAAAAAAATATATTATCTTTAAAATTTTCTAAAAAAATTAAATAAAAAAATTGAATCTAACAAAATGGCAATAACCGTTTATCGGAAAAATGGCTAATTTGACCTTTTTGTATACTTGATATTATTGTATTAACCTTATTAAAATATTTAATGTATTTTATTAATATACAAAATAAAATTCTGTGTTCAATAGATAAAAATCTAAACTAATTGCTAAACATTTACACATTTCAAGAGCCCCTGAAATGCTCCGTGACTTTTTCGTCTCCATTTCTAAGTACTCTATGTTTTTCAAAAAACAATCAAATTTTGAGCTATGACTCGCGTTAATAAATTTAACGTCTTTAACTTATCATATTTAGTATTCATATTTCCAAAAACCTCTCATTGCTCTAAAAAGTTAAACTATTTTTATGAAACTTTAGGAGTATATTAATTGAATAAATTAACCCTAAATGACAACAAAATTACGATAAAATTTGTTTTACATAATACGATAGTAATATAAAAAAGTTTACAGAAAAAAAAAATAGTAATGTTATTGAATAAAAAGATTCGATAATCAGCATTTATTTAAATTGACTAGCATTAAGTATTACGTTTAAGGTATCATTAGTTCAATGAATATTTATAAATGAATACAATACATTATTAAAGGATATGACCGTATGTTTTAATAATTAATAAATGAATGTGATTAGCGATATTGTTTTTAAATATTTGCAAATGTGCGATTCAACCATCATTTTTTCAATGATACAGCGCGTTTCTTAATACAGTGAAACCAGCAGTAAAAATTAGGCAGTTAATAATTTATTTAGGTAATCAGATCCAAATTATTGATCACGAAGTTCGCGTGAGCCATGGACACCGCATGATACCGACACCCAGCACACGAATCGGCTAAAACTGTCCACGACACATGGGGTTTATCAGTTTTGAAACAGTACAAGAAGTAGGATTTATTGTCAAGGTTTTTTTAAAAATGGATTTTGAAGCAATAATTTTCTTATCTCGTTTCAGTCCAGTACAAGTCTATAAATTAAATTTTAACTGATAAAAACATTTTGAGATAAAAAAAGAGCCAATCATAAATCGAATAAAGAATGTTATTTTATTTATCTGGTTCCAGAAGGCTTTTAAAATAGAAATAAATTTTATTTTATTTAAATTGATATAAATTTGGCAATAGAAGTTGAAAGTTTACTACAGTCTACATACTATAAATAAAGAATGCAATTTCAATGGTCTTTTTTTTTTTAATATTAAAAATAATTTTTATTAATAAATACTTGAATTTATTTATTTCCACATTATATTACCATTCTGGGACTAACCAATATAGTTATTATAACTATTATGCGCATTATTAGCACTAATTAGGATTTTTACTAACGCATACTAATTATAAGTATTTTGTAATTTTATGAATATGAATTAATTAATAAAATTGACTTAATAACCTTTCAGTGGATTAAAATGCAAGCAACATAAATATTTATTAATCATGCATTAATATAGTTCCTAATTAAACACATATTGCATTATTGATTAAATTAAATTAATACAATTGCTAATTAAAACAGTAAAAATATCACATTAGCTGTAATGAACATAAATTTACTATAATTATTTATTTATTTTTTTTCGAAAATATAAAATAAACTCTTATAACTTTTGATGTGTACGAGACATTTACCATTTACATAAATTGATAGTGATGCTTGTAAATTGAATAATATGAATTAGTGGTGAGAATCTATTTCGCAATAAATTTTGTTTTAAGAAATTTTAAATTTAAAGTAAATCTAGTTTATGTAAATACCCATTATAAATAAATACACAGTTTTTGTCATTATTTAGCATTTTATTCCGACTTATTTAAACGAAAGGATTTCCAATAGTTTTTTAAATTATAGTCATTCTAATATGTAAACACAAAAGCAAAATAATATAATGTAGTTAGTTTATTTTTTACTTTTCGAATAGACAATATTAAGTATAGATTGAGAAATAGAAAGAACCAGAAAACTAGGTAACTATATTTGTATTCCGATATTTTTACAAAAGTTTAAAAAAATTAAAATTTAATCAAAAATATTTTTTTATATGAAGTTCTTTTTTTTAATGAGAAATGTATAAATTATAATCACTAATGCATAAACTCATATGAATTGGTATATCGGAAGGACGAATGACATATATTTCCTATTTACGTCGGAATGCTATTTATAATAACCAATAAATCTATAACAATCAAAATACATTTTTGTTTATAAAACGATTTATGGATTTTTTAAAAAAGTACGTTGAAATCTACAACCTAGAAAACTCCTCAAATTTCTTGAAGAACAAAGGTTTTGCATAGCTAGATGTAGTGTTAATAATAAAACTATTAAAAGCAAAACCAAGATTGTTAAATGATATTGGGTCGTTGTCTGGACATTAATCGGTTTAAAATAAAATAAAGGATACAAACACATTTCTGCCGTGTTTGATAACTTTTCCATTGTCTCTAAAGAGAATGTTGAATTAATAACAAATACTGAAAATTCATTTTCTAATTGATTTTAATAAATAAAATATTTACTTTTCCTAAAGTGGTCCAAATGTTTAAAACGAATGGTAGTCCATAAGCGGGAGGTCTGGAGAATAGGGTGTTCGTTTCTGTCGTCAAAGAAATACAGCGCAAACTTCGTAAATAAGAATTATTTTGACGATCGTTTAATGTACGAGGAGTCCAGACTTCATGCGTTTTCCGTTGTTCAACTGCGTTAAGGTGATAATCGGTGATCGTTTTGCTAACTGAGAGTTTCTCTGCAAGTTCTGGAACAGTTATTTTCCTCGACCAAAGCTTCCACGATCATCTTTGTCTTCATAGCTGAAGTCTCTCTCTCAATATATGTTAAACCATGGTTAAACGGTGAACTCACTTTGCCGTCGCCCAAGATTTTATTAATTTTTTTTTATTACGGCTACGTTTGTGCCGAATTTAAACTCATCAAAAGAAAATTATGCGGAAATCGCACTTTAAAGTCTTAGTAAATACTGAATTATTTCCAACAAGTGAAATTCTACAGAAAAAAATTAAATAGTTATAAGAATATTAATAAGTGTTTACACCCATAAAAAAAAAACAATCTCTCAAACTGTAAATCGTACATTATAAAGGAAGGAGATGGTCGGGGGTTGCGGTCATAAATAGGCTAAATAGTGGTAAAACTATTTTATTGAAAGCCGACGTTTCGACCCATACCTGCCCTTACCCTTGGTTTTCCAGTTCTAAGTGAAACTCCTAGCTGAACACACCTCCCTGAAGAAGACCTGCAAAGTCGGGTCGAAACGTCGGCTTTCAATAAAATAGTTTTACCACTATATAGCCTATTTATGACCGCAACCCCGGACCATCTCCTTCCTTTATAATGCAACGGTCAACTATTAAATATCCGTATGTTATATATAGTGTAAATAATAAATAAAATATATATAAAACCCTATATTATTTTCAAGACAACCCAATGAACAAAATAGATTTATAAATAGAATCTGACCAAAATAAATGTAAATTTCAGATGATATGATTCTGAAACTAGGCCAAACATGTGAGAGATCCAATTACTCTTGGGCCTATTCGGCTGTCAATGCATACTGTAAAAGAAATCCGCAGATGGACAGAATCGATACCAATAATAAAATCTGGGTGGAGGTTTGAAGGGTTAGGACAGCAATCAAATCGGAGCTAAGGAGCGCTTGGAGGCCAAATAGGTAAATAGCCCCTGACAGATATGGGATTGAGCGAGGGCCAATATATGTACCTGCCTTTGTGCTAACGTGGTCGATACCACTCTCCAATCATCTTATTCACTGACCACGCCTTTATTGCTACTCGCCACAAAGCTCGGCGGCCATTGGTCAGGGGTAGTTGGCTCTATTTATTAGCCGTGGTCACTATTCCAAATATAGGCGGACTGACATGTTAAAGTGACCCGAACCTAATAATATGATGATGGTCGGATTAAACGACGATGGTTGGGAAGTTATTGTGAGTAATATGTTACTATATTGGATTTAGCGCTCAAATCATAACAAATATTATTGAATATAAATGTTTGGGAAATAAGTGTCCCTTTGTTCATAGGGGTTCAGTCCATATTGTACTCAGCAACAGAGATGGGCAAACGCTACTTTGAGTGCAGAGAACTAAGTATTTTACTCAAATATATACCTTTTTTGAGTAGCAAAGAAATTAATTACAACTTCTGTCGATGCCATATGATTAACTGAAGTAGTGATTGAGTTCCCAATATTGATTTAATTTGAGTAAAATACTTGGTACTAGGTACTCGAGTTAAATTTATTACATACTCAAGTAACTCTTTATTCAGTTTCCTATACCAAGAAAACCTAATAAAATATATTTAATTAGCCTACAGTAAATGATCCTCTGCTGATCCTTAAATATATATAACATTTTCCTTTTTCTCTTTATCATTATCATTTTTATCATAATTTATTTTAGTTTTTTTAAATAATTTTTTTATAATTTATGTGTTTATAAGTTTTATTTTATTTTATATATATGCGTCTATTCTGTATTTTATGGTATTTTATTTATATGTATTTACAATGTTATTATTTCAGTTTTATTTTATGGTATATCTTTCTGTACATATATCTTGTACAATTGCTATTTTTATTCATATTTACCTAGTTTTATCTTATTATTTTGCTTATTCACTAATGGTATATATATATGCTATAAAAAAAAATATTTTCGTGTAAACAATACGCTACAATGTACTTTAGTTCTACTTCTTTGTTTTGCTTTTATTTTTATTATTTTATATTGTTTTCTTTAATTTTTATTTTTTAAAAAATGAAAAAAGTATATCATAGATAAAATGTAAGAATAACATTCATACATATAATATGCGAATTCGCATGGTATATGTAAACCTTTGCCAATAAACTACTCCTGCAAAGGATTACTATGCAAGAGAAAAAGTAT
Source organism: Nezara viridula (assembly GCA_928085145.1). Taxonomy (NCBI): domain Eukaryota; kingdom Metazoa; phylum Arthropoda; class Insecta; order Hemiptera; family Pentatomidae; genus Nezara; species Nezara viridula. The sequence goes on from OV725077.1 coordinate 210,871,870, forward strand.
GAAGAAGATTAAAAATTTTTATTAAAAAATAAAAAAGAAAAAAGAAAAGAAACAAAGACAACAATCATAGTTTTAAAATCGGTTTGATCTGATTTATGATTTTTTTTTTCAATTTTCAAAAATTAATTTAATGTTCAATAATAAGATATGTCTTAAATTTATTTATATGTTCAATAATAAGATATGTCTGAAATTAATTTGTATGAACTCATATACGTCACGAATATGTGATATTTATTGTTGCTCTCTGGATTCATTAGTTCTCATTAATTCATTCTCTCTTTAGTTCATTAATAATAAACGCTGATAAAAAGAAAAGAAACAATTAGAAAAATTATTTAGAAAGACTAGAAAATAAACATTCAAAGATAATAAATTATATATTAGATACTTAAAAAAGTGAATTAAATAGATATTATCAGAAAAGGCGGAAAAAATTATGTTACATAAAATATTTATTTCTCATATATTCAGATTCATTATCATTTTATAGAAAAGTATGTTAAATGTATTACCTATTCATGTAGCATATTTTTCTAAATTAATATAAATTTTTAATGAAGTCTTTTGTCAAGTAAAACTTTCAATCAACCACAAAAAATTAAGTAAAAACGATGTCGTTAAAATACTCAATCTTATTCCATTATCGTACAAACGATCATCGGTAGAACAAATCCTTCAACAACATTCCCAAGAATATAACAAAAACTGTTTTTTTTTTCAATAAGAAATACATTTTATTAGTATGTTTCGGATTTCGTAATATATTTAAATGGTTGAAGTAGTGGTTTAATTACAGTTATTATATTTGATAAATAATATTAAAAAAGTGACACACTTCATATATTAAAGGTCTTTGTTAAATAACAAAAATTATACTAGCCATGAAAGTGATAGAGTTATAACTGAAAATAAATCTTACTCAGATTTCCATATTTCCTATAAAAGATTTTTCAGAAATTATTGTAGTCGAACATTTTTAGCAAGGATACAGCAAATTGGAATAGTAGCAATATTTTAGTATATTATTTTAAAATTAAAATTACTTCCTCCCTCTCATAATTCATTACATTTATTTATTTCCGTATTAAATTGTCCTTTTGTTCACTATCGATATACTATGCGAATTTTTCATAGAGGTCAACTAGTATTTTGTAAATGAGAATAATAAAATATTTACAGCAAAATCGAGAGTAAAGCGATTCAGCCATGAACTGTAAAAATCCTTTGTTACAGCAACATCTAACGTATTTCGCTTGAGACATATCTTTAAAAGTACATTACAAAGACCAAAAAACAAACAAGGATTAAAGAAGATGAACGGAAAGAAATATGAGAAAAAGAGACATTTGACATTTGACGGGTGCTCAGGCTAATGGGGACATTAGGGCAGAGAATGCGCTACAATAAGGACGCTATTTAAAGCAAAACAAACCCTTACTTACTTAAACCATCCCCTCACAATTTAGTACCAGATGTCTCTCTAAACCGAAAGAGCCATCGTTTATCTTTCTGTTACAGTGTTTATCTTTCTCGAAGGAACAATATTTAAAAAATAAAATACATTACATAAAGATTAATTCAATAAATAAAGACATTAAAAAATATTTTTAATTTTTAAAAAATTAAATAAACATTAAAAAATAAATAAAAATGATAGAATAATTGATGCTGCGTGGTTACAATATAAACGGCAGATCATAACATTTCTGAAAATTTGCTGTATTTTAATTGAGGTAGAGAATTATAAAATCAACTTCATTTCTATTTTTTTATATTTTTAATTGAGTTAAAATAATTTTATTTTAAAACTGTTTAATTTTATCTGATATAAGTTTTTAAAAAATATCACATGGTAATCTATTGCCAGAACTGTTAATTAATAAAAAAATAAAACAAATAAAAATTGAAATATAGTTGCTTATCTTTGAAATTCTACGTCTGAATTGATTCTCTACATCTAATTCTATATTCGTTTTGTCTAATTCTATATCTTTGAGGACTTAGATATTTTGAACATTTATTTAATATGAAGGAATTTTATAGGAATAGGAGAATCTCAATTCCATTATTTATCCAATCCTCAAGTTGAATTTATCATCTCACAATATTTGACAAATGTTCACAGTATTTTATTAAAAAATATAAATATTCAGCAAAGGAAAACAGATTGGAAAATATTATTGTAAAAGGAGTTTAAAATGGTTTCATTTGATATTCGAGGAAATCACAAAAATATATATAATATATAATGGAAGTTCATATTACTACCATTGACAAAACTTTAATAATTTTGTTTTGGGAAAGTTGTGAGTGTTTTTTTAAAGTATATTGAAGCATTGTAAAAAAGAGTAAAAATAGTCATAATGATATTTTTAAATTGTATTTATAATTATTTTTCTCTCAGAATGAAAGATGATTATATTCTGCAGATCCTATAATTAAATATTGTTAAATTTAACCTATATTAAATAGAAGTACTATTTTAAAATTAATAAAATCTTTGTTTTTCGTAAAGAAATACATTTCAATAAAAATAATGGTTGACCGTCGGTATTTCAATGATGATTGTAGGCACGGGTATAAATGAAGCACAGTTAATAATAAAGCAAAAATTAGAAAATTATTTACTGAATTTTTTTTTTTTTTTTATCTGGCTACACTCCAAACATCATTTGCTCTTTGATAGTAATAAATTTATATTAAAGCACAATTACAATTTTATTGCTTTAATTTTAAAACATTATGTTTATTTTATTAAGTTATTTTGACTTTAAAAGATTAATTTAATTTGAGTATTGAAGAATCGTTTAGGTGGAACTAAATCTTGTTGGACGGTCACTTTTAAAAATTATGTGCTGAAATCGATTTATAATTTGCCTGCCATTAATATATGATTTATAAACATCAATCTTAACAAAGTTAGCTTTAAAAAAAACGGATCAGAGACTAAACTTATAGCAATCCCCAGATGGCCCCCCACCAACAATCCTGTTAGGGATCAGTATCATTGACAATTTCGTTAGCAGACAATGGAGATTTCATTAAGGCTCTATGAGTCAGCCTTGTTGCTTAACAGAGTTTAGTGCAGGGCGCAAAACGGCAGCTTGCGGTTGTCACACTAACAGCTCTTTTAGTGGGATATTGTAATGCAATAGTACGGGATGATTATTAATCAATGAATTATTTATTTTATAGATAACATAGGTATAATAATTATTTATATTTACTCATCAATACAACTTAAAAAAAAAAGAAAGAACACTTCAACGTTATTTTTTACTATTGTTTTAATACGACGGAAAGATTTCTTCAACCACAAACTTCCATTTCTTTACATTGTATTTTCAAAACTATACAAAAATCCATCAAAACCTAGTCTTCCATTCAAAAGTTATTAATATTAAAATATACAAGAATTTTTTAAATATAAATTGTAAAAAGAGAATATTTAATTGTATTTAAATGGTTAATTTCATTGGAAATAAACATATATTTACCAATATACATTTTTCGTATCTGAAAAAGTTACCATGATTCGGCCTAATTCAACACTATAAACCATAAAAAATAATATTATTTTATATATATATATATATATATAATGATATTATTTTTATAGTATATATATATTTTAATATTTCATTTATTATACAAATTATATCTCTCTATTATACAAAAAAAATTTTTGTGACTGTCATATTTTGATAGTCATATTTTATTTTCCAATCTCAACAAGTTATAATTCTGAGATTCTCTCTATTATATAAAAAAGTTTTTAGCGACCGTGCTATATTTTATTTTTCAATCTCAACCAATTAAAATGCTTGGCTAACGACTTGAAATTTATTAATTTTTCCTGCTTACACTATATTGAAAAAATAATACAATCTAAACTACAGAACACATGTAAATTACGGATATACAATTTGAGCAACGATTGGAAAATTAATTGAACAGTTGTATAATTTGTAAAATGGGAATTGTTCAGCCGCTAGGCGGCAGAAGGTACTTTTCTAGTAATATTTTAAGAAATAATAATTTCAAAATTATGAGTACTGTATCGATAAATTTTCAATAACATTATAGATTACTAACAACATTTAGACAAATTTTAAAACATTGGCCGTACTGGGGATATTACCAATCCAACGGCAAACTCTATTGGAATTACTTTCCTGTTATTACTTTCTGAACGATCAAAACGAAAATTGAAATTAATCTTATTTTTTAAACAATAAATACTAAAATAACAACAATTATATTTTGACAATATAATTTTCCTATACTAACCATCAACAATACGCTTCTTATGTCATCCATAATCAAAACACTGGTTATCAATATTATAATAAGTTTGAAACATAAACTTATTAGTTTCGGATTTAAAAGACATATAAAAAAAAACCGCACCTTAAATAATATATTATTATATTTTAATAATAAATCATTCTTTTATAATAGAAATATCAATACAAATTAGAATCTGTTTATAAAAATATTTTATACATTATGAACCCTTTGTAATAATAAATTAAATAATCTTAAGTTAAAAAAACAAATAGTAAATAAATCAAAACGTTGATTACCACATACAAATATTGTAAAGAATACATTATCAAAAATTATTTTCCAACCTATCTTTTTTTCAATAAGTAATATAAAAACAAATCACCTAATTTTTAATGTAATTTAAATAACTTATTCACTGTATTGAAATATTTAAAATTTTGTAAATATTTTTAGTTTATAGTTTGCTTCAAAATAATACTATAAACAAATGCACCTCAATAAAAGGAATACAACAAAGTTGAAAAAAAAATTTTATAATATTTTTTTTAATTTATCTAACAATAATAAATCAAAAACGATAACAGATTATAAACTGAACTTTAACTGTTTGAAATCATTGCACCATCTGAATGGAATCACTGTATGATGAGTGTCATTAACTTAATGATATTTGTGAAAGTAAAATTAAGGGAACATCAACGTTTCAATGTTTATGCAATAATAAATAATGCAATAATGATATCACGATATCATAATATCCTTTTAATTTTATTATTAAAGAAATACAATTTCTTTAAACGGTTTTAAACCGTTTTTCGTTAACATCTTGATAATATTAATCAATTACATGCTATATATTGTCTAACCAAAATAATTCATGTTCGATGTCATGCACCTTTTTTTTCATACTTAATATCAATGTTTAAAGCGATAGCGATAATAGAATAAATTCTATGCTGTGGGATTCAGCGCTCCTTGTGAATATAATTTTTATAAAGCTTTTAAAAATTATTGTTATTATATTTTTATGGTAAATAGTGCAGTTCAGATATAAATCTTTTTTTACATCTGTTCGATTCGGCAGACAAATTGAGAACTCTATATTAATCAATATTTATAAATAATATATTATTTATCATATCATGAACTTAAACCACGGGTTTTATTTATAAACTTTGACCGATTTCCGAAAGAAATTAGAAAACAAAACCGTAAAAATTAATTTATTTTTGCATTGGTGAACTATTGGAGAACAGGACAAATACATATAAATCTATCTCTATGTATTAGTAATAAAATAAAACAATGCGAAAATAAATAAATTATTAAATATTTATATATTCAAGAATCATTGAATTTTTCCTATTTACTATTTTATTTATAAAACATAATCAACTGATTCTAACAATTGAGCTGCAATAAATATTTAATTTAAACTTATAAATATATAATTTTAATTTCAGAACTCTTCAATTCTATTAAACAATGTTATTACCATTTGTATTGATTATAATATATTTGTTATAACAGGACAAAGAACAAAATATTTTTATTTTAATAAAATTGTGTAACTCAACAGAAAATTATGGACGATTCGAAACATAACTACCAAATCAGCATATAATCAATTTGCAAAGAACGAGAATAATCGAATTGAGTGCAACTGATAAGACTACATCCTTATCAATCAGCTGATGCAGACTGAGACCAAACCTAAGAGCTATTGTAAATACAAAGACTTTAACGCTGGTAAAGAGCGGACTCACCTGTTCTTGGCCGCCGCTGCTCGGTCTCGCTGCCTCCTGTTCTTGAACCAGTTGCCGACCTGAGTGGGAGTGAGTCCTGTCGCCTGGGCTAGCTCCCTTTTCTTCGTCGGGTTTGGATAGGGATCCTGAAGGTACCATTCCCTCAGCAACGACCGCGTCCGTTCCTTGAAGCAGTGCGTCTTCTGCTCCCCGTCCCATATCGTCCGCGGAAGTGGGAACTTCTTCCTTACTCTATACTTGTCCACCGGACCAAGCGGCCGCCCCCGTAACTTTTCCGCTTCTTGGTAATGAGCTTCAAGCCACATTGCTTGGAGTTTACCATGTGAGTCTTTCGTGAACTTATGATGTTCAAGGATATTGTACATTTCCCTGAAGTTTCCGCTATGGAAGGATACTATTGCCCTAGCTCTGAGTACTGCTTCGTTCTTGTTTAGCTCTGTGATGTTGGGATGTGCGACTGGCAAAGACCACAAGAACCTGGCCAATCTTTCTATATCGCCTGATTCCTCCAAAGTTTCGCATACTGCCGCTACCTGGCTGACCGTGAAGTTCAGCGTCGGCAGGGCGAACATCGGTGAGGGCAGGGGGTGCGGAGTTGTGCCTAGACCGAGCGCCATCCCTATACCACATCTCACGACTGACTACCGGTCTCCTCTCCCCCCACTACTATAGGCCACGCCCCCTCCCCCTGGGAGTATCCATGGCGACAGCCAATCAGAGGGTCCCCCTCCCCACTCCGCCTGCATCGCCCTCATTTCCTTGTTAATCAAGCCCCATACATACGCCCCTGTTTCTTCCTAATTAGCCGTGTTCTCCAGCGGGAGCTACCCGCCGTTGCTACCTCCTCCTGTTCTGTTATCCCCCACCTTCTCAAAACAAACATACACCCGTGCCGTTCTTCCTAGACCCTTCCATAATGTATATCCTATAATTTAACCACCCACCCCCCTTCATTCCTTAATCACTCCAAGTCAAATTTGTCTATATCTTCCCGACTTTACCGCAGGATTTCTTTTACCAATCGATTTTCAAGAATCTAACGGCAATTAGCAACATTGAATTTAATTCTCACATTTCAAATGTGCACAGTGTTTAGGGCTAATTATATTCAAACAAACTTACATAAATTCCTAATAAAACTGTTTCTATTAATTACTTTATAATTTCAATAATTCTTGTCAGCTGTTATAAAAGTTATTTAATAAATAACAAGTTTGAAAATTTTTAAAATATTGCTGTTTAAAATTATCTAAAGTATTAATATATAGCATTATTGTTTCCCAACTTTGTTACTCTCATATTCATTTCTTGTATCTCTCATTTTATTTTTCGGCCTGCTGATGAGTTAAAACGCTGGTTTGTAGAATAAAAATTATTGAGTCCTAACTTATAATTACTCATGAAATTCATGGTATAGTCGATTATATTACAAACCACTGATGTTTTCTGAGATAATTTAAGATAATCTGCACCTATTGATTCTACATGATTATCTGATCATCAAGTACTCATTTGGGCAGTAATTATTAATTGTATAAAAGTTGTGAATTTCCAGTTTACCAATATCAGTACTTAAAGTGCAACAGATCGTTGTTAACCAGCAGAGCAATCTGACGATGACTGATAAAAGAAGTGAATGGCTAAAATATTAAATATAAAAACAATGTTGTGAAACAGTCATACAACGCATCAGCATCTCCATGGCACAAACCTGAAATACAGTTACTAAGGAATATTTGCTCAGTACTTCTGGTTTCTAACTAACTTCAGTCGAGACAATAATGGTTTGTCAGGTTGTAGGTGACTGTTTGGTGAAACGGCATGCAGTAGGTTGGTATGAGTTCGCCAAGACAGTTTGAAGAGTCATCTTGTTGAAGTACCAAGACTTGTTTGATCATTGTAATGTTCAAGACTAAAAAAGCTTCGTAATGCGAGTCCATTTAACAGTAACATGGGGCCTGGCTGTATTCTTTTGTAGCCAATTAGGTTTCTTTAAATGTCAGTTATTTTTGTCTTGCAACGCTATAACTCTTTTAATTAATGAATATTTGCTTTTTTTCTACTATTGTAAATATTCTCTTTATTTATATTTCAATAAAATACTGAGTCTTTTTTGTAAGTTAAATGTGAACCGAGTCTCACTATCGACGACAGCAACAGTCACTGTCACTTCCATCGTGTAAACTGTACGAAAATATGATATTTAATGTTTCGGTAGCACTGTCGTACTTTTGCTTTTGATATTTGATAGTATAGGTCCCGGGGGTGACAGCTATTAACTATCACCTATCTCCTATCAGTGTAATGTATAGAAAATTTTTTTTTTTTTTATATTTTAGAATTTGTAATTGTCTGCATGCAAAGCTTTTACATTATTCAATTCTTGGAGGATGACATAAAACTATTTAATTTAGTTTAATTTACAATTTATTATATTTTTCTTTAAGATTTATTTATATTTATTTAGTTTACATAAATTAGTTGTTAAAATTAATTATATGTATATATATATATATATATAAACCTACAACCTGCAGAGGGTCTAGGGTTTAGTACATAGTAAAGCCAACGGTTGTGCAGGGAGATGATTTGACTGAGATCACGCTTAACCGCCAGGTTTTCCTCTTTAATTAACTATTTAATTAAGATTTATTTTTTTATATACACTGGATGTGCTCCGGAGTGGTCACCTCATCCACATGGTCTATTCACGGCTGATGCACCAGAATAAATAATTATCTGCCAAAATCGGACTCGAGCCTGAAACTTGAGAATAAGTAGTAAGCAGCTTACTCACTGAGCTACCTCTCTCTCAAATATTTACATGTATATATGTTTTTTCATAAACCAGTATTTTTTTTTTAATAATTGTGGCACCAGCTGATCAGTATCCATCATTTTTCTTTTACCAGGTTTACTGACTACGTCACGGGCATGCCAGAGGGTCACATTGCTACTGTTATACTCAGTGCTCACAATACTGCCATGATAAATATTGTAGCCATATTAACGAGGCTTAAGTCAGATCGGCGGGCTATTCTTTTTTTCGCACTCCCATCATTTAACCAATTGAAAATCATTAACATCGCTCGTGTCTTATTCTTGATGGACAAAAACTTGTTGCGACGTTCCTTATACGACATTGATATATTTTTACTTTATTCTAATTGAAATATTGTATTTCAAATTCTAACAACAACAACAATTCTATTTAAATGATTTGTCAATACACTTTATTTTAAAAACAAAATATTTTCTATTTTTAATTTTGTATTTTAAAATAATAATTGTAATACTTTTTGTCCGGAAATGCTATGAAGTTATATATCCCAGGAGATTTTTTTTTAACGAATTACCTTTTGATTTTATGATTTTTAATTTGAATCTAATGCTGATGAATGATCTCTGGTCATATTGTGAATGAAGAAGTTGAATGATAATAATTAATTAAAAAAAAAAATTAGATAAAAGCCTATCGAAAAATACAACGCAGCATATTATTATTATAGAATTATATCACCTATAATAATTATGTCATTATTATAAAATATATTATTATTTTATGCGCTAGATTTTCTGTTTTGATTTTTATTGTGTTCATAATATAAATATGTATTTTTTTATTTATTCACATGAAACAATTTTATAATTTGCCATTAGGCTATTGTGGATTATATAAGTGTTTATGTGCAAGTACTTTTAGCATGATACAAAATGTTTTATGAATTTTCTTTATTTACATATGTGTTTTTAAGCAGTATAAAAAATAAATAAAATAAAACCTATACAACAAAAGAACAAAAAAAAAAAAGTCAATGAAAGGTAATTAACACAATTTTAAATAAAAATAAACACAATTTTTAATAATAATAAACTGTGAACTATGTGAAATAACAAAGTTCTCATTCTGTCTAGTAATATGTGTTTGGTGCGCTTGTGGATGTAGTTTTTCAGTACTGGCGAATCTACCGGGGAAGAAGGGAGAGGCTTTTGGTTTGAAGCACACTCTCCAAAATGGAAAAATATTATTTTTATTGGTCCATATATACTTTTTAATGTCGCATGGTCTAAGCTAAATACTTAAACAATAACAATATATTATAATTTTTAAATTATAATGCGTATACATTTACTTCTAAGGTTATAAATAATTATTTATTAATTTACTTACTCCACCCTCCCATGCCAATATGGCTATACAGGTGTTTGCAATAGTCAGTTACTAGGCATAAATGTTTAATAACACAATGTTGATAGGTAAGATAAACAAGGATGTTACGAAACAGCTCCAGCAGTTTATTCTTCATTCTTCATTATAGAATGAACATCTCTTGTCTTCTTCTGCAGGCACCAACTTACTTTATTATTATTTCAATTACTTGTCCATTATTATAACTTATTTAGTTTCATTTTTTGGACATTTTCAGCTACTTAATACAACCATGTCTTATGATAATCTCTTAAAGGATTATTTTTCGTGTAATTACATATTTAACAGGACTTCTCCTCAATGCTCCTTAGATTGTCAGAAATAAAATAATCTGTAAAGGCCCTTAATGTTCCATATGCTTCTGCTGATTTGGTCCAATTCAAATACCTATCCTTCCATAATAAACGTCTAGTATTACTTTCTGTTTGATTCCTGATAAACTTCCAAGTTGTTTGAAGAGAAGTTGGCCACGCGATCTCCTAATTTAGAAATTTTATCAGTGTTACTGACGGATAGTTCCTCTACAAGTGTTCTCATTTCATTGTATTGCTGTGTATCATATTTACTACATATATGTTTGTTTTTATACTGTTCTAAATATTATGAATAAAATAAAAAAGCTGGTGCGCGCAACACACAACTTTCACCTACCCCTCAACTTACAATAGAAATTATTTTCTGGCCTAGTTGGACTATTATAAGATTTCTTAATTGCAATTTAACTGAGCTAAAGCTTAAAGCTTACAGCTAACATCATAAATACCATTAAAATAACAAAAATCATATTTATTATATCACTGGTTGATTATGGATTGTACGACTATTACTTATTAAACAGTTATTGTCCATTGCAATGTTAACTAAAATGGATTACGAGATTTGCATTGCCTGTCATAGACAGATCGAAGGTTTTTACACTAATACTGTTGGGATATCACAAAAGGAAAATTCATCAAATTATTCACTAATTTAATTTTCTAAAAGGTTTATTTCTTGATGATTTCCCGGAATAACCCGACGATAGATACCTAATTACTTAAATATAATATCAGATATAGATTCTTTAAGTACAGTAAATATATTCAAGGTTATAAACATATCCAAGAAATATTTTTATATTTCACTTCTTCTTTCAAACAAGTACCATGAAATTGTATTTTAAACAATCTCGTTACCTTGATTCCGGTGAATTTAAATATTTTTTTCAAATTTAAAAAAATTAAAAGTTTACATTTAGTTAGAAATTTTCACTAAATTTCCTTGAAAACATGTGATTTGTGTTAAATAATGTTAGCTTTTAGAAATTATTATTTAGATTTTTTCGCCACTCTCCGTTACCTTCTACAACTTTCTAATTAGATATTGTTTTTTTTTTTAACTTTCTGCTTTCCACCGATATAATATACGTATACCTTACGACTGTTATTTCTGGACATTCATTTTCGACCTGGAAAAGTACTTTACTTTTTTTCTCCTTTATTCATTTATCAAATTCTTTTAAAAGTTATATTTATCACTTTTCAATAACTCCTAACTATGATAAATAGTTCTTATTTGTAATAAACCAAATTAAAGGTACTTTAGAGGAAGAAATGATAATGTTGGTATTTCACAAAGAGAAAATTCATCAAATTATTAACTAATTTAATTTTCTTAAAAGTTACAACACAATTTTTCGGAATAAATATTGATTCCTAATTATATAAATATAATATCAGATCTATACAGTAAATGTATTTAAGGTTATAAACATATGCTTTATACTTCCATGAAATATTTTTATATTTCACTTGTTCTTTCACATAAGTACTATGAAATAGTTTTTTTAACAATGCCATTGCCTTGTTTAGGTAAATTAAATTCTTTTTTTCTAACTTAAAAAATATTTTAAAAGTTTACATTTAGTTAGTAAATTTGATTTAATTTCCATGAAAACATGTGATTTTCGTTAAATAATATTAGTTTTCAAAGATTATTATTTACACTTCAATACTCTTCGTCATACTACGACTTTCTATGTCAAATATTGTTTTATTTTTTTAAATTCTCAGCTTTCCAACGGTATATTATACGTAAACCTTCTGACTAGTATTTCCAGAGATTTATTTTCAACACGAATAAGCATTTTACTTTTTTTCTCCTTTATTCAATTATCAAATTCTTTCAAAAGTTCTATTCAAACTTTTTTTTTTCATAACTCCTAACAATGGGAAATAGTTAATTATTTAAAATAAAGGAAATTAAAGGTAATTTAGAGGAAGATATGAATAAATGAACTTTGGACATTTATCCTTGTAAAGTGACATCAATGGGTATAAGGCCTAAATGGCCTAAATGGGTAAAAGACCACTTAATTATACAATAATACACCAAGTTTAATCAAAACCGTTAGAGCCGTATTCGACAAAATAGTAAAAATGTGTTTCATCGTTGATATAAATAGGCACTTCCGGTAAGCCGATTTTAAGGAAAAAGTTGCTGTAACATCTCAGTCATATACCTATCTTAAATACGTAATATCAGTTTCTTACGTCTTTTCGTTTTTTAGCTGGACTGTTCACATACACAAAGACACGCATTCCGTTTTGCAAGCTTGGTTATTTGGACTCAGGGGAACTCGAAACTTGTATTTCCGTTGAAAACTCAGATTCGAAAATTTTCACGATCGCAATACTTTCCCTTACTATATATTATATATATAGGTAAGTGAAAGTAAAATAGGTACTTGTGAGCGACGCTCCCTCTTTGGACTGCTATCTGCAGTTATCTTGTTATTTAAATTGTTGTTGTTGTCATTTATATTTCTTATTGTACCAGTACCACTACAAGGGTCTGGGGTTCAGTACTATTTAGGGAAAGCACTGTTTCTAGGTCAACGGTTGTGCAAGGAGGTGATTTGACCGAGATCACGCTCAACCGCCAAGTTTTCCCCCCTAATCAATTATTTAATTAAGGGTACCCACTTAATAGAGGCTGGGTGTGCCCCAGGAGGGTCTTCCGACCAAGGGTCGCCCCACGGCCAATGAAACAGATCAATAAATTGTCTGCCATGAGCCGGGGTTCGAACCTGGGACCTTTGCATTGGAAGCTCAGTGCCCTACCACTGAGCTACCCCACCCCCATTTCTTATTATTAAATGTTTATAACCTGAACACTGATAATTATTATAAGGCACTGATAATTCCTCTCTTCATATGAAATTAGACTCTCGTAGAATAAGAAATATAAATATATTTGGTGTTGCCCCTTTTTTGCCTCCTTCTTCTTAATATATATATATATTAATAAGAAATATAAATATAACAATAATGTAGTAATTTAATAATAAGAAATATAAATAATAAGAACAACAATTTAAATAACAAGGTAATTGCAGATAGCAGTCCATAGAGGCCGCGTTGCTCACATGTACCTAAAAATATTACGTCAAGAACCACAAACACTATTTCGTATAGGTTTCTTCATATAGTTTCTTTCATTTTCTTCAGAAGTAATTATCGTGATATATATTAAAAAATGTTTTCGGACTGAAGACTCCCCGAAATTGAATCCATCGTTCGCTACAGCTTTTCAGTGATGTCATGTCGTAGTCCCCTATTTCAGTTTATCTGAAACGGGAGTGAGAGATAAACTTTTTGTCTTAGTGAGTAAGTGTAATGTTGAACTGTCAGAAGAGGTAAAAAGGCTTGAAAGCATATTTGAGATTTTGATGTACGGAGGATACTTGTTTACTATCCTTCTAAATGTTTTTTAAATTATATCTAATTTTCTGATATTAAGGTCACACCTGTAGGTCTAGGCAGGACTAGAGTATGTTAATATTGGGCGAATGTTTTAAATATTTTGTTCAGTTTGTATTTGTGAAACATTTTCGAGGATTCAGAAGTAAAAACAACACTAGCAGTCAGAAAATTTCAAAACCACACTTTCTAATGAAATTTTTTTTTACAGGTTTTTCTATCGTAGCTGGTGATATTATTATCATTACAGTTTTATCTAACGGTTTATATAGGTTATATTTAACGGTTTATTGCTGCGCGAATAGATAGTATGGAGTATACTTAGTGACTATTATTCAGGCCACCTATGTTAGACCACTATCTTAAACAAGTTTATTATTGTTACCCACTTTTGCAAGAAAGGAAGGGCAGCTAACCCTAATTAAGGGATTGGAAAGGGAAAGAGGTGGCATGTGGTCCGGGAGCCGTGACAGAAGAAGAGGCGAAGGAGCTGAGGACTGGCCAGACTGCCTGTCGCCGGAAATCCCAGCTCAGTAATAATAGCCCTGCTTCTTGGTGGTAATGGGGTCTCGGTAATGGGCAGTACAGCCCTCTACCTGCTCGCTGCAATCCCAAATCGCCCTTTCTTGCCTAATTGTTCCGTAAGTCCGCAATGAGGTCGCTGAACTCAACATAAGACAAAAATTTGAAAACCATTTCGGCAACAAACAGGTCCTTAGGTACAATAGTTCGGACAATTTAGAATGAGACATGTGGGTTGAATTCAAAAACGCTGCAAATTATTCCACAATGGTTTATTATTTCCAAACAACTATACATCTTAAGTACATTATCTTCCTTCTGATTCTGATTTATTAGTTATACATATTCCTGGATCACAATAAACTTGCCATCTACCTCGTTATTCAGCAAATATGATATCAAAGAGAAGAAATGAAAGCATAAAGAAAAAAGAATAGTAATAACAACAAAAAAAGAAAAAAAAAAAAAGAAAAAAAACAGTGGTAAAATAACACATAACACACACACACACACACACACACACAAAAAAAAAAAAAAAAAGATAATGCAGCAAGTAACTCAATGCAATAAGTCTCTTGGCCAGCGCCTCAGCAGTCTTCTGGGCAGATTATATGGATTTGTGGCAATAGATAGAGCTTGAGTAACTGGATTGGAATTTAGAGTCAGTCTGTCATGAAAATTATAAAAGCGGTCAGTGGCAGTTGCCGTGATGAAAGGAATGTTAAGGTTAGTGTGTAAAATGAGGTTTGAAACGTAAAAGGGTGCGTCTACAATTTTCCGAAGGACTTTTGACTGGAATGATTGGATGATTTTTATATTTGATTTCTTTGCTGTTCCCCTTAGTTCGATCCCATATGTCCAAAGTGGTTTAATGAGGACTTTGTAAATAGTTAGTTTATTAGTCACAGATAATTTAGAACGTCTGTCAGGTAGTCTAGAAAGAAGTCCGTATCGTTGATTAAGTTCTTTTCTTTTTTGTTTTATGTGGTATGTCCATGTCAGTCGTTTGTCCAAGTGGAGGCCCAAATATCGTACAGTTTTTGAAGGTGGTAGAGCGATATTATTGAAGAACACTGGAGGACAAGAGTCATGTTTAAGTGTAAATGAAACGAATTGGCTCTTAGACTCGTTCATTTTTATTCTCCACCTTTTAGCCCAACAAGCTATGTCGTCTAAGTGTTCTTGAAGTACCTGAGAAGCCTTAGCTGCATCCTTGTAAGACGTTAATATTGCCGAGTCATCAGCAAATGTAGCCAACAATGTTTCAGAATGTTGCGGGATGTCTGAACAGCAAATATTGAAAAGTGTTGGACCCAAGACACTGCGTTGAGGTACTCCAGCTTTTATTTGTTTGATGGCAGAAAACTCAGTCTCCATTTTCACTCGGAAAAATCTATCTTTTAGATATGATAATAAAATTAAGTAGTATGTCCTTTGAAACCCAACGAAGGAATATAAGTGCATCTCTTGAAAAAAAAAATAAAGTTAAGCATTAACAGTTCTAGGATTTAATTTATGGGAGGAGGCCTAACATTAAAGCACATAATCAAGGATTGTCTTAGGTACAGCAGAAAAATATCCAACTTACGCATTCCTCCGTCCTTCGCCAAGCCATTAACTGAAGGTTGCAATTACCTGATCAAATTTTTAAAAGAAGACTACACAATAATACTTAAACATTTTATCAAGTTTACAGAAAATCAAAGAAAATTGGCGCGACAATAATCGAAGTTTTTCACCCAGTAAACTGAAATAAAAAATAAAGAAGTCTGCCAAGTGGTGTTGCCCAAAATCGGTCTTGGTTTTGCACTTGCTTGACCTACCTGTTGCATGACCAAGACCAGGACTGGTAAAAAAAACTCGATTTTAAAAATAAAAATTAAAGCAAAATAGTTACTAATACTTTACAATCTTAGTTACTATATGTTAATAATTGGTATAACCAATATACATTTTCTCTAATTTTTCATTCGGGCTTAGTTAGGTTTCTCCTATCTAAACAATTACAATAATATCTCCATAGTAATAAGCTAATAAATGACTGCGAGACTCTTGCCTAAGACCAAGACCATGATCAAGACCATGACCAAGACTGAGTTTGCAAGACCAAGACTCGTCTCGGTGTCGCATTTGTGCAACACTACTGCCAAGTAAGATCAGTATAGCTTCCTCACCGTTTTCATTGGATAAACAATATCTATATTTCAAGATTTATAATTTTTCGTATGAGATTAAATATCCGGAAGAAGCCATTTTCGGAAATAATAATAATAATAATAATCTTTCAATATTCGTGTGTTTTCTATCCGAAAATTTTGTTCACCAGCTAATATTAAAATAAGGAAAAGTTCCACAGTGTGATGATCAACATCAAATTTCGATGATTTGATTAAATTGCGTATTTGACGATTCGTGATTAAATAAAAAAAATCCATGATATACTGAACAAGCATATCGCTACTGTTAGTGAAAAAGATCGTATGTAAATATTGATTGTTTCACGGGAGAGTATAAAAACTAATTATTCCTTTATGATTACCTAGTAGCAGACTACCTATATTAGTTACAGATTACAAAATGCCATCTTTAGCAAAAATTGAATATGGTAAAATTTTATTTACGATTTTTTGCACTAACAGTAGCGTTTAATATGGTATTTTTTCACTCGTAAAATAGATGGGAAAAATCCTTAGGAAAAATTCAACATTTGGTTTGTTCGGAGTTAAGGAGACCAATAATTTTCTTTAATTGGAACAAATCTAATTAAGCTGAAATATAAAAATATGCGTGAAGTTCACGTAACTTTGGTATTTAAGAAGGAAATCGAGACCAAGACGAGCTGGTTGTATTTCAATAGAGATGTAGGCAATCACAAATAAGATTGTTTTATCAGAGTAAAAATTAATTTAAATTTACTAAAAATTGCATGAAATTTAAGTAAAGGCAGTAAGTGTCATGGCTTTAACGTATGAAATCAACCAAACAACACAGTATAAATTAACTTTTTGAATAAAACCTAAAATTTTATAATCTCATAAAAATATTGTCTTAACCTAACTCCATATGATAAATGCCTTCCACATTTCACAGTCATTATATTGTTAAAAATTATTTATATTCATTTCAATTATTAAATGGAATTCAATTAATTCTATTTAAGGTAATTTCTATAATATTCTCCAAATTTCCTCGAAGTTTGGGTCAAATCGAACGCCCAGTTTTTAAGCTATGGTTGTGTTTTTTTGGGAGTAATGGTATAATTTGATAAAATTCATTTATCCAAGTTTGAGCTGAATCGAACGAGCTGTTTCTAAAATATTGAAAAATCTACAAAAATGCGTTTGTGCGTGTATAAGCAGAATTGCTGGATGTAATTTGCTGAAATTTATATGAGGCGATCTATATAACATCCTGCACAATTTCTAAAAATTTCATGAAAATTTGATAAACCGTAGTAGGTGACTCAGAAACCTAAAACGATAGGCAGACAGACACCAAACCAAACTTAATTTTTAACCATACTTAATTGAAACCTAAAACGCGAGGGAAAATTTTCGATTCTTCTCTACCTTCGGTAATGAGGAAGGAATTAAACAAAAAAAATAATGCTACTCAAGCATAAATTATTAACCACGACAATCATGTATAGTCCAACCAATAACAGGTTTCAAAAACTTCATTGAGTCTTGGAAAATTTTGAGATGCAAATAAATATATCTATTTACTATTGACATTTTTATCAAACAAGGCCACTTCATCTTGAACTATCTTAGACAATAGTTGCACACTAATAATGATTTAAAAAATAATAAGTGGGGACAGTATAGTCTCCTCACTATTTCTATTGGTTTCATAATTACCCATATTTCGAGATCTATGATTTTTCGTTTGAGGATAAAATCTAGAATATGAGCAGGAGTTGAAATATATATATATATATATTTCAACTATATAGTCGTAATAAAGAAAAATCTTAAAAACTGGACGGAATTTGGTAAAATAAATTTTGGACCAACTAGTTATCAACACTCATAATCTTTGAAAATTTCAACAAATCAAATCAATGCAGAGATGGGCAAATGCTAGTCTGTGTACTGATTACCGAGTTTTGTTTACTCAAATGCTGACCATTTTTGAATACCAAAGAATTTAATTACTACTTGAGTTGATGTCAAACGATTAACTGAAGTAGTGATTGAACTCCCAGTAGTGATTCAATTTGAGTAAAACACTTGGTGCTCGGTACTCAGAGTAGCATTTATCCGTCTCTGAATCGATGGCAAGAGGTGTTATGCTCGTCATCGATTCGACAACAGAAAAACATTAATTTTGAAAAATATATAACATCCTATACTATATTTTCATGGCCAACCACATTTCACAGCTACTAAATTCTTAACAATTACATTAATAATTTTGCTGCAGTTCTTTCATTTTGGAAATGACTCTATCACTGATCCTAAGAGCTCTGTAAATTGATTGATCCTAACAACTTACACATGTTCGCAAAGGCCTCTGAAAATATGACGACGCACAATAGGCTTTAATGAGACTGCAGTGGATATTTTTATTTAAAAAAAAAATTGTTATAGAATTAGATGAATTTTCGAAAAAGCCGTTTTATGAAATATAGTCGTATCAAGGAAGTAGTGGCTGGAACTTAATAATCAAATTTATTAAGTTCAACTACTACTTTGGTACCACATATAAATTTGATGCACCATATATTCATGAATCTCCAATTATTATTACCCAGGAGTGCCCAGAAGGAGGTTTTATGGCGAAAGTTACGCCATCAAAAGTTTTGAGGGGGGCATATTTTTAGGGGGTTTTTAGTGTTTGAGGGGAGCACATTTCAACGAGCTTATGCCATTTTGGAATGAAAAGTTTCGATCCAGATGGCAAGAGAAAAATCATGGACCAGACTACAGCAAGTTGAATTGTATACCATCTACGATTTTACTTTTGCTTGTATTGTTCTTAAGAGGCGAGTAATAACATTTCTTGTAAGAGGGGAAGGGAGGGAGTAGATTCATGCCCCATCGACCTTAGGGAAATGAGCTCTCCTGTTATTACTAATTATCTTCAATTTTCTTCCAATTATATTATATTTGAATCCGTACTTAGCATATGAATGTGATTGTAGTAGAATACGAATTTTATTATTTTGTTTTTATTGGTCATTTACGATAGAATTTCGTAGCTGCTTACCAACATGAAACAGTTAAAGAATGGCCAAATTTAGACCTTAACCTTCTAACGGTAATAGAAAGCCGCCGTCCATAACTGATACACATTTCTCTAAAATTTAAATAAATACTTTTAAATTTTATAAATGTGACCGCGGTAGTTTATGTGCAAATTCGAACTAGTAACCTAAGTATAGTAAGGAGTATTTGTAGCACGTATAGAGCTTTGTACGGAGATTCGTGGAGAGCAATTTGTCGAAGGAAGAAGAGGCTCGGTGACAGACGAAGGATTAGCGGCGCACTGGCAGACAGAGCGTCGCCAATTAGTTGATGGCCTATTGTGTGTAGTACTGACCACAGCCTCCACCTCCACCTAACGAGCTCTTCAGGTAGCCGTTCCTCCAGGGGACAAAGCAGGGGATTAGTGCCCATGTTTTTTTTTTTTTCTTCCTCAGCCCACTTTCTTCATCTGATAACAAACATAGTCCTAGCTTCCAAGGAACAGTTACTAACTTCATCAGAATTCGTCAGGTATTTTTTACTGTAAATCTTTAAGGGAGGATTTACGTAGGATACCTATCGGCTACCGACTGCCACCTAAAACTACGTCCGAATCAAACAAATGTTAGTTTAAAAAAAAAAGAAGGCTACGATGGAAGTATTTAACAAACCTTTTTTTTATTATTTATTTATTTTTATTTTATTTGAAAATTAATACATTCTGCCGCATTGGAGGGCATTAATATTAGGGCTACATTAAACATTCACACAATATATACATACAAATGATAACTAAAATAGAGATAAAAGAAAATGAGAAAATGATATATATATATATATATATATATATATATAGAGAGAGAGAGAGAGAGAGAGAGAGAGATTTTTAATTTGTAGTATACAGGGTGTTTGAGGGTTAAGTGGCCAAACTGAAAGTATGAATTAAGGGCCTCAACAAGAAAAAAATTTCCTCTGAAGGTATGTCCGCAAACGCTTTGTTTAGGAGATATTCACACTTAAAGATTTTCGTTGTTATGAATTATTTACGTTATATTAAGTAAATAAAAATTATTTATTTGTTCCAACTACTTTATTAATTAAACGTAAACATTAACATTCATATTAAATGTTGTTCAAAGTGAAGGTATGTTCGCAAACGCTTTGTTTAGGAGGTGGATTAGATAGAATACTAATATGGCCGTTTATCCTTAACTGTAGAAAAATTATTGGCAACATAAGGATTAATACTATTTGGAATTAGTATTGGGAACTCTCAATAACATTTATCAGTTTGTAAGAGGCTTTCGCAGAGTACTCATCATTATGCCTTCCATTTACACTAATGTTGAATATGCCATGTGAATAGGTCTTATTTATTTCATATAACGTAAATAATTCATAAATATTTAGGTGTGAATATCTCATAAACAAAGCGTTTGCGGAAATACCTTCAGAGGATTTTTTTTCTTGTTTTGAGGCCTTAGTTCATTTTTGCAGTTTGGTCACTTAACCTGAAACACCCTTTAGATGCGACATAGATTGCAGACCATCGGAACGACATTTCTGAGAGATTTTCCCGATCGATATGCCAGTATACCAGTGCAAGAAATATAAAAGAGATAACTATATTATTGATGATGTATTAAAAAACATATGGTAAATCAAACATATTAATTGATGATTTGAAAAAGTCATTTCTACTGATATTAGTCTAAAGAAAAACCAGCTTTTGGGCCTTCAATTAATTTTATCTATTCAAAAAAAAAATTATATCTTATACCAACATACTCAAGTTCTAAAAAATAAATTTTTAGAAATTGAGGTTGTTGGTTGTGGAACGTACCTTAAATCGAAACTTACCTTTCCACGAGTTTATTTATATCCCTATATTTAAAGTCGGTTTTTCCAATTAGTGGTCACAGTTCAGGAATAGAATTTTGTACATTTCATTCCCAAACATTGCAGTATAATTTTTTTTAATAAATAACATATCGATGAATTAGCTCTAAAATCTTGTAATTCCATAAAACAATTTTTACTTAACAAAACAAATGATCAAATTTATATAAGGGAAAAGTATAATTTTGATTGTATGTTAAAAAAATTATAATATTAAAAACATTTCACTTTTGATTCGAATGGCTGCTTCACCCACATCCTCACATAAAATCAACTAACTACTCCCATCAAATATTTTGTAACTGCAAATGCGGTTAGAATTTCTGTTGAGAGTTAAGTCACTCCATGAATATCTTTAGATAACTACTGGTCGCTCACTTTTGATTCACATTGACTCACGAATCACATTCTTGCATCGTTTATTGTTTGAATACTTGCTATTAAATTTGTGAGGAAATCTATCACTGTTTTAATTCAGATTAACACAATTGTTCTGGTTTGCATTTGTTTGGTTTTATATTGCTTCCTCACAACCGAAGGTAGGAAAGCTCTGCATTTTTGCAGGGGGCTAAAAAAATTATTGTGCTTAGAATCGAAAAATTTCACTCACTTATTATGTTTCAGAGATCAAGAATGAAATTTGGTTCGATGTCTGTCTGTATTCAAATCGATGTGAAGGACATATCATCTGATGGTTCCATTTCAATTTAATTAAATTCCATAAAGTACTTCCGTTTGTTGCACATGCGCAAATGTATTATGTTAGATATGCCAATATATCAGAAACAACTTCATCGATGTAGTTTAAAGCTGGAAGAAAGGTGGGTACTGGTTAAATAATAATGCTGTATCGATTTTATTGAATTCTGTACCGATCGCGAAAGATTAAATGTATTTTCTTAGGTATGCCAATATTTTAGAAATGGTTCGTTTGATTTGACTCAAAGTGAAAATTATTAAAATAATAGCGCTATAATAATTTTATTAAATTCAACCCCCTACTTTCTCTTTTATATGCAAGAAATATTTTCTTTGATAGGCAGATATCGATGTAACCGCACCTTCGATTTGTCCCTATGTGGGAGGACAATTAGTGATCGATAAATAAATGATCAGGTAGGAATCTATTTCATTCAGGAATGGTCTCGCCCAAGATCGATGGAGCAAGAACGAACTCTTCCCCTCCCCCCCTCATACCAAGATATTTTATTGCTCACCTTTTCTTAAAAATAGAGCAAGCTAAGGTAGAATTAGAAAAATCGTAGATCGTGCACAATTACTCTTGCTTGGGCATGTTCCATGTTTTTCCCCTTGTCCGTTAGTTCGAAAATTTATAACCCCGTCGAAATTTGCCCATTTGAAAATTCAAAATATGTCTCCCTGAAAAATTTTGATGGCGCAACTTGCGCCATGAAACCCCCTTCTGGGCACTCCAGATTTCATCAAATTCTATCCAATACTCTAAAATAAAATAAAAATACTGTCGTTTTCGGATTACTTTTCGAATATGGTTTCTCCCGAATATTTTATTCACAAACGAAAAATGATTTACATTGTGATATAGGTAAGTGGGGAACTAACGGAAATCGTGAGGAAACTATACTGACCTCACTTGCCAGACGTCTCTGTTCCGACGACTCCTGCATTGAAGATTTATCATACTAGTTTAGAATCTTCCAATAACATCCTTCTCTAAATATTATTGATTATTTAAAAGGAAAGTAAATTAGCAACATAATTAGGTGTACAAAGAACAATTAATAAATAGATATTTTGACCAACAACAAGAAAAAAAAAGTAACTCATTATTCAATAGTCTTTTTATTCACATAATGCATATAGTTTATCCTCTGTGGTTTACCCAAGCCCCAGACCTTTCTATAGGATTTACCTATATAAGAGATATCTTTGGGTATTTTCACTACTAAGCAAACTGAGACTGAAGGGAACGTCGATAACATAGGTATCCAGTTCCACAAAAGAAATAAGAAGGGAACTCAGAGCGAAGTTGAATGCCGTTGCCCGAGATCTGGGCCGAGGTATGCTGTGAAAAGGCAGGAGTCCCCCATTGATCCGAACTCGACACCATACCGAAGCGACGAGGGATCAGCAAGCAAGGCAGTTCCTGGAACGGGGTGACAGATCTACTATCTGCAGTGACATCTGCCATTGGTACCACCTGGAGGGCGTGGCTGTCACTGATGGTGGGGAATGTCACACGGCACATTTCGTGTCACCGAGGCTGCCATCGTTTATCCCTACCATCCCACCAGAGGAGCAACCTTATGAATAAGTAAATCGTACAGCTCCTTATTTGGGTTGTACCACTACTTTTTTTTTGTTTAATGATTTTATTGAGTATTAATACAGTCTGCCACATTGAAGGGCATACAATAGGGGCTACAATATTCAATCTCACAATATGTACATACAAAACGAAAATAAATATAAAAACTAAAGTAAAAAAAAAAAAGATAAATAAAAAGATAAAGTAAATAACATATAGAGAATTAATATACATATATAAAGTACTACTACTTATGACTCACAACTCGCATATCATTTATCTTTTTCTTATTTTTAAGACATTACATTCATTGCTTATCTTGACTATATTGACAGTTGGTTTTGAAAAGCTAAGGAAAAAATATATTTTATATTCATCTTATAAGTGAAAAAAAGGTCAACATCAATCATAATCAATAACAATTAACTTACATGAATGAATAAAATATGTAAAAAAAAAACAAAAAAAACCGGTGCACTACAATCGATGAAGGGTCTTGGGTTCAGTACTAGTTAGGGAAAGCACTGTTTCTAGGTCAACGATTGTGCAAGAAGGTGATTTGACCGAGATCACCCACTTTATAGGGGCTGGGTGTGACCAGGAGGGTCTCCCGACCCAGGGTCGCCCCACGGCCATTGGTAGAGATAAATAAATTTTCTGCCATGAGCCGGGGTTCGAACCTGGGACCTTTAGCATTGGAAGCTCATTACCCTACTAGTTAGCTACCCTACTCCCTAAAAATATGTAAACTCAAATCAATTAAGGAAATTAAAAAAGTCGACTAAATGGCTAAGCTCAAGCCAGAAAGGAGGCCCGCAAGTATTTTAACACGCCCTATGTTCGTATTATTAAAATTTTAGTTTATGTTCACTGATAATTATATGCACCTACATATCCTAGGATGTTGTGGTTCATTCAAGCACACCCTTTTATTTTACATGAAGATTTTATCATATTTTCCGCGGCAAATTTTAATTGAAAGTTCGGATAATTGAGAGTTCATGTCACTTCTCAAACCTTCAAATACAGATAAGAATATATTCAATTCTTTGTTAACATATTTTCGAATATATCCATAAGGGAAACTAATATATAAACATATTTATATACATTTAAAACACAATATATAAATAGTATTGTATTGTTCGTTTTACAATGTTTATGTTTATTACCACTCATAATTTTTATACATAATATAACCTCCTTTTTATTTATTTTTTAATTTTTTTTTTTTGGAGGGGGAGGAGGGATCCATCGCCCTTCCAACCAGAATGGAAAGACTTCGCTATGTTTACAGTTATGTTGACACGTTAGCTGCTGAGTATTTCTGACCATATCTCTAAAATGTCTTTCCCGACGATATCAGTCCCCGGCGACCGACACTAGTTATGAAGTTCCTAACGGCATCGGACGCCGGAGACATGTATCAGTTTCGAAATATACCGCTATTTTTTGACAACAAAGGTGAAATAAATTCCCTATTCAGAGTCTATATCGGTCGATTGTGTCCTCATTAATGACCAGCAATCGTAGGAGTAGCTCCGACATCCGATGTCGTTTATATGACCAATTTTTTATAATTTCTCTGTATTTTAATAAACAAGTGTTAGGGATATAAATCTTAAATATTGAAAATGAATGAAATGAGAAAAAGTTTATTTATTACATATAATTATAATTTTCAAGATATAATTTATACTGTATTTATATGTATGTTATTTATTATTTATACATGTTAAATAAGCAAGGAGAACTGTCTATGATAGCCTCTCAAGAGCTACTGGGCGACAGAAGCCTTAAGATGACAAGGCTCGTGAGAGGAATATCTATCGGACGCCGGAGGATGATTCTGTGGGTAAGTCATTTTTTATCAGTCTGTTAGATCGGTCCCCGGGAAAACTGTTTATCAGATATAATGATTATTTACGCTTGTATCTTTACATCTATCAAACTCCCATTCAAATATTTTTAATAATTACAATTTTAGAGACTTCGTAAGATGTACAAAGTTCGAAAGATTCCCGGCCGTTTGGTAATCGAGACGGATATCGGACTCCGGGGACCGTAACTGCACCTTACGTATCAACCCAGGGAATGACGTAATCAACATTTAAGAACAATAATGGGATTGGGATGACCGAGGGGCTGACGCGTGTGCAAAGCAGTTACTGTGCGTTGCTTGGCATCTTGATAATCGAAGTTTAAGATAATAATAATAATTACAGTTAAAATCCCGGTGCTCGGTGGGACTTTTAACTCAATATGATTCCTCCACCTCCTCCCCCAGCTCAGGAAAAACCCTAAAAGGCAAGGAAGGAGAGAAAAAAAATGTTAGAACAATAACGAAATAATAAAAGGAGCATATACAATATTTAAAAATAAATCAAATTCTTACACAACTTTTATTCATAAATAGTCAATAAAGAAGAATTTGAAGGTATTAGCAAAACAGTTAAATATGTGAAGCTTATTGATTACTGTTGCATAACTCCGTTCTAATTATATTAAAATTTTTAAATGTAGATTATATTAAAAATTAAACTTAATAGTGACTCATAGATTTTTTAAAAAACTTTTTCATTGAGAGATATTACAATCTGTCTCAGTTTAGGACACTTATAATAAGAGTATAGAGAGTACATTCACACGGTATATGCAGAAACATAAATAAATAAAGTAATAAAAAAATAAAACATAGAAATAAGAACAAAATGAAATGTTATAAGAAGAATATACATTACTCTTCTTATAACATTTTATTTTGTTCTTATTTCTATGTATACTTTTTTTATTACTTTTTTATATGTATTCATTATATATATATATATATATATATATATATATATATATATATATATATATTTATACATAAGTAAGTATATATATATATATATAAATAAAAGTAAAATGAATATCTTAGCCTAGCTTTTCCCTCCACATGTGGGAGGAAAAGATTGGTTCTGAGTTTCCCAGGCTGATTGTAAATACTCATAGAATTTTAAACAAATATACCATTATTAGAAAAAATCTCGCTACATACACGTAACGGATGTGATTTCACAATAACGATAAGTTTTCTTACAAAAAAGAAAAAGAAAATACGAAAAAAGAATTGGATATGGTGAAATGTATTTGTACATCATAATTGACAAAAGGGTATAATTACAAAACTGATTTCAAAGAGACCACCATTGGGGAGATGGTTGCACGATAAAACTAAAGATTTTATTTTAATATATTAGGTAATGTATTTCGTTATGAATTTCATCCTCAGATAATAATAATTCGCGTTATTGGCTGAATAGAACTATTCCGATTAAGGTCAATAGAACTAAAAAGTAAGCTTTTTTTTTTACAAAATGCTTGTCGGGGAAGGTCCCCTCTTAGCTCTCTCTAGTTCCGGCCATGCGTAATATAAGTTCAGTAGCAACAAATTCTCATTTTAGTTGTAATATTTAATTTGGACAACGCAGCGACGAGGAAAAATTAGTCAATATCAACCTATAAAGGAGACTTTGTGAAAGACTGTAGGTACCTTTTCCGAGCTCTCGTGACGAGAGGGGTGGAAGATTGCTATGGCAACGAAGAGGAAACCGAAAATTGAGGAGTGCCTTACCCGAGGGCAGGTTGGGTAACCTTAGCCGGCCTAATGAGAGGGTATAATTGGCCCTTTATATTCTACTTAGGGTGGCTGCCCTGCCTGTCTTTACCGAGTTAACTAATCTTCTGTCCTATCGGGTTACTTACAGTTTGATATTTCCCTTCTTTAATCTAGATTGTTCTCTTAAGGGTAAGTGAATACAGATTAAATCATCTCCTGTCAGACGAATTGATGCTTTTTTTTTCCTTTTTATTAAGAAATAATACCATCTACAAATAAAGGGAAAACTAGGAAGTGACAGAGGTCAACGTTAATTCATTTTATTGACTGAATTAAGATCAAAAGAATCAAAAAGCAGAAATAAATATTTTATAATTAACTAAACCATTCGAGATTCGCTCCTTTGAGTCCCTTTATGAATTCCGTCACTGGTCAACGAGCAAGTCGAAAACAGTGATAGTATATCCTTGGTCATACAAGGAGAATGTAACAAACTATTTAATCCAGTAAATGAGTGCTCAAAAACAGAGTATAGAGAAAAATCGAAAAAAACACTTAACATAGGGACTTTGTTTGGTCTTGTTAGGAGGTAAACATACTAAAAGTCCCCACTCCTAAGCGATGGGCCATACCAAAGTTGGAGGGACGCCCAGAAGATCACTTTTTTTGGTACTTCCCTAATATCAGGGAAATCATTTTTATCTTAGCGATAAAAATGTTTAATATAAAATTAAATCTGAAAAATTTACAACAAGAATGATAATAATTATTCTTTTGCTATCTCGCATACTATCCGTGCTAAATAATCGCTGATTTTTTAAGAATATTTTTGATGACTTATTTGAATAGGAATGAGAAATAAAATTTTAAAAGTAGCTGGATACTGGACACTCAGGATCCAGAATAATATTTAATGACACCGAACAATTCAATTTTTGAGAACTACAGATGTACCTGAAAATATACAATATTCTATAATACATATTACTTATTTAAGAACTACATATATAGTTAGATAGTCGACCCTGATATCGATTAAATTCAAAAAGTTACAAAAAGCCAGTGTGGGGAGGGTGGTGGGAGAGGGAGGCGCGATCTCAAATTCGACAGTATTTTAAACGAAAAAGCATAAAAGCACCCCCCTAAACATACTATTATATACTATTATACATACATTATTATAACATACTATTATCTATTATTACTATTATATATTTATAAGTAGATACGTGAATACTATAAAAATTTATAGCAGGCGAATTACGATAAATACGAAAGTTACGTTTTTCGGCAAAATCTCATAATTATAATTATAATTGATCTTACTTTTGAACGGTGGGAGATGAGGTAGTAAAATAATTTTAATTATTTATAATAATAATTAGAGTAAAGCCTCTGAGTAAAATGTACAAATTACATACACTTACATTACATGTACAAATACTCTACTCGATCTGATGATTGACGAGTACAAAAAGTAATCAGCTGTCCTCATGAGTACTTTCAATTTTCAAATCTACTCAGAAATATTTTAATCTGAGTACTTTTCAAACTAATCGAGTACTTCATTATAAAAATTACAGGAGTAGAATATTTAATATTTCTTCCATATTTATGTCCATTGCTATCTTATGGGGAGTATAGTTTTTTAAAATAGTATCGATATTAATGTAAATCAATAAAATAAAGAATTATTAAAATATTGTGGATTTAATCAGTTTTAGGGTCCATTATTATTTTAGTTAATTTTTTCTACACCACTTAACTTAGACCTCCATTAGTATGTTTAGGGGGGTGCTTTTATGCTTTTTCTTTTAAAATACTGTCGAATTTGAGATCGCGCCTCCCTCTCCCACCACCCTCTCCACACTGGCTTTTTGTAACTTTTTGAATCGATATCAGGGTCGACTATTATGTTATGGGGGGCGCTTTTTATGAAATTAATGACGGATTTGAGATGGTGCCCCCGGGCACCAACGTTTTGTAACTTTTCTGATTAAATCGACATCAGGATCGACTATTAGTTTTTGGAGGGAGCTTTTTATTATATTTTTTTTTCGAAAATCACAAAAAATGTAATAACATAAATACGACTTTAGCTTTCTGCAAGACATTTAGCAGGGATTTAGGGAAATATAAACTACACAAAATGACATCAACAGGACTTTCGTAAAGAAACTACAAATGGAGATAAAAAATAAAAACCTATAAGGAGTTCTTGTTTATTTATTAATTATGTAGACATTAAATCAAAAACTCATTCATACAGATTCGAAGAGCATTAATTAATCTTTACAACGGATATAGTAACATCGAATTTGGAGAACATCCTGAAGATATGAATGATCGGAAGGGTGTTGTGTTCCACCAAGACAACGCTAGGTCCCACACCTCGTTGGTCACTCACAAAAATTATTGAGCCTTGGATGGGACTTTTGCCCCATCCCCCATATTCACCAGACCTAGCTCCAAGTGACTACCACTTATTCCGATCTCTGCAGAACTAAATTAATGGAAAGAAATTCCAAAAGGAAGAGGACATCAGAAACCACTTGGATCAGTTTTTTAACTATAAACTGCAGACATCCTATGAATATATATATATATATATATATATATATATATATATATATATATATATATATATATGCAGTTAGTTATGCAGTTAGTGGGAAGATGAAAAAAGTCATATTAAATAATGGTCAATATTTTGTAGATTAAAATAAATTTTATGTCTATAATACATTGAGTTTTATTTCACTTTAAGAAAGCGAAAGGACTTATTTGCCAAATGACGTCTTTGAGAAAAATGTATTTCATCGTTGATATAAAGTGGAACTTCCGGCTAGCTGTTTTTAAGGAAAAAGTTGCTGTCACATACACACATACACACAGACCATTTTGCGTTGCGGGACTTGGTTATTTGGACTCAGGAAACCTCAAAACGTGTATTTCCGTTGAAAACTCAGATTCGAAAATTTTCACGATCGCAATATTTTCCCTTACTATATATTACATATATAGGTAAGTGAAAGTAAAAATGCAGGCTAAGAAAAAACCTGTCAACGTTTCCACAATTCAGGTATCACCAGTAGCCTTGTATGCGATTGGGTGTCTAAGAGTGATGTTCGATTTGCGGTTATCGGCTGTCCTTATGATGCCTCAATTGGTAAACGTTGACGATTTTTTTTAAGGGGGCTTTGGAGGAGCTAAACTGAGTTCTCTTTTTTTAAATATCATAAATTATTCGCGATTATTTTATAGTACCTTCCAACTATAGGTACTACGAATACCCTACTTTTCAAACTTCCTCATTTAATAAGGTTTAAGTCCATATTAATTTAATTGATATTTACTAGGTTTATATATATATATATATATATATATATATATATATATATATATATATATATATATATATGTATATTATATAAAATTGTCTAAATACAATTTTTATTTAAAGTGACAAACTAATTGTACCTGATCCAAATATTAATGTTTTCATAGAAAAAATTGAAGCAATCAGCAGATTTATTTATTTTAAACTTAAATTTTAGGACTAGAAACATTTATTTTTCATTTATAAATATGGATAATTTCCTGAATAAATATCTTAGTAAAATCACATTTTATTATCACTTTCAGTGATGAATAATCGAAAAGTCATTATTTTTTAACATTTTTTTAATGAAAAGTGAATGTGTTTATGTATTTATATTTAATATTATGCACACTAGTCATCGAAAAAAGGAAATAAAAGCTTTGCAGTAATTGATTGCAATAAATTTCGCTATTACAATTTCATATTGGTGGTGTCGGCATCGAACCTTCGGATTCGTTAAGCCTTTTAATATTATTATTGTTATTATTACAATTTCATACTTTCCTGCTGGAAATCGGACCATTGTTTATATAAACTCTTTTGAAGCTCTTATATCACCCCTATAAATATTTACCTCTACTTACGAGAAACAGTATATCTTGAATTCCAGTAGAAATCATGGTTTTTATTTTGTTTCTTCCTTACTTATTATTTTAGTCACAATCATGATTGATTCTAAAAATACTAAAACGTTTATTTTATTTCCAAAATAATTACCGATGAGAGAATATTAACAGTTCATACTTTTTCATAATGTGAGGGACAAAACAAAAATTAATGGCAAATGTGAATACTTAAACAGAAAGACAGTTCCTAATATTGTTAAACTATTTCATGAGAACATGGAAAATAGGCTTGTTCTAATTGTCAACAAGGTTATTGTACCGAAGATACTTGAGGCTGTGAATACAAGAGTTCTAGGAGAGACTGTTAGAAACCCCACCGAGGGGTTGTTTACGGGTAAACAGTGTGACTACATGAGTAAGAAGTGGAGAATAATGTATGCGAGAAGCCGGAGTGGAACCAATATAGTGAGCAGCTTCACTTAAATATTTATAGGAGTGGTCTGTTTGGAAGAGCCAAAGCAAACAGTGTTCCTCTGTTTGTACAGACCCTACAAGCTCCCACCTTACGCCTTATAGATAGATCTCCTGTCACTGCGATCCCCGCTCTCTCTGTCATATCCTTTTGCCCGACGAAGAACACCCGGGTTGAAGACTTTTTGGGATCCTTCTAAGAAAGACTGGTGGAGTTTATTTCTAATAGACAGCTATGTATTAAGATATCAACTATTATGAAAAAAAAAATTACAGCCATCAGTTCAATATGTGTAGGTGTGCAAGAGAACTATAAGTAGAAATTAACCGATTAAATTTACTAGAGTAACTGTATACCTAAAAAAAATATATACCTTTAACCATGAGAACAGGATATGTACAAAACTGTTAACAATTTGCTCCTATTTGTCTGATTTTTCCTTTTAATAGGTATTATTGCTTAAGATGCGCATTGAGTATTTTGTTTTGAAAATTGCTACTTGTTTTCGCGACTTACTACTTGCTCCACTTCCCATATTAGAACTACTAATAATGTAAAAGCAACATGTTGTTGAATTCCTTTTTATTTGAAGTAATTAGTTCAGATCATTCACAGAAACAAAAATGGACCAACGAAAATAAAATTTTTTTTTTTTTTTTGGAAAGTTTTCATGTTTGATTCGATTCTTCTCTGTAACCTGTAGAAATGTGTAAAATAATTGCTACATCAAACATCGCATGGTTTCTGTAACACCTCTATCGCCTTAGAAAACAAACGTAGTAGTAGTAACCACATACATAGAAATTTGACCCGAAAATAATTTTGATATCATTCGTAATTACTATCAAGTATTTTTAAGACAAAGAAACCCCAATTTGAATAGATTCTGGAATCTGTCCATGACTTCAGATTTGAGACTAACAAAGTTGCCAGTTGACTTCCATCCATATCCAGGTCAGTTGACTTCCGACCCCTTCATTGGATAGGCATCACAAAGGGATATCCAACCACATCCTCCAGAGCCCCATATTATTCATAGCAGAGCCAAGCTATCCTCTTCCAGGTCAGAGGTCTCCACTAATACCCCGATGTGGGCGTAGCTATTTCAGGAACGCTTCTGATAAAAAAAATAAAATAGAAAAAAATTGTTGCCCAGCTATTTTGGCAGACATGGGACAGTTAACGAGGCAATAGCGAAATAATATCCGTTGTAAAGTGAGGGGAACCACCTGCTCCCCGCCCGCCTCTGGATATCTCCGTGGACGTTTATATTTAGCCCTAACGTTATTAACTACTCCCCGACCATCTGGCTAGGTCTCTTTAACATGCTGCCTAATTTAAAGCCCTTTCCTATGATAACATTTGTATTTATTGATGGCTGAGTGTCTGTGGAGGTGGAGGACGAGTTAAAAATAATCCTTCAACGTCAGAAGATTCATATAGGACTAGTGGAAGGTGTTAGTGAAATTATTATTAATGAATAATCAAGTTTTCAATGGAAATTCGATATTTTAACTTAAAAAATAAGGAACATTCATTTTTTACGTTTCCAGATATCCACTATTCTAAGCAGGGGATAGGAGATTTCATGAAGTTATCGTGCTACAAATTTACTTATTAATTCTATCTGGTGGCATACAGAAAAAATGGCTACAAATCTAATTCTAATGCAAAAAAATTTAAATTTAAGATTTAAACATTATAAATATACAAAGAATACTGCATCGAGAATGCTGATGTGGGTATGAATAATTACCTATTTATTATATAGATTGTCAACAAAGATTTACATGAGTAGGATTATGATATATTTTTGCGGGGATGTGATGAAATTATCTTCTTTATTTTGGTGCCACTGTCATCTCTACCTACCTTCTCGCCTGCTTTCCTCCTTCCTAGGAGCCAGTTTTTCCTTCTTCTTATTTACTCCAAAGGATAAACATCGCCAGCAATGTTTAGCAATTCTTCTCCCACATCCGCCAGGACTCGATCTTCTTCTCCAAGGAAATCTTTCTAAATCCTCTCTTGAAAAAAAAAAAAATCATTTCATCTCTTTTTTTTTCACTGGTCGAAGTTATAGTTTAGGAGGGTACGACTCACAATCGTCAGACGACTGACCAGGACATCACACGAGAAAACATTAAAAAAATTTATTGAACCATCAATTGTCACTACTAAGACGATTACTACACCATATAAACAGACTATCACTTTCTAACAGAATTACTATATACAGCATGTTACTCAGACCAAGATGGGCGTATGCCTCTCAGGTGTGGGGTTCATGGGGTTCTAATCACCCAATCTAAATTTCTCCGTTGTCTAAATCTAAAATCACTTATTGTCCGTGTACATAACCATTAAATCACTCCATAAAGACATACAAATGCCGCATGTGACTGATGTAATTAAGAAATATTACAAAAATGTTCATGACTCCTTAGCTGGACATCCTGATCCAATTGCACAAACATTACTAACAAACACACCACCACAGAATCCAACAAGGAGACTCAAATGCCTGTGGAGCAGGGATCTGCTACATTAAGAAGAGTCACGTTAGGAGTGCCTTCACTGGGAGGTTTCTCCAATAACGCATTCACGCTAATCCCGGAGAGGAGGTTCGCAAACGAATATCACATTTACAAAATATGCCAAACGGTATTTGTAAAGTTGATCAATAAATAAATGTATTTATTATTATTTAAAAAAAAGATAAAAAAAAGAGGGTGCTACTATCTCTTTTGTGGAACCTAAGAGTCTTTTGTTTCTGGAATAGCCCACGTTTATCTTTATGACGACAAATGTTTGAGTCGATCCTGCTGAAAGTCCCTTTTATCATTGATCTTAATACATTTGGTCACTGTTTTCTCAAATAAAACTTTTATCTACTTTACGATGGTGTACTTAAGATTTAATTATCTTGAACAGTTTTTGAGCAATTTCTTCTTATCCGACAAAAAAACGAGACCACTTTAAGAAAAAGATAAAATTGGTCCTAGCTCCTATGCATGCAGTAAACTTTTTTGTTAAAAATGTTGTCGAGAATCAACCTCCTCAGTGACCATTAAAAACTGAGACACCTTGTATATAATATGGTCGTACCTTTTCCGGCTCTCAGGAGGGATGAATTATGATGAATGAGGTATCAAATATAATATATATATATATATATATATATATATATATATATATATATATATAAACAAATAATAAACAACAAACAAATAAAAAACAAATAAAAACAAGAATATTATATTAATTCTTATCATAAAATTTCGATTCTTAAATTCCTATTACTAATAATTCCTACAAATAATAATCGTTGGATAAATTAGGAG
Organism: Nezara viridula; assembly: GCA_928085145.1. Taxonomy (NCBI): domain Eukaryota; kingdom Metazoa; phylum Arthropoda; class Insecta; order Hemiptera; family Pentatomidae; genus Nezara; species Nezara viridula. The sequence continues at coordinate 210,907,138 of OV725077.1, forward strand.
ATTTTAAAATTCAGATGATTTCAAAAGTAGTCGGATCGAGACGTGATAATTTGTTTTTTAAACATTCCAAGCATTTTAAAGCACTAAAATGTACCCATTTGAGATATTCCATTATTCCTTCAGAAAGCATCTTAGGTGATCAGGGTGCCATGGGAAATTTATTGATTACGTTTTTAAAGTTAAAATATTGTTATTTATGATCATCTTCGATGAACTAAAAATATATTGAAAATGCAGACGGAGTTAGTATAATATAGAAAGAAAATTTTTGTATAGTTAATAAACAAAAAAAAAATTATGAAGGTAAGGTTATATATCATCGTGTCGGTTTCGAACTCCTCTTTTTAGATCAGTGTTTCTGAGTCGAAAAATGTACTGCGTCTATTGATTATAAAATTCACATCGTATATCTAGAGCCATTGATAAATTATATAATATGGAGAATTTTTTTTGTTCCCGTCTTTTAGGCTGTAGCTAAGATCAGGAGGGATTTACTCGACCAGGAGGTGAGGGGAGGGATATTAATGCCAGAGTTAAAAGTCCTCCCCTTCCCCCGGCACCGGAACGCGAACTCTTTATCTAATACTTTATCTAATTTCATCAGGTTGCCCCTGGACAACGCAGTGCTCTGCACACGCATTAGCTCGCTCGGCCATCCCACCCCTAAATAATTTGGAGATATTAATGTATAAAATAAAATTTGAAAAATCGTAATATTGTGGTAAATATTAATTTGAGGATTAGTAAAAGAAGGACGGTTGAACCTGGGGCAGCAGCGGCAGAGGGCGGCCTTCCCTGTAGTAAGCCAACACCGGCAGTTAGGGCGATTAGTGTAGCAGCACCTTGTCATTGCCATTCATGATTACAGATCCTAGCGGAGTAATCGCAGGGTAATGGTCCCTTCATTAATAGTGTAGTTCCTCCGGCTATCCCAGCGCTCCCGATAGCGAAAATTACAAACCCTACCTAGCCTTGATTTTACTAGGGCTATAGCGATTTTATTTATAAAAGTATAAGCTAAAATTAAAAATAGGTAGCAATTTCAATTAGCCTTAGACTTAAAAAACGGAAAAAATACCACTGATCATGGAAATAATAAGAAATACATAACTATTTTACCAAAAATATTTAATTAGATACATGCAAGTCCGCTGAAGCTGATAAAGCGTAGTAGTCACACGTACCGGAGCAGCTGACAGAAGACTTGACAGAAATGTTTCAGACAATGGAAGATTCGCATAGAGCGTTGTATGGAAAGAGGAGGTGTATATTGAACGTGATAATAAGTAAATATGTATGAAATCCATATGAAATGTTTTAAAGTATCATTCTCGTTATTTAACAGTCACAACTAGTAGTGATGTACAGGATTCTAACTCCTCAATTTCCTTTTAGTCAAGTAACAAAAACAATCGTGCTAACATTATTAATTTTTTTATAAAGCATCTTAAGAAAAATATTCCTCCAAACAATTTTTTAAGTATGAACAAAAAATATTATTGTTTTTTGAACAAGTTTTTATCCGGCTGACTATTCTACTTATCTATAGTATTAAACAAATTATTGTCAGAAACACTAGTGGATCCAGGATTTAATTTTTTGGGGGGGGAGAGGGGAAGGGGTTTCATCCCGAAAGTTTTTTTTTCACGTATATATATAACGATAATTAATTTGAAAAAAAAGAAAGAAATTAACTACCTATATGAAATGGTGTTTAAGTGGTTCTTGAAGTCCTGATTAATATAATTAAACGAACAAGACTACTGTAAGAGACAGTTTTTAATATTTTTTTTTAAACATGATTATATTTTACCATTTTTGGGAGAAGAGTTGGGCTCCAGCCCGAAAGCCCTAGATCCGCCTGTGATCAGAAATAATCATAGAAAATAAAAAGGTACCTTTGTCTCATATTTACTTTAAAAATAATAATAATCTAACATTATTTGAATTCATACCATACATACAAAATATAATCTATACAAAATTTTAAACTTGCATACGTTAATATATAAGTTTTAAAAAGAACCAAACTGCCATATTAGAAAATATCATTAATAATATAAATCTCCAACTTCAGGTATTTGTTTGTCTTGTTTCCTGGACATGTTAAAATAAGATTTATTCCAGAGTCGGACAACATTTCAGTCGGAATCGCTGCCGAAAGTGATTTCCTACCGGACCGTAGGCCTGTGCCAGCGTAAAGTTGTTAGGCAGATGACAATAGGAACCGGAGGGTCAGAAATTAATATGGAGGATAGCGAGCGGAGATGCTGGTCAGAGCAATTTAAGACGGATCGAAGGGTTCATTTGATAAACATAACAGAGACAAGGGATGCAAATCCACCCTTCGTAATTTTCTCCTTAGTTAGGCCGCCTCTTGGCCACCGGACCAGAACGATTCGGTTTTCCCTCTCCTCGACAAAGGGAATTTCCTTTTTCAATTTCCAACCCTCGCTGTAGCCATGACCTCTCGCCCCCTCGTCCATAACTTTACACTGTCATCATTACGTGAGCTACACTCGTCAAATCGTCCCTGTTCGATTGAGCTTTTAATATACATGCAAATTACGCCCGGCTATGAATTTAAATCTGCACTCACATGACTATAATGACCAGTATAAGGGATTTTGATATCGTAAATCAAACAGATATTTGTTTAGAAATATGAACAAGTATCTTATAAAGCTTATAACCTGAAATTTAAATACATATTGAAATTTACGGTACATACTGTTGTTTGAAGTTGAATAGTGGCTGAATTGTTCTTCTCGGTCACAGCGGCAAAAAAAAAAAAAAAAAACCTCATCATTCGACTATTTCATGAAAATATTTCAACGAGGCATTGTTTTATGACTCAGTGAAAATTCCATTATGAATAACCTGTTAGTTATTACGCCGAGTCACCACTTTAGTGATAATGGAGTGAGTAAGAAAAAAATAATTTATCTTTTTTATAAAATCGTGAAGCCAAATTATAAGTTCAAATTAAAATTCGAAATTGTAGCCGTGAAAGTATCGATCAAGCACACCTGTATATTGATAAAAACAACTCCTCGCTGGCCTGTACAAAATGGCTGCTGGTGAGAGTTTTCTAAGGAACTTGTCGCTGACATGAAAAATCTACAGAATCGGGTCCAGGATTTAATTTTGGGAACCTTCAGTCTGGAAGATTTTGTATAAATACAACGATAATTATGTTGGAGGAAAAAGAAAGAAACTATCTATATACAATGGTGATTCTTGATGTCCTATTAAAACGTTATTGCACGAAGAATAATACTTTTAAAGATAATTTTGCTAAAGCTCCAATATATACTCATTCACAAAAGGTCCCTGGGCCACTATCGCTTCAAACTTCGAGGAGGATTGTAGGAATAGGTGGTTAAAAATGTTTGCTGTTCCTCACAGTTCAAGTCCATATCATAAAAGACATGGGTTTCAGGATTGTTTTGTAGATAAGTAAATAAGTTAGCTTAATAGATTAAGTTAGTTTAATAAGTTAGATAAGTTTAATAAGTAAGTAAATTTGTTTTCAATAGAAAGTTTATGCTTTTTGTTGAGTAGTATGTACAGTTGGACTTATCGTCGATTGAGTTCTTGTCTTTTAAGTCTATTATGTGGGTTCCATGTTAAGTCTTCGGTCTAAATATAAGCAGATTTGCAGATTTGGGGATGCTGTTTCAGGATGAGAGTTGGATGATAAGATTGCGGTTCCATCAGCGAATGTTGCAAGGAAGATATCGGGATGAATAGAAATGTCAGCGGTAAAGAGGATGTAAAGTATGGGACCCAAGACGCTACTTTGGGTTATTCCTGGTTTTTCCTGGGTATATATAAGAAAATTCGGTTCCATTCTGTTCGAACTTGAAAAAGGCCTGCATATTGTAAGCGAGGGAAATGTTCAACATTTCATCTTCTTTATAATGAGCTATTATTTATAAATTATATTTCATATTATTAATCTCGATTTGTTGATGTTTTCACTTATATTTGTGGACTAAAGCACACAACTAAGTTTTTTTCATAAGATATAGTTCTATATTCTGTTTTGGAGGGAGGAGGCTTCAGCCTGTAAGCCTTCTCCATAATAGATCAGACCGGTACATTATAATAATAGAGAAAGTTAATGATAAACAAAAAACATATTTTGCATAAAGAAATAAATTTTAAAAAATTAAATGAATGCGGCCAGGACAACAGTCTACAATATAAATGTTTTCTTTATTATTGAGAATTATTTTACTCTATCGGATAAGGGCACAATTGTTGAGAAAAATCCAAGAAATCCAGAGACAAATTTTACCGGGCTTATGCCTAATATTAAATTCACCACTGGAACACAACTTCGTCCTTTATAATGTATACAAATAAAAAATGTATTATTTAAAGTGTAATATTATGTTCATTTATTGGAATACTACATATTATTTGAATATATATGATATTTCTTTTATAAGGTCATCCGGGATGGAGGACTAAAACCCCATCCTCCTCTTCTCGTCATGCCTGGATAACGATAAAGACGTTTAATGTTTAATGATATGTGTGTTTATACAACCGTGCTTGATAGTATCGTTTAAGTAATACGAAATGCAGAATGCCACCTGTGCAATGTTATATATAAATAAAGTGGTATTATATAATATGTAACATGAGAAGTTCACCCATCCTCACGCTGCTACAAATCATAGTTTTCAAATTACGGTGGTATGCTAACCAAGATTACATAATCGGTCACTTTTTTGTCCATTCGGCATTGTCCTTTCTACCGAATGAACAATCCAGTTCAAGGACAATGGAAAATTGGTCTATATCCACGGATTATGGCTGTTTATGGTCAGCAGACACACCAGAACCTCTATTTCTTTCTCCGAAAGGAATTTCGGCGTTATTTGACATCCTGAAAACAGCAAAATTGCTGATACAAATTATTTTAAGTGCATATAAAATTATTATATGAGTAGCCTTCAGTGGACTGACAAGTCTCATACAAAAAAAAAAGATCTTCGAATCGTTTATCTATATGAAGAAGAAGAATATTTTCTTTGCATTTGTGAATCCTGTCTGATCTACTCTTCGAACATAAATAATTCAAACGTATTATTTAACAATACGATAGTTTTTATGTAGTTTTAGTGTTTTGTTTGATAAGAGAAACAAACTATGAGAATAGAACGAGGAGAACTCCAGACATAAAAGAATCCAAGGAAAAAAATTAAACTGATAATCCAAACGGAATGTCAGATAATACAAGAGCCAAAGCCCAGAATATTTTTCATTGGAGCTCAATTATTTTTCTATAAGTTATGTGAAAGCCCTAAAAATTTCCTTAATATCTGACATCCATTCATATTTATTTTAAAGTTAATAACTTCAACAAAAGTTATGATAAAGAAAATTATACCCTCTTATTGTGAAATTTAGACAATTAAATTAAATCGATTGAATACAATTCCTAAATTGAATGTTACTGACTTTGAAAATGTTTAGATTTGTATAGTCGAGGGTGGGTTGGAGTCAAAACCAGGGGGTTGTCCTGATTGAATGATCGAAGAGGAGAAGAGAAAGGTGGGGGAGTGCTGAATTGAAAAGGAAATTCCTTTTGTGATAAAACGGTGATTGTCCTGTTTAGGGTGTCTGCTATCAGGGCAGCATACAACATCACTATGGCGGATGATTAGAAAATTCTTTTTGATATACCGGCAAGCACTTCTAAACCTCATTAAATAAAAAGGTTTAATGGGCTATTACACATAAATATATCAGTCATAATGTCAATATTGTTAATTGATGTTTTATATTAATATTGTAAAAATCTGGTGCGCGGAAAACACAACTTTCACTTACGGCTCAACTTTGAATATAAATTATTTTCTGATCATGTTGGGCTATTATAAAAGTTTTGAATTGCATTTTTAACTGAGCTAAAGCTAAAAGATTGCAGCTAACAAATCATAAATACTATTAAAATAACAAAAGTCCTATTTATTATATCACCGGTTGACTATGGATTGTACGACTATTACTTATTAAATTGTTATTTCCCACTGCAAAGTTTACTAAAACGGAATTAAGAGACTTTTCCTTCTTTACCTAGAGTTTTCACATACACACAGATCATTTTCCGGGACTTGGTTATTTGGACTAAGGGTACCTTAAAACGTGTATTTCCGTTGAAAACTCAGACTAGAAAGTTTTCACGATCGCATAACTTACCCTTACTATATATTACATATATTGCTAAGTGAAAGTAAAAATGAATAATGGGTTGAGAAATTAGAAGTCTTAAGTGGATTGACAAATTTTCAGATCACACTTAATTCGATTTTTTCAAAAAAATCACCTATGCCCCTCTAGGTCCCTCACAATTACTTATATTGTATATATTTCTAACGTTTATATGTGATTTCGGTACTAATCAATGATAAACTGCAGGAAAATCTAATAGTGTATTATCAGAGAGCAGCTCAAATAATTAAAATTATTCAATAAATTTTAATTTGATGAAAATTTGAAAAGAACTTCGAGACAAACAGTTCATATTGTTTCTTTTCTATTCTTTGTTTTCAGAATAGGACCGGAATTACTTTTTTAATGGAAGGGGCAAACTTAGTGTTACCCAAAATCGTTCTTGCACTTTGCAAGACCAAGACCAAGGCTGCCTAACTGTTGCAAGACCAAGACCAGGACTGGTAAAAAAAAATCGATTTTTTAAATAAAAATTAAGGCAAAATATTTACTAATACTTGACAATTTTAGTTGCTATATGTTAATAATTGGTATAACCAAGATACTTTTGCATTTAACTCCTCTAATTTTCATTCGGGCTTACTAAGGTTCCTCCTATCTAAAAATTACAGTAATATCTCTAAAGTAATAAGTAACTGCAAGACTGTTGCGAGACTCTTGCGCAAGACGAAGACCATGACCAAGACTGGGTTTGCAAGACCAAGACTCGTCTCGGTCTCGCATTTAGGCAACACTAGACAAACTTAATTTTAATACCTTTGTTTTCACCTTTCACTTCCCTCCACAAAAAAATAAATATTTTATGAAATAAGTTTCTAAATAAACATAATCATCATTTAATATTTACTTACTTTATTGACTGAGTTATGGCCAAAACATTTGCTTATGATAAAAAAAAAAAAAAAAAAAAAATCACACGAAATTTGCCACCTGAATTCTACCGACAAGAGTAATACTACCTTTGCTCACTAAGTACCCGCCCTGCGATAGAGAACAAGACATTCGAAAGCAGTGACTCATTACCAAGTGAAGCCAATATCTCAGTAAGTAAACAATAAATATGTATTTTATTATTAATTATTTTATGAATTTTCAAATTTCTGATATAACAACACCCAAATCGCATAGTCGTTATATGGAAAGAGAGAGAGATAGAGTGAGAGGGGAGGGTAGGGTTAGGATGGCAGTATTAGCCTAACGAGCCGAAATCACGACCGCAGCTAGCCGCACCATTAGCCACCCTCCAAACTGCCGCTTCATATCTGTCTCTATACACCCCAGTCAGTCCCATTTCAATGTAGATATCCTTGTGTATCTTTATCTATATTTATGAAACATGTCAGCTTTTGCTGGAGTATGTTTCAAAATTCGTATAAAATAATTCCATTAAAATCACCTCAAAAATCAAAGTTCGTGAGACTGTGGCAAAATAGGTATCTTATTTATACAACGGTTTGGCCAGATAAATTGATCATGTTTACAGGCCTAAAAAGAAAAATGCACCTCAGCCATGTTATAGACGCCAGAATACAAAATGGCGCCCAGTTAAATACAAATAAAGAGCCAGCCAGCAATATTCTTATTTAACCTGAAGATATAAAGCTACGAAACCTTTAAACGTATAGTATTTATCGTTTTAAAACATGGAGTAATAGTCACTTACCCAATAAATGAGGATTTCTGGGAAAATTGAAATTTACAATTCAAAAGGTTTAATTTTTTACGGTATACGGTATGCAATAATGTATAAAATTATAAAATGTAATGTATAAAATAATGTATAAAATAAATTAGCTAACAAAATTTGTTACATTCATATTTTCGCTCTATTGTATAGTTTCTGAGATATCTATCATCATAATTCACTAATTTCGAAAATGAAAATTTTTGCTTACATTTTAATCATTATTTAACTCGCTAACGTTTTATCTTTTCATTTTATGAAAAGTCATGAAAAAGAAAGTTGTTGAACATTAAACATTGTTCCTCAACAATATATATATTACTTTACTATTTAATCTTAGAGCATTCAAAAGCTTGAGCGATTATAACGTGCTTAAATTCCGACATTGTGCAGAAAAACCTGTCGTAAAGAGAACATGATCTGCCATTCCAGAGAACTCGCTTTAAAAAATAACGGCTGATTTAAAGAATATTAGGATAGTAACTCGAGGATCGAAATAAAGAGCATGTTGCGAAAAATGCGAGAAAAGTTTTTTTACCTTTAACTTCTGAACGATTAATATAAGCGAAAAACTTAATTTGATTAAATCGTATAGTCGAAAACTACGCCCAACGAGCGATAATTTTTTTCATCTTTGTCAAAAAGTGAGATATGCTACTATAAATGACGTTTAGCTTGGAAATGAAATACACATTAAAAAATAAAAGTCGTAGAGCATCAAAGTCTGCGTCCACTAAGTACCAACATTTTTAATGTAGGTCAATCACATCTCTAGGCTTTGGTAATCTCCAAATGGCTGGTAATTGCAAGAAAAAAAATAAAAATGCAACCAAGTAAAAAGTGTAAATAAGAATAGACATTAAGAAAAATGAAGTGCGGAGTAAAGCAGAATCATTAATTATTATTATTATTAATTATTCTCGAAATGGTCGTTTAATGATTCAAATATTTCCAAAAGAAAAAGAAAATCATTGTTCTCTATTTCTATAACTATTTTTATAGAATTTGTCTTGCTACAATTATTGTGAAACGCCGAATAAAAATATACATATTCTTAAATTAATTAATAATCAGTAAAAAAGAGATGAAAGTTCACTTTCAAGAGATGTATTATCGGTATAAGATCTAAAAAAAAAAGAATTTTCTAATTTGAGTCCTAGGATATTGCCATACAAAGAAATGAGCGGAAAGATAGATAAAAAAAAGGTAAACATTGCATGAAATGTATCTTTTTTTTCTTTTGTGATAGCCTCGATAAAAAATACTGTAAATAAGCCTGCTTTGTTTGAAGGAGAACAGTGCAGAAAACGAAATTCAAATAATTCAATTTAAAAAAATTATAATATTCCTTCTGGGAACGATTTTTGGCATCAATGCGATATATTTTAATATAAATATTTCATTTAAATTTAGTAATGATACTAATAAAAAGTCTTTTATTTGTGTAAGAAATCTATTGGATAAGTAGTAAACCATGACGATACTTGATATACACTTTTGTAAACAAAGGGATTTTAACTTCATTTTTCATCAAAGATGTTTGCATCTATCATTTAAATTCTTCCGCAGAATCGAGTCCAGACTGATCCCATGGAAGAAAGAATTGAGACGCTTTCTGGCGTGCAGAAGGAACTCGTAGGCCAAGAATGTAGGACGGGAATTATAAGGATAAAGAAAGAGGAAAGATACGAGAGATAGAGGGGGAGAGGGGACGTGAGGGATAAGGATTGGATGGAGGCCAGGTAACAATTAGATTGTCCTGTTGACAAGGGTGGTCACTTGATTTCATTGCTCGGCCCTCTAAGTTGCTCCACATTTCTCCTGGGAGTTGGATCCCCTCAGGGGCATCTCTCACATCCCTTGTTATTTTCTTTTATTTCCTGTCCTCTTATCATCAGTATTTTTTAGAGTGGGCGCCTCCCCATACCCTTAAAAGTGTTGATAAAATAAAAAAGGAAAAGAAAAAATTAACCATGACATTTATAATAGGCGCGACTCGGATAACTCTGGATTATTAACTTTATATTCCAACGTGTTTTTAAGTTTCTATGGACATAACCCAGCTAAGTTCTTAATATGCGTATTACTATATCATTTTAATATCATGGAATTAGAAAAATAGTAATATATATGTCAAACCATCAAATATATGCAAACAAATTCAGATTCATACATAAAGAAATCTATTTGAGAATGATTATAACTTCTTTTAATTATACCGTCGGTCTCGATTTGTTTCCGCGTAAGGAAAAATAGCTTAAGATTGGTTTATTTCACTATTTAATTTTTGTATTTAAGGATTTTCTTAAAATAATAGATTAATCTATAATTTTCTTCTATGGCCAACTTCCACATGTTTCTATCCAGAGTCCATTCGTCTTACAAATTAAGTTCCATCATAAAATCTTCTGTTTGCTGACTCTACATTTTTCTTTTCCGACATTTCTGCTCCATCTGCCAATTTGCCAAAATCTCCATGGGACTTTTTTCGATATTTTCGAGAATTTTCGTTTAGCTCTATCTTTCCTCAATTTTTTTCCATTTCTTATTTTATCCATTCTGAATGTTCTTGCCAACATTTATCTATTTCTGTTGCCAGGAGTTCCTTCTGAAGTTCATCATGTATTGTCCAGGTTTCTGCGTCGTGTACGATACTGTTTGGTTTTAGTAATGATATTCCTACCCCGTAATATTGAGTTGAGCATTGATATAATTTTCTCGCCATCTCCGATCCTTATTTTTATTACCATATCGTAGGAAACATCTAATTGGATACTAGCTATTGGAAGTGTTGAATTCTTTTCAATGAGTCTCCAGGAGCTTTGATAACCAGCACCCTTTGTTTATGTTTCTCTTATAATCTTCTGACCATAAAGTCAGCATCTTCTGACTCCTGTCAAAATCTTGGACAATGATGACTTGGTCGTACGCAAACAATAAAATATAGAGTAATACCCCTTCTCTGAAATGGATGGAGAAGGGTTTACATTTTTCCTCCATTCTTTTAAACTAATTTCAATCTTGACGATGCACTGCATTTTTGGTGGACTCCTTTATTTGTTGGGAAAGGCTCAGAAACGGGAGTTTCAAACTTGGCTTGGCAGATGTTTTCTTCATGAATTTTCGTATTATTTATATGAAATCAGTTTTGGAGGACTTGCCATAACAATTTTGATACTCTTTCTATAAATCTATGAATATTATCCAATGTCCCAGAAAGCAGATTTGTCTTTCAACCTGCTATATTATAGTGGACATATGATTTATGTAAGCATCCACAACTATAACTTTCAAGAAGTGACTGGAATATCACTTGGAACACAAAAAACTTTATAAATGATAACCACAAACTTCATAAATGATAACTAATGGTTTTGAAAGGACAACTGAATGAAATATTACAATATAAATCTGAAGATAAGCTATTAAATCATTTTGTCATAAAGCCAATTCACACCATATTAAAATTCTCAAAATATTGAATTTGGAAAAAAAAAATTTCTCAAAATATAGTGACAATTTATTTAAGTAATCCATAGTTTTAGTGAGCAACTTAAGATAGCAGTCTTAAGTGTTCAGTCGTCTTAATGAACCAACCATAAGTCTGAAATTGATAGCAAAAAAGATATAAAACTTTCAAGCAGTATTTAGCTAGCTCTTTGTTTCTTTTTACATGCTATTTTTGGCGATTCAAACATTATTATTTCTTAAATTTCCTTTAGGTTTTTTTTACTATCATTATTTATTTGGACGATCCTTGGGTCTTTTCTACTTTAAACACAACATTGATTTTTTACTTTCACTTACATATATATGTAATATATAGTAAGGTTATTTCGATCGTGAAATTTTTTGAGTCTGATTTTCAATGGAAATACACGTTTTGGGGTACTCTGAATCCAAATAACCAAGTCCCGAAAAATGGTCGATGTGTCTGTGTGACTGTGTGTTTGTGTTTCTGTGTGTGTGTTAGCAGTGTAGCTCAAAAACGAAAAGACGTACGAAACTGATATTACGTATTTGAGACAGGTATATGCCTTAGATGTGACAGCAACTTTTTCCTTAAAATCGGCTAACCGGAAGTTCCACTTTATATCAACGCTGAAACACATTTTTACAATTTTCTCAAAAACGGCTCTAACGATTTTGATTAAACTCGCTGTTATCATTGTATAATTAAGCGTTCCTTAATATCATTTATGTCTTATCCCCGTTGATGTCACTTTACTTGGTGTTAATGCCCAATGTTCATATGCGTCTTCCTCTAAAGTACCTTTAATATGGTTTATTTAAAAAGTTAATAATCTCACATTATTCAGATTTACGAAAAAATGCTATATATAACTTTTGAAAGAATTTGATAAGTTAATAAGGAGAAAAAAATAAAAATGCTTATCCAGGTCGAAAATGAATCTCCAAGAATACCAGTCAGAAGGTATACGTATAATATATCGTTGGAAAGCGGAGAATTTTAGAAAAAAAAAAAACAATATCTAATATAGAAAGTAACGGAGAGTGGAAAAAATTATAAATAATAATTTTTGAAAATTAATATTATTTAACATAAATCACTCGTTTTCAAGGAAATTAAATGAAATTTACTTACTAAATGTAAACTTTTAAAATATTAACATTCGAAAAAAGTATTTAAAATCCACCTAATCAAGGCTATGACATTGTTTAAAAAACTATTTCATTGTACTTGTGAGAAAGAAGAAGTTAAATATAAAATCATTTCATGGATGGATAAACCACATGTTTACAACCTTAAATACATTTACTGTAGTTTAATAATTCTAGGTCAGATATTATATTTAAATAATTAGGTATCAACATCCATTTATTCCGAAATATCGTCATCTAACTTTTTAGAAAATTAAATTAGTGAATAATTTGATGAATCTTCCCTTTGTGATATTTCAACAGTATCCACTACTATTTCATTGTATTTGTGTGAAAGAAGTGAAATTTCAAAATATTTCATAGATACGTTTATAACCTTCAATATATTTACTGTAGTTTAATAACTCCAGATCTGAAATTATATTTAATTATTTAGGCATCTGTCGTCCGTTTATTACAAAAAATCGTCAAGTAACCTTTTAGAAAATTAAATTAGTGAATAGTTTGATGAAATCTCCTTTTGTGATATTCCAACAGTATCCACTTACAATTAGTGTGACAACTTTTGACCTGTCTATGGTAGACAATGCAGATCTCTTAATTCCGTTTTAATAAGCTTTGCAATGGAAAATAACAGTTTAATAACTAATAGTCGTACAATCCATAATCAATCGATGATATAATAAATAGAACTTTTGTTATTTTACTGGTATTTATGATTTGTTAGCTATAATTTTTTAGCTTTAGCTCAGTTAAAAATGTAATTCAAAAATTTTATAATAGCCCAACATGGCCAGAAAATAATTTCTATTCAAAGTTGAGTGGTAAGTGAAAGTTGTGTGTTGTGCGCACCAATTTTTTTTTACTGTAACAGGACTCATAATTAACACAATAAACATCTGTTTTATTAAATTATGAAACGAGTAGTTCATTTAAAGGTTATTTCAAGAGCAGAAATGAATTTATTTGAACTAATTGTAAGTGCTGCTTTAGGAAGTGATTAGAAGATAATGATAGGACTTAAAGAATCACTTAAACACCATTTCATATAGGTAATTAGTTTATTTCTTTCTTCCGAAGTAATTATCCTAATATATACATACAAAAAAAAAAATCATTCGGGCTGAAGCCCTTCTATTGTAGATTACACAAAATGTCAGTTCACATTATGAAATACAGATGTCCTACCTTTAATAAAACAGATGTTTGTAGTATTAGTTATGAGTCCCATAACAAGTTTAAGGAACTATTCATAACTGTGAAATCACTAAAGCAAAAAAACAAAACACGGGTGTGTTTAAAGTAGAAAAAGAGTTCGATCTTTATATTACAACTGTTGAGACTAATCACCTATAAGTAAAGTAATATAAAAACTCATGCATATGTATATAGCAATTGAGTTTTTAATTTTATAAAATTAATAAGAAAAGATTAATGATTTTACTCTTTTCTTCTAATCCTCCTCAACAAAGAGGTTAACCTCCTTCAGACAAAGAAATGTCCAGTCATGTTACTCAAGGAACGCCAGATTAAGATTCAGATATCGATTGTTTTTCTTCAAAAATATAATTTTGAAATATTGAGTAAACATTTTTATGTTTTTAAACATGCCATCTCTTAACACTAAAAAAAAGTTGAGATAAACTATTTTATTTATAATTAAATGAGATTCAAATTATAATTTGATTAGCTAATTCGCAATTAGTGACGTAGTGATTTAGTATTCCTTGGTTTCCTTTCGTTCGTCGTTTTAAGTGATTTGAACTTAAAAGAATACTGCTTACTTTCAGTAAACTACTCTAAAATTATTTCGAGGTCTCTTAAAAATCAAACTTATTGTTTGCCCATAATATTTCAATTTTGTAATAAAATGAACGACGAAGTGTAAGTATTAACATCTTGTTTCAATTTATATTCTTATTCTTTCATTCCTTTTATGATTAATGATTACCAATTTAATAATTTGTTCAGGACCCCAACCGATTGTGTGGATATTAATACAGCTCTTAAAGAAGTAATGAAAGGTGCTGTAAGGAGTGGTGTAGTGGTCCATGGATTAAGGGAATCAGCAAAAGCATTAGACAAGTAATCAGTTATATTATTTTTTAGTTAAACTGATTTAAATTTATTCTGCTTATTCCTGTAAAAATATTTAATCCTGTCAAAATTATAAAGAGTTTAATAATTTAAACATTCTACTCATATTTATCTCCATTAAATTTTTTTGTTGATCATAAGTTTAATCAAAGGTACATATACTGGTAGACTTAAATTTTGTTAATTTTAAGTTATCTAAACCTATCAATCTGTATATTTATAAAACATAATTTATATGTGTAATAGAATTTAAAACTAATTTTATAATTCTATAACAATGAGTTATTTTATTGCCAAATACTTTAAGTGCTTCTATTTTGATATAAACTTTATTAGAATTTCTATGCTGAATAATTGGTTTACTTTCTTTTATTGGGTATGAATTTAGGGTCATTAAATGAACTTTAAAAGTATTCTTAACCACATCATCGATTAAATATTAAAAGTTCTGTGTGCTTGTGTGAGTTTTGGTTTGCTTCTATGTATAATCTGTACCAACTGTTTTTATTTTGTTTTTGAATTATTTAGAACTATAATTTTTTTAAAATTATTTTAGTTGCATATTTTAATATAAAAAATTACAATTTCACAATATTTGTTTTTATCTCTATACCTATACTAAAGAATTGAAGATAAGTAAAACGAATTTAGTCCACCTAGTTTTTGAGAGATATAAAAATGGAAATTAATTAATAATAATTTGAATTACAGACTTCACTTTTCAATTCTATTCTTGTTGCTCCAATCTTACTCATCTAGGTTATCAATAACAGATTGTTCCTCTAATGACTGATTTTCAGAAGATAATTAACAGAGATGAGTTACAAATTGGAATTGTTTTC
Organism: Nezara viridula; assembly: GCA_928085145.1. Classification (NCBI taxonomy): domain Eukaryota; kingdom Metazoa; phylum Arthropoda; class Insecta; order Hemiptera; family Pentatomidae; genus Nezara; species Nezara viridula. Next base: position 210,922,633 of record OV725077.1, read on the forward strand.
CTGAAATGTTCAAAGTTATTAACCATTTTTTTACTTCGAATATAGATATTTAATGCTGATTATAAGTAATAATATTTAGGTATTCAGTAATATATGAGGGTAACTTAAAATTTTAATGTTTCATTATACATAAATTTTAATATTAAGCTCCTCAAGATTCTATTAAACCATTTGTTCATGTTTTCAGAAGGCAAGCTCTACTTTGTGTGTTAGCAGACAACTGTGATGAACCTATGTATAAAAAACTTGTTCAAGCACTGTGTTCTGAACACCAAATTCCTCTTGTTAAGGTTGATTCAAATAAGAAATTGGGGGAATGGTCTGGTCTTTGCAAAATTGATAAAATAGGAAACCCTAGAAAAATAGTTGGTTGCTCATGTGTTGTGATTAAAGTGAGTTATAATACATTAATAATCTGTTAAAAAATTAATATTTTTTATTTTGTTTAACAAGCACCTAACTATAGTTTACCTATAACTTAATTGATATTGGTATTGGTTTATAGGTCATAATAATTAAGTTTACTACCCCATGTCTGCCTAACAGAGGAGACCTACTCCCATTTTACAAGTTATACAAATGAAAAAGGTATATGAAAGAAAGAAATTGTTAAAGCAGAGAATAAATGAAAACTTATAGTTCAATGAATATATAAATGAAAACTTGAATAGTTCAAAAAATCTTATCCTCTTTTCTGTTTCTGATACAGTCTTTCCTTTAAAAGGTTATTCTAAGCCGTATAATGATAGAACCAGATGATACAAGTGCTTTCTTGTGTTAGATGTTTTAACACAGGATACTAATTAAATACGAAATCATCGTAAAAAAAAATTTTTAAGTTCACTGTTTTCTAGGAAATCTTGAAACATATGTTTCCCAGCTATAAACTGTTTACCAATGAAGATAAATTCTTCAATTATTTCAAAATATCTCAGTCGAACAGAAAACTTTTTTTTTACAAATTTTTCATATTTTGATCCAACACTGAGTTCATAACATAGGAGACACACAATGAAAATTACTGTTATCAAGTTATTACAAAATTATACTGTTAGTTGTAAAAAAAAATATGTTTACACTACTAATTAGTTGTAAGTTTCATTTTCATAATATCTAATCCTATTAATATTAATTTATTAATAATTTTGAAAGATTTGCAACACTTCCTTTTATTTCCTTTGTTTAATTTTATACTTTTACTGATTGATCATTAGTAGCATTTGATTGGGATTCGAGACATCTAAGCAGGTATATAAATTTAATTACAGATATGTATTTTTATTTGTAGTTTGGTCCTTTATTGGATCTCAAATCATTCACAGAAATAAAACCTTTATGGTAAACTCTCCGTCCAAAACATATGCAATTTAATTCAATAAAATAATTTTTAATCAATAAGCTTAAATTTACTTTAGAATACAAATTTTTATTTATATTTCATAAAGTAATTATAATTTTGTCTGTTTTATTCAAAAACCCATTAGGGGCATTTCATAACCTTAACCAATCAAGAACTTATTCCTTTATGAAATCATAATATTGTGTGCTTTTTGTAACTATATTTGGTGTACAAAAAGGTTTGTTTCATTTTCATGTCCTTATAGTGTTTTTGTATCGATAAATGAAGTTGAAATTCATAAAAACATTTTTGAAAGTAAAACTATACCAAAAATGCACTTAGTGACTTATTGCAATAAACTGACAATATGTTGACGGAGAAATATTTGAATGTAGATAATATGGTTGGTTAGTAGGGGGTTGTAGTCACAGTGAAAAATACTAATAAAATATTTTGTGCAGATGTTTCAGAATAAGTCTCTGGCTTTCAACTGGGCTATTCATTTGGAGGATGTTAACCGATTACCTTACTGTATTACATGCAGTAATAGTGGCCTATATTATATATTATAATATTGGTCAATTTTTATATATTATTTTTCAAAGGTGTTTTTTTGTTGATATGCCATACCTTCGTCAATTCTTCATCAAATATAATAAATAATTGATCCTTCATTTTGACGATCTTCTCCTTCAAGGGGGAAAAATAGTCACATCCCCCAGAAATTTCAAGAAAAAAAGTTGTGAAGGAAAAGAAACTTTATTTGTGAAAAACACCTGATTATTTGAAAGCTTACTATGTTTCCCACAAAAAAAATCTTCGAAGTCTATTAGAAATTTGTAAATTTCAAACAATACCTACCGACTGAAGAAGCAAACAGAGTTAAGAATTGTATTTCACATCTTAAAAAACTCTCAAATATAAATTTTCATAGCAATAAAAATATAAAAATTGTTTGCACCGAATCGGAGCCCATGGTTCTCTCCTAGGATTTTTTTTCCAAAAACACAAAGAATATAACTTTAACATGCTTCCACATATCCACATGAAAATTATCAAGGATTTAGAGCCTCATAAACTTCATGAAATGACATAAACTGAGCCCCTGTAAACATATTAAAACATTAATTTGAATATTGGAATATGATTTGTTTAGTGTTTTTTCCTCTGCCCATTCTTCAAACACTCAGGCCACTAACCTATATATTCTTCTTCATATAACTGTTTCCTCTGAAAGAAAATTGTTTATTATGCTTGTTTTGGAATTCTTTACCCACCTCCATATGCAGAAATCCTTAACTTCATTTAAACACCAATTATTTTTCCATCTCCTCAGCTATCACTGTTCCGAATATATATATAAGAATTAAATATTTGTATTTTAATATTACCAACCTCATTTTGCTCTTATTTAATAGTTATTACAGTCACAAGTCTTGGCTTTTTCTAACCATTTCCTCCAATCATCAAGATATTGTGCCGATGCCATCCAGTTCCCGACTCCTAGCATGCTGCAGGCGTCTTATGCTACACCACCTGGCCATCTAAGCTTTGGTTTCACTCTTCTTGTTCCATAGATAGGCTGTGTAAGCAATATCTTAGGGATTTCTCCATCTGCCATCCTAGTAGTATGCACTGCAGGCATTAAGTGCTTTAACTTCATTGCTTTCACATCGGCTTCTCTTCCACTCCTCTTCAGCTTTCAGTCCTGTAGCTTTTATCTCTAAAATAAGGAGTTCCTTTTTAGTAGCCTTTGAAGTTGTCCAACATTCCAATCCATAAAGAAGTATGGGACTCACCAATATCTTATAGAGGTGGAGCTTGGCCTGTTTCGAAAATATCCATCCTGCTTAGCTACTTGCTTAACCCAAAGTAGCATTTGTTTGCTGCTTTTATCCTTTTTCTTATCTCAATATCAAGATTATTATTTTGAGTGATCGCAGATCTCAGATTAGTAAACTCCGAGACCTTCTCAAATTTATGAAACCCAATAGTGACTGTCTCGCCTGGAATGGAAATTTCTTCTATTACCATATATTTTGTTTTGGACTCATTAACTTCTAGCTCATGTCTGCTGGCATGACCTGCCAGTGTCATAAAAGTATCAGTCACGGCCTGCAGAGAGCGTTCCACAATGTCTATATTATTAAGATAGGCCAATAGTTGGACAAACCTGATAAATATGTTTCCTTGTCATTCACAAAAGCTAGTGTCTGTTACAGCCTTATAAAGTACAAAGTTACAAAGTTAAACAGCATACATGCTAGTACATCTCCTTGTCAGAGTCTTTTACCAGCATGAAATTATTCGGATCTGTCCTCATTTACTCTAACCATATATTTCACATCCTTCTTTGTAAGCTTTATCAAGCATATGAATTTCTCAAGTATGTAAAATTCTCTGAAGGCAATACTCTTCATGTATTATGCTGTCATAAGCTGCTTTAAAATCAATGAAAAGATGGTGAATTTTGGTGTGGTACTCATAGCCTCTTTCAAGAATGGTTCGCACACAGAACATCTGGTCTGAGTTGGATCTTCCTTCCCTAACTCCTCTCTGGTAGTTTTATGTTGCTTACCTGTGGAAATATGTAAATATACAGATATTTATTTATTTATAAATCAATTATTTTATTTGTTTAATTGTTTTGTTTCATTTAATTTTAATATTTCATAACTTTGTAAATTAATTAATTTTTGTTGGTTATTATGTGTTAGACAAATCTACATGTTTATTTTCATTATTCTTAAGAGACTTAAATGCCCCTGAATGAAATTTCTTCTTCTCTATCTTCTTAAATCTTCACTTACGTTAGAAACCTTGGCATAGCTTTTGATCAATACCTGTCCTGGAATAACCATATTTTCCAAAATATAACCAAGAATCTGTATCTATCCTCAAACAGTTTCTGAGATTCCGTAATTCTATCTTCCTTAAATCCTGTCAGCTCATAGTTTCCTCTCTTATCTCTCCTCACTTTAATTATAGATGCTTTGTATACGATGGACTGTCTGTTGGGCATGAGATTAGATTGAGAAGACTAATGAGTTGTTTTATTAGATTAATATTAGGAGTCCCCAGGGATATTGGGACTGCTCCAACATCTCCAGTTGGTATGTTGAGTTATAGTGGCTATATCCAGTTTTCTTTTTTATATTCAGTCCTGTATTAAGGGCTGCCTCATTTTTAATTTATTTATATAATTTTAAAATTAGTGTATAACAAATTCAATTTTCTTCCAGGATTGGGGAGATGATACACCTCATTTGGATATTTTGAAAGAATATATGACAGAGTCTGTCTAATGATTTTATTTTCAAGAATTTCTTAAGAGGTGATGAAGCTGTTTTTTATTTTATTAGTTTTTTATTTAATATATTAATAATCATATTTCAAAGGTTTTGGAAGGCTTTAAATAATTAAACTGTACCATCCTTTCATTTGTAGTTATATCAAATGTTTGTAAAATTTAGTAATAAAAGATAATATACTTTTAATATTTTATCTACTAATTAAGATAACTTTAGTAAAATTTTGCATTGGATTATTTGATTTAACAACTTTATACTGCTGGTATTAAAAGAATGGAACATAATAAAAACTACTTTTTTTTTTTAAATATAATTTAAAAGCGTCAATTACCAGGTTCTTCATTGCCAAAAACTACTTTAAGTATAGGTTTAATATGGTTAGTTTGCTGTCCAAGAGCGAACTTATGTGGCACTAATTTAAAATTAACATTTTAGTTTTCCCTATCTCTCTGGTATTGCATACAAAATATTTGAAAATATGTAGGAATATCGAAAGATGATATCGTAATCTTCTAATGTATGTAATATCGATGGGTTATGAAAAAAACAAAATGTTGTTTCGACTTTGTGAGCTTGGGCTGTAAATTGATTGTGATTTGGCCATTGTAGAGAAACATACAGATAACATAATATTGCAGCATATATTTAACATCTTAATCAAATCGTGTTTATAGAAATAAAATTTATTATATATATTCTTTTTATGTCATCTTTTTTTATGATAAAAAATTAAGAAAGAAAAATATATTAATAAATTATAATTTTGTGTATGTTGTTTTATTTCTTACTTTCATTATTCTCTAAGTATTTTATCACTTTAAAGATATGTATCCTAGTAAAGATACATTTTCATGTATTTTTATTCAAAGAGAGATATTAATTTATGTGTTGTTAATTTTTTTTTCTAAATAATAATAATAATGCTTTATTTATTCTGGGACGAATCCCTTTAGAATAATACAGAGAGACAAAAATGTGGGCTAAGGAGCCTCAAAGATACATAAACAAGAATATAGTTTGATTAAATAGTCAAGATAAAAAAAAATAATGAAAGAAATAATAAATTACTTTTTAATTTAAATCAGTTAATAATAAAAAATAGAAAATAAACATGAAGTAAAAATAATGAAAAACGATCTAATAATTTATATACATATTTACAGTAGTAGCTATTTACAATTTTATGAGGGCTGGATGGATAAGAAATTATTAAACAGTCGGGATTTAAAGGTAGGAAGAGTTTTGGATTGATGGATGTGGGAAGGGATGGAGTTCCATAGGGTTGAGGATCCAATAATAAAAGATTTATCGAAAGCAGCAGTTCGGTGGGCCATTATATATAAATCTGAACACCGGGAATGGGTATTGCGGGAGTGGACTGATGATTTGAGGAAGGATGCCAGGAAATACGAAAGGATGAAGCCATTTCAACTCTTCATAGAAACAGGAAACAGAGGCGTCTCTTGGGTTCCCGAAGATGAGTCGTACAAAGCAATTTATCAAACGTTTTAGTTTTGCCTCGAGATCCCCAGAGACGCCCCCATATACCGTGCAGCAATAGTCGAAGTGGGGAAATATTAAGGAGATGACCAGGAGTCTACGGATTTCAAAAGGAAAAAGGTGTCGCAGGCTATTTAAATGTTTTAGGGTAGAAAAGGTACGTCGGGAGATATTGGATATATGGTTTTTCCAGGAAAGGGTTTAACCAAAGATTATTCGAAGGATTTTGATGGTGGGATGGAATTTAATGGGATTATCATGTAGGAACAGGGTTGGAATGTTAGGAAAAGTTTTTAGGAGGTGATTGGAGCCTATTAGAATTGCCTTGTTCTTTTCCGCATTCAACTTCAAAATAGGGATGGCAAATCAGTTAATAATTTTTCATTTGAATTTGAATAGTTATACTACAAGTGAGACTGTTAATAGAATAGTATAGTTTATTTTTCTAAGGAAATTTCTGTACAAATAAATATTAATCGTATTATTAACAATGTTAGATCTTGAGTACATGAGTACAAACATAACATTATCAACACATTAACATGTTATAAACATAACATAACATTAACATCCACAGCATTAAGTATGACTAATATAATAACAGATTATTAAATGATATATATATATATATTTTAAGTATTCCAGAGGTATAAAACAAATAACAATATAAATAAGCATTAATATATGTTTATATGATTAACTATACCACTTAACAGTTCAATGAACAGCCCTGTATGAAATAATACAGTTGATTTAATTTTTTCATAGTGCCTACTTTCGGTATCTCCTCCACACTAACATCTTTCCTGGATTCAGTGATAAATGTTTTCAAGTACTTATTTCTTGGTTCGTTAAATTTGATACATTGAATCAAAAAATGGGTCACCGGGTCAATTACAAGGCAATTGCATGCACCACATACTTCACTAGATTTAATATTCAAAGTAGCATCTTTTAAGTATATCTTCACAAAATCCTTATTTACTACTCTGAGATGACTAACGGCTCTTAATTTGTTTAAATTCAGAGCTTTGAACTGAAGATAATCCGCTGGTCTAGTAACATTAAAGGAGCAGATTTTTCTATATCTTGGGTTTGATTTAGAGTTTAACACACTGTCATTGTCCATGGATGCGTGATGGTTTCTCATTTTTTTCAATGATTTCATCTTTGAACCTCATCAGCCCTTGAGAGAAAACACATGAAAACAGCTCCTGACATCCTAGTTCCTACAAAATAATCTTTACTTGGGTAACCCAGTTATAAGTTGGATCAGGTTTTGCAATGGATGAGTCTAGAGCTCTAAGTCTATTAAAGCATTATCTAGGTAGTCTTTCGTCACTCATTCAGCTTAGCTTTGTCCAATAGTTGGTCATTTTTTTCAACACTTTCAATGCTTAATGGAGATCTCCCACTTTCAAGGCGAGCCACATAGTTCGGTGTATTTCTTGGCCAATGGAGCAATGACTTGATAAATCAAACTTGCGTCCTCTCCGAAACCTCCAGGTATTTTGGTCCTCGGATCTCTGCAGCATAGAGCAGTGAGACTGTTAATAGTATCTAATCAAAATGAGTATCTAATCACTTAAATTAATAGTTCTTAAAAATAAATTTTTTTATAGCTTCCTTAAAGAAACTTTTGAAGTTGTTACTGTAATAAAAAAATCATTTTAGTGTCTGTAGGAATATATTTCTGTTAAGTCTGGGCATGGGGGGGGCTTTACTACATGAATGAGAAAGTGTGTGGGTCAATAGATGATTTTTGAATTCCATCTGAAATGGGATTCTCAGGCACTACGATGGGCATTTTCCTTATGGATGTGAATATTACATATTGTTATAGTTGTTAATGGTGACCACATCTTTAATTTACTTTTTCATTTCATATTGTTTTTAATAATGTGTACTACTGATTGATTAATTAATTTTTTTCTTATAGCTTTATGTGTAGCTTATGGCTACCTGAATCAATCTTTTTCTCTTCTGCCCATCTTGTACTACTGCTCTTCATTGTTCTGCATGTAGTAATACAGCATCTTTGTTAATTCTATCTGTCCATCTTGTGTTTAGCCTCCCTTATCTATTCTTGTATTCATTGATGTATCATAGGCTTTCTGATGGATTGCTTTGAGCTACAGGCCCTGTCACTCTTAACCTCTGTGCCTTCATATCCTGAAGTACTGACTGACTAATTTCTGAAAGCGGTTTATTGGCCGTTCCCCTCTAAGTATTATTACTCTGATCGCAGATCACTCTGTTTTATCATTGTGGAGGATATCCCTATCAAAATTTTCAATTATTTCAAGAGTATTGGTATGTTTTCAGGTATTCATTAATTATACAATTGAATTTGCTTAAAATCTACATGACTCATCCATCTTTAATTTGGACAATTTACTTTTGTTTCACACTTTTTTTAGATGTAAAGAAAAAACTTTGTTTAGCTATAAAAAATTTCTAGTAAAATTTTGATTGAATTAATCAAAATTAGATAAGGATACTATTCCAGAGCGGCAGGGTTGTGTGTCCTAACAATGAATTTAAATGTTTGCTAGGATTTGTAATTCTTTCAAACTGACTGAAGTTTTAAATTTTTGGATTCTTCACCTAAAAACGTGCAGAATGGCATAACACCTAAATTCTGTCACGTTCGTGAATGTAATATTAGGTTGAGTTAAGTTTATGAACTAAAATGTTATTCTGTTGAAACAGTAATTTTTCTTGTTCATGGTACACCAGTGTGATGTTTGATGCTGGATATCTTGTCATAACTATAACTACACTGTATCTAAGTGTTTCTGTCTTTCACTGGTGGTCTGACGAACTATTGTATCTGTTCCAAATTAATGTCCTGACTCTGTAGGTTTGAAACCAACATTAGAGCATTCAGAACTTCTATTTTATAAAATTATTTGGCTTCTGCTAAAGGTAATAATCTTAAATATCTAAATTGTCATATCTCTTGGTCTAAGTTAACATATAAAATTTGAAATATATCTGAGCAATCATAATTTTATATAAAAAGTTTTTAATATGACTAAAGTGTTAATATATTACCATTTATGTTGTTTTAATTATCTTGTATATTACTTTATCCTTTTATTTATATATATATATATACTTTTTTTTTTTTTTCCTTTCTTATGTACATATTGTGTGAATGAATACTATAGCACTAGTACCAATGCCCTTCAGTGTGGCAGACTGTATTAATACTCAATAAAAGTTAAAAAAAAAAAAAAAAAAATTACCATTTATATATTTGCTTCCACAAAGAAGTTTTTTTTAAAGTTCATTAAAGGAATGTATTATTATTTATAATTATATTCTTTTGAGTACAACCAATGGGTGGTTTCTCTTCATGTTGTACATGCCATGTTACCAATGTCACATTTACTTGTTGTATTGTTTATGTAAAACAGTTGTAAATTTCATAAAAATATATATATATATATATTCTAAATTAAATCAATTTTATTCTTTTACATTAAAAAAAAAAAAAAAAAATGTTGTGATGTCAGAGATTTAGCTTGAAAACATTTATCTGTAATTTCCAAGTAAACATATCTGGAGTCAAAAATTACTTTAATTCATAGAATGAATGATGTAACAATGGGACTTTACCTGCAATTCTGAGGTAATCTATTTGTCACCTATTTTTTGAGATTTTATATATCCATTAAAATGAATTTTTCTCTTTAAAATAGTACAGTATTTGGGATGGTCTGGAAGAAAAAAGAGAATAATTCAAAATTGTTCCGAATTTCAGCCACCAAACAAATGTTCACCTCACAAAGTATAAAATAGGAGACAAAGATTTAAAGGAAGAAATTGAGGATGTTTCACTGAAACTGGAAGAAGAAAAATGGTTCTGGGAAAGGATAACTGTGGCCACACTTTGCTTCGCTTTCATTTTTAGTTGAAATGGACAACCAACAACAAAGGTTTTCCACTTGTCTTTGATCCATCAGTTGTCTTTGATTACTCCAGTTAAATATTGGCCCTTAACACTTGAATAACAAATCTCTATAAGTATTTTGATTATTTTATTTATTTATTTTTTACCAAAATTTAAAACAAATGTTAATTTTTATTTATTTAACTAAATTAATTGATATTTATATTTAATGTTCAGTTTAAGCCTTATTTGAAAGCATTTGTGTTATGACTTTTATGAATTGTTGATCATACTTTATAAGAGTTGATAAAGAAATAAAAATTGTTTTCCAAATAAATTTTAGTGAATTATAGAGAATAGAAATATCAATTTTTTACTCTCTGTGACAAACTATAGTTTTGTAATATCTTTAAATTTGGGAGAATTTAAGTAAGCATGCTTAACAAAAAACATAAATTTCTTATGTACTGATAAGTTGATGTACATAGAACAGAATGTTAATGAATGTATTCTTCCATTTTTAAATGTAAACACCTATATTTTTCTGTGAATGGAATGTTATTAATCATTGGAAAAATCTTCACAACTAAACAATGTATAGACCTGATTTCATTTAAAAATTTTTATTCATCATAAGCAAGATTAATAAATATAAATGATTCTTGTTCTGAGAATGGTTATTTTTATATTACTTTATTCCTCACCAACTAATCAAATAAGTTTGTGATACATTGTCAAAACATTGAGTGGCTTCCTATCAAAGGCGAACATGTGTCATTTAGTGAGTTGAGAATAAACTAATTTTTGTTATGCAGCTTCAATCTAAACCAATTTTAATGCTTATTTTTTTTTCATTCCTTCAACTTAGCCATTCCTTAAAAAAATTATCAGAATATCTTTAAATTGAAGCTTAATAACAATCATTAGCTTTTCCTTATCATTTTTAAAATCACAGATTTCTACCTCTGATATGAAAGCCTCTCATTTCTTTTAATATCATGTAAAGTATGGTAAAATATAAGTTCTTCTCAAATGTCTTATAAAAAAACAAAACAATTATATCAATCACTAAGTATCAATATTAAATATAACTTAACTAACTAAAATACTTTTGATTGCTGATTTGAAGCAATTTCAATGACTAGAAATACCTGTTTTTTCTTATTATATCATTGACTCTAATTGACATAATATTTAGTTTTTTAAAAGTGCCAATATGACTTAATGGCAAAAACCTCAACACAATATAATATCTTATACTTCTACCCTAACATTTCTCTAAAAATTTATTTACATCTATTGTAAATACATATTTCAATTTTGTCTCTTCAAGTATTAAAATATAATATTTCCTTTGAACATCATTAAATAAAAATCATTCAAAAAATTATGTCTTTGGCATAAAAAGAAATACTCTGGCATTTTCATTACCATGCCTCCTCATATTTACTAGATGTAATCCTTAACTAATTGAAGGATTTAATGGTAACAATTTTCTCCAAATTTGAAAAGAATAATGGCACATTACACAACTGTTGTAATATAAACAGGATTGTGAAGTGGGTGCTTTCCATGAAGTGGTACATATGGATTTTGTAACCTTTTTTTCTTTTCTTTCACAAATGACAAGTATAAAGCCAGTCCAAAGAGAATTAATATTATTACAACAAGTACTAATAATAATTGATGCAGAACAGCTCCATGTATAGATGTTCCATAAAATTCCAATATTGTTGAATTAGTAGGTTCTCGGCATCTGAAAAGTATATATTCAAGCATTGTATTATCATTTCTGAATATAATAATCTATAGAAAACGTTTCAAAGTGGTATAACTTAAGTTGAAAACAGAAAATATTATTATAATTTCTTTCTGAAACATTTCTCAATCAAGTGATTATTTAAAATAAAGAGAACATACATTAAGAAAAGAAAACGTTTCCAGGCAATGCTTTAGAGTGGCCATTTAGATGGCATCATGGGCGGATCTACGGGGGGGGGGGGGCCTTCGGGCTGAAGCCCCCTCCAAAATGGTAAAATGTAACCATATTTTACAGAAAAAAAATACTTTATACTATCTCTTAAAGTATTCTTGTTGGTGTAATTACGTTTAATAGGACTTCAAGAACCACTTAAACACCATTTCATATAGATAATTAATTAATTTCTTTTTTTTCAAATTAATTATCGTTTTATATATATATATATATATATATATATATATATATATATATATATATATATATATATATATATATATATATATGAAAAAAAAAACTGTCGGGCTGAAGCTCCCCCCAAAACTAAATCCTGGATCCGCTAGTGGATGGCATAAATACATATCTAGATGCTGACAATAAGTATGAATGTGTTTTTATTTATTTTTTTTTTATTTAATGTTGTCTCATGTTTGATTTATTCTGCTATTCCAAGTTTTCTTTTCTTTTCTTTCTTTATAATCTTATTTTTCTTTTATTGTATACATGGTATGTTTGTGTTTCATTCATCCTAAATACTCAGTGCCCTTAATTGAGGCAAAATGTATTTAAAAAAAAAAAAAAGATGCTAACAAACATTTTTAGAGATCATTTAAAAAAATAAAAGAAGGAATATTTAGGAACAAATCATTTATTATTTTTAAAGATAGGTCAAATGCATATAATGTTAAATATAAATCAATCAACAAAATTTTTTTTAGAATTTTCTCATTTTTTTCCTCTCCCCTCATTAAAACTCCAATTTACAAAGTAAAATAAAATCATAATAATCATAAAACATCAATCATGCCTTGATCAAGTTTCCGGTTTATATGATCCGTTGGCTTGAGAAAAGAACGAAGTGCTCGATAAGTATATCGGTGTGTGTAGGGAACGTCAGTCATCAAATATAACAATGAGCTCATTGTGCACATTAATGTTTCATTGTCAAATATTGGGCAATATTATGTAATTTTTTATCCTACTAAAACAGTTCAAAGAATAAATTCATTTTTTTTCACGCTTTAATACTCATCCTGTAATCTGGAGTAAAATTCAAGTCCTTGCAGTTAAAGTTTATAGTAATTTAAAAATATATATATAGTTGTTAGAAATAATTATTATGTTTCATACAAAAGAATAAATTGTCTTTGAAGATGGGTTAAAAACCAGACTAATTTAAAACGTCAGACTAAAGGAACAAAAATAAAAAATTACCCATGGAAGAGGTATCTTGCATTTATAAAACCTAGAACCATATAACTCTTCCTTATAAATAATATATCGAAACATAACTGAAAAGAACATAATTCCTTAATTGATAAAGTATTTATTTTTTTTTTATCAGCTTATATTTTTTAGCTATAGGTAAAAAAGATGTTTTGATTTTAAATTTCTAATATAATTTCTTATGATGGATAATTGTGCAAATACTGAGGGAATTAGGTTTACAAAATTTCCATCACTCATAAATAATTATAATTGAAATACAATGAATAATAAGAAATTAATAAAATTAAAATGCTATCACTCATAAATATGATCATAATTAATACTTATAATTTTCTAAAAGTGAAGGGATTAAAATTATGTTCAGCATTCTCCTCCTGAGGTTCATTTTCAGCTTTTGTTTACTACACAACCACTGGACTGTTAAAAATAACCAAGTCTTTTGTTCGGAGACAAATTAAAAATTGTATTGCATTAAACTAATCAAAATTTTAATATATCTACTTGATTTTTTTGTTTTTTTATTAGAAACTTAAAACTGAAACTTAGGGATGGGATGTCCGAGTGGGCTAACGTGAATGCACATTACCACCCGTTGCCAGGCAACCTAATAACCTAAGTTGGCAATAATAAAAATTACGAGTTCGAGTCCCGGTGCAAAGGAGGTCTTTTAACTCTGGCATGAATCCCTCACCCTTACCCTCTGACCTGGGAAAATCCCGAATAGCCTAAAAGGCAAGATAGGGGAGAACAAAAAAAAAAAGAAAAACTGAAACTTAATTTGTATCATTACATTTATTTAGCAGTGTTAAAAGACTTGTTTTTTATTGTAATATATTTTTCACTGTGCTCTTTAAAAGCCATTAATTTACATGATTTTATACATTGTTTTAAAGGGTTTTAAGGATTAGTACCTGCCTAATTTAATTAATATAGGTACAATTATTATTATTAATATTATTATTCTGTTTTCAAGAAATTTGATGATACTTGCATTATCTCAAGTAATTTTAAATAAATAATTCATCAAAAGACTTATTAGCCTTACTATTTGAATGAAAATTAAAAATAAATTAATTTGATTTTATCGATATTATAAACAAAAAAAAAATGTATTGTACAATCTAATAATTTTTTCTCTCCATGTACACAACTTTTTCTTTTCCAACTGAACTCCAATAAACTTTTTTGTTCAAAAACCAAACTTGATGTTTGATTCATCCCTAAAGCCGCCATATCAATTTTTTTTTTTAATATCTTACAAATTCATTTTTTCTTAAAGTCGGTTTGGTATTCCTAGTGGTATAAAAAATATATTTGTTTGCGTTAACTACAAATTTGCCAGTGATGTTTAGGATTCACTTTGAAAACAAATAACTTACATGTTTTGTATATTGTAACTTGATTCTCAGAAACACTGAAATTTATAGTTTTAAGTTTTTAATTGATCTCACTTTCCCAATAAAAAGTTCTTATAACACTAAAATTATTTGTATCCACAGGATATAATCAAATATAGATGATATAGATGAATATAAAAGATAAAAACAAATTACATAAGAGAAAATGACCTTCATAAAAATACTTTTATTTCACAAAACAAATGAATATTAAATGAATTTTTGATAAAATTATTTTCCATTATGTAGTGTTTCATTTTTCGTAAACATGCTAATGTAATTTTTTAAATAAAATATTTGACATTAAGAAGAATTATTTTACTTTGTGAAAATAATCTTCCTGTTTTGTTTTTATTCATACTTAACATTTTGTTCAAAAATACATATTTAATTATTAGTCAATAATTTATTTGTATTTATATAAGCACATAAATGTTTAAATTATATTGTAGTGAGGTTCTAAAAATGGGTTTGAAATGTTAAGGTTGTGATAAAATTGTTTTAAATACAACTTCTAATAAAAAAAATTAAAATTTTAACTACTTAATGAAATCATATGAATATTTTTAGACTAAAATGAGAAATCATAATGATATATCACAATCATTATACAACTCACATAGATAAAAAAAAAAAAATAACAAAAATATATTAATTAATATTTTATCCTTTGATTCAACAAAGTGGTTTGAACCAACAAAACTGATTTATTAACATCTACTCAAAATCTTGGGTACCCATTGATGTACTTTATAATGAAAGGTTAACTAAAAAATCTCAAGTTTTGAATTACTACTAACATGAAATTTCAATAAAATGTTTAATTTTTTAATATAAAAAATTATTTGTTTTGGTATAAAGTAAAGAATGTTTTATTTTGAAGATTTCAGGTTACCAAGGAACTGAGTGCCAATGATTTTTTTTTTTTTTTTTTCATATAAGTGATTATTGGTACCAGGCCTTTCATGATTAAAAAGGGTGCAAATGTTCAACATTTTTGATGATAGTGCAAGAGGTTATGGTTGTCTGAATATTTTGACAGCACCTCAGATTAAGATGGTGCCAGTTATAAAGGTTGATTCTTAGTTAATTTTGAGAATAAGTTGGTAACTTGGAGGATAACCTGCACTTCCTGCTCTAGTTAGTATATATGACTGGATCAAAAATAATAACTTAATCACCAAATGTGTGTACTATTGACGGAAAAATGAAAACTTATAATACATCAATTACATTTTACGAGCACATCATAATCTAAATAATTTTTTTTTTATAATGAATGATAGTATAGTTGAGATTTAAGTATTATTACTGTAAGTAACACACTGCCCATGATAAGGGAATAATATATCAACATTTTAATTACTTGGATTTTATTTTTTATCGCCTGTTTATAAGAATGTTAGAATTTCTTAAGGTACCTGTTGTTCCTAGCAAATATTTTTAATATTTAAAAGTTGATTATAATTTTATGTTAATCAAATTAACTTATATTTTCATTATTAAATCATTGCTTGATCAAATGTTAAATAATTTTACTTATCTAATTATTTATATAAACCATAATGACTGGAATCTAATGTAAGACTATCTAAAAAGGAAAAAAAAAATTTGGTCTTACCTTACATTTTTTATAAATGCAGAATCTAATGTAAGAAACCACTTTATCGATGTATTACAAACCCATGGATTATCCTCTAATTCCAGAGAAGGTAGATTTGTGAAAATACTTTTATACTGCCTGGGTATTGTTTTTAGACCACAATTGGCTATGGAGAGATGCTTCAAGTTTTTGTTAAAGTAAAACAGGTTTGGAAGCAATCTCGTTAGATTTGTACATCCTTTAAGGGATACATTTTTCAAATTAATGGTTGTTTCAAATGCATCAGTGTCTATATTGTTTAAATTAACATTATATTCTAAAAATATATTTCTTAAACTGTGTTTTTTATGGAATGGTACAATGCCAACATTTGTTATATAATTGTGACTTAGATCCAAATGTATTAATTTATCTGGAAGAGCTGGTATAGATGTAAGATTGTTATGACTGAGATCTAGATATTGTAGTTCAATAGCATACTTGAAGAAAGTATCTGGTAATTCGTTTAATCCAGAAGATCTCATAACAAATTTTTTCAAGCTTCTGTATAATGTTCCATTTAAAAGATTTTGTAATTTAGCATAGTTGAAGCCAATACGAGGATTTCCAGACAAATCAAGAACTTCAAGAACTTTTAAACTATCAAAGGTGTCTTCAGATATTTCTTCAATATCATTGTAGGATATATTCAAAACCTTCAAATTGATTAGTTCTTTAAAAGTTTGTGATGTAATATTTGTTATTGAATTGTAACTTACATCTATAGATCTCAAATTTTGCCAATTGTTAAATGGTGCATTTGAGTCAAGTTTATTATGAGTGAAGATCATAACAGTTGCTATGTGATCTTTTAAATGTTCAGGTAGATTATTAAGACCTAATCTTGAACAGTCAATAGTTGTTGGAGGATATGTCACATTACACCTGAATGCGGACACATTTGTAACGATAGTCATAAATAGAAACATTAATATGGAGAAATCCATGATGGCAACGTTATGGGTAACTTGAATCACTAGATAAAGCACAAGATAAGAGTTTCTAACTAAATATGAACGTATTAGTCAGTAGGACAATCACTCAGTTGATAAGATAAGCTACATTTTCAAACAGAGCTGAAAGCTTATTGCACCTCAAGGAAGCTTTGAAACTGACAGTTATTCATGAATTGTCTTTTATAGCATACAGTCAGGGACAAACCTACTTTGAATATTAATTATGTTTACTGTAAAGTGAGAACTGAATAAGTAATTAAGTAAACCTACATTTTTATTTTTAATTATACTCATTCACAGACTAAATGTTAATCTGCTGATTAAATTGTCAAATAATTTTTAAAAAGATGTTATGTGTATGGGTTTTGTGAATATCTTATAATTATTTAAGAAAAATTATAGTTTTATTGATATGGGTATAAGGCATATATATTATAATTATTAAATTATTTATAAATGCATATAAAATTAATTTTATTTTCATAAATAAGAAATAAACTGAGTGTTTTTATTCATTTAAAACAAAATATTTACACTTTTTTTTTAGTTTGTCAATTTCAAAGTTTGAATATAAATAAGTTAATAATGTTAATTTAATGTGTTTATTTTTCACTGATAATACAAAAAAGCTTTACCTTGAAACCTGTCTTAAGCAAGTTTAATGTTTCACCAGAAACCAATATTTTTAATATATTTTCTCATTTATTTAATTTGGTGTTTATCTATAATGAACTAAATTCACATTTGATATTATATCAAATTTATCTGAATAGCTACTAATATAGTTATTTTTTTTTTTTTTATGTGAAAATTACATAAGCTTATTTAAAGTAACTTTTGGTTACATCAAATTTTAAAGATATTTTTAAAAACCCATTATTTATATTTATACTGAATTAATTTAAATATAAGTACTATTAATTATTTCTTGTGTCATTGTCTTTTGAAGGAAATGAAATTTACTACTGATATTTTATTTGTTTGTTATTTAAATATAATATAAATAGATACCATTTTAATTTTAAATGAATACTTGAGGTCAAGAACATATATACAGAACTGGCAAAACTTAAATTTAGCTGTATTTCTTTTTTTTTCCTAGGCAAATATTAAATTTTTTTTTTCACAAGTCTTTATTAAATTATGCTAATAAAGAAATTATATTTAAACTTTTTTGATTGATAAATTTTTATTTTTTGTTAGGGAGTCATTATTTGCTGGTAAACTTATAAGTAAACAAAAAGTATTCTTTATTTTTGATAAATTATTAACTATAGTATAGTCAACCTAAAGAATACACCTTGTGCAAACCTATAGTTACTTTCAATTTTATTATTATTATTATTATTATTATTTTATGGCCCTACAACCCAGTTAGAAATATAAATATAAAATCATCTTTATTCTGGGACTTGCACCCTTAAGAATAACAATTTTGTTCAAACTAATTGACAATAAATCTGGCCAGATGACCTATTATAATAAAGAGTAACTACAATCTAAGTAATAAAATGAATATATACATAGTTTTGGAGGATATATTAAGGAAAGCAAACGGGTACAAGGGTTATATTATAATATTGATACACAAAACAAAAACATACTAATAAATAAATAAAATTGGAAAGAAACACTAAATAAGTTATAGGTCTTGTTTTATACTAACTGTTTCCTCCAATCTTCACAGTCTTGTGCCGATGCAATCCAGTTCCTAACGCCCAACATGTTGTGGACGTCTCCTGTCACACCATCTGACATCTTAGCTTTAGTCTCCCTCTTCTCGCTTTTCTATAGATTGTCAACAATATTTTAGGCCTTTTTCCACCTACCACTCTTGCAATATGCCATTGTGTACCTTAAGAGCTTTAACTTCATTGCTTTCACATCAGTTTCCCCGAAAGCGTTGCACGGGTCCTGGTTCGTGCGCTGCTTCCATTCCTCTCGATCCGCTGCTTTGAAATCAATAAGGAGATGGCAAGTTTTGGTTTTGTTCTAATGGCCTCTTTGCACAGAATGGTTCGCACACAGAACGTCTGGTCTGAAGTAGATCTTCTTTTCCTAAATCTACTCCGCTACAGACAGAGTTCACGCTAAGTATATGGTAAGAGATGACAAACAAAATATGATAAGGTATCTTAAAGGCACATGACAGCAAGATACCTCATTAATTGCTGTACAGCAATCTATCACCCTTTATATGTATACAACAGATAATTGACCTACTCCAGCCAGAGGGCATCACCTGATATCACCAGAAGATCCTTTAGGGCTTTAGTAAGCTCTTTCCCACAACATTTTAAATGTTTAGCAGGAAGTGCGTCAACAACAGGGGCTTTATTGTTTTAGAATTTGCTGATGGTATCTGCAATTTCACTTTTATCGGGTGGTTCAAGATCTATCTCTTGTTCTTCCACCTGTGATCCTTTGATTTTTTCTTCTTAATTTCTAACTTCATCACAGGTGCCATCTTCTCTTAAATTGAGAAGATTATTGAAGTAATTTCTCTATTTGCCAAGAACATCAGATGTGTTGGTCACCAAGTTAAATTCTTTATCCTTACAGGATATCAGTTTATTAACATATTACTTTCTTTCCTTGACCAATCTCAAGAAATCTCTACTTTCTTTGTTACGGTGTAGCAGTTTCATATTTCCTAGCTCCTCCCTCCCCTTTTGTCCTTTTTTTTTTGTAAGGAGTAGGTAACCGCTTCTTTTCTTCCCTTCTCTGATGGTATTCATCAACAGACCTCCTTGTGGTTGTCCTAATCATTGCTTTACACACACTGTTCTTCCTGTACATGGCTCTGCATTCTTCATCTGACCAGGGTAATCTCGGTTCCCTATCATGTGGTCCTAGTTCTTCTTCGGCTGCTTCCATTATTGCCCCACAACAGTGCGTCCAAAACGTTTCAATGTCCTGGCCAACAATGTAGCTTCCCAGGCATACTTTAGTGTCAGGAATACTTCAGTGCAATTATGCTGAGTTTGTGTATCCTTTAGCTTTCTATGGTTGAAACTTTTGGGTTTCTTGACACCTTCTGAATTCTTTACTCAGTAGATCCTTCCTGTCACATATGCTATGCTTAGAAAGTGGTCCTAATCTACATATGTTCTTCTGAATGTTCTCACATTTTATAAATGTGGCGTCTTCCTACCAGAATATGATCAATCTGATTAATTACTGATCATTCGATTGATGTCCATGTGCTCTTGTTTTCCCTATTACATACATAATACTCCCTAATACTAGGTTCCTGGACTCTGCGAAATTAATGAGCCTTTGCTCATTATCATTATTTTGATCATGAAGGTTGTGTATTCCAATTATCCGCTGGTATGTTGTTTTTTTTCCCAACTTAGTATAAAAATCTCCTGCAATTACTTTCATGTCATACCTAGGGCATGCATCCAGAATCCTTTCCAAAAGTTCATAGAAAACATTCTTTTCTTCTTCACCATAAACTTCTGTGAGGGAATGTACACTTAGAAGGCTATATTCATAAACTTTCCAAGGTTTAAATCCTATTATAATCTACCTGTAATTTCCCTTTATGACAAATCCTGTACCAAATTCATAACACCTCTCATGACAGCTGTAGTAGATAGAGTGGTGCCTTTTTTAAATCTGATCTCCTAGATAGCAGCGATTTCAATCTTGTACTTGTCAAGTTGATATAAGAGTAATTTTAATGATCCTGGTCCATGCTAGTGTGGCTATCCACCCTCTCTCTGTAGTCTAGTCTGTTGATGGGGCGGCTGCCATTGCCTACATCCCCAGCCATGTTGGCGTTCTAGGGAAGGTGGGCCTGGGGCGTAAACTGTATGTGATCTTGTGCATAGTAATTTTGTACTGCATTTGCGTTAGTGTACTGTTCCCCCAACCTGGAGGACCAGTGGTTGACTGCGGTACAATGGAATTTCATTGAATAAATAAAATATCTTAATTTTAATTGAGTATTATTCTGTTTGATAATGGAAAGACATTATATTGAATCAGATGTTTGCAATATCATCATGAGAATGAGTGGTAAAGGATTTATATTGATTTTCAATGTGTTTTATAATAAAAATAAAGTAAAATTCTAAGCAAAATAAATCATACATAACTAAAAATATTCCTACTAATTTTTAAGCAGCTTATTTAGTTTGCACGACAAATTCTTCTGCACATCACAAGCTGAAATTATTGACAATATCCAATAGATTCAATTGTATATTAAACCAAATTTAATCAATTACATTGTAGGAACTTGATAAAAAAGATGTCAAGTATGAGAAAATAAAATAAAAATGATTTTTCTTGTAAAATTAAGTATTGTTCTTACTTTTTTTTATCTTTAAATTACTTTCATGCTTTAATTATTAAGAGTTGGGAAAGGATGGTTATTGAAGTCGTTCTGACTTATATAACTATTATGTAACAGTTTGATTTACTTTATATTTCATAATGCCAGGGGGGTAAGGGTTGGGTGAACCCCCTCACACCAATGAAAGGATAACCTACTTTTAAGCATTCTCCTTTTTTACCTAGCCACAATACCTAATTAAAAGATAAGGTAACTAATTAAAAGACGTGGAATAAAAAAATATAGCAATGTAATTTAAAGAACATGCAAGATATGTTGCGAAAAATTCAATAGTTAGTTCAATAGCAGAAAAAGCTTGACAAATAGTTGAGCATACCATGATCATACTTTGGTCAGAACCAAAATGCAAGGAATCTTAAAAAAAATGAAGAAGATCCTAAGATTATAATTTCTAACCTGGCATTGTAAGCAAAAATCAAATAAGGTAAAAAAATATGAACTCATTGATTGAAGATAAGCTAGTTACAAAACAAATTACTAATAATAATTTAAATTTTATTTTAATTTCACCCATTCTTTATAAGATCATATCTATATATTTCTTTTATCTGTACCACTTTTATACTTTGTCTTCAACGTTGGTTTTTCTTTTGATTTTCTTCTGTTTCGATTGTCAGTAACTATAAAAGAAAAAATAATTAATAACCCTTTATTATAAAGGGTTATTCTACTTATATTTCCAAGTAACCTTTTAACATAATATAAAATCTTGATATCATATATCAATAGAATGAATGTTAGTGGGATAAAAATTTTAATTTACTTTTACAATAAGTGGGTGCCATGTTACATCACTGAACAACCATATTTGCATATAATTTTGTTATTATAAATTAAATTAAATATCTTCTTAAATTTAATGTATTATCTAGTGAAAAAATATACCTTCAAAAAGCAAAAACAAACTATTAGATGTAATGTTTATAATAACATAGAGTAAAAGCAACAGTAGCTGATAGTGTAGCAATATTTAACATCCTCCTTGAAAAATGGGAGTAATTAGATTTCAGGACCTCCTATACCTCTATTTTATAAATTTATGGCTTCTATATTTTCTCCTTGTATATTTGTATGCTTTGCTTTAGTCTTACTGGGAACTGTTACCGAAATAATGAGTAGCAAAATAAGTAGTTCCCTCTCCTTTATAGTCCACTTAGTGTCCCAGAAACAACCATCTGTCAGTTAGGGCATCATACCTGTGGTTTATATTTTTCTCTTTAACTAGTTCGATTTATCTGAAAATTGTTGTTATATTTTCTCTTGGAGTGTTTTTAGATTATGTTTTGTCTATATTCAATCTACATTGTTAAAGGAATTACAAAATTTTATTAGTGACAGCTACTGGAGCCTTATTTTGAACTTTTTGCCAGTTATTGACAGACCTGTACTCGGAGAAGTTCAAAGAGATATATAATAATACCTTATTTATTCTGGGACGAGTCCCTTTAGAATAATACAGAAAGACATATATATGGGCTAAGGAGCCTTAGAGATACATAAATAAAGATACAGAGTAATTAAACAGTCATAGTAATAAAATTAAAAATTATAAGTTACTTTCTAATTTTAATCAGTTAATAATTTAAAAAAAAAATTAAATAAAAAGGGTGATATACTCAGTATAACAGATTTTAAATATGGAACATCCAAGACTCTCGTTAAAATAAATATTGCTTGGGATGTGGATTAATCTCAAAGGAAAAATATATTTTCCTATTGCCAAAAAAAGGTACTTGATAGGACCCGGCATTTACCGATTTATTTATTATGTGAAACGTGAGAAGTTAGTTTCGTAATAAGTAAAAGGTAATTTTTGTTGATCTTAAAATGAATAATATGAAATTTCAATACATTATTTCACATAATTACATCCTTATTCCCATACCTGTCAGCTATGGAAACATTCAAAATCAATGTCAGCTACTAATACAACTAAAATATTCTTTTAATTTACAATTTTTTAAAAATTTAGATGGATGTTTCAAGGATTTTAAATGGGACAAGGTGAGAAATAGATCCATAAGACGAATCCCAGAAAAATACAATAACATCAATATTTAAATTTTTATTTATAAAATTTCAAAGAAATAACGTTAAGCATGTCAGCTATTAGGTATGTTTACCCTAATTAAGTGAAGATATTATTTACCATCAAGATTTTTTACATATTCAGCTAGATTTTTCTAAACTAAAATATTTTAATTTTTAGAAAGTACTGTTGAAAAAAATAACAAAGAAAAACAAATTTATAGGAAATAAAATTTGTAATGTGATTCAATAATGAATGTCAAAGCTACATATGGAAATTGAAGTATGGTAATAAATCAATGTATATTTTTTAATTTAAAAGATAAGATCAAATTTAAAAGTGTCCCTTGAGTGCAAGTGAACTTAAAAAAAAGGTTTTTCCACTGTTTCTTATTTCTATGCTTTCCCTGCTTATTATAATTGTTTAATAAATATAAGATTTCTATGAAACAGATTTGTATAACAAGATTCATGTGTCTGTTAATCTTAGAGCGTTTTAGTATGTGTGCTGAATTTTAATTTCTTCTGGATTAACCAACTACCAAGATAATTTGGGTTTGTATTAGTGCGAATGAACTGTATAACAGTACGCTAATAGTGGGCAACAAATAATATTGCCAACTATATTACTTCTATTCAACTATTTAAAATTTTAAAGAAAAGGTATAAAACTATTAAGTCTGAAATAATTTAAGAGTTTTGAGAATTATAGTGCCTGTAACAGCACTATAATAATATAAATAGCATGCTCCAGCACAGATGAAGTCAGTCAAATAAAAAATCATCACTTTATTAAGTGAACACCATATTACCAAAACACTAATTTTGGTATGTGTATGAATTATTCTATTTTTGTTTTCTTCTAACCAAACTCCTTCCCTTCCTGATATTTTGTTTATTGGAATTAAGTTTTAGACAGAAAATTGGTTTCTAAATATATCGATCTAGATTCATGGTACAATTTTTAATGAAATAAAAATATCAAAGACATAAGAACTTTTAAAAATAAACAATGCAAGAGATAAAATTTTAAATATAAGTAGTTTGTTTATGCAAAGAATTTTATTAAATAAAAACTGATAAACCCTACCTAAACTGTTGATGAGAAAAAAATAAAATAACTCATGTTCAACAGAAATAAAATACAGCGATTTTTTGAAGGTAGAATATTGGGGTTTCTGTCAAATATTTATTTTTTATGACATGATTCAAAATATGTCATTTGAATTTTATTCATTTGTGGTCTATGATTTGCATAATTAATAGCCACAAGTATTTGTCAAAAAAACTTTTTCAGGGATGAAACTTATAAAAATGAAACATAGATCATGTATTCTCTGGGTAAATAACCAAAATTGATGCAGTCACCAGAAAATCTCTTAGTTTTAGAATTTTATTTTATTACATTTTATAATTGAAAAAAAAAATTATCATTGAAATTGGACGTGTAACAATTAATATTTATATTGTGTAATTTACTTCCATTTCCTTCTAAGTCGGGAAAATTATTGAAGTAAATGTTGGAAAAGCTGAAAGTTAGGTTACCCAAATTTGTGGAGAATAGGCTGCCCTCCTCTGTTGTAGATAATAATATTATTATTTAATATTACCGAAAGCTGGGGGAGGGGAAACTTGAAAAGGATACTGATCAACGAGAGTACTGACATGATATTTCTGTAAAGAGATAAAGGAAAAGTGACTAAAACTGCCTACTAATTGTGAAATAAAATATATTTAATTGCATACAAAATATGTTATAACAGAAAATCAACAAAACTAAATCACACATAAACACAATGATGTAAGGAAATAAAAAACGGTGCCACGACTTGTTCGATACAGAATTCCACTATTTAACAGTTCGAATTGGTTGTAAATTGTCCATGTAATGACTAAGAAAGAAAGAAATCTTTCATAGGCATTGATTGGGGGAAGCTTAGGTTAGTTGAAAATCACTCTCATCTGGTGAGCACTATATTGGGTTGACCATAATCCTCATTGGAGTTGACTCAGTAGCCTTCTCACCTTCCGATGTACTGCTCTGGGGTGGATCATCAACTCCTCGAATGCCTATGTTGTGTTTTTCTTTGTATTCATTAATTTCAATCCCCTTTTTGGTTACTTGCTCATTCAAACTTTCTGCTACTACCATTAACTACAAAAAAAAAATAAAAATATATAAATATATGTATATGTTCCATAGATATAAACATAATTATTTTTAGGGTAATGACAGTAATACAATAGATCTATCAAAACAAAACTGAGTTGAGCGTAATTAAAACATTTTGATTATAGTTATTTTGAACAGAAGTTTGTTGGGGTGTTCAGTCAAAAAGTAACAAAATAATAAATAAATTATACTAAATTTTGCTGACATTTTGGCTCAAAGTTCAGGCTTTCATTAGGATTGTAAGACCTTCGTTAATTTTCATGTTGGTCTTATGGAACCTTTCATAAGGACAACAGCACTGATGAAAGCCTGAACTTTGGGCTGAAATGTTGGCAAAATAAATATAATTTATTTATTGTTACATTTTGTCTGAACACAACAAACTTCTCTTCAATATATCTATGACAGTTAATTATTTATTGTCTTACAGAGTCTTTCATAAGGACAACAGCCCTAATGAAGACCTGAACTTTGGGCCAACACATCGGTAAAAATAAAAATAAATATAATTTGTAAATATGGCTTTGCAGGTCTTCTTCAGGGAGGTGTGTTCAGCAAGGAGTTAGAACTTCTAGATTAAGTAAACTCCTTGCTGAACATATCTCCCTGAAGAAGACCTGCAAAGTTGGGTCGAAACGTTGACTTTTAATAATAAACTTTGGCCACTATTTTGCCTATTTATGACTGCCACCCCGGACCATCTCCTTCATTAATTTATTTCTACTTTGTTACTTTTTGGCTGAACAGTCCTCCAATGAACTTCACTTCGATTATAGCTATCGATTGTTTTTTAATTTTAAATTGATATATTTTAGTGATTTTGGAGGAGTAACATTTAATTTAGAATAATAATCTAATAATCATTTTTTAAGTTTAATTACATAATGATTTGGAATATCACAGGTTATTTGAAAAATCTAGATAAACAGATAGAGGCAAGCCACTGCCTCTGATCTCATTTAGCCAAAACATCATGAAATGTTGGCCATTGTAGATCCTAAACTATTACAAATCTTTGTTAGATTATAACGGTGGTGAAATAGTTTATTGTAGACGATATAAATGGGAAGTTGTAGTAACAGTGAGAAAAAGAAATGATAACAAAAATTATTTATTTTATTTTGTGCCAATGTTTCGGCCCAAGTTTCAGAGCTGATGAAAGCACTAAACGTTGGTACAAAACAAAATACATAGTTGAAGTTTTTATTTGTGTTTCTCACAGTGACTGGCAAACTCTAAATAACTTCTCCATTATCGGATTATTACTCAAAAATAAATGTTATACCTTCAAAATCACTTTAACATATTTTTAAAATACCAAATGTAGATTATAAACTACATCATCTCATCTCATAATTTTAAATCAAAATAGAGTTTATATTTACAAATTATGAGTTACACCTTTGTAAGTATATGACACAAATGTCAATGAATTGCTCAGTAAATAAGTTATATGGTTCCGATTTTCCCCTTATTTGTTTTTTTAACTCTACTATAAGACATATATTTTATAACAGCAGTTCTGAGTATTTGGTAAAAAAACAATTAAAAGTAATTAACTATATAACATTCTGATGACCAACATTTGAAATGACTACTGTATCATAAACTGATTATTATGTTAAAAAATATTGTTGACATAATACATCAAGTTGTAAGTTTGAAGATAAATTAAATGTAATTTTGGTTCACTCATTATTTGTAACACTTCCTCGATTTTACTGTTAAAGAATATTTTGTATACATCTAGTATAAAGTTTGTTACATACATATTATAATAAAATTAAACCATTTATAAAGTATTAATTTTTAATTCCCTTAATTAAAAAAAAAATCAAATTGTTGATGTCAAAAACAGTAACATATAGAACTTTTTATTGGACAGTTATTGACAAAAATACTACTGTACAAACGAAGGGATTCAGAGTGGGAAGACCTTTTTATAATTAGTAACAATAATAAATCAAAATCTTTATTCTCAAGTTTCTTAACTCACAGCTAAGCTTATCAATGGCATTGGAAATCTTATTAGTTCGTTCCTAAATTCATTGATGGAATTCAGCATGTCTCTTTATTCAACTTAATTATCATTAGCTCAGTAGATCCATGAGCTATTAGAGTTGATAGATCTGCTGGATGTAACCTCATTATAATCAATTCACTTAACATATTTTTATTAGGTTTACTTACTATCTATATTTATTTGTTTTGAAAATAAAAAATTCAGAAAATAGATATTTTTTCATGTTCACCAGCAGATCATCAAAAGATTTTGATCTTGCCCATTCCTAAACACAGCATAAATTGTTGTCTATCAGTGCTGGATTCAAACGATTGATAGATTCCATCGATAGAATTAGAGCCATTTGGAAACATGATATTATTTATTGTATCAAGAAAAATGTAAATGCAGTACACATAATGATGTTCTAAAACATGAAACATCCCACAGAGGTATCACAATATATGATAAAATAACACATAGAACCAACATTCTTAGATTAATTATAAAACCATTGACCCTATTATCAATTGCATAAAACCGGCAGAATTTTCAAAATTAAAAGTTATAATGCTTACCTGATCCCTGTTGGTTGTCAACGTAGGTATGACATCTTTCACAGTTTTTTCACATAGTACACCTCCAATGAGCCGAAAACATTTCCTGTCACCATCTAAATCTTTAAGGGTTTCAAGCACCATCCTAAAATCATTCATGAACATAAAAGTACTAAAAAAAAGTAAAGCTGGTCTTAGTGTCTAAAATAAGTTTGTAGGTTAGTTCTGCAAAGAACTGAAATAAATATAAGATTGTATTTCATTATTAATCTTTATAATGTATAATGTAAAATAGAAATACGCATATTTTATGTAATTTTCAGAGTCTCTTGTCAGTAATCATTAAGGAAAACATGGATGGCACTCTGGATGTGTAGGAGGTAACAATCACATGTTTCTGTGAGGCATTAAAACGATGTTTCTGTTTGAAATTTGAAAAAAAAATCTACACCTAACTTTTCGAGGCATAAAAAATAAATACTTGCAGTTTTTTTAAGTACACAAACACTCAATATAATACTGAAATTACTTATGCTCGTTAAGGTCCATTTCAACTTCGGTGAGCTTGTTGACCAGGTTCCGTTGCTCATTTCTAAGCTGTTGAAATCCACTGTAAATCTCTTCGGGCGATAATGTTTTTCCTTTTACCGGTTTTGCAGCAGTTGTTTTCTTTGAATCCGTAGTAGCCATTCTCGCGAACTAAGAAATATAACCTACAGGATTGTTACCTTTCGGCTAGCTGCCATGGAAACCATATTTGTCTTGTTCAAAATCTTTTGTTGAACTATTTCAAGCCTTTTTAATATCTTACTCTATTCATTAACATATGTTTAAATTGAGATATTATCTGTGGAAAATAATTTGCATAGTTAAATTTATACAGATCGAACCAACTCATTATCTTTATTTGGAAATTTTCATTAAATGAAATTCAATACATGGTTTTCATGTCTATACTCAATAAAATTGTTTCATGTCTATAAACAATAATTGTTTTTGTTGATTTTTTAAATTTTATATACTACAGCCATGCACGAAAACTTTTGCGGCATAAAATGTATAAAATAAGAATTTCGATGCCGCAAAAGTTTTCGTGCATAGCAGTAGTATATAGTAATTTATTTATTTTACTTAAAATTTTTAAATTAATATTTTGAATGCAGTCCTTGGTTTTTCAGTACCATTTATACATTGATTGGATCCACGGGTGGAACTACAGGGGGAAGGTGAGAGGGGGGGGGTAGAGGGAGGCTTCGGGGCTCAAGCCTCCTTCCTCCCCCCCAAAAAAAAATGGTAAAATATAATCATGTTTTGTAGAAAAAAATTATTTCTTAAAGTATTATTGTTCGTGTAATAATATTTAAAAGGACTTTAGGAATCACTGAAACACCAATTCATATAGGTATTTAGTTCCTTTTTTCCCAAAGTAACTATCGTTATTTTTACGAAAAAAAGCTTTCGGGCTGAAGCCACTCCCAAAATTATATCCTGGATCCGCTAGTGATTGGATCAACATTGAGGTCAATGGGGAGGATATTTTCCCCACCATTTTGAACAATTTAGTTTTAAGATACTTTAATGAAGTTGCATTTTGATTTCCGAGCAGTGAAGAGGCGTAAGTCCAGAAATGTTTGTCGAGATTAAAATTTGGACTATGCAGAAGAGTTTTGTGTTCTTGTGGATAATTATATAGAATGGATCGAAAAAGTAGCGACCAACTTAATCTTTTTTATATTTTACTATGAAAAAATCTAAAATTGATTTGTTAAACATTTTTATTTAATAAAGGATTTAGTAAAATACATAATTGGGGAAGACTATTTAAATTTGCTTAATCCCTTCAACACGGCCAAAAAAGTATTCTCACACTTTACTTTGAGGTTTATTTCACGAAATGGATATGTATTAATATTTTTTCATCATACTATTGGTATCTATGAAGTCCTGGAACTTTCTTTGCATCGATAAAACATGATTTTGATTTACATCTTGTCAAATTTTATCCCATTAAATATGTAACAGAAAATTTTGAGTTTTTTTTTTCCATTTTTGTTGTTATGACATTCGAAATAAAATTGAAAATTCAAGTAAGTACCCAATTCCAGTTCTGTTAACTTAAATGTTATTTTAACCAGTTTATCACTTCCATGTATAATATTTGAAGTTTAGTTCGAACTTATCACTTATATTCTTTTTAGTAATTTCTTCCTTATTGTTTGAATAGTTTTTTTTTTTTGGCGAATTAAATAAAGAAGTTCTTTTCTTGTACAAAGTCACAGAATGGCCTATTTAATCCATCAAGGTTTGGGTTTTTTCCCTTAATGTGTTTTGATCTTCCAATGTTTATATTTTAAAAAATCTTTTATATACATCTAATTATGGGCGAGGGATTATGGGTGTGGTTCATTGACTACACTAGCCATTCTCCTCATCTGATAAATTAATGACGATCTGTAGTTTTATTAATTAGGTCCTGTTACTTGTTTATTCTTGTGATTTTGTAGACTTTTCCTTCATCCGAAAAGTTGAAATCTAAAAACTTCCTCTACGCCCTAAAATGTTATTGTTAGAAACATTATGAACAATTTTTAGATTTTGTCGATTTAATAGCTTACTTGTTTAACAATGCATATATCACTTTTGGTATGGATGACCAAAAGCCAAGCCAGATTTATCATTTGATATTATCATACAAAAAAATGAAGTCATTATTCAAATGCGGTAAATAAATAAAGAGGGTAGATAGCGTCAGTATTCTATTATTCAGATGGCAGTGGGTACCAGAGGCCCAGGAGTACTTTTTGACAAACGACGGACTTCCTACCGTCCCCCATCGGCTTCGGCCGTAGATGGATGCAAAGGCCCCCGGTCCGGCGATGACTCGGTGAACATGTTTGAAGTAGATGGATGGGTCGGGATGGATGCGCTAAGAAAAATGTAGCCGACATTTTATTATCCCGATAATGCAATTCTTCTGGGGGAGGGTTGTGTTCCTAAGGTTGATTTATCGTCCGTCGGGGGAACACAGTTCTAAGTTAAAAACAGTACGATAAAGAATACAAGTTATAGGTTAAAAGTGATTGAGGATAGAATTTAAATTCATGTGTATTTATAGCTGTGGTACTGATGAATAATTAATGAAGTAAAAAATTCAACAATAATTATTGAAACAAATTCATTAAGTCGTAATGGAAATCTGTTTTTTCCATATGTGATGTCTACCAAGTCGGGAGTCCCAACCAATTCTATTTTTGACAACTTTTTACATTACGACGGTGTTCCAGTCATTGGGTGAAGAATTGTTTCATTATTGTTGGCCCACAGATTATGTTGACCTCGCTTGTTGAATGGATTTCAGAGTCAATGTTTCGGAGAGGTGTACACTATGGTATATATTTACTAAAACATTAACATTTTTGACAGATTAAAAAAAAAATTGAGCTGTTTTGAGCAATAAAGTTAATATTTAATAAAAAAAAACACCAATTTTAATGAAAACAATAACGCTCTCGTCTGATTAAAATATATATTCCTCAGGCGGGCTGACAAAAAAAATTGTATTTGATTTTCGAGTTCTACATGTCGTGAAACACAAAACCTCAAATTTTGAGGGAGGTTAACTTTTCGAATCTTTTGGACGATAACAATGGTTTATTATTGAAATTAATAAACCAAAATAAACTGTGAATGATGAGTAAGAAATATCTTCATTTAATTCCCTTATACGTATACAATTTCTTAATTTACTCAGGTAATAGATTATTTTCTTGAGTTTCCCCTACCGTAGGTATGAAGAGGGAGTGGCGAAAACCTAGTGGTTTAGGAGCATCCTTACTTCAAATCCAGACCTGGTTGCTTGTTTACAATTTATTTACACGGGAGTTAGATTTTAAAAATTTATAAGTTTAAAATATAATATTAATTGGAAAAATATAAGAAACGATTAACAATGTTTAAAAATACAAGACAATGAAGGGCAGGTGATATTTTGCGGATGTATAGGGTATTTTTTTTAATCGATTCTCTTTTATTGCATCACTGATAGATTATTATAAATTATACGGATCTGTATGTTTCAGAGGTCCCTGAGTCCGAATAACACGTTTTCAGCCATTGGCCTGTCTGTGGCAAGATTTACCTTTCAATTTTCTTCCACAAGCGAGTTTACATTTTTTTAGTTTATCAAAGAAATTGTACTCAAATCTTTTCTGTGATCAATTTTCAGGAAAATTAATCTGCTTCAATTATTTAATTTTCTTTGTTTTTCAAATGTCATATTTAAAAATATAAAAACTTTTCTGTATTAGGTAGGGAAGTAGTGTGAGCGGACACACAAGATTTGTATTCAATTTTTTATATCCAATATATTTTTTTTTTATTTTTATATTTCATCTGTATCTTGATCATTTTTTTTTTAACTCACGCCTAAATCAATACTTTTCCATTACGGAAGTGTTGGCGGAAATGTAAAGTTATTATTTAAAGAAATTTTAAAGAATAATGAAATTTTGTATTTATTATTTTTAAAAAATGGAGGCTAGACTATAAATTAGTAAAAAAACAAATGGTCCTATATTATTTAACAGTATTTATTCTAGAACGATGGACGGATCCGGTTTATAAATAAATAAGTACTAGCTCGGAAAGAGATCAATTTATTTTTAGATAATAAAGAATAAGTGAAGGCTTTTGCCATCATTAACTGAAAGTGAAGAGTGGTTCCGGAACATCTGAGCTCCGGATAATGCAATTGCCAAGAGCTCCTCTATCCGTTCAGTAAGCGGACTGATTTGGTTAGGAGTGCTCTTGTTCTCTGTCACACTTCCGGATGGACGGTAATCCGATAGAGCCGGGAGTAGTCATTCGTTCTTCAGGCACTCAATGGAAGTAGTACTTTTTTTCCAGACAGTGGTGTGGTTTTGTCATGGACCAAGTGAAAATTCAAGAACGTATATTAGTTCATACTATAATAACTACTATTTTTTTTGTAATCACGCTTGCTTCATATCTGTTCACTGGTAATTTATTTTTTTTTTAAAACAGCTTGTTGTTCAAATGTATCCTACCTTTTCCAAAGATTTGTTATGAAAATTGTCTAATAATATTTTGTTAATAACGATTCCATTTATTTTAATTTGTTGTAAATCGACTGCAACACTGCAAATGCCTTACGCCTTACAGGCGTTTGCAGTGTGGCCGTCGATATTCTTCTTATAAATAAGACGAAAGAAACCGTGCATTTCTTGTTATATGAAGTAGATTTTCCGTATGAAGTAGATTCAATTATTATTACATGCTAAAGACAAAGGTGTTTTAAATAATGTTTAAAGTTTTTTTTAATGAATAACTCCAAGACCAAGATTCTAATTAAATTGGTCGCCTCACTGTCAATGCAACAGAATAAATATTTTTTCTGCCATGAACCGGGATTCGAACCTGTGACCTTTAGCATTGGAGGCTCAGTACCCTACCACTAAGCCACCCCGCTCCAAATTATGGTCGAAGGCCGAAGTGGAGGTAAGAGAAAACAACAAAATTTCGAAAATTAAAAAAAAAAAATGTACTCAAAGTATTTATTGTGAAGCTAATTTCAAATTTTATTTTATTAATTAGTTTGAAGAAATGCATGTAATTTGTTTTAAGGTTAGATTTATTCAATTTTTATAGCCGAGATTGCATTTTTTTATTTAATCTTTTGCAAGTACGTAGGTATCCTATTAAATATTTGGTGAAGAAGACCAGGCCCAAAAGACCTGGAGCCAGGGCCAAAACAACCGAGGTATTTTAAGCGAATTTTCAATCTAACAAGCTGATAGTACTCTTTGCCAGGGGCGGATCTACGGGGGGGGGGGGGAGGGCTTTTGGGCTGAAGTCCTCTCCCGCCCAAAATGGTAAAATATAACCATATTTTATGGAAAAATATATTAAAAAATTGTCTCTTAAAGTATTATTGTTCGTGTAATTATATTTAAAAGGACTTAAGGAATCACTTAAACACCATTTCATATAGATAGTTAGTTTCTTTCTTTCTTTCCAAAGTAATTATTGTCATTTTTATGAAAAAAATACATTCGGACTGAAGCCTCCCCAAAATTAAATCATGGACCCGCTAATGCTCCTTGCAGATATTTTCGTACTAGGTACGAGCTCAGACAGGCCGATTCAAGCTTTTAGGGGCATTAGAACCCACCAAAAAGTTCAAAATTTTGGATAATTTTAGGAAACTTTTCTCTTCGTCGCGTTAAGATACAATTTCGAATAATTGGTCATTACAAAGGAGATTAACATTACTCTTGCTTACAGTACGCACGTCCGAATTTAATATCTGAGATATTTTAATCCATTTCTTCAATAAAATTCGTTATCAGTTGTTTTCGAAATTATTTTTCCCTTTTCGCCTGATAATGATAGAGCAAGTTATGTTCACATGACGAAGTGGTTTCAAGATTCATCGTTTTGTTCTAAGCGTCCAAAAATATCACTACTATTATACCGGGCTTTTCTGGAGAATTGAAATTTACTAACAACAGGATTTTTATATTAGCGGATATTTCAGTCTGTGTTAAAATCGAATAAATTAAACACGTATTAGAAATAAAAACATCTTCAAAAAGAGTGCATACTCCTGAAAAAGCTTCAGATTATTTTGTTGTCGGATGTGCTCTTTCACAATCGAAGTTTCGCAACATATAAAGTCTTATTCAACTAGATTGCACTCTAATATCAAACGCATTCAATCGTTTCAGTCCAAAGTCCTTCGAACATTAGTTGATGCTCCGTTCTATGTAACCAACCAATCCCTAATCATGACCTTAATATCCCATTTGTCCTACACCTTATCCCTCAAAAGTTTTCCAAATTCCACCAAAACCTTACATATCATCCAAATCCAATTGCACAATCCCTATCTAGCTCCAGCCATCCCTACAATCCTCGAAGGTTGAAGCGGCAGTGGCCCAGAGACTTGTTGTAAGAATATATAGGAGTTATGGCAATGGCCAGATTCTTCAATAAAGCCATGTATGTCTTATTTATTTATTTTGTTAGATTGGTTTATTTTTATTTAGTTTAATATCTTTTAGTTTATATACAATTTACTTTATTATTATATTGCCGTTTATTATTTATATTTATTGTGCATAGTATGAATGAACTACTCTATATTACTATTACTATTTTCATGAAATGTGACAGATTATAATATCTCAATAAAGAAGTTAAAAAAAAAATATATATATATTTAGGCAAGAAAGTAAATATCTAATAACAGGAATCCTTCGGTACATGAAAAGGCAATTGGAAAATATAGCACGTAAACCAATTTTTCTGGTACCTAGATAATCATTATGTGTGCAAAAAAATGTTACAAATAAATATAACAAATCTAAGAATACTTCAAATAATTTAGAGGAACGAGTTTTCACCTCCTGTCAAATTTAATATTCATCAGGAGCCGTAGGAATGGAACCACTGCCATTAAATAGAAAGGAAGATGCCCTTTATAGATCTGGCGGTTATTGTATTAGAGAGGGTCAGCGAGGACTTGTTCAGGCGATTAGAGTACGCCGGGGTAGGGAGGGGGAGGGGGCACAAATCGGGCCGTGACAAATACCCTCAATTTTTTACCATACATCACCATCCCCTCCCATGTGGGTCTTGTTTTTCCGGAAGGTCATTTGCGGGGTGACTCTGAGTTCTGCACCAGATAATAGCGCCCAAGCTGATGGACGCTCCGGTAAACATACACCGTCACTTGATAAATTTCTTCCGTTCGCGGTCTTCTGCTTCTAACTTGGTCTTATTTTTTCCTTGTCCTTATCCTCTTTTTCTTTCGGCCTTATCGCGTTTAACGCCTCCGTTCATCTGACGCTGATAAAGTGGATGTTTGCCCTTTACTCATCGGAGGACCGTAGTATAAAGAACGCAATAAAAAGAAAACAACGCTACTTACAGTTATCCTTTAGAAATATCGTATATTGTAAAGGTACATATTCTTAATTACAAGAAAAATACCAAGATAGAAAGATACAATTATTCATATAATGCAATATTCACTATTTTTTTTTTATTCGCCTCTATCCTAGGGGGTCATTGGCGGTTTTTCTTAATTTTTATATTTTACTGTAGTGATTTGTTTCCAATAAATATTGAAAGAGAATGACGACATTTTCCTCCTTGTCTCCCAAAATATCTTTCAATGTTGTCGATAACTTTAATTGTTGTCTCTTTTGCTTCCTCACTACCGAAGGTAGGGAAGCATTGTGTTCGTGCGAGAATTAAAAAAAATTTTTTTGCTCAGAATCTAAAATTTTCACTCGTGTTTTACGTTTCAGACATCAAGGATCAAATTTGGTTCGGTGTCTGTCTGTCTGTCTGTCTGTCTGTCTGTCTGTCTGTAGTCAAATCGATGTGACGGGCATATCACCTAGTACCGTTCATCCAATCTTCATGAAATTTTCAGGGATTATGCTGATCGGTGCCTAGATGGTCCCACATCAATTTTATCAAATTCCACCCAGCACTTCCGCTTACGCACGCGCAAACGTATATTTTTAGATATGCCAATATTTCAGAAAGGGCTCGTTCGATTTGGCTCAAAGTTAGATAAAAGGTAGACTTTGGTGAAAAAATAATGTAGTGTCAATTTCATTGAATTGCGTCCAACACTTTCTCTTATATGTGCACTACTAGTCCGCCGTCCGCCGTCCGCGCATTTTTTCTGAAACTACTAGACCGATTTTTTTCGAATTTGGATATAAAATCAGAGGTCACCCGAGGATCATCCTCCTTCAACGACATTACTATTCGCCTTCTAGTTTCAAAATGGCGGCCGAAAAACCTGCGTTGCTATAGACTGTAGCGCCTAAACGAATGAACCGATTTTGATGAAACTTCGCTAAAGTCATTTTCTCTACGCCCTCTAAATTTATCTATACTACATACTTCAACGAAAAGAAGCTCAAAAAAAGTTACGAGGGATGGTAAAATTAAATTCCGAATAACTCAAGAAGTATACACATTTATGTCAATATTGTATATGGTTTTTTAGAAGTTTACGGAATTTCTTAAAAAACAAAAAAAAAATCGTCAAAATCGGACAATTAGGAGCAAAGATATCGTCTCTAGTTTTTTTTAGATGTGCTATTGCAAAAGGTTTATCTTTTTTTTTGATTTCTGAATGTGTTACTGAAGTAATGCTATCTTTTTTATCATATTACTAATGATTAATAAAGATTTTAGTACAATAATTAGAATCACCTTTTATTTATTTTTCTTTATAACTAGAAATTTAATGTTACTTTATATGTATAATTGTTTGGAAATAATATACCAAAGAGAAATAATTTTCAGTGGTTTTTTTCAAATTAATTATCGTTATATATATATATATATTATATATATATATATATATTTAAATCTTTCGTGCTGAAGCCCCTCCTCCAAAATTAAATCTTGATTCGGTAATGTATATACTATTATTAGAGCATAAGTTCGTATGTAATAATTTTCAACTTTAATTCTATGTGTATTAAAGGTGATATTTTTTAGTCTGCAACTGATATAAGTAGTCTGCTACTATGGAAAATAGCAGATGAAAATAAAATATGAAATTATTCTAATAAAGCATAAAGAAATATTGAGTTTTTATGCACTCTTGTAAAACAATAAATAAATTTATACATAAGACCTTTTGAACTAACAGTATTGAAATTCATGTTCAGTATGCATTTTTTTTTATTTATTTATTTTTTTATTAAGCATAATCAAGTATGGAATATTCAAATACGACCCTCTGTTGTTGAATGTTGAAGGGTAACTGTAATCAGCTATTCCGATTCTGCTTCTCTCAGAGATTTTATTCTCATTCGAAAAATTGTATACCTTGTAATATACAACGGAAACGGTGAGGAAGCTATACTGACCTTACTTGGCGTTGTCGAAAGCTTTAGTTTTTGTCTCTCTTTTTTATATTGGGGGCACTCTAATAGTAAATGCTTGACTGTTTGAGGTGTATTGTCACACTTTTCGCAGGTTGGCGCTTCGAGACCTCTAAGTAGGTATCCGTGTGTGAAAAGGCAGTGTCCGATTCGCATCCGGCACAATATTATTTCTTCTCTTCTCGACCTTCTGAAGCTTGTGGTCCATGTGTTGCACTCGGTTTTTATTTCGGCTAGTTTGGCTCGTTTTATTTTCCATTGACCTTCCCAATTTTTTAATAGCTTTTTTCTTGCTTCATGGATCCAATCTTCAACGGTGATGTGATTTATTGTTGTTATGCTTGGTAGCTCTCCCTTTCTCGCCAAATGAGCAGCTTGGTCTGCTTTTTCATTACCCATTATACCACTATGGGATGGAACCCAGACAAAGACCACACTTACTGATTTTTTTTCTCATCTCCCACCATACGTTTATGATTTCTCTAATGAGAGAGTTGTCAGGCCATGGGTTACCAATGGCCGCCACAACGCTTTTGAAGTCGGTTGCTATGATCCATTTTTTTTCTCCTGTGCAGATTCTAAGAGCCGCATTGTGGATGGAATCTAGCATTTTTAGTGAGGTCTTGTGGTCTGTTCTATATATTTGAGCTCCATAGTCAATTTTACTCCTAATTACACTATGGTATATTTTGATTAATGTTAGTCTATCGGCTCCCCAAGTTGAATGAGCAATGCACTTAAGAAGTCCTAACCTTTTTGTGCATTCGTCTCTTAAATATTTGATGTGGTGGACCCATGATAGCTTGTTGTCTATTATCATTCCCAAATATTTATATTTGTCTACATAATCGATAGTAGTGTCCCCTAATACTATTTGTGGATTAAGGCGACATTTTCGTTGTCTACAAAAATGAATAATTTTGGTTTTGGGAGCTGATAGTTTGAATCCTGCTTCTTTTGACCAATTTTCTATTCTTTCTATCGCGTCTTGTAGCTTCCGTTGGAGAAATGCTAGAGATTTTCCCCGAGTTGAAATAACTATGATATACGATTATCCAAATGTAATATAAAAACAAATTGTTATCGTGACTAGCACTAGCAAATCCTGCCAGGGGCACACGCCTTCCTTGTATGATGGAAAATAGTTCCGGAAAAAAAGTTATAAAAACAGCTATTTAAAGAAAAGAGAAATATAGGAAAGATTCATCCCCTAAGACGATTTTTCTAATGCGATATAACACAAATTACTATCATGACTAGTACTAGTGATTTCTGTCTGAGGGCGCGCCCCCCCCCCCTGGATCAAATTATTAATTTTAGGTGCCGGTTTGATGCACAATTTAACGTTCTTTAATTTCTTAAAGAACGCGTTTTTCACTTCAAAGAACTGTTTAGTAGTAATAGATGAAAAAAAAAGATCGGATAAACCTGGCTTTCTTGGCTGCAAAACGCTTTCTCTTTGTGATCCCTATTTGCAATTTTGTTTTTTTACATATCTAAACCTATATAGAGGATGTCTCGTAAGTGGAGAGACATATTTAAAGAAGCGATATTAGACAAAAATTTATATTAACTTATATTTATAATAAATAAGATCGATTTTCAGCACGCAAGTAGAGAATTCAAGTTCTTTTGTTGAATAGGAAATGATGGCTAAAAAACTATCGAATTTTAATAATTATCGATTACTTAACGATAAACGAGACAAAATTTATTTTAAATGAAAATCGAGTTTGCTGTCCTTAAAACCATTTAAAGAGGACATTTGAACAGCTAATATCTCAGCTAAGGAGTGATGGGGGGGGGGGAGAGTGGGTAGTGGTGGGGTAACGGGCAGAGGTGGAGGAAGTACCTGGTAGAGATGTGTGCCTCCCCATGAGAATATTTTTCATATTATCCCGTAACTTTTAATAAAAAATCACTTAAAACAAGTAAAAACTGTTTTGCTTCTTCGTGTTTGATGGTAGGAAAGATTTGTATTGGCGTAGGGGAAAAAAAAATATGTCCGCACATTCGGAAATATGTACTTTCGTTTTACATTTCAAGTAACAAGAACAAGTTTGGTTCTGTTAATGTCTGTTTGTAGTTAAATCCATGTGATGAGATCACATAGTGTTAATTCGATTTTCATAAAATCTTTGAGATATGGGTGGGACCCGGGTGCTACCATATAAATTTCATCAAATTTCAAATTACATTTACTACTTTACCTTACGACCGTGTTAATTTATTTTAGTCGATACGGCTATATTTTAAAATCGGTACATTTAGTTTGGATCAGAATTCAGAAGATATTTGAGGATTGGTGAAATGATAATGTATCGATTCTATCGAGTAACGTTAATATATATATACCCCTCAATAGCTCCACGTTCAATTAAAGTTTCGTTAAAAATAGCAAGTATGTATATGTTTTAACAAATTGTATCTATCAATCTCAAAAATACTCGCAGCGGACGCACTGTGAAATGTGACCAATTTTACAATTGAAGACTGGAAATCAATAACGGGCTAAG
Organism: Nezara viridula; assembly: GCA_928085145.1. Classification (NCBI taxonomy): domain Eukaryota; kingdom Metazoa; phylum Arthropoda; class Insecta; order Hemiptera; family Pentatomidae; genus Nezara; species Nezara viridula. Next base: position 210,963,464 of record OV725077.1, read on the forward strand.
GGCCAAAACTTCAAAAATTGAGTTAGATCCGAAAATGTGATTTTAATGACATTTTTAACTTTTTTATTTGTATTTAATTATTTAATGTTAATTATAAATGTTATAAATAATGTTAACTAAATATTTTTATTTTTTTTTTTGTCTTTACATCTTCATCCGCACCTGTCATGGTAGTGACAATTAGCAGATTTGCTGTTTAAATTGAAAATGACATGATAGGCATGACGAAGAATGGAGCCCAGCAGCACCTCTTCCCTGGCCTGTTTACATCCTAAAATCAGGAAAGGAGATCTCTCATCCAGCTCCTTTTCAGTCGCCTCCTGATGAGCATTTCAGCCGTGGCCATGTTTTTGATAAGTCCATTGTGATGTCCGTGTAGTTTTAGATGAAATCGGGAGTAAAGAGTACGTATGTGCTGGTCAATGGTTGGTTGTCTTAGGTCGGTATGTAAAGTCTTGTTGTTGACGTACCAGGGAGCTGCAGTTATTAGTCTCAAAATTTTAGATTGAAAGGATTGTAGTTTTTGTAAGTGAGTCTTTTTTGCTGAACCGTAAATCTGTGAGGCGTATGTCCAAATGGGTTTGAGCAGGTAAGTGTATGTATTTAGTTTTTGTCTAATTTTCAATTTTGATTTAGAAAACAGTGAGTACAGTATTTTCAGTCGCTTGTTCAAACTCTTTCTTTTCATTTTGACGTGTGGGCCCCAGGTCATCCTTCTGTCAAATATTAGTCCGAGGTAGCGTATACTGTCCGTCTGAGGAATTGGATTGTTGCTGATATAAACTGGTGGGCATGTTTCTCGTCGAAGCGTAAATGTTATGTGTTGTGATTTGTTATGATTTAATCTAATTTTCCAGAGTGAATACCAATTTTGTAAATTTAGTAAATGATTTTGTAAATTTAATGAGGCTAGTCTGGGGTCATGGTGTTTTGTTAAAATTGTTGTATCGTCAGCGTAAGTAGCAGTCAATGTTTCAGAGTTGGTAGGCATGTCATGAGTATAGACAATGTAGAGTAAAGGTGCCAATATTGATCCTTGAGGTACCCCTGCTGATACTGGTCGAATTGAGGAAATTTCTAAACCCTGTCGGACAGAGAAGAATCTGTCGAAAAGGAAAGATTGGAGAATGAGATAATATGTATTAGGCAGTATAGTTTTGAGTTTGAAGAGAAGTCCCTGGTGCCAGACTTTATCAAATGCCTGGGCAACATCCAGAAATACGCCGGTAGCATATTGTTTTTGCTCTAGCGCTCCAGCAATGTAGTCAGTAATTCTGTGTAATTGGTGTGTAGTTGAATGAAATGTACGAAAACCGAATTGATGGTCAGGTATTATTTGTTGGTCTGTCAGTATGTCAACCAGTCTTTTGTATATTAATTTTTCGAAAACTTTGGAGCATATCGGAAGGAGACTGATAGGTCGGTAGGATGAGGGATTGAAAATGTCTTTGTCCCTTTTGTGTATCATCTTGATATGTGAGTATTTCCATTGTAATGGAAAGTTAGTTGTCCTCAGAATGCAGTTGTATATTGTCGTAAGGAACACTAGAGCTTTCCTAGGCATTTGCTGGAGACCCTCAGCAGTTATTAAGTCATAACCTGGAGCTTTTCTTTTTGGGAGATGTCTGATTTGTTGTGCGACTTGTGAAGGAGTGAAAGGAAGAGGGGGAGGTGTCATCTGTAATGGTATGTCTAGAGTATCAAATACTAAGGTTTCATGTTCTGTGTTCGTGAAGTCGGTAAATGGTGTAAATACTGATGAAAGATGGTCTGCAAATAGTTCAGATTTTTCTCTATCCGACAAAGCCCATGAACCGTCTTCCTTTCGCAGGGCTACTGACACCTCTCGATGTTTTAACAAATTTTTGGTATGCTTCCACAAACTTCCATCGTCAGTTGATATGCTGCTCAAATAAGCATCATAATTCGTTCTGTTGAATTTTTGTATTAGTCGTTTAAGTTCGTTATTTAGTCTGTTAAATGTCCGTCTATCTGAGGGAAGTCTGTTAGTCTGCCATACCTTACGTGCTCTCCTCTTTGCCGTGATCAAGTCCCTTATATATTGAGGATATCTTGGCAAGTGTTCTGCTCTTGATGACCTTGGTAGCGATGAAGACCAAGCTGCTTTTTGGACACTTTTTGTAAATTTGTCCACTGCCTCTTCTAGTTCATCTGCTGTTTTAATGGAGCCAGGGATTGAAAGTTCTGAATCCAGAATTTCCCTATAAGCATCCCAATCCATTTTACCATTAAGGAGCTTAGGTGTTCGTGGAAGATTGATGGGCTCATCAAGGATAACCAAATGTATAAGGGAATGGTCAGAGCAAAGATCAGAGCTCGTATTTATGGTGTAAGGTATGGTGCGCAGTCCTTTGGTTATAAAAAAGTCTAGTAGGTCTGGGGATTTACGTTGTGAAGTCGGCCAATATGTCGGTGTATCAGGTGATATAGTGTCTAATGAAAGCTCGTGGATAGCAGCCCTCAGATTTCTTCCTCTTGGTGTGCACAGCCGTGACCTCCAAAATTGGTGCTTTGCGTTAAAGTCACCGCCTACGATAAAGCAACGCCCAAGGCTTCGAAAATAGTTGCAAAACATCGAAGGTGTTAATACGTACCTCGGAGGACAATATACTGAAGCTATTGTTATTGTGTGATGTTTGGTGTGTAGTGTTAAGCCTGTGGTTTGAATGTCAGGTGTAGTAGGTAAGTATAAGGGATTATGTGATAATGATGTCTTTATTAGTATTGCTGTACCACCATGAGCTGTGTTGTCCGGATGGTCTGTTCTGTAGGTATTGTAACCAGATCTGTAGGATTCTTAGTATTATTAGATGGTGGATTAGCAGAAGAAGTTTGACATTGGTCATTAGTACTAGAAAGAACCTGGAAACTATTGCTAGTAGTTACCACTACTTCCTGTTTTTTCTGTTTCCTCGGATCCCTGTTTTCAGTAATGTTTCGTTTTCTTCCTGTTACCAGTTCCCATGCTCCTCTTTCGTTGCCTGCGCACGGGGGATTGTCATAGCAGTCCATACGAGCCGCAGCTTGGGCTGCCTCGGCCTCTTTCGTAACAGCGGCTGATTCCGCCTCACTCATAGGTACTTCGAATCTAAGCTTCAATGTTTTAGTTCGCCTAGTTATTTAGGTAAAAATAACTCTTAATCCCGCAGTTATTTCCAAAATTTTTATAGACGAAAACAATTTTAACTTTTATAATTTGTAATGTATTTACAATGTATTTAGAAATATAATGATCTGTCACGTGGAAAATAATTGTTGTGATATATGAACTCATTCACATCATATTATACAGAAAATATGAAATTAGCAAAAGTAAAATAATAACTAAAGAATAATCAAAAACTATATACAATAAAAAATAAAATAATCTTAAGATAATTAAATTAAAAACATAATAACACAGTCATACCTATATACAATATATACAATCAGGGGGAACCCCAAGCCAGGCTTCTCCCTCCAACTATAGAAGGAAAAGCAGGACTCCAAGAGATCCCTGCGCTACTCTCTCAACCGCGTCACTGGTGCTAAAGCCATTAAGATCACTAAATCTAACAATAATTAATAGTCATGAAATCAAAGACCGAAGAAGAGAGCTAAGTGCCAGTCAGGTGTTAGGTTAAAATCGGCTAAATGCCATAATTATTTTAGAGTGAATTGTGAATTTAAACTAAATTTTCTGAATAAAACCTGTTTATTCGGGATTCAGTTTATTGTTATAAAATATATACTTCTGATATTAAATGACAGTAAAAATATTTGACAACTAAACAATATTGGTACTAACATTGAAAATTAAAAGTAAATATTTCGTAACAATAAACTGAAGGCCCAATAAATAGGTTTTATTCAGAAAATTTAGGAAAACATGCAGGTTGTAGTTATTTCTAAATCTATTTGTGTACTTTACGCTAATTTCAAAGAAGAATCTTGAACAAAAATATTTTGTACATTTTGTGGCATGGACCACGCACTGACACTTGCTCTAAATGTGACACTATCATCACAGATATTAGCAAGACCTGATGATAGGATAACTAAAACTTGTTTTATAACTTAAAAAAGCAGGGGAAGCAATAAAAATTATGAAAAAACAGCCAATTATCCGAGCTCCCGAATAGTGAAAAATATATGAGTTCGATAGAGGAGAAAAATGTTGATGAACCGAAATCATGTAGCTCCTGAAAAGTTTTAACCAAAATATAATCCAAGACTTTGTTTTGTTTTTAATGCAGAGGAAAGCAATTTGACAACCGAGAAAAATTGGGATAATCATCAGATGCTGTCGTATTTCAAAGAAGAATATAGATCATTCTCAAGAAATGATCAGTTAAAACTAATTTGTATTTATATTGTATCAAAGATTTTCGGCTCTAAGGAGGGAATTTTAGATTCAAATAAGTTATTTCATTATAGGTTATAAAGCCCCCTGTTGTTTCATTTAAAGTTTATTAGAGCCCCCTAGAACATTCTCACTATCATTTTTAAGAAATGAAATAAATTACACATGTAACGCCCTACTAAACTTCCACTATTTTCTTCCTTGGGAGAGATAAAAGCTTCCCTACCAACTGACCCAACGATCGCCTGCTTCTACTGAGATTATAATGAGACACCCATTATCTCTGAAATTGTTTTATCTCTAAATTTTAAGTCATAAAAATATAAAGCGTGATTTGCACATACTATATCGTTGGCAAAAAATTTACACGAACACTTCAATATTTCACAATTACCTGAAACATTTGAGACAGAAATATCAACAAATTCATTAAAAACCCATCGTGTGTTTTTTTTTTTTTAAACATTAGATGGTTTGAAGAAACAATTGATAACATGATTATCCACAAAAATTTTCTGCGAAGATATACGTGTGTATAGGCACTTATAAGAAAAGAGAGATATTCTGGTCAAATAGAGTACTTCAATAAGTGTATACTCACCTCAAATTCAAGTGGCAAAATGATACAGTTTTATTAGGAAAGGTAGAATAATATAAATAAAGAAGAATAACAATATTGGTCAAGTATTTATGCAATTGTTTCTTTTGGAACTGAGAAATGGTGTAATTGATAAATATTGCTTTGCGTTCCTTTATGGTTAGGAAATATAACTGGAGAGCGCTATTTGTACTTTGTACCTTAAAAAATAAATATTATGATTATACTTATTGTTACCTGAACAATAGAAAGTTTCAATAGAAACATTCCTCGTTTTGAGAAATGCTAATGACCATTATGCGATGACCATTGTGTGATAGACAATGTTTAAAAATAAAATTATGAGTTAAAATAAAATAATCTTCTATATTCAGCAAACAATAAGAAAGCAATACATAAAGATAAAATAGCGTTGGTAATATATAAGTAAAAAAAAATTTAAAAATTTCAAGATGAGAAAGGAATAAATAACATAAAGAAATAACACTTTTAACAATGAATAAAACAAAATTTTAAGTTCTGAAAGACCAGAATATATATATATACATATATAGTGTGTATGTAAGTAGAAATGTAAAAATAATTAAAAACATTTACAACTTGCTACATGATTTTTGAAATTTATTCCTTAAGCAACTGGGCTGTAGAAATTGGTTGTAATGAAAAATGTCAGCTAAAGAAATGTTGTACCAAGCTCGGCATGGAGATAGATGTACACAGGGGTGGGCACCTGTATACATACTATGTATTAGTTAAAGTCAGTAAGTACTGACAGTATGTATTACATAGAAGTACTTACTGACTTTAACTAAACATCTGGAGTGGAGAGTGGTTAGGGGTGGTCCGGTTATTGGTTAGCTGGAGTCAATCCCGCCGGCTTGAAGCATTAAGTCTTTGCTTATATTTGTCTACTAAGTACGTAAAGCAATAACAACTTCCTTGATAATCATAAAATAAATACTTATACTTGTAAATGCTTAATTAAAAATTAATCTAATTAATTTCAATGTTATTAAAGGCGAAGTTACAATTAAAGTAAAATAAAAAAGATATTAGTCCGTGGTACCCTTTTTATTGAATTATTAACATCCGTCTGGAACTTCGTAAATAGCTTCATCTCACCGTAACCTACAACTATTTTATTTACGAAAACTCTTGCATTTGGGGCGTTTTCAAACTGGACTTTGTCTATTTAATTAGGTACTAAAAACTCGTAAATACACATTTGCTTTCTACTTGGATCGTAACATAATTTTCTCTCAAAATGAATAAAAAAAGTTGCCTTTAAAAATATTGGGTCGTTCGGCGTGACATACACCCCCAAATTTTCAAAATAATGAGATTATATAGGACAAACAGTCCAATATTTTTGTAGGGCACTTTTTTTTATCGATTTCGTGATTAAATTATGTTACGATCCAAGTAGAAAGGAAATGGGTATTTACGAGTTTTTATTACCTAATTAAATAGATAAAGTTCGTCCCCTCCCCTTCAGATTGAAAACGTCTCAATTTGAAGAGTTTTCGTGAATAAAATAGTTGTAGGTTACGATGAGATGAAACAATTTACGAAGTTTCAGGCGGATGTTAATAATTCGATACTAAATGGTCTGTACCACGGATTATATGTTTTAATGTTGCAGCAACACTTATTGTTATGATTACGATCATTTAAAAGTGAAAAATATTATCATTTGACATGTATATAAGTAACTGAGATGGTTATATTATTTTTAAAAAAAAGAGAGAAACAAGTATAAAGCAATTTAAACACTTTCACCTAAATAAACTGTTAGCTTAGAAAACGCGAAATACATTTTAATGTTTATTTTTAATATATTTACAGAAATCTAGTGAGCCCCGTCACTAGATTAACAATGGAGGTTACGTACGTTGTGCCACCGATTTCAATGAAACTAGGTCGAAAATATTTTACCCACGTCCGAGTGTTCTTTCAAATGCGGTATAGGAGACTAGAAAACAATATTTTATATTAATGTTCTGATTTTCTGCACGGATTTCTAACATATTATAAATCATTCGATATGTTATTTTGTGTGAAAATAATAAAACAATATTGCTAATTGAATTAAACGAATTCTAATGTATAATAAATTACAACAACTTAAAGTTGCTTCCAGTGGAGTAGGAGAAGTTAATTTTTGTCATCATAAAACGGCCAGATTCGTTTTTAGCGTCCACTTAATCTCTTAAATACGAGTTTGATCTGCATGTATTTCTAACATCCAGCGCGCGATACACATCTTTCACTTCCCGCTCTACTTTGAATAGAAATTATTTTCTGGTAATGTTGGGCTATTATAAAATTTTTGAAATGCATTTTAAACGGTGCTAAAGCTTAAAACTTACAGCTTATAGATCATTAAAACCATTAAAATAACAATAACCCTCTTTATTATATCGACACTAGGCAATACAAATCACGCTACTCCATCTGTTTTTGTAAACCATATAACTGCAGTCTCTGAGCAATATGATGAGTACTGATATGTGCCTTTCAGTTGAAACAAAATCTAACTCCAATTTCAGCATTTTTGAGTAATGTCATTTTATTGATATTTCTAGTTGTAAATATAATTTTAAAAAAGTAACTCTTTTACTGACAGTAACTATAAAAAATGGCTTAATATAAATTTTGAAAGAATATGGTAATCAGAAACTGGAAAAAATAAGAAAAATGATTATCCAGTTGAAAATGAATCTCCGGAAATAACAGTCAGAAGATATACGTATAATATATCGTTGGGAAAGGAATAATTTTAGAAAAAGTAATATCTAATAAATAAAGTTGTAGAAGGTAACGGAGAATGACGAATAAAGTATAAATAATAATTTCTGAAAACTAACATTATTTATGTGATCACATGTTTTCAAGGAAATTAAACGAAATTTTCTTACGAAATGTAAACTTTGAAATTTTATTTTAGGGTTGATATATTTATGTATGTGTACTTTTCATTTATCACTTCAGTGATCACATGTTTTCAAGGAAATTAAACGAAATTTTCTTACGAAATGTAAACTTTGAAATTTTATTTTAGGGTTGATATAGGTATGTATGTGTACTTTTCATTTATTTATTTTTAGGTTATTTTTTTCTTATTTATTGTATATATATTATTTTTCTGTATAATTTATTTTATTTATTGTACATAGAGTGTGAATGTGAATCTGTGAACACTATTATAAATGTACTTGAGACAGATTGTAATATTTTTCAATAAATAAATAAAATAAAATAAAATTTTAGGTTTGAAAAAAGTATTAAAAATCCATCGAATCAATGCTATGCCATTGTTTAAAATACTATTCCATTGTCCTTGTGTGACAGAAGAAATGAATGTAACTTAAAAGTTTACACTTAGTAAGTAATTTCATTTGAGACATATGATTTACGTTAAATAATGTTAGTTTTCTGAAATTATTATTTATATTTTATTAGTCACTCTCCGTCACCTTCTACAGCTTTATTTATTTGATATTATTTTATCTACAAATCTCCGCTTTTCAACGATATATTGTAGGTATACCTTCTGACTATTATTTCCGAAGATTCATTTTCGAGCTGGATAACCATTTTCTTTTTTTTCCAGTTTCAGGTTATCATATTCTTTCAAACTTTATATTTAGCCATTTTTTGTAGTTACTGTCAATAAAAGAGAGTTATTATTTATTTAAATAAACAATATTAAAGGTACTTCAGAGGAAGACGTATATGAACATAAGACATTTAAGCCCTGTAAAATTACATCAATGGGGATAACACCTAAATGATATTGAAGACTACATAATTATACAATGCTACACCGAGTTTAATCAAAATCGCTAGAGCCGTTTTTGAGAAAAATGTAAAAATATTTCATGAATGTATAAAGCATATGTTTATGAACTTAAATACATTTACTGTAACTCCCTTTTATTCATAGTAACTATAAAAAATGACAATATGGATTTTGAAAGAATATGATAATCGGAAACTGGAAAAAAAGGTTATCCAGGTCGAAAATGAAACTTCGGAAATAATAGTCAGAAGGTATACTTATAATATATCGTTGGAAAGCGGAGAATTTTAGAAAAAATAATTTCAAATAAATAAAGTTGTAGAAGGTAACGGAAAGTGATGAAAAAAATATAAATAATAATTTCAGAAAACTAACATTATTTAACGTAAATCATATGCTTTCAGAGATATTAAATGAAATTTACTTACGAAATGTAAACTATTAAATGTTTAGGGTTATTTTTTAAAATAAACCATATTACAGGTACTTTATTGGAAGACGTATATGAACATTGGACATTTAAGTCCTACAGTGACATCAATATAGGGATAAGACCTAAATGATATTAAAGATCACTCAATTATACAATGATACACCGAGTTCAACAAAAGCGTTAGGGCTGTTTTTGAGAAAATTGTATTTGTGTTTCACATTTGATATAAAGTTCCACTTCGGGTTAGCCGATTTTGACGAAAAAGTTGCTGCCACATCAGAACTATGTAAAAACCTCAAATACGCAATTAAAGTTTCGTTGGGGGCGCCTAGAAGGTCACTTTTTTTTCGGGTTTCGCTTATATCAGAATAATCATCCATCGCATCAACAAAGTATACTAAATTAAAGCTGATAAAATTTGCTGTATGATTGATTATATATATTTTATCGCTAGACCTACGGGCTAGAACTGTGGGGAACAGCTAATTTTCTTAACATCAAACGCATTCAATCTTTCCAGTCTAACGTCCTCCGAACAATAGCCGATGTTCCTTTCCTCCTAAATAAACACTAGGGAACAAAGTGGCCGAACGAGCTAACGCGTGTGCACAGCACCGAGTTGCCCGGCAACCTAATGGGAGATTATTTATATTAAAATAATTACGAGTTCTTTAAACTCAGGCATAAATCCCACGCCCTCACACCCTGGTCCGAGAAAAGCCGCCGTATAGCCAAAAAGGTGGGGTCGGGAAGGACGAAAAAAAGCCTTGCATATCTCATTTATTCATGATCTGATCCCAGAAAAACTTTCCAAATTCATCTGAATCTTATTCATCCCCCAAATCCTCTCGCACAATTTCTATCTGCCATCACCCATCCCTATAATCCTCATCGTAGGTTAAATAGGCAGTGGTCTCGAGACCTTTTGTCAGTATATATATATATATATATATATATATATATATATATATATATATATTGGAGTTCTAGCAGTGGCCAGATTCTCCACTCAAGTCATGGGTGTCTGTTGGGGTAGCGCCATTACTCAACTTCCGCTGGCTATTAATACCAGTGAAGTGTTAGACGGAGAACACTGAGATCTCCTGGAGCCTCGCTTTTCCCTCCAACTTATTGCTCTATTTATATTTATGTAAATAGGATGTGAATGTTCTCTCTAAATTCTATTACAAATATACGTTAATCAGGCATATTATAATGTTTTAAATAAAAAACTAAAAAAAAAAAAAAATGTCTAAAAGAGGAAAAATGCAGATTAGAAGTTGTTTTGAAGATGTAGTAGGGACGTTTCGATTCAGCGAATTGTTTTTTTGTGTTTTAATAATCTATAATACAAAAAAATCTGGTTTATCATATTTCTGATCACATCGTAAGACTTAAGAGGTTCTGCTAAGAAATTAGCCTATTTCGAGACCAATACCGCGTCACGAATAAACATTGGTTGACAACAGCTCTCGAAGTAAAGTGGTGCCGAACTGGTATAAAAAGCTACATTCGAAAAATCTGAGTTACTTATCCTTCTTACTCCTGTAAGCATCATCAGGTAAGAATCGTTTAAAATTTACCATTAGCGATAATTACAGACTCTCAAACATTATCTCCTAGTTTTTGAAACCAGAGATGTGAGAGAGAGAAGTGTTAGGATATCCTAGGAGCCGTAGTCGACCAATTTCTGATTTTCAAACCAAACTAGTAAAACGAAAATTTGAAATTATAAATATAGTAAGAAGAGAAAGTAGAGAATAGAACTTTTTAAAATGCATTTCTGAAGCCATACAAATTAATGGATTACAAACAAAAATAAAAAACTTTTATTATTTTAAAAATGTTATTTAAAGAAAATTATCTAATTTAATCAGAATATTTAATAAGTCATTTTTAAACATTATTATTGTTTTTTTCCCTACTACTACTGGATAAGGAAACTATTGCGATCCAGTCAGATTTGCTATGTGCGGTTTTCAACAAATATTAACATTTCAGAGCCCCCTAAGTCCAAAAAATACACTGACAGGCAAAAAATTCCACCCACTTGGTTTTATCATGTTTTCGTCTAAAAATATTTCTGCCACTTGTAAAAAAAGTTGTATTTGTATGTAATGCATGGTATTTGTAGATAAGACTTAGTATTTATGGAATTTTATAATCTTTTTTACCTTTAATAATCAAAATGTGATTGGGTAAGAAAGATTAGAGAAAAATAATTAAAAAACGAACCATTATTATTCTAAAAGAAATTAATTACATCGTCGTTTAGTAGCCTCTTGCCTTCACTACTTCTTGAAGACGCCTTGGCATACTTTCCACCAGTCGGGAAATGTCCTTTTGCTGGAGGATAGCCCGTTCCTCCCGAAGAGCCCTTTCAAGGTCCTGCAGTGTATCAGGAAAGGAAGTGTTGAACGCGCTTTTATTCGTCTTCCGAGGTTATCCCATAAATGCTCAATGGGGTTCAATTCTGGAGAACGTGCTGGCCAGGCTAAAACCTCAATATTGTTATAAAGCTTCTTCGAGCTGATGAATCGCTTGAACAACGGTAAGGTGCCGATTTCGTAAAATTCTCAAAGTCAAAAACCGGTCATCCCGTGGTTCTGTTACCCTAGGCCGTCCAGAACCGGGCCCTTCTATTGTAAGAACCAGTTTCCCGAAAACGCCTGACGGCGTCTCGTGATGTTCCATATGGAACTCCGATGGCATTACCTGCATATCTAATGGAACGTCTATCATCAATAAGTGTCACACCACGCGCAACGTCCTCAGCACTAAGAGGCATTTTTAAACTTAATATTGAAAAAATTAAAAGCCGGAGACTAAGAAATGTGCTGCAAGAAACGGCACTGAACTAATGATACTGAATAAACATTTTGATTCCATAGAAAGTAAACATTGGAATCTAGAATCATTTCATTGAATTAAGGATTAAGGGTTATTGTCCTCTAATTAACATTCCTAATTGAAAACAAACAAAATGATTACCTATTTATCCATTAAAACAATAGACCAATCCAAAGCAGAAATATTTTTAGATGAAAACATGAAAAAATCAAGTCGGTGGAATTTTTAGCCTGTCAGTGTACATTTTCAGCCATTAGTCCCGGGAACGACTGGACTTTTTTGTTTTGTTTTGTAAAGTTTTGCCTACCGATTAATGTGAAACAAATACGGTGCTCCTTGCTCAGTATCAGCTTGTATATGTAGGCCAAAAACACTTTATCGTCAGTTCTGAGAGGTTATTAAATTTCCCATAAAACTAAATAAAATCTTCGAAATTGGACCAGTTAAAGTGTATTATACTTTAAAGACTGATTTGGAATTTTATAGAATGATCGTTCACGTATTTAAATTTGTACAAATCCGTCTAAAATCGGTAGAAAAGTCGTGTTTTTTAAAGGAATATAATTTAGTATTTCTTAATTAAGTAACGGATTTGATTACATATTTAAGATTTCTTTAATTGTTATTGCTTCTGTATATATCTTCTGTATATTTTTTTTCTTTGTAAATTATGGTTTCAATTTTAAATCAAATTTATGCTCTTTTTCAACGACATGTACCAGTAAAATTTTTTAATTGTGTTCCTGTTTAATTTTATTTTTGTAATCATTTATAAGCTTTATGACAGTTTGTTTAGATATGTAAATTTTTTTTATATTTTACAGTCTTCATGATTTTTACCATTTTCATTTCCTATTTCTCAATTTAAATTAATACTTATATTTTTAATCTGGTAGGTTAGGACTTCACTTTATCAGTAATAATGAAAACACATAATTTGATAAAAACAAGTCCTACTTTATTTCTTTATTTAAACAAAAGTTTCAGCCCTGAGGCCATTTTCAAGGGAAGGAACCTTTAACAAACAAAATACTTACAATACTTACAAAATACGTTAAATTAAAATCGTTAATTATTTTCGTTATATACTTTATATTTTATTCATTATACCTATTTTAAAAAACTAAAATCGTATGGGCAGAATTGCTCTTGTCCACATTAACTTAATAGTCTATATAACGTTGTGTTTATTTAAATCTTTGCGACATTTCATTTTAAAAATCAACAATTTACAATTTTCAAAATTAAAATTACATTCTTAAACTGTTCTAATGTATTATTAAACTAGTTCACGTTATAGACATTATATCATAAAAATTAACATTTTAATCATGGCCCTATTATGAATTCAACCTGTTTTATTTTTGTTATTAAAAACCATAATTTAAAGTTTTTATTTCTGGAATGTAGATTTAAGATTCAATTAAATAAAGCAAGGAGATGGTCTGGGGGCGCGGTCATAAATAGACTAAATAGTGGCAAAACTATTTTATTAAAAGACAACGTTTTGACCCGACTTTGTAGGTCTTCTTCAGGGAGGTATGTTCAGCTAGGAGTTTCACTTAGAACTGTCAGAACTTTTAGAACTATCAGTTCTAAGTGAAACTCCTAGCTGAACACACCTCTCTGAAGAAGACTTACAAAGTTGGGTTGAAACGTTGGCTTTTAATAAAATAGTTTTGCCACTATTTAGTCTATTTATGACCGCCACCCCGGACCATCTCCTTCCTTAATACTATTAAGTATTCAATATGATTCAATTACTTTTATATTTAAAACTTAACATAAATTATTTACCCACTCTGGATTCGCTAGACTCGAGAATGGTTAAACAAGCTACGCTAAAACATTATCATGTTCGGCTATCATTTCCTGATAAACTGAAGATTATGAGTTTGAGCCTCGGTGCCAAGGTTATTAAGGTTAAAAAGTTTGAGTTGACTCCGAGAGAAAACCAAAACGGAATATAGTATACTATTTGTTTGTATACCGTTTTAATAACGAGTAATTTATTAAATATTTTTAAAGTATAGACTAACTGTCGTTACTTTATTTTTTATTTATTTTAGAAAATATATCTTCAATGCAGACAAATATTATTGAATTACTTTCTCACAACCAAAGGTAGAGATACTATTTATCCGTGTGTACTGGGATTTTTTTTAATCACGAATCCTCAAATATGTAATTTGCAAATATGGAACATAACTCGTGGATATCACACTCGAGAATATTGATTGATCACTGTATTATCAAAAACGGTTTCTTCCTGAGATTTTATTCTCAAAAAAAAAAAAAAAAATCATAGATCTTGAAAAATAGGTAATTGTTTGACCAATGAAAACGATGAGGAAGGTATACTGAACTTAATTGGAAGATTTTTCTTTTCTTCTGACTGTATTTTTCCTATTTTTTGAAAATATTACTGATTTTAAGATAACATGCTCACGTTAGGGAAGAAAATACTGCCAATACAAAGATCGCTCGAAGACGTGTAATCTTTAAACCGTTGGTATAATAACATATAGGTGCACTACAGATTTATAATAATATATCCATCAATGAACTTTATTACAGGATGAAAATAATATTTCTTCTCGCTAAATGCGATAAATTTCATAAGTAATGAAAAAGGTGTTAGCACTTAATTATTTTTAATTTCTTGTTTTCTTAATATTGAGGTGAGAACCACGTCGAACTTAGCAAACAAGTTTTGTACGATGTATGATTCTATAACCGAATCCATTTGATATAACAACAATATAACTCTAAATAAAGGAGACTATGTAATTTGTATTTGTAAGATAGATATATAAACCTTGACGGACATTTTTTAATTTTCGCTACTGCGAAAAGTTGTGGAAAAATAAAACATAACTAAAACAAGTATAATAAATATGTACATATGTGCTAATTAATTACAGGATGAAAGTTATATTACTTCTCGCCATGGTGGCGTTTGCAGCAGCAACGCCTGCCATCAAGGAACAATGGACCTCTTTTAAGGTTAGTATAAAAAAAATTATACCGTATCGAATTTAGGGTTAATTGATAACTGTTTAATAACTCAACAACAAAGCGTAAATGAAAATTTTATATTATTTTTATAGAGACAACATGGAAAATCATACCACAGTATTGAAGAAGAACGTCTTAGGATGAATATTTTTAATCATAATCAGAAAAAGATCGAAGAACATAACGCCAAATTCGAAGCTGGTCTGGTAACTTACTCTATGAAGATGAATCATTTAGGAGATATGGTAATACATTTCCATATTGAGTAATGTTGTAAGAAATAATTCTCCATCAGCTGTGGTACATTTAATTCCATATCTTATAGCTCCCAGAAGAAGTGGCCCATTTGGGATTAAAAAGAAAAAGCGAGATGAGGCAAGTACCCAGCTTCACATTCCTTCCTCCCGCTAACGTGGAAATCCCAAAGTCAATTGATTGGAGGCAGTCTGGTGCTGTTACTCCTATGAAAGACCAAGGTCATTGTGGATCTTGTTGGGCTTTCAGCAGTGTAAGTTTAGAGATTAAATTCTACTTAGAATAAGTGAAGGATGTTTTATTAAAAAATTAATAGACTTACAACGTTATTTTTAGACTGGAGCTGTAGAAGGTCAACTTTTCAGGAAGACTGGAAAACTTGTCTCTCTCAGCGAACAGCAGCTTGTGGATTGTTCGGATGGTTACGGTAATGGTGGATGTGATGGCGGATTTATGGACAGCTCTTTTAACTATCTAAAGGATGTTGAAGGATTGGAAAGCGAAAATTCATATCCTTATGAAGCAAAAGTAAGAATATTTTTTAAAATAATCTAAAATCAAACGTATTTCATAAATCAAGAATCGTAAATAACAATCGACCAGTGTTTTTCAAGACGACTATTCCTCTTACAGAACAACACATGTAGGTACAACAAAGATAAAGTAGTGCCAGGAACCAAAGTCAAAGCTTACTATGACATTAAGGAATTGGATGACGACGCTCTTTTGGCTGCCGTAGCTACAGTGGGACCCATCTCTGTAGGAGTAACTGCTGCCAACGATGGTTTCTTGTACTATGAAAAAGGTCAATATAACTATATTGTACTCGTTAGAGTATTTATTATAATATATATTTTTACAGCTAATATTTTCTGAAACATAATCAACGATTGCAGGTATTTTTGATGGGGAATCATGCGGGGGTGATATAACCCACGCAATACTCCTGGTCGGCTACGGATCTGAAAACGGTGAAGACTACTGGCTCGTCAAGAACTCCTGGGGCCTAGATTGGGGAGAGGATGGCTACATGAAGATGACAAGATCCATTAAAAACGTTTGCGAAATTTCATCTATGGCCAGTTATCCAATCCTGTCGTAAGGTTCAGAAGCAATTTATATATTTATCTTATCTTATCACTGTCTGTTACATTGGTACTTCGTTATTTGGTGCTTCATTAAATTTTGGACCAAACAAATTTAGAAAAGAATTAAAAAATGTCAATTATAAGGAACTTTAAATATTCAAATAAATGCCATTTTGCATTCCTTTATTTTGTATTTTATTTAAAATAAATTACTAAAGTTTTGTATAACTGTACAATCCATTCCATAGATTTTTCGCAAATACAAATTATATGTATAGCTGCGCAGTTGGAGAAAAAAGTTTTCAATTATAACCTTTTTTTTTAAAAAACTTTTATTATGATATTTACAACTGTATTAGTATGAATACATCACGTAAATGTGTACAGAGAAATATTATCACATGAAACACGCTTGTTGAGAAACTACCCACTGGTAGCACTCTAAGAATTTGTCTACATGAGAATATCACGAGTCCATCTTCTTTTCAGACGCCTCGGAGGGTTATCAGGAATCGAAGAGGAAGCAAGGTTAGAAACTAGAGGATTCGGATGGTTATGAAGTTTATTATGGAAGGATAGGTATCTGGATTTGGCCCAAATCGGAAACATATGGAACATTGAGGTCTTTATGGATTATTTTATTAGTGACAAAGTAAGGAGCATTGAGGATTTTACGAAGGATTTTGGATTGTAAGAATTGGATGCGAGAGGAATTCGATGGTTTAGTGGAGCCCCATAGCTCAACTCCGTCTTATTATAGTCAAGTATATGAGTCTTTTGTAATTAATGGGAAGTTTTGAGCGTTTGTCTAGTAAGTGTTGGAGTAGTCGGAAACGTCGAGCGGTTTCTTGTCGTTTCAGTCTGGTATGAGGATTCCAAGTTAGACGTTTGTCCAAGTGAAGTCCAAGGTATCGGATTTGTTCAAAAGGGATAAGTGGGGTATTATTAAAGGATACTGTGGGACATGAGGTCATAGGTTTACGTCGAAGGGTAAAGGTGATTTGATGGGATTTATTAGAATTTATTTTAATCCTCCAGTTTTGACACCGTTCTTCAAGGCTTGTGATGTGTGATTGAAGAGTTTGGGATGCAATGGTTGGGTCATTATTAACGGATAGGACACATGTATCATCGGCATACGTGGTAATAACAGTGTTAGGATGGGTTGGGATGTCAGCTGTATAAACTGTGTAAAGGATAGAACCAAGGATACTACCTTGAGGAACTCCGGCAGATTGAGAAAAGAGGGATGAATAGGTATTATTGTGATTTACTTTGAAGTGCCTATCAGTAAGATAGGAACTGATGATAAGAAAATATGTAGAAGGAAGGAATTTACGGAGTTTGTAAAGCATAATCAAAATAAGGTGACATAAGTACTAAGATGGTAATCTTAGAATAAAATGTAAAACAGAAAATAGGAATATGAAGTTATGTAAGAAATAAAAATAAATAGTAAAATTAAGATATTGTAAATAGAATAGTTAGATAGAAAATTGAGCTATTGTAAAGTCAATCAAAATGTACTGACAACATATAATAGAATAAAGATTTAAAACAGAGAAAAGGAATGAAAGGAAGGAGGAAAAAAAAGTAGAAAACTGAAATAAGATAGAAAACCAACAGAGATAGAGTTAAAGATAGAGTTAAACGGAGGTAATTCAAAATTATTAACTTCCACTCTTAAATTCAAAAAATCTCTGCTTAACTTAAAAATCCGAGAAACTATTCAAAGTATTAATTTTCTCAATAAAAAAGTTTCATTTCTCACCCAATTTTTAGATCATAACATCAATCAAGAAGACGTTAATAATCTTTCCGTTTGCATCTCAAATATTTTCAATTCCACTAAAGCACTGAAGAAACTAATACTAATTTCCAGATTCAAAAATCTTTACCAATTTACTCTTCGAAATAAAGTTTATCCTGCAGGAAAAGAAGAATGGAAATAAATAGATAATTAAAATATTTCCTTTTTCCTATACGTTTTCGGCGGTAATGTGGTTCTGTATCATTTTTTTTGTTTCAAAATATTTTCATTTTTACATTGTGTCACAGTAGTATAGTTACACTATAATCCTTACACAACATTAAGATTTTTCCCTCACTATTTATTCCACAAAGTTTTCTATGAAGGCCTGAAACAGTTTCACTAGTTTTTTTTTAGAAATCAAAGAAACTACATAAGTCACGTTCTACCAAACTTCCAATATTTCTTTATTTGTTTGGGTACTTTACTGAGTCATTATTAGTAAAGGCGGTGGATGATCATGACTCTACAACCGTCTGCTTCTCTTCATAGATTGACACGAAAAACCGATATCCAAAATACCATTATCTCTAAGTTTGAAGGTTAATGCAAAATATAACGCGTAATTTCTTCGAGTCCATTGATGACAAAAAGTTCACTTAAAATCACTTCACATTTCACAATTAATTGAAAAATATAAAAGAGAAATATCAACAAATACCCATCGTGTCAGTTTTATTTTCTGAAAATTCATTATGATTTCTTCAAAATAAACAAGTCTGACACTTCATCGGTTCTGATATAATACTTTTTTTTTTAACATAGTATAGCATTCAAATTTAGCTAGTAGCTTATAATTTGAAGTTGATGCACAATTTTTAATGTAATATTATCTTGTAATTGAAATTTCGAGAAGAAATCGTGAGACAAACAAATTCTTTAAGGAAATAGGATCTTGGAAAAGTAGCTACTGCTCGAAATATTTATAATTTGATAAAAAGGAACCTGTACCACGAACTACTTTCTTAGATTTTGTTTAGGCTAAAGATTTTCATCGCATTGAAATTTAATGTGAAGCACGAAAGGTTTTGTTTTCCAAAATATGAATTAAATGGTTTCGGATTACATACTTTTATGTTTAATAATATTTAGTAACAAAAGTTTAGTAGTAAATATTGCTTGTGAATGCGGGCGCAACACCATAGTATTACATTATTGGCTCGACAAATGTATAATACAAAGTGCCCAGCTCAATCAATCGCTCTGACCCGATCGTCCCCACCTTGAGTTATAAGGTTGCCGCATGTTTTTAAATCATCGAAGAAGCTTGCATTGCCTTGTAATTGAGAAGAAATTATGAGACAAAAAAAATCATAAAGGAAGTAGGATCTTGGAAAAGTAGCTACTGCTCGAAATATTGTGTGCTTAGATAATGAGGATGGGCGTCTGCTTACGTTACTGGCAGACGTCCTTGAGATAAAAGATTTTATCCAATCACAATCAAATCACTCATGTAACATAACACCGAATATGGGACAGGACTGAGATGAGAGACAAGATGAAGCAGTGCCATCTGATTATAAAGATATAAAGTTAAACGATCTCCTGATCGGATGGTCATACAGCGTTTTTAGATTATATTAATAAGTTTTTACTTTCCTACCTATACTAGGTAAGGAAAGTGTTGAAATCGGGTCAAATTTCCGATATGCGGCTTTCGACGGATCTATTCGTTTCAGATCCCCTTGAGTCTGAAAAACACATTTTTAGCCATTGGTCTGTCTGTCTGTGCCAAGATTTTCTCGGGAACTACTAAATCGATTTTGTTGCTCCTTTTTTTATTTTGTAGGGTTTTGACTACTGATGCCTGTGACAGAAATTCGGTGCTCCATACGCAATAAATGAAAAACCTGTTTTTCTATAGACTGTAGCGCGAAAATGGCTCTAACGATTTTCTAATGTTCTAATCATTGTTCTTTCAATTTTCGTATATAGACTAAACTCCCAAAAAAAATTCAGGAAAAAAAGTTATAAAGAAAAGAAAAATGTTATGGGGTCTAACTCCCTAAGTATATATTATACGCTTAAATTTATTTAATTTAACTTTTGAAAGGTAATCAAATTACCAACAAAACAAAAAAAAAAATCATCCGAATCAAACCAGTATTAGTGATGATACAGCTTATTCTATTTTTCACACATTTTTTTAACTTATTACTTTCCTACCTATACTAGGTAAGGAAAGTATTGCAATCGGGTCAAATTTCCGACATGTGGCTTTCGACGGATCTATCTGTTCATTCTATCAGAGTCTGTACGCCGTTTGAAAGGTAATGAAATTCCCTACACAGCCATATAAAAATCGTTCATTTTGGACAACTATTAACGAAGTTACAGCTATTCAATTTCCAATGTAAGATTACGGTTTCATATCCTGGTGTCAGAAAGGGGTGAATGAGAGAATAAAGATGACTAATTGAATTGACTAATACTAAGCTATGGCGAAAAGTTTTTGATCAGCAATATTAGGAAGTATTAGAATTTTTACACTGATCTACCTTAAGCCGGTTTAGATTGCTTTAGTTTATCAAATAAATCGTACTCAAATTTTATGTTTGATCAATTTTCAGGAAAATGTATCTAGTTCAATTATTTTTGTTTCTTCATGAACATATGTAAAGATATAAAAACTTTTCTGAAATAGGTAGGAAATTCGTGTGAGTGGACACACCAGATATTTTTTTTTTACCTTTTCAATCACTCTATACAACCGCCTAAACGTAGAGATTACCAAGAGGGATTTACATCTAATAGATCTAAGACCAGATATTTACCTCAAACAGATGTATGCAACGATAAAAGAATTTAATAAAAGTTTGTGGATAATTTTTTTTAGAATTCAAGAATGTCTACGAGACAATGTTTCGATGCGAGCTCCACCAACGTAATCAGACTAAATATCGTATGTGCATTGCAGGATTAGAGTAAACTGATCAACTACAGAAAAAATCAATGTCTGAGCAGTCCTGAGAAAAGATTGAAAAGCCTCTGTATTTCAATACGGCTATGCCTAGGCTGAATTACCAATCAAAGGAGCCATTTCCAAACGTAATATGAAAACTCTTGCTTATAGATTATGATCTGGGGGCAGTGGGAAGATCGCTGACGTATGTTAGAGTGTGACCTGTTTCCACTGTTTGAAAATTCGTATAGAGGAGTTTCTAATGAGGAAGAAGAGGAAATTTGTACGAGAGTAGCTTCAGCTAATAAAACATATTTTGCATTTCAAAGCTACTCGGTAAGAAATCAAATTTTTTTTTATATAACTCAGGGGTACCCATACCTCCCCAAGGCCGATAGCACCTGCTTCCTACCAAGAATATTTATTGTTTTCATAATGATGTAGAGATGGTTGACCGTGATAAATATGGGAAGGAGTTGTTCGGAGGGTGCGGTCAAATTAATACTAAATTTTTAAAAGATAGTATTTTAAATTAATTTAAAAAAATAGTATTTTTAATTGAATTAAAATTAGAATTTTGAATTAATTTTAAATTTCAATTCAATTAAAAATACTATTTTTTTAAAATATAGTATTTATTTGACCGCACCCTCCTCCCCAACCAACTCCTTCTCATTTATTGTTTTCCTTTTCTTAAAAACTGTGCAAATGAAAGTAAATTTATAACTTTGTAGTTTAGTTTTCCTCTTGTACCTTGGTTTGAAAATTCTCTCCAATTAATACTCCCTCCAGGATATGACTACCTCCTAAAATTCATAACTTCATTAATATGTATCCTCCTAAAAAAATCCAAACCTTGTAAAAATGTGCCCCCTTTTAAAAATTTTGTATGCCCAACCTGCTCCAAGCTACCTTATTCTGGGCACCGCTGAAAGAACTCTCTAATCAGACCTCTCGCACTCCAGATAAGTATTTCAAGAGCAGAAAAGTTAATCCAGTTTGAAAGATAGTGCTTAAGACTAATATGAGGCTCGGTTTTGAAAAAATGACACAATACATGAAGGAAAACAAGAAACTTTACTTGGAGATCTTCCTGTAGTCATGTTTCAAGAAGGCTAAGACTAATAAAAATAAAAATCAGGACACGACAGCTAAAATAAACTGTGTAAAGGAAAACCTGAAGTAGCTAGATTAAAAGATAGATAGAACGATAGCGTTCTCGATGATTTGAAAACATGCGGTAACTCCATAACCCAACTTGGAGACGATCGGGGAAGTGCGATTGGGCTGGTCAAGTACCGTATCATACATTTGTCGAAGCAATAACCTAATACTGTATTGCGCCCGCAAACACAAGCTATATTCAATACTACTAAACATGAAAGTATGTAATCCGAAATCATTTAATCCATATTTTGAGAAACAAATCTTTCGTACTGGGCACATTTTATGTCGTTTTTATTTCTTATTGATTGATGCTTAAAATTTGATTAATATGGATTATTCTGAAATAAAAAAAAAATTGTTTCGTAACCTTAAAATTTTTAATAAAGAGATCATTCACATTAAATTTCAATGGAATGAAAATCTTTAGCATAAACACAGTCTAAGAAAGTAGGTCATGGTACAGGTTCCTTTTTATCTTATTTATTTTCATAACTGCTAATGTTTTATTTACGAAAATTATCAGAAGTAGGGCGTTTTCTCATTAATTTAATTAATTACTAAAAAGTCATAAATAACCCTTTGCTTTCCTCACGAATCGTGAGATAATTTGATTACGAAATCGAGAAAAAGGTGTCCTACAAAAGCATTGGTACGTTTGGCCTGTATAACCTTACAATTTTGACATGTTGGGGAGGCCACCTTTATCCTTGATTTTGTGATAAAATTATCTTTCTATTCAAATGAAAAACAAATAGGTGTCCATGAATTTTAAGTAACTGATTTAATAGACAAAGTTTGTCGACCTCTAAATTTATAATGAACCAATATCCAGAATTGAAGGGTTTGGTCCAAGAAGGAGGCAGCTCCACTTTTTGCAGTATGTAGCAAATTAAAAAAAAAAGTTTTAAAAATTCAGTTTTCACCGAAACCAAAAAATATTCAGTCTTGTGCTAGGTTATAGGGTATCAAATACAACTGACCAGAATACACACAAATGCATGCGCTCAGGTACGTGCAATGAAACTTTGAATTTTGGAGCTCCCTCCGTTTTGCTCCAAAGTGAATGAAAAACCCTTTGTAGGACCATTTTCGCCAGAATTAATCATATTTCAGTTTACAAAACATTTATTAACAAAGAAAGTACAACATCTTTGGCGTAATACATCAACAATACGCAATACATCATACTTCTTCAGTCTGCCAGCTCTCCTCCAGTCACCTCAGGATCGTTTGAAGCATCTGACGTCAACTGGTCCTAATCTCGTTTAGCCAAACATACTTTCTGGCTAGCTGGTTGACATTTTTAAACTTTTGGTCTTTAAGCGGGAGGAGACAATCATAAGCTAGATGAAGGTGGTCCAGTGTTATGAGACCTGCAAGTCCTTGGTTGCATTTTTGCGCATTATCGAAGACAGTCATAAAATCTCCATTTTCGTCAATAAAATAACTATAGATAACAATGAGATGAACCTATTCTGGAACTTTTAGAGGGATGTTAATAATTTTATAAAAAGGGGTCTGTAACACGGGACTATAGGAAAAACTTCAGTTCCAACAGAGTGCGTACTTTAAAAATGGTATAGTCACTTCAAATTCAAGTAGCAAAGATTACGTATTCCATTATGAAAGATATAACAATAAAAATACAAGGGAATCACAAGAGGTGTTAAGTTTGTGCAATTGTTTCAATGACAGTACTGAGAAATAATGTAGTTGCAATTAATTGCTTTGTTTTTATTACTTGGAAATACTCACAAATCCTAGCGTCGGCACATACGTATAATTATTCTATTATTATTGGTTGTTCCGTGCATACTACATTAATCAGTGAACAATTGGCAAAATTAAAATTGGAAATGAGGTGATGGAAACTGCCAAATAGAGATATTTATACGTTTTACTATTAAAAAAATAAATATAAGAGTGCTACCAGTGGGTAGTTTCTCAACAAGCGTGTTTCATGTAATAATATTTCTCTGTACAAATTTACTAGATGTATTCATACTAATACAGTTGTAAATATCATAATAAAAGTTTCATAAATACAATGGTCGATTAAGATTTTGAAATTTAAGATATTTACTTACTTAACAGGATCGACTTAATAAAATGACTTCTTTGGTTTCTTACGCCTCTTCGGATGGAAGATAAGATCCTTATTGAATCATAACTCAACATAGCAATGGTCATAAGCTCTGATGAAGCTACAAGTAGATGTGTAGATCGTTGATTTTTTTTAATTCTTTAACACTCATTTTCAATTAATGTAATATAAATGATTCAGTTTGAAACACCCACATATAATATAGGTATTATTTTTATTTTCAAAAACTCAGTTTTAGGGATACAATTTCTTGAATGTAACAAACCTATTTAAAAAATGGCAAGCATTTAATTTGTGAATATATAAATCAATTAGTGATTATGATGGAATTATTATGTCGGATTCGAAAAAATTGAAAATATGTTGTATAATTTAATTTTCTATAAAATGGGTTCGAGCTAATATTAATGAAACTCTAGAAAATAGAAACAGAAATAAGGATGCAATAATTATAACAACTGGAAATTTGGACGTGTGGATAAATTCGGCTTTTGATACAAATGAAATACACTTATTATAAGTTACTATATTTAATAAACCTATTAAAAATTAATAAATAATGGATATTGGACAGATTGAAAAATATTTTTCGGAACACACTATACCCTGAAAACAATTACTTGCAGTATTTCTGACCAAAGTGAAAGGCCTAAGAGACTCTGCCAAGAAATTATCGAATTATGATACCAATGGTTAATTTTGTGTCACAAGCAAACGATGATTAAGAACACCTCTCGAGTTAAGTGTTGCCGAATGGGTATAAATTGAAACACCCACATATAATATAGGTATTATTTTTATTTTCAAAAACTCAGTTTTAGGGATACAATTTCTTGAATGTAACAAACCTATTTAAAAAATGGCAAGCATTTAATTTGTGAATATATAAATCAATTAGTGATTATGATGGAATTATTATGTCGGATTCGAAAAAATTGAAAATATGTTGTATAATTTAATTTTCTATAAAATGGGTTCGAGCTAATATTAATGAAACTCTAGAAAATAGAAACAGAAATAAGGATGCAATAATTATAACAACTGGAAATTTGGACGTGTGGATAAATTCGGCTTTTGATACAAATGAAATACACTTATTATAAGTTACTATATTTAATAAACCTATTAAAAATTAATAAATAATGGATATTGGACAGATTGAAAAATATTTTTCGGAACACACTATACCCTGAAAACAATTACTTGCAGTATTTCTGACCAAAGTGAAAGGCCTAAGAGACTCTGCCAAGAAATTATCGAATTATGATACCAATGGTTAATTTTGTGTCACAAGCAAACGATGATTAAGAACACCTCTCGAGTTAAGTGTTGCCGAATGGGTATAAATTGTTCGATTCGAAAAATCTTAATTACTTATTCTTTCAGCTTCTGTCAGCAACATCAGGTAAGAACCTTATAAAGTTTACCACTAGCAACAATTATAGACCTAAGCAAACTAACTCAGCGTCTATTGCATAAATACTCATGACGTGCGAGAAAAACGTCAAGATATCCTAAAGCCATGGTTTGCTCGTATGCGGTTAGGAGACTGGCTAAGGTATATCTTGGTTGAGTGTTGTAAACATTTATGAATATGATTGTCCTATTTTTCATTTTTTTCTCTCTCTTTCGCGCCTCTATTTTGTAATACTCTATTAACTTTAAAAATTCAAACAAGGTATTGATTATTTCTTCAGTATCTTGAAGGGTTTCTTTTAAGGTTCTGGCTAAGCCTGTTTTTTGCACGTAACTATCAAGTACATTCTTTCAGTAAGCGTTTCACTGTTTGTCGAATATTATTACATTTTTCACACGTGGGCGCTTCGAGACCTCTTATAAAGTAGCTATGTGTAAACTGGCAGCATCCTATCCTATGAGGCAAAGCATAACTTCTCTCCTTGAACTTCTGTAGCTTGTGATCCATTTGTCGCAATTAGGCTTTATTTCTGTCATTTTGCATTCTTTCATTTTATGTTCTTTCTTCCATTCTGTTAGTAGTATTTTTTTTTGGCGTGATGTAGCCCGCCTTCTAATGTAACTTTCTTTAATATTATCCTTTTCTTCTTTACTCTTTGCTAAATGGGCTGCTTGGTCAGCTTATTCATTTCCCTCGATTCCGCAGTGGGCTGGTACCCAAAAGAACACTATTGACACGCCTTTGTTTTTTGCTTCCAACCATACATTTAATACTTCTTTAATAATAGAATTACTTAGGGATGGGTTGACGATAGCTCCTAAGACACTCCATGAATCAGTTACAACGACCCAGCACTTCTTTTTATAGAATCTCTTATAAAATAAAGACTGTTCATGATGACAGTCACCTCTCCTGTAAAAATGGAGCATTCATATGGCAGGTTGATTCGCCTTATTTGTTACAGCACATCCTACATTGTTTCCTTCCTTGGATGCATCAGTGTATATGAATACGAAATTTGTATAATTTTCAGTCATTTTAATAATGATTTCTGGATTTCAATCGGTACGTTCTTGATATTTTGGCCATAGATCTATTTATCACTGGTCTGTATTTTTTCCAAGAAGGTATTTTTAATTCTGGTCTGGGTCTAATAATATTTGTGTCCATGTTTATTTTACTTAATGTTTTGAAATTTTTCTGTTTAAATATGCTATTTTCGATATCTTCAAGTCCACATCTTTCAGATCCTTCTTCAAAAAAAATATGAAAACATATTTTTCATTTATATGCTGTTCTTTTGTTTAAGTTCGATTCATGTCTTAATTGTTTCATGTAAATAATAAAATGAATGTATAATTCATCCTTATTATATGAGTATAGCATATTTTAATATTAGACAAAAAAAATAGTATTGTTAGTATTCTAATAAGTATTTTAGAATATGAAAATGATTACAGGATGAAAATTATATTTCTGGCTGCTCTGGTGGCGTTTGCAGCCTCAACGCCTGAAGCTAACGAACAGTGGACGTCATTTAAAGTTAGTCTTAAAGCAGATATATTATTTCCGAGCCCAAATTGTTACTCAATTCAATAATATTGAGGCTAATAAAATGGTAAATGTTGTATTGTTATAGAAGCAACATGGAAAATCATATCATAGCACTGAAGAAGAACATCTCAGGATGAACATTTTTGCTCATCATCTGAAAATGATTGAAGAACATAATGCAAAATTCGAAGCTGGACTAGTAACTTATTCTTTGGCCATGAACCACTTCGGGGATATGGTAATATATGTAGAAAGTGGCTGAAGTGGTGTAATATAAGTTATGACTTTTTGTAGTACTTGTAATTCGTTTAAATTTAGCTCCCGGAAGAAGTACCCCAGTTAGGATTCGATACAACTGGAGAAATGATGCAGGAACCTAGCTTCACATTCCTTCCTCCCGCAAACGTGGAAATACCGGAATCAATTGATTGGAGGCAGTTAGGTGCAGTCACTCCTGTAAAAAGTCAAGGTAGCTGTGGATCTTGTTGGGCTTTTAGTAGTGTAAGTATATTGATTGATTGCTTTTTCGAAAAATTGATGGACTTGCAGATAGAAATTATAAAATTATGGTTTTTAGACTGGAGCAGTGGAAGGCCAGCTGTTCCGGAAGACCGGAAAACTCGTCTCTCTCAGCGAACAGCAACTTATAGATTGTTCCGGAAGTTATCATAATACTGGGTGTGACGGTGGAAGAATATATAGCTCCTTTACGTACCTAATGGATGCCGAAGGATTGGAAAAGGAAGATTCGTATCCATATGAAGCATTAGTAAGAATTTAACCTTAATTTTTTTTATTATTGTCAGAATGCCTATTTTGGGCTACTTTATACCTGTTATATGCACGAAGCTCTAGCAGCATCTTAATTGATTCCATCTATCCATCTGGTGATTTGGCCTTTCACCTGGTCTGTCGCCTACTACGGTAGGATTTCATTGTTGTTCAGAGGGTTTCCGATGGATTGCTCTGAACTACATGCCCGGTCCATCTTAACCTGCTTTCTTTCATATATGGAGACCTTGATAGAGCAGACTTTTTGTTTATCCTTCTTCTCCAAGCGTTAGTACTCCGATTCCGGATCCTTCCTGTTATATTTTGGATTTTTTATCTCATAAATTTCAATATATGTATACTTCTTTCTAGGTTGCTGGTCATAGTCCAGTTCTTGTAGTCATATAACAGAACTGGCTCAGGAGTTAAAATACTTTGAAAAATAGAAGAGTCAGTAGAAAAATAGCGTTTTTAGTCTCAATAATGAAAATACTTTATTTTAAATTTATCCAAATTTTTGCCTCTTCATCCTCTCAGGCAGTTGGGTACAACATGGTGTCCAATATGGTGCACTGCTATAAGCGAATGAAAATTCGCAATATACTGTATCATCAGATTTTATCCCTGAAGATACCTGAAAAGGCGAAAATTTGGATATATTTAAAATAAAGTATTTTAAATATTGAGACTAAAGAGGCCTTTTTTCTACTGATACTTAATTAATTCTCTTTACCAAGATCATCTTTTTTTTAATTTTTATTTATTCATGAGATTTACAACTGTAAAAATTAAAAATACATCCAGTAAATGTACACAAGGTAGTAATACGTTGAGAAACATGAAAACGTTGAGAAACTACCCATTTGTTGCACTCTAATATTATATTGATATTATTATACATTATTACATTATTTTAAGTAGATCACGAGGCCGTCTTCTTATCAGACGCCTTGGAGGGTTATCAGGTATCGAAGAGGAAGCAAGGTTTAAAACGAGAGAATTCGGTTGGTTTAGAAGTTTTTTATGGAAGGATAGGTATCTGGATTGGGCTAAATCGGAGACATATGGTACGTTAAGGTCGTTATGAATGATTTTATTTCAGACAAAGTAAGGAGTATTGAGGATTTTACGAAGGATTTTGGATTGAAAGGATTGGATACGAGAGGAATTCGATGGTTTAGTGGAGCCCCAAAGCTCGATGAAAATTTAAATTCCAGATTGGCCTTATTATAGTCATGTATATAAGTCTTTTGTAATATATAGAAAGTTTAGAGCATCAGTCTAGTAAGTGATGGAGTAGTCAAAAACGTCGAGCAGTTTCTTGTCGTTTCAGTCTTGTATGAGGATTCCGAGTGAGTCATTTGTCCAGATGAAGTCCTAGGTACAGGATTTGTTCAACAGGGATAAGTGGGGAATTGTTTAAGGATACTGTAGGACAGGAAGTCATAGGTTTACGTCGAAGAGTGAAGGTAATTTGATGGGATTTATTTTAATTCCCCAGTTTTGACACCATACTTCAAGGTTGATCATCTTTTAAAAATAGAAGAGAAAATTGAGTTGAATCTGGACTGGAGTATTTAAATTTGTCTACTATCGATAACATTTCCTCAATTATGTTACTGAAGTCTAATATTCGGCATTCTATAATATTTTTTTTAATTCATTTATTTGTAGACCGATTTGCTAATACGCGATTCTCTTATTAGAGCCTTAGCGAGTCTGTTAATGCTCTCTTGATTGATTCGAAGGATGATTGATTCCTCGTATACTTATCCGAGGATTTTATGACTCATTCTCCTACACCTAATCTTCCATTTTAACACCTCTCCCAGGTCTAAATTGATCATTATCGGTGAGAGTTTGCCATCCTAACGCTAGCCAGGTTCTAACTTAAAAAGAATACTAAACTGAAATATTTGATTTAACTATTAATAAAACAAAATTAAAATTGATAACATTGGGAACAACCAATATATTAGGTATTCCAAATAGTTAAATAACTAATTATAATATAACAGATAACAGTAAACTTAACTATTAACAAACTAATCGGTTCTCTTATAGAATGGCACCTGTAGGTACAACAAGGATAAGGTAGTGCCAGGAACCAAACTCAAAGCTTACACAAATATAAGGTACAGAGACGACGACGCTCTAAAGGCTGCCGTTGCCACTGTTGGGCCAATCTCTGTAGGAGTCAGTGCTAACCACGATCATTTCAGGTTCTACAAAGGAGGTTAGTATTTGCATAATTCATCATTAGTAACATTGCTATTCTCGCTGACCATTACAATGAGAATTCACTATAATTGAACTTATGGACTTAGGCGTCTTCAATGGCGATACCTGCAAGTATATGATTGACCACGCGATCCTTCTGGTAGGATACGGCTCTGAAAACGGAGAAGAATATTGGCTGGTTAAGAACTCCTGGGGGGCAGCTTGGGGAGAGGGTGGATACATTCGATTTAAAAGATCCATTAAAAACATCTGTAGTATATCATCGATGGCCAGCTATCCAGTTCTACAATGAGGACCAAAAACGTTTTTTTTATTTTGTACTTTGAATTTTGAATTGAAATGAATTTTCAATTACATTTAATTTCATTGAACATTACAGGTACAATTATATATATGTATATATATTATTTATATTTATATTTACAATTATATTATATTATAACATGTCAATTTAAAACCATCCATTACTTTACCTTATGCATGCCTAAATGTATTTTATTAGACATGGTTACATTTCAAAAACAGCTCATTCAATTTGGTTGAAATTCATTGTATGGATTTGTGTAAACTTATTTTCCTTTGTATGTTAATGGCATAAAATATCATCCAATAGTTTAGTATACTCTCCATTATTGCTGGACAAATTCGTTCTTTTTAAGGAACTAGTCGAGTGTGATATTGGCCCGTCACCTCCCTGCCCAACCGTTTACCTTGTAACAATACTTAGTACGAAACCCAAGACTCTTCATGGGTTGTTAGTGGTACAGGTTATTATTAAGGAACTAGTCTCTTTAGTTCAGTTCACCTTATTGAACTAGTTACTACGTGTTATTACATAAAATTAATCAGAAGTCAAATATACAGATTGTTATTACTGAAAATATATTAAAATTAAAATCAAAGGAGCTCACATATTTGTTACCATCTGTATTACAGTAGATGGCAGCAGTAATAGTTCACTCCTAGTTCAGCACTGAGTGAACTAAACTGTCGCCATCTACTGTATTTTTAATTTTAATATATTTTCAGTAATAACAATCTGTATGTTTGACTTCTTATTGATTTTATGTAATAAAATCTACTCACATAAAATTTATAACTTATTAACTGTTTATTTAAATCTTCTACAAGACTAGCTTGATAAATGGCGCATAAAAATTAACATTCAAAAATCAAATCAGGTTACATTTACACTTAAACGTTCGGATTGCCCTCCACTGACACTTTACAACACCCCTTTGCGAAATCATACAGAGACAAAATATCTAGGACTCACAATGGACAGACGACTGACCTGGAAATCACACGTGACTACATTAAAAAAGAGATTGAACCATCGATTGTCACTACTAAGACGAATGCTACACCATAAAAAAATACTATCACTTTCTAACAAAATTACTATATACAACATGCTACTCAGACCAATATGGACGTATGCCTCTCAGATGCGGGGTTCATGAAAAAAAAACACACTTACAGACTATTCAAATTTCCCAATCTAAATTTCTCCGGTATATCACTCATTGTCCCTTCTAAATAACCAATAAATCACTTCATAAAGACCTACAAACACCACAAGTGACTGATGTAATTAAAAAATATTACAAACATTTTCATGACTCCTTAGCTGGGCATCCTAATCCACTTGTACAAACATTATTAACAGACACACTACCACAGAATCCACCAAGGAGACTCAAACGCCTCTGGAGCAGGGATCTGCTGCATTAAGAGTGACGTTAGGAGTGCCTTCACTGGGAGGTTTATCCAATCATGCATTCACGCTAATCCCGGAGGGGAGGTTCGCAACGAAGGTCACATTTACAAAATATGCCAAAAGGCATTTGTAAAATTGCTCAATAAATAAATTTATTACTATTATTATGATTAACTGTTTTTGGTGGGAATTTAAAAATTTAAAGATTAAAAGGAACGTTTCTTTCATCATCATATGAAATATTATTAAATTATCAAAAGTAGTCTGACCCCGACTTATGAAATGAAAAAGCTGTTCCTAGTCAGAAGAATGATATGAAGCTCAAACCATTCTAAATTAAATTGAAACTAGAGGCCTATTGAACTAGTTATAGTTATAGTTAAAAAATGAGGAGTTTTTGTTAGATATTTAGCAAATTTATTTCAGTCAAAAGTGTACAGCATATATTTTAGTTATCATAAATATATTTAGTCATTTTTAGAGTATGATACAAATTACGATCAGTCAAAGTTTATTAGAGCAATTTATACAGAATTATAATCGTATATATTGTAAATGTAATAATTTGTGAATAGAGAAAACACACACACAAAAAAAAAAAAAAATTAAATTTCGTGCGGTCTGAAACACAAACATATTTTCCCGTACTATATATTTCATATGTAGGTAAGTGAAAGTTAAATGATTATATAAATTTTATTAGACTTAAGGAAAAAAATAGCATAAAATAAGTCGTAATTTAAAGATGAGTATTACTTTTTAAAAATATATAGTCATGTGAATATTTTGGTAGTCCATATTAGATTATGAATATATACATATATATTTAATGCAAGTATTTTGCATAGATACGCAAAAGGTTCGCTATATAGCCAACAGAGAGCATGACGTACTCCAGGCTATACTTGCTTAGTCTTCCGATAGATCGCACTAACATGTTCTTATGTTACAGTGACTTAATAAGTCACATTATTAAGCCACTGTACTGTATGTTATGGTTAAGATCATTCTTTTAGATTTGTTTGTATTTTATTTTCAATTCCTTTCTGTTAATTGTCCTCAAAAGTTTCATTAAAAAAGTTATTCATGATTGTTTTTATTTTTTAATTTTTTAAATAGTGTTTATTAAAATTTTTAAGTTATAAAATTTAGTTAAAACTCCTTATGATTTTTTTGCTCATATTAAATTAAGATGATCAATCGAATTTTCTTGAAATATACTTTATAAGTTATTTAAAAACAAAAACGAGCAGAGCTCTATTAATGAGTCTAGCAAAGAAAGCCTTAATTTTTTTTTAATAAAACATTTCTTCTCGATTTTTTCTTTTTTATATTATCGATTTTTTATACAATCTTTTTTATCATATTTAGCACTGATTAAACAAATGTATTCATTGGATGATCAGACAATTCATTGGATCTGAACCAGTGAACTGAAATTTGAGAAGTGATAATAGGCAAAAAATAAAGACTGTCGTATAAAAATTAGTATAAAAAAATGAACATATCGTCGATTTATTGCAAAATAAAATTCTTAAGTAACTAAAAAAACCATGCAGCCCGAAAAGAGGCATTATAAATTGAACAATCCAAACTAAAGCCATAAGCCTCTACGCTTATACGTGATCTTTTTCAGCACTGATGACGTCTGAATTTCCGAAGAGTAGGCAAGTTAATTGTTCATCATGTTATTGTAATTATTTTTAGGGATCTGAATGTCCCAAAATAGAATTTACTTTTCTTTCTTTCTTTCTTTCATCACTATGTTAAAGAGGAGGGACTTTATGATGTCTCTTTGAGTTTTATTTTATGATGTTTTTTAGTAATATTATTTGTGGAGCATCAGTGTTTTTTTTTATTATTAATTTATTCTTCTTCTTTCTTTTTAAATTTTAAAAACTCATTTTTGAATTATGCTATTTTAGGTATGAGCATTTCCCCCTATATCACTGTTAATCAGCTGTTTCATATAACCTTTATCTCCTGTTTTCTTCTGTATATATGTGCACATAATACCTAGTGAACTATCTATGTTAGGCTACAAAGAATTCAAGAAAAGGAAATTTAAATTTAAAACATAAAATAAATTATAAAAATTTATTTTCTTTTATCATGAAATGAACATTATATATTTACTAAGTTTAATATATTATAAGAATTATATTTTAATATAACTTATTTACTAAATAAATTTTACTACTATTTTTATTTTATGAGCATCAGCTGCATCGGATTACTTTAATTTGGATTTATTTTTTTCTTGATAGATGAAGATCGTAGTGCATGTCCCTTGTACATTTTGTAAATTGAAAAATAAAATAAATAGTATTGTTATAATTAATTCAAGGAAAAATAAAATGGTAAAATAATGATTTAAATCTAAATTTAAAAAATGGAAAGTAAATTTTTTTAAAATGAAAATTAAACATTTTGTACTAACAAATTCGTCAGTGAAATGAAGCACCTATTTATTTTTTGTAAATCCTTATAATTATAGATATTGTTATTTTACATTCATATTGGCATAACTGGCAATCTTAAATCTTATTATTGGCATTATTGGCATTCGTAATATAACTAAATAAGTTTTACTACTATTTTTATTTTATGAGCATTAGCTGCATCGGATTACTTTAATTTGGATTTATTTTTCACTTGATAGATGAAGATCGTAGTGCATGTCCCTTGTACATTTTGTAAATTGAAAAATAAAATAAATACTATTGTTATTATTAATTTAAGCAAAAATATTCATATTGGCATAACTGGCAATCTTAAATCTTATTATTGGCATTATTGGCATTCGTAATATAACTCATTATCCGTTCAGCTTTCATAAAGTTGCAAATAGATGTTGTAAATATGTATATAAATAATTAGTTGTTTTAAATATTTTTATTGCAATACTTTTCCTCTTAATTAAAGTTTGAAGATAAATAATATTCTTTTCTTTATATTATTTAATATATAAATCTGTTTAATTTGGGATTGTTGTCTGAGGCTCCAAAGCCCACATTTATATACATTATTCTAAAGATACTTGTCTCAGAATAAATGGAGCATTATTATTAGTATAATTAATTGATATTAAAGAATAATATTTGTTCAATATTTTATAAGTAACAACAAAAGGCTTTTCTGTAATTTCCTATAAAAATAACAGAAAAGTTAAAACATTTATTCTACGTTACGTCCGGAACTTACAACTAGGTGTTTACTGATCGCGGACTGTGTTAGTTACTTAATTCTCCGGTAGATGTCTCTCAAATGCTTTTTTCCACTTATAAGCCGGTGTTCAACTTCTTCCTAGGGATTTATATTTATATTAATTACCATATTTTTTTTTTATTAACGAAATTTACAACTGTAATTAATAATAATACAACAAGTAGATATGAACAAGTAATATGACATGTACAACATGAGGAGAAACTACCCATTGGTAGCACTCCAAAATTACCATATTAAATTCAATATTTTGTTTTAATTTATTTTAAAATGTTAACTGAGATATTTTTTTAAAATTTATTTATTTTTTTTTTTTTATGAATTATACCTACACTTAGAATTTCCACCTGTCAGTTATGGGAGGGGCTTCAAAGGGACATACTTGTTGAATAAACTTGTTTCTATTTTCATTTTGTTTTTCCACTGTTTATATTGTAAAGCCTAGTTTTACATGACTTCTATAAATACGATGTTTATTGTTTAGTCCATTAAGTAAAATCACTATCACTACGACAGACAAATCCGTCTCGCTAATATTTTTTTTAAATCAGCTAAATATTTTTTGGACAAAGTAAAGTTTTTGTTTTTCAGCAGTTTTAACAATCGCGTATGAAATTAGATATTTAACACATTAACAAATGTGCGTTGAGGAATCCATATTCTGTAACATAAATATCATCGCGTTCTAAAAATTGGAGGATCGATGGATTGCAATATTTTACTTCCTTCCATTTTTCCCACAAGAACAAAAATGTTTATTATAAATATTTTAATTTCCGCAATTTTCCGAAAGACGTGATGCATATGTCTTTCCATTGATATATCAATGGTATATACAGGGTTTCCCAGAAGAGGATTTCAAAAGGGGGGACCATCAAAATTAATGACGGGAGCATTTTTTGAAGGGGGTTTCAATTTTTGAGGGGGGCCAATTTCGACTGGGTTATGAATTTTCAAAATGAAAAGTTTCAAATCAAAAGACAAGTGGAATCATGGATAAGACCGCAGGATTTGTAATGGTATATAATCTAAAGATATTCAAATTCTACTTTCGTTTGCACTGTTAAGAAGAAGAGAGGAATAAAATATCTTGGAAGGAGTGGGGGAAGATTTATGCGCCATCTGCCTTGAGGTGGATGGGCACCCCTGGGTATGTTTTAATATTTATCAAAAAACAAAAACACTTGATATTAATCTAAGAATTTCATATTATTTTATGAAGCTTTGATGTTTGTTACAATAAAAATAATTATTGCATTTGACTTTGTGAATGAATATGAATAAGTTTTCTTATATATATATATATATATGAGCCATATCATATATTTCATTCATACATATATTGATATATTTCCCCTTACCGAATCTTAGTAAGGAGACTCGTATATGTACATGCAAACATATGAATGACCATTCTTTTGAAAATATATGACAGCATGAGCATGATGCCCTCATCCTACATCCTACACAATATAATTGAATCACAAAAATAATTTACCGATTTCACCCCTTTTTATTTTAATACTTGTTAAGACATACAAAAAGTGAAAAAATTGTTTGTTCACTAACTTAATTTTGGATTAATCTCCTTAATGAGGTATGTTAGAAAATTTACGTTATATTTATTACACTTAAGGCCGAAAAACAATATTGTCGGAATAGTGGAATAGTCGGGTACAATCTGGAGGAAATTTCTTATTACAAAATTATTAATACATATCATAATATTTATTGCCTAATGTAGAGGTATCGAAGTATTTAGCCTGCGGTCCACATTGAGATCTCCACTAAGTCCCGCACTGTGATGACAAAAAAAAATCAATATTCTATAAAGACAGATTGAAAACAAGAGGCATGGAGTAAAAACCAAACACTGCGCAGAAGAAGGTTTGAATATAAATTAATGAAGTCTACGTTATTTTTCCTTCCGTTCCAAATCTGATTGATTTTGATGTGAAATCTGAAATTGATTTAAAAAAAATATCAGTCCTGACAGTTGAAAATCGAAATGTTGTGATATATATAGGAGAAGATTTTATTTTCTGACGCTTGTATGTGAGATTGCAAATACGTAAAAAAAGCAGACATTTTAGGATGGTTTATCTAAGAAGAATTTATGAGAATATGAGGACATTATTTGGTTTTTCAACTTAAACTCCTCGTCGGTACATCCAAGAGAAAACGTTGCTCATTAAGAGATTAAAGAATGTTAAATTTTCTTTCAAATTATCATCAAAACATGATAATTTGGTTAAGTGGTACAGTCGAAAATCAGTATCAATAACCGATGATTTTTACCGTTTATTGACCGAGTGATTAAATGTTTTTTTTTTTTTTTTCAATATCTGATATATATTTCTATAATTGACGCCAATTGTGAAATGAACTTTCTAACAGAGATAAAATGCAATAAAAATTCAAATGAGCAGCCTGTTGTTTGAGTGATTTATTTAATTTAATATTCTATAAATAATTTTTAAAAAAATAGCATGTAATATCAAGGAAACTTTCGCGGGTTGTACTGTTGTTCTAATGAAAATTATCATTATATCAAATAATAAAATGATATATTTCTGTTGGTTGCTCAAGCTAACTTATTCAGTAGTTCAAGTAACTTATTTACTTAGAGAATATACGTAATATTTGAATAATAACTGTTAACAAAAAATTAACATACCGGTTATGGATGTTTGATTTCTGATTGGCTCACCCCAAATTTTGTCTGATGGGGGGGAATTTGATTGATACCCCCACCCTTTCACCACCCTTCCCCACCGCCACTACATTAGGGGAGGGGGCGAGGGGTGCTAGTCAGTCGACATGCCGCTGCCGTGGAGGATGCCGACGGACGAGGAAGCCAACGAACTCGTTCGGCGAATTGATCAGTTGTTCGCCGATCTTTATCATCTCCTAAGGGCGGTACTTTTTGGCCCACCTCAACCTCCCAGGCTTCCTCCAGGTTGGTAATGTTCATTTTTAATATTAATAATTTCTTCTTGTTATTATTTATAAGTTTTATAAAAAAAAATGATAGATATTACATAAACTTGTGTTTTAAAAAATATATACCCATATGTTTATATTTCTTGCATAAACCTTATTGCTTACAAAAGCAATCCTGGATATATTTGAAACCATTTTCTGAATAGATATTTCTAAATAAGCTTGCCACTGTTTATTTTAAGTTTGAAATGTATGTTGAAAGTAAGAAAATTAAATTTAAAGTATATCTCAGTGTTTTTTTATTTTTTTTTATTTTCATGCCATTTTCTATTGAAAATTATTTCTTATAATGACTTAATCCACGAGTTTATAAAAAGT
Organism: Nezara viridula; assembly: GCA_928085145.1. Lineage (NCBI taxonomy): Eukaryota > Metazoa > Arthropoda > Insecta > Hemiptera > Pentatomidae > Nezara > Nezara viridula. Next base: position 211,002,106 of record OV725077.1, read on the forward strand.
TAAGCTTTATGAAAATTCATATCCACTTTTTTGTTTTAATTGATAAAGTTGCAGATAGTTTAATAAAAAATAAATATATTTTTTAGGAAGGGTTGAACGCGAAAATGACAACCACTCAGTTCCAGATCTCCTGGCACATCTTGGCGATGAAGAATCAAGTGAGTTTTGTAAATTAACTTATTTTTTATAACGTGCTTAAATATTTTAATTTTAATAAAATAAAATAATTTGTTTTCATTATTTTTTTATTTTATATATATATTTTTTTTTTTTTAAAGAAGTTGTTCCGGATAGCCAAGACCGGCCGCCAATAAGATAGTCACTGACGACTGAAGAAACCAAAACTACCACGTGTTCTTTCAATGTCTATCTAGCTTCCTATAGTTATAGAATTATATTAATAATTATTTATTAATTTTATAGCTTAAAAGTGCCACGGCTTTATTTAATTATTTATTTTTTTCTTATTTAGTATTTTTGTAGTGTGTATAGTTTGTATTGTTTAGTTTATTGAATGAATTCAGTTTCACAAAATGATCTCACTAGTCATTAAGTAACAGTTTTGTCGACCTAATCGTTATTTTTAATACAATGTTAGTTTTATAAGACTTCATCATCAAAGCTATATTGTGATGATAGCTCTTAAAGGAATTAGAAAAGTCTAACAAGTTAAGATGAGGAATGGAAGCCAAGCTTTTTGTCATAAATTAAACCAAAATGTGCCACTCGAAATATAAAAGTGAAAAACTTTTTTAGTTTTCACAAGTAACTATTTACTGGGAAGTTTTGTAACTTTTTTTATAAACAGTAGTTTTGCATATTAAAATTTGTAGTTTGTTGAAATTTGTATGTTTCTAATGACTCTAAAGAGGATATGTTTAAGGGAGGAATAGTTTAAGTAAAAGTTTGATACCAAAAGTCTTTCATTGTAAACAATGTGTTCTTTTTTTTATACGTATGTGTTTTTTAATTTTGATTTTGTACTGTGTAGTAACCATGATAATGTTAATAAACAAATTTAAAACGATCCCAATATTCTTATTTGTATTCCTTACCTTCTTCATTATAAATAAAAATAGATAAAACCAATACAATTTTTCCTGTTATCCCCACCGTATCACATTAAAATATAATATAATTAAATTATTTTTATAAAAAATATAATATATATATATATATATATATATATATATATATATATATATATATATATATATATATATATAAATCTACTAGATTTGCACCTGTGCAGTAGTCCATATAGCAAATTTGATATACTGATCAGTATATGTGAATTTGCTTGATGATATTTAATTGCATTGATCAGAAAAACAAATAATTATTGTTAGTTTTATGAATCTTACCATTCATCGGCCAAGATTTATATATGATACAATCAAAAACTGAAATATTATTGCATATTGATAAAAAAATAACATGTGTCCAAAACAACTTATAACGGAAAATAAATATAATAAAAATATCATTTATCAAAAAGTAATAGTAGAATAAATTCCTAAAGACCTATTAAAGATGGTTTCTAAAAATTTATCACCGGTCACTTTTTGTTTTCTTTATAACAAACGTTATTTTAAAATAAAGAAATAACAGGTGGTTATTATTGTGATATCGAAGATAGAAGATATGTATATATTTGCATTAAAATTAGGTTTCCGTTTATATGTGTTAAATTTAAAGGTTGTAATTAATTTGGTCAATCTATATATAGCAGGTTAATTTCGTCTCTTCAATCTGAAATCAGCCCCATAAAAAAAATGAGTATTTATAATGTGAAAGCATTAGTTATTTATTTTTTTTTAACTGAAAAATTCCTAGTGGCGTGTCCGAGATATACGCTTCAATACAGTACTGACAAAATTGTGAAATTGTCATTTAATTATAAACAAATTAAAATTGAACATTTTATTTTATCTTCACCAACATAATAGTTGATCACTTTTACCTATTACACATCGAAACAGGCTGAACCCCAAAATGGAAAAATAATTTTGTTGTTCATTGGTCCATACGTTTTTATGTGAACGATCTAAGCTGAATCCTTAAACAATCACTCTTTCTAAATTAAAATGAATATGTAGTAACTAAATGTAAGAACGTATCAAGAATAAATATAAGAAATTAACTTCTTAAATTTTAATTCATTAGAATTAATGCTCCTGTAACCTGTAGCATTAATGTTTTCTTTCTTTGAACATAATTTTACATAGGCGGGTTTCTCTGTTTATCAGAATAATATAATTATTACAATAATTATAAAGATAATTACCGTTGTTAAAGAAAAAATATTTTCCATCCGCTACTGCACGGCGATATAATACTTGTTTGATAAATTGGTGTTTTATGGTCTTATATTTATTTAGTTGTAAGTAGGAATTGAACGTCGTTTAATAGAAAAACCAACGATTAATAGTTTTAACGGAATTTCGCAGAGGAGAACAAAAAATATATAAAAATGAGTCACTATATAAGTCAATGAGTCGTGGAATTACTATTTTCAACAAACAAATAATATCTTGGCTTAGGTAACTAAAGAAAAAAGAAGTTGAAAAAAATATTGGAAATATAATGTCTCGTTTCGGTTAAAATTTTCAAATAAATAAATAACCAAACAATTTAAGTCCAACTAAACTAAGTTAATTTTCATTCAAGTGAAACGAACTAGACTCTATTAGAGCTTGCACACCGGAAAATAATATTTAAAATAGTCAGTTGACCTTCTCCGATTTTCATGTGTTTAACTTTTATTGGCTAGTTACAAGCTATCAAAATTTTACAAACAAATAATATTTCATACTTATTTAGCAATTAGCATCGAAGTCTTATTTTGACAGTTTAAGTGCCATAAAAAAACTAGGAAATCAAAATTATAATTCAAAATAATCATATTTAATAATTTATATTTTAGAAAAAAAATGTTTATTGAAAGACAAGGAAGCACCGTTATATTTTCGTGGATTAGGGACCATGCCGGTATTAAAGAAAATACATCAATTCATCATTTCGCGAAGGAAGCAACAAAAGGGCATTGATAAATTTCACATACTTTTTCAGATATCATATATGAATTAAAAATTTCTATAAAGACCGAATGGTAAAAAATTTATGGAAAATAATAAAAAGGGATATTAAATAAATCTCACTGCAAAGCTCCTAGAATTTGGATAAGAACAATATGCAGATTAACAAATTAATCATTCTTTCTCAGGTACCTATATGATTAAGAGAAAAGATGGAGTATTACAAATTATATGAAGTTAGATTTTTTACAATTTAAATTACAAGGTTATTAGAGAATGTTCCTCGAACTACTGATTTTTGTTTATGGGACTAGTTTAAAGATGAAATGCACAAAGAAATAGTAGATACTGGGGATGCAAAGTATTAAAAATGTTCCATGCATCATAAAATTAAGATATGAAACAATAAAGAGGACAACAATCCCCCTTGGAAAACGAATACGATAATTTATAAATTAATTATGGTATTTTCGAAAAAATTTTAAAATAAGAATTCGATAACCGAAATACTATTATATTTATTAAATATTGTGTGTTTATAAAATTGTATTTATTATTAAAATTTATTTTTAATTAGACAATAAAATTTAAACCAATGATAATCAGATAAAAACATATAAAGTTTTTGAAGTGAAAACTTTTTCAGACTTCTCTTGGACTTTTTTTGTGAATTAGATTGAGCCGTCAGCTTCCCGATGTGTAACATTCGGGTAAATTCGGCTAGAGTCGACTAATTGAAGTGTTTTTGCATACTGTATTAAAATATCTCAAAAAAAAAAAAAAAAAAAAAAATCGATGGGAATGCATCATCATTTCATTATTTTCTTTGTAATGTGCTATTATTCAAAACGACGCCTTGTTAAATAGGCGAAATGGGAAAACTAGTGTTGGAAACCAAATTATAACGAGTTTTATTGAATATATGGATTAAAATATCACAGAAGCTAAAAATTGAACCTGACTACTGTAAGCGAGGGAATTGTTCAGCATTTCATACTCTCTTTAATGGTCTTTAATTAAAAATTGTATCTTAACACGACTTTGTGTTAGAGAGGCAAAAAGAAAAAAAAAATTGTTGAAAACCAAATTATGATGAGTTTTATTGATGATATGGATTTAAATATCTCAGAAACTAAAAAGCGGATCTGCCTACTTTAAGCGAGAGAATTGTTCAGCATTTCGTTCTTTTTTTGCTTCATAATAATGAGCTATTATTTATAATTTACATTTCATATTATCAATCTAGCCTTGTTGATTTTCTCTTCTATCGTGTGATCTATAGCACACACAATTTTATTTACTTTGGAGATTATAATTTTAACTTCTTTTATTGCTATGGGATCTTGTGAACGGAAGTTGACAAAATTAAAACATAAAAATGCCGGTTGGTACACTGGTGCAAGAATTTCGTTAGAATTATCGACACAAGGATCTGATTACCAAGCTCAGTCCAATTTAATGCAACAGTAGTTGACAGAATTAACGAACAATTATCCAGTATATGAAACCGTAACTGTTTTGATTAGAAGACAAAACGACTACAGTTAATAGCGATACGAGAGATAATTACCAAGAGTAAACACGATAACACTCCACTGTCCTGATGGTATGGTAGGCAGTACCGACACTCAGGTGGAATGCCACTATGCTTGCCGAACTCTTGATGAATGCAGTGTCTTTATAACGATCCTCTGTCACGGTACCTCCCTTTGAAATCTGCTTCTTTCCTCCAACCATTTCACTATTTTTCTTATCTTGTTTGTGTTTTCTCCTGTTTTTTCCTCTCTCTCTTTCCAATGTCTCGCTGTCGTGGGTGGAGCAGGATTCATTTGGCAGGGGATTGATAGTCCTCCCCGGCAAGTCTAATGGTCTGCCTTGGACAAAATGGAATTAACGTAGCGCTCCAGAGATCTGCTGCTTTTCTGAGGGTCGATTCTTATTAATTTGTCAGTGGGAGGAAAAACAGTCGTCTATAAGGAAAAAATAAAATATCTCTCCTCCAGTTTATTTTTGATTTTATGAACACACACATAGTGTTTTATTTATAATAACATTTAGGACTTTAAATACATTTAATATTATATAACATTAATTAGATGCAAAATTTATTGATAAAAATGACTATTAATACAATTTTTAAATATGAATAATTTATTAAATTAATAAACTCCGAGATATCGTGACAGAATGTTGATATGCTATTTTTCCTGTTTTTCTTTTTTATGGAAACTTAAAATAAGTCAATTAAGTTATTAAATCATTTTCCTTTTTTGCCCCTTTTTCCTTATATTTTAGGTTGAACATAAATAGAATAAGGAAAACAAATTAATTAAGTTATTTTATATTGCTAATTTAATTCACTGAAAACATGTTAAAAAAATAAAATAAATAAAGATAAAAGCGCCGAAAAATGACAGGAACTACCGACTTTTGCCATACAAGATTTTCCACAATTTGTAAATCAGATAATATTTAATCTAAGACAATATTTTTTTAAAAATGTTTTTACCTTAATAAAATTAAAGTAACAAATTATAATTCTTTTATCTATGAATTAAATCTTTTCAGTACAAAAAATTAATGAATAATAAGCAAATATTTATTATTCATATCGATTCATTATTTTTATTTTAATGATTAATGACGAAATTAAATTGAAGCTGATATAATTTTAGTTAATCATAATAATTATTTAAATTTATAAATCGACCAGTTTTGCTCTCGTAAGGAGTTAGTTCCTGCTTATGGACACACCGTGGTTAGTGCTGAGCTCTGGCGGCAAATTCAGTAACGACCGGCTATGTATTAGTCTTTTCATTAGAGATGGAAATCGAATAGTAATTGCACTTAAATTATGTCAAAAGGTCTTTAAAAAAAAAAGAATCAATAAATCCAGCGCTATATTATTTCATTATTATAACAAAACAGACCCTTTCTAAAACAAAAATAAAATAAATATAGAATACTCTGTCAAATCTTTCTCTTTATTTTTTATGATTTTTAATATTTAAAATACGTTTTTCACTATTTATTAATTATTTCAATGTACCTACCTCAATGTAGTAACGCTTTATATACTGAGTATTTAATTAGAATTATGTCATATGAGGAAAACCTTCTTATTATTATGAGCGGTGTTTAGGTTAGGCAGTGATATATTTTTTAAATATTGATATTTAATATTATATATTAATATATATGTATACATTATAATATGAATTTTTAAACATGTATATAGAAATTTTAATTTTTATGTAGCCGTAATTGTTATAACTTTTTTTAAAATTTATTTATTTAGAAATATAATAATCTGTCACGTGGACAATAATTATAGCGATATATGAACAAATTCACACAATTTATAATTAGGTATTAATTAATTTTAGATATTTATAAGAGTCGGATAAATAAAAAAAAATTCTCAGAGGCCGCACATACACAGATCCCATCGCAACCATCGTTCAACAATTCAGGAGGAAAAAATAACTTTCAAAATTGCACAAGAAAAATTCTGAAGTTCTGTTGTAATCTCGATGTAGGAAAAGAAGTGAGGCTTGGAAAAACTGCCACTCCGTTTGACTTGTTGAGACAAATAGCTCCAACAGTTAATTTTTTTGTCTTTGTGAATTATTGCTCAAGATAGCTTGAAATTTTATTATTTATTTTTCTTTTTTTTAAGGGATTAATTCGATTTTCTTCAATTTAATGGTAATTACAATTAAGTTTAAAGAATGGTTATGGCTAAATCATTGAAAATAGAAATATTATTCAATGACTGACCGAAGTTCTAATTTAAGGAGGTTAATTGAAGGGTGGGGGGGGGAGGGGGTAGAGAATACAGTCAACAGTCACACACATTATATATTTGTGCAATATTTATTGGATAGGCTATGTTTAGACCTACAACGTAGGTCGAAATGTAGGCTATCCAATAAATATTACACCGAAATATTATGTGTGGGACTGTTGACCGTAACTCCTAATTGATTTCAATATAGAAATAATTAAATAATAATTAATCTTCGAAATAGAAAAATAATAGTTATAAGAGCTATAATATAGCTTTCCGGGTTTCCAAGACCATTTTTTTTTTGACATTTTCGATATTCTAACAAGAAATTTTCCAAAAAATTCTAGGCCCACATTTATGAATTATGAGAACATTTTTCTTATCAAGAAAAACTTCCATAATTTAAAAGGAGAAGAAATCCCAAAATTAACTTACAACGTTTTGAAAGTCAATACAACCCAATCAAAATAAAAAAAAATATGAGCTTTGGAAAAATCATGTGAAAAGAATTTTATTTCCTCTCTGGTAAATGAGTCACTGAAAAAATTGTTACAAGCCTTTAAGTGGTCAAATTAGATATTTAATGGTCGACCGTGTAAATAATGAGAGATAACATGGTTCTTGGTTGTAGCCTCAATTGACTTCAGATTGTGTAAACTATTTTTCCAAATCTGAATACAAATATATTTAAGCTGTACTTAATCAGTGAGAGGAGGGGGTGCGGTTATCAGTCATACGCATAATATGTTGGTGTAATATATATTGGATAGCCTACGTTCTGACCTACGTTGTAAGTCGTCATCTGGGATGTAAAGAATAGGAAGCAAAAAAGTAATATTATAAAGTACAAACAAAAAAAAGAAGTAAAATACAGATTTATTTTAGGGGCTTATATCTGATATTTTCTGTAAACTTTACTGTCATCTTTTTTTTTTTTTTTTACCCTTTACCAATAACACTGTCACATTTACTTGTATTTTTAATGTAATATAGTTGTAGATTTCATTTCAATAAAAAAAAAAAAAAATGAGAGTAAGAATAATAATAGATAAAAAGTTCTTTTGGCTGACAACTTTCTTAATTATTATATAATTTTAATTGACATGAACATTTTTCTACCTTTTTTCTCGTTCTCAAGCTTATCTGAAAAACGTTTTACATGTATTTTTATCAACATATAACCTAAAGAAATGACACAAAAAATTAAACATTAAATTAAATAAAATAAAAAACGAAATAATAATTATATTCTTTTCATCATTAAAAGTGGCTCTTAAATTATATAAAACAGATACTCTGAAATAATTGAATGTAAAAAGAAGCTGTAATGGTCACTATATTGTCAAATTTCATACAAACCCTCCATCTGGTAGGGTTTAAAAAAAATCTATAAATAAAATAAAATAAAGTATTAAAAAGTTTATTTAATTGAATTGTATTATTACAACGCATGTTATATATTTAATTCTTTGATAATTTGATATTATTAATTTTAATAATGTAATTTTAAATGTTTGTACCGAATTTTAAATTTGTACCGACTGGCAAGCGTCCGACTGGTAGATCAAAGCGAAGGTGGGAAGATTGCGTTAAGGCTGATTTGACGGGGTTGGGTTTAGACAGAGTCCAGTGGATGGAAGAATGTAGACATCGATTTGTGGTATTGGCATCGAACCTTCGGGTTCACTAAGCCTTATTATTATTATTATTATTATTATTATTATTATTATTATTAATTTCAAATGTACTTTTAGTTTTAATTTATATAAAGTTTTATGTTTTTTTCTTTTTAATGAGTGACCATTGTCTATTGACAAGGCGTTTAGAGAGGCGATAATAGAGACTTATAGATTTATTATAAAAAGTTATGTGTTAAGCAAAGATGGGCTATTGCCGAAATGTTCATGGAAATTAAAATTACATCATAATAAAGAAAATTGTGAAACAGAAGAAAGTAATAATTTTTATCTATTATTACTTATTGGTGTCCCATCCAATCTCTCTCTCTCTCTCTCTCTCTCTCTCTCTCTCTCTCTCTATATATATATATATATATATATATATATATATATATATATATATATATATAAAATAATGATAATTTATGTGATACATTAAAAAGCAGATCTGAACCATAGTGGAGCTGCAGCATAGTGGAACTACAGCTAGTCCCTTCAGTATTTATAAAAACAAAATAATATATAACCAAAGAGCAGGGTGATGTTATCAGTTAAAATAACAAGTATTTAGCGGAATCACCGTTTTTACATTTTCAAGTCCATCTTCGACTTCAGACAAAGGGACCATACTTGGCGGACACCCCGTAATTTCCCCCTACGAGACTTACTAAGCACATTCCCCTGGCACGGGAGCGATCCGCTCCAGTAAGCTGAGGTGTTTACTCAGGATCCTATCTAGGGGACTATCTTGATCCCTATCTCTTCTCCAGCTCCCAGTCATCTACGGCTGGATATCTCCTATACCTGTCCCCGCTCCAGAGCAAACAATCCCTCGTCACTTTTACAGATCCCCATCTGTCTCGTCCTCATCTCTCACCGCTGATGACAAGCAGTCCGTGGGAATACTCGTATAAGTGATTGCCCAATTCCGCTTAAACATCGGAATTCTTTTAAAGCATGATTGGGCAGTAATACACTTTTCATAAATTAATTAATTTGTCCATTATATATTTTAGTTCATTCGAAACCAATTTTATCCATATCGTCATCAACGATGCATAAAAAAAACTGTATTTTCGTTTAATTTTTATTTTATTCCCAGTCCGCTAGTGTTCCTCAAGGTAGTATCCTAGGTCCTATCCTCTATACAGTTTATACAGCTGTCGTCCCTACCTATCCCAACACTGCTATCACCACATATGCCGATGACACATGTATCCTATCAATAAATAATGATCCATCAATTGCATCCCAAATGCTTCAATCACACATCATAAATCTTGAAGAATGGTGTCAAAACAGGAGAATTAAAATAAACTCCAACAAATCCCATCAAATTACCTTTACCCTTCGTCGTAAACCAACGACTGAATGTCCTACAGTTTCCTTTAACAACACTCCACTTATCCCTGTTGAGCAAATCCGATACCTAGGACTCCACCTGGACAAGCGACTAACTTGGAATCCTCATACTAGACTGAAACGACAAGAAACCGCTCGAAGAAACGTTTCCGATTACTTCAGCACTTACTAGACAAACGCTCTAAACTTCCCATTAATTACAAAAGACTCATATACTTGAATATAATAAGACCTATTTGGACTTACGGAGTTGAGCTATGGGGCTCCACTAAACCATCGAATTCCTCTCGCATCCAATCCTTACAATCCAAAATCCTTCGTAAAATCCTCAATGCTCCTTACTTTGTCACTAATAAAATTAAGTAGGTTTTAAGTTCATTTTTTTATTACTAACTTAAGACCTCGGATTGAAGTGGAATTTTAACTTTTATTTTTAAATAGTTTCGGTACGAATTGAATCTTTATTTTCAATTTTTTTTTCTGTTATTTCTGGACATAGAACTAGAACTTTGTCTCTGAAACCATTTTAAGGAAAGGCTTTAAGGAAATTATATATTTTTAAAATATTTTATATACCAAAAAATGACTGACAACACGTAGCTGCTCAAACCAACGACACATTTGAAATGAGTAATTCATTCAAGATAATTCATAATTCTAAACTAAGCCCAATTACTGTTTATTCCTCATTTAACGTAACATTTTTTAGAGAAAACAAATGAATAAAAGTTAAACTTTGGCCATATATCTTGAACTTTTTTGGAAAAAATATCCTTAGAACTATTATTTAATTTTGTTTTTTCGAAAATGTTTTGACAACTTAACCTAAATGTCTTAGGATTGATATGAAAAAGTAAAGTGCAAAAAAAAAAAAATAGGTTTAGGTCCATGGCATTGTTAGACCTAGGATCATAGCATAGGTTTATAAACTTAATATGTTATTAAAGGTAGGTATACCTCAATGGATTTTTTGCACATATGATTCTTTTCAATGGCATTAAATACTGCTTCATTGTCGAGGTTATCATTCATATTTCCAATATCAGGTCTACGGCACGTGACCCCTGTTATGCCACAGTTTCCACCCGACCGCAACCTCTTCACCCCTACCCCGGCAGGTGGCTGCTCGGGGAATTTGAAGTAGCAGTTTTTGCCGAGCAATAAGTAGCGACAATGGACTGGCTTTGACCATTGTTCTCGAGGTAATGGGCATCCCTGACCTCTATGGGATCTCTTTTTAATTAAAAGCTCCGCGGAGCAGACTGTAAAAAGCTCTATTGTCCTGCAGACGGACCGACTCTTGAAAACCTCTTAGCCACCATTCAGGTTTATGCCGGATATCTCTGTGGCCATTATCCGCCAGCGTTGACCCTTCCGAACAGGGACAATGACGGGAGCTGGAATGTGCCTTTATGATCTCGTCGGGACATTGTTATTGTACAAGATTCCATTAGCTCGTTGGTGCTATCCGAGGTTGTCTAGGGTAGGGTTATTAAAAGTTGGGAGGCATTTAGCATTTAGAGCAAACTCTCACATTCTCTGGATTTGTGCTAAACTAAAAAAGATATAAGTACTTAAGTATAAGGGAGTATTCAGTGACATATGATGCATAATAGCTATTAAGGATTATTATATTTGTGACGTGATAAGTAGCTTTGAAAATTGTAGATAGAAAGGATTTGATAAGTAGGGATTTCGATGTTTTAGTGGATTCGACATTTCCTAATGTCTTAAGAGGTCTTGTTATACTCATGCAAATGTGCTTTGTGAACAGTTGGCTGTTTATAATTATATGGTAAATGTTGAAGTAGTCAGAATGAACTAGCGGTTTCTTGGCGTTTCAATCTTGGCCAAGGATGCCAAGAATTTTCTAATAAATTGTAAATATTCTCAATTTTCTTTTCAGAAGTTCTTCACATTCTTCACCAGGACCTCAGGCATTTGGCGTCCCCGGACACTCTCTTCATCCCTCTTCCCAAAATTAAAGTTTTTCTAAGTTGTTTTATATAAAGTAATATTTAACCAGTGACCAGTCTATCAACTACTTCCTGCAGTGCCACATCCCACGTATTTATTTGACTGCACCCCCCGACCAATTCCTCTTATTATATCATGGTCAACCATCTCTACGTCATTATGAATTATATTTCATTAAATATGTTTCTAAATCATTTGCTTTATTAATAGGCCAAGTTTTGATTAGCTTTATTTAATAAATAAACTCATTATTCTAATACGCTTAGCAATTTTTTTTTAAATTCCGAACAAGTTGCGGGCGCCCTTTTTAGGATGGCAGTAGCAATAGCAATAAGTATTGGTTTAGATTTCTTCTAGACTAGGCATTGAAATATTTTATTTTACCGTAAGGTTTTTGATACTGTTCTTTAAGTAAGCGATAGGCGTATGAAGCGTTCGTCAGCCTTATTAATAATTCTGAATTATTAATTAATTAGACTATTATTATCAATAAAGAATGTTTGAATATCTTAAATAATTGTCAAGAAGAAACTTTTTGATGGTCTCGATGTGACAATGCTTGTTAAATATCGGATTCTTTTAATATGAAGGTTCGTTATCGACTATGATATCAGTTAAGTGAACCGAAAAAGCCCCTAAAGACCCGGTAAGCCTTCACACCTCCGCTGACCTGATGAATAGCTAGAGGTGTCGAGTGTCCTAATTGTCCTCTCATCCTGCCCCGGGGCACCTGATGAAGGCCCCCAATTAGAGTATTGAGGGAGGACTACACCACTGAGTCATATAGCAAAGGTTTACACTTAATATGGCCCTTAATACTTTTTTTTTTGGCCTTAAGACTTGACAACACAAATCCTATTTTGCCAATATATTATGTTAAACTTGAACTTAAATAATTTAAAACTAATGTAACTTATGATTAGAAAACTTAATCGACCATAAGAGTGTAATGTAGCTTTATTTATTTATTTTAAAAATTATTATAATGTACAAGTAGTATCTTATTTATTGATCGTTGAAAATTATCTCTATCATCTGCAGCTCTTTACCTTAAACTTATTCTTTTATCTTTTTTTAGCAAATATTTTACACTGAGAGGCAATATGTCTGGCATCTAGACCTATTATATGCATAAATTTATTTGTTCTTCCATGATTTATTCTAAGCCTAGTCAGCTTTACTAAACTAATGTGATCTAGATGAAACCAATACTTTATAAACAATTTATTTTTTAAAAATCAACCACTTGTTTTTTTCTTATATATAATTGAACAGCATATCGAACTATTGTATATATTTATGACCACTTCATCTGAAATAATTATAAAAACATTATATAACCTCTTATCCAATTGTTTTGTTCAGATAATTTCAAGTGTATCCATAAGACCAAAAAAAAAAAAAAAAAAAATCCTACATCTGCGTAGACAATAAACATTTTCCACATTGTTAATTTCTGTAAATATGAGCATGAGTGATGTCGTACCAGAAATTGAGGGTATCCATTTCCAAGATGGGGTTCAAATGTCCCGACTTTTTTACTATTATATCTTTTTAAATAAATTAAATTTATTGATTTTTTTTTATTTTAGCACTCTTGCAACACTATAATAAGTTTTAATTAATTAAACAACAACAATATAATTTGGATCGATTTTATTATTTATATATATATATATATATATATATATATATATATATATATATATATATATATATACACACATACATATAGGAACAGCCTGCATAGCATAGGTAAATGTTTAGAACTTTTTCAGCTAAAAATAATATATGTATATATATAAGTTAAGCGTCGGCGGGCTTTGAAAACAAAAAAAAAGAAGGAAAAAGGATCGAGAAACAATACTCACGGCTTCTGATAAAACACTGCTTTATTCGTTCAATAATCTGCCTTATATACAATTGTTATGTTTATTTACATTACAAGATGGTATTAAGGCTGATATCGCCAGTCTCCGGTCTTTATCTCCCCCTCACCAGTTTACGAATAGGATTTTCGGAAACTTATAAATTCCTAGATCGGAGCCACCGGTATCAGCCTTAACCCTTTACAATTATTCGTACCAATATAAACTTAAAATACACCAAAACTCACTTCCACTCCGCTGGAACGAGAAATAAATAAAAAGAAATAAAACACAGAAAGTAAACACACAACGTCTTATTAACAATGGAACAGAACTCTTAATCCTATAAAAATTACAATCGCCTCTACTGTGTTGCTATATCTTTATTTACAAGAACAACAAAACAAAAAAAAAAATGACATCATCAACAATAAAAAAAACATATTTCTTATAATACGCGATAAGGGTACTACGAATCAATTGGTTTATGTACCGGTTCTAACATTGGGAGCTTCAATTGTTCAATATGAACAGTTCTCCTCTTCTTAGGTTCGTTAATGCTTTCAATGGTTAGCAGATTATGCTCCCTAATGGCAACCACTCTGAATGGGCCCTCGTACCGTAACAATTGTTTCCCTCTGTTGGTTCCAATTCTACGGTACACTATTGTTCCGATTTTTAATTCTCCCATTCGGTCACGTACCTGCACATTCTGCCGCGCTACCCGCTTCTCCTTTTCCCGCTGAATTCTCCCCGTTACCTTTCCCCACGTCTTTTCTACCTCTACCCTAGTACTCTGGATTTGCTCTACGAGATGTTCATTGGTCGTTGTTTCCCCCCAATCTCTCCTTGGCCTGCGCATCCCGAATAGTATTTCCACAGGTGAAAACCCCGTTACGGAGTGGATCGAATGGTTATAAGCTGTTACGGCTTTCTTCATCGCAACATCCGGCTCCAACCCTTTCTCTCCCTGATATACACGGATGTGGTCACTCAACGTGCTGTGCAATCGTTCGATTCCTCCTCTACTCTTAGGGTGTCCCGGTGTGTTATAATGCCACACAACCTCTAACCTTTTCACCTCCTCCCTAATCGCGGTATTGTCGAACTCTCTGCCCCCGTCTGATGTGATCCTCTCGGGAACTCCGTAAAACTGTATCCAGATTTGTAGGGCTTCCGCAACTGCATTGGCAGACTTGTCCATGACCTGATGTGCCATAGCTACTTTACTAAAGGTGTCGATGATCGTGACCCACTTGAACCCTTTCCAGGTGAATGTATCAATCTGGAGGTCTTGTAGCGGCATATTCCCTGTAGGTTTCTCTTCCTGAACTCCTCTGGGGGGGTGTCGATCATACTTTGTGCGCATACATACCTCGCATTTCCCGATGATTCCTTGGATAGATTTTTTCATTCCCCACCAGAAATACTTTCGCCGTAATGCCTGCAACGTCTCGTTGACGCCTCGGTGGTTGGTCTTCCCCTGGTGGTATGCCAATGTGACTGCTTGTTGTTGCTCCTCATCCTGTACGGTTTCCACTGCATACTTGCACCGGATGATCGTTCTATCCATGCCTATTCGCTCGGATCTCCACATCCGCTTTATTTTCTCCCATACCGTGTTGTTCCCAACATAGAGATGGTGTGTCTTTCCCGGCGTCCTTCAGTGCCGTACGGATTTGCTCCTCGCTCACCCCGGGTTGCGACCAAATGACGCGAATCCTACTTTTCCCGTATCTTCGGTAATCTATTTTCATGATCCCTGTTGTCCTTGTTTTCCAGATTACCTGTCTATGCTTGTCGTTGATGATTTCGTCTATTTCATCCATCTCCGCTGGTCTTTCCTCCGCTGAGCTATCTTCTTCCGGGGACCCCTCCCTGTCCTCTATACTGACGGTATCATCTGCCCCTTCACCCTCAGGAGTCCATTCCCTCAAGAATTGGCACACGTCCCGCGATGGACCTCCCCCGTCCTCTTCTACCGCGTTGATCATGATGGCCCTAGAGAGCCAGTCTGCCACCACGTTTTCCTTTCCCGGCTTATACACCACCTCCATGTTGTACTGACTAAGGAATTCTTTCCATCTCGTGACCCTCGCAGAGGTTTCCTTAAGTTTTCATACCCACTGAAGGGGTTTGTGATCGGTGTGGACTCGAAACTTCCTCCCAAATATGTATGGCTTGAAATGGTCGATGGCCCACACTATCGCGAGTAGCTCCCTCTCTAACGCGCTGTACCGTGATTCCGCGCTCGTAAGTCGTCGGCTCGCGTATGCTATCGGACGTTCACCCTCACTTCTGCCCTGGGACAAAACGGCCCCCAACGCGTATTCGCTCGCATCGGTGGTGATGTTGAACTGCTTCTCAAAATCCGGGAACGCCAATACGGGTTCTGCCTGCAACCTATCCATGCATTTCCGAATATTATTTTCCATTTCTGGTGTCACCACGATCCTCGCGCCTTTCTTCAGCAAGTTATTGATAGGTACCAAGTATTCTGCCATCTCAGGTACGAATCTTCTATAATAATTCAGCGTCCCGAGAAGCCTACGAATCCCTTTAACGTCCCGTGGCACCGCCATTCGTGTGATTGCCTCCACCTTTGCCGCATCCGGTCTGACCCCCTCGCTAGAAATAGTGTGGCCTAAAAAATTGATCCGCGTTTGTCCCAACAGGGACTTCTCGCTTGACAGTTTCAGCCCGAATTGTCGCAGCCTTTCGAATACCGACCTCAAATGCCCCACGTGTTCGGCTTCCGTTCTGCTAAAAATCAGCAGGTCGTCCATATATACTTGACAAACGGAGTCGTCGATACCCCTCAAAAATTCGTCCATCAGGCGTTGAAACGTTATGGGCGCATTCTTCAGACCAAACGGCATTCTGGTGAATTCGTAATGCCCCCTTTCGAATGTAAACGCCGTTTTATGTTGATCCTTCGGGTGCATCCGTATTTGGTGATATCCCGCCTTGAGGTCCAACGTGCTAAACACCACAGCCCCACTCAACCTATCGAGTATATCTTCGAATCTGGGGATCGGGTACTTTTCGTCTACCGTGTTGTCGTTCAACTTACGATAGTCCACTACCACTCTGTATTTTTACTTATTATCCCCCGGCGCTGCCTTCTTTTTCACCGCCCACAGGGGACTATTAAATGGCGAGGTGCTATCGACTATGATCCCTTGCTCCTTTAGGCTTTCCAATTCCTCCCGAATATGCTGCCTCAGCGCCTGCGGGTATCTCCTTTCCTTTACGTAGGTTACCCTATCTTGCTTCAGTGGAACTTCGTGTACCGTCTTCCCTGTTACCCCCAATACCTCGCCCTCCCTGAAGAAAATATCTACGAACTCCGCTTGTAACGCCTTTCTCCAGTCCTCCACCCTGTTCACCGCTCCTATCCGCACCCTTCTTTCTCTCGCGACCCCTATACATCCAAATTTCCTCTTTCCCAGCCTAATACTCCAAGCTCCTCTACGGTTTCTAATGCTTACCCCTACCTGTCCTAACAGATCACACCCTATTATGACTTGGTACTCCCGTGTCATGCTCTCTACCACATGCACCTTTAGCTCACCCTTTTTCCCTGCCCACCGATCAAGCGTAATTGTCGCTTCCCCTTCTACCTTACAGGGACCACCCAGAGTGATTAGCTGGCAGCCACAGTTTTGTATCCGGAGTACCCTCTCGCTCCCGCACACTTTCCCCAACGCCCCCCGAGTCAAGATAGTACTCGAGCTCCCTGTGTCCACGAGACACTTCACTCCCCCGTCTACTTCAATAATCGGCAACCAGCATGGCTTACCTCTAATACTGTTGCAGGTTGCTGTGCGGTCGCCTCTCTGCTGACACCCTCCTCAGATGCCGCCTCGCTTCCTCCTTACCGCCGTCGCTCGTCGTTGCTCGCTCTGTTGGCTGCTCCTGCCTCCTTCGCCTCCGCTGCTGGCTGGTTCATCAGTCTCCGTTCCCGACGTCCCCGACTCCTCGGTTGCCTCTTCCGAAGATCCGTCTCTCTGCTGCATCCTAGCTCGTCTCTTCAACTTTTGAGCGTTCACCTCCATTGGCTCGTCTAAAGGTCTCTCTCTCCTGCGAAACATGTAGGGGCACTGTCTGGCAATATGCCCTTCGGTCCCGCATTCGAAACATCTAGTGCGCGGACATTGTGCTACCAAATGTCCTGGTTTCCCGCACCCGTGACATTTTCTGTCTTCCCTCCGGTGTTCATTCCTAGGCCTGGACTGTCCGGATCTTCTCTCGCCCGTCGTGGCTTTTTCTCCGTTCGGGTGTTTCATTTCCCTCTTCTTCCACCCTATCTGGGCTGTCCGGGGTCGTCTGTCACTCACTCGGGTCCACCCTGGTTCCTCTACTTCCATCCGAGTCTCTTCCTCTCTTGCACTCAGATCTATCATTTCTTGGGCACACTCGAGGAACGATCGCTCTCTAGGCAGTCCGTCCCTCCTCCCAGTCTCCGTAGCCAACTGAACCTTGAGTATTGTCGAAAGGAATTCCATCCTAGCTTCGACCTCTCCCACACTCATGGTTTCACGCATTTTCTCAGTTATGCGGTTGTACTTCGCCACTGTCCTCTTGTCTGGCGTTGGGACCGACGCTCCCTGAACATTTGAAAGATATCTTCTTCCGGCGTCCATCGGCCCCCTCTGAAAGCCTTCTTCAAACGCTCCTTGATCACTGGCCATGGTGTCTCCTCGTCCGCTTGGATTTGGTTGAGGATGTTCCTCCTCACTCGGCACACGAGAGCTGCCTTCAGTGCTTCCGCGTCTCCCAGGTTCACAAGGTCCTCCGCCACCTTTGCTTCGATTCTTGACATGAGGCGGTCTCCACCTTTCAAGAAGTGATTAAGCTCACCTATCTCGCCCCCGAATCGTTCCAGGTCTGCGATTGCTCTCCGTAGATCCTGCGTGGTCGCTGCCCTTATCTTCATCCACTCCAATGCATTGGCGTGCGCCTCGGCCAATGTGTCTCTAGGTAAGGGAGGGATCTCCTGTATCTGAGGTATCTGCGGTACTTGAGGTATCTGAGGTATCTGAGGAATCTGCGGAACCTGAGGGGCGATCTGAGGAATCTGCGCTATCGGCATTTCCTGAGGTTGCGGAATTTCAGGTGCGTTCAACACTCCTGGTCGAATCAAGCCCTCTGTCGGCATCTCGCCTTTTCCTTATGACTAGGAGAAGAGAAAAAAAAATGAAAAGAAAGAAAGAAAAAAAAAATTTTACTTCCGTGTTCTCCTGACGTTGTCCCGGGTTTCGGCACCAGTTAAGCGTCGGCGGGCTTTGAAAACAAAAAAAAAGAAGGAAAAAGGATCGAGAAACAATACTCACGGCTTCTGATAAAACACTGCTTTATTCGTTCAATAATCTGCCTTATATACAATTGTTATGTTTATTTACATTACAAGATGGTATTAAGGCTGATATCGCCAGTCTCCGGTCTTTATCTTATATATATATATATATATATATATATATATAAATATATATAAATATATAAATTTATTTTTAAATATTCAATATTATATAATTATGTTAAATTTGTACACTTAATATAAAATATCGCCATTTTTTTTTTAACCACCGCCCACACCCGTAATCAAAATGGAATGTCTGCTCCTATGATCACAAGCATAAGTAAAATATTGTCTCAAACACTTTCCTCTATTTTTAGTATACTTTACGCGGTAGAGTTGAATGTGGTATAAGATATTAACTCCTAATAGAGATAAACTGCAGTTTTTCACTATGCCAATACAATGGCTTCAGCTTCTTAATTCCGTGGATTTTATGATACACCATTACTTTAGAATTCTTAACATTTATATCGATATATAACGAATGAAAATTGCTATAGAACAGCTGTTCAATGTGGTTTAAAACAATCTATAATCAAACAATAAATTATGCCCTCACAAAGAGCGAGCTAATCCGACATCTCTTTGACCGGCGATGCCAAACACTAGCTGGGCTAAAGACCACTAATGGGGGCCGATAGGGTCCGGAATCATATCTCGGGTCCCCTTCCCCCCAAGGCCCCTCCTCAATATCTGCATCCTCTCAAAGGCCGCCTAATTGCTGCCCCAGCTGCACCGGCAAAGGAATCCCCTCGGTGCATTATTGCATGTATTAGAGCCCCTACAAAAGTCTTTTGTCCTCCCTCCAACTTTCATCCAGGTAAACAGGACTTTGATGCAACTCGGTGCACTTTAGGGCTTTATCAAGTGTGCAACAGTGCATTGTCCCTCCCCTGCATTCGCAAACAGATAACATCACGGCAGTTTGACTCTGTGAAGGAGCTTGTCCTCTGAGCGAAAGGTTCTATAGTAATTGTCCTCTCACATGAATTTATTATTAACTCCTTTGTATATTTGGATGGTGACTACTAACTGCTCTAGAGAGTTCGTCATAATTCCTTTTTACGTCAGTACATTTAGGAAATAATGGTATATTAGGCCTTTTAATTTTTTTTTCACTCTAATAGAAATTAGTGACCATTTATTAGAAAAAGTCACATTTCAAAAATAAAAAAAAAATTACGCATATATATATGTATATATATATATATATATATATATATATATATATATATATATATATATATATATATATATATGAAACAAACGAAAATTCAATTATAATAAGTATTCTGAATAATATACGCTACAGAAAGAAACTATTTCTTTTTTTTATGCTTGTAGCAAGGCCTGGTGTATTTCGGTTTTGGTGTATTATTTTCAAAACAGTTAACACCCCTACAAAATCACAAATCTGGTATAACAGCGATTTTTGGATTCCTTCATAAGCGGAGTCCAAAACTAGAATTTAAAAAAATCCGCTCTCCCCACGTCCGCCAAACTGACTTTCACACCAAAAAGGGTGTAATGATTTTAATAAAACTTGCCTAAAGTATTTTCCTTAACTCCCTAAATTTATATTAATGACATACTTTCCTCAATATAAACTGGAAAAAACGATTTTACGATGAATACTGAATTTTATTCGCGAATTACTCAAAAATCACACTTGATACAATGTGAATGCTTGTTTGATCGGTAATGAACTTAAAAAAAATTGGTCAACTTGGTGCAGAGATCAAATGTTTTGAAATTTGTCCATATGTTCTAAAGCAAAGTCGATTTATTTGATTATATATGTCGGAAATTTATAACTAGCAGTTGAGAATTTTGCTTGTTATCTAAATAATTTGATTTAAAAATTTTTTTTAAAATATCTTAACGAGGCAATTTTCTTATTTAATTGTTCTCAAGAGTGTTAAGGAATGCCTTAAAAGTATTTCAACACGCCAAATTTATCTCATAAATGACTACTTGGAAATAATAAACCGTTTTATAATAATTTGTAGCGTTTTTTATTGTTAATTCAGTCAATAGATTTTTTTTATACGTTGTGTGTTTATATTTATTTTAAAATAAATAAACTAAAAAATGTTGCCTTTCATTTTGAGGAAGGGTAGAATGAAATAGAAGGAGTGACAAAACTTATTTCTTCTGAAAAAAACTCATGGTTCGCCCAATAATAAATTTTTAAGATTAGACGAAAGCTGAATTCATGAAACTTAGTTTTCTGAGGTGTTATGCAATCGAAGAAGTCAATTTCAATTGTTTTTGTTTAATTATTTCAGCATCCAGGCTGGATCGGACATCTAAACTCCTTGGTATGCTATTTTGTCCGACACACTTGAACGACTTTACCATAAGTTGAAAAAAGTTTTCAATGAAATGAAATATGTCTTTCTGTTTTAATAATTTTGATTTTTTTTTTTTTTGTTATTCTTGGTATGTTATCACGTATATATATAACCACGAGTTTGGACGGCTCAAGTTTGTGCCAAATAGTTCACAATTAGCGTCATGTTAAATTATATCGTTACCATGTTTAATGAATCAATGCATATTATTAATATTAAGTATCAATATAATGTAAACATCTCACATCTCTAACCTCAAGTCCATAAACATGCACATTTTTAGCATAATAAAATAAACCTAGATTTGATACGATGCCACGTCAACTCCACTACACGCATAATAGGAGACAACTTACAGCGACAGCTCCAACGAAGTGTTTTTTTGTTTATGCCAAAATATTCCAGAGGGCACAACCGATGGGTTGACGGAAGCTCACGGTCAATTAGATCTAGGAGCAATAGAGGAGGCAGTGGCTTTGCCTGGGCCATTCATCATGGAGACAAATAGTCCGCCAGTGCCATCTATCATAGCTTCGCCATAGAGGCAGATTGTTTTTCTTCTTGCTCTTGCGGTCGGTATATGTGTGGTTGCTGTTGTTGTCTTAAAACGGATTATCGAGGCTGGCTTTCGGATAATGTCCACAACAAACTTATTACTGCTGAATACGTAGAACTGATCTATTACTGAAGATTTTCACAGCTACGAGTTCATAACTAATGTTATGAGACATTTTGAGTCATTGAGTCAGATAAGTTAGGTAATAGAAAAGAAATGATGGTCTCAGATTTTTCGTTACGAGAAAGAATAATGGGAGGATATAAACAACTTTACTGCATGTAGAAAAAAACTAGAAAATGAATAACTAATGAAACGAATATGTAATTATTTAATTACTTTGAATATAAAATAGTATAAAAAGAAACAACGAATTCTACTGAAAATATTTTGGTGAAGCACCGTTCCAAGATATTTAATATTTTAAAATTTGCAAACATAATATTTATTTTTATTTTTATTTTTTTCATCTGTCATCCAAAAAAGTGGGTAATTAATGACTCGACTGTCACAAAAGGATACAAACAAATAAATGAAATAAATAAAAATATTAATATACTTAGCTGTGGGGATCAGCAAAATTTTCTAACATCAAGCGCATCCAATCCTTCCAGTCTAAAGTCCTTCGAACAATAGTCGATGCTCCTTTCTATGTATCCAACAAAACCCTACATCATGACCTTAACATCCCATTTGTCCTAGACCTTATCCCAGAAAAGTTCTCCAAATTTCACCAGAACCTTACTTACCACCCAAATCCTCTTGCACAATCCCTATCAAGCATCTCCCATCCCTATAATCCTCCAAGAAGGTTGAAACGGCAGTGGCCTCGCGACCTTTTGTAAATTATATAAATTGGAGTTCTGGCAATGGCCAGATTCTTCACTCAAGACATGTGGGTATGTGGCTAAAGTGCTCTCGACCAATCTCCGCTGGCTTTAGTACCAGTGACGCGGTTGGAAGAGTAGCGCAGGGTTCTCCTGGAGTTCCCTCGCCTGATTGTATATAGGTATGCATGTTATTTTTTTTTTTTTTTCCTTAGTTTTAATTTTCTTATTTTTTAGGTTATTTTATTTTATTGTCTATTGTATATACTTTTGATTATTATTTTGTTCTATTTATTTTATTTTTTTGTACATATGGTGTGAATGTCATCCTACCTCACTATAACCAATGTCGAACAGACAGATTGTTATAATACTCAATAAAGAAATTAAAAAAAAAAAAAATATACTTAGAAAATGTAAAGAAGTTAAAAACCGTTCTCATTTTATCCATTATTTATGATCTCATCTTCTTAAAATCAATAAAAATAAAATTGGAATATTTATATTTTTGTCTTTAATCATATGGATAGAAAAAAAACTTTATTCTGGGACTAAGTCCCTTTAGAATAACAATATTGTACAAAAAAATAGAATATTACTGGCCTAAATGTTTGAAACAAAAAATAAAATTGATAAAATAAAATAAAAAGTAAAGAAAACCTTAGGTGCACAAACTATATACAATACAGATAAAACTATGTACAGAGCATTTAAAACTATGAACAGAACACTTAAAACTACGAGCAGAACACTTAAAACTACGAGCGAATCACTTGAAACTATGAAAAAAACTATATATAAGGTTTGAACAACATAAACATACACTTTGAAAAATGAAGAACGAAAAAGAGATAGAATGAGTTCATTTCATAAAAAAAAAACCTTAGTTGAATATATATATATAAATAAACATTTAATTATAAACATTTAATGTATGTATTGTAATTCCTATGTCGATAGTAGGAAATGAATGTACTATCTCTTACCAAGTATTATGATTATATGATTGCTACGCAATACATATATAATATTAATAGTTTGCTGGTATCTAACTGTTTTTGGAACAGGAATTGGAATAGGAGGTTTTGAATGTGTATAGGGAAGGGGTATGTCGAATTTTGATCGGGAGGGAATTCCAAAAGTTGACAGAGCGGGCTATAAAGGAATTTTGGAATGAGGCAGATCTATGAGAAGGGATGCATTGGTCTGAGGGTCGAGATCTTGTAGTGAGCGAATGGATGAAGGACTTAAATTGGAGAAGGTTGTAGGAATAAGAAGGACGATGATCGGTAATGATTTGATAAAGGAAAGTGCCTAGGAAATATTGTCTTCTTAAGGAGGGGAAGAGCCACCCTAACTCAGTGTAGTGGTGGGAGACACGGGAGCGTCTCGGGCTCCTGATTACAAATCTTACAAAGCTATTCATAAGTCTTTTGAGTCTATCACGGAGTTCCACCGAGAGGTGTACTATACTGTGAATTTCAAACACAACTCGGAAAAGCCATGCTATCCGAGATTTTATGGATGGTTCATGATTCCATTCGCTGCTACTATAAATTAATAATAATAATAATAATAATAAAAGGCTTGTCGAACCCGAAGGTTCGATGCCGACACCACCAATCGCTTATTACACACCTCCCTCCACCGTTCGCCGTCCAAACCCAGTCCCTTCAGATCGGCTTTAATGCAATCCACCCACCTTCACTTACTATAAATTAACATAAAATAAAATAAAATTTTGTAAACGCATGCTGGCATATGACACACGCTAATGAACTGACCTTTAAATACACTCTAAAGGATGCCACTTGAGCGTGAGAGAACAAGCTACCACGTTACTAATTTCGTTACTAATCGTAGCGTTATGAAAAAATGCTGTGTATTAATGTTGTCACGGTTTATTTCTGTACCCCCGAGACCTGACGTACTCTAAAAAAGACCTGACTGATCACCGTCTCAAAATAGTCGGCTCTTGCGCCCTCAGAACGTCAGTCACCAACTTAAACAAGGTACCACTATCTAACTGTCAAGAGATCTTGAAGTCAATTATAGCATTGTATGCACTCGTGGTAATTATATAAGGCACAAGAAAATAAACGATTCTCTTTCAAGAGTTTGTATAACTAATTTTGGAGGGATTACAGCAAAGAATGACCAATTCCAAATATGTATTTTTTAAAATTCTGAATATAGAGATAAATTCGCCATAAAAATAACATTTATCTTTATCATTACTTAAAATTTATACTAAACGTAGTGAAGGAGCAGCTACTGCACTGGTATTTACAATGAGTATGTCAAAGAGATAGATTAAGAACATGAGTTGCCGATTAATATAAAGACCATCATATGCCGAACAAAAATAAAGAATCGTACTTATAATTGTCCAATTCAAAGGCATTTATTATCTATTCATGCAGAATTGTTATACATATCATCACCAGTTACGATCATTAATCTACCCAACTTTCAAATTTGTTACTTTAACATGGTGCCGACGGTATGCAAAATAGTAAAAAAATCAACGTATAAAAATATTTCGAGACCACTGAGTTAAACAGTAAATATTTTGCCCTATTGCTAATAAAACATGTGATGTTACAGCTATATACGCTATAGCTTTTATCTAACGTCATATTGTAACTTTATGTTATAATGCTGTACACTAGCAGATCCAGGATTTAATTTTGGGAGGTTTCAGCCCGAAATTTTTTTTTTCAAATACATAACGATAATTAATTTTAAAAAATAAAGAAAGAAATTAACTACCTATTTAAAATGGTATTTAAGTGATTCTTGAAGTCCTATTAAATGTAATTAAAGGAACAATAATACTTCAAGAGATAATTTTTAAAATTTTTGTTTCTATAAAACATGGTTATATTTTACTGCTCTCCCGTAGATTCGCCTGTGATACTGTGGATAATAATAATAATAAATCAAACCCCTATCAAGAACAACATCTATGATAATTACTCGTTCTACAGGTATCGACACCTGTTTCACGATTCTTAATTAATCCAAGCCAATGGCTATATTCCCTCATTTCAACAGCCAAAATGGTTGTATACAAAAATATGTTGTTTGTATTGGTCTGTTACAGGTCCCGCAATTATAAAAGTGAAAAGGTGCTAACTCTGCAATCAACTTCATTTTATGAAATCTAATATTCTTCACAATACTTAATTTTTATAATTTTTCTTAGTTGAGCGACCAAAGTTATCATTAGAAAGGTTTAATGAAAAGTAATCTTGTCAATAAGAGCAAAAAAAAAAAGATTCTTTTTGATATCTTCGACTTAGATTCTTTTTGATAATAACAGCGTCCTTAACACAAAGGTGTTATGTTCTAAATAACGTTTGATTTGTATTTCTGAATTATCTGAGATAATGATCAGAACCGCTCATAGCCTCCTTTATTTGCAGAGTGGCTGTCGATATATTTTCCCGGACTTCGACTATGGTTGGTGTATGGGGGGCTGTCTACCAGGGTAGAAATGAGACTCAAAAGACTCATCAATTGTTTAATAAGATACATCTTTAGGATTTCCAGGCGTTCTCATGTTTCCTGTTCGTACACCTAGTTGAAGTGGCTTTATCCTGCTTCCCGACGGCAAGTCCTTCTTGGTGTTTTCTTTTTCAAAGTCTTCAGAACAAAAACCTTCCTATATCTTAAAACGTCTTACTTTACGCTCCTCTAACCACTCTCTCAATACCAGATCTCAACATATAAATTTATATATCCCCTCCCATAAAACTACTTAATTCATTAGCGCTACCTCCTATTGGAACTCTCTACCTACTTCCATACGCCAATCCTCGTCCAGAAATTCCTTCAAACAACTCCTATTCCAACACATACTTCATATTCAAACTTCCGCAAACATGTAAAATCTACTTGCTTCTGTACAATGTATAAGTCAATCAACTGCTTAATTGCAAATAACATATTAACAGTTATTTAAGCATCGTTCTGTATACTTCAAGCCAGACTAATGTTCATAATTACTCTGCTGTTATTCTTAGGATACTGTAGTCTCAGAATAATTTTTTTTTTCATTCATTCATATGTACTTTCCCTTTTGTTTGCATAAAAAAAAATTACTAGTGTTTATATGCCTAATTTTTATATTGTCCTATTCTTCTAACAAGAACAACGGAAATTAAACAAAATTTGGAAAAGATAATCGATCAGGTGCCTTAATTAAGAAGACTTCTTATACCAAATTGCTTCAGCAACTTCCACAGAGTATCGCTAATCTTAAAACACTTTTTATAACTCTAACATTATTATGTTATTACATTGATATACTTATTATAGTTTATATGATGAAAAGAATGAAAGAACAAAGTAATACAGTTTATGAATGAAAACAATTTTTTTCTCTTCATATCTTCAACACAACTGTCATAGATGTGACTGATAATCAACAAATGTGTTGTTGAATTCAATAGTTGGCCTTTTTTGCTGGAACATAATTCTGTGGGGCATATATCCATAAAGTTTATATGTGTATGAGTATGAATTTAATATTTGACTGATTTTCAATTTTGGTTTGTGTTCAGTGTTATTTGTTGATTGTTAATTTATTTCAAAGTTATATTGTAAGCTTTGATATTTACATATATTTTTCACCAAAGATGACTATAAGGTTTATTGAGAACCGTAAGATAAAATAATGAATGAAGACTTTGTAAACCCGATTTGAGGCTCCATTTCCTCAAATTACGGCTCCTCCTCTTCTGTAATTGGATCAGCCCCCGACCCTTCGTCCTAAGGAACTCCTCCAGAAGGAAAAGTGATTCCTTTCGCTGATGAAGAAGGAATAAAACACCTGAACCACCGTCTCTGAGATTAACAGCTTCTTGATCAAATAAATCTGTTGCTGGGTCGTAATTAGAAGATTGGATTAGAACAAGGTCTTTTCGAACCGATTTGTATGTAATAGAATCAGATAATTATGCAAAATGGTTCAGGACACCTAGGACTGATTATTTTTTAATAATCATTGTGATGATTTTAAACGAATTGGTTAATGAAGATTCTGTATATAAAGAATAGAGTATAGGTGTGAATTTTTTTTTTTATCATTAGAGGCCGCATTAAGGTTAGGCAGTGATAATGCAGGCCGTAGCAACCTTTTTATATTTTACTGTTGCTATCTTGATTTATTACTAAATATAGCTACACACATATATTTATAAATATATCTACATATGTATTCAATTTAATTCTATTAATTTTAAATTTTTCTTAACCTATAAAATTTAATAATAATCCATTCAAGTGCTGGATTAATGAAGACTGCTCGAAAACAAGCGGATGCCCCAGCTCGTGGTATAGAGCATAGGTACCTGGCCGCATGTGGCCTGCGCGAGATATGTGCGACCTACAAACCTTTTGCACGATATTAATTTATCGCGCTAGAAGATAGAGGCGCTAGAATTACTTAATATTTATTTAAGTAAGTTACAAAAATTTGAAAATTTATAGAAATAAGTTGAATATTTGTATACGGATGTGTATTTAGTGATAAATAAAAAAACAAAAGTAAAATATAAAGAAAATGTTGCCACCACCATTAGCACTGCCAAAGCTCACTGCGGCTATGACTTAATCTAATTATGAAAAGGTTTCCCACCTAGAGTATAGAGTGTGCTTTTGAATGTAGTCTTCGGTTCTGCCTAAATCTGGTTGAATCGGCGAAACGTTGAAGGTTTTTTTTATTCTTTACCTGCACTTTAGATACAAAAAGCTTTGTGGTAGATATTTATTTATAACCTAAGATTGAATTTATTTTTCTTGGTAAGTGTTTTAATTGTTTACATTAATAGTACTGTACACAATGCCGGCCTTAAACATTAGGAGGCCCCAAGCAATGACGTAAACTCCTTCCCAACAAAAAAAAAAAAAAAATTAAATATAATTTTAACCTATTTTAAATTATGTAATATTTGAATTTTATTTCATTCAATATTACTCTAATACAGCAGCTTTATTGATAGGAAGGCTGAATGTGTATCATTTTTAGCGTTTGATTCTAAAGTTCTCGTTTGATGAACAGATTATTTAAAAAAATTATTTCATCAATACCAATAAACCTTCTCAAAGAATACTATTTTTACGGAAAAATATAATGTAGGTCGGGGAAATCTCAAATGTTTAATATAATTATTTATCCATGAATAAAGTCATGTTTTTGTTCATTTAGGCATATTAGTCAAACTACGTGGTGCGGTACATTTTATAAATATTTGCCTAAAAATTGTGTACCCCCCACGATTCATTTAAGGTACATCCTCACAAAATTCGACTGGTGTACTTGCTGCCATCGATGATACTTAGATACTATATCAAAAAAATGCAATTTACTACAGAGGTCCAAATTTGTACTCAGAATAAATCTGAAATATTGGACCTAATCTCAATTTAAAAAAAAAAATATGTTTAAGGTAATTATGTTCGTAGTGCGATGCCATTAGGTAGCAGGTATGATCTGATCATACGGAATTTGGATTCATATGATAAAGCAAGAAATTTTTTTATTAACTTAGAAATTCACAATATAAAATTATTTTACGCATGATAGTGAATGCCTCTTCGTTATAATCAAGCAATAAAACTGTTGGTAGTGAAATTTTAAACATAGTAAGTAGTACATTAATGAAATATATGCAAGAACCTAATTTTATGAAGATAGTGTGAGAAAAAAAATTAAAACCTATTAAAAAATATAAATAAAATAAAATAAACAGATATATTAAAGAATC
Source organism: Nezara viridula (assembly GCA_928085145.1). Classification (NCBI taxonomy): domain Eukaryota; kingdom Metazoa; phylum Arthropoda; class Insecta; order Hemiptera; family Pentatomidae; genus Nezara; species Nezara viridula. The sequence continues at coordinate 211,031,692 of OV725077.1, forward strand.
ATATCATAGTTTACTTTGATTTCTAGGAAAATTATTGAATTGTCCGAGTTGGTGAATAGTTTGCGTCTTAATTTCTTCTCCAGTTTATTAAGGAGGTTATAATTTTCTTTCAGAATTTAAATCACATTTATAGAAGAGCGAAAATTTTTTTGTTTCGTATATAATTTTATTTTTATTGGTGAATCACGTTTTTAATCGATAATATAAAAATGTAGAAGGATAGTGTTTCATAAATCCTGGTTCTGTGATAAATCAGAATTGATGTCGATATGTAGATATGATACGCCATATATTAACCAAACAGGAATGAATAACTTATGGACCATAAGAGCTTCCAGAAGACAGACTGGACGAAGACATTATGCAGATGCGAGGACGAACGACCTATGAGCTCCCGATCAACATGGAGCTGGAAGGTCCTCACTCTTCCTTTCCCCAACATTAGTTCCAGGGCTGACCCTTCCATTTCAATAAATATTGGATTATCCACGCGCTGAGGCCTCCGATGACCGGTGGGGGTGGCGGCGATACTTCAAGTTGGGGGAGTCAACTTGTTATCGTCTATTGTTAGCGCAGTTTCAGGATGCCTTATTCGTGTGCCTCAATGTACCTTATTCGATTATAAATTGCAAAAACTGATTCCTGAAAAATCCGAAAAATCTTAATATATTACATATCCAAAGATATATACAATTATTGCTAAACTTAGCATAGAACAAATTCCTTCCCTTTTAAAGAATTTTTCCCTCGTTGGGAAGTGACCATAATGAAAATATTGTACCGTGATGCACATTACTGCTTGATTATTCTAGCCATGATTTACATATAAATTCAATAAAATATTTATTTTAAAATTAATAACTTATTAGTTAAAGATAATAGAAAAGAAAATCAGCCAAAAGTTTATCGCTTTTGCCTAATCTATTGTAATTTTAGAAATGAGCAAAAGGATGCAATAGAGAATGAATGAAGAAGTAAAGTGTGATGGTCGATAAATTCATTCTTGATGTATTTATTAAGTGTGCATTTTTACATCATGTACAAACAAAAGAGAAATAATTGGAAAGCAATTAAAAAAATTAAATAAAAAATAAATAGTATAAAAAAGTATTAATTATACTTGTATGTATTGGTAATATAATATAAGGTCAGTAGTATAAGTCTTCTGTAAACACAATATTTACAATCAGCCAAGGGAATTCCGAACTAAGCTTCCTTCCATCTACAGAGGGAAAAGCAAGACTACAGAAGTTCCCTGAGCTACTCTCTCTGTCGCCGCCTCACTGGTACTAAATGCCAGTGGAGAATGAGAAGTTATAGCCACATACACTCATGTCTTGAGTGTAGAATCTAGCCATTGCCGAAACTTCATTTACACATTTTACAAAAGGTCCCATGGCCACTCCTTTTCAATCTTCGTGGAGGAAGGTAGTGATGGATGAAGCTAGACACGGATTGTGGTAGTGAATTTAGAATATATAGAACCAAAGGGACATTAAGGTCATGAAGTAGGGTTTTGTTGGTTACGTAGAATTGACCATTGATTATTATTCGAAGGACTTAGAATCGGAAAGATTGTCGTGTAAATTAGTTTTTTTTTTAAAGCTAATACATGATATTTTCTAATTAGCAGCCAGTTAACGGTTTTTAATTGGTTGTTACACATTACATGAAACAACACATTACATACATTACATGAAATTATTTAGTGACTTTATTATTATTATAACACTTGTGCATTTATAACAAGAGACACGACCGACAGATGCGTTAGAAGACGGATCCTTTCGACCCTCGACTTGGATTCCCATTTCCATGGAGTGGCCGTTAGATGAGGGACCCCGATCCATCCTGTCCAATGGCGCTTGGCTAACTATCCACCGGTCCATCTTTACGGCCCCCAGCTCCTCCAATAAAACAAGGTCCCTCCATAATCCAAGGTCTCTCCTCCGTCAATTTCCCTAAAATCGGATTGAGCTCCTGTCGAGCAGGGATCTCCAACGAACCATGTATCCTGGGGTCCGGGCTATATATCTTCATTCACCCTTTTGTTGCCTTTATTTGTTGCTACCCAGCCTCCACTGTTGAGCTATTCCGCAATTTAAAAAAACATTCTTTTACTTAGCATATTTAAACTTTCTTATATTAGCAATATTTTTACAATTATTGTTTACCGGTGAAAATTTAATAATAATTTTAAAAGTTGCAATGTTCTCGATAATATTAATTCCCCATTCAAAGTTATTCAAAATGCGATATAGTTTAAATTAAATATGCAGCATAAAATGTAATTTGTTTAACTTTTTTTTTCATTTTCTTTTTTTTTGGGCCATCTAAATGGTATAATTAATCAGATTCGTGGTATACTGGCTCTACAATAAAATTGAAATGGTAGCATAAGTTCGTTGAATTTTAGTTGAATTGTGTTTTTTTTTTATTTTATTTTCAACCCTCCCCTCCCTGAAGGCAATACGGGTACTTGCATCAGTGGGATGTTACTGTTACATAACAACCCACTGTTGCATTTTTTGGCTTTTACATTATTTTTCTGAGCTGTGCACATAGCTTGCTCTTCTCTTCACTTGCATTTTCTTTTCTTCTCTTCTTATTCTGGTGGCCTCCCCGGTGCAGCTTCTCTTCTTCTTCCCAAAGAGAAGTAAGTTGGTAGAACAACTTCTTTCCATCCATGTATAAATCGTATTTGTCTTTGGGCATAAGTTGAGGAAGATCTCTCTCTGTTACGACAAAGAGACCTGTTTCTCTCAACAGTTTCGCCCTCAGTGACTCATAGACCTTACAGGTAAGTACTACATGCTCAGCGGTCTCCGGTACCCCACAACTTGGACATAGGGGATCGATATTTATACCATACTGAACGAGCTTTGCTCGGAAACCCCCATGCCCCATGAGAATCTGTGAAATCCAGTAGTCCGGGAGGACCCAAGTCGCTTCTAGTCGCGAACTGACGGTGGGGAAGTACTTCCTTAGGGTAGCTCCTTTGGGAGTCTTCAACCACCGTCGGTTCCAGTCCTCTACTGTATCCTCCCGGAGGATCTTCTTCCAGTTTCTTGGATCATCTCCTATTCTCACTCGGAGGTAATCCGGTAGAGCCGCTAAGCATTCTCTCCTAATCTTATACCCGTAGTAGTATTCTCTCAGCAGGAAGTCGAGAGGTTTTCCTCCTGCTAAGACCTGCACAGCCTCATGAGACACCGTCCTGAATGATCTGGATACTCGAAGCAGAGCCATCCGCTGAATCGTGGCCAACCTCATTTCTGTCTGTGCGAGAAATTTTGGCTCCAGGCAGGGGACGCATACCTCAGGATACTCACAATAACACCTTTATAAATTGTCATAGTTGCTGGGTACCTGAGGCCCCAAAATGCGCCACCAATTCGACTGAGTCCGTTAAGGGTTAGTGCTACCCTATTTCTCATTAAATTGTGGTTTCCTACAGGATACCCATCTCTCCAAGATCGATGGCGAATAAACCTTCTATAGTCCCCCTTAAAATCAACTTTTGCAATAGAACATCCCACCTGATTGTCTGCTTTTAGTGATGGAGAAGGACCAATAAAAAACTGCTTATAGAAACTGATCGATTGTGTTTCCTGATATAAAGATGTGCAGGATAAGATGAGCGGAGCATGTAGTTGGGAGCAATCCTTTATGAACCATCAACACAACAATAAATGCCTCAATCGTAGGCAAGAGATCACGTGTGAAGCTAAAAACCAGATGGAAAGATCTAATCAACAAAGATACAACAGATATGACGCTGTTAACTGGAAAGAAATAAGCAAAGACAGACAGAATCAGAGAATGATGGTAAAGGTAGCAAACGATCTACAAGGTCTTGGCAATGTCAATAAAAAAAAAAAAAAACCTTATATTTCACTATAGTTTCAAGAAATAACTTTTGCGGTTCTAATATTCAATTGCAACACTGTAACCATTTATTTTGTTACAATGTAAGGTGTTATTTACCACAACAGGGTCACCATGTTCTAGTTACATTATTTTTATTATAAAAATAATAATAAATTATCTTAAAGATAATTTTTCTTAAGGAACTGGAAAATAGTTTTTCTTATCTTCACGATTTGACAGTAGTAGCTCTGGAGGCATTGAGAAATTCTTGATGAATAGATGCACCGACACTTTTCCAGGATATGTTCAGTGCTCAAGGCACGGTTAGCTGTGGTGGAGGATTCCCTTTAAAGAGGTTCAGCCTAGTGTATCCTATCCTCCCTTATAATCAACTTCTAAAATATATATTTAATAAAACCTCGCCACAGATGTAGGCACTAGAATACATAATTCTCTAATTGTTTCTTCAATTTGAAGGGGGAAATTAACCATATGATAATTGGGAATGGAGAAAACTTATATTATCATCTGAGGATTAGTGACGCGATTTTTCTGACTGTGTTACTTGTCTTCTTCGTTGACTTGAATATGCAGCTATAAATAATGGAGACAAATCGAGCAATGAGCATTGCCATTCCGATAAGCAGCCACTTATAACAACCGATTCCCACAGGACACTCGATGCCTACAAGACAGGATCGTGAGCAAACTAATCTAAGAGTGCACTTGGCTCTCAGTACGCGATAGGAGAGCGCTCTAGGAGTTAATGGCTGCATCAATCCCTCTCGCCGCTCATATTTGACAAGGCGATTATTCAGATAGCCCTGGTCACGAGCCTCTTCCCCTATCGTACTTTGTCCGTATGTAACTTTTTATTTTACTCAATCTGGGGCGTGATTATTTCCTCATCTCTAAGGAATATTGGTACATTTTTTGCAAGCAATTATCCTTAATGGTACCAATGAGAGATGGCTCTGAGAAGGAATGCGAATCACAAGTGAAGCTATCTATGAGCGGTTAGCTCGTTTCCTCTCTGTCAGATTACATGTCCTCTGTTTTTATTAATGTCATTCTTGTGTATTATACGAAAAGCATAGAACATAATTTTTTTTTTGTTATCATCCTTATGACATTTTGTAATTTATAATATAGAATGCCCAGTGACGCCGAACGTAAGGCCGGCACCGAGAATACCCCTTAAGTTTATACTTACATGCTTTGCAGTTTATAAATCGTAGTAATGCTCAAAAATTATCTTTAGAACACGGGACCGATCCAATGATTCTCATTATGGACAAACCTAAAGTATTTTTTACGCCATTTCCAATAAATCCAGTACGTAAGTAGCAATTCAATCTCAGCTCTCAAGTTGTTTATTTATTTTTTTTTTGTCTATAAAATATGTATTTGTGCCTGTCAATAATAAGTTGGCAATCAGCAAATGTGATGGCAATAATGATATAATGACATGGCAGGCATGGGGAAGGAATGTACTCAGCAGTACCTCTTCCCTAACTTGTTCCAATTACGTAGGTTGTCTAAGGAAGGAGATCCCTCATCCAACGCCTTTTTAGTCTCCTCTTCATGTTCTGAGGTATGTCAGCTGTGGCCACATCTCTTATAAGTCTGTTATTATGCCCATTTAAATTTGTGTAAAATCGTTGATATATAGTCGTTATATGTTGGTCAACTGTTGGAAAGTGGTTCAAGTTATTAAAATTTAAATTCTGCAACAATCCCATAATATTTTCCATTAGAAAACATATTCAACAAATAAACAAAAAAATAAAAGCTCCAAGTCACAAAGGAATAACCTGAAATGAACTGGCTGATATACAGCCATTGAGTGGTGTAGAACATCTATTTTCCTACCTAGAACATCTATGTTGTACAGTAAAGAAACTTATAGCTACTTTATAAACGTACGCTTTGAACGTATTTTAACAATACAATCCCATCTGAAACAACACAATCATTAGAGATACATTGAAATGAAATTCCTCAAACTTATGTATTTGCGCATCCAAAATATAATTAAATAACCAATTTTTCAAATTTGGAAGATAAAATAAAGAGCTTTCTACAAAGAAGGAACAGAAATTTTCCTTCAGTTAGTTTGTTAATGGATGACCCTACATGTAGTAAATATGAAATTTTTAATTTCCAGATGGCGATGAGACTCATGAATGTTTAATTCTGTCGACTATACTTTTCCTGCTTCCGTGTTTGGTCAGCTATGAATCTTAAGTGAACTTTAGAAGGTTGATAACCCTAATGATTAAACATTCTTCGTAAAATGGAATGAAAAACAAGGGAATTCCAATTTCAACGATATGAGTAGCAGACGGTGTTTCCGGGGATTAGCGCCAGACTGCCCTACCGACTGGAAGAAGCACGAACAAGAAGTTCGAGATAGCCATGTACTGACGAAGAATAATTTTGGCTAGTTTCAGTTTTGTATGGCCGCCTTCTCGAGTTCACTGGACTTGAGGTTATAATTAAAGGATTATGGCTTCCATCAGTTTCTTCCTTGTTATCACATTTTGCCTGCAGCTGCGCTTTCCACGATCTCTCGACTTCTTGAGCATTTGAACTGCGTCTCATTTACCAATGCTATTTCAGATTCTCATCCCTCTCCTCTCCCCCCAAATTGGTAGTTCTGTCATTACTATTCGCCAAAAGTTCTTGGGTTGTTATTATCAAACATATCTCTTATTTTACCTTTGATACGGATCATATAGGAATTGATAACATTTTAAGCATGGAAAATGTTCTCGTCCAGCAGAAATGTTAATGTTGCCTAGGTAAATCGAGGAAGAGTTCTCACACCCAACCCCTTCTTGAAAAACCTAGTTAAAAACGAAAAGTAGTACGAAACAGACATTATGCAGGTAATGATAGTATGCAAAGGATGATACAGCACCTTTTTTCATAAAAAGCTCAAACGATTTTGGTTACCAATTTAAAATTAAATAGCCTTTCACACCAGGTAGGTATAAACCTCATTGAAATAGTTTGATAATGCTTAATTGCCGATTTTCTAAAAGGTTTTTTACTCTAGAGTATCTTTAATCTTGTTTATTTGAAATAATTAACCATCTCCTATTATTAATATTGATAAAAACTTGATTATAATAAACAATGGAGTAATATGATGAGAAATTATTTCTCAGGTTGAAAAAACTTTTTGCCGGAAATACAAGTGATAATATACAATATTTGTATAGTACATCTTTGGAAAGCTGTGGATTTTATTCCCCATACATCTTTGATATTCTTGAGTACCGTAGCACCACCATCTATTTCTTAGCTGATGACATTATAATTCCTTCTTCTCACGAAAATCATTGAAGATCTTAAAAAAGAGTTCGAAAAATGAAAATTAAACTACATGAAACCAAATCCATCCACGTAAGTATTTCTCTTAGAAAATCCTCCTGCCCAGCTATAACTATTGACAACAACTCAGTGCCTTTAAAAAACTTTTTATACTTAAAACACTTTATTCAGAAATATTACAATTTGTCACAGTTTAAGGACACTTATAATAGAGTTCAGAGATTGCATTCATACCGTATGTACAAAAATATAAATAAATAAAGTAATAACAAAAGAATAAGAAAAAAGAACAAAAGAGTAAAGAAAAAAAAAATATATATACACATAAGTAAATAAAAATAGAAATAGAAGTAAAACAAACAACTTATATAAAACATACCTATAACATTATTTACAATTTGCCAGGTGATCTCCGAACCAATCCTGTCCCCTCCACATGTGGAGGGAAAAGGGAGGCTTAGGAGATCCCTACGCTTCTCCCTCAGCCACTTCACTGGTATTTTAAACCAGCGGAGGATGAGTAAGAGCGCTACAGCCACAGACACTCATGACTTGAGTGGAGAATATGGCCATTGCTAGAACTCCAAAATATCCATATTTACAAAAGGTCTCGTGGCCACTGCCGCTTTAACCTACGAAGGGGATTGTAGGGATGGGTGGTGCTTGATAGGGATTGTACAACGAGATTTGGGTGATGAGAAAGGTTCTGGTGAAATTTGGAAAATTTGGCTGGGATAAGATCAAGAATAAATGGGATATTAAGGTCATGGTGTAGGGTTTTATTGGTTACATAGAAGGGAGCACTGACTATTGTACGGAGGACTTTAGACTGAAAGGATTGAATGCGTTTGATGTTAGAAAATTTGCCTGTTCCCCATAGTTCTAGTCCGTAAGTCCAGATGGGTTTCAGTATTGTCTTGTAGATCAGTAATTTGTTTTCACCAGAAAGTTTAGATTTTCTATTCAGTAGTCTATATAGCTGGCCATATCGTCTGTTAAGTTCCTGTCTTTTAAGTCTAGTATGTGGATTCCATGTTAGTCCATTCCATGTCTAAGAGAATGCCAAGATACCGGACTGTATCTGAGAAAGGAAGCTGGATGGAGTTAAAATAAACTGGTGGGCAGGTATTACGCCGAAGGGTGAAAGTAATGTGTTTACATTTAGATTCGTTTACCTTGATGCGCCATTTCTTACACCAGTGTTCAATCAGTAAGAGGTGCCTTTGTAAGTTTGCCTACGCTGTTTCAGTATCTGAGTTGGAAGAAAGGATAGCAGTGTCATCAGCGAAAGTTGCCAGGAGGGTATTGGGATGGACAGGAATATCAGCGGTAAAGAGAATGTAAAGGATGGGGCCCAAGACGCTGCCTTGAGGAACGCCAGCCTCAAATGAGTAACAGTCGGAGAATTCGGTGCCACAGCGAACTCGGAAGGAGCGGTCGGAAAGATAGGATCGGAGTACTAGGTATAAGGACTGTGGTAGGTGGATTTTAAGCTTGAAGAGTAATCCGGCGTGCCATACCCGGTCTAAAGCTTGCGCTATGTCCAGAAATGCACCCGAACAATACTGCTTGCTTTCTAGGGTTGAGGATATATGGTCAACAACTCGGAGTCCTTGTTGGACAGTGGAATGTTGGGAACGAAATCCGAATTGATGAGTAGGAAGGTTATAGGATTCAATTATAGGTAGGATTCGTTTCAGTAGGATCTTTTCAAAATTTTTTGAGAGGATTGGGAGTAGGCTAATTGGTCTATAGGATGCTGTATTGTTGGAAGGTTTGCCTGGTTTCAAGAAGAGGACGATGGTGGAATGTTTCCATAAAAGAGGGAAGTGGATAGTTCGTAGGATGCAATTGTATATATATGTAAGAAATATGATGGCTTTAGATGAAAGTTGTCGAAGGATCTGTGGGGTTAGAAGGTCATATCCAGGAGATTTGCGAGGAGTGATTTTCTGTAAAAGGTATTTGACCTCAGAGGGATTAACAGCTTTAGGTGGTAAGGAGAGTGGGATAGGTATTGAGAGGGATTCTTCTACTTTTACTGTATGGCTGGGATGGGATTCTGGATGAGGAGCGAAAGTATAGGAAAGGTGTTTGGCAAATTCCTCGGCTTTATCTTCATCAGATGCTGCCCAGGAGCCATCATCTCGTCGAAGAGGGTGGGAAATATGATGGGATTTGAGGATTTTTCTGGTGATATTCCAAAGGGAATTATCATGAGCAGAGAGTGTGGTGAGGTAGGAATTGAATGATTGGGATCTGAAGGTGGCTAATTCTTGTTTTAATTTTTTACAGTGATAATTGTAGGAGTGGCGGTCGGCTGGATGTCTGGTACGTTGCCATAATAATCTGGCACGGCGTTTTATGTGGATTAGGTCAAGGAGGTGTTGAGGTAAATTATGTTTCTTAAGGATTTTTGAGGAGTGATCAGGGGAGGAAGCAGTCCAGACTGCTTCTTGAATTTTGGTAGTGAAGGAATGTACTGCATTGTCCAGGTCTTCAGGGGTTTTCAGGGTTACTCTGAGGTCAATTTTATCGGAGAAGATTTGATGAAAGAGTTTCCAGTTAACTGGGCCTCTGATGAAGGACGGAGGAGAGGGTTTAGGAATAGGAGCTAGTGATACTTGGAGTATTAATGGGCTGTGGTCTGAGGAAAGCTCGTCAAGACGGGCAACGGAATGGTTGAGAGTACCTACACCATTATGGATAAAGAAATCGAGGATATCGGGATTACGGTTAGGATCAGTGGGCCAGTAGGTAGGTGAGTTGGGTGGAAGAAGGGTAAAATTTTGGGAATTGAGTACAGACAGCAATGTTCGACCACGAGAATTCGTGGTTCTTGAACCCCATTGTTGATGCTTGGCATTTAAGTCTGCACCCAAGATGAAATGATGTCCTAAGAAAATGAGGAAGGAACTAAATTGGATATTGGAGATTGATTGATTTGGAGGGCAATACGCTGATGCAACGGTAATAGGAAAGGAGAAGGTTTTGATTACGACTGCGGTGGATTGTAGGAAATCGTGTACCGGCATGTGCTCTACCGTCAGAATGGTCGGTACGGTAAGTTATGTATTGTGGTATTTTTAGGAGCCGTTTTTTAGTTAGTCGAGTTTCCGTTATTAGGGCTACATCTACGTTCTTGTCTTGTAGTAAGGCTGTTAGTTCGTGTATGTGATTTCTAACACCATTCGCATTCCAAAGGAGAATGGATATGGGTTTGATGGAAGTCATTTAAGGATTTTTTAAAGGAGGGATAAGGTGAGATACTAGGTTAGTGAGAAGTGATATCAGTGGGGTAACAAGGGATTTAAATTCTGAAAGAAAGGATGTCAATAAGCTGGTTAGATCTGTAGCATTAGGCGGTGGAGGAACATATTGGATTTGATGTTGGTGAGGTTGTTGTTGATTAGGTACATTAGGTGGGATAGGATATTGAGATTGGGGTTGAGTTTGTTCTTGCGGCAGGGCCTCACATTCATTAGTCGGGTCTCTACCCCCAAGTAGCTTGGCAAAAGAAACCTTAGAGTTCACAATTTTAGCGGGTCCTCTTCTTGGTTTATTGGTATCGTCAGGGTCCCTGGGTTTCATATATCTCGCTTTAAGATTTTTATAAATTTGGCAGCCTTTGTAGTTGGCTGGATGGCCTTCTAGGCATAGGGCACAGACTGCTGGTTCTGTAATTGGTTTATTACACTCGCCAGACTTGTGTGTTTTACCACATTTCACGCAGCGTGGTAAGTGGTGGCAATAAGACTTGGTGTGGCCATATGCTTGGCAATTATGGCACTGGATGAACTCTCTTTTTGGGTACGGTTTTTCAACCTTTACGCTGGTGTAGAAAATTCTATTCACATCGTATATTTTCTCGATCCCAGGCGATGGCTCTAGATCGACGAAAAATAAGGGCAATGGGATTTTATTCTTTACACCTGGTTGTTCTTTATTTTCTTTTAATACATTGGTTATCTGACGTATTTTGAACCCTAACGCCGTTAACTCTTCTTTAATCACTTCTATTGGGGTTGAGGAGTGTAAATTTCTTATTACAACTCGTAGTGCTCTTTCCTGTTTCAACTGGTATGTGTGAAAGTCCGCATTTGTGTCTGTTAAATATTTTACGATTTTTCGGTACGCTTCAGGTGTGGCCGGTATTATTTTTGTATCGTTTATTCTGTTTAGGCATGTATAGCTACCTGGGCAGATTTTATTAAGTTGAGTACACAACAACTGGAAATTTCTCAAATTTTTGACAAAGATAGGAGGTGGGCGTGGTTCTCGAGGTATAAGTGCATCTTCAATTTCTTCCCTGTCATTTTCAAGCACCTGGTATGGATTAGGTGTAAAAAATGGAGATTCCATTTCTTGTGAAGACGTACTTGGCAGTGGTTGAGACACAGATACTTGAGTGTTCGCTGGAGGAGTTCCGGGGGGTGTTAATCGCTTACTACGACGTGTTTTCTGTTTAGGCGGTGAATTACGTGGGGTAGAGCCAACTGAATGGGACCTCTTAGTTGACATTACTTGGTGGTAATATCGCATATAAAAAAAAAAAAAAAAAGAAAGGGGGAAAAAATAAATAAATAAAACTACGTCTGCGTGTTATTATAATGGATGAACCGCCGCCTGAGAACCAGCCAGTTACGTGGCTGGGCCACAACTGGAGTGGGGAGCCGTCAGCTGTTATGGCTATAGAGATTAAGCCTATAGACGCTAAACCACTAAATTCACTGTCTGTAATAGTACACAGTAAATAACAACACTACTCACTGTGGTGTTAGTCCATTGTTGTTGTTTTGATGTCTGCTTAACTAGTTTTTTTTTTTTAAAAGTAAAACTGAACACTTATTCTACTAAAAAATAGTAAAACTGTGGGACACGACGTTAAATGTGGGTATTCAAATCAAGCGCATGCGCAGATTAAAAAACTATGTACAATACCTCGGACTCTATTTAGATGTAAGACTTACTTGGGAAATAGTTATGGAATTAAAAAAACAAGAACTGACTAGACGATATAACCAACTCTCATATCTTTTGGACCTTTACTTAACTTACGAAACAAGCGACTGATATACAATACTATAATAAGACAAATTTGGACATACGGATCAAGCGGTTTACCAGAAGGGGGTTCAAATTACCCCATCAAAATTTTTGAGGGGTGCACATTTCGATAGGGTTATGAATTTTCGGAATGAAAAGTTTCAAACCAGGAGATAAGAGGAAAGCAAAGAACAGAACATTGAAAGTTTAATGGTAAATGGGCTATGATTTTTCAAATTCTACTTAGCACTGTTTTAAAGAAGAGCGATAAAGCAATAATATATCTTGGGAGGAGGAGAGAGGAGGTTTATATGCCATCTAACAAGGGGAGGACGGGTACCCCTGTACGGAGCTGAGGTTTGGGGTTAGGCAAAACAAACATACAAACAACATAATAAAAAACGCTGCAAATTATTTCACAATGGTTTATTATTTCCAAATAATTATAAATTTTTACATTACAATTTTTTTAAACATTAGTAATACGCTAGAAAAATTAGCATTACTTCAGTAACACATTCAAAATTCAAAAAAACAAAACAAAGGATATAGCCTTTTGCAGTAGAACATATAAAAAAAAACTAGAGAACATATCAGTCCGATTTTAACGATTTTTTTTGGGGGGCAGGGGAGGGAGGAATTCCGTAAACTTTTAAATAACCATATCAATGTCAACAAAAAAGTGTATACTTTTTGAGTTATTCGGAATCTAATTTTACCATCTCTCGTAACTTTTTTCTAGCATCTTTTCGTTGAAGTATGTTATATAAATAAATTCGAAGGGCGTCGAGAAGAAGACTTTAGCGAAGTTTCATTGAAATCGGTACATTCGTTTAGGCGCTACAGTCTGTAGCAAATCAGTTTTTTCGGTCGCCATTTTGAAAGTAAAAGGCGGATAGTAATGTCGATGAAGGAGGATCATCCTCGGGTGACCTCTGATATTAAATCCAAATTTGAAAAAAATTGGCACAGTAGTTTCGGAGAAAATGCCCGGACGGCGGACGGACAAACAATTTTTTATACGTTTTTCGAATTCTACGTATCCTGAAACGCAAAACCCCTAATTTTGAGAGGGGGTTCAATTTTTGAATTTTTTGGTTGAATACAATGGTTCATTATTGAAAATAATAAACCAAAATTATACGAAAAATTGTTATCTCACATTGGTATATTTCAATTGACACTTCAAAAGCACTTAAACCTTACAACAGTAAAATGCTACACCCACAAAAATTATATTTTTATTTCATTATTCAAATCAATCTATTACTTCTTTTAATTTCTTCCTCCCTGTTATCTGCTCAACGCAGACTAAAAAGAAAATGGCCGAGAGACCTTTTATTTTAAAAATAACAAAAGTCTACCAAGCAAAGTCACATATAATAACCAGTTCACAAAATTTGCTAGATGCGCTACCAATGCTCTGCAACTAGTGTAGATTAGTAAAATAAATAAATAAAGTAAAACATTACCAAAATAAATGTAAACTTTTAAAATAATTTTTCAGCTTCACTATTCTATCACACTTTTGTTAGAGATGGCGGTAAGAAGCGCAATGAAAATATTTCAAGTCATTTATACGGATCAGAAAAACATATGTTTATAACCATCTGATATGTAATTTATGTTGCAATAGTAAATGATCGAGGTAAAATCGTGTCTACTATGTCTCTGATAGTATATATGATATTTGTCTCCTAATTTGTAAATTCGCTTGTAGGTATGTATTGTACTGTTTCTGACTTATAAAGGTATTCGTTTGTAAAGTAGTGCTTAATATTTCTATTCCAAGAATTTTATTTATTATCATAATTCAAAATGGCATGCATTATGGTAAAATGCGTTCATTCAACAGAACTAATAATAGCACGACTGTTGGAGGAAATAGGATTAACTCTTGTGGACGCATACTTGAAGAGCCGAGCCATATGGAAGCCAGTTTTACACGATTTACATAAAAATAACTTAATCCTACTTTACACGCAAGAACTGACTCTTCATGAGTTCGTTCATTCACACCTGTAAATTGATATGTAGTGTGACGCAATAACTTCTTCGCCATATGTGCCTTTCCAAAATGTCTTGCTTGCTTGTTTCTTCTGAATAATATTCACGGGCAATGAACCATCGAATTAAAAATTCATTAGGAAGAAATCTATAAGAGGCCATTTTGAAATTCCGGAAGGAAGTACAGGCAGCTGCTAAGGCAGCGCATTTGTACTTGGCTTAGTGATGGATCAATGAACTTTGTATACAAAACAGTGATATCTTATGTTGATGGTACATAATTAAATATAAGCATGTTTAATTATGGAGAAAATATATCTGGGTTTGCCCAATTTTTTTTTTGATATTGATAAAATATGTTCTACGAAATATTTTAAAAATTTAAACAGACAGAAATCGTAAGAGTAATTCATATTTATAAAATAAAATCAGATGATCATTAGAATAATTAGAATACTAACTCAGATAATTAGAACACTTTTCATCTAAATATTATTTAATGATATGCCTTATATATATATATATATATATATATATATATATATATATATAACATAAGTTTTCATTTTGAACGTCAGTTATTTGCTTGAATATATATGTTTTTGTATATATATTCAAGCAAATAACTGACGTTCATAATGAAAACTCTGAAAGAACATAAAACGTAAAAGAAGCTTCCCTGAAGACAGGGCGTTCTCCTGGAAGATCAGTCATAATCCTTGTGTTGGTTAAATTAGAAAAAGGTTCGATTATCAAGCAACTTCAATTTTTCAGAAAACATCTCGCTCTTTGCCAAATAAATTCAACTACTACTGGAAAAACTTCAGCACCTTCTTATGGGTTTTTAAAGAAATCATTATTTATCGAAATTTCAATAAAACCAATTCAACAAAAAACCTGTTTTGGTTTATTGCGATATATACAGATACGAAATTACCTGAAAGATATATTTTTTATTTGTTTTATTCCGATGGTAATCTTGCGGTAAGTTTGAACAGAAAAACGAAAGAATTTTAAATAAAAACTTTTAATTTTATTGATTCGCCATTTATTGACTCTAGCGTTTCTTGATGCGTTTTATAATGCAGTGTGAATTCTCCCAACCAACCCTTAGCATCATTCTATTCCAAAAAAAAAAAAAATACTATTAGTACTAAAATGTCGAAACAGTGTATACTTTGAAGAGAAGAATAGTTACGGTGACCAGTCAAATAAGAAGGCAAAAATAAATGATAATATTTATTTTAAGATTTGCCGACGTTTCGACCTGAAGTTCAGGCCTTCAGCAGGGCTAAGAAAAGAACCAGATAACAATGTATGAGAAACATGAGTAGTGTAGGTAAAAAAATTAACGTAAAATGAAGTTGGTAGAATAATGACAATAGTATTAACTAAGAGATAAATAATAATAACCGTTACAAAGTGTGGAATGATGAAGTAAACATAATCAAAAAGGTGACATAATGATTAAAATGGGAATCTTAGAATAAAATATAAAAACAGAAAAAAGGAATATGAAGTTATATAAGAAATGAAAATAAATAGTAAAATTAAGATATTGCAAATAAAACAGTTAGATAGAAAATTGAGATATTGTAAAGTCTATCAAAATGTACAGACAACTTATAATATAATAAAGAGTTAAAACCGAGAAAAGGAATGGAAGGGGGGAAAAAACTGACAAGGCTGAAATGAGAAAGAGAAAAAAACAAAAAACGAACCATATCATATTATCTGGTTCTTTTTTTAACCCTGATGGAGGCCTGAACTTCAGGTCGAAACGTCGGCAAATGTTAAAATGAATATTATTTATTTTTGCCTTGTTATTTGACTGATCACCCCAACTATTCTTCTCTTCGTTATTCACGACAGTCATCCATTTACCCACAATTAGAGTATACTTTGGGTTTTATATTTAATTTATACTCTAAAGAAGTTAAAGTATAAACTTCAAAACTCTTGTAGGCGAATAAAAATCCCAGTTACACAAAAAGTCCACAAGATGGTAAACCAAAACCTGGACTCGGCAATCTGATAAACCGAATATTATTTCATAAGTTCAAATTCCGATTTCAGGGGAACTTTTAACGCTGGGATTGATTCCCATAGGGCTGCTGGTACTTAAGAAGCTCAGTAATATATACATTTACGGTAATAAAGGGTTTTTCAAATGATCATATTGATTCCATCTTGGAAAGTAAAAATGACTATGAGATACATATGACTTTGGAATATTAATTAGTACTAACGAGTTAAAATTGAGTACTAACAAGTTGAAGTAGTTTTATTCTGCTCGATACCATTTAAATATTGATGAACGAATTGCTCCGGTCTTGCCGATATTGTTGACGCATCCGTTGACAAGATTGAAAAGTAAAATTAATGGCTCCTACATGAATTTTATTTGAGGTATAAATTATACACCTATACATGCTGCAAAAGAAATAATTTCATGAAAATTATTGCTTCTTCATATGAGTGATGTAATCTTATCTTGCTTAACTTTTTATACAAATATATCATTATTACGCAAAAATAATTTTATAAAGGTTGTAACAATAGAAATTTTTGAAGTTAAAATTTTTTTAGGACAATTTTGTATTTTTTTATAGAAAGTGTATTACATTGAGACATCGAATTTCCGATGTGTAATGCTCGGGTAAAGTCGGCAGGCGTCGACTAATTAAAGTGTTTTTGCATATTGATTAAAATATCTCAAAAACTAAAAATCAGACCTGCATACTGTAAGCGTGGGAAATGTTCAGCATTTCATCCTCTCTGTAATGGACTATTGTTCAAAATTGTATATTAATGCAACACCGTGTTAGAGAGGAAAATAATAGTGTTGAAAACCAAATGATAACGAATTTTATGAAAGATATGGATTAAAATACCTCTTAAACTGAAAATCGAGCTTCCATTCATCAAGCGAGGAAAATGTTCAGCATTTCATCCTCTTTCTGATGAACTATTATATATAATTTATATTTCATATACTTCTATCATGTGGTTTGAAGCACACACCTTATTTATTTATTCTTCTACATAGTGGGTATGGTTTAAATTATATTATATGCTATCTTATTCCTTTCTACTCCATATGGTCTATATGCTTATGAGTTAATGTTTTAAAACTAATAAATAAAAATATATAATTAGCTGCATGGGTGAGCTTGGCTAGTGAATTTTTTATGTAAATAGGTAAAATTAGCGTTCCATATGGTCTCGTCGAATCCACCGAACGGCTTAGAGGGAGTTCGTTGATCTCCTTAGCTACAACCGAAGAAAAAGTCGGCTGCCGTACACCTGGATCACCCAGGTCAGTAATTTGCATTGGCAACGCTCTTTTAACATTGAAAACTGCAGAGAAATTCGTTGGAATAATTTTATGGTATATAAAATATCTGATTATAGAGGCTACTTTTCTAATGAGTTGATATTCACAGCAGTACTAAAGAAATATCTCTCCTCTATATATATATATATATTTTTTTTTTATTCATTGATATTGACAACTGTATTATAAAAAATACAACTAGTAAATGTGCACACAGTAATAATACAATCACATGAAAACGCTTGTTGGGAAACTACCCATTGGTAGCATTTTAATCCTACATTTTTTAATCCATAAAGAATGGTTCTTCATTCCAGTATTAGTTTCTTATTGGTTATATTATCATCGCAGAAAAGTTTTTTTTTATTCATATATTATAAAGATAGAATTTAGGCCAGTCTTTAAATTCGGTGAAATTTATCAGAATAATTTTTTTTTATATTTTTAAATAATTTTTCATATGAAAGTGATATGCCATTAGAACCATAGTAACAATATTTAAAATATAAATTAATTATTTAGTGTAAAAAAGAATGAACTTATGAAAAAATGTCTTTAAATATTAAACTGTAAATATTGGAACGAATAATATCTATATACCATCAATCGGGAAGTAAAAATTACCTGTGGGAGTCATAGGTAAGAATAGAAAATACAAATTTTTGGGAATTAAAAAAAATATAATCAATAAAACTAGATTATTTGCAACACACAAATTTGTTTCATTTAAACTAAAAAATAAAATATATTTTTTTTTGTTTATTTAATGAAATTTCCAACAAGTATGGTCTGTAATCTGTTCAATTATTTCTTATCCATCCAGTCCCCATGAAATTGTAAATAGATACTAATGTAAATATGTATACAAATTATCAGCTCGTTATTCATTATTTTTACTTCATCCTTTTTATTTAATTTTTTAATTTTTGATTACTAACTGATTAAAACTAAAAAGTAACCAATAATTTTTAATTTTATTACTATGACTGTTTAATTACTCTGTATCTTTAATTATTTATCTTTGAGGCTCTTTTGCCCATATTTATGTCTTTCTATATTATTCTAAAAGGACTCGTCCCAGAATAAATAAAGTATTATTATTATTATTATTATTATTATTAAATATGCACAAATAAGAAATAATGACATGAACATGCGTGTCGAGATATTACCCAGTGGTAGCACTCTCTAAATAATTCTAGGTAAGAGCACGAGGCCATCTTGTTTTCAGGCGCCTAGGATTATTATCAGGAATTGAGGAAGAAACAAGGCTGGAAACAAGTGGATTCGGAAGGGACTGGAGTTTATCATGAAAGGATAGATATCTGGATCGGGCTAAATCAGGGACATATGGGACATTAAGGTATTTATGAATGGTTTTATTTGTAAAAAAATATGGGGAATTGAGGATTTCACGAAGGATTTTGGATTGCAGGATGTAAAATAAAAGTATTTAAAAAAAAAATAATGACTGCAAAATAAATAAAAAAACAAAACAATTAAAAATGGAATATGTTATTTGCATGGTCGTTAGTGTTGCATGGCTTTATAAATGGCTATATGTACATATTTTAAAAATATTTGTTATTATAGTATTGCAAAAAAAGGTTTGTTTTATTTATTTGTAGTTTATGCTACACAATATAGTAAACATTAGGATTTACTATTCACTTCATATTATATACTTCAGGCTAAACAATTATATATCATCACTAATAAACTGCTTATTATTTGGTTGGGGTATTGACAAAGTTCATTCCCTATTTGCAGAGATTGCTAGTGTAGTTTCTGCAATTATCTTCAATTGATAAAAGTTCGGACTAAATTTTAAGTCAAAGAAAACATTCTTGAAATTCTGTTACTGCAAAACAAAAAGAAACACACAAGAAAATAAAGAAATTATTTTCTTTATATATGAAATTGGGAGTACAGTGAGCTTTGAAAGGGTCATATTGTAGTTGTAGAAAAGTACTTTTTATTTTTAAAATGTTTCAATTGATATTGAAATTAAATATAAAAACATAATTTATATGAAGCTGAGTAGCTTTATTCATTTTTATTTTCTATTATGTAAAGTATGAACAAACTTGATAAATTATTCAAGTCCTCGTCACAGAGGTTAGGCCCGAAAGCACGCGCTGGGGATATAGTTACTCGCCTGTCACTAAGACGCTATACGAACTTAAGCTTCAGCACATGCCTTGATAATTACGTTACACTGATCCAGTAATTTCATTTTCAGTATATACAATTATAATCGTGGGCTATGAATATAGAATTTTTATGTAAATAGTTAATACCCGTAACACATATGGCTAGGTCGGTAAGAATGCACCGGTCCTAAGAACGTAACAGCGGCCTCTTCACTCTTCATTAATAACTTTCCGGATTAAGTCATAGTACTCCAGTAATCGTATGTATTTATTCAATTGCCTTGTTGTAGGACTTCATTGATGAAACTTTTATGTGACGATAATGAGCTGATATTTATTCACATATTTGTTCTTAGTTTCGGTTTAGTTAAAAAAAAAAAAAAAAAAATGCAATTCGTTACTCAACGGTTTATTATATCCAAAACTTTGGTCAAGTTTCATTAAAAACGGTACATTAGTTTAGGCGCTGCAGTCAACAGGGACACAAGTTTTTCGGTCGCCATCTTGAAAGGAAAGGGCGGATGATAATGCCGAGTTCTACGGATTATCTTCTGATACCCTTTGCTATCGATACCGAATCTTTCTTTTTTTTTTTTATTCGATTTTTGCATTCAGTGACATCTTAAAACGTAAAACCTCAAATCTTGAGGAGGGTTAACTATTCTTTTTGTCGTTTACAAAGATTGATTATTGAAAATAATAAACCAAAAGACACTAGGTTGAGTATTAGCATTCAGTACTGTATTAAGGTATTTAATAACAGTAAATAAACTTGCCTATGTAATAACAATAGGCTTAAGTAATGAGAGGCATGTAGCTATTTTGAGGAGAACAGGCTTGTTGTGGCTGTGTTGCGGAAATAAATCTGCTGCGATACCATAAAGTTGGGAGTGAGAGACTGACGAAGGAGGGACACAAATGTTCACCGTAATGGCGGTTTTCACTCTGGCGGGAATTATTCTTTGCCATTGAGAGGACTATCTGCTATAGTGGGCGCCACTTTCTGCTCTCCGGTCCCAAATCTTTTCTCGACACTTCCAGTGTTTCTCTTAATCCACTGGGCTATGAAGTTGAGAGCCTAAGTTGGACCCCCGTAGAAGGTAGTTAGTCGGATTTTCACCTTTTCAAATTTATGACATGGATATCTACCGATGTTTGAAAACAGGGAACATTTGTAACATCTTTACTTGAACATCACCTTTGAAGATCTGCTAATAAAAATTATGAAAACATCACATTTTAAGGTGTACTAATACGCTGGCGAAGAAATATTCGCCTATCGCCTAGGATGTACGCTGGAGACAAAACATCTGAAGAATCTACATACTCTCCTTAAAAATAGTTGTTGGATTCATTCATTTACAGAACACCGATAATGTGTTAATATAATGGTAAAATAATAAAGTAATGATCTTCATACCCATATGTTTAGAAATTATTGCGTGAAAGATGTTTTGAAAATAAATTCCATTTGGTGCTAATAGATCAGCCTGCCATGATTTTTTTTAGAAGATCTTCCGAAGCGAAGATCTCAAATAAAATAATAAAATAAAATTAGACTACGTTCTTAAAAAAATCTTTAGTTGACGATTTAATTAGTTATAGACATTATAAACGACCTGACAGCAACGAAATAAAAGTAGATGAGCAATAAAATAATTCAATGCTAAACCTAGAAATGAATACAGAAATAAATAAAATTAATTATAAATAAAAATACTATCGCAATTTAATCCGACAAGGCTAAGAATTTTGCTTTCAATTCTTTTTTTCATATTTCCACACCTATAGTTAAGCCTGACAATAAGCAGATGTGGTGTAACTAATAAGAAAATTGGATATAAGGAAATATAGTACCCAGCTGCACCTCTTCCTGGTCTTAGTTTATTATCTTAATTCAGGAAAGGAGATCTCTCATCCAGCTCCTCTTCAGTCGTCTGCTGTGGCCATGTCATTAATAAGTCCGTTGTGATGTCCGTGTAGTTTAAGATGAAATGAGCAGTATATATCACATGTGTGTTGGTTGATAGTTGGTTGTCGTAAGTCGTTATGTAAAGTTTTGTTGTTTACGTACGTTATAAGTCGTAAAATTTCGGATTGAAATGTCTGTAGTTTTTGTAAGTGCGTCTTTTGCAGAACTGTAAATTTGTGAGGCGTATGTACATTCTATTTAAACTGGAACATAAAACAAAAAAAAATCCAAAACCAGTTAAAGGATAAAAATGATAAAAGGTCGATTTTGTAAATTATCAGGCAAACAATGTTTAGAAACAATAAACACATATTAAATATTTAATGCAAAATTTATAACGCACATAATATTAAACCGATGTTAAATAATTACATAATCAGTTGTATCGAAACGAGCGACGAGTCTTTGCTTGAAACTCAGTCTTGATCTTGCACAACACTAACATCAGTTAATTGAACTCACAAAATGCTTATTTTAAATTAAAAAACATATTTACCTACACCATAGATACATAGAAGGTAAGATGTGGTGCCTTAAAAGATTTTAAAGATTCATATTTTACAGAGTTTTGAATTTTCGGTTAAACCATACTTTGAGGGGTTTCAATTTGGAAGAACTTCCAACCAAATAATAAAAAAAAAACATTTAAATTTCGTAGAAAATGTAATTTTATATGAGCTACAAATTTTCTTATTAAACTTTCACTTGTTCGTTTTTTATAAAGAGGAGAGCAATACAATTTCAAGGAAGGGGAGACATAGGCCATAAACATTGGAGGAGGGATGGATACCCCCGATTTTAACGAAGAAGAATGTAGATATGACAGCTTACATTCTCTGTTAACAATAGCGTGTATCAAACAAGTGTATTTAAAAGCATGATATTATTATGTTCGAAAGTCAATTAACTATTTATTATGAAAATAATTTTAATTGCAAGGGTTCAAATGTATTCAATAAACTTAGAGATACCTTTTATCCTTTAGATATTAATGATCAGTATATTTTAGTATATTGTAATTAATCATGCTTAGCAATCAAAAACTATAAAGCATGATTATGCTTTAAATTTTATTTCCACTGACTGGATATTTAATAATTTCTATTAATTTTCCTTCCAATAACGAAAACTGTTCATCTTTTTTTATTCCTTTAAATGTATTCTGTATTTCATATTAATCCCTCGTAATAGAATAATGAACGATTTCAATGAAATCTAAGAAACAATTGGAAAAAATAATTACTAATTTGGAACAATTATATTTTTTTAACCTGACATATTATTTCAGTATTATTATTATTTTTTTTTTTTTATATCTTGTTATTGAGAAAATAATACATTTTGCCACATTTAAAGGCATTGAGTACTAAAGCTGAGTGAGGCACATTCATACCATATACACAATACAATAAAGAAAATAATAAATTAATAAAATATACATCTACAAAACAAAGGCAAAAACTATAATAAACGAATGAAATGTAGGTTAGAGTTAAAAATAAATAAAATACAGAAATACGTAGCAAAATTAAATAAATTATAAGTAAAAGAAATAAATAGATAAAAAAAAAAACGCTGCAAATTATTTCACAATGGTTTATTATTTCCAAGCAACTATACATCTAAAGTAACATTACCTTCCTAGTTACAAAGAAAAATAAATAAAAGGTGATTCCAATTATTCAACTAAACTTTTTTTTTTTTAATTATTAGTAATATGCTAAAACAAAATAGCATTGCTTCAGTAACACATTCAAAATTTAAAAACCGAACAAAGGATATAACGTTAGGAGTAGAACATATAAATAAAAACTGGAGAGCATATCTTTGCTCCTAATTGTCCGATTTTAACGATTTTTTTTTTGTTTTAGGAAATTCCGTAAACTTTGAAAAAGCCATTCGGATTATTCGGAATTTTACCATCACTCGTAACTTTTTTTCCAGCTTCTTTTCGTTGAAGTATGTTATACAGATAAATTTAAAGGACTTCAAGAAAATGACGTTAGCGAAGTTTCATTGAAATAAGTACATTCGATTAGGAGCAACTATAGACTATAGACTATAGAGCAACGAAGGTTTTACGACCGCCATTTTGAAAGTAAAATGCGGATAGTAATGTCGATGAAGGAGGATCATCCTCGGGTGACCTCTGATTTTATATCCAAATTTGAAAAAAATAGGTCCAATAGTTTCGGAGAAAATGCACGGACGGCGGATGAACAAAAAATTTTTCGAATTCTACGCCTCCTGAAACGTGAAACCTCAAATTTTGAGAGAGGGTTAAGTTTTTGAATTTTTTGGTCGATCATAATGGTTGATTATTGAAAATAATAAACCAAAAGATTAACAATATTTACAATTAGGCAAGAGATCTCCGAGTCTAGCCCTTTTCCCCACGTGTGAAGGACAAAGCGAGACTCAATATTATTAGAAAAAATAATATACATGAAATATTAAGTGGAAGGGTACCTGCCGATTTTTTTACTATTAAGGAAAAAAAAAACATAACAGTAGGGGGGAATGCGAATTGCTAAACGATAGGACTAATACATTGTAAGAAGTAGTTGGGAATCACTGGCTAAAGGTATCATATATCTATGAAGTAAAATATCACAAACATTAATTATATGATACCAAATAACGTTACAAAATTCAACTATAGCTAATGCCAAAGGGACTACTACAACTTGCTCAAGGTTATTATACTCCATCTGATATCGTGCCAGTCGCAAAATAAAAAAAAACAAAATTCATATTAAGATATTAGGAGGTAAGCCTTAAAGGATTTCTTATCCCCACATTGTTGGCAGACATGTCTAACGATGCGGCATTGTGCTCGGAGTGGCTTTGAAAAAAATATTAAGCGAAGTAATTATTTTGAAAAGAGGCTGACGACCATTGAAAGAAGTCCCTCGGCTCGAACAATGATCCACCTGATAAGGAGCCACTCTTTCCCCTAAGCTCCTTAGTAACCTTCTTCCTTCCTACCGTTCCAGAATCCTAATGCAAGTGTACATTCCTAATTTTCCTGTAGGGTCTCTTCTCAATTAGTTATTCCTTCCCTCGATTCTAATCACCTCAAATTCCATGATATGAGACCTTTATTCAAAGGTTACGGTTTCAATCATTTTCCTACTAATAACCTCGCTGAATAATATATTCAATGGGGCTGTTTTTTTATCATACAGGAAATCCTTCTTTTCAAAATCTTCAAGGCTCCCCAGAAGGGAGTTACATCAGAGTTTTCGATTCGATATATTTACTGAGTTTTGAATTTCGAGGAGGGAGGGGGTGAAGGAACCATATTTTTATGAGGTTTCACTTGGGAGGAACACTCAAGCAAGAAGTTGAGCATGGTCCTGACCACAGGAAGTGTAAGTGCCGTGTCCCTGTGCCAGAGGGTGCCACTTAAATTCATCAATGACCAGTTCTTACTGCAATCAATTGAAATATTTTAAAAAGAATTAAACAATATTTTTTAATTATGAGATGATCCTTAAGATAATACATTAATTATCATGAAAAATATCCACCCGTAATTTATTATGTAATATGAAAGTAGCAAGAAAATAGCAATATTTTATGCATTTGATCCAATAACTGTAGTATATGTTTTTTTTTTGTTATATTTCTTAATATAAATCAATCAGTGGTCAAGTGGCTATCAACAGGATATGGTATGCCGCTACCGATAGCCCAGAAAAACTTAAGAAATGACCCAAGCCCTCAAGAGAATGTGACTGCGAGTTCTACTCCACTTCTTCGTAGTGACCGCTGGGAAATAGATTCCACGTTGGACATTGGCTAATGGAAGAGGGCACAGGTGACTTTCCAGTGCCTTATAACTGAAACTCTCGACAAGGGAGGAAAGACCGACAGAAAACTATGATCCTGAAGATTGGGATTTGGACATAGGGCCAAACTACCCTGTCTGACAACTACTATCCTCTCTGACAACAACCCTGTCCAGTGAAACAGTACTTGTTTCTAGAAAGCCGGGCTGATGATAGGAAAGATTGGAGAAGCATTGTTGAAGCCATGTCCCCACAAGCGCTGTGGAGCTAGTGTTACCCAAAAATGGTCTTGGTCTTGGTCTTGCAAAAGTGCCGGACCCTGCAAGTCTTGGGCAAGAACAGGACTGATATGCAAGAGTCTTGCGTCTCGCAGTTAAATAAAACTGAGATTTGTGGGTATAAACTATAAAGTAAGTCGTTATAATACTGAAATCTATTGTATTGATTATTATCCGGTGTTTCAACATTTTAACCTTACGTTAAATCTAAACAGTCTTTTTTTCCTCTTAAATCGTGAATTTGAGCTCAGACCTCAAAAACTTGAACATATGCCAATAATGGAGTAAGATAAGATAACTAAAAGAAATTGGTTTTGGTGTATGAAAATGAGGGAAAAATAGTTTAAAGCACAACGTTGGTTACTACATGTGAAGGTTACAAAAATCCAATTTATTTTTGTATTCGGCTCTTCTTTTTTATCATCGGGGTTTAAAGCAGTAATATCACTAGTATATAATGATAAAATAACTGACCAACTACGCCACCTATGATGATAATATTACATCAGTTACGACTTATCAAATGATTATGTGGGATTCCCCACAGGTACACCTATTAACTTCGTCTTCTATCTTTTGAATTAGATAAACATATGTATTTATGTTTTGAAAGATGATGGTCTACACTCCAAAGTTCAAATTTATCATCCTAGACCGAGCATAGTAACAGTTTTTGCGCCAGCTAATACTATGACTAGAACCCGATTTTTATGCAGTAAAAAAAGTTAAACAATGCCAAATGAATATGAAATTAGTTAAAATACTATTTCCTTGAAACTCTAGAAGTTCGTTTCTAGAAGACAGAATTTTATTGATAATGTTTTATTTTGATTCAGTCTGTAAGTCAAGAGTTAATTGTATTTATAACTTTTACTAAGAACTGTATTTTTCACTATTGAATGCTACGGGGTCCGAATTCTTTATCATGAAAACACTATTTCACACCATAAAATTAAAACAATTCTCTATTAAAGAGGATACCACACATTCTTTTTCGATTGAAGTATTTATGGTGTTTCTATTGCTTCGGAGGCGCTAATTCAGTATTTCCCGACTTCCGCAGTCCAACAATTTTGATAGTATATTTTCACTTAATATATTTTTATGGGATAGGTGATACATTGTATATTTTTATCGTATTTAACATAATATTTATTAACTTTATATTCGTATTCAACTTTATATCCTAGCTTTGAATTTCCAAAGGCTGCAAATGAGCTAACGATTTATGTACGGAGAGTATATTAACTCTATTAGCTGGGCGAATCAATAGCAAACTCTGCCCTGCCAATCCAACGCTACCAATTACCGGAGAGCCGGTTCGGTAATAGCCCTGGAACCGACACCGGTCGGCATCACTTCCAGGACATCCTCCAGTTCGAATCTGCCCGCTTACACAACCCTCGGCCGGAGGACCTTATTAATCCTTGCGCCCTGGACCCTTCATAGCCTGGTAATTTTCCGCAACGTTTCTCTCATCCCGGAGCTCTTCTATTAATATCCGCAAGGGAGGGTATAGCCTTAATTACAGAGCACTCAGGGTGGCCTATTTGTCATAGGATGGTTAATGTTTGTCATTTATGGGTGGAGTCACTAACTGATCGGGTCCTTTCTGGAGCCTCTGTAATAAACAGCGATTCCTAATGGGTGCTTTGATAACGAAATATTGTAATGATGACTTCCATTTGATCTCTGTCATTAGTTATATATTTTACTGTAAAGGTTTCTGGTCAGGGAATAAAAAGTCAAGATTAATATTAGAATGGGTTTTTGCTAGTTTCTCTGTTGACAATGTAGCTAGGGTTAGCAGAGGATCCAAAATTTAATGTTGGGAGATCCATTTTTATTAATTTAATTGTTTTTTTTTTAATAACTTTATTTACTTTGAAAGAAAAGAAAAGCTACCTTTATGAAATGACATTTAAGTGGTCGTCAGACTAAAAATAAATCACTTAACATTCATGTTTTTAGAGATAAATATATAATATATTTGTTTGTTTGTTGTTGTTTAAAGGCATATATCTTATATATTTTCCTTGACACGTGATTGTGTTTAGTAACTGTATTTACGTTATAATATAATAAGAGAATATATTGTGATTTTTCCAGTATTTTACCTAAGTTCTGTAGGTTAAGACACGTATTGTATATAGCTGATCTCTGTGTTTTTTAAATTTACTTACCTTAAAGTTATTTTAGTTTTATTTATTGTATATACTTCTTGATTATTATTTACTTGTTATTTTACTTTTATTTATTTCATGTTTTATGCATGTGTGGTGCGAATGTCTTCTTACCACACTATAATTATTATCCATGTCACAAAATGTTATATTACTGAGTAAATAAACAAAAAATAATAATAATGTAAACACAAAGAGTTATTTCCCCATATTCAAAAAGAAGAACAGATTGGTAAAATGTTTAATTAAACGTACGTGATACACCTTTACGTCCTACTAAACATTCTAAAATAAAATTTTATTTTTTCAAGAACTACAAGATATACGACCAGAGACTGCTGAGATGTTGGTAAAATACAGTATTAAAATACATTTATACTTTCTGGTAAGCCAGTTAAGGTTAATATCAAATGTTTTTATCGATTTTTTAAAGTAAACATCATCTCACTGATTGACAGCCGAAAAACAGAACAGAGGGTTGATCATAAAAACCTTAAAATGTATCTGAAAACAATTTAAAGACTTTAAAATACATCAAAAAAGTAAATAATTTATCAGATTTTATCTCCTTTCTGTGATAGATCCAGAATGACACTGTGCGTTTTTTCTTCGGGTCTCAGGTCCGAGTCCGGCTTTGGCCGCTAATTATTGTTTCTGTTAATTTAGTCACGGATTGACTCTGAAATCTGGAGACCCTCCTGAGGGCACATCGGGCCTTTATTAATTGTGTACAGTTAATTAAATGAATTATTAAGTGAGAAACCTGACAGTTGAGCGTGATCTCTGTACAATCATATCCTTCTACTTGAGCAATAAATAGTTCTTCGTTAAAAAGTACCTCGCCCAAAATCCTTCAAGGATTGTAGTTGTACAGATTTTAAATCTCCTTTATAGACTATCAGATTCAGTACTATTTAAATATAAAGGATAATATATTTCATACAATGAAAACAAAGAGATATATTTTTACTATTGCGCTTTATTTTTATAAATAAATACTAAATATATTTGTATGTAATCATTATTTAAATAGGCAAACGCAAAACGGTTCAGTCCCAATTTCCTCTCTATTATTCAACCGTTTTTCTTCATATTTCTGATATAATTTCTTGTCATTTAATTAAAATTACTATATTTATAAAATATAAAATTTAAATTTAAATATAAATAAACTATATTTATAAAATAAGGCTGTGTTTATTTGTCCACCATATTTATTTTAATTTATATAGCTACATTTCGGCCGGTAAGCCATCGTCAATCCATCTATAAGAGAAACACCATTAATTTTATATTTTAATGTAATTCTGCACTCTATGAAGGGGGTATTGGTCCTATTTAATTAAATATTCTATGAATTATAACTCTAATTAGGTTATGTCAATTTTTAAAAAAACTTAATTAATACTACCAGTTAATTTGTAAATTAAGAGTACCATTAGATAGAATGTTGTGTTTTTCTTTCAATAAAAACATAATTTTAATTTTAACATTACTAAGTGAAAAATAGCTCCAAAATAAAAGTTTTAGAATCCATTTAGATTTCCAAAAATTTAGACACTGTATGTAATTTCCAAGCAGATTCAAAAGGATTAAACAGCATATATGGCAATATTATCACAAAATTGAAATTTTAATTAATCAAATGGTTTACTAATAACCCTCAATAAGTAAGCAGTACAAACAAATATATAACAATGTGCAACCTCCCAACCACACTTATAATTTAATCAGACTTTGGACTACATGAAAAAAGCATGTTTGGATAAAGTAAGGATGTTTTAATGCCTAAAATAATTTATGTCCGATGATCTTACCTTGATATTTCTGTATTTGAATAAAAAAGCAATCTCATTCTATCTAGTGGTACTGTTAATTTACAAATTAACTGGTAGTGTTAATTACAAATTAAAAAAATTGACTTAACCTAATTACAGTTATAATTCATAGAATATTTAATTAAATAGGACCTTCATAGAGTGCAGAATTACATTAAAATATAAAAGTAATGGTGTTTATTTTATAGATGTCTTGAAGATCGCTTACCGGCCGAAACATAGCTATGTAATATAAAATAAATATGGTGAAGAAATAAACAGAGCCTTATTTTATAATGTTAGAAAATTATCACCTAAAATAAGCACATATGGATAAAATTACTATAGTTAAAGGTCATTGTTAACATTGTAGATAAATAAATAACAAATGATAATACACAAAATCGTTTTGAAAAAAACCTGAGATCTCCATAAGTTTAATGTAACAAAGAAAGGTTTTCTTTTAAGATGAATAAAAAAAAAATGCATTAGTAGATGTAACCAACTAATCTTTAATGTTTTGTTTTTTAAAGCTAAATCTTACTTCTAATATGGTCCAACGTACTAATATTACTAAAGAAATGTTTTAACTATTCTATTATCCTTTAATCATTATCGTCTGCGGTATTATTAATACTTGTTTAAAATGTCGAAAATGGCTTCACTTTTTCGTAGCCTACAACTTCCCTCAACAACAACTAATCTACTAAAATTCTGAAAAATGAGTGTTTTTTTTAATGTTTTTTTTTTTAATTTGATCACATAATCGAGGAAAGAAAAAAAAGGAAGCAGATAGGTGTCCGTGGGTGTTCGGTACCTCAGTAAATTGACAACGTTTACCGATCTTCCTAAATAAAAAAGTCATAGTTTGCGATAAAATGAAGCCATCTACGCATTCTCAGATAAGTTTTAATAATTTGATAAAAAAAGGTGTCTGTATTGCTATTGCTAATGTAATGTAAGTATGAATAATGTAAGAAAAATCTCAGGTTGGGACATTGGTGATTTGTAAAAGATGATAAAATGTTTCTTGAGAAAAGTTCTAATAAAATGAGCTAAGCTCCCAGAGGCCTATTGTACTCACATCAATAGCTGGGAATTCCTTACTCTTACGCTTCACCGCCTAATGAAATACTTCCTACGGCATTGGCCCGATCCGATTGTTCAAGACATAGCCCTCAAAGGAATGTGTAAAAGCAGAACTAATAAAGCCGACAAAGGGGCTCTCTAAACCTCGCATGGAGAAATAAACCTCGTAATGCATCAAAGGGCGCGAGCGAGGCGAAGACAGGTCGGAATCCGCTCATATGAGACTGATATCAATGATGGGTATTACCTGGCGGGGAGCTTTTTTGCAGGCTCTGGGAGTATGCTTTGTCCGGGATAGGTGACATACGCGCTCTTCCTACGCGGCCTAAAACAACATTCAATTCCCTTTTATATTCCCCTCTTCCCTTGTAGAATTATTTACTTCTTTATTTTCCTTCGTGTCAGCTCTTCTGACAGGTCCGAAATGACAAACAGACCAATAACTATTATTCTCTCTTGGTTATGGTAATGAACCTATTATGGTCCCGATAGCCTGATAATAAATTAGTGGGCGGGGATGGCGAAGGAACTATGAGGATTTAATCCGTTTTTTGTCCTTCTTCCTCTTCAAGCTCTTATAGAAAACTGGCGATTAAAGACTTGTCATCTGTCACTCCGGGTCTCTTTATAAACAAAAAAAAAATAATAATAAAGAAGTCCTGGAGCAATATAAACAGAACGTGAGACAGCCTTAGGAGATGTTATGGTATGGGTTTATAAATATATAGTTTCTGATGCTATGATAAATAATAAATATTATTTTAATTTTGTAAAACATCGAACAAAACT
Source organism: Nezara viridula (assembly GCA_928085145.1). NCBI lineage: Eukaryota > Metazoa > Arthropoda > Insecta > Hemiptera > Pentatomidae > Nezara > Nezara viridula. The sequence continues at coordinate 211,063,366 of OV725077.1, forward strand.
TTCTGACACCCTGAGAACAGTATCAACATTGAAAAGTTAAAATAAAAAATAAAGTAAACAGAAAAATAATTTTAAAATACACAAAAATAAAAATTTAAATATTTTTAAAGATCTATCTTTGCATTTTTTTAAAATATTTTATTTTTCCTAATAATTGATATTGTTTCCTCTTTGCATATTTTATGTTAATTATTTTAATAAATAAAGACATATGCCATTAAATTTATATACATACTCTGCTGATTTTCAGTTTAGAGAAAATGCAGAATGTTTTTCTGGCACAATAAAGATCATTATTTCAATCGCATTATGAAGTATTACTGCATTTTTGATTCATTCCTATTTCTTTACCAACAGAGTATTGGTAAAATCTCACTTGAAATTTTTGGATGAAGACACAGCTATGATGAAAATTTCTGAATATTCCCAATACCAGTGAATCAACCACGAAACTTACTTTGGAATTGAAAGAAGCTTAAATCCGGGCGGTGAATGGAAAGGAAATAATACAGGTCTGATTCCTTTTAAAGGGCCCCTCCTCCAGGACGATTTAAAATTCTCCGCCCTGGTTATTAAAACTTCTTTGGCCGAGGATAAGAACAATGTCCTCCCTGAGTCAATGCTCAATCAGACGGCGCTCGTTGAAGAGATAAAACAATGTCCGTTGAGGAACTCTCCCCCTCAGGAACCCTCTTATTTTAATTAGTCCAAGGGCTGGCCCTTAATCTCGACGTTGTAATGCAAATAGGAGAGCTTTGTCCGCTCTTCTTTAAATATGTAAACCTCCTGTCTGCTCCCATTATACCATCATTTTTCAAAGACTTTATATTTTTTTTTTTTTGTGCGGAATTATTATATTTTCAAGAACTTTTTTCTTTTTAATTTGATCCTTTGTGTTGTTGCTCTCTTGTAAGACTGATTAAACCGGACTCTATTTGTCCAGTCATATTGACTCGCCCCAGCTACAAAAGAAGTTGAAGATCTCATTAATCATCATCCCTTAGGCATCCGTTGACCCTTGCAACTATTAGCTCCAAGGATGGAGAAACTCCACTTTATTTGATATTTTTCTTCTTTATGTGAGTATCTACGACTATCATCATATCATTAACTGTACATATGGGTTATATTAAAAGAAATGAAGTCCAATCTCAGTAAACTGACCTATCAGTCCTCCGAACATTCCATAAATCAAAAGCAATAAAAGAAAAAAATTGAAGGAGTTGATTACTATGAAAAACGTCAGCCCAGAAAGGCCAGTATAGATAGCATCCTCATTGTTTTCATTAACTAACCAATAACTATTTTTCAAAAGCTATAATCTTTTTGTATGAGAATAAAATCTTCAGGAGAAGCCGTTTTCGGAAATACACTAATTCCTTAACATTCATGGGTTTGATATACACGAATTTTGTTCATCAACAAATATTAAGACGCGGAAGAGTTCTATGCAAATCGAGTATTTGTTGAATTGTGATTAATAAAAAAATAATCCCAGTACACACTGAAGATGTATATCGCTACTAATTATATCTTTATAATTTATTAGTCTAATTTCATATTTCATTTCCCTCTATTATTTTCCATAGTACCGGGCTACCGATATCAGTTGCATACTTAAAATGTCACGTTAAGCACCAATAGAATCAAAATGGAAATTTGGATTAGGAAGAAATAGGTTATGTTTCACTAGTAAAATGGATAAAAAACTAAATGCATTGGAAAAATTAAACTTTAAACGACACCAATATTTTTTCTCAGTCAGAATAAAACTAATTTCAGCCGAAATATAAAAATATGATTAAGTTCACACAACTTTGATAGTTAAGAAGAAAATCGAGACCACGACGAGCTGTTTGAACTTCAATAAAAACAAACAAGTAACAAATAAGAATTTTTTTTTTGAAAACTAAAAGAGTAAAAATTAATTAAAAATTACTGAAAATTATGTTAAATCTAAGTGAAAGTAGTAAGTGCCTTGCCGTTTGCTAACGTTTGAAATTGACCAAAGAATACATATAAATTAACTTTTTCAATTAAAACTAAAATGATATAACCCTATAAACTAGCAATCAAATCTATTCAATGTGATCAACGCCCTCCATATTTCACAGACATATTATTAACAGTTATATTAATTTTAATTATTAAATGGAATTGTACTATATAAGTTCTGAATTTATTATTTCCAAAGTTCCTCCAAGTTTCGGTCAAATTGAACGAACCGTTTTCCAACTATAGCCACGTCAAATATTACGTTTACGGGAGCTTTTTTTTTTTTTTAGAGAAGTGGATAGAATTTAATAAAATTGATAATTAATTACAATTCCTTTTAATTGATAATTAATTACAATTACAATTTGAGCCAAATCGAACTAGTGATTTTAGAGATATCGACGTATCAAGGAAAACGTTTGTGCATATGTAAGGGAAAGAGGATGGAATTCAATACGGAATCATTATTAACAAAAACTCACATTTCTTCCAATTTCAATTTCTTTCGATTTGAGCCAAATCGAACGAGCCGTTTCTGAAATATTGGGATATCTATAAAACACATTTAGGCACGAAATTGCTATTGGTATGGGATCATCTAGACACAAACTTGCACAATCCCTGAAAATTTGATGAAAATGAAATGCCCGTCACATCGATTTGATTACAGATAGACAGAAACCGAACCAAATTTGATGCTCGATGTCTGAAACGTAAAACGATAGTGGACATTTTTGATTCAGAGCACAAAATTTGATTTAATCATTCGTACGGATACAATGCTTCCCTTCCTTCGGTAGTGAGGAAGCGAAATGAGGTAGGGAGCCAGAATCGGTGTTATTATTTTTTTTAAATAACTAAATATAGTCATTGGAGAGGCTGATGCTCGCATTTTATTTATTAAATTTTTGAACTTGAAAAGTTTAATCTCAAATTTGGAGGTGGGATTCATTTTTCTTTTATTGGTCGATTAAATAGGTTAATTACAGAAAATAATATACTAATACTGAAAAACCCATACATTCCTCACTCAAGTTTAATATTTAGAACATCTTTACCAATATTCTAGTTCGAATGTCGTTCCAAAAAGTTATTTGATAAAAACTCAAAATAAAGAATATAGTAAAGGCAAGTGGTAAAATAATAATAATAATAAATTACACATTTTACTTCTCAGAATTCGGTCAGGTTTCATCCGAAACATCCTCAACTTTTTAATAAGCAACGTATCGTTAATTTCATAATTTACAAAAAAGAAATTAAATTATTTTAAGGATCCAAATTTTATACATTCTCATTAAGGCTTAGAATTTAAATATGGATTGTATAAATTTACAAATCCTTTAGTAGTTTTATAATTATTTTAGTTTTTCTTATCGTATCTTCATGATAGAGTAGAATTTTAGCTCCGTATATTATATGTGTGGAATTTCTTTCTTAAAAAAGGGGTATTCATTTCCAACCAAAACAAATAACTATATTATTTAAATTATGAACGATACATTCCATGTATTGTAAATGAATCAAAATGGGTTGTCGTTTTTATAAATAAATGTAAATAAGAAAAAGACCATTTTAGTTTATTGCGACGCGACAATGTCTAGGAAAAGATTTGATAATTTCAGTTCCATTCTAGAATAATTTTTTTATTACTGAGGTATCATAGCCGATGATTCAAATTTAAAACATGTTGAAAAGATGAAGATTATAGTTTCGTTAATGATTAAGTCCAAAAAAAAAATTGACTTTTATTCTATTTCGTTCATAACACCTATTTATTGATTTGGATCACATAGTTTTTAAGTAATTTCATTTTTTGGGATTATCGAAAATATTCTTTTATCTTATTAAAACATCTGTTAGATAAGTTAGTTATAGTGAATTATAATAAACCACTCTTTCCATAAAATTATACTCTCGACTCTTCTCTATTCTAAATTCGACTTCACCTTGATTAATTTGTTGATAAATCAGCCTTATCCATATATGACATAAATTATTTTAAAGAACGCATCACCAGTTACGAAAATACTCGATTGATATTCACTGATTGATCAAAGACTAATAATGGTATCGGCTGTTCAGTAATAATATGCTCAGAATAGTTAGTTACTGTTTACCTTAAATTTTCACCATACACCCTGCTGAACGGTTCGTCTTAAAACTTGCATTCTAATCGATAACATTAAACACTAAAATAAATGATCTGATTCTCTTTCGGACTAACTAACATTTATTACAATTCCACTAACAAAAATTATATCACACCAAACATTATTTCATTTGTATAGTCTATATCAAAAAGCAAAACCATAAATTTGATGGGATTCTCGGCCATGCTGGTATAGAGGGTAATACCCGGTGGGCCAGACCCCCTTACCGTGCACCCCCCCCACATCCCTATAAATTGCATATCGTTGTGTTCCTTGTGACAATTTATTAAAAAAAAGCCAATGTTCCCACAAAAAAAAGTGAACGAACTGCCCCAAAATGGCGTCCAAACATGGCGGATTGACGACTTTGACTTTAGTTAGTTTTTTTGTTACTGAGAATCAGCATTTGGCTTAATTTCATTATAGTTGGTATTTTATTAAAGCTGGATAGTCAGAGAATAATAAAACATGAAAAAATATTAAAAACTAGTAGGCTTAGGCATTGAAAAAAATCGGTAAAGTCAATTTTTTTTACAAAAAAATTTTCAAGTTGAAAATCAAGCGTCGTTTGTAATTAAACGGTCAACAATAATGCAAAACGTGCTGAAATAAAACATCTGGAGAATACATTTATCTTTCTAAAACACTGATTACTTTTTAAAATATTTGAAGTAGTTCCGTATAAAATGTACTTAAGCGGCAGAAAAGCGCTACTGGCGTGGGTTCCTACAGGCCTCTACCACATCACTCAGTACTCATATATGGCTTATTTATAGTGCTATAATAACTTTTTTGTTATATTATATTGATTATATTAACGAACAAATATTAATACAATAATTTAATTGTAAAAATTTTTTTTTTAATTTATTATTTTTGTTTTTATTTTTCATTATTATTTTTTTTTAATTTAACTTCATTTATTCTATACGGAGGTCGCTTAAGAAGGCCTCTATTAACACAATTATATAATTATAATAATAAAACTTAATTGAAAAATACTTTGCAGAATATCTTGAATTTTTTATTTAATATTTGCAATTTAACATTTTGTTTTATATATTTACTGATTCTTAGAGGTAATTTAAATTGTATATACTTCCCCGGAAATGAGTCATATTAATATCTGTTTTATAAACTAAAATAATATATACCTAATCTGAACTACTTTTAATGAATAGGTGATGGATTGTTTAGTAAAATTCATATATCGCTATTAAAAAAAACATTTTTATTTCCTTTATTTTATTCGGAAGTTGGACCATATCATAAAAAATAGGAACTTTTAATATTAAAGTGCATTATTCCCTCTGCACAAAAGAAATATGGAAAGGGCGAAGCTATAAGTTCTTCTAGCTAACTGGAACTGATTGTTAGTATTTGGTCTCAAAATTGAACCCAACCATTGGAAAAATACATTAAGCGAACGACAGTGGCAAAATTTCGGAAAAGAAAACAAGGATCAGTATCTATTATATGGCTAAACGAATATATAGTAGACAAATAAACAGAATATTTCAATATGCTGCTAAAAGGGGGTCAAAATGCTTGATCAGTTTGGATGATATTAAGCAGGTTTATTATAGTGAAGACCAACAAGAAAGATTTGTTCTAGGCAATTGGCAAGTCAGCTGATCTGGAAGAAGTAACCCGAAACGCTGTGCGTACAAAGGCTACAAATGTATTAGAAAATTATATGAAAAGGCTGTAGTTTTGTCTCTTTACAAGAAATGAGATACTAGGAAATGTTATTCGAGATTCCTTACTGTTTATAGTACCAAAGAAAGTCTACTCAAGAATCGTAGAAGCTAAAATTAGAAATATTGTCGATTGCCTGAGCGATATGGATTGAGAAACTCAAGTTGCACATTGGAACATAAGTTGCAAATTGGGACTATCTTCACTTTAAGGTAGGTTATCGAGAAGTCCACAGAGAAAGATAAATGGTTCTCTATCTGCTTAGTGCCTCACACTTTGGATTGATCGAAAGTCTACTAGTCTTTCACAAAAGGTCGTTTTCCTTTCAGATTCCTTCAAAAATCTTATTGCACTAAGTTATTATAGCACTATAAATAAGCCATATATGAGTACTGAGTGATGTGGTAGAGGCCTGTAGGAACCCACGCCTGTAGCGCTTTTCTGCCGCTTAAGTACATTTTATACGGAACTACTTCAAATATTTTAAAAAGTAATCAGTGTTTTAGACAGAAAAATGAATTCTCCAGATGTTTTATTTCAGCACGTTTTGCATTATTGTTGACCGTTTAATTACAAACGACGCTTGATTTTAAACTTGAAAATTTTTTTGTAAAAAAAATTGACTTTACCGATTTTTTTCAATGCCTAAGCCTATTAGTTTTTAATATTTTTTCATGTTTTATTATTCTCTGACTATCCAGCATTAATAAAATACCAACTATAATGAAATTAAACCAAATGCTGATTCTCAGTAACAAAAAAACTAACTAAAGTCAAAGTCGTCAATCCGCCATGTTTAGACGCCATTTTGGGGCAGTTCGTTCACTTTTTTTTGTGGGAACATTGGCTTTTTTTTAATAAATTGTCAAAAGGAACACAACGATACGCAATTTATAGGGATGTGGGGGAGGGGGAGTGCACGGGAAGGCGGTCTGGCCCACTGACTATAATATTCTCGCTGACATTTCTGCCAAAGAGGCTTGCACCATTTTTCCTGTTCCACGAATTTTCGTTCTTCTACCAGATTTCAAATCATTTGTAAAAAAATAAATAATATATATATATATATATATAATGAAAACTGGCAACGGGTAGATAAAGCAAATAAACTAAAAGCAGTTACAGAAACTGCTATTCCCTGGAATATTGTGCCCAACAAAATAAAAGAGGAAATGACAAGCACAAGAATAAGAATCGCGCACACTAATCTAACTCACAGAAGGAGAACGCCCCCCCCCTCCCCTATGTTAACCAGTTGCCGACAACTGACTGTCAAGTACATATTGACATACTGTTCACTGCACGAGGACATCAGAAGAAGAATTGGAATCGATGGACAGGATCTAAGAAGTTAATAGGAAACGACAATAAATTGAATGATTAAATCATGCAATATGTAAAAGAAATTGTAAAATGTTTAATGAATTGTAAATGCTACAAAGGTATCGTGCCTCTAGCCTGATGTAGCAGTACATGGCACCATAGCGAGAAATAATTAGTACAATTTTTTGTAAGAATACGGTGATAGGTGATTATTCTTATTCTAATTTTATTAATAATTCTATTAAAACGGATTGATTTTGTATTATTTGTATGCACTAAATGAGCTATCCTGTCGATAAATATGATTGAAATTAAATTCTGTTTCAGATCGACCAAAAGTGTACTTACTTACTTTTTGCTGTAAACCGCCGATATATTCCTATGCATAAGAATATAAGGTGCAATAATATACAACTAATAGAAAAAAATAGTATAATAGAAAAAATAGAACATTCATGCATCCATTTTAATGAAATAGACAATCTGAAAGAAAAAGTTTATGTAATAATAATAAGACAAAATTTAATGAATTAGATATTTGTAAAAATGAAGAATAAATGATTTAAATCAGCAGATACAATAATAGCAGAGATTACTATATAAAACAATTAGAAAAATAAAATTAATTGATTTTATTTTTTATTACCTTACTTAAATCGGGGATTATTACTCTCAGGACCTTTTTAGTAGCCCATTGTAATCTTTTAAACAGTAATGTTAGTGAACATTTATGGTTTATATGATTTAACTAAATTCTTTTTACAAACATTTGAGCATTGGTTCACCCTAATAAAAGTATTGATATAATTTTTTTTTATCTAAGTATGCTTAAACGTCATAAATTACTTCTTGATCTCTAGAGAGCACATTTTATGTTTCTGTTCCAATTAAAGTATAGAATAATTTTTTTCGAATTTTTTTTTATTAAAAGAATTCTTTTTTGAAAATTTTTTATCATTGATATTTTATAATTAAAAGACATAGATGATGGTGCCCGAACTTGGCGACGAGGACACAGCTGTCCTGTCCTAACTGACCGCGTCCAGTTTACTGCTTCCACTTTTTACGACTTCCTTTATGCCGGGAGCCGTATTGTCGTGCCCCTATAAATGGCCAAAGGGATGGATTAATTGATTAAGGCAGCGCTGGAGGAGTTTTACTACGGAGGGGGGCGCCACTTACCGGAATTGCCGAGCCAATAAAGTGACGTCATCAGCTGCACATTTAAATCTGACCGGTTTTGATTTTACGATCGCGGTGGCCGTGCGCTTTTTCTGTCCGAATCCAGGGTGTAATTGCAGCTTTTTATTGCCGTCCAATGCCTGTTTATTCCTGTCGCAGTTTTTATTGCATCGCCTGTCCTAATTGTTGTCCGGGAGCTGTTAAATTTACGCTATGATTTCGGCGAGACTAATCTCTCCAATAAAACTGCGCACAATAGGAGGATCGTAAAGTTCATGTATGTGTTGGTTTAAAGGGTTAGGATGCTACTGGTTCATGTCTTTATTCATTGGGGATATATTCAGGCCATAACGATTCGATTTCAAATGAAGTAATACGGAGCCGACATGTCTATTACCACATTCGTTTATATTCTAAAAAAATAGAATTTAATAAGCAAAGTACAAGAACATTATATCTTGTGTAAAAAATCTAGGGGGAGGAGAAGACGGTGGAGGGGGAGTCTGTGAAATCTAGCCATTTATATTAATATTGATATTTAATAAATAATTATTATGCGATTAAATAGATCGATTCCCTTCTGGATCCGATAAAAATATTAACATAATAAATACACATCAATGATGTTTATGAACTGGTAACCCCACTCGCGTTAAAAAAGCGGATAGCTAGAAACATATCGTTCGGTCTTATCGCGTATATCGTAATAAAACATTGTTTTCGATGTTAAATATATTTTCGGGTTTGATATTATTATTACCTCCGGTTTATACTGTTTGCATTATCAAATATTATTGCAAGAGAGTAAATATTATAAACCAAGGTCACTTGGATACTCATTAGAAATCAGGGGCATTACGCAGTACAGCATAACTGTAATGCGGTACTGGATTGCCTAGCCTTCGCCGGTTTGAGCTAACGAGCATCATTCGTTCCAGGCGGACACCTGGACACTGCAATATCTCCAGGAATGCAATCCTCCAGCTGTAATTAAAAAGTGGATGGACAGTTGTTGGCAAAGGGGCCCGTGCCTCAAATTGCAGTAATAGTCTGAGGATACCAGGATTGCCAATTAGCCGCGGCTAGATTGGACACGGCGATCCCAGATAGCACGAAATAAAAGGATATCTTGACCGGGCGATAACCTTCGCGGTGAAATTTCTGCATTCCACATTCTCCAGTCCAGTATTTACCGTGGATCTCAGGAATGAGGTTGTTGGGCTGGAAGAATGAGGGATTGCTCCTCTGCAACGGTGAAAAACACAAAGGCGAACAATTAGTTCCTGTAGTTGAAGCACCGAAGGACGGATTGACATACACGAAGCTTGAAAATGTGTGAACCGAAAATTTTAAAATATGATGACCACTAAAAGTATCGAAATGCTCATATAATATAATATACGTTATAAGGCTAAATCCAAAGTTTTAAATTTTTAGCCAATATCGTATTACAGGACCAATAATAGATAAGCTATTGCAAATTGTTGATGTACTATGAGGCTATTATAATATTAGTTGGATAAATACAATAAGTACTAGAAATTTTATAAGTAAAACTTTCTAAAAGATTAGCCTTCATACATATGTATATATATACATTTTTTGTTTTCTTTGAATATGTATAATCTTCTTTGAACGTCAATTTTCTGTTTTGAATGTATTACTATTTTTTTCAAATGTTAAAACGTCTACCAATTTTAATAAATTTCACGAAAAATATCATACCTTTTAGATTTTTCTTTACTCTTTTAAAGAAATAAATAAAAATATTTTTATACTCTTTTAAATGGAAAACGTTTAGGACACTCACTACACAGGACGAATTTCGCTATGCAATTTTTTCCATTTTCAATACAAATTTATACAATTAGAAATAGTTATCACATTTTTAATTAATGGAGGTTTCTTTGTCTTATATTATATATTTACTACTTCTTTTATTATTTATCAATTTAAATAACATGAAATCATGGTGTGTCTTATTTTTGAATATTGTTATTAAACAGTGAAATTACAGATGTAGTGAATTTTTTTTATATTTTTTGATATGTGTGTAAAAAATTGGACTTGAAAATGGATAATGGATAATGCAATTTCGAAAGTTCGTTCATTAAAATGAGCTAAAAAAGGAAGTCTGACCTGTCGGCTATCTGTAAATGCAATAGGAAATACATAGGGAAAGATAAAAGATTTAAATCTAAACGCTCCGAAATATAATCCTGTTGCAAGTTTTAATTTAATTTGGTGATAAATATTTTAATTGAAGAAAAGATTTTACATAAAACATTGAGAAATCACTATTAACAGTTATATTGAGTAATTAGCCTACTGTTATATTTTAATTGTCAGTAGGTCTTATTCATTGACCTGTTGAGAAATTTTAATCTCACCAATCATTGTTCTCCATCAGCTCTAAAATTCGATTACATCATTCGATTATACTCTCCGATATCGTCGATCTAACGGTAACCCGGTTGTGACCAACGAAGGCGACTCTAAGACATATTAAGCATCATCAATCATATGGATCTTGTAACATCCAGTCACGTCATTACGTGATTCATTTGTGATTCAGCGCTGCTCGTGACCTCCATATCTGTCATCCACGGTCAATCGGATCTCTTGTTTCCAGCACCGCTTCATCGCATCTCTCATATTTTGACGGATAAGGTGTCACAACAGAAGGAGAAAACTATAGAAATAAAAGGAAAACTACAGTATAAAGTAGGCTTCATATTACTGTAGAGCGAACATTGGAAATATAAAAACAATACCATGGAATTTAAATACTTTCGCATAGTTCTCAAACGGTTATATGCTACAAAAACATTATAAAAGCTATTAGCGTGTTTTTGTTTAGATTTTTTGCTACTTATAATAATTATATTAATTTTTATTTAAAGGTACTATTCTATAATTCTGTCAACAAGCTCAAACAACGTTGCAGTCATCAACTATAAAATAATCTGTCTAGTAAACTTCAAGTAAACCATACCTCGAAATGATTAACCAATAACGATTGGGTACAACGATTCTTCCTGTTTAATGTAATCTTTTTGAGGTAAAACCATTTTATTTTTTGAATTATATTTATTTACACAAACAATGAGTTTATGAATATGTAAATTTACCTTAAATTGTAAAATTGTAACGGTCTCTACGTATTTCACATGCCCGCCAATTCGCCATATGTGCGCATTCATGCATTTTATCGAGAAGTAATATTTTTATTTATATTATTATAATGTAAAAAATACAGCATAAACTTGTAAATATGAGTACACAATGTGCATAATTCTTAGTAATAAACATTAATTGTGATAACGTATACTAATGCTTAAAACTTACAGTAACAGTAAGAGCAATGACTCTTGATATCCATTTTTGTTATGGATTTCTTACTCCAGCAGCATTTAGTAATTTCAGAGCTAGGAGATAAGAGTTGAATTCACGAAGTGATCAATATATTTTATATACTTTTTGGTTCATTATTCAATCAATTTGACTTTTTATATAACCAATGAACCTATAACCTTTCCTTCATTTCTCTCTCCATACAACGCCTGGATGCTCATCCGTCGGCTTTTTGTCCTATGTACCAAGTATGAAGAAATATTCATTTGTTAATACTTCTTCCTCTTCTCTCCTTCCCTCCCTCCAAAATCTGGGCCCAAAAGACTCATCGCTCCGTTTGTGGCTACTATCATGTGAAATCTTATGGCTCATATCTTAGATCGACGTCCAATTGTGATTTGGGAGCTCCTTTCGAAACTAGAGGTCATCCTATAACTTATTATAACGTTTGTGCTTATATAGGAGAAAATAGTGGAAAGAATTCAATAAAACTGACACTACATTGTTTTTTTAACAATTGTTAGTTACTTAAATTTAATATTTCTTTAGTTATCGCTTCCTATTCAACAAAACACATAACTCTCAAAAAACGACAAAACTTGGATTTGCTGCTTCATGATGATAATTGATCCATTGTTTATATAAACTTTTTTGTAGCTCTGGAGGTCTGTTATCCCTCCTATAAACAATTCCATCTACTTACGGGACACCCTGTATATAAGTAATATATATATATATTTATATTTATATGTATTATTTTTTTTGCACAAAGATTTTTCATCTTGTCACCTAAAAGTACCTCTGTTTTCAAGAAAATTGACTACAAGTAAGAGTTGCAAATCATTTATTTCTTGTTTTCTATGATCTTGGAAACATTATAATAAAATAATTTCCTAGACACACTTTTAATTTATATATAAAAACATATATAATAATGATTTGTTAAATACGTTTCATGTAAAGTGTTTACAAAACTGTAATTTTCTCTCAGATCTCTTTAAAAGAAGTTGATCCGTATTTATATAATTGACAAATTTCATGTTTCTATTCCTAAGATTTATGTTTTTATGAAAATAATTGAAGCAATCAGGAGGGTATGTTTTGTTTTTTAGGTAAATTTTACGACTAGAAACATTCAATATGTCGCTTATAAATACTGATCAATTCCTATGACAGAGATATTGAAAAAAAACACTGTTTCGTAAATACTTTGCATGAAAATATAAACAAAAATCATTATTATTATTTCTTTTATTCATACATAAAGAAAATCATTACTATTATTATTTCTTTTATTTATAAATAAAAAGTGTATTTAGGTTTCTTAAAATAAATCCCAGATCATGAAAAAACAATAAGCAAAAGCTTTGCAACAGTTAATTGTAGTCATTCATTTTTGCTGAAATAATGAGCACTATTATTTGACTCAATAGAAATTGACATAATTTCTTTACACAACTTGAGGTGAATCTCAAAAAATTGACTTATAAACCTCAATTTAATTAATAAGAACTTAAAACATATTAAACGGAGAAGTTTGAAATCTTCGATTAGACCCAAACTTAGAGGAAATTTGGAGAATTGTATAGAAATTACCTAGTATCAATTTTATTCAATTTCATTTGATAATTAAAATTTATATAAATAATTGTCAACAATATAATGACTGTGAAATATGGCATTGATCATGTGAAATGGGAGTTAGGTTAAGACAATATTTTTATGGAATTATAACATTTTAGGTTTTATTCAAAATGTTAATGCTTACACTGTAGATTTCGTGTAATTTTCAATAAACAAATTAATTTTTACTCTGAGTTTTTTTTTTTTTTTTTTGTATTTTTATGTATCATTTGTGGTTTTGTTTGTTTCTACTCAAACAGCTAGTCGTGGTCTATAATTATAATTGAAGCCAAAGATGGTAGAAATGAAAACATGCTTGCTTTATTAAAAAAATATATGTAAAAAGTTATAATTAATATTAATAATTTTTCCAAATTGTCTGTGCCTCTACTACCCTCCTTCAGATTCCACTGGCTTCCAATATCAGTGAGCTGGAAATGAGGCACTGGAGAGTCCTGCTTTTCCTTCCACATGTGGGGGACAAAACTTGGCTCGGAGTTTTCTGGGCGAATGTAAATATTGAACATAGTTATGGATCAGTTTAAGAAGATTTATTTTATTTTTACTTATTTTTCTTATTTATTTACTATTTTTTTAATTAAATAATTAGTTATTTGTTTATTATTTGAATATATTATATGAATAAAAACTTTCAGCCTTAATACTTATTGCCCTGCAAAAGCAGCAGATTGTATTATTATTCACAATATATATATAAATAATAAACATATAAGGATTTAGATTTCTTGAAAGAACTGACTCTAATAATAATAATGTTGGTAAAGCACGAATGTAAACTTATAATAGAAAATTAATGTTTGATTGTAAGTCTTGTAATAGGTTTAGTGAGGATGTTATGAATAATTTAAGAACAGAATAAACCAATAATATGAATCAAAACATTCACAGAATATTCATAGCTTGAGATATAAAAACGAGAGAAAGCTTGCCAATTAAATTGTCATCATAAAATATAATTTTTTTTTTGTCTTATAAAATATGTATTTGCGCCTGTCAACTTATTGAAATATAATTAATACCATATCGTTAATAACTGTAATGTAATATAGAAGATCTGGGGATATGTGTATTTTGTGAAAAGAAAAAAAAATATTTATTTGGTAATGGTTGTATTTGAAAATATAAAAAATAATAAATTAAGTAGATATAAAATAAATAACTTTTATGCTAGAATTGGGTAACTGGCCTTGGTCGAAATACCGCAGGCGTTTTTCTTGGCCCTTGTCAACTTCATATAACCCTGTTCTCCCCATACTGCGCCCCAGGAGTTCTTGACGAGCCAGTAGTCTTCGCCGTCTTCAGATCCGTAGCCTACCAGGAGGATTCCGTGGTCTAAGTAGTAGGGGATGCAAGTGTCGCCGTTGTAAACACCTAAAATCGTATCCATATTTAGTTAGTTTGCTGTCGATGAGTCCAAAATATACTTTTTGAACCTATGTAGAACAATACTAACCTCCCTTGTAGAACATAAAGTGTTGGTTGCCAGCACTCACTGCAATCGAAATCGGTCCAACTGTTGCTACGGCAGCCTTGAGAGCATTGTCATCATAAGCTTTGATATCAGTGTAAGCTCTGACTTTGGTTCCAGAAACTACTTTGTTCTTATTGTACCTACAGGTGCTGTCCTAATAGAAGAATTGTAAATCTTAATAATATTCATAATATGTATTTTACACAAACTGTGTAAAGAAATAATTTAATTTTATTCTTTCAGTAGAAAAATATCTTACTATTCCTTCATATGGGTATGAATCTTCACTTTCCAATCCTTCTACATCTTCGAGATATCTGAAGGAATAGTCCATCAATCCTCCTTTACATCCTTTATTGTTGTAACTTCTTGAGCAGTCCACAAGCTGCTGTTCGCTGAGAGAGACGAGTTTTCCGGACTTCCTGTAAAGCTGGCCTTCTATGGCTCCAGTCTAAATATAAATATAAAAATCAAAAATCATTATACATGTCTTCTACTAATTTCTATTAACAATAAAACCCTTTAGTGAACTTACACTACTGAACGCCCAACAAGATCCACAATGACCTTGGTTTTTCACTGGAGTGACTGCACCAGACTGCCTCCAGTCAATAGATTCTGCAATTTCCACGTTTGCTGGAGGAAGGAATGTGAAGCTGGGTACTTGCCTCATGTCTCCGGTTCTGTTGAATCCCAACTGGGTCACTTCTTCTGGCAGCTAAGAGATGAAAAGAAACATACATTAGAACTCACCACTAGCAGATCCAGGATTTAATTTTGGGGATGGAGGAGGGGTTTCGGCCCGAAAGATTTTTTTTCATATACATGTAACGATAATTAATTTTTAAAAAATAAAGAAATTAATTACCTATATGAAATGGTGTTTAAGTGGTTCTTGAAGTCATATTAAATATAATTACACGAACAAGAATACTTTAAGAGATAGTTTTTAATATTTTTTTCTGTAAAACATGGTTATATTTTACCATTTTGGAGGGGGAGGGGGCTTCAGCCCGAAAGCTCCCCCTCCGTAGATCCGCCTGTGGAACTCACCACATCTCATGTAGTAACGTTGGAATATCAGAAACATTAATTAATATGGCATGAAGAAAATAAAAACTTTTTTTTAAAAATTAAAATAGCTTCGGTCAAATTCATTATGTTTCTCAATTCATTACGATAAGACATTTCGGTATTGAATCAATAAACTCGATAAATTAAAATTGTACCTTGTTTTTATTTATGATAATTTTATATTAATTGAAAGATTATTTAATAACAGGTCTGTAAGTAAAAAAATAAGTTAGTTGAAGATTGATTTTATACCAGATTGATTTCATTCCACTGACTTTTCTCCAAATAATTATTTTTTTGGCTGAGCCTTGTCGCTTTTTTTGAAAACAAAATATCCCGACAATGATTATGTATACACGTTTTCATATTTAAAGTTGATAGACCCAAAGCCAATTATTGCTTCAAATTAGGATTTAAATCCGTGTTGGACGTTTAAAGAAATGTATTGAAGTTATTTTGGAATAGAACACAATAGTTGCAGTATGTTATTTCGCTTGTATCCTATGCAAATGTTAAATCAGACAAATATATTCACAAATGTTCGATATATTACCATATCTCCTAGGTGGTTCATCTCAAGGTAGTAAGTTGACAATCCAGCTTCGTATTTAGCATTATGTTCTTCGATACTCTTCAGATTTTCTGAAAAAATGTTCATCCTAAGTCGTTCCACTTCAGTGTTTTCATATTTTTTTCCATGGTGCCTCTACAGAAAATAAATAAACAATTTTATTTTTTTCTGATTATGGAACTAAACATGATCACAATTCCGATATAATATTCATTATCAATCCTAACCTTGAAAGACGTCCACTGTTCCTTGATTGCTGGTGTTGCAGTTGCAAAAGCCAAACTGGCGACAAGTAATATAACTTTCATTCTGTAATAAAGTTTATTTTACTATATTAAACGATGTAGCAATTCTAAAATTCTTTATATCATATAGAATCTAGGTATATCGCTAAAGGTAAAGTTTGTTAAGGATCTTACCTGATGTTGCTCACAGGAGGCAGAAACGCTAATAATTCGGATTTGTCGGCCAGTGGTGTTTTATACCTGTCCAGCCACACTTAAATTTGACAAGCTTTGGGAATCAATGATTATTCATCAAGATAAAACACATAGAAAAAAAACATCTCATATCGGCACTCGATGACATCATGAGTGTTTATTAAATAAAATAATCTGTTATTTTAGGCTCTTCAAACGGTCTGTTGCGTTTCAACCGAAAGCAGTAACCAAAATATGTTGTAGTCGGGACAGTAGCCATGATGTCATCGCAGTAAAGAGACTTTGTGTGTATCCTAGTAAAAGATTTTTTCCCCTTATTTATGATTTTTTAAGTTATGTCTTTGATTTTCTTACTTGAACAGTAAACATTCGGGGAATCATGAATTGTTGCTACCACTTATAACTGGTACGATTTTTTATCAATATGGATTGTGTAATAAGTAACCTACTAAACGATTTTATTAATATTATCAATTTTTTTACGTCTTCTCGCTATTTTATCATTCATTATTCAGTAGTGTGAGACTAGCTTCAATTTGTTTCGTGTTTGGTTTATTGGTCGAATAATACTTTTTTGATGTTTACTTGCATGCACTAACTCGTCTGATTTCTTTATTGAAAATGTTTATTTCAGACATCGAAAATAGTGTTAGTTTTTGAAGTGAAAACTTCTTTAGGCGCGTTGTGCACAGAGCCGTCAGACTTCCGATGTGTAACGCTCGGATGAACTTGGTTGGAGTCGACTAATTGAAATTGTGATGCTAGATAAAGCGAAGGAATTTTCACGGGAAACAGCGAAGAGGAAAGTGTGCCACTAATCAACAGTAGTCATAGCTTTGAAAAAAAAACTTCCTCAGGAAACCATGGAGTGAAAGAAAGAAACTGGGAGAAGAATAAAACAAACAGACAATTTGACTGCTAAATGGTGCCATTGATTTTAGAAATCGCTTCAAAACTGGCAAAGAAATAACCAGAGATCTTGCAGTTAGCAATCTGGTAAATAAAATAAAATTTAAAATTTTCACTGGGTGATGCAATTTTTATGACCACGAAAATCTTAACTACAATATACACGCAAATTACATATTTGAGCAAAGAGTAGTAGAATTAAATGTATAATTGTATACTTTGTAAAATTGGAGTAGGTCAGAGGTAGACAGAGGGTACGTATATGTATATATATACATCCACACACATAAGAGGATTCATTATTCCCATTGAAACGAACATGAATTAATTCAACATTCATCAGCGAATTTTCGCCATAGAATATCTAGTATTATTTTTTAGCTTAAGATGTAAAACCGAATTCGGAAAATGGATGTCCTTAAGTGGGTTATTTTTATTTAGATTTTGAATAAAAAACCTTTTTTTTATGTTACGATGTAGACAAATCTTTCGTTCGAAACTTCCACCATTATTTATTCGGTAACTTTTCTTATCATTTACTTTAATTACCAAAATCTTTTCAACCTTTAACATTCATAAAAATCTTTAGAACGTTCAAAACCAATTAAAAGCTTTTACATTTGAATTTATCGAAATTGATTTTATTACATAATCGACAATACACAGACGTGGAATTCTCAATCCTAATTAACCAATTCCCTGCTTGCCAAATCTTACAATAATTTTAAATATTGATTTCATACATCATATTATTAATTATTTTTTCACAAAATATTATCGTGTTAAAAAATATTATCTGTTAAAATATTGTGCCTATAGAATGAATGTTCAAATGAAGGCAATTAGTTTAGATATCCTTTGAAATAAATTACTACGTGTTTTCCAATGAAATCTATAAATTTTAATTAATTAAATTCTAATCTCTTTTTTATGCGTTAATGATATTTAGTAAAAAACAAATAGGGCTTAGTTTTAAAAACCGCTATATTCATGAAACAGTTGTTTCAAACTCTAATCTAATTTTTTTCAAAAACCTTTGACGCAAAATAATATAATTGCGTTCTATTTTCCGTTATAATCAATTTGTTTGTAATATTTTTTTGTTATGAAACCGAGATTCACCTATGATCTTGTTAGAACTGTTATGCTTAGAATTTTTCTGTTATTTTTGGATATGTTCCTTTCTTGTTCAAACGTATGTTTTTACTGTTTTTCATTTTGAACATCTATCCAGTCACAGGTAAATGATTACTAATATGAAAATAGTCTCATAATCAAATTACATGGAAGAAAAACTGGTTATTTAAAGGAGCTTATTATTTAAAATGGGGAATATTTTCATATTCGCTGCCCTTTACCTAAACATGGGACTTAGGATATATATGTAATATGTAAAATATTGTATTGTAGCAAAAAACATATATATATATATATATATATATATATATATATATATATATATATATGGTAGGAATCTGTAAAATATTGTATTACTCAATTATAAAATATTATTTATTTTCATAAATTATCTTCAGTTTCAAATATATCATTTTCGGTGGCGGGACGCCGAACGGGCTAACACATATTCACCGTGTTACCACGCAACTTGATATAAGATAATTGGCCAAAAATAATTATTTCTTAATAATTAGTAATATAATATATTTTTTAATAATTGAATAATGAGTTCGCGTACCTGTGCCGGAGGGAGGAGGAGCGGGCTTCTAGAATTAATCCCCCATCCACTTCACGTGGCCATATACATGAAAAACACCATTTAGCCTAAAAGACGAGGAAGGGATGACGAAAAATAAATAAATAAAAGAGATAGACCATTTTCGCACTTATAATTGGTTAAACTATAGGCGTATAATTTGGCATAAATACACGTTGACGTAATGTAAACAGGCTCACTATTTTGGCACTTTTTTGTCAATGATAATTGTCAACATAAATAGTTGTGTCATCGATTTATATAAACGTTTTCAAAAATTATCACGTGGAAAGCAATCAACAATATAAGGTCTAATTTTTTTTTATCACGTTTAGGTTCTTCTTATCTTTAAGTATTCATTTAATGTTCGTTAGTGATTAGAATAAGGAAAATCTAAATACAATGTTTACTTCTGTCATTGAATGATAAGAATTTAATTCTTTATCAGACAGTTTTCCACATGGGTAGTGTATTACTGCGTATCTAAATTCTACGTCACAGAATGCGATATCATCCCATACTAACTTATGGTATTTATATTTTGGAAAAATGAAAAATAAAACATACTCCGACGAAAAAGAAAAAACAAAATATAAATGTAATAAAACCATACAACAGTTGTATACAAGCCTCATTCTGTAGATATTAAGGAAAGAAGTGGTCTCAGTACGTGCAAGAATTGGATTTCGCTGTTAGACTCGTAAGTATCTCAGAACAAAGACCCATCTCAGGATGGTATGCATCGTTCAAATAACTATACAGGAACATACCGTCAAAAATTAATACATTTGTTAAATAACGAAAAAACACTTTTTTCAGCCTATTTTATTGCAGACATACCTTGATGTTTCATCTCTTTAACTAAGTTCAAAATATCAATTGAACGTGATGGGTTTTTTTCAATTAACTAAAACGTTATTATTTTGTACAAGCGCCTCTTCGATGAAAATGGCTGAAAGGAGTCCCTAAATATAAAAGTATTGTTTTTTTGACGGAACGTTGAAGTGGATTTACAGGAACAACAGCACACTAATCTCCACATATATTATTACAGTAAGGCGCGAAATCGGTTTTGTACCAAATATAAGCTCCTGTCATACTCAAATTCCATGAATGGGGGTACCGTTAGATTCAGAATTTCACGTAGAGTTAGCGAATCGTATTCTCCCTTTTGTTTTTCTTTTTAAAATAAATAAACTCGATACAAAAGTTTTACTAGGCTCCAATACTGGAACGGTAGTAGGACTATAGATCGATACGGGACAAATTGGACCTTGAAGATTTTGATGCGTACAGTAAGACCCGGATAGTTCCATCGGAGCTATCGGATCCTGCGTTTTTAAAGCCAAAAACGTACTATTTTCGAGATAACGTAAGGCATAGGGTTCGCATCCACACAACTTTACGTTAATTATAGTACTGTCATTGAATACATGTCTCATTTCGTCGACTTGAGACATCTATGATCGAGAGAGGAGGAGTTTATATTATTTATCGATGGTGTTTTTGTCGGCAAGCAATATAATCGTTAAATTTTCACCAAATCTCAAGATTGAGCCTCCAATTTCGAAGGCTTTCTGCTCCTTCAGCAAATAGTCCAATCATCCTAAAAATTCCGGCAAACGAGTTATGAACAGTTATGAAAAAAAAATTTATTTGCGAATGACTAAAAAAATACACATTTTTCCTTTGGTTGTACCCATGATTATATAAAAGATTACTAAAGCTCCTGCAAAAGGAAAAAACAACAACATCGAAAACGGACAATATTTAGAAAAGATACAGCTTATTGAAATTTGTAAACTTGTTGGTTCCAAACATTGATGAAGATTTAAATTAATGTTTGTTTCCTTTGTCGATTATATTTATCGCTAAAGTAACAATTGGTTTCTTTATCTTTTAGTAGGTTGCATTATTTTATTTTCTTATTAATTTAACATTTGATAACAATATGCTCTGCAAATTTTTTGCACGGGCCTACTAGTTATATATAATTTGCATAGTTATTGTTCCTATTAGTCTTGGATTTTAATTAGGATAAGACAGGACATTCATTAAAGATTTATTAATAACGTATAGTAATTCTTGTATCTCAAACTAATCACAGTTAGAACCAGTGTCCTCTCTTAGACTAAGGTTTATAATACTCAGTGGACACTCTAGAAATGTGCTGAAGCCTTCTAGAGGTACTGAACTTCACCCAGAGTTATATGTGTGATCGTGTATTTTCATGATCCAGCGGTAAATACTTGTACAATTCTTACTTCCCCTTGGCTATAAGAAGCAACGTCATGCTAGAACATTGCTTGGAGTACAACCTGTGGATTTATTCGGCATTGAACATATTGACTTGGACGTCTAAAAATATTCTTAGGATAAGGAAATCACTTCAAGATCTGTAAAACGTGTTACATTTATTATTATTAATCAAGGAAATTCAATTAGACTTCTTTTCTCAGTTCTGTTGAAAAGAAGATCACGCGCAGCGTGTAGAGAACCTACTTTAGAAATCGGTTCGTGAAAAATTTCGCTTATAAGATCCTATATTGATTTATAGTTACAATATTTTCCTTTAGGCCTGAATGTGAATAAAATTACCTTCCTTATGCCTAGTGGACCTCTACCAATTTTGATCTTTCTTTTATAAGTGCAAAGGTGTCTGTTTAATGTATTATAGATCTTTTAAAGAGTTAGGACCAGACGATTTGCGATGTGATAAACTCGGAAGTACCAGAAGGCTTCACAGTAGCTCTTATGATATTGTAATGTCTGAGTTCTTGTTCAATGTCAATGAAGTAATTGTGAAAAATACTTGTAATAAAGAGATCTCCGAACGCTAATTCACACTACTGTTTAAAAGAATTAAAATTATATAGTAATGTAATATGGGATCATTCATATTCATTACTTTATTGCTTCATGTTACTGACGACCAGTAAATATCCTTCGTGTCAACGGTTTTTTTCACGTTCCAACGGCCAGTCCATGACCACTAAAATCCAACCTGTTTGTGTCAGGAATAATTTACTAGCTACGGTAGTCCAGGAATAATAAAACTGCGAAGAAGAAAGTTTTATCAATCGGTGAGAAAGGAAGGACTTCAGAAATGGATGAAGTTTATTATTATAGCAAAAGCAGTAGAACATTTTTTTTCTAATTGACTTTGATTAAGTTAATAGATAGATAACCACGAAAGGTGTCAAAATCATTATTTTGAGGAAAAATAAAATGTTAAAGAAAAAAAAAATCAGATCTTGAAGGTGTAAGAAGATGGTTAATCAGTAATCAATGATTAACTTAAACAGTAATCTTCTTACACCTTTGATAGTTTAGAAAGTAAAGAAGAGCGGGGTGGCCGAGCGGGCTAAACCGTGTACAAAACGTGTTGTTCGGAGTTGTGATAAACTGCAATTTACGAGTTTACTTCCAAGTGTCGGGAGGTCTTTTAACTCTGGCTTAATTATCTCGCCCTCTCCCCTGAACCGAAAAAAATCTCGCATAGCCTTTAAGGCGAGGAAGGGGAGAAAAAAAAAGTTAAGAAAGTAGAAATTATAAAGTTTATAATTTAAAAAATATATATTTTTTTACCACTGGAGCAATAGCTTTTTTTTATTATTAGATATTGTATATATATATCAGGATGTATGAAACTTAATTCAGCTAACGCAGGCATACTTGGCTAGCATATATGATCAATCTATTCCTACTTGAGTATTTGTCAAATAACTTAAACAGTAAACAACGTTTCGTCAAATCCGCGGTCCTCAGCAACTTGCACTTCATACCTGCCTAAGAGCAAAAAATAGTACTGGAACCTACAGTATTATCTGATCAAAAAGCCAATTTAAGTAACTAATGGAAAATGACAGGCAGCCTGTAAACCTACGCATGGGATTGATAATGAATGATATTGATAGCCCAAACGCGTTGCGTAAGTGGTGGCCTAGATTGCTATAAATTGGTGGCCGCCAAGCAGTCTAGCACCGAGCAAATTAGTGGCCACTTGAAACTATTAGTTCTTCCGCTTCCATTCACTATCTCTTACAATAGTCATTAGTCCACTCCATTGCGTCGTCACACAGAAGGCTCATCAAGAGGGACAATTGGAGAACTAGAGGAATCAATGAAGCTGTTTGTTAGTTTATTATAAATTATTTTATTATCAACCAAACAAAATTGTAGAACATTAGATTAAATTTGCAATCTGCAAATTTCTTCGCAATGAGCAAATTTTTTGGCAGCTTCACAGCTTCCCATCACGGCCGGGATATAAATTAGATCACCAGGTCTCTTGGCCAACACCTACGTAATTGTCGTAGTGGGCTGTACGGGTTTCTTGTACGATGAATGATTTCTGTCAGGGGATTCATGTTGTACGTTAGTCTTTGGTGAAAGTTATTGTAGTTCTCTTTTGCAGTATCTAAAATTGTAGATAGGTATAAGTCTTTATCTAGTGTAGCATTTGCCATACGGTGCCATAAACTAACCTTCGCAACACTTTTGACTGAAAAGACTGAATTTTTTTAATTTTAGAAGTTTTAGCAGAATCCCACAGTTCTATGCCGTAAGTCCAAATAGGTTTAACTAAAACTTTATAAAGGGTTAGTTTGTTCGTTAAAGATAATTTTGAACGTCTGTCAAGTAATCCGGATAAAAGACCGTATCGTCTGTTAATTATATTCGTTTTTGTCTAATGTGAGTACTTCAAGTAAGTCTTTTGTCCAGGTAAAAACCTACCTAATTACATCTGATGTTGGGGTTTTAATGTTGTTAAAATATATTTCAGGAAAAGGTTTATGGTTAAGAATGAAACTAAATGCACACTTTTTTTTTCATTCATATTAATTTTCCTTCTTGTGGCCCAATCGGCAATATCGTTCAGATGATTTTGAAGAGTGGTAGATGCTCGAACAGGGTTTTTATCTGAGCTGAGGATTGCGGTATCGTCTGAAAAAGTAGCCAGTATTGTGTCATTGTGTTCCGGTAGGTCAGACATATATATATTAAACAATATTGGTCCAATGACACTATCCTGGGGTACTCCTGTTTTAATAGGTTTAATGTCAGAACGTTCTTTTACTACAAAATGTCTATCCATTGGCATGACGTATTTTTTTCCAAACTTAAAATTTTACTTTCTCCGACTTACTGTCTAATATTACTTTCATTATAGATTATAAAAATGTTTTACCGTATAACAAACAAAATGCCAATTCTTTATTGAGGACATGAATTTATCAAAGGAAATATCGGTATTTGTTGGATATTATGAAGTCTTATTTAATACAAATACGTCTAACTTTCAAACCTCTATAGTGACAAAACAAATATATGAAAAATAAGCGTTACAACAATCCCTAAATTATATTTAATTATATATTAATATTCCTAACTAATTAAATAATTAATTTATTATTAATTGGTTAATATAAGGTAATCTAAGAGAACGTATTTTTACTCATTGTTCATTGGTCTCTTGGTGGCTACTAATGGCCTCTTTAGCATGTAGGTTGATGTTAATGTTATTCGCGAATAAAATTATGAATTGATTGTAACTTTTTTTCCAGCTTCTATGGCGGAAATCATGTTGTATATATAAATTTAAAGAGCTTCATGAAGAATATTTAAGGCTGGTTCAAAATTCTTTCAAACTTTAGACTAGGGGTTTCCATTCTAGAGCTCGTAGGTACCACTGTGCAAGCGTGACGTCATTCGTTCCCGGGAGCAAACTTGTACCCAATCTCTAACATTGGCTTTATCGGGGATCACATTTTTACTGTTGCATGCTGCACATCGACAGGTTTTCAATAAAATAATTAATGGAACATAAGTATGATCAATTACTTTGAAAAAGGTAATTTTTTTATAAATCGAACAAGATATTATAGATATAAAATTCAAAAGTATAAATGAATTATTTGAAAATAAAAATGCTGCAAATTATTATTTCACTTACCTATATATGTAATATATAGTAAGGGTAAGTATTGCGATCATGAAAATTTCCGAATCTGAGTTTTCAACGAAAATACATATTTTGAGGTCCCCTGAATCGAAATAGGCCTAGCTCAAAAACAAAAAGTCATATGAAACTGAAATTTCGTACTTTAAGTTTTTATATGCCTGAGATGTTACAGCAACATTTTTCTCAAAACCAGAACATATATTAACGTTGTCTCATATTTTTATGATTTACGATCAGTGTTCTATAATATCAAATAGGTCTTATCCCAATTGATGTCACTTTACAGGGCTTAAATGCCCAATTTTCAATATGTCTTTCTCTAAAGTACCTTTAAATTAGTTTACTTTAAATAATTAACAATCTCTCATTGTTAGGAGTTATGAAAAAAATGCTAAATATAACTTTTGAAAGAATATGATAATTGAATAAAGGAGAATAAAAAATGCATATCTAGGTCGAAAATGAATAGTCAGATACTTGTAATATATCGTTGGAAAGCTCAGAATTTTAGAAAAAAACAATACTTATATAGAAAGTCGTAGAAGGCAATGGAGAGTTACGAAAAATTATATATAATAATTTATGAAAACTAATATTGTTTAACGGAAATGTTTCCAAGTCAATTAAATGAAATTTGTCAAATAAATGTAAAATTATAAAATGATTATTAAGTATGAAAAACAAGTATTTACAATCCACCAAATCAAAGCAATGACATTGTTTTAAAACTATTTCATTGTACTTGTGTGAAAGAAGAAGTATGAAATTTAAAAATATTTCATGGATGTTTAAAACGTACTAGTAGTCCTGTGCGAAAAATTCGCACAGTATAATGTTATCAAATGCCAAATTAATAAGAAAATAAAACAATGCAACGTATCAAAAGCTAAAGAAATCAATTGTTACTTTATCGATAAATATAATCGACAAAGGAAACAAAAATTAATTTAAATCTTCATTAATGTGATTATGATGCTTATTTAAGCAGCATATCAACTGACGATGGAAGTTTGTGGAAGCATACCAAAAATTCGTTAAAACATCGAGAGGTGACAGTACCCCTGCGAAACGAAGACGGTTCATGGGCTTTGTCGGATAGAGAAAAATCTCAACTTTTAGCACACCAGCTCTTATCAGTATTTACACCATTTACCGACTTCACGAACACAGAACATGAAACCTTAGTGTTTGATACTCTATACATTCTATACTCTATACCATTACAGATGACACCTCCTCCTCTTCTGTCCACTTCTTCACAATTCGCACAACAAATCAGACATCTCCCTAAAAGAAAAGCCCCAGGTTATGATTTAATAACTGCCGAGGGCCTCCAGCAAATGCCTAGGAAGGCTCTAGTGTTCCTTACGACAATATAAAACTGTATCCTGAGAACAAATAACTTCCAATTACAATGGAAATAATAACAGATCAAGATGATATACAGAAGGGACAAAGACATTTTCAATCCTTCATCCTACCGACCTATCAGTCTCCTTCCGATATGTTCCAAAATTTTCGAAAAATTAATATACAAAAGACTGGTTGACATACTGACAGACCAACAAAAAATACCTGACCATCAATTCGGTTTTCGTACATTTCACTCAACTGCACAACTACACAGAGTTACTGACTACATTTCTGGAGCGCTAGAGCAAAAACAATATGCTACCGGTGTATTTCTGGATGTTGCCCAGGCATTTGATAAAGTCTGGCACCAGGGACTTCTCTTCAAACTCAAAACTATACTGCCTAATACATACTACCTCATTCTCCAATCTTTCCTTTTTGACAGATTCTTTTCTGTCCGACAGGATTTAGAGATTTCCTCGATTCGACCAATATCAGCAGGGGTGCCTCAAGGATCAATATTGGCACCTTTACTCTACATTGTCTATACGCACGACATGCCTACCACCTCTGAAACATTGACTGCTTCTTACGCTGACGACACAACAGGAGAGAGAATCACTTTATTATTATAAAATAAATAAAATGGTGCTGCCCAATTACATTGGGTTGCTAACAACACAGCATACTTATAGATCACTACAGACATTATTTCTTTTTTTTTTTTTTTTTTTTTTTTTTATTATTTCAATGGAATTTACAACTGTATTACATAGAGAATACAATAAGTAAATGAGAAATTTGTAACATGGCATGTACAACATGAAGAGAAACTACCCATTGGTAGAACTCAAATTAAAGTTCTATATTAGAAGATCCCGTGGCCATCTTCTTTTCAGACGCCTCGGAGGGTTATCAGGGATCGAGGAGGAAGCAAGGTTTGAAACGAGAGGATTCGGATGATTCTGCAGTTTGTTATGGAAGGAAATGTATCTGGATTGGGCCAGATCGGAAACATATGGAACATTGAGGTCTTTATGGATGATTTTATTTGTGACAAAGTAAGGAGCGTTGAGGATTTTACGAAGGATTTTGGCACGATGGCATTGCTGAATAGTGGAGTGGGATGTGCGGAATCCAAATTGGTGATCTGGGATAATGTGTTTAGAGTCTAGGATGGGATACAGGCGTTTTAAAATGAGTTTTTCCATGATTTTGCCCATAATGGGTAAATGGGAGATAGGACGGTAAGAGGATGGGTGTTCTGGCGGCTTTGTGGGTTTAGGTATCATATTGACAATGGATAGTTTCCAAGAGTCAGGAAAATATGTGGTGCGGAGTACAGCATTAAATATATAGGTTAGGAACAATATGGCTTTTTTAGGAAGACATTTTAGGATCTGGGAGGTGATTAGGTCATGGCCAGGAGCTTTGCGAGAAGGTAATCTATTAATGATATTGGATATTTCTGAAGGATGAAATGCTTTAGGTGGAGGAGTCAATTGGAGTGGGGTATCCAATTCTGCTTCAATAAACTCAAGGTGGGTTACAGACATTATTTAAAATTATTATAACAAAACTCCATGACCCCAGACTAGCCTCATTAAATTTACATAATCACCTACTAAATTTAAAAAATTGGTATTCACTTTGGAAAATTAGATTAAATCATAACAAATCACAACACATAACATTTACGCTTCGACGAGAAACATTTGCCCATCTCTGTTTTATACTTATTTATAACCCATACTATTTCAATTAATTAGTTTAGGTAATTAATTTTGAATTTTAATTTATAAATGTGTCAATTTAATATAAAGATACTCTATAAATTTAATTTAACTTAGTGTTTTTCGCCTTTTTTTGTAGAAATATGTTTAATTATTTTTGGAAATAATAAAGATATCTGTTATTCTATGTTTACATTTCTTTTTATTAATAAACATCACATTTTCTTTTTTAATATTACAAACACTTACCTACCCACAATTCACATTGAATAACAATACGGTGTCCACCAGCAAACACATAACCTATAAATTTGCCAGCTGATGAAAAAAGGTTGGGAACCTCTACATCTTTTGTTAGTCTCTCTTTGGGATAAATAAGATATTTGTAAAATAAATGATTATTATTATTTTTTTTAACATACTTATTGAAAAATATTACAATCTGTCTCTAGGACATATTATTAATAAAAAAATTGGAACAAGACTAAAGATAGTCTAAATTAAGAATTTCAAATTGTTTGTTAGTTTCCATCATTTCATACACGCGTACTAACCGAAACTAATGATACAAACTATTTATTACAATAAAGAAAGTAAATTAAGACAAATAATATTCAACGCAAGTATTGGTTATACAAATATTTTTATGGATCTTGTATACTACTAAAAATTCAGGCTAGGAAAAATAAAATTAAATAAATTACTGCAGAAAGGAATTTGTTCAAATGATCTCATTTCTGCTCCTCATAAAAGAATGGGATAGCTAGCAGCAGTAGAGATACCACAGGCGTTCTTCTTGGCCCTCGTCAACTTCATATATCCCTCTTCTCCCCAATCTGAGCCCCAGGAGTTCTTGACGAGCCAGTAGTCTTCACCATTTTCTGATCCATATCCTACTAGAAGGATTCCATGATCCACATGGTCTAAGCAGGCTTCAGCGTCAAAAATACCTGCAAGCGGATTTTAAAAAAAATTATAAGCAGTCAAAGAAGCATTACAAACTCCATTACTAGTATAGTATATAGTTATTAACCTTCATCATAGAACAGAAAAATCCACGTTTCCTCCATTGACTGAGACTGAAATGGGTCCAACTGTAGCTACGGCTGCCTTGAGAGCTTCGTCATCCAAGGACTGGATGTCAGTGTATGCTTTGACTTTGGTTCCTGGCACTACCTTATCCTTGTTGTACCTACATCTGTTATCCTGAAAGTAGAATCATAATTTTAATAGAAAGTTTCCGGTTTATATTACATAAATAGATTATAGGTTCACTTTAAATCTAAATTTAGCAAATTTAATGAAGTATTTTTGGCACTATAACAAAATGTCTTACTTTTCCTTCATAAGGATATGAATCTTCGCTTTCCAATCCCTCTACATCTTCCAGATATCTGAAGGAATAGTCCATTAATCCTCCTCCACATCCATTATTTTTGTAACTCCTTGAACAATCCATAAGCTGCTGTTCACTGAGAGAGACAAGTTTTCCAGTCTTCCTGAAAAGCTGGCCTTCTAGGGCTCCAGTCTAAAAATAATAATGGTTATCGTAATAATTTGTTTAAAGAATGTCTATCAATATTTTAAATAGAAATCAATCGCTATACATACACTGCTGAAAGCCCAACATGATCCACAGCTACCTTGGTTTTTCACTGGAGTGACTGCACCAGACTGCCTCCAATCAATTGACTCTGGGATTTCAACGTTTGCTGGAGGAAGGAATGTGAAGCTGGGAACTTGCCTCATCTCACCTGTCCTGTTGAATCCCAACTGGGTCACTTCTTCTGGCAGCTGTAAGATGAGGAATTATATTTACCAATTCTGATCAAACATTTTTTTATAACACATTACGCAATGTCCACAATATTACCATATCTCCTAAATAATTCATCCTCATAGAGTAAGTAACCAGACCAGCTTCGAATTTGGCATTATGTTCTTCGATCATATTCATACGATGCGTAAAAATGTTCATCCTAAGACGTTCTTCTTCAATGGTTTTGTATGATTTCCGATTTTGTCTCTATAAAAATTAAATTTTGCTTTTATATGTATGGTTCAGTTATTAAACAGCTATCAGTTATCAATCGATATTGAATTTGGTAGGATATAGTTTGCTTTATACTAACCTTAAAAGAGCTCCATTGTTCCTTAATGGCAGGCGTTGCTGCTGCAAACGCCACCATGGCGAGAAGTAATATAACTTTCATCCTGTAATCAATTAGTACATATATACATATTTATTATTTATTATACTTGTTTTAGTTATGTTTTATTTTTCCACAACTTTTTCTAGTAGAGATAATTAAATAAAAGTCCGCCAAGGTTTATATATCCTTCTTAAAATAAAAATTACATAATCGTCTACATTTCGAGTTATATTGTTTGTCGTTTGAGACTAAAACAGACGTATGAAGCCGCTAATAAAATATATGAGACATAACTTATTCCTAAGCCAAGTGGATTTGAATATCAAATGGATTCGATTATAGAATCATACTTCGTATAAAACTTGTTAGCTAAGTTCGACGTGGTTCTTACCTCAAGAAGAAAACAAGAAATTAAAAAAAAATTAAGTGCTAACACCGTTTTCATAAGCAATGAAATTCATCGATATTGTTCTTATTTATTTACTTGGTAGTTAAATAACGTTTTGAGATTGTTTGATAAAACTTCTTTATCTTTATATAAATATATCGAAATGCAGTTAAAATATTGCCAAGGTGGTTGACACTTTTTTTTGTTGATTCGATGGTTGACATAAGTTTGATGAAATTGATACGGTTTACCGGTTAATAATGTTTTAGTCATGTTTATAATTGTTGTTGTTATTATTGATTTATAGATGCAAAAGAGGAAAAAAAGAATCGGTGAAACGTACAAATAGTGCTAAAAAGTATAAAATAAAATTTATGACAAGTCTTTTAACAAATTATATGATGGAGGCGTTGGATGATGGATCTCCTTCCTTAGACAACCTAAGTAATTGGAACAAGTTAGGGAAGAGGTACTTTCCTTCCCCATGTCTGTCATGTCATTATTCCATGTATCGCCATCACATTTGCTGATTGTCAACAATAAGTTGACAGGCGCAAATACATATTTTATGGACAAAAAAAAAAAAATGATGGAAAGATGAGTAATGGGTAAGATTGGCAACCAGTTATTGATATGATAAGTTATAGAAATACATGCATTTAAAAATATAAATAAAAATAACATAAATGTTCTAATCAGAATATGGGATAAAAAAGTAGGTCTCATAATAATAATTTGTTTGGGGGGAGAGTAACTGTTATTTAATTTTTGTTTTATACCTTATGTTATAAGACTTATATATTATAAAACATATAGACTATAGAGTATATAGTCTAATATATGTAGTATTATATATTAGATTTTTATTTTTCTTATTTTGAACAGTGTGATAAATTGTGTAGGCAAAGTATTTACTTATATTTTTCATTATAATATGGAAATATGAAATATGAAAAACATTAATCGCTGGAAAAATATAGAGTGATATTTACGGTATGGAAAACTCAGCAAAGAATTTAAAGTTCACTGAAGGAGCTACCGTTTAAGACAATTAGTTAAGATGTTTCTTACCTTTATGTGATGTTTCTTAACGCTCACTGAAACGTTGTTAACTCTTTTTGGTCAAATGTGGCTTTTTATACAAGATAGGTCACTTTAATTTGAAAGGTTTGACAACGTCGATGTGAAACACGTAAGATAAAAAATTATCATGAGATATCGATGTCCATTGCAACATTGATTTGTTTTGAAATAATTAAGAAAACGTGGTAATTGTTATGATAATTTCGTTGCTTGGAATCAACCCATGAGTTTCCCCTCTTGGTCCGCACGCCAAAATAGTCAGGTTTCAATAAAATTATTACAATTATTATTCCGGTGTCGGTGACATTGAACTCTGTTACTAATCTCTCGGCTCTCTCCCATGTCCCACGAAAAAAAATAGTATTTCCAAAAAGGCGAGGTATAGAAAAGCTTTGAAAAATAAATAAACGATGCCAACACATGCATAAATCCGTAGGTTAATATGGAATCGACAAGACAATAAGAAATCGACCGTGAAGATACGCCGCTTGTTCGCGTTTGAAATAGTGTCGTTCCAGAGAACAGGATGCAGCATTCTAGTAGCTTTTCTTGCCATCTCTACTTTGTTTCGTACATCCAGTTCAGACGTTCCAACATCTTCCAGATTTTACCCGAAGTATTTAAATGCCTCTACTCTTCTTCATACCTGTTCACCTATGCGTAGATCGTCTTCATCATCGCCCAGTACCATAAACTCAGTCTTTAGGAAGTTTATTCTGAGACCTACCTCTTCATAAATTTTCTTTAATTGGTCATCCACCATCTTCAAGAAAATTTTTTTCCGGGCCATCACTACTTGATCATCTGCGAAGAACAGGGTAAGGAGCTCGTCGTCGTCAAAGTAAACTCGACTTCGTCTTACCTATTGCTTCACTACCTCGTCCAAGTATATATTGAAACTGCTTGGAGACATACAACATTCCTGCTTCAGCCCTTCGGTTCCAGAAAATAGTTCCAAGAGGCGGTTCCCAATCTTTACTCTGTACAGATCGCTTCCATACAAGTGTTGAATTGCTTGTACCGTGAATTCATTAATACCCGCTC
Source organism: Nezara viridula (assembly GCA_928085145.1). Classification (NCBI taxonomy): domain Eukaryota; kingdom Metazoa; phylum Arthropoda; class Insecta; order Hemiptera; family Pentatomidae; genus Nezara; species Nezara viridula. The sequence continues at coordinate 211,096,613 of OV725077.1, forward strand.
TTCTCAGTGCTGGCCATATTCCTTGGTAAACTATCATATGCCTGCTCCAGATCAATGAAGGCTAAACGAAGCTCCGTATTCTTCGTCCTGCATTTCTCAATGAGCTGCCGGAGTACAAAAGTATTGTCCATATTGTCTTCCGGTAGTGAAACCAGTTTGTACCACCGGTGTGGTGTACTCTCCTTCAAGCTTATCCCGGACCAGTCTCCCGACAATCCTACTTATTCAGCTCTGTACACAGATGCCGCGATAATTCTGGCATTGCTTTCCATCTCCATTCTTAAAGATGGAGCAGAGGTATCCTGTTCGGAGATCATCAGGAAGATCACACTCCTTCAGGACCATGTTCGTCACATTGGTAAGGAGTGCAAGCATCTTATCTCCACCGGCCTTTAAAAGTTCCATACACAAGCCCCCAGGTCCTGGAGCTGTTCCGCTTTTAGCTCTGCCTATAGCAGCCCTCACTTCTTCTTCCGATACTTGCATATGGTCCGGCTTGCAGTCTTCCTGTGCGTTGCCCTCTTGTGCCATAAACTTCGCTCTACTTTCTCTAAGGAGGGTGCCATAATGCTTTTTCCATGTGTCTTCACTGATAGAGGAAATAACATTTCCCTTACGTGGTGCCCTCGAGCTCCTCAAAATATTCCAAGCTTCTCTCCCTTGATTGAAGCCCAGTGTCCCATCTTTTTCTGGCAGCATCTTCTCCTTTACAACTTCCTCCTTACACGTTTGTTCTCTGTAGGGAATCCAGTCCTGGTCCCTTTTTGACGCTAGGTACTTCTTATATGCTTCTTTTTTGGCTTCCCCCAAATCCGAGACCTCCTGAGACATAATTCATTCCTAAAATGCAATAATTTTATGTATTTATTTATTATATTATTACTATTTTTATGTATGTAGCAAGTTTCTATAATGAATTTATTACCTTAAATAATATTGTGGACTCCTCTAGGGAGAGCCTAGTCAGATACTGAACCATACCTTGAACAAGGGTCAAATTCCAAAGAATGTTTATTAATTTTATACATTTAATTTGTTAATTATATACGCATAATGGCTACCTATTTTATCTGCATCAGTTTTATAATTTATTGCTTTTTTATTATGTTTAATGATAAATATGGATTCTATTATATTTCTATGTGTACTATTTATTTCTTCATATAATATTTGTGGTTGTGTTAAATTGAATATATGTCTATTTGTAATGCTATGATGGGCTATGGCTGTTTTATTGTCTATTTTACTATTTTTTGAATCATTACAATGTTGGTTTTCTTTTTCTGTGTGTTGTCTCGTTTCGCCTATTCGTCGATTCGCAATTCTTACAATCTATTTTGTAAACAACATCTTTTTGTTTTAACTTTTTTATTTTATCTTTCATCTGACTTAGGTGGTTATTTAATTTGTTTTGATTATATAAATCTGTGTTTATCTTACCGTTATTATCATTAAATATTATTTTAATTTTATTCAAGTAGGTATATAATTCAATCGGTAATATTTTTTTTTTCAGATTCATTTTCTTCTTTATCATGATAATTTTTTATTTCCATGTTTTTTTCTGTGACAATAGTATTATTAGATGTAAAAAAAATCTTTTATGGATTTTTGGCTAACTTTCATTTTATTTTGAAATTTTTTATGGATTAAAGGTTGCAAGTTTTGGTTATTTTCAATTTTAAAGTTTTCTTTGTATTTTCTCTTTGATTATTAATTTGAAACCACATTTTTTAATGATTGGTAAGGGAACATATTTTCAATCAAAATATTATAAATTTTTGTTTTTATTTCTTTTATATATTTATCACCTGTAATTTTACATGCTCTACCAATGAGATTTTTTTCTGTGTTTATTATTTGATATTTTGGATGTTGGCTGTGGAAATTTAATAGTCTATTACTTGTTATATTCTTTTTAGTCCATTTTGTGTTGAAAGAATTATCATTATTTTTAATTACCATTAAGTCTGAAAATCTTAACTTGTCGTCATCTATAGAAATTTGCTACATACATAAAAACAGTAATAATGTAATAATTTTTTTTTTGTCTATTAAATATGTATTTGCGCCTGTTAACAATAAGTTGACAATCAGCAAATGTGATGGCAATAATGATAAAATGACATGACAGGCATGGGGAAGGAAAGTACTCAGCAGTACCTCTTCCCTAACTTGTTCCAATTACTTAGGTTGTCTAAGGAAGGAGATCCCTCATCCAACGCCTTTTTAGTCTCCTGTTCATGTTCTGAGGTATGTCAGCTGTGGCCATGTCTCTTATAAGTCTGTTATTATGTCCGTTTAAATTTGTGTAAAATCGTTGATATAGGGTCGTTATATGTTGGTCAACTGTTGGAAGGTGGAGGTCAGTATGTAGAGTTTTGTTAGTCACGTACCAAGGTGCTTTTGTTATGAGTCGCAATAATTTTGATTGGAACGTTTGAAGTTTTTGTAGGTGGGTCTTTTTAGCGATGCCGTATATTTGTGATGAGTATGTCCATATGGGCTTAAGTAAGTATGTATATGTATTCAGTTTCTGTTTTAGTTTTAGTTTCGAAGATTTGGCAAAAAGAGAGTAAAGTAGTTTGAGTCGTTTGTTAAGTGTCATGCGTTTCATTTTAACATGTGGGCCCCATGTCATCCTTCTGTCGAAGGTGAGTCCAAGGTAAAGTACAGTGTCCGTTTGAGGAATTTGATTGTTGTCAATATAAACTGGAGGACAGGTGTTTTTTCGAAGAGTAAATGTTATATGTTTGGATTTGTCATGATTAAGTCGAATTTTCCATAGTGTGAACCAATCTTGTAGTTTAAGCAAATGATGTTGTAGAGTTAGTGAGGCCTGTGTAGGGTCTTGATGTTTTGTGAGGATTGCTGTATCGTCTGCATATGTAGCTGTCAAGATCTCATCGTCAATAGGTATATCGTAAGTGTATATAACGTAAAGTAGAGGGGCTAGTATTGAACCTTGGGGAACTCCGGCCAAGATTGGATGGACTGAAGACACTTCCGAGCCCTGCCGAACTGAAAAAAATCTGTCGAAGAGGAAAGATTGAAGGATAAGATAGTAGGTGTATGGAAGTATAGTCTTAAGTTTAAAGAGAAGACCCTGGTGCCAGACTCTATCAAACGCCTGAGCAACATCCAAAAATACTCCAGTTGCATATAGTTTTTGTTCTAAAGCTCCAGCAATGTAGTCTGTAACTCTGTGCAATTGATGTGTCGTCGAATGGAATGTGCGAAAGCCGAATTGGTGGTCAGGTATTACCTGTTGGTCAGTCAATATGTCAACAAGTCTTTTGTATATTAATTTTTCAAAAACTTTAGAGCATATAGGAAGGAGGCTAATGGGTCTGTATGATGAAGGACTGTATATGTCTTTACCGGGTTTGTGAATCATCTTAATAAGTGAGTATTTCCATTGTAAAGGGAATTTTGACGTCCTTAGTATACAGTTGTAAATTGTTGTCAGAAATACTAGAGCTTTCTTGGGCATTTGTTGGAGTGCTTCGGCTGTTATTAAGTCATAACCAGGAGCTTTTCTTTTCGGTAATTGTTTGATTTGAAGTGCAACCTGAGATGGAGTAAAAGAAGGAGGTGGTAGTGTCAGCTGAAGTGGGATGTCTAATGTGTTAAGTACCATAGTCTCATGTGCTGTGTTAGTGAAGTTTGTAAACGGTTTAAATACAGAAGAAAGGTGGTGAGCGAAGAGTTCAGATTTTTCCTCATCCGACACGGCCCAGGATCCATCTTCTTTTCTAAGTGGTGCTGACAGCTCTCGGTGCTTTAACAACTTTTTGGTATGCTTCCACAAGCTCCCATCGTCAGTAGAAAGACCACTGATGTATGCGTCATAGTTAGTTCTGTTAAATTTTTGGATTTCTCTTTTAAGTTGATTGTTTAGTCGGTTAAATGTCTGTCTATCTGAAGGGTGTCTGTCAGTCTGCCATATTTTACGCGCTCTTCTCTTTGCTCTGATTAAGTCCCTTATGTACTGAGGATATTTCGGCAAGTGCTCAGCTGTCGCAGAGTTGAATTTTGGTATTGATGATGTCCAAGCAGCTTGTTGAATATTTTTGGTGAATGTTTCCACAGCCTCCTCCAGTTCTTTTTCACCTTTTATGGACACTGGGATCAAAAGCGAAGAGTTTAAAAACTCTCTATATGCATCCCAGTCAATTGGTCCTTTGATGAGAGCTGGTATTTTTTGCACGTTGACGGCCTCATCGAGTACAATAAGGTGTACCGCTGAATGATCAGAGCAAAGATCAGAGCTCGTACTTATGGAATGAGGTACAGTACGCAGTCCTTTTGTAATAAAGAAGTCTAAAAGGTCCGGGGATTTGAGTCTCGATACAGGCCAGTATGTCGGTGTGTCAGGATTTATAGTGTCTAATGAAAGCTCGTGGATAGCAGCCCTCAAATTTCTTCCTCTTGGTGTGCATAGCCGTGACCCCCAATGTTGGTGCTTTGCGTTGAAGTCACCACCTGCTATGAAACATCGACCTAAGCTTTGGAAGAAGTTGCAAAACATCGAAGATGTCAGCACATATCTTGGAGGACAATAGATGGAAGCTAGTGTCAATGTGTTGTGTTTCATGTATAGTGTGATGCCTGTGGACTGAATGTCAGGTGTAGTTGGTAAGTGTAAATGGTTGTGTGATAAAGAAGATCTTATAAGTATAGCAGTGCCGCCGTGGGCAGTGTTGTCGGGGTGGTCTGTCCTGTGTGTCACATAACCAGAAATACCGAATTTCGATCGTGGTGTAAGGTGAGTTTCCGTTATCAGGGCTACATCTATACGTTTTTCATGAAGATAAAAGTCCAGTTCAGTTTTGTGTTGTGCCAGTCCATTTGCATTCCACAGAAGGATGGACAAAGAGCCTGCAGTCAGCTGATTAGCGGTCATTTTGTGGATACATGGCTTGAGTCACCTGTGCAAGCTGTTGGAGGATAGTAAAAAGGGGCTGTATGAGGGAGTTTAAACCATTGAGTAATTGGAGCAATTGAGGTGGGGCATTATTTTCAGCTGAAGGTGGCTGCTGAGTAGTTTCCCGCCTCATACCTGAACATGATGGTTTGATGTGAGCAGATGTAGTAGCATTATCTCTTCTTGTCATCTGGTTTCTTGATGGTTCCTGCAGCTGAGCTGGCGTAGCCTTCTGCGAAGAATTTTTTTGTATCGGCTGCTCTTTTCGCAAGGGCTGCGGAAGAGTCGGAAATTCTTCGAAACTTGGTGGTGGAGGGAGAGGTGGGGATCTAGGAGGATGGTTGGTTCTTGCTGTTCTCCTATGCGCCCTCAGATCCTTCAGGACTTGGCATCCTCGGTAGTTGGCCGGGTGGTCTCCAAGGCAGTTTGCGCAAGTTGCCTTTGTCTCCCTGGTCTTCAAGCAGGATACACTTTCGTGGCCTTGGCCACACTTAACACATCGTGGAGAATGGTTGCAGTATGATTTTGTATGACCATATTGTTGGCATCTTATACACTGAGGTATAATTCTTTTTTTTCGAGGCTCCTCAACAACAATTTTTGTATAATAAATTGATTCGATTTCATAAATTTTTTCATTGAAAGTGGCCTTTGTTATGTCTATGAAAAACATGGGCAAAGGTTTTTTGAATCGAGAGTATACATTTGTGATGTTTGTTGCAATGTAACCATGTTTTTCTAAATCATTTTTAATTTCAGAGATTGGGGTGGTGTGGTGCAAATTTTTAATGACAATTCTTCTATTTTTGTCCTCAGGTAGCTGATATGTGTGGAATTCAGCACCTCCATTTCTAAGACTACTAACTAGTTTACGGTATACGTCAGGTGTTTTCGGGTAAACTGTTACACCTTTGATAGTTGTTTTCAGAAAAAAAGAATTTGGAGCTGCGTTGTTTTCAAGGAATAGGACCAATGCCTGATAATTTTGAACGTCGTTTATGTGTATTGGTGGTGGTTTTTCGTTTGTTTGAACATTTACTGCGGATTGTTCATTTTCGGTAATGGTATTAAGTACATCATAAGAATTACTTACAGATATTGGAGTTGTTACATTTTCTGTTTCGGTTTTTTTGTATTTTCTCGGATCCCTAGATTCATTAGGAAAATTTCTTTTTTTACCCGTTACCAATGCCCAAGCATCACCACAAGTAGCGTCGATTAAGTCCATCCTTTCGTCCCTTACCACAACATTTGTAGTTGGGTTGGGATCCATTTTTTCGGTGGATATCACCTTCAACTACGTATGTTCACTTTCACACCTTCTTCCTTCAACTTCGAAAAAAAAAAATTTACGTTTTTACTTGAAAATTCAAATGAAAATTCAAATAACCTTTTTAGTTATAATTTTTTGTGTTTCGTAATAAATTAAAACATAAAATTTTTGCATTTTAGGAATGAATTATGACACTATAAAAATTAAAAAATAATTATGGGGAATCTTATAAAAATATAAGTTGATATTAGGATAAGATACTGGTAAGATTAGTAATTTCTGTTATTGTTGTTAAAAGTTATATAAAAAATATTGTATTTTTTTCATGAAAATCTAAGCTTATTAATTGAAAAATATTACAATCTGTCTCAAGAACAATTGTATTAATAGTATAAAAATATAAATAACGAAAATATTCTAAATTCTAGTCTGAAGGTGGGATGAGAAAGTGGATCCCGAAACGTCATAATACAATAAAGAAATTGGAAGAATTAATACTGTTATCAAATTTTACTTAAAAACTATAAGGATTTCTTTAATTATTATCACAATCAACGTTTCAGCTTAACAATTCGGAAATAATGAACCAATGCGTAATGACTGGGATAGAATAAATGTTTTTCTCAATAGGGTCAACCAAAAGTATTATTCTTTCCACGATTTAATGAATTTCTGAAATCATTAAGTTAGAACTGACCTCTCAGGTTTGAGTGAATCTAAAGATAATAAAATAATAATTAAAAAAAAAAAGCTAAGTGAGAGTTAAAATCCTCAACAGTAAAGTGTTTGGTATCATAGGGAGCTCTGTGATTTTTATCTCCATCCACTTTATTATTGCAATAAAATCTTTGATATGTAAATTATTAATGGGAACCACAAACTTCCTTACGTCAGTTCTCGTTTCCATTCTAATCCTCGGTGCTCGGCTAAGAAGCCTAGTTCTTTTGTGTGTTTTCTCCCATCACATAACAATCCAAGCAGCAAGTTTACCAGATGGGTCTGCCTGGTAGGCATTTCTTTGATTGAATGGATCGATTGTTTTTAAATGCTGTCAGTAAGGTATCGTGAAAAATGTATGTCTCCAAAAACCATTGACACATAATGATTTAATTAATGATTGAGTTTTAAATCAAAAACGAAATAGAATAACATGCCATTACAACATACCTAGTTTACGGATTTCTGAAGAATTTTCTGTTCCAGTAAGCGACTTATTAATGCAAGCAATCGGGGATAGTGGATAGTTCCATTTTTTTTTAAATAACAGATCTCAAGAGCATACACTACTTTAGATTGATATGCACATTCCAAGGAAATACTTCCAGTTTGTGGTCACATGTTAAGGAGTTTGTACTGTACCTGATAGAACTACCGGATGATTGATAAAGCATTTTTAATTCAATGAACTAATTACATACTAATTAAATAAAAACTATTTTTTATTCAGTTTATTAAAAATTCAGGTTAGGAAAAATAAAAATAAATAAATTACTGCAGAAAGGAATTTATTCAAATGATCTAATTATTGATTTCTGCTCCTCATAAAAGAATGGGATAGCTAGCAGCAGTAGAGATACCACAGGCGTTCTTCTTGGCTCTTGTCAACTTCATATACCCCTCTTCTCCCCAATCTGAGCCCCAGGAATTCTTGACGAGCCAGTAGTCTTCACCATTTTCTGATCCATATCCTACTAGAAGGATTCCATGATCCACATGGTCTAAGCAGCCTTCAGCATCAAAAATACCTGCAAGCGGATTTTTAAAAAAATTATAAGCAGTCGATAAAGCATTACAAACTCCATTACTGGTATAGTATATAGTTATTAACCTTCATCATAGAACAGAAAATCCACGTTTCCTCCATTGACTGAGACTGAAATGGGTCCAACTGTAGCTACGGCTGCCTTGAGAGCTTCGTCATCCAAGGACTGGATGTCAGTGTATGCTTTGACTTTGGTTCCTGGCACTACCTTATCCTTGTTGTACCTACATCTGTTATCCTGAAAGTAGAATCATAATTTTAATAGAAAGTTTCCGGTTTATATTACATAAATAGATTATAGGTTCACTTTAAATCTAAATTTAGCAAATTTAATGAAGTATTTTTGGCACTATAACAAAATGTCTTACTTTTCCTTCATAAGGATATGAATCTTCGCTTTCCAATCCCTCTACATCTTCCAGATATCTGAAGGAATAGTCCATTAATCCTCCTCCACATCCATTATTTTTGTAACTCCTTGAACAATCCATAAGCTGCTGTTCACTGAGAGAAACAAGTTTTCCAGTCTTCCTGAAAAGCTGGCCTTCTAGGGCTCCAGTCTAAAAATAATAATTGTTATCGTAATAATTTGTTTAAAGAATGTCTATCAATATTTTAAATAGAAATCAATCACTATACATACACTGCTGAAAGCCCAACAAGATCCGCAGGTACCTTGGTTTTTCACTGGAGTGACTGCACCAGACTGCCTCCAGTCAATGGATTCTGGGATTTCCACGTTTGCTGGAGGGAGGAAAGTGAAGCTGGGAACTTGCCTCATCTCACCTGTCCTGTTGAATCCCAACTGGGTCACTTCTTCTGGCAGCTGTAAGATGAGGAATTATATTTACCAATTCTGATCAAAAATTATTTTATAACACATTACACAATGTCCACAATATTACCATATCTCCTAAATAATTCATCCTCATAGAGTAAGTAACCAGACCAGCTTCGAATTTGGCATTATGTTCTTCGATCATATTCATACGATGCGTAAAAATGTTCATCCTAAGACGTTCTTCTTCAATGGTTTTGTATGATTTACGATTTTGTCTCTGTAAAAATTAAATTTCGCTTTTATATTAAACAGTTATTAATTGCTTCAGTTATTAAACAACTATCAGTTATTCTCGCTATGTGTATATATATACTTTATTTTATTTTCTCTTCTCCTAATCTTTACGCATAATCACATAAATATCTTAGGGAACATATGTATATCATTATTTGTTTTTTAATATATTTTTTTGGTTTAGTTTTTACAATTTCTTTCCCTACATATTAACAGTTATTATTATTTTTTTAAATTTTTATATTCCATCACTACAATGCTTTACCTATAAAATAGATTTTACTTTCATTTCTAATTTCATTCAGTGATTATTATGCAATTATTTTAGCTCCAATATTGTAGTACTGAACCCCTATTACCCAACTGTCCTCGTTAATTTATCCCAAGAGCCTTAATTAATACTTAATGTATTACATGTATTTTGTCATTATTCATTGTAATAAGTCTTTTGACCAGATTTGTAGTTAATATATATGAACAATACTGTTATTCTAAAGGGACCTAGTTCCAGAATAAAGATGATTTTTCTATTCTATTCTATTTTTGTATCTTGTCTAGCCCTGAAGAAGACCACCAAAGTCAGGTCGGAATGTTGGCTTTTAATAAAATAGATTTGCCACTATTTAGTCTATTTATGACCATCACCCTGGAGCATCTTCTTCCTTAATAATACAACGGTCAACTATTAAGTATTCAATATTCTTAATTACATTTTTTCTTTAAACTTTTAAACATCTTTTGTGTCCAACATATTTCATCAGAAAATAGGACTTCCATTCATGTCATAATCATACTTAGCTCTCCCAGGTTTTCAAAACACCTACTTTCCTCAATCAATGGACCGTTCCCAATGAAAATGAAACATGGAATAGCTAATTTGAACTCAACTTCTACAACTTTTGTTGTAAAATACTTAATTAATATTACAGAAAATACGTATCTTAAGAGAGTTTTTGGAAAATTAATTTCACTTTTTAGTATATGTAAACAAAATAATTTGAATGAAAAATCATATGCTGGATGAACAATGCTTTTTATATTCGAGGAGATAGATAATGTTTAATGAATATGAAAATAGCATTATAATGATTTCTTTAATAAATATCACAATCAACGTTTCAGCTTAACAATTCGGAAATAATGAACCAATGCGTAATGACTGGAATAGAATAAATATTTTTCTCTATTGGGTCAAGAAAAAGTATTATTCTTTACACGATTTAATGAATTTCTGAAAATTATTAAGATAGAACTGACCTCTCAGGTTGGAATGAATCTAAAGATACTAAATTAATAATAATTAAAAAAAAAAGCTAAGTGAGAGTTAAAAATTTTAAACGGTTAAGTGTTTGGTATCATCGTACGCTCTGTGATTTTTATCTCCATCCACTTTATTATTGCAATAAAATCATCATGGGAACCACAAACTTCCTTACGTCAGTTCTGGTTTCCATTCCTATATTATATAAGATTTTCAGTTTGTGGTCACATGTTTGTACTGTCCTGGATAGAACTACCGGATGATTGATAAAGGATGTTTAATTCAATGAAAAACTAATTAAATAAAAAAAAACTATTTTTGAATGTTTTCTTTGTTTTAATGACACAAATTATTATTTATAATAATATTGTTTATATAATATTATTTATATAATAACTATAACACTATTATTTATTGCCCGAAATATTAGATAGTTGATTATTATCATTATTTAGTTGTTTTCAATATTATAAATTTAAAAATTGTCATCGTACAACAATTTGATTGAAAAATGAATTATAACAGATTAATTATGGTCGTAATTAATATTCTGAAATTATATTTAGATGAATAGCCCATTTATATAAATTTTGTAAAAAATGTATGTAAATGTTAAGAGCAACTTTAAGTCACTGTAGTTGCAGTGAAGAAGAGCATAGGATCATATATCTTTAGGGGATGCATATCAATAGCGATTGCTATTAAAAACAATATTTGATTTTAAAAAATGGAAAAGTAAAGTAGGCAAAATTATATGTAAAATTTTAATTTTTTGAATAAATATCTGATTTTTAGCCATCTTTGGAAACCTAAATGTATGAATACAATCAGGGAAAATTAGAAAGTTTAAGAAGAAAAAAAAATACTTTTTTGTTCCATTCTGTTGTACATGGGTATTACATTATTTTCGGCTCCATTAGTTTTTATTATTTTATTCCTAAAATATTCTTTTTTTAAAATTTAATAATTCCTTTTACGTCTGAATTAGTACCTCCGTTATTTTCATCTCATTTCGCTAGCCATTAGACAATTTTCAATCAGATTAACTTGTGAGATATAGAAATAATATTACAGGAATATTTTTTAAGAGAACTTTTGGAAGAGAGGCTTCAATTTTCAGTATACAAAATTTGTAAAGAAAACCTTTTCTGAATTAATAATGATTTTGTTTTTTGTTTTAGCAGATATGGCCAATAAACATGAACTAAACACTATATTTTTTTGTTTTATTTATTATCACAATGAACGTTTTCGCCCAACCACAACGTTCATTTTTGTGGGTTATAAGTTTTATACAAAAGAAAGAGAAAGGCTCACAAAATCCAAATAATTAAAGAAAAAAAACATTGAAAAACAACAATTAATATTAGTTTACTTATTTATTTATATGTGCGGCCTCGGAAATATTGGGAAAAAGCCTATTCTTATAACAGAGATTCAATTTGAACCAATTCTAACGTGATTTTCAATGATCTGACGTAAACATTCGTGTAAAACAGAAACAAATTTAGACATCTTCAACACTCTCTGAAAATAACGGATGTCCATCTTAGATATAAGGCCATACATATATACTCGTATTATACATATTCAATAGATCCTCAACATTTTGCATGTATTATATTACATATTACAGTAGGAATTGAGTTAAACTAACAATCTACAGACGTCAGTTGTTTAAAAGGAGAAAAGCAGGAAAAGTCGGAGGCCCTAGGGTTTTTCTGATTAGCTGTATCTATGTAAGACCAGTTCTTATTTCTCCTTATGTTAATTATCAAATTTCTTTATAGTTATTACCTATTGTTTATTACTTGTTGCAATGTAGTATAGTTAATTATCTTAAAAAACAAAATTAAAGGTGCTTTAGACAGCAGGATGTGTAAGGTTGTGTTCCCAACTCAGCTCTCATTATTTACTGGGTTTTCCCCCCAGAATAATATGTCTTTCCTATATCATTCGCTTAAAACAACACAAAGATACACCAGGAAGTTGATATTTACTTTGTACAGTTATCAACATATAGATTCTTTTTTTTATTATCATGATTATCACTAGTAGAGTGATAAGAGAACAATTTCTTCTGCTTCATCTTCTTTATCTAGATCTCCGGCCAAACAAAAGCCTCGATAATCTCGTCAAAAACCTCCCATGACACCTGTTAGCTCCGAAGAATACGAAATCCAGCCAGGTTCATTGCCCCAACAGAACATCGGCTAAGACAATTGTAGAATCTCCCTTTTTTACACACAATCCCTGTCAAATTAAAACTGGAATTAGCAACCTTCAGATCACCATTCTTCAACTCCTTCCTTTCCCGCTTGTTGCTCGTGACATTTCTCCTTGAAAAGCCACTACCAAAATCCTAAACTCTCACCAAATTTCCCACAATCTTCAACGAGATGATGGCTCCTGGACATCATCTGATGAAGATAAAGTTGAGGAGTTCGCCAAACGCCTCTCCAATACGGAATCCCTCCCTGCCCACACCGTAACAGTAGAAGAATTCCTTACATGCCCTATCCCAATTTCCTGCTTCCTCCGCACCCTAAAGCAATTCATCCTTCCTTAGTGAATTTCAATTTCAAAAGCTAATGCCCAGCAAATCTCCTGGACTCCTCAGATCCTCCGACAACTTACATCCAAAGCGGTCATATCCCTTATATATATATTGCAAGAGAGTTGGCACTAATGAAAATCTAGTTTTGCTGGTGAAAACCTTTCCCCTTATAGCGCTGTGCGCCGCCTTCGCCTTTTTTAACGTAATGACCGACAGATGTTTAGTCTTTGACAATATTCAAAGGAACGATGTTAGAAATAGACAGTATGTAGACGAAGAAATATTTAAATATATATATATATATATATATATATATATATATATATATATATATATATATGTGTGTGTGTGTGTGTGTGTGTGTGTGTGTGTGTGTATGTGTGTGTGTGTATAACAAACTAAATTCAATAAATAAATAAAAACAACATAGAAATCACTAAATATTTTAATTATCGCTTCATAGAATAAATCTATGAATCCTTTGCAATAATTAGGCAAGATAACCAGAAATAAAACACATTTAGTAAAGCTATACCCTACAGGGGCTCTAATATTTCCCAGTTAGGAATAAAATCATTTCTAACAAGCTTTATGTTTATTTATTTATTATCTGAGTTCGCCTCTGACCGCTAGGGTCATTGGTAATTCATTCTTCACTCTAGTTTCCTATATTCTATTGTAGATCCTCGTTTAAAAAAAAAAAAAAAACTAATCAGAATTTCCAAATCTCTTTTGGTATCTTGTAATATTTCCTGAAGAGTACTGTGTATTTTGAGGATTTTTTTTTATGGCTGCATAGTATTCACAATCCATGAGTATGTGGTTCACGGTTCTAGGGGCACCACATCTGACACAGTAGTAACCGTGTGAAAATTCACTGTGTCCAATTCGGCGGCGGCTCAGAATTATTTCATCTTTTCTTGATTTCCTGTTACTAGTGCACCATTTAGCACTGTTTGCTTTTATCTGGACAAGTTTTTAGGAATTTCTTACCCAGGTATTAATACAAATATAAATATATTAATAAATAATTTTATTTATTTACATTGCGTTAGTGGAATTTTAACTCTATAGCAAGTGAGTTAAGTTGGGTCAAGCTTTTAATTGCTAAAATTTTGTATTTGTTATCGTTGGCACAGACTTGCGGCGCAACCCGCCAATTATGACACCCTATTCAGAAAAAAATAAACCTACAATATTATTTTGGACCGTAAGGTGTTAAAAAAAAAGATTTTGAACAAAAATTATTTCTTTCCTCACAGGTAATTGTTTTTGTTTTGAACATCAATTAGCCATACAATGCGAGTTTGTCAAGAGTATATAAATATACAGAGAAAGTAGAACAACTCTATTTTCACTTGGACATTTTTAAAGCTGTTAAAGTTTTGCCGAGATACGCAATGTCGAATTATCGAAATGCCGGATTATTGGATATAAATTTAAAAAAAAAAATTAATATGTAATTATATCAATATAGACCATTAAATCAAAATTAACCATTATTATAATATGAAGAAAATAATTTACACAATAGATTAATGTGATGAGCGCGAAAGAATAAACCACTCCTAATACGAATCCCATTTTAATGCTTTTACAACATTTTAATATTAAATTAAGCCATAACCAATTGAAATATGCCGTGAATCAAGAGCAAACATTTATTATTATTACAATATATTAATATTGTTATATGAAATACCATTTATTAACAGAACAATTTAAAAAAATAATTTTCTTGAATTTTCGGCAAACCTTTATATTATATTGTGATTCAGTTTGCTTTCAAATTATTAAGAGAGGTAACGCCCTCCTCTGCGTATGCCCACGGGAATTCATAACTATTTTGTTTTAAAATATTTTTCTATTTTGATAATAATTTCATCTGAAAAAAGGAGTACATTTTTTTTTTTTTAAATAGGGAGGAAGGAGGAATTTTAGAATGGGGAAATTAGTCTTTATTTCCTAATTAGTTTCTTTCAGAATATTGAAATACTATCAACCGACCTATCACTGATTATAATATCTCATAATTTTTTGTTTGTTTTTTATTTGTTGCTACATTATTTTTAATTTGTCGGTGTCCCATAGCCAAATACAAGACATTAGTTATATTTATTATATACACAGAATGAAAGTACCATATATTGATATTTAAAATTAGCGGCTCCCTTTGAGTCAATACAGAAACTGAAAATACTGTAGACAATGCTCCTCTTGTGTTTAGTACTTAGGATTAAGTCATATCTGCCGCTCTTCCAAATATGCGGCGCCCTTAGATATTTTTTTATATATACTTAAATCTCAGAGTGCTTTTTTCTTTATTTCCTGGTTTAAGAGTTCTCTTAAAATTAAAAATTTAATGTGTCCCCCCAATAAAAATAATTCTGAGGGTACCCTTGGTGCATAGTGTGAATGAGTTACTCTTTATCACTATTACTATTGTCCTTAAATGTGACGGATTGTAATTTATTTTAATAAAGATTTTTTTTTAAATGTACTTTAGATGAAATAAAATTAAAATTCTCATTTAAGCTCTGTTAGAATATTTCAATAACATCTTTCTGCTATTGTAGGCCACTAGATTCAATTTGGAGCCGCTTCCTAGATAATTTTTAAAATGAGTTAAATCTTGGAAGTCGATTTTGGCAAAAAAGTTACTATGACATCCCAGAAAAATATCTCCCTTAAAAGCATAATTCCAGTTTTATATTTCAGCTAGGCTGTTCATGGACACTTACACAAACACTAACCATTTTGTACTCACTGACCCCAGAAGTGTCCATCCTCCCCAAGATACATGGCGCAAGAACCTACCTGCCTACCTCCTCAAGATATTTTATTGTTCACCTTTGCTTAAAAACAGAGGAAGCTAAGATAGAATTAGAAAAATCGTAGATCATATACAATTAAAAGTGTTGTGGTCTGTTCTATGTTTCTCTCTTGCCCCTTATCCCGAAAATTCATAACCCCGTACGAATATGCTTCCTCAAAACTCAAAAACTCGTCAAAATAAGCCCCATTTCAAAAAGTTTGATGACGCAACTTGCATCATGATACCCCCTTCTGGGCACCCGATTTTTCAATACTCTTCCTCACTATATTTCACAGGATATTCCGTAAACAGAGAGAAATATTTCAAAGGTTGATAGGAGATATCAATCAAGTTCTACAAAAAAGTTCATATAAACAATTATCTGATTTCCAGCAGAAACGTTGGAAATTTAACATTATTGTTTTTTAAATCGAGGAACGTTTTTTGTTGAATTGTCAGCGATAACTAAAAAAATTTTTCATTTATGGAATTAATCATTTCTCCATACTAAACTAAACCAAATTATTTCGAACGAAAGTAGAGGTCGTCATTGTTAAAAACATTCAAAGAGGATTTTCGAGCGGACAACCTCAGCTAAGTTCATAGGAATTAATCTATATTTATCTATGACAAACTTAATGTTTCTTATTGAAAATTAAGTTTTAAAATAAAGCACCCCTGGCAAACAATTCGCAACAGTCAATTCTACTAATTTTTGCTGAAAACACGGATGACTGGGGATAGAAAATCATATTATTTCTTTACACAACTTAAGATGAATCTCAATTTTTTCCCAATAAACCTCAACTTAATTCATATGGACTTAAAAGCTTATCACAATTTTCTGAAAGTACAGTTGGAGTGTGATAAAAGTCCCAAATGGTTTATTACTTTTTTTAAACGTAATTTAGCTTAGTTTGACCGCTCAGTAGTCCATAGTTCTATTTAAATGATTTTAACAATGGCAATCACTACTTTCGTTTAAAGTAAATTTTGTCTGGTTTACTATGAAGGAATGTTTAATTCCTTATATCAAATATTTTTTTAGTTATGACTTCTGATTCCTCAAAAAAACGTGAAGATTGAAAAAGTTCCTACTTAAATTTCCTACTTTTCTGCTTGAAATTGGGTAATTGTTTATATGAACGTTTTTTGTAGATCTTGATGACTACTACCGACATTATAAATATTTTTCTCTACTTACAGGGTATGTTATATATTTCATATATATATATAAGTAAAAATAAAACAAATTTCAATTGTTGTATCTCAGAAAATTTCCATGTACTGGTTAGGTTAGGATGAAAATAAAATTAAAAAAAATTCTGTAAAAGGGCACTTATTTAAATTATTTAAAGGTGTGTGGAAGTGATATCATGTTTTATTATACTTTTGAATTTGTTATGAAATTTAATGAAGTACTTTGCAATAGTAAACTGATAAAGTAAAGTAAATTAATTTATGGGATCTGAATTTATAGAAGAATAGGATAGCTGGCTGCAGTAGAGATTCCACAGACATTTTTCTTGGCCCTAGTCAACTTCATGAAACCATTCTCTCCCCACCTTGGGCCCCAGGAGTTCTTGACGAGCCAGTAATCTTCGCCGTTTTCAGATCCGTAGCCTACCAGGAGGATTCCGTGGTCTAAACCGCCAGAGCATGATTCGCCATCAAAAACACCTGGAATCAGACATTTTTTATTTATTTTTTTGTAATTAATTGTAGTCAGGGTAGCATTACAAACACTAAACTGATAATTACCTCCTTCATAAAACATGAAACCCATGTTTCCAGCACTGACAGCAATGGAGACTGGTCCAACTGTAGCTACGGCTGCCTTCAGAGCATCGTCATCCAATGACTGGATGTCAGTGTAAGCTTTGACTTTGGTTCCTGGCACTACCTTATCCTTGTTGTACCTACATCTGCTATCCTAAAAGATAAATCATAATTTTGAGAAACAGCTTCTGGTTTATATTATATCAAAAGATTATAGATTTGTTCCAAAACTAAATTTTGCTATTTTAAACTTTTTTTTCAGGGATAGTAACTAAAAGTCTTACAACTCCTTCATAAGGATATGAACTTTCGCTTTCCAATCCTTCAGCATCCTTTAGGTAATTGAATGAGCGGTCCATTAATCCGCCTCCACATCCATTATTTTTGTAACTTTTTGAACAATCCACAAGCTGCTGTTCACTGAGAGATACGAGTTTTCCAGACTTCCTGAAAAGCTGGCCTTCTATTGCTCCAGTCTAAAAATAACGATTGTTAGTCTATTCGTTTTAAAAGAATGTCTATCAATATTCTAAATTAAAATTAATCACTATACTTACACTGCTGAAAGCCCAACAAGATCCACAGCTACCTTGGTTTTTCACTGGAGTGACTGCACCAGACTGCCTCCAGTCAATGGATTCTGGAAGTTCGACATTTGCTGGAGGGAGAAATGTGAAGGTAGGTGCTTGCTTCATCTCTCCTGTTCTGTTGAATCCTAGTTGAGTCACTTCTTCTGGAAGCTATAAGATAACAGATTATTTATACCAGTACTGATCAAAAATGATTTCTTACGATATTACTCAATGTCCAAATATATTACCATATCTCCTAAATGGTTCATCCTCATAGAGTAAGTTACCAGACCAGCTTCGAATTTAGCGTTATGTTCTTCGATCATATTCATATGGTGTGTGAAAATATGCATCCTAAGACGTTCTTCTTGAATGGTGTGGTATGATTTGCCATGTTGTCTCTATAGAAATAAGTTTTTTGATTTATGTTTTGTGAAGTTATCAAACAACTATCAGTTATCAATTTATATTGAATTCAGTAGGATGTAGTTTGCTCTATACTAACCTTAAAAGAGCTCCATTGTTCCTTAATGGCAGGCGTTGCTGCTGCAAACGCCACCATGGCGAGAAGTAA
This sequence comes from Nezara viridula, assembly GCA_928085145.1. Taxonomy (NCBI): domain Eukaryota; kingdom Metazoa; phylum Arthropoda; class Insecta; order Hemiptera; family Pentatomidae; genus Nezara; species Nezara viridula. Next base: position 211,115,208 of record OV725077.1, read on the forward strand.
TATAACTTTCATCCTGTAATCATTTCGCATTCATGTTTCACGCATTTATTATACTTTTTCTTTTATATTTAAATTTTCCACAACTTTTCCCATTAGTGAAAATTAAAAAAAAAAAAAAAAGGTCTGCCGTGTAAAGATCTCTTTCTTACAAGTTACAATTACATTATCACCTTTATTTCGAGTTATATTGTTTGTCGTTTGAGAATAAAATATACGCAAGAATCCGTTGTTGAAGTATGTAAGAAAAAACTGATACTATCTTATTTGAAAGGTTCTAGCCTTAATATTAAGATTAGGTGAAATTTAAAATACTTTTAATATTATAATAATATATTATAATAATATTTTTTAATACCTTCTTCATTATTTATAAAATTGATCGGTTTTGTACTTATTTCTCTACATGGTAGAAATATAATTTTGCAAGATTGTTTGATAAAACTACTATACCTCTGATTTTATATAAAATGTTTCGTAATGCATATAAAAATTGTCACGGACTGAGTGAGTACAACTGAAAATGATATACGTGCAAGTGAAGTTAATTTTTTTTAAAACAAATTTATATTAAATCTAGAAGAATTATCCTATTCTAGCCAAATATTTTAGTTAGATACATTCTTATCACACCAAGATATCGAACTTATAATCTCATAAAACTATAGTAGGAATTTAACCTCGTTTTTCATATATTTACTGCCACCATATTTGTCAGTCTTTATATTGTTGATAATTAGTCAAGTTCAACTTCAACTGTCGATTGAAATGTAATGAAATTAATATGAAAACCAATTGTACACATTTTACAAATTTTATCCAACTAAAGATAAAATATTAAGACAAATATCAAGAACAATGTGTATATCAAGAACAATGTGTATATCAAGAACAATACGTTTGAAGATCCAAAAGCTAAAGCATTTTTTAAAAGTTGTGGATGGAATTTGGTAAAGTTGGTACTTTCTTGATCATTTGTTTACCAAATCTGTTCCTTGGTGTATGAAACGTAAATATTTTAACCTCCTCCACGAATTCAAGATCTTTGGTGTTTCTTCGTGGGACAAATAATTCTTTACAGACATTTTCATAGCTTTTTAAATGTTTTATGGGTACCGGCTAATGATGTTTTAGTTATGTTAATGATTGTTTTTGTTTTTATTGAATTCTAGGTGCTGAAGAGGAAAAAAAGAATCCGTGAAACGCACAAATAGTGGCCAAACTCTGTCCAATATGGAATGTGCGGTTTTTGATATATTGCCAAATCAGTGAAAATAATTGTATTCATATGTAAGCGGAGCTAGTAGATGGAATTCAATAAAATTGATACAGCCTGGTTTTTTCCCACCAATTCCCAACCTATCTATAATTCTTGTATAAATTAAACGAGTCATTTCTGAAATACAGGCAAATCTATGATAATTTATTTTGGTATTAACCAGCGTAATCTTAGATTTTATGATAAAAATCGAAATAATGGAATGTGCTCGGCGTATCGATTTCATTACAGACTAGTGTTGGCCAAACACAAGACCATGAAGAGACCGAGGCGATCTTGATCTTGCGTCGACAAACCTTAGTCTTGGTCTTGCACACTCAGTCTTGTTGTTGGTCTTAATATTGCGCAAGAGTCTTGCAGTTAACTACTTGTTTATTGCTATTTATTAAATATGTTACTTTAGATCTTTAAAAAAAAGCTACAGAATAGGTACATTTAGATGTTTCATTGACATAAAAGTAGTAAAGTCCAACCAAATTAATAAAATTAACTTCACATTAAATTATATACTTTTAGGCTTTGTCAAGAAGATCAGTGATAATTTCCTTCCTTCCTCCAATTATGTAAAATGGAAGATTTGCAAAGTAAAGACAATCTATACATTGCTACCAATATTAGGTTATAATTTGGAAAGATTTCAAGCCACATAATTTCTTCAAAATATAGGCAAAGAAAACAAACCTGTCAACGTTTCGTTAACATCTAATTTATGAACACCTAATCGAACATCACTCCATGACATCCAAGCGCATAATCTCCTCCGTAATTTTTATTAGAATTCGTAGGATTATTCTAAGCACTATGGATTCTAATAAAAATTATGGAGATTTGACTTTACTCAATACCCACATTTTTACTTTCACTTATCAATATATGTAATAGTAAGGCTATTGCGATCGTGAAAATGTTTGAATCCGAGTTTTCAACTGAAATACACGTTTTGAGGTATTTGAGTCCAAATAACCAAGTACCGCAAAATTGTCTGTGTACATGTAAACAGTCTAGCTCAAAAACCAAAAGTCGTACGGAGCTTATATTACCTATTTAAGATAGATATATGCCTTAGATGTGGCAGCAACTATTTCATAAAAATCGGCTAATCGGAAATGCCACTTTATATCAACGGTGAAGCACATTTTAACAATTTTTTCAAAAATGGCTCTAACGATTTTTATTGAACGAATTAGGTCTTATCCCCATTGATGTCACTTTACAGTGCTTAAATGCCCAATGTTCATATACGACTTCCACTAATGTACCTTTTATTACAGTATGTTTTATTGAACCATTTATCAAATCCATGGTTAATTAACAAAAAATAATTCTATTTTATTAATAGTAACTATAAAAAATGGCCAAATATGAAGTTTGAAAGTAAATGATAATTGGAAACTCAAAAAAAAAGACCAAGAGCTACTTTGGGCAACACAATTACAGACTTGACCAAATTTGTTCCTTAATGCCTAAAATGTTATCCTACTCCACAAATACAAAGCTACCCTACCTTCATTAGTGAAGAAGCCTATGACCGCTTCTATATATATATGTAGTAATGGTCATTTAAATTGCATCATCCAGTAAAAAAAATTATATTATTTACCCGATTGCTTGCTATATGGTATTAATTTAGTTAGTATTAAATTTATTTTAGTTGTATTCATTATATATATATAAATATATATATATATATATATATATATATATATATATATATATATATATATATAGTTTAGATGTTAGTCAGATTAGTTCAGATGTTTCTTACCTTTTCTCAGTGCTGACTGTAATGTGAGTACCTCGTGTTGGTTGAGTGAGGCTTTATATATATGGTTGGCCACTTTAATTTGAGTGGTTTTGTGTACATCAATGTCCAATTCGGAAGATAAAAAAATCAAGGGATATCGATCTTCATCACAATATTTATATCTGTTGAACTAATTAAGATAATGTCGTTACTGTGAAGATATTCTCGTTGCTTGTATTCAACGCATGAGGTCGATAGGTCAAAATCGTCTCGTTGCAATAAAATTATTCAACTAATAAAAATTACATGATATACTTTATATTACAATATTTTCGTATTTAATACCATTCAAAGCTCCGAAGGGGGCTGGGTAGCCGAGCTGGCCATCAACTTTGCAATACACACGTTGCCTGTCAACCTGAAGATTATGAGTGAAGATGGACTCGTCCCGGAAGCAGGGCATTCAACTAATTTCGGGGTATTTTTACTCTGGCAATAATCCCGCGCCCTAACCCCTGACCCAAGAAAACCTCTAGATATAGGGGGGGAAAAAAGTTAGTGGAGACAATAAATAAAAATATTCTACAGCTAACTTTCTGATTTATTTTCTATATGAAGAAGATGATGAAATGAAAAGTATATTTTGTTCTGGGACATTTATTCTCCTAAGAATAAAATATGAACAATAGACGTGTTGTATGTCTGACGTAAAATGACATGGAATAATTAAATTACAGACCAATGCAACTTTAGAATTTAAATGAAGAATAAGCATAGATAAACAAATAAAATGATTGAACAAAGTATGTTCAATAAGTGAACATAAGTATGTTCACATATTTGTACTGTTATGCAATATAGATAATAGGTTGAAATAACAGTAACGGTGAGTAACATTTAACTCTGAAATAACAGTAACTGGGAATAACATATTATAAAAGCTGTGTCTGAAAGACAGTAAAACATAGGAACATAATACAACACCTCTATAAACATAATTCAGAAAGTAGGTAACTGTAAAATGAAATATGATTTATAGATTTCCGTGAAATAACATTGACAGCTGACAAAAATACTTCGACAATACGAAAATTCAATTTTTACATTTGGGAAGGACACGGTCCTAGGTGGTGGTCATAAAAAGACTAAAATAGTGGCAAAACTATTTTATTAAAAACCAATGTTTCGACCCGACTTTGCAAGTCTTCTTCAGGGAGGTGTGTTGAGCAAAGAGTTTTACTTAAAACTGATTCCACCGATTGTCACATTGCTTCCACCGGATCCAGTTGTCCTGCCATCTTAAAGTCCCTTAAAGCTAAATTCCACTTATATAAATCCAAATTTAATACTTTTTGCAACCTCCACAAGCTCTCTGTAAAGCTCTCTGTAAGAACGGAGCTGTAAAGCTGTAAGCTGTAAGCTGTAAGCTATAAAGCTCTCTGTAAAAACGGAGCAATGGATTTTTCTTTTAAAATGTGGATCAAATCAAGTGTAGATGTCAGTTTTCAGCAAAAGTCCTTGCTGAACACACCTCCCTGAAGAAGACCTGCAAGCAAGGTTTGAAACGTTAGCTTTTAATAAAATAGTTTTGCCTTTATTTTAATCTATTTATGACCGCCATCCCGGACCATCTCCTTCCTCTATAATACAACGGTCAACTATTAAGTATTCGGTTTTTACATTTATTCATGATAATGATTTTTGAGGAGATGGATAAATATTTGAAGTTGAAAAGGAGATAAAGATGAGGTTTTCTAAATGACAATATTTCAACCGACTTTTTATTTCTTTTTTTTTTTTCTAAAAGGAATTCTATTGCTGTTTGTATTAAACGAATATACTATTGTAATATAATATAATAAATTACAAAAAACGCTTTTAATAAAGTAGGCAATTACTTTCCTTTGCTGGCATTGTAATTCTTATTTTTCTAATTAAAGAAGCTATTATAGATGAAAATATACTGAATACAAGTTTTAGATAATAAAATTTTGCATTTAATGATTCTGAGTTCGAATTGAAGTAAGTAGGGAAACTTTAAGTTTTTAAATTTTCGTCAAGCGTTTAATTAAAGTGAAATAGTTATGTGTCAATCATTCTTAAAATGAGTAATGATTGCATTAATCGAATGTTGCTGTATTGATGTTCACAATAATAGATGTGCTTCTACTATAAATACAAAGGAAACTAAAAAAAAAAAAAAAAAAAAAAAAAAAAAAAAAAAAAAAAAAAAAAAAAAAAAAAAAAAAAAAAAAAAAAAAAAAAAAAAAAAAAAAAAAAAAAGGTTTTCTGTTATTAATACATGAATAATTCTACAACTTTCATACCATTTTGTTATAATCTTTATTGCATTGTTTGCCTATATTTATTTTGTTATTTTAATTATTTTATTTTATTTTTTGTTTATATTAATTTACTTTTAGTATTATTGTTTTGTTGTTTAATTTATTTGTACTTAGAGTGTGAATGAGCTACTCTATCACTATTGTTGATGTCCTTAATTGTGACAGAATGTATTATTATTTAATTTCAAAGAAATGTAAAACGAAAGTCGTTAGATTATTTAGATTGATTATAAAGTTGATTATATTTTTCGGGATTACTGTGAAATAATTGTAAAAGGAAACATATAATTTTAAAAATTATAATCATTGTATCATTAAAATGAATGTTTTTAATGTTTAACTGCACTAAAGATTTTTTGACTATTATTATTTTTTTTTTAATTAGTAACCTGGGGAATCACTGACTCTAACCGTATACAATGTTAGATCGACGAAAGTCACATTTCTTTTAAAAATTCCTTTACAGCCACTTTTTTTTTTTCGAAATTCGAAGATTCCACTCAAAAATTTAAATAAAAAGCACTTCACAATCGAGAATTTAACAGAAAATTAATATATCAAAGTTAAAAGAACAGTTGATGACTGATTTCATTTTTATTTTAACAAAATCAACTAAAAAAAAAATAAAATATCTAAAAAAGTTAACGTTTAAACGATTTAATGTGATAAAAATTAATATAAACAAACATAACTACAAAACTATAGAATTTTTTATTAAATACTAAGCAAGGAATAAATTATATGTTCTATATTTTTTTTTAAGACTTAAATAACGTAAAATATTGACAAACTATATATGTTAACGATACTTTAATCTCCAGTCATTAATACAGTTGATAATATAAACAATGTTCTTATAATTTATTATTAAATATACGAAACATAAAAAAATATAATAATAAAAAGAAAAAACAAAATATGGAGGAGTAAGTTGCTTTATCACATTCACTTCGTTTTAATAATTCTAAAAACCAATAATAAATTATAGAAACTCAAAATGTAATAATGTTCGATATCATTAAAAATCATATTTTTTCAGAAGCAGTAATGTTTAAATTGCTATTGGTTTTCAATTAGTTTATTGTTTATTAAATTATTATAAACATTGTATAAATCATCGTCAGGTTTCGGTGGTGGACTGGTAAGACTTACAGAAATAGAAAATTTATTTATTGTTCTTTAGTATCACAAGCTCTAGAATGAACCTCGGAATGGTACTAATTACCAAATAATGTGTATTTGAAGATATATAAGACTAATTGCCAATTAATATTTTTTCTATTTACTTTTTTGAGTTTCGATAATTTAATATTGGTAATTAAAATCATTAAGACAAGAGAATTTTATTATAATATGTTTTTAAATGCTTGGAAATGTTAATAAAACAAATCCAATCTTGAATCGGTATTATGTCTATTGGACATAGCGATTTTATAAAGCTTGATGCAATTTTTACTGAAAGTATGATTCTATTAATTTTGTCTCTTTAATATTTCCGTAACCATTGATTTTATCAAGGAAATGTATTAAAACATTTTTATTGAGATTTCGAAGTATTTTAATTTTGTATAGAATGATATTTGCGTCAAACCTCATAGTTGATGAGACATTTACAAAAAACTGAAAAACAACAAGAAAAAAATCGACAATTTTTACCAGCTTTCACGGGAAGGATCCTGAACAATGTTTGACAAAATTTAAGTTTATTTAATTTTTATTTATTGGATGTTCCGGCCACTTAGTAAAGATACTGTACTAAATACTTAAATATTTATATGTATTTTTTCAAAAACGCCCCAAAAATTTGTTAGGTCATTATAACCATTTGATTGCAGTCATCTTTATTAACCATTTTTTTATTTATTATTTATTTACTTTTGTCCTCCCCTTCCTTACCGTTAAGGCTATACGGGTTTTTCCCGGGCCAGGGGTTGTGGGCGTATATTAAAATACTCCCTCGGCACCCGAGACGCGAACTCGTGACTATTTTTATATCTTTTGTCAGATATCAGGTTGCCGAGCAACGGGGGTGCAGTGCACACGCGTTAGCCCATTAGCTGCCCCGCCTTCATCTTTATTAACCATTGATGTAAACATCAATCGGATATCCATTAATTCTCACAATGCCGTTCTGACGACATTTTGGGGTTGTAGGTAACGCAAAACGCCCCAATTCCGAGAATTTCCGTAGATAATATATTTGTAGATTACGACAATATGAAGCCACTCACGAATTTTTAGTCGGATGTTAATTATTTATTGAAAAGAGTCCAGTATTGCGGAATAATTATATTTTATTTGAAATAATATCACTTCTGATATGACTTTAGAAAATGAAAACACCACCAAGTTCCAAAATTCATGGACACTAACTATCTTCTTAAATTTGTATGTAGATATAAATGACTTTCCACCCCTTAAGTCGGTTAAAGTGATCAATATTTTTTTTCATTAAAATGTATTTTTTTAAGAATAGAACACAATTATTTCCATTGAGCCAAAAAAAAAGTATTTTTCTCAACACGATATAATAATTTTCTGACACTGAAATTGTTAAGCTAGAACTGATCTCTTAGGCTAGAGAGAAGCTAAAGATAAAAAAATAAACAAATAATAATTTAAAAAAAACGTTAATATTTCGAGCCTCCATAGCTTGTATGGAGTTTTAAATTTTCGACAGTTAAGTGTTCTGTCATCGGTGGCTCTGTGATTTTTATAACCATCCACTCAATTATATGAATATATTCTTTATCATAAAATTTATTCTTGGGAATCACAAACTTCTTTAAGTTAGTTTTAACTTAGATCTCAGTATTCGTCTGAGACCTAGCTAGTTCTTTTCTCTCATCATATCCTCGTCACCATTTTAATGTAACGGATGTGAATCTACCCAATATAAATTTTCGATTATGGTTATTCATTCCATATCTAACAAAGCTATAAATTCATAAAACTTTACCGATTCTATTCTCCCGGTCCCCGTTGAGCTTCGACATTTTCATACTATGGTAAACGAACGAAATTGAAAAATGTGATTTTTCACATTCATTACTTTAACCTATACGGAGGTCGCCTAAGAGCGCCACTTTTGTAAAAATGGTGTAATTATAATAATGAAATTTAATTCTAAAATACTTTGCTTGGTAAAGACCATTTTATCAGTAAGAAAGATTTGTTCGAAGCAATTAGCAAATCAGCTGTGGTCTGGACGAAGTAAACGAGGTTTATTATGGTGAAGATCACTTTATTTTGGATTGCAAGTAAAGTTGGCCATTGGGACTATCTTCTCTTTGAAGCAGTTTATAGAGAGATCCATCAAGAAAAGGAAATAGCTCTTCTTCTGTTTAGCACAATTGCAAAATATTTGTGAAGGAATCTGAAACGAAACCGAGCTTGTCTGAAATACTATTAGATATTAACTCAATCCAAAGCAGATAGAGAGCTATTTTTCTTTCTTGATGGACTTTTCTATAACCCGCCTTAAAGTGAAGACAATACCAATTAGCAACTTCTGTTCCAATGTGCAACTTGAGTTTCTCCATCCATATCGCTCTGGCAATCGACAATTATTTTATTTATTTCCACCATATCTTACCTCACGGCAATACAGGTTTTGGTAGTGCTTCAATTTAAGTCCACATCTTCATTTTGGACTGCCTTCTCCCGCCTCCTCTCTTCGCCTAGGGGCAAAAAGGTTAAAGTGTTCCGGTCCCACAGTCATCTGGCACCCGACGATATTTCTAATTCATTCATATATATATATAATAATAATAATAATAATAAGGCTTAGCGAACCCGAAGGTTCGATGCCGACACCACCAATCGCTTGTTACACACCTCCCTCCACCGTTCGCCGTCCAAACCCAGTCCCTTCAGATCAGCTTTAATGCAATCTTCCCACCTTCGCTTCGGTCTACCCCTCCGACGCTTACCATTCGGCACAGCAAATAGTAACCTTTTAGGAATTCTCTCGTTACTAAGCCCAACAACTTTACAAGCCCATTTGATTCGCCGCGATGAAATTACCTCAATTATATTACCCGGATATAGCTCACGCAATTCGGCGTTGTGTAACCGTCTGAACTCTCCGGTTAACTCATCCTTCTTCGGTCCGAATATTCTACGCAATACTTTATTTTCAAAAACCTTAAGACGCTGCTCATCCCTTAATGTAAGCGGCCAAGTTTCGCATCCATAAAGAACTGTAGGCAAGATAATTGTTTTATAGATTCTAATTTTTAAGTTTCGGGACAAGAGGCGCGAACTGAGTAGTTTTGTCACAGAAAAATAACAAGCATTCCCCGCCTTCAGTCTAACTTTAATCTCTTCTTCAATTTCGTTTTTTCTAGTTATCGTAGAACCTAGATACCTAAATTTATCTACCTGTTCAAACATATTACCATCTATATCGATATCACCAGTAGTATCGCCATTTTTGCAGCTAACCATATATTTTGTTTTATCCACGTTTATTTCGAGTCCTAGTTCTTTACCGGCTTTCATTAACGTTGTCGTATTTAGTTTTATAGTTTCAACGTCTTCGCTTAACAGTACCAGATCATCAGCATAGCCCAGCACGGATGTTGTCCCGCCCAGATCCAACCCTTTCTCGGTACGCATTACCTCCCTAATGGCATGTTCTAATGCCAAATTGAACAGGACAGGCGAAAGAGAATCCCCCTGTTTTAAGCCCGAACGAACCTCAAATTTTTCGGACAAATTATTACCGATTCTAACTTTATTGAGTGTCTCCGTCAAGCACATCCTGACTAGATTTACTAGTTTTTTTGGAATTCCCTGCTCGATTAGAATATTATACAGTTTCTGGCGGTCAATAGAATCGTAAGCCTTTTTAAAATCTATATACAGCTGGTGAACAATACCGTTATACTCCAATTTTTTCTCTAATATTTGCCGTAAAGAAAATATTTGATCAATAGTCGAACGATTCCGTCTAAATCCGCATTGGTAGTCTCCGATAATTTCCTCGGCGTATTCCGTGATTCGACTGGTTAAGATTAAAGTGAATATTTTATAACATACCGGAAGGAGTGAAATTCCTCGATAGTTATTACAATCCGTCCTCGGACCCTTTTTGTGAATCGGAATAAGAATAGATTCTTTCCATTCTTCAGGTAATTTCTCGTTCACCCAGATCTTTTCAACCAACTGATGTATTTTAGAAACTCCAGCTTCTCCGCATGCCTTAATTAGTTCAGTAGGAATATTATCGATTCCCGCTGCTTTATATGATTTTAATTTTCCGATAGCTAGTTCAACTTCCTCTTTACTTGGTCCTTCTATCAACGGTTCAGCACTCTGGTACTCAGAAGGAGGACACCGATCATAATTTCCCGTATTTAAAATATTGTCAAAGTGCTCCTTAAACTTATTCAATATGTCAACCGGATCGGTCAGAATATTGTTATTATCATCCCTAATTCCAGACGTTACGGGCCCTACATATTTACGTGATCTGTTTATACCTTTGTACATGTCTCTTACGTTATTTTGGATTCTATTAGTTTCTATTTCAATTATTTTATTTTTAAGATACTCCCTTTTTTTATTTTTGAGCAATTTTGTCGTTTCGTTCTTTGAGATTCGGAAGTATTCCAGATTGTCTTCGCTAGGATTATTCGCTAGGACTAACTGCCGTCTAGACACTGTTTTAATTAGAATTAACACTATTTTTCTAACGAAAAATGATTATTTTTAAGAGATGAAGTACGGGTTAACAGCTACAATCTAGCGCATGTGCAGAACTCTGACTTTAGTTAGGTTTTTTGTCACTGAGAATCAGTATTTCGCTTCAGTATATAATCAGTATATATAATATATTTCATGTTTTATTATTCTCTGACTATCCAGCTTTAATTAAAGACCAATTATGACGAAATTAAGCGAAATACTGATTCTCAGTGACAAAAAACCTAACTAAAGTCAGAGTTCTGCACATGCGCTAGATTGTAGCTGTTAACCCGTACTTCATCTCTTAAAAATAATCATTTTTCGTTAGAAAAATAGTGTTAATTCTAATTAAAACAGTGTCTAGACGGCAGTTAGTCACCTAGACCAAAACATGAACTAATTCTACTGTAAGTACAGTTGTTATTTATTGTGTTCTGTTGTGAGCAGTGAATAGAAGTTAAGGTGGATAGTGCCTTTTCTCATCATAGTGCCACGTAGTTAAATATCAACAGGTCAGTTGGGCTGCTGCCGTTAACCGGTGTAGTTAGTATAGCCTGCAGGACGTTGATTAATTGAAGGTCAAGTTCAAGCAGACGATCTTTTATTTTTTTTTTCTTTCTTTCTTTTTTTATATGATCCTTCATTTATGAGATATTATCATCAGGTCGTATCGTCTAAAAATGCACCAAAGCGGTGTCGAACTGTCGGATTCACACCGCGCTCGTCTCCTGAGAAACAACTCTATCTAGCTCCAGTCATCCCTACAATCCTCCTCGGAAGTTAGAACGGCAGTGGCCCCGTGACCTTTTGTAAAAATGTATATATTGGAGTACTGGCACTTGCCAGATTCTTCACTCAAGTCCTGAGCGTCTGTTGCTCAGGTGCCCTCCATCAGTCTCCACTGGCTTACAATACCAGTGACGCTGCTTCGAGAGAAGCACTGGGATCTCCTGGAGGCCTGCTTTGGCTTCCACATTCGGGGGACAAAGCTTGATTCAGAGTATCCTGGGACAATGTAAATATTGTACATTGGTGTGAATGTGTTTTATTTATTTTATTATCATTCGGCTTTAATCTGTTATTTTACTTATCTTGTATATTACTTTATCTTTTTATATATATATATATATATATATATATATATATATATATATATATATATATATATATCTTTTTATTTTATTTTATTTTTATTTTCCTTTCTTATGCACATATTGTGTGAATGAATACTATAGTCCTAGTACCAATGCCCTTCAGTGTGGCAGACTGTATTAATACTTAATAAAACAATAAAAAAAAATAATAAAAAAATAAAGTCAAAGTCGTCAGTCCACCATATTTAGACACCATTTTGGGGCAGTTCGTTCACTTTTTTTGTGGGAACATCAGCTTTTTTTTAATAAATAGGTACAAAGAACAGAACGATATTCAATTTGTAGGGATGTGGAGGCGGGGGGTCTGGTCCACAGACTAATTGTGTTAATATTCAATAAATACTTGTTTAAAAATTTAGTTTAAATGGAATAAGATCGGGAAAAGTCTGGAACCCTTGGCTTTTTTCCGATTAACAGTATCTTGTTCCTTTAGCTAATTAACACATTTCTTTATAGTGTTTATTTATCTATTTTGTATTAATCTATTAATCTATTAAGATTAATTATTTTAAATGAACAGAATTAAACGTACTTTAGATGAAGACATTTGAAATTTCCATTTAATCCCAGTGCAATATTTCAATAACACGTGCCTGATTTAAAGGTCACTTGATTAAAATTCGATGTGAGTTTAATTAAAATCGATAAAGCCGCTTCCGAGCAAATTGTAAAAATGTGTAAAATCGCAGATATAAGTTCCGCTAACGGTAAGTCGATTTTGTCAAAAAAGTTGCTATAAGATCCCTGGCATATATCTGCCTTAAATGTATAACTTCTGTTTCAAATTTTATCTATGCTGTTCACAAACTTTGACCATTTTGCAAGATTTTTTTAGATTCAGGAACCCCAAAACGTGTAGTTCTATTGAAATCTCGATTTAGAAACTTTTCAAGATTGCATTCTTTTCATATACGGATAAGTGAAAATAAAATAAATTCAGAAGTTGTATCTCAGAAAATTCTCTGATACTGGTTATACAATTATATAAAACCTCATGTATTATTTAAAATTCCGGTTAGGATGGAAATAAAATTAAGAGAAATATTACTATAAAAAGACATTTATTTAAATAATTTAAAGTTTGTTCTGAAAATTAAAAAATAATAATTTAATGTAATAATTAATAATAAATTAATGTATGAAGTCTGCGTTGATTACAGAATAGGATAGCTTGCAGCAGTAGAGATTCCACAGGCATTTTTCTTGGCCCTAGTCAACTTCATGTAACCATTCTCTCCCCACCTTGGGCCCCAGGAGTTCTTGACGAGCCAGTAGTCTTCGCCGTCTTCTGATCCGTAGCCAACTAGGAGGATTCCGTGGTCTAAATCGCCGCATGTTTCGCCATCAAAAACACCTACAATCAGAGTTGTTTTTAATCACAATCAGAAAACATTACAAACACTAAATTACTAGTACAATATACTAATAATTACCTCCTTCATAGAACATGAAACCATTGTTGCCAGCACTGACTGCAATGGAGACTGGTCCAACTGTAGCTACGGCAGCCTGAAGAGCATCGTCATCCATAGACTGGATGTCAGTGTATGCTTTGACTTGGGTTCCTGGCACTACCTTATCCTTGTTGTATCTACATCTGTTATCCTGAAAGAAAAAATTACCATTTTGATAATAAGGAGCTGATTGGTATTTACGATTGTTTATTTATAAAATTGATTGTATAAAATACGTTTGGTTTAAACCTTAATTTGGTACCAACTTAATATAGGTACAAAATTTCAACCTTCCAACTTTATTAGGAGGAACTGTGAATACGCGTTATATTTTAAAAACAGAGAAAAACGTTCTTACATGCCGAAATTTTAAAAATACATTTGCTTTAGGACTAATTGTTTGTTAATTAGTATATTAAAAAAAACTCTTACAATTCCTTCATAAGGATAGGAACTTTCGCTTTGCAATCCTTCAACGTCCTTTAGATAGTTGAAAGAGTTGTCCATTAAACCGCCTCTACATCCACCATTTTTGTAACTCCTTGAACAATCCACAAGCTGCTGTTCACTGAGAGATACGCGTTTTCCAGTCTTCCTGAAAAGCTGGCCTTCTAGGGCTCCAGTCTAAAGTTAAAAAAATAAGACTATTAATGTTTTTTTAGGACGTCTAACAGTTATTCTAAATAGAATTTAACCTCTAAACTTACACTGCTGAAAGCCCAACAAGATCCACAATGACCTTGGTTTTTCACTGGAGTGACTGCACCAGTCTGCGTCCAGTCAATGGATTCTGGGATTTCAACGTTTGCTGGAGGAAGGAATGTGAAGCTTGGTACTCTCCTCATTTCTTCTGTTTTATTGAATCCCAACTGGGTCACTTCTTCTGGGAGCTACGATATATGGAATTTAATGTACAACCGCTTATGAAAAATTATTTTATTCAACATTACTCACAAAAAACCAAATATATTACCATATCTCCTAAATGGTTCATCCTCATAGAGTAAGTTACCAGACCAGCTTCGAATTTAGCGTTATGTTCTTCGATCATTTTCAGATGGTGTGAAAAAATGTTCATCCTAAGATGTTCTTCTTCAATGCTGTTGTATGATTTTCCATGTCGACTCTATAATAAAGAATAAATTAACTATTTGTTATTCAGCTTACATGGTAAAAAATATCAGTTATCAAGTAGTCCTGAATTCGATGATATACAGTAAATTATATTAACCTTAAAAGATGTCCATTGTTCCTTAATGGCAGGCGTTGCTGCTGCAAAAGCCACCATGGCGAGGAGTAAAATAACTTTCATCCTATAATAAAGTTTTATTAGTCTATTTATTTATTTAATTAGTCTATATTATTGATATATTTTTTTTTATTTATCCTGCAAAAATTTTAATCAATTTCAATTTTTAGGACTTTGAGTAAACATTTAGAACATAAACTTTAGTGACTTTAGTGACTAGTGAGATTAGGGACCGCCAGAACTTCACCAAAAATCTGAGCCGTGTTATGCAATAGATAATGGCCCAGCGGTGGGTGTCCTTTCCCTCCAAGGTCGATGGCGCATACACGTCTCTCCCTCTTTATTTTATATTTTATTGCTTCCCTTTTCTTGAAAACAGTGCAAGCTGAAGTAGAATTTTAAAAATTATAGGTCAAATGCATTTACAATTTCTGTGGTCTGTTCTATGCCTTCCTCTTGTTCCTAATTTGAAACATTTCATTTCGAAAATTCATTACCTCGTCGAAATTCATCCCTCTCAAAAATTCGAAACCACATGAAAATGTGCCCCCCTCAAAAATTTTGATGGGGCAACTTGCGCCTTGAAACTTCCTTCTGGGCACCACTGTAGAGACCTTTTGTTCATATTTCTGATAAGCCGCGTTGTTAAAATAGATTTCAATCAAAGCGACTTGCATTAATTTTAAGATTTAATTTATATTAGCTCTTTTCATTAAATTTTATTTCTCCTCCACACCTTTACCCACATGTTAAATTAAGAAATCTGGTTCGGTGCGCACATCACACAACTTTCACTTACCACCCACTTATTAGCAGAAATAAATATTTTGAGACAAAGGTGAAGTGAAAGTAAAAATTATAAACGCTACAATTATTTATATTTCATTGTGGGTATTTTTACTTGTATAAGAACCCTTATTTATCCAAATTTTAATATTTATGTTGCCGTAATCTATACAATTAAATTTTAAATAATACCAACAACAGCATTGATGTAAACCGTATGTGTATTTAGATGATATTGACGGAGTCCTGAAGATATCTTTGCACACCGAGGCAATTGCCCCGGTTGCCCCACCCAAATGCCCGCACTGATATTAAGCTCATGTTACATATGGAAGCATGTTATAATCTTTCGGGCGAGCTCGGGTGCTCTCGTGTTCCTTTGGTTGCTCAATAAACTATTCTCCGTTACAATCTCTTATTTCTCCTTTAAGAAATCCTCAAATTGTTTCATATTTGGTATTTAACTATCTTTTATATTAGAGATTAATGTGAAATGGTTAATTGTTTCAAATAAAAAAAAATAAAGGTACTTTAGGGGGAAGCTAATACTTAAAATTAGCCATTTAAGCTCTGTTAGAGAACATCAATCAGAATAAAACCTACATTTTATTCAAAACTGTTTAATTTTACACTGATATAATGAATTTAATCTAAATCGTTAGAGCCGTTTTCAAGAAAATCGTAAAATGTATTTAGTCCATGATATAAAATACCGCTTCCGGTTGGTCGATTTTGACGAAAAAGTAGCTGTAACATTCCAAGCATATTAAAACCTTAAATATGCAATTTCACTTTCGTTTGACTTTTCGTTTTTGCGCTGGACTGTTGACACACACTTGGTTATTTCGACTCTGGAGACCTCAAAACCCGCATTCCCGTTGAAAACTTGGATTCGAAAATTTTCACGATCGCAATACTTTCCTTTGCTATATATTTCATATATAGGTAAGTGAAATTAAAAATATTATGGTTATTTTTATTACTATTTTTTTTAAGGTTGCCCTCACCCTTCTAAAATTCAATTAATACAACTACTAATGCTTAAGGATTGGAATCACTCTTTTTTTCAAAAGTATTGAGAGCGAGGTTTTGTGCAGAAAAAATAAAGAAAAAATTTATGTTTATCTCTAGTGTTCTTATATATTTATATATCGCAGATACAATATAGGCTCACAAGAAACGGATCTCGAAACGTTCATAAATATGAAATATTATTGTTGCTAATAATTTATAAACATATATATATTGAAAAAGTTAATAATATTGGCATGCTACTTATGGTATTGCAGTTTTAGCAAATTATTTAAAAGGTTTCTTACCTTTATGTGATGTTTCTTACTGCTGTCTAAAACGTTTGTACCTCAAAGTAGTTGAATGTGGCTTTTTATATATTTTGATGGACCACTTAAATTCGAGAGGTTTGGGGAATCAATGTCAAATTCGGATGATAAAAAACATGATGGGATGACAACAGAGATTTGAGTTGAAATAATTAAGATGTTATCGTAGTTGTCGAAATAATTTTGTTGCTTGTAATCAAAGCATGAGGTCACTTCTTTCATACGTCAAAATCGTCTCGTTCCAATAATATTATTTCCATTACAAACATAATTAAAATATTTATGGTTCAGTATTTTCAATAGTTTTTGGCGTTAACACTCGAACAAAAAGAATAATTTAATAATTTATATTTCACATTATTATTTATATTTCATATTATTTTTTATATCATATATATATATCGTATCATATATTAATCATATCGTTTCATATATTGATTATTAATAAAAATCAAGACAAGGTTTTGTTATCCGACAAATCCCTGGTATTTCTTATAAAGTTTTTAAAAAAAAACATCGTCAATTATTTTATAACAGTTAGGAGACAAAATAAAAAATGTGGTGAGTGCGACACACAACTTTCACTTACCACTCATATTTGAATAGAAATTATTTTCTGGCCGTGTTGGGTTATTATAAAATTTTTGAATTACATTTTTTAAAGATTGTAACTAACAGATCATAAATACTATCAAAATAACAAAAGTCCTATTTATTATATCACAGGTTGATTATGGATTGTAAGATTTGTTGATTATAAATTATTCGATCCGTTGATTATGGATTGTAGGACTATTAGTTATTAAACTGTTATTTTCCATTGCAAAGTTTATTAAAACGGAATTATGAGATTTCGAAAGTTGTCACACTAATTGTAAGTGAATTCTGTAGAAATATCGCGAAGGGAAAATTAATTTAATTTAATTTAAAAGGTTACATAATGATTTTTTGGAATAAACGGACGATAGATACCTAATTATTTAAATGTAACGTCAGATCTATAGTTATTAAACAACAGTAAACATATTTAAGGTTAGAAACGTATCCATGAAATATTTTTATATTTCACTTCTTCCTTCACACAAGTACAATGAAATACTATCTTAAACAATGTCATTGCCTTGAATCCGTGGGTTTTAAATGCTTCAAAAAAACTTTAAAAGTTTACATTTAGTAGCAAAATTTCATTTAATTTCCTTGAAAACATGTTATTATTTATATTTTTTTCGCCCCTCTTCGTTACCTTCTACAACTGGCTATATTAGATATTGTTTTTTTCTAAAATTCTCCGCTCTCCAACGATATATAATACGTATGCCTTCTGACGAGAATTTACGGAGATTCATTTTCGACCTGTATAAGTATTTTTATTTTTTTCTCCTTTATTTAATTATCAAATTCTTTCAAAACTTATATTTTTCAAAAGCTTTTTCTCCATAACTCCTATCAATGATAAATAGTTATTATTTATAATAAACCAAATTAAAGGTACTTTAGAGAAAGATATGATAATGTTGGGATTTCACAAAGGGAAAATTCATCAAATTATTCACTAATTTAATTTTCTAAAAAGTTACATGACAATTTCTAGGATTACGTTGATACCTAATTATTTAAATATAATATCAGATCTATAATCACTAAACTACAGTAAGTATATTTAAGGTTATGAATATATGCTTTACACATCCATGAAATGATTTTATATTTTACTTCTTCTTTTACAAAAGTACAATGAAATATATTTTTTAACAATGCCATTGCCTTGATTAGGGATTTTAAATACTTTCTACAAACGTAAAACTATTTTTAAAGTTTACATTTAGTTAGTAAATTTCATTTAATTTCCTTGAAAACATGTGATTTACGTTAAATATTATCAGTTTTCAGAAATTATTATTTATCATTTTTCGCCGCTCTGCGTTACCTTCTACACATTTCTATATTAGATATTGCTTTTTTTTTTTCTCTAAAATTCTCCTCTTTCCAACTATATTATAAGCATACCTTCTGACTTGTATTTCCGGAGACTCATTTTCGACCTATATAAGCACTTTTATTTTTTCTCCTTTATTTCATCATCAAATTATTTCAAAAGTTATATTTAGCATTTTTTCGTAACTTTTAATAATGAGAGATAGTTGATTATTTAAAATAAACCATGCTAAAGGTACTTTAGAGGAAGAGGCATATGAACATTGGGCATTTAAGCCCTGTAAAGTGACATCAATGAGGATAGACCTAAATGGTATTAAAGACCACTTAATTATACAATGATACACTGAGTTTAATCAAAATCGTTAGAACCTTTTTGAGAAAATTGTAAAATGTTTTTCAGCAGTTGATATAAAGTGGCACTTCCGGCTAGCCGATTTTAAGGGGAAAGTTGCCAGAATATCTAAGATATATATCTATCTTAAATATGTAATATCAGTTTCGTACGACTTTTCGGTTTCGAGCTAGTGTTCACATACACACAGACACACAGACATTTTTCGGGACTTGGTTATTTGGACTCAGGGGACATCAAAACGAGTATTTTCGTTGAAAACTCAGAATTAAAAATTTTCACGATTACAATACTTACACTTACTATATATTACATATATACGTAAGTAAAGTAAAAATGTCAACTATCGATTCAGAAACAGTTCAGTCTCTGAAACAGAACCATTTTTTATCAAATTATCAATTTATGCCTGAAACTTCTTAAATAGATTCATCTCATCGTAAGGTACAACTATTTTATTTACGAAAACTCTTGGAATTAGGAAGTTTTCAATCTGGAGGTCGGCAAAGTTTGTCTATTTAATAATATACTAAAAACTTGTAAATACCCATTAGCTTTGCACTTGGATCGTATTATAATTTGATCGTTAAAAAAGGTGGCATACAAGTATATTGGGTCATTTGGCCTATATAAACTCGTTATTTTAAAATTTTGGAGATGTAGGTCACGCCAACCTTTTTTCTCGATTTTGTGATAATATTATCTTACGATTCAAGTGAAAAGTAAATCCTTATTCACGAGTGTTTAGTACCTGATTAAATATGAAAAGTTTGGCGATCCACAGATTGAAAACGACCCAGTTCCAAGAATTTTCTACAATAAAATAGTTGTAGGTAACGAGGAGATAAAGCTATTTACGAAGTTTCAGGCGGATGTTAATAATTTGATAAAAGGGGGTTTGTACCACTGACTAATATGAATGTGATTAATTGTTATAAAAATATATATATGTAACCTGAATAGAAGGAAATAGAGTGTTATGTAAAGGAGATCAATTGTAATTTTATTTCTTATCCCCAAAGATCAGTCGTTGAGATTTTCAAATGTTTCTTTTACTGTTCCTTGTAGTGAAATGGCTACATGCATTTTAAGGGAGTTATGAAGAGTTTAAGATTTTTCAGAGTGAGTCGTTAGTCTAGTGATGGTGCTCACTAGTTGTCTTGTGCCAGTCCAGTTAGTTAGTAGTCTGCAGTCTAGTCAAGTCTGACGCTTTTTGTGAGCGTTTGCCATTTCTGTGGTCTCCCATCGGAGTTCGTGTCTTAAAAAGTGGGTTAGTCGCGTATTGCAGGCTATCGAAAAAATTGTGGCAGTGTGTTATAAAGTCTGTTACAGACGTTAGTTCAAAAGTCTTGTGGAGTTGGTCTGTTATTGTCCTCTGTAATGACGTATGTTTCACAATAGGTCTCAGTACTCCGTTCTGATACTGCTGGAGCTTAGTTGTAGTTGAGGCTGATATATTTGATAAAATCGGCGCTCCATGAAGAAGGGCTGGTCTTAAGACGCTTTTATAAATCAAAAATTTGCAGCTGAGAGATATATTTGGTAAGGTCAACAGATGATTTAGCCTGTAAGACTCGGTCTTCACCTGCTTAACCTTCTTCTGGCAGTGGTGGAACAGTGTTAGGTGCCTATCAAGGGTGACACCCAAGTACACTATGCTCTCTCCTGGCCTATTTATTTTGCCCGTTACCCGATATATCTTAGCAAGAGGACGTTTATTCTTCTGGAAGGAAACATTATACAGTCGGTCTTATTGGGATTAACTATAATATTAAGTCCTTCCAGTTTCTTTGTAATTTCTTCACATGCCTTCTCATCCTTCTGTAGAGTTCTTGTTGCGTTTAAGGAGCTAATGCAAATCGCAATGTCATCTATATATGTCGCTACAGTAGTAGTAAAGTATAACAAAGTACTTTCAGTCGTGTATACTGAGAATAGAATTGGTGATAACACAGACTCTTAGTCTGATTGATCGCTGCAGTAGAGATGACCTCAATAATGTCAATCAATTGTAACGATTTTAATAAAATTCTTTAAAATAATTAAGGATTTCTTTATTCGTGAGAGAAGGAGATAACATAAATAAATGTAGAACGACATCCATTCAACTACTTTGAACTTCTGTTGAAGTGACTTCAATTTTTATTATATTTTTAAATTTGTTTTGTCTATAATTTCATGAAGTTATAAAATCTAATGTACCAATATAACAGAGAAATGATGAAGTGAAATAAATGAATAAATTGCTTCCGCTCATTATTGCAGAATTGGATAGATGGCCATAGATGAAATACCACAGGCGTTTTTCTTGGCTCTTGTCAACCTCATGAAACCATTCTCTCCCCATTCTGTTCCCCAGGAGTTCTTGACCAGCCAGTAATCTTCGCCGTTATCAGATCCGTAACCTACTAGAAGAATTCCATGGTATTCATCATCGCCGCAAGTTTCGCCATCGAAAATACCTTCAATCATTGATTTTATTTTAGAAAATCGGTCAGACTAATATCATAAAAGCCGTTCCGAGAATAATATATTAATTTAATTATAAAATTTAATGTATTAATATTAACCTCTTCTATAGAACTTGAAACCTGGGTTTCCAGCAGTGACTGCAATTGAGATGGGTCCAACTGTAGCTACGGCTGCCTTGAGGGCGTCGTCATCCATGGACTGGATGTAAGTGTAAGCTTGGACTTTGGTTCCTGGTACTATATTGTTTTTCTTATATCTACATCTGTTATCCTGAAAGAAGAATCATAATTTTTATATGTACTTTTTGATAATTGTTTACTGATTATTCGTTTAGAAAACGGATTATAATAAATAAATTTGCTAAAAGATTAAGATTTTTTTTTATTTCTATATTCTTAAAATGCTTACCATCGATTTATAAGGATATGAATCTTCGCTTTCTAATCCTTCAACATCCTTCAGATAGTTGAAGGATTTGTACATTAATCCGCCTTTACACCCACTATTATTATAACTCCTTGAACAATCTATAAGCTGCTGTTCACTGAGAGAGACGAGTTTTCCAGTCTTTCTGAAAAGCTGACCCTCTATGGCTCCAGTCTATAAATGAAAATTGTAAAAGTTATTTCATTATTAGAATTTTTATCAATTATCTGGGTAGTAATCAATCATTATACTTACACTGCTGAAAGCCCAACAAGCTCCACACACATCTTGGTCTTTAACAGGAGTGACTGCTCCAGATTGCCTCCAATCAATTGACTTTGGGATTTCCACGTTAGCGGGAGGAAGGAATGTGAAGTTAGGTACTTGCCTCATCTCATTTCTTCCATTGAATCCCAACTGAGCCACTTCTTCTGGGAGCTCCAAGATTAAATGTGAAATTAAATGTACCACAAATGATTAAAAATTATTTTATACAACATTACACGCGAACATCAAATATATTACCATATCTCCTAAACGGTTCATGGCCATTGAGTAAGTAACCAGACCAGCTTCGAATTTGGCGTTATGCTCTTCGATCATTTTCAGATGGTGTGAAAAAATGTTCATCCTAAGATGTTCTTCTTCAACGCTGTGGTATGATTTTCCATGTCGCCTCTATAAGAAATAATAAATTAAATTCTAATTTAATATTTGTTGTTGAGTTGACATGGTAAAAAAATGTCACTTATCAAGTAGTTCTGAATTCGACGATATACATTTAATTATACTGACCTTAAAAGATATCCATTGTTCCTTAATGGCAGGGGTTGCAGCTGCAAATGCCACCATGCCGAGAAGTAAAATAACTTTCATCCTGTAATAAAGCTATATTAGTGTATTTATTTATTTAATTAGTCTGTAATCTTGATTTCTTTCCTAAGGTTTTCTTCTCCTCCATAACTTTGTACACTGGTCACCGTTCCAAGTTTTTGAATTGTTTTTGTATTTATCCTAATCTAGGGAGTCTTTTTACTTGATTAAAATTTTGAGGAAATATTCCATTAATAGCTATTACAATTTTAGGCAATTATAATAACCTCATTGGAGATCGTCATCCCTTTAACAATTGTTTCAAGAGACTCTCATTACCTTTATTAACATTATTTCAAAGATATTAACATAATCTTCTAAATAAAAAAAAAATTTAATTAGTTTACGTTTGATTGAAATAATCAAAATATATATTCGGGCATCCGATAAAGCAGATAAGTACTTTAATGACGGGCATAATGAAACGTTCGATTTTTACACGCACTTTACTCCTTTTTTTTTAATTTTTCAGCATTCAAGCCATGTTAATGTTTATATTACTATCATATACTTGGGGGTGTCGTCATGCAGAAGAGATGTTTGTTTTATCTGGACTTTAAGACGTAAAACACTATACATTAGAATTATTTATTTTGTTCTTTAGAGTTCAGAAACCATTTAGAAGTGAAAAAACAAAATAAACAGAATTAAAAATAAAAATAATAATAATAAAGTCTATTTTAATGAAAAAAAAAATTATTGAATTTATCTGTTTTATTTGATAGCAGAGCTATCCTGAATTGGGGAGGTTATCTCCACTATCCCAAGAATTTTTTTTCTTAATTTGGAAAATTTAAAAAATCATAACCTACTTCAAACAGCAATAATCGTAATAAAACATTTCATTGCATTCTCCTCACTTGAAGAAAAAATAAAAATGGGAAAATTTAAAATTCAAGAACCAATTGTAAACTCCGGAAATTGTGATCAAATATTTTTAGTGTCCTTCTCCTAATATTTGTTTTAATTTGGGAAATTCGAAAGTTTAGGATCTAATTCAAACTGAGGATTTCAGCATAAATCATTTTACTTAAAGCGTTTATAAAATATAAATCCAATATTAAAAAAAAATTAATTATGAAATGATATTTTATTACACACTATAAGTGTGTAATAAAATATAATTTCATAATTAATTTTTTTTATATTTTATATATTGGATTTATATTATATATATATATATATATATATATATATATATATATATATATATATATATATGTAGAGGGTTGGGGTAGCCGCATGGGCTAAGGCGCTTGCAATAGGTAATCGAAGTTAAGTAACGTCGAGCGGGGTTTGTAGTTGGATGGGTGACCGTCTACCAGGGAAAGCCATGCTGCCTGAGTCTCCCCTCTAACGAGTATGTGAGCCCGTCAGACTACTGGAGGCAACACACACCGACCGGGCGTAGGACTGATGATCACCGACTATAGAGGATTTTTTTCTTCTTTCTTTATCTTTTTATTTTTTTTTTTTTGGTCCTTCCCTTACTTGCTGTTAAGGCTATACGAGGTTTTAAAGCCAGAGCTGTGAGCGAGGATTTAAAAGACACCCACGTCACCGGGACACGAACTCGTGACTATTTTTATATCATAGAGTCATATATCAGGTTGCTAGGCAACAGCGGTGCAGTGCACACGCGTTAGCCCATTCGGCCACCCCGCCCACAAATCGGCTATGGAGCTAAGGGTAGTCTGCCGCTGCACCATGGAGACCATGGACCGTAGCAACGTGATGTTGGGTGACCCCCTCCAGGCTCTCTGAGCTCTGTTAGGAGATCACATCTCGCGGCCAAAGATCTTCATGGTCTGTAATGCAAACCGAAATATATATAGTTTTATAGTTTTAAGAAAAAACAACGCCCACCTTAGGCATAAATATTATTTTTTTAAATAAATATTTGCGTCAAAATATGCGTCAGAATGGGTGTAGAGGAGACTGTTTCTGGGAGGATCGGGAAATGGCGGTGGTATGGGAACTATTTTGTTTTTATACTTACATTATTCTTCTGATATTTTGTAGTAAAAACAATGAAAACCGAAAAACTGCAAGACTACCAAATTCAACATTTTTTTAATACTTATTAGTCCATAAGTATGATATTTAAAAAAAAAAATAAATAACTCCTCTCTTATTAGAATCTAAAAATATGTATTCAAAATATCTGTAACTACCGTTTTTTGTTTGAAAAATCCATGGAATTTGCTCTTTAACTTGTATTTGTAAAATTATTTATAAACCCAATCTAATCAAAAAGTAGCTTAAAATTTGCAGGCTACTTGTGAAACTAGGACAAATTCGTTGCAATATTACTTACCTTTACTTGATGTTTCTTGTTGCAAACAGAAACCTTATTACCTTATATTGCTTGGAAGTGGCTTTTATATGTGATAGACCACTTTAAATTGAGAGCTTTTAGAAATGTCTAAATCGGATGATAAAAAAAGTCATAGGATATTCATACTTAATTGAACACTGATTTGTTTAGATATAATGAAGATGAGTGCATATAATTAAATTATGAGATCACCTGGTTAGGTCGACACATCAAAATCATCTCGTTTTAAAAACACTATTTCGTTCATAATTATATCTAGAATAGGAAATGACCCAATGCTTCAAAACATATAACGCATTATTTATTTTTTACTTCGATTTATTAAATATCTGACACTTACGAGGTCGTATTATGAATATGGTCAAATCTACGGATGTAGGGCAACTCAGTGAATACATCACAAGACTCCTATGCTCCTGGTCCCGTGTTTGAATCCAGTCGTAGGTAACACTTATTCTGTTCCATCAGCCGTGGGCCCCACAGCCTCTATAGTGTGGTTTCTCTTAAATGGTTAATAATGCTAGAGTAAAAACCTGTCGGTTTTTAGCTTGATATTGATAAAATTATCTTCTTTCATGAACTTAGACCAAGAAAAAATATGTCCTTACAAAGTACTGAATACCAGACTCTTCATGGGTAGCCATGGGTACCCCGAAGGGGGTTTCCTAATGATATTCTTAAAAATTATCATTTATTTTATTACTATTATTATTTTTAAACTTTATTCTGTGACAAAATGTTAGTCACCAGATAGGCATGACAGCCATTACCTTGCCGTAATATAATTTTGCTGTCATCACGGTATAGATTATTATGAACGGGAATAAAGATTACCTGTTTTTTTTTAACTAATCATCTTTATTCACTCCTGGCAAAGAAATTAACAACAATTAATGAATTTGATTTGCATTCCTGTAAATACAATGATATGAGAGGCATGAGGGGCAATGGAGAGCAGTTCCCAGTGGCACTTTCTCCTGACGTGGTATTACGATGTGAGGAGGTTCCTCATCCAGCTCCTCTTGAGTATTCTACGGACGTTACCTGGCATTCGTCTTGTGGCCATGTCACTTACGAGTATGTTAGGATGTCCGAGTAAGTTGTCATGGAATCGTTTGTAGTGGATTCGTGTGTGTTCGTTAACAGTAGGCATACAAAAGTCAATATGTAAGGTTGTATTGCTAACATACCATGGTGCTTTTGTAATTGTCCTGAATATTTTAGCTTGAAAGATTTGAAGTTTCTTAATATGAGTTTGTTATCTTCGTGTTGAACGAAGAAAAATCTGTCGGAAAGGAAAGATTTTAGGATGATGGGAGTGTAGTATGTAAATGGGAGTATTTTCTTGAGTTAAAAGAGAAAGCTATGGTGCCAAACTGTGTTGAGCAACATCCACAAATACGCCCATTGTATACAATTTTTGCTCTATTGCCAGAGATATGAAGTCTGTCTCTCCATGTAGATGGTGATGATCTTGTATTATCTGTGTTTGTTAGTATATCAACAAACCTTGTACAATTATCTTTCGAAAAATTTTGAACGGGTAGGAAGTTAGCTGATTAAGGAAGTTTTTATCTTTGTTGGATTTTTGAATTATTGTAATATGGGAATATTTCGATTGTGAAGAAAATTTATTTTTTCTCAGTATTAATTTATAAATAGCTGTTAAAAGCACTAGAATTTTCTAGACATTTGCTGGAGCGCTATAGCGTTAGTCAAGTCAGTTGTAGGGACACGTTCAAAGTGTTCAGTATATTTTTTTTTGTGTTCATTATTAGTGGATATAAAACTAATTTATTGTATTTTTTTAATATCACAGACTGTGAGAGGACTATGGACTATAACTATCTACAGAAAATAGTTATCGGATGTGTGTATCTTAATGAACCAATAGAAGTATAAAGTGCATTAAATTATTTACATTTTACGTGTACAAATAATCGGCATGTTATGTTCTTAGTGTTATATAAAATAAATGATAATTATGTGTAAATTAATAAGCATATTGTTATTGTTAAACAATCGGTATTCTCGTGTTCTCTTCGAAGAAAACATCTTCAGATTGAAGATGGTCTGGCGTGATATTACAATAACTACCTCCGCTGTTTGTGCACCTGGTGAAGCACTATTATCCACTTCTTCAGCACTCACAGTTTACCATTTTACAATTTACAAACAAGGAAAAAATATGACACAAAGCAGCGGTATAGGAATATGTTATGGGGTGTACATCTTTTTAAGCACCAATTTCACAAGAGTTGTGATGCCGCCATATTGGAATCACAATTAAATAGGAAGTGTGCGGCTGAGTATATTCCAGGCCTGGGCAAAATGTATTTTAAATATTATTTTAAGATACAGTGGGTCTTTTTTACTGGCTACTTCAAATCACGTTTCAATAAAAACGTGTGATTTATTTTTCTGTTACGTTGTTAAAACAGTTATAATATAACTTCATATTCAAATATATAAACAAATGGGTATAAGCTTTTTCAACAATGACAAATAAAATTGACAACATTGAATGTATTTATTTGAAATCAAAATAAAGAATAAAAGGTGAACCACAAAAACATTCTATTTTACTCACAAAGGATGATTGTAGCATATAATTGCAGACAATTATTATTTTAGTACCTAAACACGCCGGGTATTAGTACAAAACAATTTGAACCGAAATGATATGTTTTTAATGAGTACTTTGCGGTAGGAAAGCAAAACAGACCCGATAAAATATTTTTTTATTTTATTTTTTCTGTTGCCTCTATCTTTGAGGGTCTATGGCAACACCTTCAAGTTAAATAACACAGAGGGCCTGTTCTATATAATGATTTATTTTGTGTACTTAAAGTAAATAATAAAATACATTTTTTTGTATTTTAGCATCTTTGATAAAAATAAAAGTTCTTCTTTTATATTTTAGGAGCTTGGAAATAAATTACAATTTTTTTTGTATTTTAACATTTTAGAAATAAAAAAAATAAAAAAGAAGCAGCAAAACCGATTTGACCCGATCGCAATACTTTTCTTACCTAGTATAGGTAGGAAAGTAAAAAATGTAATTTGTTTTATTTTTTAAAACAAATTATTTGAAAAACTTTTCTTTTTTTTTTATTAAACGCCTCTGCCGTTGGCTATTAGGCCATTCGGCTTCTGGCAGCCCAATACAACTCCGCCATGAATCCTTTGTTTACATTTGTTCCTTGGAGCGCGGTATGTACTGTACGGGAGCCTTTCTCGATGTTGAACAGGCGTTTGATAGAGTTTGGCACCCGGGAGTGCTGTACAAAGTCCGAAAATTCCTACCATCTACCTACTTCCTCATTATCCGTTCCTACCTTACTGATAGATACTTTAAAGTAAATCACAACAATGTCTATATATCCCGTTTTTCCCAGTCTGCAGGTGTTCCTCAGGTAGTATCCTAGGTCATATCCTTTACACAGTTTATACAGCTGACATCCCAACCCATCCCAACACTGTCATCACCACATATGCTGATGACACATGTATCCTATCAGTTAATATCGACCCATCTATTGCATCCCAAACCCTTCAATCCCACATCACAAACCTTGAAGAATGGTGTCAGAACTGGAGAATTAAAATAAATTCCAATAAATCCGATGTAAATGCACTAAACAAATGTACCGATTTTAACGAAACTTCGCTAAAGTCATTTTCTCTACGCCCTTTAAATTTATCTATATAACATACTTCAACGAAAGGAAGCTACAAAAAACGTTACGAGGAATGTTAAAATTATATTCCGAATAACTCAAAAAGTGTACGCTTTTCTGTTGATATTGTATATGGTTTTTTAAAAGTTTGTGGAATTTCCTAAAAAAACAAAAAAAAAAATCGTTAAAATCGGACAATTAGGAGGAAAGATATGGTCTCTAGTTTTTTTTAGATGTGTTATTGCAAAAGGTTTATCTTTTGTTTTGATTTTTGAATGTGTTACTGAAGTAATGCTATTTTTTAGCATATTACTAATGATTAAAAAAAAGTTTAGTCCAATAATTGGAATCACCTTTTATTTATTTTTATTTATAACTAGGAATTTAATGTTACTTTATATGTATAATTGTTTGGAAATAATATACCATAGTGAAATAATTTGCAGTGGATTTTAAAAAAATTAATTATCGTTTATATATATAAACTTTCGGGCTGAAGCCCCTCCCCAAAATTAAATCTGGATCCGGTAGTGTATATCACTATTATCAGAGCAAAGTTCGAATGTAAAATTTTCAACTTTAATTCTATGTGTATTAATGGTGACATCTTGTAGTATGCAACTGATATAAGTAGTCTGCTACTATAGAAAATAGCAGATGACAATAAAATATGAAATTATTCTAGTAAAGCATACAGAAATAATGAGTTTTTATGCACTCTTGTAAAACAATAAACCTTTGCACCTTTAACCTTTAACAATAAACCTTGCAAACAATAGACCTTTTGCACTAACAGTATGGAAATTCATGTTCAGTATGCATTTTTTTATTTTTTTTTTTTATTAAGTATAATCAAGTATGGAATCTTCAAATATGACACTCTTTTGTTGAATGTTGAAGGGTAACTGTAATCGGCTATTCCGATTCTGCTTCTCTCAGAGATTTTATTCTCATACGAAAAAATTTATACCTTGTAATATACAACGGAAACGGTGAGGAAGCTATACTGACCTTACTTGGCAGACTTTTTTAATTAAGTCATTAATCTGATTTCTGGCACTAGTGACATCAGGATGGTTCAGGCCATTGCAGATCGACAGTATGACTGCTTGTGAATCGACAAAGATCACAACTTGGGAATAAGTGAGTTCTTTATTTATTTCAGTCAATGCTGCCGAAATGGCTTTGACTTCTCCATCAAAGTTTGTTCCCCGGCTTCCAGCATGGATGGATAACATGAACTCTTTGTTTACATTTGTTCCGATCCCATCAGAAATACTGCGGACATCTGACAGAGCGGGGTAAACTGGGAGGTGCAGGTCGTACATCTCTTCATGTTGGTATGTTTTGAAATAA
Organism: Nezara viridula; assembly: GCA_928085145.1. Taxonomy (NCBI): domain Eukaryota; kingdom Metazoa; phylum Arthropoda; class Insecta; order Hemiptera; family Pentatomidae; genus Nezara; species Nezara viridula. The sequence goes on from OV725077.1 coordinate 211,145,682, forward strand.
TGACCAAGTCTTGTATATACGTAAACTGTCCAAACTAGAAGTTTTAAAGTTTGAATTGTTGGCAGCAAAACGTAAATACTAGAATTAGGAACATATAGTTGGTCCCTAGCAAGCGAAGGTTAACAAACTGGAAGCTCATGTCCTTATTGACATTAGTAGTTCATAAGTATTATCAATGAAAACTTTTCTTGTCGACATAATACCCTTTTCAGGTCCTGTAAATTCGACTAGGTATCCATGACATCGGCAACGTTTACTAAGGCTATTACTAAACACTACAATGTAGCCCTGACTCTCCAAGATTATTTTTATGAAGATTTCATTTTCAGCGTCCTGCCTGATTTGTGTGAAGTCATTATAATTGGTCATGCCATTCTTAAAGGAAATTTAAGTTTAGAGGTCATGTTCGGGATAGAACAGCCTCACTACTGTTATCTAGTCTAACGTAGAACATAGAACCAGCCTAGGCGATCACGCATATTACCCAGACTGTATATTACCCCTATTTACTATAAAATCTCTAGGTCAGACTCCTTATTCATTGAGCAAGAAATTCACAGGCTATTAGAAGATAGAATCGTCGAAGAAAGCAGGTCTCCATGGCAAACCCAGGTATTGGTGGTTATGACAGAAAATCATAGAAGAAGACTGGTAGTTCATTACCGGCCAAATAGAATAAATAAATTTACCAGTTTGAAGGTCTTCCCTTTGCCCCTGGTCAGTGATATAGTGAATGAAGTTGCTAACTTTACTTAAAATAGCTCCATAGATCTCAATAATGCTTATCATTAGACATCTATTGCTTGAAGAACTGCCCTTTCATTCGATACCACGGATACCTTTGGCAGTTCAACCGAATCCCATTTGGTATGACTAATAGAGCCCCAACTTTTCAAAGAGCGAGAAAATTATAAAAGGAGTCTTCGCTTACTTAGACGACATAGCAGGCTGTGGCAAGACTCAAGAGGAGCAGGATCAAAATTTAAATGATTTCATAATTGTTGTATTGAAATATCGTCTTACGGTAAATATTGATAAGTGGTTCTGAAACAAGTATTCATCTTTTAGGATACGTTATTAGTCACGAATCATTCGGACATGATCCTGATCGCCTTGAATCTTTAACAAACCTCCCAATTCCAGTAAATCTATTTTGATATTTTGTAAAGAATAAAATTTTTGAATAATCAAAAATCAAAACAAAGCAAATTGCATTTTTACATATTAAACAATTTCAAAAGGGCAGATCTCAGCACCAAGTAATCAGATTTTCATAATTTTTTTTAGTATCAATATGTATATATTTCTGTTCGCATAAAAGACCATGTTGATATTTTGCCGCCTTAAAAAGCCTGATCCATCGCTGGCTGTTTTGGGCTATTTCTTTCTATTTATCTGCAGACAGCTCTAGTTCATATTTTTTTATTGTATCCATCCATCTGCCATTTATTGATGCATTCATAGTTACGTAGAGACTTCCAGATGGATCGCTACAAACTACATGCCCTGCCCATCTTAGCCTGCGTGTCTTCATATGATGGAATATTGATTGACCAATTTCTGTAAGCAGTTCTTCATTGGTCTTTATTCTCCATGAGTTAATACTCTGATCCCAGATCGCTCCGGTTATCGTGCGGAGGATTCTTCTCTCACATCTATCAACATTGTTTTCTAGGATATTGGTTAGTATCCAGGTCTCACAGCCATATATTAGAACTGGCTTTAGCGTAGCATTGTACACTCTTAATTTGAGATTTCTAGAGATTTTTCGGGATTTCAATACCTTTGAAAGGAAAAGAAAGCTCTGTTTGCGCAATTTATACTCTCGTCTATTTCTGCCCATTGGCCATTGATGTTATTGTGAAGCCAAGGTATTTTATTTTTTCTAATCTCGGGAATGATTTTGCATTTATATAAATATATATATAAGAGTGTTACTAATGGTTACTGGTAGTTAGTCACTGAGTAGTGTTTTCATGTGATTAAATTATTAATGTGTACACTATTTACTAGATGTATTTTTATATTAATGCAATTGTAAATATCATGAGCAAATAAATAAATAATAAAAAGCTTAAAAATGTAACAAATAAGTAATATACAAATATTTGTTAGTTTCCATCGTATCATATGATATCATGTATTAAACATATTGTATTTATCACATATTAATTATCCATTAAAATCAAGACAAGGATTCGTATTGCCGGAAAATCCCTGGTATTAGTTACATGATGTTAAAAAACCTTTCGAATTACTTAAAATTCAGGTGAGGAAGAAAGAATAAATAAATTAATGCATAAAGGCATTTATTTAACTAATTTGAAGTTCTGTTGGAGTGACTTTAATGTTTATTATCCTTTTAGATTTGTTTGGTCCAAAATTTAATGAAGTAATGTACCAATGAAGCAGAAAAAAAAGATTAAGTGAAACAGATTAATTGAAATATCGTTTCTGGTTCTCATTGAAGGATTGGATAGCTTGCCATAGATGAAATGCCACAGGCGTTTTTCTTGTTTCTTGTCAACTTCATGAAACCATTCTCTCCCCACCTTGGGCCCCAGGAGTTCTTGACGAGCCAGTAGTCTTCGCCGTCTTCAGATCCGTAGCCTACCAGGAGGATTCCATGGTCCAACTTATTCCCGCATGTTTCTCCATCAAAAACACCTTCAATCATTTATTTTATTTTAGCAAATATTATCAGTCAGAGTTCTGCCATTAATACAATTACCAGTATAATATACTAATAATAACCTGATCCATAGAACTTGAAACCTCTGTTGTCAGCAGTGACTGCAATTGAGATGGGTCCCACTGTAGCTACGGCTGCCTTAAGAGCGTCGTCATCCAATTCCTCGATGTCAGTGTAAGCTTTGACTTTGGTTCCTGGTACTACTTTGTTTTCGTTGTATCTACATCTCTTATTCTGAAAACGGAATTATCATTTTTATATACACTTGCTGATTGCTATTTACGATTATTCATTTAGAAAATTAAAGAAAAAAAAGCCTGAGTTGCAGAGCTCGGTCACTGAGGTTCGATTTTCCTGTTATTTTTAATTATAAGAACATAAAAAGGGATCAAATTGTTTCATGGGTGAATAGAGGAATAAAATCTTTGCAAATTAATAGCCAATGAGTTAATATATTTCAATAATTATAAGTTCAATATGTATAGGGTATCCCAAAGACCGATTTTACCTATCACATTGGAAAACATTTATTAACTTAGATTAGAAAGTTTCAAAAATAATTTATTTTTTTAATAAGGTATCTTTATAATACTCAACTAGGGCTCTACGAGTGTATTTGCCATATAAAAAAAAAAAAAAAAAAAAAAAAAAAAACGGATGCAGCGCCGAAACCGATGAACCGATTTTAATGAAACATGGCCAAAGTCTTCTCCTCAAAAAACTTTAAATTTATGTCAATAATTTACTTCGCCAAAAATAATCTGAAAAAATAATTACGACGGTAAAATCGGATTTTCGAAAAACACAAAAACTTTTTTGATATTACTGTATATTGTATAGTCATTTGAAACTGTATTAAACAACCTGAAAAATAAAAAAATTATTAAAATCGGACGTATGGCGAAAAGATATGTTGTTCTCAATATTTACCAAACGTTCTAAAGCAAAAATGACCTTTGTTTCTGCTTGTCCTAAAAAATCATATGCCGTATCTTTGTTTGTTGTCTTATTGGACGGATTTCGGTGATATTTTTTTTATAGTTTAGGAAATTTAAATGTCTTCATAATATGTTCTGGCACAAAAATGGTTAAAATGGATACTTTTTGCGTAATTCGCAAATATAACTTTGCATTCATCAAAACTTCTTTTTTAGTCCTTTTTCAAGGAACTTAATACTTACATAAATACATACATAGAACTATAATACATACATAAATTTATAGTGTTCTATAGAGAATACTTTAGAAAATTTGTATCAATACCGTTTCAGCCGTTTTAGTGCTGTAGTCTATTGAGAAACATGGTTTCCGGCTTGGGGTATATCATTATCAGGCGCCATTTCGTTTCAAGATGGCGGCTTTTATTGATACACCCCGAAGGAACCTCTCCAATACCAACTTAATATAGGTACAAAATTTCAACCTTCCAACTTTATTAGGAGAAACTGTGAATATGCGTTATATTTTAAAAACAGAGAAAAACGTTCTTACATGCCGAAATTTTAAAAATAAATTTGCTTTAAGACTAATTGTTTGTTAATTAGTATATTAAAAAAAATTCTTACTTTTCCTTCATAAGGATATGAATTTTCGCTTTCCAATCCTTCAACATCCTTTAAGTAGTTGAAAGAGTTATCCATCAATCCGCCTCTACACGCACTATTATTATAGCTATATGAACAATCCATGAGTTGCTGTTCACTGAGAGAGACGAGTTTTCCTGTCTTTTTGAAGAGCTGACCTTCTATGGCTCCAGTCTAAAATTGAGAATTGTATTCTTACTTTTGTTTATCAGGATATTTATCATTGCAGATACTAATCAATCGCTATACATACACTGCTGAAAGCCCAACATGATCCACAGCTACCTTGGTTTTTCACTGGGGTGACTGCACCAGATGTCCTCCAGTCAATGGATTCTGGGATTTCCACGTTTGCGGGAGGAATGAAAGTGAAGCTGGGTACTTGCCTCATCTCTCCAGTTCTGTTAAATCCTAACTGGGTCACTTCTTCTGGTAGCTGTAAGGTATTGAATTAAATATACAATAACTCACCAAAGACTAAGTTATACTGTTTTGCACACTCTTCCAATATATTACCAAATCTCCTAAAAAGTTCATCTTCATTGAGTATGTTACTAGACCAGCTTCGAATTTAGCGTTATGTTCTTCGATCATCTTCAGATGGTCTGTAAAAATATTCATCCTAAGACGATCTTCTTCAATGCTGTTGTAAGTTTTTCCATGTTGTCTCTGTAAATATAAATTTTAAAAAAATCGTTTACAATTTGTTGTTAAGTTATTTAACAACTCTAAATTATCAATAGATATTGAACTCGATATGATATATTTTGGTTTATATTAACCTTAAAAGATGTCCATTGTTCCTTAATGGCAGGCGTAGCTGCTGCAAACGCCACCATAGCGAGAAGTAATATAACTTTCATCCTGAAATATAGTTGTATTAATGAATTTATTTAATTAATATATATTCTTTATATCTTTCCTTGTTTTATTTTTTCTCCATAAATTTGCACAATGGTCACCGACTCGAGTTTTTGAATAGTTTTCTTAATTTCTTGCATTTCTCCTAATTTAAGGAGACGTTTTTCTTGGCAAAATTTTGAGAAAATTTTAAGGAAAAGAATAGCTATTAAAATTTTTAGATACTATAATAATGTTATTTGAGATTGTTATATCTTTAAAATATTTTTTTATATGTTTCTTGGCGATAATGTAGCAGTTACAAATGGCTTTTTCATTTTTTAACATTACTTAATAAATGTTAGCTGCATCTTTTCAATTTCAATTTTGTTTGTTTGATCGAAGTGATCAAAATTGGGGTAACTTTTAACGATTTGGTATATAATTACTATAACGACGGGCATATTGAAACATACGATTTTTACATGCATTTTGCTTCTAGTTTTTTGGGAACGCTTATCATCGAGCTCTGTTAAACGCTTATATTACGCTCGGGGATGTCGTGCGTTGAATTTCCTCCCCCATTAGATCAGTTTATATTTTTTTTAATCCTCATTTTTAATTTAGAAGAGAAATATAAAATTAAAGAAATCGTGTTAAACACATGATTACACCCTCTTTCCTCAAGCTTTTTTTTTTTAATCTGGGGAATTTAAAAATTAATCACTTACTTCAAACATCAGAAATTGTGATCAAACATTTTGTGTACCACCCTCCCGCCCTAAGATAAACATAATGGGAAATTTACAATTCAAGAGCCTACTTCAAACTGTAAGTTCGAGTTTCTAAAATTTTAACCCATTATCAGAATAACTTTTAAGATAACAAATTATATTTAAACATATATTTACCCGACAAATCGTAAACGAAGGGACTCAAAGAATATGTGTTTGGTTCGTCCACAAAAAACTATGTAACGCTCTATTGTGTGTTATGCGAACGACTTTGTCAATTTTTACGTTTTATGGCTCATATTATTCGGTAAGATCCACTGAGTGTTTTGAAACAATTTGAGCTAAAAATAATGACTTGTTATTAAATGAAATGTGTTTAATCAATTTTCAAATAGCTTTGTAACGTATTTTTAAGTGAATGGTTGCATCAATTTATAAGTTTGATGGCTGAAATTATTCTGTATTTTAGATCTTCTATGTGTTTTAAAACAATTTCAGCTAAATATACTGACTCACTATTAAATTAAATGTGTTTAATCAATTAATAAAATGCCTTCGATTTTTTATAGAAGATATATAATATTTTTTTGAGCAAGCGGCTTGATCGACTTTCAATTTTTTGATTTTTCATATCTCAAATTAGTCGGTGAAATCCTGTGAGTATTTTGAAAGAATTCGAGCTCAAAGTTTTGAGAAATTACAGTGTATAGTGTGTTTAATCAATCCGTTTAAAGGGAAGTTACAATTTTTTTTAGTGAAAAAAAAATGACATGACCGATTTTTAACTTTGATGGCTGTAGTTGCTCTGGGTGATCGCGAAGTAAATGTTTTAAAACAATTTGAGCATAAGATACGAGCTCGTATTAAAACAATTTTTTATTATAGTTTAAGTATCTCGATTATTAATTGATTTGAAATGTGATCATACATTATGACAAAAATTGTTAATATTTCAAAAACAAAAATTGCTAAAATTAAAAAAATAAATTGAACTAATCAAAAAACCTGATTAAAGAAATTGGGAAATTATATCCATCCTAGAGTAATGTAACTCCATATCTACTTAAACATCTTGAGAGATTTATAGGGAAATTGATATCAACTTATATTTAAACTTGGTGTAATAGTAGAGTGCTTTTTACTACAGATTAATGCTTCGGACAAATAGATTGTATTGTATAACAGTACATCATGTATATGAGTCTTAAGTTTTGTTCGGGGTGTGTTGGGCACCCGAATATTACTAATACCAAATTTAAATTTACGTGACATTAATTTTTCTATCAATATACACCAGTATGCTTAAGTAGATATGGGAGTACATTACCCTAGGATGAATAGAATTTGTCAATTTCCGAAGCGGAGTTTTTTTTTTTTTATATTCCAAAACTTATTTTATTATTATATAAGTATTTTCGATGCTGAATTTTTTTTTATGGTTGGATATTAAATTTAATAAAAATATTTTATGATGATGCACACATATTTTGTTCTAATTTTTAATATTTATTTGAAATAAATTCTCCAGTAGATTACTGGAATAGACAGTGGCCTACAGAAAAGGCCTCGCTAAATTGTTATATAATCTCAATACATTTGGATTTAGGTGATTCATTTGTATTTTCTTATTAACTTTTGAGACATTAAAAAGTAAAAATATAAAAAATACAGAGAAATCACAACATATTTGTAGCGAACATTTGGATTTTTAGGTTGCCTTTAAGCTAGGGCACTTAACGTCGCACAACTTGACTCACGAATACAACTGAGCAGAGGATTATAACACCGTGTTTAGCGTTTAAGGGTTGAACTTAAGATGAACATTGGGAAAAAAACACATAATGTACATATTACAATAAAAACTAATATAAACTTTTTTTTTGTTCTGATCTGTTAAAGTCGTGGAAGAGAAATTAAATATATGTTATTTTAATAGTTTGTGTGCTTGAATTTTTCACAATAATTATGAAAATATTGTATATTTATAGCAGAAATACTGGCTAACATAATATGTTATGGAACACAAACCGTTAAAAATTATCTATATACCCACATACATTAAAACAGTAATTTAAAATTATAATTAGCAAAAGCCAGCTTGTGGAACTACCGTTCAGGACAAATTTATTAAGACTTTTCTTACCTTTACGTGATGTATCTTGTTGATGACTGAAACGTTTGTACCTCAAATTGTTGAGAGTGGCTTTTTATATATGGTAAACCTCTTTAAATTAAGAGGATTTGTCAATCAATCTCTAACTTGGATGATAAAATATATCATGGGAAATGATACTTGATGTCGACATTGATTTATGTTGAAATAATTCAGATAATTTCTGAAGTTTTAAGATAATCTCGTCAGGGATGCACAGAAAGGAGTTTCATGGCGCGTCATTATATTTTTTGAGGGGACTCATTTTTACTGTTTTGAATTTCCGAAGGAGCAATATTTTTGGATTGAAAAGTTTCAAACCAGAGGACAACATGGAACAGACCGTAGCAAGTGTAATTTTATATGATCTACGTTTTCTAAATTCTAGATTCGCTTCCATTTTAAAAACAGTACAAGCGTAAGTAGAATTGAAAGCATAATTTTGAAATTGTAATTGAAAGTAGAATTCTTCCGTTTTAATTGCCATGAGATGATTAATCCAAAATTAATATTATTACGTTTATAATTATATCAAAAACAGAAAAAAAGTGTTCTTTTTGGGGCTATTGTATAAAAAAATATAATCTTATATTTGTATAAAAAAATATAATCTTATATTTGTATAAAAAATATAATATCAGGGATGATAAATATTCAGGACGCAGTCTTTTCAAAATATTTTAAATCTTTTATTTGTGCCAACGTTTCAACCCAAACATGTGGGTCATCTTCAGTGCTCAAACCACGCCTTGAAGATGACCCACATAATTGAGTTGAAACGTTGGCAAAAATAAAAAAAAATAATAAAGACTGTGTCCTGAATATTTATCACCTCCCCCCCCAAAAAAATGTAATGCATTATTTATTTTTTACAATATATAGAATATTATTATTTATAGAATTCCTGACAATTACAAAGTCATATTATAAATATACATAAATCTACGGAAGTAGTGAAGCTCAGTGAGTAAGATATTAGACACATATTCTCCTGATTTGAGTCCAGTTATAAGTAATTATTTATTATGTTATATCGGCCTTAGGCTCAGTTAGCCTCTATAAAGTGATTACTCTTAATTCAGAAACAATCCCATAGCAAAAACCTGGCGGTTGAGCTTGATCTTCATCAAATCATCCCCTTTCACAAACTCTGACCAAGAAACAGCGTTTCGTTACAAAGTACTGAATACCAGATCCTCCATGAGTGTGACGTTGGATTTAATGGTGCAACTCGAATTTATAACAAATGACCTTCATTTTCATACTGATTAATCTTCATTCATGCATGTTTAAATATGAAGGGAAATACTCGAAGAATGGCGTAAATTCGTGGCACTATAGGAAAGAAAAATGGAGTGCCTCCATATGTATATCCATAAATTCCATTAAAAAATATCATTGTTAGATTCCTAATAAAAAATAAAATCATAATACTTAAGAACAGCAACTTCTTCTATTTGTAAAAGAAACATTGTATCAAATAATAAAGCAAATATGAATTAAAAGTTATTTCTAACTTGTCACACCAACAAATAAATAGTACACAAGATCATTATATTTTATAATAAGTATCGTTGGTTTATTTTTGTAGTTGTTATAATATTCTTAAAAATGTATCATTTATTTTATTATTATTTATGTTTTCAGCTTTAATGATGAACCACACGGTTAGGTTGAAATGTCTATACCAATAAAACCCTAAAAATGACTTCATCTTGACCATATTTATCAAATATATTTTATTATTATTTTTTCTTTTTGTCTAATAGCTTTATTCTGTTACAGATGTTAGTCGCAATCAGCAAGTCGTCTTCGGATGTGCATATCAGCCATTGCCATGGCGTTAAGAAGATATTACGAAAACTGTAATAATATAATAATTAATAATAATTATTAATTATTAGTAATTAATAAAGATTAATTGTCTGTTAGTCGATATTTGGTTGCCGTAAATTGTTCCGTAATTTTTTTAAAATTTATGATGCTCAAAATTTAAGGTATGAATAGTATGCATTAAGTTTTCAACCGTTAATCCAAGTACAGTAAAATTAGGGATTGATTTGAAAGCTGGAACTTGTTAGAATTGTTCATTACAATTCTATGTTTTTAACTTATAAAAAGTTCTGAAGTTTATATAAAAAAACTATGAGGTTATCGAATTTATGTATCAATGTTATGTATATGTTAATAAGCGTCTTGTTGAACATCTGTTCGTTAATCGGTACTTTCGTGCAACTCTTCGAAAACAACATATCCTTTTTTTTAATATGATCAGCTGCGATATCTTGCAATTACTTACTGTTTGTGCATCTGGTTGAGCACTTTAAGCCACTTCTTAGACACTCATAATTTATTGTTTTTTAATTTATAAACAATAAACGAAATTGAGATAGAGCAGCGTTATTAAGATTTGTATTTCGACTTAGATTTTTATCAATCCCACTTTCAATACTAAAAAATAGTTGTGATACCGCTGTATTGGAAGCCTGTAAAACTTAATCAAATTTAAAGTTATATACTGGTTAAGTATATTCAGTGGCGAAAACTGTTCAAACTATGAATTTCATCGCTTGAATTATTGCCAAGAAAACGTAAATATTAGAATTTAGAACATTAAAATCACCAGACTTACTCGATTTTTTCATAACTAAAGGACTCCGAACAACACCTCACACTATAACAACGAGTTCAGATCTTTGCTCTGATCATTCCCTTTTGCATTTGGTATTGTTTGAAGAGCCTTGTGAAGCTACAAAAAAACTGTCCCTGATCAATGGCATAATGGATTGGGACAGGTACAAGAACCATTTGGACACTGCTCTCTCTGTTCCTCTATCCATTAAAAACGAAGAAGAACTTGAGGATGCCGTTGAATACTTCACACGAAATATCCAAGAAGCAGCATGGTCTTCATCAGTACCAAAACCTCAAAAATATGAGTTCCTACCAATGTACCCACAATACATAAGGGACTTGATCAGAGCGAAGAGGAGAGCTCGCAAAATATGGCAGACTGACAGACTCCCATCAGATAAACGAACTTACAACAGACTTAATAATGAACTCAAGCGACAGATTGGAAAATTCAAACGAACAACCTATGACAACTACATCAGAAATCTCTCAACCGACGATGGAAGCTTGTGGAGACATACTAAAAACCTTATTAAGCATCGTGAAGTGTCAGCACCCCTTCGAAGACAAGATGATTCCTGGGCCGTGACGGACGGAGAAAAATCAGAACTCTTTGCCGAATATCTTTCTTCTGTTTTTGTACCACACACAGACTTCACTAACACTGTGCACGATAACAATGTACTAAACACTTTAGACATGCCCTTACAACTAACTTCACCTCCTATTTCATTCACACCTTCACAGATTGCTGAACAAATCAAAAAGTTGCCTAAAAGAAAAGCTCCTGGACATGACTTGATTAACGCTGAAGTGCTCCAACAAATGCCTAGAAAAGCTCTAGTGCTTTTGACAACTATTTATAATGCAATACTGAGGACAACTAAATTTCCCCTACAGTGGAAATACTCACATATAATAATGATTCACAAGCCTAAAAAGGACAAAAACTCACCTTCCTCATACCGACCAATCAGCTTACTACCTATCTGTTCCAAAATTTTTGAAAGCTTACTGAACAAAAGACTTGTTGATATACTAACAAACACCCAAATAATACCTGACCATCAATTTGGATTTAGGGCACATCACTCAACTATACACCAACTACATAGAGTAACGGACTACATATCTACAGCACTAGAGCAGAAAGTATATGCAACTGGCGTATTTCTGGATGTTGCTCAAGCGTTTGACAGAGTTTGGCACCAGGGTCTTCTCTTTAAACTCAAGACAATACTCCCACCTACATATTATCTAATTCTACAATCCTTCCTTTCCGATAGATTTTTCTCGGTCCGACACGGGTCAGAACTATCTTCCATCAGGTCTATCTCAGCAGGAGTACCTCAAGGTTCAGTACTCTCTCCACTACTCTATATCACATACACCCATGACATACCTTGTAGTCCCAACATTTTAACAGCGACATATGCAGACGACACAGCAATTTTAGCAAGACACAAAAATCCAACATACGCCTCACAGACCCTACAACAGTATTTAACTAGATTACATGACTGGTTCAAAATTTGGAAAATCCGACTAAATCAAGACAAATCACAGCACATCACATTTACGCTTCGACATGAAACATGCCCTCCAGTTTTCCTTGACGATACACAGATTCCACAGACAGACACCGTTCACTACCTTGGTCTGACATTTGACAGAAAAATGACGTGGGGCCCACATATAATCAAAAAACGAAAAACTTTAAATCAAAGATTAAGAATTCTGAGTTCACTTCTTTCAAAAAATTCAAAACTAAAACTTAGACAGAAATTGAACACATACAATTACTTACTAAAACCTATTTGGACTTACGCATCACAGATATTTGGAACTGCTAAAAAGACTCACTTAAACAAACTTCAAATCTTTCAAGCAAAAACATTCAGAACAATTACAAAAGCACCTTGGTACGTTAGCAACATAACCTTACATACTGACCTCCATATGCCGACTGTTAACGAACACATACGTATTCATTACAAACGATTCCATGACAACTTACAAGGACATACTAATACACTTATAAATGACATGGCCACTACGAATATGCCCGGTAACGTCTGTAGGAGACTGAAGAGGAGCTGGATGAGGGACCTCCTCGCCTAATGTAGATATCACGCCGAGTGAGGTGCCGCTGGGCACTGATCCTCCTCATGCCTTTCATGACAATTCTATTAATCAATCGATCTCACATTCACTGGTTGTCATTAGCATTATGACAGGTGTGAATAAAACATTAAAGCTAAAAAAAAAAAAAAAAAAGAACATTAAACTGATCACTCAATGCTATTAGGATCAATTCTCATAATATAGATGAAGTACAAGAACCATTAGAATTAAACATTAAAGATTAGAGAAAGATAAGTTAACAGTTAACAAGGACATTTAAATAAAAGGTTAACGATTTCAGGAATATAATCTAAAAATACAGTTTAAAAAAACAGAATTAATATTAAAAGAAGAAAAGTTAGGAAGTACAATTTAAATATTAAAAATTACGAGAAGAAAAATTGAAAAACCATTATAGTTAAAAATTATGATTAAAAGAGGATAAATTAACAGGTATATTTACAATTTAAAGAGGAACATATAAACTTAAAAAACTTAACATTTACAATTACAAGGAGTGATTAAATTTTGTTAAATATTTTGATTTCCTTAAGGAACAATATTAAGTTTTTAATAGCATTGGGGTCAGATTATATAAATATTTTTTAAGTTTTTAAGGTCTGTTATAGCCTCTTTAAAGATTTACCATTACTAACGTAACAATCAGTGAAATCAACGTCAGTCTTAAATTCTTAATTTAAGATATTGAATGTTGTTTAATTTAAACGATCAAAATTAAAAAAACAAAACCAAATCCAACTATGAAATATTTCCATGTACTATGAACAACGGCAATTTCGTGGTGTTTTGAGAAATTTATGAAGTACATAGATTTTTCAATCAGGAAATTTGTTTTTATTTTATTCAGTATTAAAACAGTCTGCAATACTGAAGGGCATTGATACTAGGACTATAGTATTCATTCACACAATATGTACATAAGAAAGGAAAATAAATAAAAATAACCAAGTAAGAAAAATATATATATATATATATATATAAAGATAAAAGTAATATACAAGATAAGTAAAATAACCGATTAAATCCGAATGATAATAAAACAAATAAAACAGAGAATTCATAAATTGAATTTCTTAAATAACTTCATAATCTTTGAAGTCAAAAATATGTACAGAATAGTTGTATAGATATTTTGAAGTAATTTAAAAGTCTGTAGGATGATTAAATTTATAAACCTCATTGTTTTTGAAATATTTAGAAAAAAAATATAAAATCAGACGTTCTTTCATTTCCCCCTCTCCCTATCAAAACCCGATGCGAGAAACTTTTGGACTCATTTATTATATATGACATATTTATTATTTATGACATCATATATCAGCTATTAAGAGGATAGTAACAAACTATTTATGAAAAGTTTCAGTTTTTTTTTATGATTGGATTTTGAATCATTTTTTTTTTTAGTTATTGTGATGCGTATGTTTGTATGAATTTAAGTGATTTAGCTGGAGTATTTTAAATTTTGATGATTTAGAAAAATTGACAACAGTATCTGTTTGATCAAAATTTGTTTTCTATTTTGACTTCTTCTGTCAAGTATCAGACAAACACATGCTCTATCGAAGAACGAGTTTCATATATTGAGATTAATTAAAATTAATTGTTGTGATTTAATATCATATTCCGAAGTAAACGGTTTATATCAAAAGAGTGCTGATTGGTTCATAGGATGAAGGATTATAATATATCTTTAATTTTTCTGATAATATTATCTTCTAATCCATAACACCATAAGTAACCTTCGATTATTCTTAATGTTCTAATTTACTGAAATGGTCAAATTAAAACAAGTAAATAAATACAAGCTGAAATTTATTTAACTGATGTGAGATACAGAAGACAATAATTCATCGATCATTACCCGTTAGTTACAATGTTTAAAATATAGTTTAAAAATAATAGAGATTGAAAAATTACATTTAATTCTATTGAAGAATTGGATAGCTGGCCATGGATGAGATACCACAAACGTTTTTAACGGATCTTGTCAACCTAATATATCCATCCTCTCCCCAAATTTGACTCCAGGAGTTCTTCGCGAGCCAATATTCCTCGCCGTTTTCAGAGCCGTATCCTACCAGAACGATTCCATGGTCTAACTTAGGCCTGCAAGTATCGCCATTGAAGACACCTATGATCATAGATTGATTTATATTACATTCTCATCATAACATTAGACAGAATAGCATGCTTCTGTATAGTGAATTATACAAATACTAACCACTTTTATAGAACATGAAATGTTCGTTGCTTGCACTGACTGCAATAGAGATGGGTCCAACAGTGGCAACGGCTGCCTTGAGAGCATCGTCATCGTTCGGCCTAATGTCAGTATAACCTTTGACTTTGGTTCCTGGCACTACCTTATCCTTGTTGTACCTACATCTGCGATCCTGTAAGAGAATAATCAGATTTTGTCGGGTTACAGCTGATTTTTAGGATTCATTGTATGTTGAATATAATTTGAGCTCTAAAGAAGAATCCTAAACGTAAGTTACAATTGGTGATTACAATTCACAATATGTATTCATACAAAATTAAGTTAAAATAATTTTTTAGTTCAGTTATATTTCACGAACATTAAGGCAATAGGTGAAAAAGAACATCATAAGTTTTTTAAAGAGAAGTTATTTCTTAGCTTTAAGCTATTAAAATAATTTAAAAGGAAACATGGTGCCTCTCAAGAAGTATTAATTTTTAGCCCCTCTGTCATTGAAGATCAAAACGATTTCTCAGAAGAAATTACCCCTTTCAACCGCTTAATTGTACCTTCCTTATTGCTTTGATTACTATAAAAGTTATACGAGCCCAGAGTTCGTGCATAGCCCACTGTTAGCAATTCTTCAATATTAAATTATAAATTGATTTGATTAATTAAAATCATACCATTGCTTCGTAAGGGTATGAATCTTCGCTTTCCAGTCCCGCTACGTCCTCGAGGTACCTGAAGGAGTTATCCATAAATCCGCCAGCACAACCGCCATTACCGTATTTACGGGAACAATCCACAAGTTGCTGTTCGCTGAGAGAGACGAGTTTTCCAGTTTTCCTAAAAAGCTGGCCTTCCATGGCTCCAGTCTACAAATAAATTTAATATAAATATAAACTTATAGAACTCAAAAATTATTATTACAAATATTAAAACCAATGACTATACTTACAGAGCTGAAAGCCCAACAAGATCGGCATCTGCCTTGGCTTTTCACAGGAGTGACTGCACCTAAATCCCTCCAGTCAATGGATTCAGGGATCTCGACATTCGCTGGAGGAAGGAATGTGAAGTTAAGTTCTTTCCTTATTTTTCCTGTTTCGTTGAAACCTAACTGCGTTACTTCTTCTGGAAGCTAAAATTTAAGGAATTACATGTACTACAACTGGCCACAACTTATCTTATACCACTTTAAACACTTTGCACATATATTACCATGTCTCCGAGGTGGTTCATGGCCAAAGAATAAGATACCAGTCCAGCTTCAAATTTTGCGTTGTGTTCTTCGATCATATTCAGATGATGATTGAATATGTTCATCCTAAGCTGTTCCTCTTCGACACTGTTGTAGGATTTCCCATGTTGTCTCTATAACATTTCAAAAATTTTCATTATTTTTCGTCTCAAAGTTATTATTAATTCATAATAAAGAATATAATTTTTTTGATACTAACTTTGAATGAGGTCCATTGTTCCTTATTGACAGGCGTTGCAGCTGCAAACGCCACCACGACAAGAAGTAATATAACTTTCATCCTGTAATAAGTTTTATTTTTTTAATAAACTTATTGCTATATCAACTTAACTATTTTATTTGTTTATTTTTTTTTGGCAAATATTCTTGATAATACATTCAAATAATCGTAATAATTATTGCATTCATCCTTTATTGTAAAGAAAAAAATTAAGATAATAGTAAATCAGACATTATTTAAATGAAAATCAACAGAACCATATTCAGGGGTATTTACACTGAAACAAGTTAATCCCTAAAACACTTCCCTCTAACTCGTATGAAAAATATATCTAGGATATCTTTATGCTTCTTTCTTGCACGCCGGTATAGAGTGTAAGAATCTATAATTATTGTAAATGGTAAATTTCGTAAGGTTCTTACCTGATGATGTTACTAGAACAAGATGAATAAGTAACTCAGATCTTTGGAACGTAGCTTTTTATACCCGTTCGGCTCCACTTTAGCTCGAGAGCTGTTGTCATCCGATGTTTATTCACAATTCATAATTAACATTCGTGATTGCTATTAGATATTTTCTCAGAATTGCATCTAAAGTATGCCGTTGGATCATGAATGTAGCAAATGAAGTTTAGACAGTTTTACTACGTATTAAGACAAACCGCTGGGGTTGTGAGGTCATTAATATATTTACTAAGCTAGCTCTATTCTATTTTTTTTTTCAATATTTCATTTCCTACCACTCGTACGCAAAGGAAGTGTTGTAATTGGACAATTTTGAGATTTTACATATATTTATGTTTCGGAGTCCCCTGAGTTAAATGTATTTTTATGGTTTATTCTTTGTTTGTTTATGTGGCACAATTCACTTTTGTGTTGAGTTTAAGTCACCGTTAACTATGCACCTGATTCTCTGTGTGTGTATTTTTTTTTCTGTTTATTTATTTATTGCGTATTACAACAATCTGTCACTAGGTCATTAGTTATAGTGAGGTAGGTACATTCGCTGCTGCAAACGCCACCATGGCGAGAAGTGTTATTACTTTTATCCTGTAATAATTTCTATTTTTTACTAGAATTAGTAAAAAATTTATTATATAATTAGTATGTATAATTAGCTTATATATTCTAGATTAAAAAAATATATTGTTACGTCATCCGAACGGTAGCCCTGAGGATGACCCACATGGATGGGTCGAAACGTTGACTGACCCAATAAAAATATCTCGACTGAAATTCCTGACAATTTTGTTTCATCCTTATAATAAATTGATTAGATATTTTACATATTTTTATTTTTATTTAAATATTAGAGGCAGAGAGATGAACTCTTAATTCTCTGATCTATAGAATTTTCCGCGGGGAATGTGATAAAACCTGCACGTAAAAATGAAAGGATGGACATAAATGAATCATAAAATCTTGGGGCATGTTGCTGCACATAATTATCTTAGCCATCTAATTGACTTATCCTATTTTCTTAATTAATTTAATTTATATATTTCAGGCATTCATGTTGATTAATTGGCATTGATTTTTATATTATTTTTCTTTCATGGCAATATTTATTCGAGTGGGGGGGAGGGAGGAGAACAGGGGATGGTTCTCTATTTGTATGGGATAGAGGAATCAATCCCTCTCCCGAAGTTTGCACCTATGGCCAGGGGTATCAGGGTCATCATATTTAATAATTGGTAGACTATCTTTATGTTTTTAAAATCGTTTGAAGTGAAAATTTCTAAAATATTTAATAATTTATTAAATAGGGTCAATTCAAATCCTCTGCTCACTATCGCAATACCCGTACCCGATCTTCAGATTGATATACAATAGCCCATTAAACCGCTTCTTTCTATAGATCGTTTATCATTCGATCCTCAACCCTATGGAACTCCATCCCTTCCATCATCCGTAGGTCTAATACACAGGCGGATCTAAGCGGTAGTTGAAGCTCTCTCCACCTCCGCAAAAAATGGTAAAATGTAACCATGTTTCATGGAAAATAATTATGTCTTAAAGTATTATTGTTCGTGTAATAGCATTTAATAGGACTTCAAGAATTACTTAAACATCATTTCATATAGGTTGTTGGTATCTTTCTTTTTATCCTTAAAGTAATTATCGTTATACATATGAAAAAAAAAGCTTTAGGGCTTAAGCCTTCACCAAAATTAAATCCTGGATCCGCCAATGCTCCGATAGAATACATATTTACAATTGCAAATAACAAAAATAAATAATAGAATTGCTGTTTTGTTAATTTTTTAATGCATAAGAAACATCGAATTCGATTATATCAAATTTATTAAACGTTACTTAATGACGTTTTTAAATAATCCGACGATACACAAATTTACAATTTTATAGGGACTAGATGGGAAGGAAGCACAGGCGGATGTACGGGGAGGGGGCTTTCGGGCTGAAGCTCCCCTTCCCAAAATGGTAAAATATAATCATGTATTACAGAAAAAAAATATTAAAAACTATCTCTTAAAGTATTCTTGTTCGTTTGATTACATTTAATAGAACTTCAAGAACCACTTAAACACCATTTCATATAGGTAGTTAATTTATTTAAATTTTTTTTTCAAATTAATTATCGTTATATCTATATGAAAAAAAAAATCTTTTGGGCTGAAGCCTCTCCCCAAAATTAAATCCTGGGTCCGCTAGTGGAAGAAAGTGAATAAATAGGCCCCTCCCCCCAATATTTTGAAAAACAAAAATAAAATAAGATAAATGGAAATTAATCTACATGAATGAATAAAACATGTGATCTAAATTCTATTGCTTTAATAATATATATATAAATTTATTTAAATTATAAAGTCGTCATATATATAAATTTATTTTTATAGTATTTTATTGTTCGGTCTAGAATAATTATATTAATTACATCTCATAATTTTTATACATAACATAATCTTTTTTGAAGACTTTATCGCCTCCCTCCCAACCACAATCGAACGTCTGCGCCTATGACTCTGGAATACGATTGGGGAACGCTAGAGTTGCACGTCACAAAGTTTTTAGGTAATATTATTAATATATAACAAGGATAAGTTCCTGAACTCATCACTAAATCCATCGCTGAAAAGGACTAAATCGATCCATTTAGTCCCATTCAATAACTTCTTTTTTATAAAATTGTAAAAAATATTTATGTTGATATATTCTATTGCAAAAAGTCATTAAGTAACATTTCAATAAATTTGAAATAATTGAATTTGAAGTTTCTGATTCATTAAAAAATAAAAAATAAAATAAATCGATTCTAAGTACGTATTCTGTTTCTGACAATTAATTAAAATACTTACCTAGCACGGAAAGGAATATATGGATCTTTTGGGGTCGATGGAGCCATTGATGATGTAATCGTGAATATAGGAACTATGCTTCTCGTTCTACATACTACCTATGAGCCCTATTAATTGAAGGTAATTGAACCATAAGGATTCTTCTGACATGGTATGGTCGTGTAATTTGATGAACACAGATGTGCTTAGAATTCATGACGGACTTTTACGTCGAAGATCCCTAACGTTATAAAATAGAAACATAAACTCAATTAAGCTAGATCCTAATGCTTACATATGAAGGTGTTAATATTTGTAGCAGAATAAAAGCGAACTTGGCAAAGGAAGTCTTAAAAATCTATCATAGTTTTGATTAGGTACTAACGTAAGTTTGATAAAATAGAACGCTATAGAGAGACAGGGTTCGGACTAGTGTGCCTTTACATTGAAATGAAAGATTTGTATAGTTGTATTTTTCATAGTATCTTTTGTATATATTTGTATCATATCTACATGCCAGATTGATGTATATATATTTTTAAACTCTGATGTTATTCTAAGGGGACTTCAGTCCAAATATAAAATTATTTTTCATTTCAAAAATGAACAGAGGATCCAATTTTCACTATGCGACCAATTACAGTTACGATTGTCGAAAAGGACAAAGAACTGTCAGTGTACTTCGTGGATCTCTGTAAGGCCTCTGACCACGTTAAGAAAAAAACATTTAATTGAGGCTGAAGTCGAGAATTGTTGTTATTTACATCTTTCTCGACTACAGCCTCAATTATATCCTATTTCCAAACTTCCTCGCCAAATTATTCCATTTCTGCTCCTAAATCCTTTCATACGCTAATATGCGTTGTGTTGAACATCCGTTGTATGATCGGTACCCTCGTGCTCCTCTTCGATGAAAACATCTTCAGTTTTAAGAGGATAAGCTGGATAAGATATTCGAATTACTTTCCACTGTTTGTACACCTGGGTGAGCACTCTTAACCACTAATTGACCACTTAATACTACAAGGATCATTTCCCATAATAGAGATGGACAATGATGCATTATCATTCATGATAATACATTTTTGAGATAACTTTTTTTTTTTTTTACATATTTTTTGTGCATTGAGTATTTATGATTTTATATGAAATATATGAAGCAATAGATATTTATGTTTTAGAGCCATAAGAGCAAAAATGTATTTTAGAATACTGTTCTTTTTGCGTATTTGTTCTATAATGTTTTTGTTGTTTAGTATTTAGGTTATAAGGTAGATAGATAATAAGGGAAATAAATTCTCCATAATAATTAATTTAAAAAAAATATATCGATAAATGTTAATTTTGAAAATAATTGACTCAAATGGTAGGTACCTCTAATGTTAACCACTGAATTAAATAAATTACTGCTATGGAAACTGAAATCTGCATATACTGTTACCTATTGTATATACTTAATAAAAATAGCCACAATGATTCCCACCTATGTAATATATTATAGACCAATGGTTCTCAAACTCATAAAGGTGAAGGCACCCTGATACGGATAAAAATAATCAGTGGTATCTATATTAGACTAAAAAAAAAATATTTGGCACTCTTATAATTAAATAAGTAATGAAAATAATTATTTAACGCATAGATTCTATATTCATGTGAGATGTATGAGAAAAACATTTTATAACTAACTGTTTCAAATGAATATGTTATACTGTAAATAAGTTTTACTTTTAAGTAGGATATTAATCGATAGTTGTGTGATGATCTCAAAGCACCAGATTTTGTCTAGGTTTATTATACATAAAACAAATTATTTAATTCGACTTGCTAACTTTAATGGTGATGTGAGAGCACAACAGTCTGATCCTTGATTGATTACATAATTTTATATTAATCAGTCTTAAGATAATTGTATTTTTAAGAATTCCTTTATAGTTCGTGGTACAAACCCTTTTTTACCAAATTATTAACATCCGCCTAAAATTTCATAAATTGCTTCATCTTATTGTAGCCAACAACATTTTTTTATCCAAATATTGCCAGAAATAGAGTATTGTATCATTAAATTAATTATTTTAATGAGGTACTAAAAACTCATTCGGTGCAGCGGCAATAGTTAATCTAATGATAAATGTCAAAATTGTAAATTTGGTAAATAGGCTCTCAGTAAATTCACAAATTAATATTTATTAACGACATAATTAAAATTTAAATCACTTAAAATTAAAATTATACTAGGAATAAATATTTGGTCTATATGTATATATATATCTATATATACATATACTATTATATATATATATATATAAGATAAAGACCGGAGACTGGCGGTATCAGCCTTAATACTATCTGGTAATGTAAATAAACAAGCTAAGTGTATATAAGGAGGCTTATGGAATGAATAAAGCAGTGTTATTTCAGAAGTCGTGTATGTTACATCTTTCCCCTTTTCCTTCTTTTTTTTTATTTCTTAAGTCCGACGACGCTTAACTGGTGCCGAAACCCGGGACAACGTCAGGGAAGTAATTTTTTTTTAGTAGACATTTTTTTTTTTTGTTTGGTGTTTAAGGAAAAGGTGAAATGCCGACAGAAGGATTGATTAGACCGGGAGTACTAAGCGTACCGGAAATTCCTCAACCTCAGGAGATTCCACAGATCAATCAGGTACCCCAGATCGCGCCTCAGGTTCAGGTACCTCAGATACCTCAAGTCCCTCAGGTAGCACAGATCCCTCAGATCCAGGAGATCCCTCCATTACCAAGGGACACGTTGGCAGAAGCACACGCCAATGCCTTGGAATGGATGAAAATAAGAGCAACAACCACGCAGGACTTACGGAGGGCCATTGCGGACCTAGAACGATTCGGAGGCGAGGTAGGCGAGCTCAACCATTTCTTGAAAGGCGGAGATCGTCTTATGTCGAGAATCGAGGTGAAGGTGGCGGAGGACCTGGTGAACCTAGGGGACGCGGAAGAACTAAAAGCAGCTCTTGTGTGCCGAGTAAGGAGGAACGTCCTGAACCAGATCCAAGCGGACGAGGAGACTCCGTGGCCGGTGATTAAGGAGCGGCTGAAGAAGGCTTTTGGAGGAGGTAGGTGGACACCGGAAGAGGATAGGGGAGGACCATCGCAGGACGTGCGTCAATTCTTGAGGGAATGGACTCCCGATGGCGAAGGGGCAAATGACACCGCAGGGATTGAGGACAGGGGAGATTCCCCAGAAGAGGAGAGCTCAGCGGAAGAAAGGGCAGCGGAGATGGAAGAAATAGAGGAGATCGTGAACGACAAACACCGTCAGGTGATTTGGAAGACACGAACAACCGGAATCATGAAGATCGATTTCAGAAGGTACGGGAGAAGTAGGATCCGCGTCATTTGGTCGCAGCCCGGGGTCAGCGAAGAACAAATCTGTACGGCACTGAGGGATGCCTCGGAAGCGGGTAAAACGCACTACCTATACGTGGGAAACAATACGGTATGGGATAAGATCAAGCGAATGTGGAGGTCCGAGCGAATAGGCGTGGACAGGACATTCATCCGGTGCAAGTATGCTGTGGAGACGGTACAGGATGAAGAGCAGCAGCAAGCAATCACAGTAGCATATCACCAGGGGAAAACCAATCACCGAGGCGTTAATGAGACGCTGCAGGCATTGCGTCGGAAGTATTTCTGGTGGGGCATGAAGAGGTCCATCCAGGAAGTCATTGCGAAATGCGAGATATGCATGCGCACAAAATACGATCGACACCCCCCCAGAGGAGTTCAGGAGGAGACACCTACAGGGAATATGCCGCTACAGGACCTTCAGATTGACACGTTTAGCTGGAAAGGGTTTAAGTGGGTCACGGTAATCGACATATTCAGCAAGGTGGCGATGGCATACCAAGTGATGGAGAAGTCAGCCAATGCAGTTGCGGAAGCCCTACAAACCTGGGTGCAGTTCTATGGGGTCCCCGAGAGGATTACTTCGGACGGTGGTAGGGAGTTCGACAATGCCGCGATTAGGGAGGAGGTGAAGCGATTGGAAATTGCGTGGCATTATAACACCCCAGGACATCCTAAAGGTAGAGGCGGTATTGAACGGCTGCACAGTACGTTAAGCGACCACGTCCGTGTATATCAGGGTGAAAAAGGGTTGGAGCCAGATGTGGCAATGAGGAAAGCGGTAACAGCCTATAACCTCTCGATCCACTCCGTAACGGGGTTTTCACCCATGGAAGTTCTATTCGGGATGCGCAGGCCAAGGCGGGATTATGGGGAAACTACGCTTACCGAACCGTTAGTGGATCGAATTCTCAGCAATAGGGTAGAGGTAGAGAAAACATGGGGAAAGATAACGGCGAGAATTAAGCGGGAAAAGCGGAAGCGGGTGGAAAGGCAGAATGTACAGGTACGCGACCAAATGGGGGAACTAAAAATAGGAACAATAGTTTACCGGAAATTGGGAACCAACAGAGGGAAACAATTGCTACGGTACGAGGGTCCATTCAGAGTGGTTGTTATTAGGGAGCATAACCTGGTAACTATTGAGAGCGTGAATGAGCCCAGAAAGAGGAGAACCGTTCATATCGAACAATTAAAGCTCCCAATGATAGAGTCGGGACATAGACCTACGGATTCGTAGTACCCTCACCGCTGTATATAAAACAGAGAAATATGTTTTTTGTGGCTGTCAAAACAAAACAAGTTGTAAAAAAATTTTTTTTTGTTGTATTATTTCATGTATAGAGGAAATTGTGTTTTTTTTTGTTGTTGTTAGGAGTTCTCAAGTGGTAGGAGTTCTAAAGTGCTGTGTTTAGTTTCAGTGGTTTTAATTATTTTTCTTTATTTATTATTTTTTCCAGTTGAGTGGAACTATTTTATTTTCTTTTAAGGATATACTGTAAAACCAATTGTAAAGTGTTAAGGCTGGTCACCGTGGGCTCCGATCGAGCAATATTTAAGTTTCCGAAAATCCTGTTCGTAAACTGGTGGGGGGGAGATAAAGACCGGAGACTGGCGGTATCAGCCTTAATACTATCTGGTAATGTAAATAAACAGGCTAAGTGTATATAAGGAGGCTTATGGAACGAATAAAGCAGTGTTATTTCAGAAGTCGTGTATGTTACATCTTTCCCCTTTTCCTTCTTTTTTTTTATTTCTTAAGTCCGACGACGCTTAACTTATATATATATATATATATATATATATATATAAGTAGCTCAATATATGCGCTGGTGGACGGTGCTGAGACTGTCGGCGTGTCCCTGGCCTGAGGTATCGAGAGTTATTTCTAAAACTTTGAAGAGGATCCCATTGTTAACTTATAAAAAGAAAAATACCGTGATCGAAACGTCAATAAACACTGAGGAAATGAACATTTAGTAGTTTATTAAATAATTAATAAGTGACCTTATTCCCAATTATGTTCCCAGGTTATGTTTAAATATACTATTATATATATTATTTGTATTTATCTTTACCCTAGATGGTCATTGGCAGTGATTCTTAATTTTTTTATATTGTGTTATAATATTTTGTTTCAATTAAATATTGGAAGAAAATGACATCTTCTTCCCTGTCTCCCAAAATATCTTTCAATATTTTAATTCAATATAAAGACAACTTTAATTTTTGCCTTTTTTTTTTCGTATTGGGGACACTCTAGTATTAAGTGTTTAACTGTATGAGGTGTGTCGTCACATTTTTGGCATGTGGACGCTTCTAGACCTCTGAGAAGGTACCCGTGGGTAAAAAGTCCAATTAGAATTCGGCACAAAATTATTTCTTCCCTTCTCGATTTCTGGAGGTTGTGCCCTATTTTTTGCACTCAGTTTTTATGCTCATTTTATTTTCCATTGGTCTTCCCAAAATTCTAATATCTTATCTTTTGTCTCGTGAATCCAATCGTCAAGGGTGATGTAATGTATTGATCTTATGCCTGATACCTCTCCCTTCCTTGCTATTTAAGCAGCTTGGTCTGTTATATATATATATATTTATATATGACACTGTAAATTAAAATATTCGAAATTTTATTATCCTAAGGGGGGTGCCCCGAAAAGTTTTTAGCCTGACCATGGTATCGCGGCAAAAACAGCTTGATAGTCACTGCTCTACAGTTGTTTTTTAATCATAAAGAAACAAATCAATCTGGAACAGTTACATTATTTGTCAGCGTCGCCAGAGAAACAATCACGCAAGTATTTGATGAATCTTGTGACTCTTCATTTATTTTTGTTATTCCTTTCATATATACACCGTGTGATCTTTGCCACTTGAAATTGAATTAAGTGTACTGTTTCTTAGAGAAGTCTATTTCAACATTATTTTTTCCTTTATTTTAATTTGAAAACAGCGATATGAATCGACGTAAAAATCTCTTGCCTCATCCTGTCTGAGCAGCAATATATTTATACCTACGAGTCATTCTTATATTACTTTATCATTTAGCATTTCTATGTATACCGTTTAGTAATAGTAATTCAGATTGAAAAAAATATAATTTTCAGCTTAAAAAAGTATCTTAGTATTTTAAAAAATATTTATAAAAATGCAATAAATTATTCAAGGGAAGTTGATTGTAATGTTCAGTCAAAAAACAAAGTACAAGAAAGAACAAAGTACAAGAAATACAAATAAAACAAAAAGATTGATAGAATAAAATAAATAAATAAAAATAATAATAGACACTTATAGATAATAAGATAGAACAGGTAAATAAATAAACTTAAAAAAGTAGCAATAAAACCAATGAATTAATTACTCCGTACCTCCCAGTACGCTACCACTGAGCTACCCCACAACAATAAATAAATAAAGATAATTATAGACACTTATAGATAATAGATAGAATAGGAAATCAAATAAACTTTTTTAAAAAGTTGCAATAAATTAATTGAAATAAATAAATAAATGAACAATGAAAAAAAAAATCTGCAAAAGATGATTCGTTATAAACTTGTCATATATATTTTATAAGACTTTCATTGTTTAGGAACTTCAAAGTTTAGTAATGATTTCTTCCTTATTTCCCAGGAATGCTGAAATATTTTGGTGTATTTCGAGATATTTTGATATTGTGGTGTAAAAAGAGCACTCTTCCAAAACATGTTTTATGGTTAATGACTGGTCACACTTTTGACATCTGGAGATAAGATCTCTTGTCATGAGGTGGATGTGTGTCAGTCTAGTTTGTCCGATCCTCAGCCGCTTGAGGAAGACTTCTTCTCTACGACTGCTGGATTTGGAGCTGTTCAACGGAGCTGTTTCTTTATTGTCTTTAATAAATTATATTAAATTTACACGAATATTAATAACACTCATTAAATTTTCGCGCAACATTGTTATGTTTGCGATTTGGCCCAATCCAGATATCTATCCTTCCGTAATAAACTTCAGAACCATCCTAATCCTCTCGTTTCTTGCCTTGATTCCTCCTCGATCTCTGATAACCCTCCTAGATCTCTAAAAAGAAAATGGCCTCGTGATTTCCTAATTTAGATACATTATTAGAGTGCTACTGGATAGATTTTCTACAAGTACAGTTGTACTGTTGTAAATATCATCAATAATAATAAATAAGTGAAATTGTCTATTCTTCGCTTTAAAGCTGGGATAGGCACTTGAAGGTATAGTTGACCAAATCTCTGAAATCAGAAATCAGAGAAATAGCAAGAGTTTACAGATTTATAATCTTACTACCAAATCGAGGAATCTTTCTTGTAATATTTCATTGAAGATACAGTTCTTGAAAAATGTCATCAAAGAATTTTTCTACTTAACAGTCGTTGTATATCTATTATAGCCCACATAATGGTCAGCGAACATGTAAGAAATTATGTAAATGAGTTTTATAATAAACATCGTTTTAATATTATCAGAAAATCCATATGTGCTTGTTTTAGGTGAAAATTTCTGAATATTATAATATAAGGCTCAGTTTATTTTTTCACCATATTTATTTTAATTTCCATAGCTACGTTTCGGTCGGTAAGCCATTTTATTCAACCTTGCATTTTGCAAAAACGGTCATACCGGCCGAAACGTATCTATGAAAATTAAAATAAATATGGTGAAAAAATAAACAAAGCCTAATTTTATAATTATCAGAAAATATTATTATTGTAGTATGCATAGATAAATATTTTCTTTAGATAACGTGATCAAAACATTTTTGCAATGTGGAAATATTCGTGTATTCGAATAACGATAAAGTTTATAAATCTCTTGGTCATCTCCTATAAAATCGTCTTGTAAGCTTCAATAATGCGCCACCAACTTTAAGGACAGAAAAACTTTTTTTTTATTACTGCTAGATATGGGAATTCATCCATAACCTCTAGAGTCTTGTCATTAAAACAGAAATGCACATTTTTCTCTCTCCTAAAAATTAGCATGATTTTAATTTTTTTAGAGATTGTGATTGTCTCATTCTCTCCTCGCCATTCGATTAGTGTCCGCTGCAATTATCCTTTTTCATCTTAGATAACAAGAATATCTGCTGCGAATTAATATGCCTGTACTTATATCGTTCTGAAGTTCCATTTTCCGTTCTTCTCTTTCAATCTTGTGAATTTCGTCCAAGAAGAAGATAAAAAGTATAGAACTGAGACTATTTCCTTGTTCTACTCTTTGCACCATAGGAAAATATTTCGAGTGCACATAATTTATTTTAACAATACCTTTACGCCCTTTATATGTTGATTTGACTGTCTGAATTATGAGTATAGGTACATCTTTTTAAATCTAAAACTTCCACCACCGTAAATGATCTGTGCCCTGACAGTTCCTTACACCGTAAGTGATCTGCCCAATACAGTTCCTTTAACAACATTAACGTCAGTGGTCAATTAACCTCTCTTTTACAACTCCTTGTGTCCACTCGTATAATTCTGTCTAATTTACGGCAGACTGGAATCATCGAGAGGGTAAGGATTCATGCCTATAGTATGATATAAAGCAGTCTAACATAACTTGGATTTGTAAATTAGTGAACTGCATTAATTAAATAAGAAAACTTTATTTGAAAAAATAGACAGAAAAAATACTAGAATAATTTAATGATTAAAAATGGCCCACTGATTGTTTTCTAAAAAATTAAATTAAATGTATTATATTTTTAATAAAATCAATATAGATTTTTAGTAATCTATTAATATTTATTGTTTCAGAAACTCTATATACCAAAGTTATTAACCGGCAAATCAACAGAAAAAAACTAAATAGCGAAGCTTTGCATTTAACTTTAGATGTTTAACTGGTATATTTATTTATTTTTTAAGTGAGGCATTTCGAAAATTTCTTATCAGGCAAGACATTAAATAATTGAATAAACTTTTTGTAAAAAAAATAAGATTTTTTATTGCTGCAACATGTTTGTGGAAGTATGTGTTATTTTAACCTTAATCTATTTAACATTTTTAATTTAATTTAAAAATAAAAAAAGTACCGTACTCTGTTTTTAACTCTTTATTATATTATACATTGTCTGTACATCTTGATAGACTTTACAATATCTCAATTTTCTACCTAACTACTCCATTCTCAATGTTTTAATTTTACTATTTATTTTCATTTCTTATATAACTTCATATTCCTTTTTTATGTTTTATATTTTATTCTAAGATACCCATTGTAACACTTTTGTCACCCTTTTTGATTATGCCCACTTCATCATTCCACACTTTGTAACGGTTTTTATTATTTATCTCTTAGTTCTTAGTCATTATTCTAACAATTTCATTTTACTTTATATTTATCTATTTTATTTTTCTAAATTTTTTTTATTTTATTTTTTATTATCTTTTTTACCATCATTACTTATGTTTCTCATACCTTGTTATCTGGTTATTTTCTTAGCCCTGAACTTCAGGTCGAAACGTCGGCATATGTAAAAAATAAATATTATCATTTATTTTTGCCTTCCTTTTTGACTGACCACCCCAACTATTCTTCTCTTCATTATCCACGACAGTCAAGCAATTACCAATTATAAAAAAAGTACCATATTGTAACAACCATAATTTTTTTTTTTGTCATAAACTTGATGATTTTGCATGATTTTATCAAATTTTCTAATATTATTACCATTTTTGTAACTCAGTTTGAGTTCATGATGTTTAATTAAAATTAAGCAGGAATGTCATGTGAAAATGATGGAGAGAAAAGAAGCCATTAATGATCCTTACCTAACACCTAACATTAGTCGTAAAATTGAAGAAAGTTGTTAGCCCAGTCGGATAAATATATATCTACGAAAATGGAAGATTGGAGAATGACATCGTGGGTACTAAGTTCTTCGGTTTGTTTGAATAGATGACCCTGGTATCAGCCATTATTAAATGCGTAGGGCAATATCTAGATGCTTATTGTTTTGGCTTAAGTCCTCCAACATGGCAATCAGTAACCCTGTGTGATTACAGTATTGTTGAATATCATGTCCGAAATCAGAATTGATGGACAGAAATATTTGTTAGTCACTCAAAATATCAACCAGTGTTTTGTATAATTATTTTTTTAAAAGTTTATACCATATTAGAAGGAGGCTGATAGGTATGTAGGATGAAAGATTGTAATATGTCTTTTTTTTGTTTTGTGCACAAGGTTGGTAAAAATGATTATTTTTTCTAATAAAACTCTCTTCTGAGTCATAAAATTTTGTGTTATACTTAATGTTAAAAATTAGTGAAATGTTAAAATAAAAAATAAATAAATAAGTACCAACAGAAATTTATTAAACAGCTGAAAAATACATAAGTTAGTTCATCATTGATAACAAGTTTAAATTAATATAAATAAATGTAATGAAGACATAGATTTAATATAGTTGAATAAATAAGTTGATTCTTATTGAAGAATTGGATAGCTGGCCATAGATGAGATGCCACAAACGTTTTTAACGGATCTTGTCAACCTAATGTATCCATCCTCTCCCCAAACTTGACCCCAGGAGTTCTTCGCAAGCCAATATTCTTCGCCGTTTTCCGAGCCGTATCCTACCAGAAGGATTCCATGGTCTAATTCAGCAGACCTGCAGGTATCGCCATTGAAGACACCTACGATCATAAGTTCAGTTATAGTAGATTCACATTTTAACGTTAGACAGAATAGCATGTTATTGGTACTAATAGTAAATAGTAATACAAATACTAATACTAACCTTGTTCGTAGAACATGAAATGTTCGTTGCTGGCACTGACTGCTATAGAGATGGGTCCAACAGTGGCAACGGCTGTCTTGAGAGCTTCGTCATCTTTCGGCCTAATGTCAGTATAACCTTTGACTTTGGTTCCTGGCACTACTTTATCCTTGTCGTACCTACAGGTTCGATCCTATAAAAAACCGAACAGTTTATTACATATTCACGTTGATTGTTTGGTAGGCTACGGATAACTTACTATTTTCGAATTTGTATTCATACTAAAACAGGAAGCTTTTAGTTCAGTAATATTTTATGAAAATCAAGACGGTAGGTGAGGGCACTCAATGGTTTTGTTGACAAGTTAATCTTAGCTTCGAGCAATTAAACCAATTTAAAAAGATATTTGGTACCCATCTTAGGAAGAATTCATTTTTAGCCCCTTTGAATGAATGTAAATTTGATTTCTCAGTGACAAAGTTCACGTACTTTTCAAACCAACTAATTGTACCTGCACTTACTGCCTTGATTATTATAACAGTTTTAAGAGCCTTCGTACATAGCCCACTATTAGTGGGCATTACTTCAATATTAAATTGTAATTTGAGTATTTTTGAAGAAAAAAAAATTATGTAACATAAAATCCTACCAATGCTTCGTACGGGTATGAATCTTCGCTTTCCAATCCAGCTACATGCTCAAGGTATATGAAGGAGTTATTCATAAATCCGCCACCGCAACCGTCGTTATCGTATTTACGGGTACAATCCACAAGTTGCTGTTCGCTGAGAGAGACAAGTTTTCCAGTTTTCCTGAAAAGCTGGCCTTCCATGGCTCCAGTCTAAAAATAAATTAAATATATATCAACAGGTGGAACTCCACAATTTATATATATATATATATATATATATATATATATATATATGTAATATTTGTAATATAAAAACTAATCACTATACTTACAGAGCTGAAAGCCCAACAAGATAGGCATGTGCCTTGGTTTTTCACAGGAGTGACGGCACCTAAATCCCTCCAGTCAATGGATTCAGGAATTTCGACATTCGCTGGAGGAAGGAATGTGAAGTTAAGTCCTTTCTTAATCTTTCCAGTTTCGTTAAATCCTAACTGAGTTACTTCTTCTGGGAGCTAAAATTTAACCAATTATCTATACAAAAACTAGGCACGAATTATTTTATACCAATTTAAACACATTTCAATTATATACCATGTCTCCAAAGTGGTTCATGGCCAAAGAATAATTTACCAGTCCAGCATCAAATTTTACGTTATGTTCTTCGATCATCTTCAGATGGTTATTGAATATGTCCATTCTAAGTTGTTCCTCTTCAACACTGTGATAGGATTTCCCATGTAGTCTCTATAACGTTAGAAAATTTTTTGCCTCTAATTTGTTGAATTAGGTAATTAATTTGGATTTGTAAAGAATATAATTTGGTTAATACTAACTTTGAATGAGGTCCAGTGTTCCTTATTGATAGGCGTTGCCGCCGCAAATGCCACCATGGCGAGAAATAATATAAATTTCATCCTGTAATAATTTTTTTTAAATTTACTTGTTGCTATAGTAACTTTACTATTTTAATTAATTTATTTCTACCGGGCTAATATTTTTATATACTACATTGAAGTAATCGATTAATATTGCACATAATATCTAAGCAGTTATTTGAGTTGAGAGTCTATAAGTATGGTAAATGGTAAATTTCATAAGGTTCTTACCTGACGATGCTTACAAGAGCAAGAAGGATAAGTAACTCAGATCTTTAGAATGTTGCTTTTTATACCAGTTTAGCGCCACTTTAGCTCGAGAGCTGTTGTCATCCGATGTTTATTCACAATTCATAATTAACATTCGTGATTGATATTAGATTAATTCTTAGAATAGCATCTATAGTTTGCGCTTTGATCATTAGTATAATAAGACAGTTTTACTCGAAATAAGACAATTTGCTGGATTGTTTGATGATTAATATATTTCCAAAACGAGCTCTGTTCTCTTTTTTTATTTTTTTTATTTCATTCCCTACCACAAATACTTGAAGAAAGTATTTTGATTGAGAAATTTTATAATTTATTAAATATTTATATTACAGAGCCCCTTGGGTTGAAAAAATGTATTTTCAGCCTTTATTTTTCATGCGTTTATGTACCACAATTCACTTTTGTGTCGTGTTTAGTTCACCGAAGCCTATATACCAAATAAGGAACCATGTGTATACTAACAGCTACTCAATTTTTTAGTGAATAGACTTCAAGATCAATTCCATTTTGTTTTTATATACGAAGTAAATCACTAAGAACACAAGAAACAAAGCATAGCAACACTACTGAATTTATAAAATAATTCGTTCGAAAATACTTTAAGTTAATTAGTTTAATAAAATAAATTGAAGAAAACGAAAGAAAAGTTTTTAATTGTTTTATCATCTAACTTTTCTTTAGTTTAATTTCCCACTTTTTTTTTCAAATTCAAAGGCACCACCTAAATAAACCGTATATTTTCTTTAGTACCATGGTTTTAAAGAAAAAAAAAACTCCAAATGTAAAATAGCAAGTCACAATAAGTGAAAAACGTGTTTCATGGATTTTAGTACCAAAACGCCTTTTGGGATTTGATTATACTTCTTCATAGTCATTTACGTAAAGCACTTTTAATTTTTATATGTACAGTACATCCCGAAGAAAAGCACGAAAAAAGTAATGAAGAAAAGAAATCTTTATTTGGGTGTTCAAAAACAAAATAGATGATCCAAATCGAAGAAGCATTAATAAAGTATCGCTGAATTTTACTTTATACCCATGCTATATGAGTATCTGTTCCGATATGCTTGATTCTCATGGAAACTCCCTTTATAACTGCTATTATAAACTCCTTATGTAATTCAGCTACTTATTTTACAAATGGGTTTTATTGTCATTAGAGGCAAATTTTAAATTGAAAATTTTCTTTAAAACTGAAAATTTTCATTAATAAATTTTCTTTTAAACTGAAAATTTCATTAATAAATTTTCTTTTAAACTAAACTTATTTTCCCAATAGTTAATTAATGAATAAAACAAATATTGTTCCAATACATAATGCAATGCAATTTTTTAACATTACAATATTAAATTATATTATTTTTAAAATTTAAGCATCTGTGCACTTTTGCTTTGGCTATTTTCAAACAGATTATTTAAAATTATTCTTGAGCTATTTGATCTTAATTAAAACTAAATTTTCATATTTAAGTAATTTTAGTGGTATTTACTTTTAAACGCTGAAAATTATTACAGAATGATTTATTATTACCAAACAATTATATATCAAGAATTACCTTCCTCGTAGCATAAGAAAAAAATAAATAAAAAGTGGTTCCTAATATTGCCTTAAATAATTTTCTATTTCATCATTAGTGATTTTCAAAGAAAAAAAAACCACATTGAACAGTTTTAGGATATTATAAACCAAAACATAGAAAATAAGCTTATTGCACCAAATTGTCCAATTTGCGATTATTTTTTTAAATTTTAGAAAATTATGTAAACTTCCAAATGACCTTTGAAACATCTACAAAACTAATCACAACATCCACAAAAAAGTGCATACTTTTTGACTTATACGGTAATCTAATTTTATTACCCGTCGTAACTCATTTTCTTTTTGTTGAAGTATGTTCTATACATATATTTAAAGGGCATCGAGAAACATTCGTTTAGGCGCTATAATCTATTTCAACACCATTTTTTCAACCGCCATCTTGAAATGAAACGGCAGATAATAATGTCGAGGTAGGAGGATCGTCCTCGGGGTACCTCTGACTTTGATTCCAAATTTGAAAAAAAAATCGTTTAGTAATCTCGGAGAAAATGAGCGAAGGGCGTACGGCGGCTGATGGATGGCTGACATACAACATTTTTTAATCGATTTTCAAGTTCTGCTTATCTTGAAATGTAAAACCTCAAATTTTGAGGGGAGTTAAGTTTTTGAATTTTGGGGGAGTTAAGTTTTTGAATTTTTCGGTCGATCACAATGGTCCATTATTGAAAATAATACACCGAAAATAAATTTAAATAACAAAATGTATATGATTTCAATAAATATAGAATACATATTATTGTGAATAAGGTTTTTATTTATTGACTACTAGTTTGAAAACCTTAATTTAATAAAAGCTAATTACCTTTTTGTGAACAATACATAAGTATATATTGTATATATATATATATATATTTTTTTTTTCATTGAAACACCAATTCCATGTTTTCAGGATTACATCTTATTTAACGTTTGTTCTTTTTTAGTTATTCCAAAATGAAATTCTGAATTATACTATATATTGAAATGTATATTGAAACATACTTGTAGTTTCATTTCGGGGCATTATGTTACATTCATAAATTTAGAGGGCTTCAAGGAGAAAACTATTGGCAAATTTCATTAAAATCTATACAGTCTTTTTATCACTACAGTCTTTAGAATTTCCCGTTTTTTATCGCCATTTTGAAACGAAATGGTGAGTGGTAATGTGTAAATCCTAGAATCAACGTCATGTTTTGAAAACCAAATCTCGAAAAAACCTACCCAAAAGTCCCAGAGAAATGCCGTGAATGGCTAACAGCGGAGGAACGGATTTTTTTTATTCGATTTTCTGATTTTTTCTATCTTAACATTTCAAATATTGATCGTAGGGTGATTTATTTCTTCTTGCTCTATTACAATGACATATTATTGAAAATAATGAAACGAAATAAGTTTATCTGGATTATTTTTATTTGATAGATTTGTCTGCACTATTGTTCCAATTTGTTATCCTTAAGAATTTTTACTTTTATTCGACTTGAATAATTTCTAATGGGACATTAATCGGCCTGAACTCTATTGACTAAAGTGTTATATTTTTATCAAATTTACGATAGTTGTTTTTTAATGATACATAATTTTTAAGACTGCCTTTATCGAATTCGTCGATATGCTGTAACATAAATATGCTGTAACATACTTTCATAGCTAAGCATAATGATTTGGCTTAAATGTAATTAATTTTCTATTTTACGACGTTATGGGCCCGTCATGAATTCTAAGAACATTTGTGTTCATCGCTGTATACGACCAGTGATCGACAACTGATAAATGATTGATTTAAGACTTACTTTACCGGATTCGGTTCTATTCTGCAACAAATACCTTCATTGCTAAGCATTGGGACCTGACTTAATTGAATTTATGTTTCGATTTTATAATGTTAAGGGTCTTCAACACAAAAGCACGTCATTAATTCTAAGCATATCGTTGTTCATCAAAGTACACGACCAGCCATCTATGTCAGAATCTCTATGTTTCAATATAGTCTTTACATTCTATTACTAGGAATCTAGTGGTACGTGTTGAAGTGGAAGCATAGTTCCTTTATTTAGGATTAAATCATCAATGGACAGCGGTTCCATCGTCTTTTGTGGTCGCTGGATCCGCTAGATGAAACCTCATAACATTACTATTGTTATTTTCAATTTATTTTAAATACTTTTATCTAGTTTACTTCCAATCTAAATCTCTGTTTGTTATGACATTTGACAATTTAGTAACCTTTAGTTACCTCCAAGGGGTGTTAACCTTCCGCTGAAATCCATCAGGTCGTTTATAAACACTATATAAATCGCTGTACACCGATGTTGGTCTCAATTGATTGATATAGTCGTTTTCATCAATGAATTATGCCCTCAGTTCAGACAATTACGCTTGTTATAGTAATAATATTAACCTTAGTGTAAAGGAAAGTTTAAGAACTCAAGAGCAGTTCTCAAACTGTGTGACGCGACACTATAAAAATGAAAAATGATAACTGTGCCACGAAATTTCAAGATTCTAACAGGGTACTCTGAAACATTTTTAGCCCGAGAAAGATACAGTAAAAAAAACAACAAAAAAAAAAACAGTTTGATAACCCTTGTCTGCAGTTGCATTTGGTATTCATAAAGAAACAAAGGCATTTGTAAAAATTAAATTATTTTTCAGTAGCGAAAGAAAAATAATCACTTGATGAATCTTATGACTCGTTTTATATTTTCGTTATTTGCTTTCATGCAGACATCGTGCGATCTTCGCCACTTGAACAAAATTATCATCTTTCTTTTAATTTGAAAAAAATGATGCGAGTTCATGTAAAAATCTCTTATCTCATCCAGTGACAGCAACAATGACTCATCCTTATATTATTTTACCATTTACTATCTCTGGGTTTAGCAATTAAGATGGAGCAATTGTCTGCCATCCAGAGCCTATTCCCAAGCAATTGCGTAATTAAAGAAATAATAAATGTTGGATTGGAAGTATAAGATGAGAGTATGGCTACCTCTAGTACTCGTCGGTTGGGTACCAGACCACTGCGCCACTTCAGGATACGAATAAGCTTACAGGGAGTGGAGTAGCTTAATGGTAGGGCACTGAACTTCCAATGCAAAGGTCCATGGTTCAAACCCCGGCTCAAGGGAGAAAATTTATTTATCTGTTTCATTAGCCGTGGGGCGACCCTGAGTCGTTAGACTCTCCTGGGGCACACCCATCCTCTGTAAACCCCTTAATTAAATAATTGATTAAGGGAGAAAACCTGGCGGTTGAGCGTGATCTCGGTCAAATCATCTCCTTGCACAACCGTTGACCTAGAAACAGTGCTTTCCCGAAATAGTACTGAACCCTAGACCCTTCATGGGTTGTAGTGGCACAGAATTGTTTTGTTTTTTTCAGCACATTTAGCTAGAAGTGGAGACGAAACGGTGGTGATTAGATTAATATAAGTTACCTTAGAAGATTGGATACACCACAGAATGAAAACACAATTAGCAAAGTGTGAAAAAGAATTATAAATCTAATAGTGCAGATTGATAGAAGTGAAACCTAATATCAATAAATGAACATGGCCACTAGCTCCAGAAGTTCGAGGAGAGAAAAAGATACGCTGTGCCTCCTTAGGATTACACACTGCCAGTTTATACATACCTACATTTTCAGATGACTCGAAGCGCCCACCTATGAAAAATGCAATAACATACCACAGACAATGAAACACTTGCTAGAATAATGTCTCCGATTTGAAAACACAGAAGAAATATAGACCTAATCAAAACATTAGGAGAAATTCTTCAGAAGAGATAGTCACTACTTTGATTAAATATCGGAAGTTAACAATATAATATAAATTATGGTGAAACGTGAAAACATTGAGGCGATAAAGACAGAAAAAAACGGGATTAGAAATACATGAATTTTAACAAGAAACAATTACGTTAAATATAACTATGAATAGTTTTTTTTTTTTTTTTTCTTATCCCCAGTTTCTTAAAGGTTTGTTTCTTACATATGGTTAACATATTCCTTTTACTGTATCTTAGATACATTTTAAGGTCTTCCTGAGCCTTTCTTAGTTTTCTTTATCTTTATTTCTGGACTTCAATCTGGGTGATGGGGCTCACCTCTATCTTGATAATTGATAAGGACTATCTTATAATCTAACTTACAACTATATTTTGCCATCGCCGAGGAGATGGCGGAAATGTTATGGTATTGAATTCTGCATTTGCTAAATATTTTAAAGAATCGTAGAATTTTATTATTCTTTTGTTTAAGAATTCAGATACGGTGGGTAAATTGAAGAAGGCGTGAAGTTTATCTGATTTTTGTTTTTCCAATGCGTATTTTTAGTTATTCTGATTAGAATTCCATTTTGGAATCGCTGAAGTCTCTTGCTTGTATTTTCGGAAATGTGGGACAATAGAGGAGCACCATAGAGAAGGGATTGGCGAAGAATGCTTTTGTAGATGATTAATTTTAATCTGAGACTGAGGCTTGAGGTTGTGAGAAGGTGACTGAATTTGTAGGATTTTTGTCTAGCTTTTGATAGTTTTGAAGTGCAATGAGCGGTAAATTTTAGATGTCTGTCAAATTTCATTCCTAGATAGACCAAATTATTTGATATTTTGTTGTATGAATCACCAACTCGAAATTTTTTAGGTAATTTTTCTTATTTTTTTGAAACCAAAATATTATACAATCAGTTTTTGTAGAATTTACTTGAATATTTAACAATTTAAGTTCATTTTGTAGGACATTGCAAGTTTCTTCCGCTTGATTTAATGCTTTTGAAGCGTTCATGCTGCTACTGTATATAGCAATGTCGTCTGCACATGCCATTACAGATGCCTTCGTATAATTTTTGCCAATTATGTCAGCAGTGTAAATGTTGAACAGAGTTGGTCAAAGCACTGCACCTTGAGGTACTCCACAAGTAAAAGGTATTGCATTTGAGTAATTATCACCAACATTTATAGTCAGACTTCGGCCATTGAGGAACGATTTCAAAATAGAGTACAACTGTTCGGGGCATTGCAAACATTTCAGCTTTTCAATTAGAATGGAGTGGGAAACGGAATCAAAAGCCTTTGAGCAGTCAATTGAGATCATCGCAGTGGTAGTTCCATTACGTTCCAGTTTTTGGGTAATTTGGTATTGCACTTTTGCTAAAGGATGCTCCTTGCATAGCTGAGGTCGAAATCCAGTTTGTTGGTCAGGTATTACGGAATTTTGCTGGCAAAAGTCTTGGAGATATTTTAACATTATTTTTTCGAAAACTTTGGAAATATGTGGCAATAAACTTATTGGACGATAATGCTCAGGTTTATCTCCTTGTTTTCCACGTTTTTGCAACGGATATAATATAGGATGTACCAAGATGCAGGAAAATATCTGAGCCTAATACAACTGTATACAACCTTTCTTCGGAAGTTGTTTCAGCAGGATTGTTTGAATTTTATCTAGTCCTGGAGCTTTGTTCCCTTTGGTTCTTCGGAGAATACTTTTCAATGTTTTAGGGGAAACAAACATGAAATTTTCTCTTTGGGTGATGAAATCATTTTGATTTGATATCATGGTGCGTTCCAAGATTTTCCTGTGGTAATATTTAGCCAACGTATCTGCTTGTTCCATTGTCGACATTAGCCTACCACCAAAATTTATCTTAGAAGTTTGGATATACCACACTAAAACAAAAAAAAAATTAAACAATAGTAGCAGGACTAAGAGTAGGGGAGAAGGAAGCTAAAAGTTCCGATTTTTAAACATCAAATATTATTTAGAAAATGACCTCCTAACAAAATTTAGGCTAGCTTATTATTGATACACATATTCTTCTATATAAATTTGAAAGACTTTTGTGTGTATTTTTAACGAATGTTTTTGTATGAAATTTACTATACAATAAAACAAAAAGATAACAACAAATTTAATTTTAATGTAACATTTTTTTTTTTTTTTAGAAAAAAAAACTTTATTCTGGGACTAAGTCCCTTCAGAATAACAATAATGTACAAAATAATAGAATATTACTGGCCTGAACGTTGAAACAATAAATAAAATTGATAAAATAAAATAAAAAGTAAAGAAAGCCTTAGGTGCACAAGCTATATACAAACAGATAAAACTATGTACAGAGCATTTAAAATTATGAACAAAACAATTAAAACTATGAACGAATCACTTGAACTATGAACAAAATTATATTTAAGGGTTGAACAACATAAACATACACTTTGAGAAATGAAGAACGAAAAAGAGATACAATGAGTTCATTTCATAAAAAAAAAAAAAAACTTTACTTGAATATATATATATATATATATATATATATATATATATATAAAAAAAATAAACAGTTACTTATAATTGAATAAAAAAAAAAAATTTAAAAAAATGTATGTATTGAAATTCCTACGTCGATAGTAGGAAATGCATGTACTATCTCTTACCAAGTGTTATGATTATATGATTGCTACACAATACATATATAATATCAATAGTTAGCTGGTATCAGACTGTTTTTGGAACAGGAATTGGAATAGGAGGTTTTTGAATGTATACAGGGAAGGGGCATGTCGAATTTTGATCGGGAGGGAATTCCAAAAGTTGACAGAGCGGGCTATAAAGGAATTTTGGAATGAGGCAGATCTATGAGAAGGGATGTATAGGTCAGAGGGTCGGGATCTTGTAGTGAGTGAATGGATTGAGGACTTAAATTGGAGAAGGTTGTAGGCATAAGAAGGACGATGGTCGGTAATGATTTGATAAAGGAAAGTGCCAAGGAAATATTGTCTTCTTAAGGAGGGGAAGAGCCACCCTAACTCAGTGTAGTGGTGGGAGACACGGGAGCGTCTCGGGGTTCCAATTACAAATCTTACGAAACAATTCATATGTCTTTTGAGTCTATCACGCAGTTCCACCGAGAGGCCATCGTACACCACACAGCTGTAGTCAAAGTGGGGAAAGATAAGAGAGGAAACTATGAGTCTACGGGTATTTTGGGGTAGAAGATGGCGGAAGTGATGGAATAGTTTGAGGGTAGAAATTGCACGGCGGGATATATGAGAGATATGGTGATTCCAGGAAAGAGTTTGATCTATGAGAAAGCCTAAATTTTTAACAAAGGGATAGAAGGTGATGGGATGGTTGTTTAGATAGAGTGAGGGAAAGTTGGTGTGGGATCTAAGAAGGGGCTTGGAACCAATGAGAATGGCCTGAGTTTTGGCAGCATTTAGCCTTAATCCATTTAAGTTGGCCCAGGCACTAATTCGATCTAAATCCTCTTGAATTTTGGCAAATGCCACCAATAACTCAGCGGGAGAAAAGGATAAATAGATTTGAGAATCGTCGGCATAAAGGTGGTGGGAACAATGGATAATTGAATCATTTAGGTCATTAATATAAGAACTGAAAAGAAGAGGAGACATGCTTGAACCCTGTGCAACTCCTGAGGATAAAGGAAGGTAGGCAGATAGAGGTTGATTAGGTATGGAAACTGCTTGGGTTCGTTGTGAGAGGAAAGACTGGAACCAAGAGATGGAACTATTGGAGAAGGATAATGATTTTAGTTTGTTGAAAAGGATGGAATGGATAATGGAATCGAAAGCTTTGGAGAAATCAAGCAGTATAAGTATGGTTAGTTTTTTGTCATCTATTGCAGTCTGGATATCACTAGTAATTTTAATCAGAGCAGATTGTGTAGAGTAGCCAGGACGGAAGCCATATTGGAGAGGATCGAGTTGGTTGGATTGTTCAAGGTAGTTGGAAACTTGGGATTGCACTAACTTTTCTAGGGGTTTAGAAAGATTGGAAAGGATTGATATTGGGCGGAAATCTTCGGGAGAGGATGGATTAGGCTTTTTGTTTAAAGGAAGGACAATGGCTTTTTTCCAAGAGGTCGGGAATATTGAATTCTGCAGGGAGAAATTGTAGATGAAAAGGAGTGCTGGGAGGATTTCAGGGAGACATAATTTTATTAGTTTGATAGGAATGCCATCTGGGCCTACGGAATTGGAACGGGATTTCATTATAACGGTAATAAGGTCTGTGGGAGAAATGTCGGAAAAATAAAAATTATTGTCGTTAAAAGGTACCTCTGGAGGAAAGCCGGAAGGAGATGGTAAAGAAGAGGTGGAAACCGATATAAAGT
Organism: Nezara viridula; assembly: GCA_928085145.1. NCBI lineage: Eukaryota > Metazoa > Arthropoda > Insecta > Hemiptera > Pentatomidae > Nezara > Nezara viridula. Next base: position 211,188,057 of record OV725077.1, read on the forward strand.
GGGAGTTTAGGTCATCAGGTGATATTGGGAAAACTGAGGAAGGGGATCTAGAAGGTTCACAGAGGGAAAGCTTACGAAGTAGAAGCCATTTTGATTTGATATCAGGAGCTGAGGAAAGGGCTTCGTGAAAGTAGTTCGCTTTCGCTTGTCGGATCCTTGTCTGTGTCGTGTTACGAAGCACTCTGAATATTTGATAATCATCTGCAAGCCTAGTCCGTCTGAAGCGTCTGCGTGCAGCGTCGCGTCTCTTCTGCAGATCCTTAATTTCCTGACACATCCAAGGAGCAGGACGATGACGGAAAGTGGAGGTTTTCAGAGGAGCGTGGGTATTGAGTATATTGAGAAGATTGGTGGTGAGAATATCAACCATGGTGTCGACAGAGGAGCAATGATATATTCCATTCAAATCCAATGTTACTAGATCAGGTAATATTTTTTCTCGAGTAAGGGTATCCAGTTGGCGGAAAGTGATAGTTCGAGGATGGATTGGAGGAGTGCGGATATTATACGTTATTTGTATCAGATCATGAGATGAAAGAAAGGATACTGGCAATTGAGAGGCGGAGAGGAGGTTTTGTGCCGAGTCGATGATGTAGTAGTCTAGTCAAGTGTCAGATCTGGTGGTGCGGTGGGTGGAGGAAAAAGGAACGATGAATAGGTGAAGTGAGAAAAACAGATTTTCTAAATAGGATTTGTCATTGGAGTTTGAGAGGAAATTGGTATTGAGGTCACCGGAGATAATTATTCTGGGATAGAGGGGAACGAAGTTGAATAGAGTTGATTCGAAGGACGGGTCAAATGGCACGAGAGGAGGGCGATATACCACGGCGTAAAGGATAGGAGAAATATTACTGAGAATTTCTACTAAGAGGTATTCTACCTGAGGATGATCGGAAGATGGGGAGCAATCGAGGATTCGGGTCTTTAGGCTATTGTGGACAAACATAGCTACTCCACCGCCAGTCCGGTTTACCCGGTCATGACGGAGCAGGATGTAATTAGGCAAGGAGACTGAAGATGAAGGAATATAAGGTTTGAGCCAGGTTTCGGATATTGCTATGATATGATAAAAGTTTTGGGTAAAGTATTGCAGGAATTCGTCATAATGGGCAGAAAGTGATTGAGAGTTTACTTGACATGTGATTAGGGAACTAGACATACAGTGGATTTGGAGAGAAACAGTCAGTGTTTGGTAGCGAGAAGACAAAACGAGTAGAAAGTACAGAAAAGCGATTATCGTACATGAAACTAAGTGAAGAAAAAGTAATATTAACATTAAAAATAAATAAAGAGAATGTACTTGAAAATAAATAGATTGATGAGTGACGGTGTAGAGATAGCACTACGAGAAGAAGTAAGACTATTTTAATGAGGCTAGGGGGTTGACGGCTTCTAGGTAGTCAGTCAAATACATCTAGATCCGAGGCCTGTTCTATCAGGATGACTCTATGTCCGTCCTCTTTTCGACACCGCATCTTTCCGGAAGCAAACCACGTATATTTGATTTTTCCCGCCGCTCTCTTCTGCCGGGCTAGCCAATAGAGGTGACTGTTTGTGCGAGTCATCTCTTCACCCAGATAAATTCGGTGGCAGTCATTTTCCTGCCAACCGATATCCCGCGTGGAGAAATCCCTCTTCACTTTCCTTTTCGTAATTAGATCATCTCTAATTGATTGCCTGACAAAGCGTGCGATAACAGGCGGTGGTCGCGAGTCATACATTTATATTTGTATTGGGTATGCTTATTTGTACAATGTGTAAAAGCCTCGATATTTTGTTTTTTCAGTAACATTTGAAATATATTATAATATTAAAATGGGTACTTTTTGTATTTTTACCCGACTAAGCGCAACGAAACCAGGGTTACGCGTTTGGTTTGGCTGCCAAAACCTGTGTAACGGTTTTTTGAACGAACCGCTGGAACGCTTTTAAGTTTGATGGCTAAAATTATTATAGTAAGACCCGTTATTATATTAGATGTGTTGAATCAGTTTGCAAAAAGCTTTGTAATGCTTTTGAGCGAACTGATGTATCAATATTTAAGTTTGATATATTATATAATTCGTCGATGTCCCGTGAGTGTTTAGAAAGCTAAACGGACACAAGGGTAATGAGTTCGAGGGGTCCACTAAGATGTATGTAACGCATGTATGGGTGGAGTGAGTTTTAAATTTGATGGCTAAAATTATTCTGTGGGATTCCGTGATTGTCTTGAAGTAATTTGAGCTAAAAATAGAGAATAAAAAATTCATTTTAGTTATTATTATAGTATCTCGATTATTAATTGATTTTAAATGATATCATATGATCATTTGTTATGAAAATGATTTTGGTTTATTATTTTCAATAATGAAACATTGTGATAAACCAAAAATTTAAAAACATAACCCCCTCTCAAAACTTGAGGTTTCACGTTTCAAAACGCGAAGAATTCGAAAAACGAATAAAAAATTTTTTGTCCGTACGCCGTATGCCCTCCGCCGTACGCGCATTTTCTCCGAAACTACTTGACCGATTTTTTACAAATTTTGATATAATATCAGAGGTCACCCGAGGATGACCCTCCTTCATCGACATTACTCTCCACCTTTAACTTTCAAAATGGCGGCCGAAAAACCTGCGTTGCTAGAGACTGTAGCTCCTAAACGAATGTACAGATTTCAATGAAACTTCGCTAAAGTCATTTTCTCGACGCCCTTTAAATTTATCTATAAAACATACTTCAACGAAAAGAAGCTGGAAAAAAAGTTACGAGGGATGGTAAAATTAAATTCCGAATAACTCGAAAAGTGTTTACTTTTTTGTTGATATTGTATATAGTTTTTTAAAAGTTTACGAAATTTCCTTAAAAAAAAAAATCGTTAAAATCGGACAATTAGGAGCAAAGATATGGTCTCCGGTTTTTTTTAATGTGTTCTACTCCAAATGTTATATCCTTGGTTTGGTTTTTAAATTTTAAATGTGTTACTGAACTAATGCTATTTTTTTTAGCATATTACTAATGATTAAAGAAAAACAGTTTAGTCCAATAATTGGAATCATCTTTTGTTTTTTTTTCTTTGTAACTCGGAAGGTAATGTTACTTTAGATGTATAATTGTTTGGAGATAATAAACCATTGTGAAATAATTTGCAGCGTTTTTTTTTTATATTTTAAAAACTAAAAATGTAAAAATGAAACCAATATTTTTATTTTAAAAATACATAGAAATTGAGATCTTTTACCCACCTGGCAGGGAATATACTTCCATTTCTATATTAATATCTTGGTAGATCGGTAGGAAAATTGATATCTACAAATATTTAAGAGTGATCCGGGTGAGGAAGACTTCTTCGGGTGTTGACATGCACCGATGCATGGGACGAAATTTGTCTGTCTAGAACCGTATTTGTGTAGTGACAGGAAACCGACCACTACACCAAGTTTACATATTCGTATATGTCAATTTCCCTACAAATCTACTAATAAATATGAAAGTATATTCCCTCAGGATGGATAAAGTTTTTTGATTTCTGTAGCAGGTTTTTCTTTTTTTAAATTAAAATATTTTAATAAGTGTTATGTTAAATGTCAGTTCCTTAATCGGCACTTACATGCTCCGCTTCCAAGAAAACAGCTTCAGTTTTAAGATGATCTCGTGAGATATTGCAATTATTTACTCCACTGTTTGTGCACCTGGCTGAACACTACGCCACTTCTTAAACACTCACAATTTATTATTTTATAATTTACAAACAACAGACAAAGATGAGGCAGAGCAATGGTATTGTGATTTGTGTTTTAACCTAGATCTCTTTCAATTCTACTTTCTACATTAAAAAAGAGTTGTGATGCCACTGTATTGGAAGCGTGTAGAGCTCAATTTAAGCTAAAGGATATTGGCTAAGTATATTCAGTGGCGTAAGCTGTTCAAATTAGCATTTATCGCTCGATTATTACCGTATAAGATACTAGATATGTTTATTGGGTCAATTGGTACTACAAGGATCAATTCATATAACAGAGATTAACACTGCAGCATTATTGCTTTAGATTATTAATTTTTGAGTTAGCATTATTTAAAAGATATATATATCTCAGGTCACAGAAAAAAAAGAAATTAAAGCTTTGATATAAGTATACTTGATATAAATTACTTTTTGTCTCACTGTGTAGCAATATGAGCAAGCACTATACGTATATATAGTTCCTTTTTTGCCTTTATACCACAATTATTCCTGAGATTTTATTTTATCTTAGTGTTTCTTATTATTGTATGAATCACTGTAAATATTTGTGCGTGTATTTATGTAGGTGTATATTTTTTTTGTTTATTTCTTTGTGGTTACATACTACTTTTTAAATAATATATATTATGTTAGAATTTTTATAAGTTAGTTTTTGGCCAGATTGGTATTTTATTTTGTATTAATTCATCTTTGTTATTCTAAGGGGACTTAGTCCCAGAATAAAGTTCTATTTTTTGTTCTATTCTATTCTATTATATTTTTGCGTAAAACCTTTGGAGTGACAGATTATCAAACCCCATAACCATAAGCGCAGTTTGCATTATGGTTGGGGAGAGCGATGGAACCTCCCTCCACCCAATAAACGACTCGGAAGTTCATATTTCTTATATATAATAAAATTCATGAATAATAATTAGCATAATTATCTTAAAACAAACTAAATATAAAAATAAGCTTATATATATACAGGATGTACCGTAAGTAGAGCGAAATATTTATATTAATAATAGAACAGGAAATACATTTTTATAGACAAAAAAAAAAAATATTATTTAAGTTGAGGTTTGCTAGGTAAAAACTTGAGATTCACCTCTTGTGCAAATAAATGATGTAATTTTTTATCCTTTCATCTAAAAGTACCCGTGTTTAGATATTCCTAGATAGAATGGTGTTATTTTTAACCTGTCAAGTAGAAGTACCCCTGCTTTCAGCAAAAATGACTACAATGATTATGACTATGATGTTGGGCCCGAACTGCATGAAGTTTTCAATTTTGCTTACATATATGGGTGGTGGCTCTGGTTCAGTGAAAGTCTGAGTAATTTCGATATTTTTATTATTGGCGACAACAGAATTGTTGCTGGATGTAGATGGTTTAGATGTAGATTCGCTGAGTGCAAAATTGGTAGAACATCAATTAGATATCCCTTTAGATGTGATCCTTCCGCCGAAACCTTTTCATCCAAATGAAATTAGCAGTATTATAAAAAGTTCATCTAATCGAAAATCTTCAAGGTACAATCTCATAACTAACTATATTCCAAAGAATTTACCAAAAAAGGCTTTTGGTTTACCAATTTACCATGTTATATTCTTAACAAACCTATTTAATTCCATTCTTAGAATGACACATTTTCCGATTTTATGAAAATATTCAATCATAACTATGATTCACAAACCCAATAAGCCTATAGACTGTCCTGATTCTTACCGCCCAATTAGTCTTCTGCCTTCTCTATCTAAAGAATTTACAATATAATCTATGTACAAAGTAACTGATAATTAACAACCAATGTTTAACGTATAACAAGGAAAAACATTTATTACTGGAATAACAAGTATTCAAAGAAATAAAATAAAAATAGTTACTTTTGTCTGTTAACAAGTAATGAAGGCTTCTACTGGCGTTAATGTCGCGCGATGCATTACCTATATTTTTAAATACGATCAGATAGGCACAACATTCCTTTATTCCTAATAAACCTATTGGCAATGCCTTAAAGTTTCACAACCATACCCAGTCTCCCCTAGAGAATATAATTCCATTTCCTGATAGGGATAGCTCTTTTATTAACTTATTATTTAAAATCTTTGTTAAACAAGATATAGTTATTAAATTATATATTAAACCGATATTATAACTTATTTTTTGTGTTTATTAATTCAAACGCAATGTAATGTTCACCTATTTTGGCTATATGAAAGTAAGCATTATTAAATGACATAGTATAATTGAAAAAAGTGAATTTATAGATTTCTAATGTAACATGAACATAAAATGTTCTACCATATTTCAAAACAAATAACAAAATATGATTCTAATACATAAGAATTTGCATAGGTACCAAGAAGAAAGGACAAGAAAGTCTAAAATCTTCCGAGACAGGGCTGTGGAACCTCTTGATGAAGCGGTATTCTGGATTGAGCACGTCATCAAGTATCCAGACGTTCTTAAGCCAAAAGCAACCGGCTTGTCATTCATCCAGCTGCACCTGATAGATGTTATGCTGTTCATCATCGGTGCTTTCTTAGCTGTTGTTATCGTAGCATGGAAGTCAATTTTGATTTTAATGAGGATATTGAAAGGTAAATCTACGCCTAAAAAAGTGAAAAGTAGCTGATAGCTTTTATAGATTATATATAATCATAATCTTTCAGCTAATCAGTGACCATGAGAAAAAAAAGTTCTTAATAGATGTTGAATTGAGGTGAATGAATAAATACTCAAGTGTGATATTTTGGAGCTTTTCTGACTTTTAATCGATGATTTTTAATATGTTCTTTATTCAACTGTTTTTGAGGAAGTATAGAAAAAAAATTGCTGAAGATGGTAATTGAAATAGATGGTTAAGTTTCAGCCATAGTTGAATTATTTTTAGAGTTTGTTTATTTTGGTCTACTTTAAGTGGCTGCTTTGATTTAGCGCATTTATTTATTTTTTTATTTTGTGAGAAGCCCGCCGACCCGGGGGCAGAGTTTCTGTCGCGCTTTTGTAGAGTTCGCCGGGTTAAATATTGAGAATCAGTCTCACTGATTTCGGAGAAGGGAGTCTCTTCATCTGATTCGTCACATGAAATGTTTCACTCAGGTTCCATACCTCTAAATAACATATAAAAAAAAAAAAAAAGAAGAAGAAGAGAAAGTAAACAAAAAATATCATTAATAAGAAAATATACAAAATAAATACTTAATAACTAATCTATTTACAAAGCTATATACAAATATTAAATAAAACATTTTCTGTAAATAAATAAAATAAAAGTTTTAACAAAAATATATAAAAACAATGATGAACAAGTAAATGAAGAGAGAGAGAAAAAAAATTATATAAACTGTCTTAGGTACGAACTCACGATTTTCTGACGTAAAACCAAGCGCCGTGGTCATGAACTTGAAAGATAAGACCCGCTGAGGGGAATTATGTGACACGTAAACTGTCTCAACCAGACGAGTATCAATTTAATGTTACTAATTGCCATTAAAATGTCACTCACCTCACTAATTATAACGTAAAAATATTTAACTGTTTATAAATACTCTGTTTACAAAGTCTCAGAAAGGGATTTAAGATAACAACCAGATGACAATGTAGCAAATACAGAAGGATATGAATATTGAAATGAAGTTGCGGCTGTGACACTTGAAACTTGTGTTATGCTTAATGTTCGGAGGTCTCAAGTTCTAGAGCGTTTGGCAATGGACATTAGGTCACTACTTATTTTTATTTTTTTTATTTTTTGTTTAATAATTTCTGAATTGTTGAATATTAGGTCCGAAATTTCAATTGACGGACGGAATTATTTGTTGGTCACTCAGTTTATAAACCAGTGTTTTCAAAACTGATTTGTATATTCATGGTCTGTAGGATAAAGGATTTTAATATGTCTCTATTTCTTTTGTGTATCACGGTTGGCTGAAATTGTATTTTTTTTTCTCATAACATTCTCTTCTAATCTATAAAATCTTAAGGACCTTGTGCTACACTAAATGCTCAAAATTAGTGAAATATCAAAATAAACATAAATAAATAAGTACCAACAGAAATTTATTAAACAGATCTAAGATTCAGAAGAAAGTTAGTTCATCATTGATTACACTTTTAAATTAATATGTTATAAATACAAGTGGTGAAGATATAGATTTGATATAGTTGAAAAAATGAGTTGGTTCTTATTGAAGAATTGGATAGCTGGCCATAGACGATATGCCACAGACGTTCTTAACAGATCTTGTAAACCTAATGTATCCGTCCTCTCCCCAAGCTTGACTAAACGAATTCTTCGCAATCCAATATTCTTCGCCGTTTTCAGAGCCGTATCCTACCAGAAGAATTCCATGGTCTATATTAGTGTAACAGGTATCTCCATTGAAAACACCTACGAACATAAATTGCGTTATAGTAAATTTTCAACTCAAAGGGAGCCGGAATATCACTCTACTGCAACTAATAGTGAAGTATAAGATACCAACCTCCTTTGTAAAACATGAAGTGTTCGTTTCCAGAATTCACTCCTACTGAGATTGGTCCAACAGTGGCAACGGCAGCCTTGAGAGCATCGTCATCTTTCGGCCTAATGTTAGTATAAGCTTTGACTTGGGTCCCTGGCACTACCTTATCCTTGTTGTACCTACATGTGCGATCCTGTAAGATAACCGATCAATTTATTACACACATCGATTGTTTGTTAGGTTACAGCTAATTTTCAGGATTCATTGTATGTTGAATATAGTTTGAGATCTAAAGAAGTATCTAAAGAGATCTAAAGAAAAAAAAAAACTAAGGTGTGTGATATAGACTACTCGATAGAAATGAACAGCAACAAGGTGACATTAATAATATGAAATATAAATTATAAATAATACCTCATTATAAATAGTGTCAAATTTTAAGCTTCAGAAATATTTTGATCCATATCTTCAATAAAACCTTTTAATTTGGGTATGTGGTTCTATTTTATCCCAGCATTTTAAATTATTTTGATTACATCATCCCAGTTGGTATTGGTAAATAAATTATCTGCATCAAAACAGATCAAACAATATTTACCTATTGTTTATTGTATTTATTCTTTCAAGCATTTGATCCACCTCCATTGAGTTTTTTACATTATGGCTACTATCTGATTTCAGATTATTGAGTGTGGAATTGAGATATTTAGCCTTTTTTCTTTCAGTTTTCTCATTGATATTACTGATGATAGGACTAAGTGGAGCGCCACTTTTATGTAACTTTACTAATCCAACTATTCTAGGTATATTGTAGGTTGGGTTAATTAGTTTGATTTCGTTTAATAAGACATTTTTAAATTTAATAACAAAGTTCTATTGTATAAAATATAATTTACTGGACATTTTGACAAAAAAATTAAAACAGTAAGATCTAAGACATACAGACTCCAAAATTTAATTCGGACAACAAACCTATCTTTACTCCTAAAGCTTCTAGTCTATACAAGTATAATACGGCCGGCTCTGTTGTATGGTGCACTTCTGTACGAACATATCAGCAAAACAACTGAGAAAAGATTACAATATTTCCAAAATGGAATAATTAGAAAAATTGTAAGAGGAATCACGCTGCAGAGAAAGAAAACAGTGGATATACGAGCAACACTAAACTTATCAACAATAAAAGATTTTTCGCAAAACGAAAAAAATCATTTTTGGAAAAATCCCAACAATTTTCAAACCCTATTTTAAACAATTTATTACCAGCGAAAATTCCAAAACATTGGCAAGAAATCACATGAGATAGATGTTTTATTAATTTAGTTCTAAGCCTTAGAGGATAAGGCCAATTCAAGCCTGAGGTGAGCCACATCACCTTTATATTACAGATGAAGAACAAAATACTTAGAAATGACAAAAATCTAAAAATAAACCTTACAATGCTTTTAAGCAGTAAAAGAACTATTATTAAGACACTCCAAGGAATAAAGAGAAAAATAAGTCGAAAGGGGTCATAGCCCTTAAATAAAAAAAAGATATATATATATATATATATATGTACACATCAAAGCAAGATCAATCTAAAAATTTCCTTAATGATTTATAATTTACTTATTTAAATTAGTGATATTTACTAGTTTATATTGTATCCAACGACTGTATAATATTTATGATGAAATCTCCAGTTGGAATGTTATGTAATGTTATATTATTGTAGATTTTTCATTATGCCTAAGCATTTCTGCTATTATCATCATTTATGTTATTTCTCTTCTTATTTTTTATGTATTGTTAATAATGTAGACAAAATAAAATCACACTTACACCTACCGCCTTAATTTTTATGATTGTTTTAAGTGAATTCGTACATAGCCCACTTTTAGCCTCGCTTCAATTGGAATTTGAATATTTTTGAAAAAAAAAATTATGTAACCTAAAATCTTACCAATGCTTCATATGGATATGAATCTTCTTTTTCCAACCCTTCGACGTCTTTTAAGTAGTTGAAGGTGAAGACCATTAATCCACCTTCACATCCATGATTTTTGTATTTTCTTGAACAATCTATTAACTGCTGTTCGCTGAGGGAGACGAGTTTTCCAGACTTCCTAAAAAGCTGACCCTCCATCGCTCCCGTCTACAAATAGATAAAATATATATAAACTTAATGAACTCGGTAGTTATCATCAGAGATATACAATCTCTACACTTACAGCGCTGAAAGCCCAACAAGATAGACATGATCCTTGGAATTTTACAGGAGTGACTGCACCTAAATCCCTCCAGTCAATGGATTCAGGGATTTCGACGTTCGCTGGAGGAAGGAATGTGAAGCTAGGTTCTTTCTTTATTTTTCCAGTTTCGTTGAATCCTAAATGAGTTACTTCTTCTGGAAGCTAAAATTTAAGAAATTACATGTACTACATCTGGCCACAACTTATTTTGTATCACTTTAAACACTTTGCACATATATTACCATGTCTCCAAGGTGGTTCATCGCCAAATAATAAGTTACCAGCCCAGCTTCGTATTTTGCGTTATGTTCTTCGATCATCTTCTGATTATGATTAAAAATATTCATTCTAAGACGTTCCTCATCAATACTGTTATATAATTTTCTATGTTGTCTCTGTAAGAATACAATATTTTCTTCATTATTTGCCTAAACGTTATTGGATTGGGTGATTAAGTTGGATTTTATACTTTAGTTAATACTAGCCTTGAATGACGTCCATTGTTCCTTATTGACAGGCGTTGCTACAGCAAACGCCACCATGGTGAGAAGTAATATAACCTTCATCCTGTAAACATTTTTTTTTTTTTACTTATTGATATAGTAGCATTACTATATCTTTTTTTTTTGGAAATATTCTTATTTCCTACATTCAAGTAATAATAATAAATTATAAATTCTTTCCTTATTACCAAAATATATAAACATTATTTAAATGACAACGAAAATATCACATTCACTGATATTTACGCCCTAATAAGTTACTCCATAAACTCTCTCACTAACTAAAAATGTGGAGTAAATTACGGCTCTATTTCATATTTGCCCTTCTTTCCCATTTCACAGGTATCCAAAGCCAGTAGAAGCTGAGTGACAGCGCTTAAGGCTATAATTATTGCTATTTTAAATTTTACAAGATTATACCTGATGTTGCTGTCAGAAGTAAATAGGATTAATAACTCTGATTTTTCGAATATAGCTTTTTATACTCTTTCGGCGCCACTTTACCTTGAGAGCTTTTGTCAATCAATGATTACTTGAAATGTACTTTCGTAATCGATATTAGATAATTTTTTAGACAAACATCTTAAGTTTAAATTTGAAAGTTACTTTGAAGTAGGACCAATAGCTGGATTGTCAGGAAGTTAATAGATTTTCTTAAAAAAGTCCTTGTCTCTATTCTTATATTTATTTTTTTTCAATTTTCTACTTTCATAACACTACTGCGTAAAAAATTTAAATTAACTGCACCATGCTTATGATCAATAGATCTTCACGTTTTAGACTTTCCTGAATCGGAAAATTGTATTTTGGCTATTACTCATAATGTGCGTCTGTGACCATTTTTTTTTTTTTTTTTTTTTTGTAGTTATTAAGTCACCTATACCTTTGTACTAAATATGGCATGAAATAAGGGCTTCTCAATGGAAAAACTTGTTTTCCACATATAGTAGCGCCATTGCGGCTCTAGTGATTTTGATGAGACGTTAATATTCTTTGAGATCCTTCGGCGCAAGTCGTGTCCACCAGTTTATTTCAACTCCATCCCACTTCCCCTCTCTGACACAGTTCGGTACCTTGGCTTCCTTCTAGACAAACGACTCACATGGAACCCACATACCAGACTTAAAAGACAACAGCTTAACCGACGATATGGCCAACTATATAGACTACTCAATAAAAAATCTCAACTTTCAGTAGAGAACTAACAAACTGTTAATCTACAAGACAATCCTGAAACCTATCTGGACCTACGGACTCGAACTGTGGGGAACAGCAAAACTTTCCAACATCAAACGCATTCAATCCTTCCAGTCTAAAGTTCTCCGAACAATAGTCGATGTTCCCTTTTATGTAACCAATAAAACCCTACACAATGACCATAATCTCCCATTTGTACTTGACCTAATCCCAGACAAATTTTCCAAATTTCACCAGACTCTCACTCATCATCCTAATCCTGTAGCACAGTCTCTACCTACCTTCAGTCATCCCTACAATCCTCCTCGGAGGTTAAAACGGCAGTGGCCCCGCGACCCTTTGTAAAAATGTATATATTGGAGTACTGGCACTGGCCAGATTCTTCACTCATGTCCTGAGCGTCTGTTGCTTTAGTGCCATGAGATACTTTCGACGTAATGCCTGCAACGTCTCGTTCACGCCTCGGTGGTTGGTTTTCCCCTGGTGATATGCCAATGTGACTGCTTGCTGTTGCTCTTCGTCTTGTATCGTCTCCACCGCATATTTGCACCGGATGAATGTCCTGTCCACGCCTATTCGCTCGGATCTCCACATTCGCTTTATCTTGTCCCATACTGTATTATTCCCCACATATAGATAGTGCGTTTTACCCGCTTCCGAGGCGTCCCTCAGTGCCGTACAGATTTGCTCTTCGCTTACCCCGGGTTGCGACCAAATGACGCGAATCCTACTCCTCCCATATCTTCTGAAATCTATTTTCATGATCCCGGCTGTTCGTGTCTTCCAGATCACCTGACGATGTTTGTCGTTAACGATTTCATCTATTTCGTCCATCTCCGCTGCCCTTTCCTCCGCTGAGCTCTCCTCTTCTGGGGACTCTTCCCTGTCCTCTATACCTGCGGTATCATTTGCCCCTTCGCCATCAGGAGTCCATTCACTCAAGAATTGACGCACGTCCCGCGATGGTCCTCCCCTGTCCTCTTCAACCGCGTTGATCATGATGGCCCTAGAGAGCCAGTCTGCCACCACGTTTTCCTTTCCCGGCTTATACCACCTCTATATTGTATTGGCTAAGGAACTCCTTCCATCTCGTGATCCTAGCTGAGGTTTCCTTGAGTTTCCCTACCCACTGAAGGGGTTTGTGGTCGGTGTGGACTCGAAACTTTCTCCCGAATACGTATGGCCTGAAATGGTCGATAGCCCACACTATCGCGAGTAGCTCCCTCTCCAAAGCGCTGTACCTTGATACCGCACCCGTAAGCCGACGGCTCGCGTACGCTATCGGACGCTCACCCTCACTTCTTCCCTGAGGCAAAACGGCCCCTAACGCGTATTCGCTCGCATCGGTGGTTATATTGAATTGCTTTTCAAAATCCGGGAACGCCAACACAGGCTCTGCCTGCAACCTATTCATGCATTTCCGGATATTGTTCTCCATTTCTGGTGTCACCACAATCTTCGCGCCTTTCTTCAGCAAATTGTTGATAGGTACTGCCATCTCAGGCACGAATCTCCGGTAATAATTAAGCATCCCGAGAAGCCTCCGCCGTCCGTGTGATTGCCTCCACCTTTGCTGCATCCGGTCTGACCCCCTCGCTAGAGATAGTGTGGCCTAAAAAATTAATCCACGTTTGCCCCAGCAAGGACTTCTCGCTCGACAATTTCAGCCCGAATTGCCGCAGCCTTTCGAAAACTGATCTCAGATGCCCCACGTGTTCGGCTTCCGTTCTACTAAAAATCAGCAGGTCGTCCATGTACACTTGGCATACCGAGTCATCAATACCCCTCAGAAACTCGTCCATCAGACGTTGAAACGTTATGGGCGCATTCTTCAGACCAAACGGCATTCTGGTGAACTCATAATGCCCCCTTTCAAATGTAAACGCCGTTTTGTGTTGGTCTTCAGGGTGCATCCGTATTTGGTGATATCCCGCTTTGAGGTCCAATGTGCTAAATACCACTGCCTCACTTAACCTATCGAGTATATCTTCGAATCTGGGGATCGGGTACTTCTCATCCAATGTGTTGTCATTCAATTTCCGATAGTCTATTACTACCCTGTATCTTTCCTTGTTATCCCCCGGCACTGCCTTCTTTTTCACCGCCCACAGGGGACTATTAAATGGTGAGGTACTATCAATGATGATCCCTTGCTCCTTTAGGCTGTCCAATTCCTCCCGAATATGCTGCCTCAGCGCCTGCGGGTATCTTCTCTCCTTCACGTATGTTACCCTATCCTGCTTCAGTGCACATCCAAACTTCCTCTTTCCCAGCCTAATACTCCAGGCTCCCCTATGGTTTCTGATGCTAGCTCCTACCTACCCTAACAGATCGCACCCTACTATGACCTGGTATTCCCGTGTCATGTTCTCTACCACATGCACCCTTAGCTCACCCTCTTTCCCTGCCCACCGATCAAGCCTAATTATCGCCTCCCCCTCTACGCTACAGGGACCACCCAGAGTGATCAGCTGGCAGTCGCATTTCTGTATCCGGAGTACCCTCTCGCTCCCGCACACTTTCCCTAACGCCCCTCGGGTCATGATAGTGCTCGAGCTACCCGTGTCCACAAGACACTTTACTCCCCCGTCTACTTCAATAATTGGCAACCAGCATGGCTTACCTCGGACACTGTTGCATGTTGCTGTGCGGTCGCCTCTCTGCTGACACACTCCTCAGATGTCGCCCCGCTTCCTCCTTACTGCCGCCGCTCGTCGCTGCTCGCTCCGTTGGCTGCCCCTGCCTCCTTCGCCTCCGCTGCTGCCTGGTTCGTCCGTCTCCGTTCCCGAAGTTCCCGACTCCTCGGTTGCCTCCTCCGAAGATCCGTCCCTCTGCTGCACCCTAGCTCGCCTTTTCATTTTCTGCACATTCACCTCCATCGGCTCGTCCTGAGGTCTCTCTCTCCTGCGAAACATGTATGGGCACTGTCTCGCTATGTGCCCTTCGGTCCCGCACTCGAAGCATCTAGTGCGCGGACACTGCGCTACCAAATGTCCCGGCTTCCCACACCCGTGACATTTTCTCTCTTCCCTCCGGGGACCATTCCTCGGCCTCGACGACTGTCCGGATCTTCTTTCACCCATCGTGGCCTTTTCTCCATTCTGTTGCCTTATGTCACTCTTCCTCCAACCTGTCGGGGCTGTCCGTGGTCGTCTATCCGTCACTCGGATCCATCCTGGTTCCTCCACGTCCATCCGCGTCTCTTCCTCTCTTGCACTTAGGTCGATCATCTCCTGGGCACATTCGAGGAACGATCGCTCTCTGGGCAGTCCGTCCCTCCTCCCCGTTTCCTTAGCCAGCTGGACTTTCAGTATTGTCGACAGGAACTCCATCCTGGCTTCAACCTCTCCCACGCTCATCGTTTCACGCATCTTCTCGGTTATGCGGTTGTACTTCGCCACGAGTACCCCCGCGTACTGTCCCCTCGTCTGTCGTTGGGACCGCCGCTCCCTAAACATTTGGAAGATATCCTCTTCCGGCGTCCATCTACCTCCTCCGAAAGCCTTCTTCAATCGCTCCTTAATCACCGGCCATGGAGTCTCCTCGTCCGCTTGAATCTGGTTCAGGACGTTCCTCCTTACTCGGCTGCTTTTAGTGCTTCTGCGTCCCCTAGGTTCACCAGGTCCTCCGGCACCTTTACCTCGATTCTTGACATGAATCGATCTCCGCCTTTCAAGAAATGGTTGAGCTCACCTACCTCGCCCCCGAAGCGTTCCAGGTCCGCAATGGCCCTCCGTAAGTCCTGCGTAGTTGCTGCTCTTATCTTCATCCATTCCAATGCTTTGGCGTGAGCTTCTGCCAACGTGTCCCTCGGTAAGGGAGAGATCTCCTGGATCTGAGGGATCTGTGATACCTGAGTGATTTGAGGTATCTGAGGGACCTGAGGGGTCTGCGTGATCTGAGGTATTTGGTTAATCTGAGGAATTTCCTGAGGTTGAGGAATTTCCGGTGCGCTTAATACTCCCGTCTAATTAAGCCCTCGGTCGGCATCTCTCCTTTTCCTTATGACTAGAAAAAAAAATAAACTTAGCTCAAAAAAAAATTACTTGTTGTGTTCTCCTGACGTTGTCCCGGGTTTCGGCACCAGTTAAGCGTCGGCGGATTTCAGAAATAAAAAAAAAGAAGGAAAAGGATTGAGATTCAACACTCACGGCTTCTGAATAAACACTGCTTTATTCGTTCAATAATTCTCCTTATATACAATTAGCATGTTTGTTTACATTACAAGATGGTATTAAGGCTGATATCGCCAGTCTTCGGTCTTTATCTTATATATATATATATATATATATATATATATATATATATATATATATATATATATATATATATATATCATAAATGTTGTAAATCCCCGAGAAAATTAAAAACAAAACTTAACAATACTAATAATTCTATGAAAACATTTTAAGGTTATTTAGCTAAATATATTGAAGGAAACGAAACTATTGTACATATTAAAGGCTCAATTAGCTGGCTCAATTAAAAACTTGCTTTTCTATATATTGTAGCTCTAAAACGGCTTTAACGACTTTATATCATACTTTCTTACAGTTATTTATATAATGCCCTTTCAATTTGTAATATGCCTATTACATTCCAAAGAAAATCACGAGAAAAATTATAAAGAAAATATAATTGATTTTGGATGCACGAAAACAAAATTAATCAAAATTGAAGTAATATTAATTATCATATATTCACTGCATTGAACTTTAGAACGGTGGTTTGTGAGTTCCTGTTTCGTTATGCGCAGATTCTCATGAAAACCTTTTCTCAAATAATTCGTATACTAAATACCTTGACTAATCTAGATCCCTATTTATTAAATTCGATTGCATTATAGCCAAATTTTCAAGTTGTTTTTTTAAACAGAGAAATTAAAATATAATCATATTTGAAGCCAAACTCATTGGCTTGATAGTTACATAATTAATAATAGTTCATATATTAATTTATTAATAATTAATTAATAGATATAATATTAATCTACCACATTGTACAATACTATTTTATACAAAATAATATTAAATAATATTTTATTTAAAATTCAAACGTCTGGGAATTATTACTTTGCTATTTTCAAGCACATTATTTATAATATTTGTCAGCTGCCTTTTCATTAAACAAAAATTTCTCATTAAAGTAATTTTTAGCGGTATTAAAATACATAATATCGTATTTTAAAAAACGAAAGTTGCCATATTATACATCAGAAACAATGTAAGCATTTGGGGAATGGATAATTACAATGGAGGGTATGGACAATTAATGAGGATTAGGAAGATAAGTTAAGATTCGCAACAAAATACGTCCACAACAAAAAAGATCTATCTTGGGAGAAATACTTAGGCACTGCGAAACTAGACTTCTCAAATAAATCATATCATTATTTCTTGAATGAATTATTTCCGAAATAATGATTTATTCTGAAACAATATTTCAAACTCGATGAAATAACTACTAAATTTATTTCTGAAATAATTATATCAATGTTTCAATATTCGTTAATTTAATTTATTTATTTCGAAATGACTTATTTCAAAAATGATTATTTTATAATTTTTATTTCAGATTTACTTTTTTCATAAATAAATTATTTTAAGAAAAACATGATGATAATAATTTCGGAAATAACTCTGTTTTAAAATAATATAAAAAAATCACCAATGTAAAACCGCCGGTGACAGTGACCACAGGGTGCATATTTCGTCCAATATCGAGGGGTAGCCAGAAGGGGCTTTCAAATTTTTGAGAGATGTACATTTTCACGGGGCATTGAATTTTTGAGGGGGGTACAATTCGAGGGGGTTATGAATTTTCGACATGAAAAGTTTCAAATCAAGAGACAAATGGAAGCATGGAATAGACTGCAGTATGTGTATTTGTATATAATCTGCGAATTTTTGAATTATACTTTTGTTTTTACGAGGGGGATAACAATAAAATACTTGGGAGGGGTGGGGGAAGGTTCGTGCGCCATCGACCTTGGAGGGATGGGCACCCCCCAATACCTACAGGTATCCAGCTCAAAGAGGCTGAATGTGCCCGACAACGTACATATTAATTTAGTTTCCGCCGTCATATTCCTTTTCTGCTATGAGTGGCTATGGTTTTTTTGAGATTGGTTAACAGTTCAAGCAAGTAAAAATGTTGTAGAGGCTGACCGCTTCGTTGTTTCTTTACCCCTTCTCGTTTTCTGCAATCAGACGGACTTGAGGCATTGCATTTACTTCTGTTGGAGACCCTATAATCTTTATAGAGGCTGAGTGTGCCCGACGTAGTAAATTAAATCCTTAATAAACTAAGTGGGTTTCTAAGCTCGAAGATGTGTTTCGAAAATCATTTTAATCCACACAGCCACACGCATTTCGTTGCGCAGTAACACTCCATGCAAAATTTCAGTTAAAAATAAAATGTCAAAGTAGCAAGTGTCACGGCCGCAAGTGCAGCATAACATTCATGTCGCTCTGTATTTGTTGCTTCGTAATGTGCTCAAAATTCAAAGTTGTGGTGTAATACTTAATCAACAGTGAGTTAATAAACAGTTTTACACTTTTACGTTGACGTACACGCAGGTGAGGTACTATTTATTAACAATAAACAATTGATAAATTGGTGCTCATTTGGTTAGATCGAGAGGCCGTTAATTCCCTTACGTGCCTTATCATACTCCTGTAAGCTCACGGCCAGGGGCTCTGTTTACTAACTTCCTTCAGTCATCAGGTCTTCAGTTCGAACCCAAGACATTATATTTACTTTTTTTTTTTTTTTTTTTCCAGAGACTGTTTTATTTAATTTAAATATTTATTGTAAGAAATGTTTTATTTTATTTCTGATTATAGTTATGTATATAGTTTATTTTTTTAATACTTTATTTCGTAATCTTCCATCTTTTTAATTGTCATATGTAGGAGTAGATATTTTTTTTTCTCTCTCTCTTATCATAATATGGAAGATATGAATTTAGATAAGAGTTCGTCAAGTGAAGATTCGGAGGACGAAACGCCGTTTTCTGAGGTTAGCGAAACGGATTCGCAGTATTTAAAAAGACGAACACTTCAAAAACGTCATCGAAACACTCCTCCTGGGTCGGGAGCTAATTCCCCCAATAAGAAAAAAAAACAAATCAGCTAAACCTAAACAGTTAGCAGAGCAAAATAAATCTAAAAAGTCAACTGAACAAAGTAAATCCACTAAACAATCAGCCGAGCAAAATATATCACCACCTCAAACCAGAAGCAAATCAATTACCATAGCATCAGAGAAAACTGCACCAACCACCACTAACACCAATAATCCTGTTTCCGTTAATAAAATATCAAGCAAAATTCCGGAGCCTCAAGAGTATTCTGAGCCCGAGCCGCCACCTATTTTCATATCTAAAATCGATAACTTCATTACATTTGGTCAAGAAATTGCAGGTCTGATTGGACAGACCAATTTCCGCTGTTTCTCCAGAGTTAATGATATCAAAATAAACACAAACTCTCGAGAAAATTACAAAACACTTATAAATTATTTTACGTCCAAAAACTATGATTTTCATTGTTACCAGTTAAGACAAGAAAAGCCATACCGAGTGGTGTTGAGAGGACTACACTCAAGCACCCCAATATCTTTCATCAAAAGTGGCCTAGAAGAAATAGGTCACAATGTTAGGCACATATCATGCGCACTACACCCAACGGAAAAATATCCTTTACCACTATTTTTCGTCGATTTAGAACCTGCCAGTAATAACATCGAAATTTTTCAAGTGAAGAGGCTTATATATTCCACCATTAAATGTGAAGAGCCTAGACAAAAGCCTATAATAGTGCAATGCACTAAGTGCCAAGACTTGGGGCATACAATGACTTATTGCCATCACCAGGCCAGGTGCGTGAAATGTGCCGGCCCACACGCATCAGACACTTGTCAGAGACCTCGAGACCTGCCTGCGAAATGTGCCCTTTGTGGTAAAGAACATCCAGCAAACTACAAAGGATGCAAAGTTTATTAACATTTTTATAAGCAGAGAACTCAGAACATAGCCTCGAAAAGCGTAAAACTAAACCAAGAAAGTTTTACCCATCTACCTGAAATTGATAATCCATCAGATTTTCCAGAATTGCCAAAAACGACTACTCAAAATACACAGCTAGCGTCTACTTTAAAAGAAATTGATCAACCTCAGCAGGACTTCAACCTCAGCAGAAAAACACCAATCACTACGAAGAAGCAGCAGCCTCAAATTCAGACGCCTCAAATCTCCCAATGCAAACCTCAACCTCACAATCCCCAATCTCATCCTCCACGTCAGCAAATTCTCCCTCATCATATACCCTTACGAGTCAAATTACCGCCGCAGCATCCTCAACAGTCCCATCCTAACGCCCAGAAAAAAAGTGCAGCACAAGTACCTTCCAATCTAGACCACCTCGTGCACAACGACAGATTGCACTCAATGCATCACCGCCCTCAGCTAATATTCCTAATCCACCACAAGAACCTATCCTGAATCCAATTCACAACAACATCCATCTGATATAACCTCCATTCTTTCATCCTTCCTATTGGACCTCCAAAATACCATAAAACCACTTATTACTCTTCTCACCAGAATCCTGACCGAAATTCCATTAAATTTCCCACGATGAGCACAAAGCCCCTAACTATCCTTTTATGGAATGCTAACGGACTAAATAACCACCGTGACGAACTTGACTTATTTCTTCATAATAATAACATTGACATTGCTTTACTGACTGAAACTCACTTCACTAAACGAATACACTTCTACATACGTGACTACTTCACTTATAGAACTGATCACCCAGACAACACATCTCATGCCGGTTCTTGCATCCTTATACATAAATCATTACCCCATTTCCTTATACCTTCCACACCAACTGATGCCATTCAATCAACTTCTGTAGTCCTTTCAACTCGCCCTTTCCATCTCACATTCTCAGCTGTATACTGTCCTCCTGGTAATTCCATCTCCTATAACCTCCTTGATACCTTATTCCAATCCCTCGGATCGCGCTTCACTGCTGGAGGAGACTACAATGCTAAACACCAACGATGGGGTTGTCGAACATCCAATCCCCGCGGTAACATCCTATCACGAGTTTCAACTTCCAACAATTATTCAATCCTTTGGCCCATTAGTCCTACTTATTGGCCAACATCCCTCAAAAAAACGTCCCGATATCCTAGATATATTTATAATTTCCCAGATCTCCTCCTCACAAACCATAATCAAATCCCTTGATGACCTTTCTTCAGACCATAATCCAGTTCTGCTTTCACTAAATTCGAGCTATGCTCCTAAACCATCAACTCCTAAATTGATTGCAGGACGAGTAAACTGGGACAAATTTCGTGATGATTTGGAAAACAAACTAGACTTAAAAATTCCGCTAAAGACAAAAGACGACATTAATGGTGCCATTGAAAAACTGACAGCGTTAATAACAGACAGTATAAATAATAATATTTTTATCAATAAGTTTAACAATTCACAAAAGACTGACTTGCCACAGCATATTCGTATCTTATTGAAGGAAAAACGCAGAGCAAGATCGAAGTGGCATAGAACCAGATATCCAACAGATAAAACTCATTATACCCAACTGACTAACAAACTAAAATCTGAAATTAAAAAATACAAAATTCAAAATTTACTAAATTTTACTGAAAAACTTACACCTACCGACAAATCACCATGGAGAACCACTAAAAGGCTCCTGAAATTTAAAGACTGTAATCATCCACTTCTTACTGAAGCTCAAACCTGGTCCAAATCCGATGAAGAAAAATCACAAATCGTCACAAATCTTTGCTCGTCACCTCTTTAAAACCTTTAATCCACACCCCGATATTCTTTACCCAAATCACCTTGAATGTATAGAAGCAGAACTGGATATCCCTCTCCAAATGTCTCTTCCACCTAAAGCCTTTCATCCTTCAGAAATATCCGACGTCATTCAAAGGTTAACTTCCCGAAAAGCTCCTGGACACGACCTAATTACATCCCAGATCCTAAAACTGCTTCCTCGGAAAGCCATTCTATTCCTTACTTATATATATAATGCTGTACGGCGATCAACATACTTTCCTGACCCTTGGAAATTATCTATTATCAAAATGATACATAAACCCAAAAAGCCACCAGAAAACCCATCCTCCTATCGCCCTACCTCCCTTTTACCCATCCTAGGCAAAATCCTAGAAAAGCTCATCCTAAAACGCCTGTACTCCATACTAGATTCTAATCACATTATCCCAGATCATCAATTTGGATTCCCCAGATCCCATTCCACTATCCAGCAATGCCATCGTGTGATGGATGTTGTCTCCACTGCATTGTAGCGCGGAATGTACTGCACGGGAGTCTTTCTCGATGTAGAACAGGCTTTTGATCGAGTCTGGCACACAGGACTGCTTTACAAACTCCGTAAATTCCTACACCCTACATACTTCCTCATTATCCGTTCCTATCTTACTGATAGATCCTTCAAAGTAAATCATAATAATGCCTATTCATCCCTTTTTTCCCAGTCCGCTGCTCAAGGTAGTATCCTAGGTTCTATCCTTTACTTAGTTTATACAGCTGATATCCCAACCCATCCTAACACAGTCATTACCACGTATGCCGATGATACATGTGTCCTATCAGTTAATAACTACCCAACAATTGCATCCCAAACCTCTCAATCACACATCACAAACCATTGAAGAATGGTGTCAAACTGGAGGATAAAAATAAATTCTAATAAATCCCATCAAATGACCTTTACCCTTCGTTGTAAACCTATGTCCTCTTGTCCTACAGTATCCTTTAATAATACCCCGCTTATCCCTGTTGAACAAATTCGATACCTTGGACTCCACTTAGACAAACGTCTAACTTGGAATTCTCATACCAGACTGAAACGACAAGAAACAGATTGACGTTTCCGACTACTCCAGCACTTACTAGACAAACGCTCTAACCTCCCAGTCAATTACAAAAGACTCATATACATGACTACAATAAGACCTATTTGGACTTACGTAGTTGAGCTCTGGGGCTCCACTAAGCCATCGAATTCCTCTCGTATTCAATCCTTACAATCTAAAATCCTTCGTAAAATCCTCACTGCTCCTTACTTTGTCACAAACAAAATCATCCATAACGACCTTAATGTTCCTTATGTTTCTGACTTGGCCCAATCCAGATACCTATCCTTTCATAAAGAAGTAAATAAATAATACTGATGAAGAAGGTAAATAAATAAAAAAGAAAATAAAAAAAAAAATGAAATAAAATAAAATAAAATAAAAACTTCTAAACACAATCATAACTATATACAATATATACATTTGCCCAAGAATCTCCGAGCCAGGCTTTTACCTCCACACGCGGAAGGCAAAGCAAGACTCCGGAAGATCCCAGTGCCACTTTTCCAGTCGCATCACTAGTATTAGAAGCCAGTGGAGACTGAAAGAGGGCAATACAGCCACAGACGCTCTGGACATGAGTGGAGAAGCTGGCCATTGCCAGGACTCCAAAGGCATATTTACAAAAGATCTCGAGGCCACTGCCGTTTCAACCTTCGAGGGGGATGGTATGGATGCTCGGAGCTGGATAGGGATTGCGCTAGAGGATTGGGATGATGAATGAGGTTCTGGTGAAAGTTGGAGAATCTGGATGGGATGATGTCATGGACATATTGGATGTTAAGGTCATGGTGTAGGGTCTTGTTCGTGACATAATATGGAGCATTGACTATTGTTCGAAGGACTTTGGACTGGAAGGATTGGATGCGTTTGATATTCGATGATTTAGTTGTCCCCCACAGTTCAAGTCCGTAGGTCCAGATAGGTTTCAGTATGGTCTTGTAGATTAATAATTTGTTTTCTGTTGAGAGATGAGATCTTCTGTTTAGTAGTCCATATAGCTGACCAAAAAAGGATATAATATGAAATAATAGACATAAAGGAATATGGAGAAAGAATAGGAAAAAACAAAACCAAGAAGTAAATAAAATTGGAAGAATAAAAATAGAGACTTACAGATGTGTTCAGCTAGGAGTTTCACTTAGAACTGGACTATCAGGGTAAGGGCGGGTATTGGGGACTTTACTGACTTGTTTGGGTAATGGAGAAAAACCTAGAAAATTACAGTATCTAAAATTGAAGATATGGATGGATACAAGGGAAAAAATACTATATCTATGAAATACTAAATTATAAATATATACATATACATATAAAATAGAATTAAGATATTATAGACAAGAGTACAATATGAATAAAAACAAAAATGAAAGAAGTAAAACGTACATAGAAGTAAAATATTAATAAAGAAATAAGAGACCATACATTGGAAAACTAACTTAGAAGTATAAAGAGGGGAAAAATATGAATAATTATAATTATATTTGGTTGGACAACTGTAAGAAAATTACATTTAAATATTAGATAATATTGAGACATGGTTAAAAAGTTAATTGAATCAAAGTGAAAACGGACGATCATACATTGATGTAGAATGTAAATATAAAAATAAAATAAACTAAAAGAGAGATCAAACAAAGCGGAAATACTTATAATAAGCTCATAATATGTTAAAAAATGAGTTTCGAAAATCATTTTAAACCACACAGGCATTTCTTTGCGCAGTAACAGTCCATGCAAAGTTTCATTTAAAAATAAAATAGAATATTATTATTAATTAAAACTGACAATCGATCGGTCAAGTTTTTTTATAAAGGAACCAATAGTATCTTCTTTTATTAGAGACAAATTGTCTTTATGGCTTTTAAAACTTTAACCCAAATTGCTATATCCATAAACGCTAAATGGTAAAATAATAAAACTAAAATAATTTTTGTGTGATATTTACCTGATGTTGCTCAGAAAGTTCAGAGAGGTTTGTAACTAGAAAATGTCGACCTGGGGGTTTTATATCTGTTAGAGATCTCAAGTTCGAGAGGTTTTGGCAAAGGACATAAGGTCACCGTGATAAATATCAGAATATTTATAATTATTAAAATAAATTATTTAAAAAAATATATAATTTAATAAATGTAAAAATAATAGCTTTATGAATATTTATTCTTTGTTTTGGATTTCACACCGTTACTACAAATATTTTTTAGGTGGAATGTACATGTCTATATGTGTATGTGTGTGTACAAATATGTGTACGGAAATTTTGGGGCTATGCGCAGTTAAAGTAGACAAATATAATAAATCGTTTGATTGATTGGTAATGTTGCCTTCGATATGGAAACATACAACCAATGGTTGTATTGGTTACATCTTATTTATAATTGGTGTTTCGGAAGCTTTTTCCAATGACCAGAACTATTCTCATAATTCATTTACATCTATTTCTAAGATAAAAGCATTATTATAAAATGAATGTTATTACAAGCTTGTTTAAAAGTTTTTAATGATTTTTTAACTATTGTATTTAATTATGTCTGCTCCTTATTTTGATTAAATATATAAAATAAGTGGAGCATCATCAAGAAAGGCATTCAGGGCAGCATCCAATTATATATAGTTTTCGGTTTAGTGGTCCAACATGCTTTTCAGTAACCCGTTTTTTTTTTTTTTTTGTGTTTAATATATTTCTGCGTTGTCGAATATTAAATCCAAAATTCGCATTGATGGACAGAATTATTTGTTGGTCACTCAGTTTGTCCTCCAGTGTTTTCAGAACTGTATATTCACGTCTGTAGTGTTTTAATAAGTCTCTATTTCTTTTGTGTATCATGGTTGCCTGATATTGTTATTTTTCTGATAACATTCTCTTCTAATCCATAAAGTTCTAAGGACATTATGCTACACTTAATCTTAGAAATTAGTGAAATATCATAATAAAAATAAATAAATAAGTACCAACATAAATTTATTAAACAGATGTAAGATTCAGAAGAAGTTAGTTCATCATTGATAACACTTTTAAATTAATATGTTATAAATACATGTGGTGAAGATTTAGATTTGGTATAGTTGCAAAAATGAATTGGTTTTTATTGAAGAATTGGATAGCTGGCCATAGACGATATACCACAGACGTTCCTAACGGATCTTGTCAACCTAATGTATCCATCCTCTCCCCAAACTTGACCCCATGAGTTCTTTGCGATCCAATATTCTTCTCCATCTTCAGAACCGTATCCTACCAGAAGGATTCCATGGTCTAAACGAGACCGGCAGGTATCTCCATTGAAGACACCTACGAACATGGATTGAGTTATAGTAAATTTTTAACTCAATGAGAACCGAAATAGCATACTGTTTCTACTAATGGGAAATTAAAAAAATACTAACCTCCTCCGTAGTACATGAAGTGTTCGTTTCCAGCGCTGACAGCAATTGAGATTGGTCCAACAGTGGCAACGGCTGCCTTAAGCGCATCGTCATCGTTCGGCCTAATGTCAGTATAAGCTTTGACTTTGGTTCCTGGCACTACCTTATCCTTGTTGTACCTACATCTACGATCCTGCAAGAGAACGAATCTGTTTATTACACACGTCGATTGTTTGCCAGATTACAGCTAATTTTCAGGATTCATTGTGTGTTAAATATAGTTTGAGCTTTAAAGAAGTATACTAGTTGTAACTTACAATTTTTGCTGATTGTACCAACACCTCCCACCTTAATTGTTATGACTGTTTTAAGAGGATTCTTACATAGGCCACTGTTAGCCGCACTTCAATTGTAAATTGAATTTTGAATATTTTTAAAGATAACAAATTTTGATTTTATCTAACGAAAAATCTTACCAATGCTTCATACGGATATGCATCTTCTTTTTCCAACCCTTCCACGTCCTTTAAGTAGTTGAAGGAGTAATCCATTAATCCACCTCGACATCCTAGATTTTTGTAATTTCTTGAACAATCTACTAACTGCTGTTCGCTGAGGGAGACGAGTTCTCCAGACTTCCTAAAAAGCTGACCTTCCATCGCTCCCGTCTACAAATAGATAAACTATATATAAACTTAATGAACTCGGCAGTTATTATCATATACAATCACTACACTAACAGTGCTGAAAGCCCAACAAGATAGACATGATCCTTGGTTTTTTACAGGAGTGACTGCACCTAAATCCCTCCAGTCAATGGATTGAGGGATTTCGACATTCGCTGGAGGAAGGAATGTGAAGCTAGGTTCTTTCTTCATTTTTCCAGTTTCGTTGAATTCTAAATGACTTACTTCTTCTGGAAGCTAAAATTTAAGAAATTACATGTACTACAACTGGCCACAACTTATTTTGTACCACTTTAAACACTTTGCACATATATTACCATGTCTCCAAAGTGGTTCATCGCCAAATAATAAGTTACCAGCCCAGCTTCGTATTTTGCGTTATGTTCTTCGATCATCTTCTGATTATGATTAAAAATATTCATTCTAAGACGTTCCTCTTCAATACTGTTATATAATTTTCCATGTTGGCTCTGTAAGAATACAATATTTACCTTCATTATTTGCTTAAAACTTATTGGATTGGGTAATTAAGTTGGATTTTATACTTTAGTTAATACTAGCCTTGAATGACATCCATTGTTCCTTATTGACAGGCGTTGCTGCTGCAAACGCCACCACGGCGAGAAGTAATATAACTTTCATCCTGTAATCAGTTTAATTTTTTTAAATACTTATTGATATAGTAACATTACTATACATTTTCTTTAGGAACATATTCTTTTTTCCTACATCCAAGGAATAATAATAAATTATACATTATTTCTTTATTACTAAAAAATATAAACATTATTTAAATGAAAAGGAATAAAATCACACTCCTTGATATATACACCCTAATAAGTTACTCTATAGTTTCTCCCACTAACTAACTACATATCTGGAGTAAAGTAGAGTAAATCTCGTCTCTATTACACTGATATTCAAAGCCATTAGAAGCTGGGTGTCAATTAATTATAGCGCTTAAGCCTATAATTGTTGCTATTGTAAATTTTATAAGGTTCTTACCTGATGTTGCTCCCAGAAGTAAACAGGATTAATAACTCTGATTTTTCGAATGTAGCTTTTTATACTCTTTCGGTGCCACTTTACCTTGAGAGCTTTTGTCAATCAATGATTATTCGGAACTCGAAATGTACTTTCGTAATCGATATGAGATAATTTCTTAGAAGAGCATCTTAAGTTAGTAGATTGGCCATAAATGTAGTCAATAAAGTTGTCGGTAAATTTGACAATTACTTTAAAGTAGAAGTAATAGCTGAATTGTCAAGAAATCAATAGATTTTCTAAAAAAGCTCTAGCCTGTAATATTTTTTTCAATTTTTTACTTTCCTAACGCTACTGAGTAAAAGTACTTTAACTGAGTTATGTTTGTGATGAATAGATCTTCACGTTGCAGACAACCCTGCATTAAAAAATTGCATTTTGGCAATTATTCTTCAAGTGTGTCTGTGTCTCATTCACGTTTAGTGTTTAGGTCACTTATGCCTTTGTATTAAATAGGGCACGAAATACAGGCCACCCAATGGAGAAACTATTTTTAAATATACACTACCGCAAAGTCTACTGATTTAGATGAGATGTCAATATTCTTTGAGATCAATTTTAATTTTTGAATTTACATAAATGTAGTAAAGCCCCGAGAAAACTAAGAAACAAAATTTAACAATACTAATAATTCTTTGGCAACATTTTAAGGTTATTTAGCTAAATATAATAAATGACAAAAAAAGGTTGTAAATTGTCAGTCTTTATTTAAGTTATTTTTTCAAATGTTTCCATTAAATTTGAAGGCTATGCTCTACCTAAATAATTCGTACCTTTTCCACAGTGTTACGGTTTGAAGAATATAAAAATATTGTACATAGTGAAAGCTAAAAGAACAAAAAACTTTTTCCTCTATACATTGAAGCTTTAACGACTTTTTATGAAACTTTCTTACAGTGATTTACTTAAAGCCCTTTTAATTTGTAATATGACTATTACACTAGAAAAATTCCACAGAAGATAAAAATTATTTTGGGCGTACGAAAATAAAAATTATCCAAATTAAAGCAATATTAATCAGTATATTTTCGCTGCATTGAACTTTATAACGGGTGTTTGTGAGTTTCTGTTTCATTATGCGCAGATTTCCATGAAAACCTTTTCTCAAATAACTACATACCAATACAAGTACAAATACAAAGTACTAAGTACAAATACATTGCAAAGAAAATCACGAGAAAAATTCTACAGAAGATAAAAATTATTTTGGGCGTACGAAAATAAACATTATCCAAATTAAAGCAATAGTAATCAGTATATTTTCGCTGCATTGAACTTTATAACGGGTGTTTGAGAGTTTCTGTTTCATTATGCGCAGATTTCCTTTAAAACCTTTTCTCAAATAACTCCTATACTAAATGTCTTGAATAATCTAGTTCCTTCTTTTTTTAAATCGATTCATTGCCCTTATAACCAAATTTTCAAGTGATTTTTTTTTTTGAATAGAGAAATTATAATAAAATTATCTTTAAAGCCAAACTCATTGTCCTTATAGTTACATAATTAATAATAATACATTAATGATAGTAAATAGATTAATTTATTATTGTTTATCAGCCGATATTAATTAACAACATTATACAATACTATTTTATACAAAATAATATCAAATAATATTTTATTTAAAATTCAAACGTCTGGGGATTATCACTTTGCTATTTTCAAACACATTATTTATAATATTTGTCAGCTGCCTTTTCATTAAACCAAAATTTCTTATTAAAGTAATTTTTAGCGGTATTGTCTTTTAAACAATAAAATTTGGCATATTATACATCAAAAACAATTCAAGTATTTGGGGGAATAGATAATTAAAATGGAGGGGATAGACAATTAATGAGGATTATGAAGTGAAATTAAGATTCGCAACAATATACGTCTTAAAAAAAAAAAAAAAGTCGATGTTGGGTGGAGGAGGGGAGAAGACATAGGCACTGCAAAACTAGACTAGGGTATTATTGAAATAATTTAGTTCTAAAATAAATCATATGCTTATTTCTTGAATGAATTATTTCCGAAATAATGATTATTTATGAAACAACATTTCAAATTTCCAATGAAATAACTACTACATTTATTTCTGAAATAGTTATTTAAATATTCATTAATTAAAATAAGTTGTTTCGAAAAGATTTATTTAAAAAATATATATTTTTTTTCAATTCTTCATCCGCACCTTTTTTTTTTTTTTTGTTCTTCCCTACCTCGCGCCTTTTTAGGCTATACGGGATTTTCCCGGGCCGGGGAATTTAAAACCTCCTCCGGCACCGGGAGTATAAAAGTATGATATAAAAACTCGTACTTTTTATATCATCTCAAATCTCTGTTATCCGGTTGCCAGGCAACTAGCGGTGTTGTGCACACGCTTTAGCCTATTCGGCCACCCCGCCCCTTCTTCATCCGCACCTGTCATGGCAGTGATAATTAGGAGATTTGTGGTAGAAAATGGCATGATAGGCATGACGAAGAATGGAGCCCAGTAGCACCTCTTCCCTCGCCTGTTTACATCCTAAAATGAGGAAAGGAGATCTCTCATCTAGCCACTTTTCAGTCGCCTCCTGATGAGCATCCCAGCTGTGCCCATGTTGTTGATAAGACCATTGTGATTTCCGTGTAGTTTAAGATGAAATCGGGAGTAGAGGGCCAGAACCCTCTACCTTGTAACCCCTCCTCCCCTCACATCTCTGTAAATTGCATATCTTTGTGTTCCTTGTAGCTATTTATTTTTTTATAACTGTTCAAAAATGTCATTGATAAGTAGATTATATTTCTAATACGTTAGAATCTAAAAATTATCATCCTGGAGTTTTTCTTGACACCATACAAGCTTTCGATGAAGTTTGACATGAAGGATTGCTTTTGAAACTTAAAATTTTATTTCCTCCGACCTATTATTTAATATTATTCCCATATTTAACTGACAGTGTACTGAAAGGAGGGACAGAACGTATTAAGTATATTAAAGCAGGAGTACCACAGGGTAGTGTCTTTGGACCAATGTTGTATAATATACATATATTATATGAGTAATTTTGTGACAACATTTTTTTCATCCAAAACATTGTTCGTCAATAGAGTCATAAGTGACGAGTGTCATCATTATTTTACTTAACATAGTTCAATTAAAATTGTGAATGATAACTGCATGACAAGTAGCTTAAGACCATTTGTTTGGTGTTAACATATTATATCTGTCTAACAGTTGGTTAGATAAGGAATAGCGATTTTGTCTGAAAACATAACGAATGTTGTCACAATTCCTATCAATTTAATAACATTTAATAAAGTATCATGGGTTACAATGAGATGAAGCTATTTACGAAGTTTCAGGCAGATGTTAATGATTTGATAAAGAGTGTTCTGTAGTAGGATTATTATTTTGATGGACTAATCAAAACGAATTCAAATTTCATAAAATATTTTCATATTACTTTTCACCAAAAATGATATTGGTTATTGAAACATTCACAATGAATCACAAGAAGATTAAATATCTTAAAAATATATATATTTCAAGACATTTATTTAACATATTGAAATAGAGCTTTATATAAATATATTTAAACAAATTTAATTTATGTAATGAATATGCTCAATAAGATACAACGTGCAGTAACTTATTGCAAAATAGGATGGTTAGCTTTAGTTGAAATGACAGAGTCGTTTTTCTTGGCACTTGTCAACCTCATAAATCCCTCCTCTCCCCAACTTGGACTCCAAGAATTCTTGACAAGCCAGAAGTCTTTTCCGTTTACAGATCCGTATCCAACCAGGAGGATTCCGAGTTTATTATACGAGGGTTGCCCGTATTACCATTGAAAACACCTTTGAAACACAGATTCAACTATAATAATTGTAATGTAATGTAAGTATAGTATAATCGCAATT
This sequence comes from Nezara viridula, assembly GCA_928085145.1. NCBI lineage: Eukaryota > Metazoa > Arthropoda > Insecta > Hemiptera > Pentatomidae > Nezara > Nezara viridula. The sequence continues at coordinate 211,220,084 of OV725077.1, forward strand.
ACAGTAGGTCAATACTCACCTCCTCCGTAGTGTAGGAAGTATAAGTTGGCAACACTGACTCCAATTGAGACGGATCCAACGGTGGCAACATCAGTATTTAGTGCTTCGTTGTCATAGCGCTTGATCTCAGTGTAAGCTCTGACTATGGTTCCGAAAACCATGCTTTGTTTTGTTTGTGGTACCTACAACTGTCACCCTAAAAGACGATTATAACTATCTGTAATTAAGTATTGGTAATTACAGTATTCGAATGAAATGAAATAAAAAAAGTACAATAACTTTAAGTTTGTATTTATCTTACTACACTTACTAAAACAAAAGAACATACTTTTCCTTCATATGGGTATGAATGTTCGCTTTCCAATTTCAAGGTACCTGAAGGAGTAATCCATTAATCCACCATTACAACTAGCACTACCGTAAGTTTCGGAACAATCTACAATCAGCTGTTCGCTGAGAGAGATGAGTTTTTCAGTCTTTCTAAAAAGTTGACCTTCTATGGATCCAGTTTAAAATAATTATATCTAAAAAAAATATAATAGATGCTTCTGTTAACTTAAAAATATTTATTCAAAGTATCTTTGCCGATAAGTTTTAGTGAACTCGCTGAAAATAACCGTTTAATTTGTAATTTGATGGTTGAATCAGTGGAAAAGGAGAAAATATTTCTTGAACTTCGCAATAGGGATATTTAAGAAAGATAATATAGCACAAAATTCATTATTTTATTTTTTTTTTACCTATTGTATTCACCATATGCGTCATTTCTCCTGTGTTGTAATAATCTGCCTTGTGTTGAGATATAGTATCAAATTCAGAGCTCATTCAAGGATAATATTCCGAAATCGACATTCTCTTCCGCCCTTATCTGTCTTATAACACGCAGGCACATGAATATGAAAAAAAAGCAATCCGAACTTCTAGAAATGAAGAACTTTACATTATTCCTCAAAGCTTGTTGTATGGTTCGTAGCAAGGTCAAGGACTTTTTAGCGTGTAATGCAACAGAAAAGGAAGTGCTTATAGTTGATGCCACGATCAGTTTTGAAACAACGATCAAGATCATGAAATTAAGGTCCTCAAGTCCAAAAAGAATGAAAACTTGTATCTATATGAAATTGCGAGTGTAATATCAAAAAGTTATTTAGAACAGTGATAACAATGAGGTATCTAATTGTGTATATTTAATGTAACGAAATAGAATAAAATTATAATGAGACGTTTATTATCTGTAACATACAATATTAAATTTTCCAAATAACCTGATTTTTTTTTTCATTGGATTTAAAGTGTGGCTACCCATGTTATAATACAAACAAACAAAAGTTGTGGGTCATGAATATGATTATAACGACCTTTTTTCTGAAAATGACAAAATTTTACGAAAAAGTTTGAAGTAGCTGTTTCTAAAACTTCTTTTGAAGGAATCGCTTTCCCTAATGAATAGGTTAGACGGTCTTAAGGAATGTTTGATGAAGGGATGGTTTTTCCGAAATGTTTACTTTTTCGAGTTGCTTGAAAACGTACGTGAAAACGTTTTTTTGATTTTTATTGAAAAAATATATGTTATTCTAACAAATGGTGGCTAAAAGTGTGCCAAATTTCAAAGTGAGAAAACAATAGCTTCACTAAATATCTATCTACTATACTTGTGCCAATTATAAAGGTCAAAATATTTTTAAATTTATTCCTATATATATTTTTTTTAAATGTCATTTACGTGTAAGTTTATTCAAACAAGTACAAAAGCTTGAATATGATATTCACAAGTAAATATGCCTAGGTTTATTATATCTTCTTAATATAGCCTTATGATGGATTAAATATTATTCATTATAATATTATAATTGTATACTTACTCTAATATTAGCAGACCCTGAAGGTGTTTATAATTTTTAAAGTTTATAATTTCATCTACTGTCTGCCGTATAATTAGTTACTGTATATTGTAATTAATATAAAACCATATTTATATTTTTTTTTTTATGTTTTTTTACTATTTTTTCTTAACGTAAAAAATAGAAACCAAAAAATGTGCAATAATGTAAGTAAAAAAATGAATCAAATAAAATAAAAGTTAGTTTTTGCATCTTTAATTACCTACGGTACCGTTCTGCTATCCGTAACCAAAACCTGACATTTTAGTTGTACAAACTGAGACTGACAAATGTTTACCAGAGGACTGCGTACACTTCCTATTAAAAGAGTAAATTAATAAGCTATTTTGAAAATGAAATACAATATATTTAAAACTAAGGGACATCTGAATAGTGATTGTATTCAAGTTTTTGTACTTTTTTGAATAAAATAACCCTTAAATGGCATTTAAATAATACTATATAGGCGTAAATTTATATTTAAAATATTTTAATATTGGCGAACCTTGACGGCGGCTTTGGCTGTGTCTATAGTAGATCAATATTTTTTATCTTGTGAACCCAGTGTTTCTCCACTTTAAAAACTTTGGCATTTACGAACGTCCGATACTTTTGGATAAATGTCGCGTGCATTTTTCAGTAATAACTGTTCCGTTAATACTCTTGCGAAGCTCTGAAAGCATGTAACGCCAAGTGTACCTCTTTTGGATATAGCTTCTTCTTTTCGCAGGAGTAATGACACCTCCCGATTAGTGTTGCCCAAAATTGGTCTTTCAAGACCAAAGTGCAAGACCAAGACCAACACAGCCTATCTATTGCAAGACCAACGGCCAAGACTGGTAAACAAATTCTTTAAAAAAAAAAAAATTAAGGCAAAATAGTTACTAATACTTGACAATTTTAATTACTATACGTAAATAATAGTGTTACCCAAATTCGGTCTTGGTCTTGCACTTTGCAAGACCAAGACCAAGACCGCCTAACTGTTGTGAGACCAAGACCAGGACTAGTAAAAAATATCGATGTTTTAAATAAAAATTAATACACAATAGTTACTAATACTTGACAATCTTAGTTACTATAATTGGTATTACCAATATACTTTTGCATTTAGCGCCTCTAATTTTTCATTCGGGCTTTGTTAGGTTTCTCCTATCTAACAAATTACAGTAATATCCCTATAGTAATAAGCTAATAAGTAGCTTCAAGACTCTTGCGCAAAACCAAGACCATGACCAAGACTGAGTTTGCAAGACCAAGACTCGTCTCTGTTTCGCATTTGGGCAACATTAGTAAAGAATTGTTATAAGCTATATACTTTTGCATTTAACTCCAATTTTTCATTCAGGTTTAGTTAGGTTTCCTCTGTCTGAAAAATTACAGTAATATCTGTATAATTATAGGCCAATAGGTAACTGCAAGACTGTTGCGAGACTCTAGCGCAAGACCAAGACTGAGTTTGCAAGACCAAGACTCGTCTCGGTCTCGCATTTGGGTAACAGTACTCTCGATATCGACACTACTCGTAAGTGCTCTGCTCTTGGTGACCTTGGTAAAGATAAACTCCCTGAATTATAATCGCTCTGTAAACATTCGTACCCATTTTACCTTTAATAAACTTTAGAGAAAGATGTATGGGCTCATCTAGGATAACATAGTGTATAAAGTAAGAATGTTCAGAAGAAACAGCTTGTATTTACAGCGTTAGATATGGTTTGTTGGTTATTAAAACTAAATTTAAAATAATATAGAATTACAGGCAAATAAATATCTTGAAAAATTATATATTGAGGGGTTTATTTAACTGATGAAAATAATTTTTTACAAAAAGCATATATAAATACATTTAAAAACCGTTTGGTTTGTCATGGATATATTCAATGAGATTCAGCATGCTGTAGCTCATTGCAAAATAGGATAGCTAGCTTGAGTTGAAATGCCACAGGCGTTTTTAACAGATCTTGTCAACCTCATAAATCCCTTCTCTCCCCAACTTGGACCCCAAGAGTTCTTGACAAGCCAGAAGTCTTTTCCGTTTTCAGATCCGTATCCAACCAGGAGGATTCCGTGGTCTAGTCTACCAGGGCTGCAAGTGTCACCGTTGAAAACACCTACGATCACAGATTCAGTTGTAATTAATACAATTCAATTTAAATATGATATATTGGCGATAACATTTGGTCAATGCTCACCTCCCCCGTAGTGCATGAAATGTAAGTTGCCAGCACTGACTGCAATTGAGATGGGTCCGACGGTGGCAACGGCGGATTTAAGTGCTTCATCATCATAACGCCTGATGTCAGTGTAAGCTCTGACTTTGGTTCCTGGAACTACTTTGCTCTGGCTATACCTACATCTGCGTTGCTAAAAGAGAAATCATCATTAATACTGTTAATTAAGTAGTCGTAATTACAGTTTTAGAATAAACTCAATTAGAAAAATACACTAATTTTAAAGTTTGTAATTATTATTTAAGCAAAAGAACATACTATTCCTTCATATGGGTATGAACTTTCTTTTTCCAATCCTGCTACGTGCTCGAGGTATTTAAAGGAGTAATCCATTAATCCACCATTACAACCAGCATTACCGTAAGATCCGGAACAATCCACAAGCTGCTGTTCGCTGAGAGAGACGAGTTTTCCAGTCTTTCTGAAAAGTTGGCCCTCTATGGCTCCAGTCTAAAAATACATATAAAAAAATATTTATATAATGGATGATTACAACTTACAACCATTATAAATAATACACATGACTGAACTTACACTGCTGAAAGCCCAACAAGATCCACAATGACCTTGGTTTTTCACAGGAGTGACTGCACCAGATTGTCTCCAATCAATAGATTTTGCGATTTCGACGTTTGCGGGAGGAAGGAATGTGAAGCTGGGTACTTCCCTCATCTCTCCTGTTCTGTTGAATCCCAACTGGGTTACTTCTTCTGGCAGCTGTAAATGAAAGAGTTAGATAAAACCTGATTTAGAATAGACCTGCGTTTGACTAAAACATTTTCCAAATATTTTATATATATATTACCATATCTCCAAATTGGTTCATCACTAAATAGTAAGTTGACTGCCCAGCTTCGTATTTAGCGTTGTGTTCTTCGATTGTTTTTAGAGTCTCCGAAAAAATGGCCATCCTAAGCTGTTCTTCTTCAGCATTGTGATATGATTTTCCGTGCTGTCTCTATCGCATTAAAATATTTTTCTTATTATGTATTGCTTATTTATTTAATTGACTGTTCAAGGTATCAAATTTTTGCTTAGATACAAATTTGTAAGTTTTTATTTAGTTTTACTAACCTTGAATGAGGTCCACTGTTCCTTAATGGGCGTTGCAGCTGCAAACGCCACCATGGCGAGTAGTAGTATCACTTTCATCCTGTAATAAAATGATATTAAATTTTTTAAATAAATTTATATCATATCTATATATTTAATTTACTGATGCTGTTCACGTATAGTCTGGTAATTCCTGAAATTGTTACGGTTGGAATCATTAGTGTTGTTCAGTTTATATAATAATTATGATTAGAACTACGCCTTTACTATGGATAATTTTCATTCGTGAAACTATCAGATATAGTTTAGAATTAGATATTGTAAGAAATACATTAGCTCGAATATAAAATCCTTATACTTGTTTATATCGACGCCTTGTTTTAAAAATTATTCAGGACAAATAAAATGCATTCCTTATGATAAAACCAAAAAAAAAAAGGATAAATAGATATTTATTCAAACCACTCTAAAATCCCAATTATCAATGTAGGATCCAATAAATAAAGCAATATTAATAATATTTTATATATAATTCATTATAATAAATAAATTCTAAAATAATAACATTTATCTAGAAAACAGAATAACAAGTGTTTTAAAGCAGTAAAAAAGGACACTATAAATTATCTGTAACAATAAATAATTAATAAACGCCAGATCGAAGATAACACGAATCAGAGTTGACTGATATAAATAAAATTATACAATTAATCGTCAACTTAACTCAAAACAATATTGATCCCTCACCTAAATCGGCCTTAAACCCTCTTTTTTAATAGTATTTCACCAATTAAAATATCATAGGATAAATCGATCCACAAATAAAAAAATCCCCGTATATAAATTATACATACAAACTGACCTGTATTATCACTAAAACCTTTGATGATAGGATATTGATTTAAATTAAAATGCACACTGAAGCCTAGACATCCTCACGTTAATAACGAACAGCCATGCAAAATCAAGGTAATCTTAAAAAAATAATGTTTCATAATTATGAAGGATATGATTGTTAAGACAGAATTAAAGAAACAAGTGGTGTTGTGTCACATGCCGAAAATCTGTCACAAGACATGAAAATGATTTTAAGAATATCAAATGATAAAGATAAATAATATTTGTAAAGATTTATCAATTTAACTACATTTTTATCACAACTAAATAATTTTTTTTTCACTACTTTAATCAGAACTTTTTCATTAAACTCAAATCAAGGCGTATATATAAACTCAAGTGTTATATAAAATAATCAAATTACAATCACAAATAGCGATCAATATAAAATAAAAATAATTACAAATGTACTTCTAAATTTATCTATTCTTATAAATAATTATAGAAATCAATGAAAAGCTCTGAATTATTTTAAATAAATACAATTAAATTTAATTGATTTTGATACAAATAAAAGTTTCGTGCAATATAGAATGAATTTTGAAATGATATACTGATTAATCAACAAACAAAGAAGACAAGGGACGACGTCATTCTAAACAGGAAGAAAACCACTTAAGAGATAATTACGTAACACAGGATTGAAAATAATATTATTCGCAATAGTTAAAAATAATATATTTAATTCATTTTTTTTTGGTTCGATTTATTCGATAATTGCGATGATGATAAGTGAAAATAGCTTACTTCCTGTGATAGTAAATCCGAAAAGTGAAATTAAGAAATTTTATTCGAAGCAATAAATAAAAACAGTCAATAACATACTATAATACCCTAATGATTTGAACCATAACAATTTTATAAATTATCCAGGCCAAGACTTAATACTTAATAAATAAAAACGAAGTTAGATATGATATTGAATTAATTTACATATAGTATGATATAATATTACATATCATGTACAAACATGTATAGTTTATTTTTAAATTTTATTGTTATCTATTTTATTCAATAGGTAGGAGAATGATATTGGACATCGTGAGTTTGAGAAAAGCAATGGACACTCCTGAATTATTGAATTCAATTTAAAAGATCAACTAATATTATTTTATGATGTCCAAACGTTAAAATTTTACAACGATTTTACATCATGAAAGAAAAAAGTTATATATAATTTTTATATGATTCTTACCTGATATTCCTTAGAAGAGGCAGAAAGGTGTGTAACTAGGATGTTTCGATTTGGGCGTTTTATACCTGACCGGCTGCACTTAAGTTCGAGAGCTTTCGCAAATCGATATTTGATCGATATCATGATAAATATTCTCTTGTTTGAATAATATAGATAATTTCATAAGTGGTAAATCGCCTCACATACTCATTCTGTAATGGACTTGACGCAGTTGCTCAAAATATTTATCAATTGTAATGGTTACTTCAATGGGCAATGTTTGAATTATTTGCCTCTAATAGTTTTATGTTGTTTTATTTTGTTTGTTTTGTTTTTCATATGTGCATATTTTTTGCAGTCATGTTCCACAGGTAAATAGGGATCAGTTTGAAGCTATAACAAAGAAGATAAATTTGGATGCTAGAACAAAGCAGATAAGTTTGAAAGCTATGTAATAGTGTTTTGTTTGAAAATTTTTAGTTAGTTCGGGAAGATATAACACATTTGATTATTTTATCATTGACATGGGAAGGGATATAGTTTTAATTCTTTTCAACTTCTATATTTCAAAATTAACATCCCCGAAGTATTAAAATGAACATAGCTGTCCAAAAAAATAAAAAATCTACTTCTTCTGCAGGAGTAAGATTTTACTTTATAACTTTCGTTCAACTAAAATAATGATTTATTACTTTATCAATTATGTATTTATGTTTTTGAAAGAACCATTATAATTTAGTATATATAATTAAATCTCGATTATCAACATGTATATTTTAAAAATCATTTATTCATTTTTTAAGTGTGTTGACTACTGTGGTAATTTACACTAAACATAAAAATTAATTCTGTACCTAGGAACAAAAAGGGCCGATGTCCAAAACGTTCAACTGTAAATGAACAGCTTGATAAGAAAATCAAAAAAGGATTTACTTCAATTGAAAAAAGGCCAATAACATCCAATTATTAATCAAATCCATGAAACTCAATACCATATTCTGTAAATATCAAAACATCTAGAGGAATGACTCCAGAAAAAATCTATTAATCATTTCTATCTCGTCACAAAAAAATTTATTTCCAAACAATTATAGATGTAAAGTAACATTTCCTTCCTAGTTACAAAGAAAAATAAATAAAAGGTGATTCCAATTATTGGACTAATCTTTTTTTTAATCATTAGTAATATGCTAAAAAAAAAATAGCTTACTTTACTTAATCGATTACTTTTTGAGTTATTCGGAATTTAATTTTCCCATCCCTCGTAACTATTTTTCCAGCTTCTTTTCGTTGAAGTATGTTATATAGATAAATTTAAAGGGCTCCGAGAAGACTTTAGCGAATTTTCATTGAAATAAGTAGATTCGTTTAGGCCCGAATAAGGAAATAAGTACAGTCTGTAGCAACGCAGGTTTTCCGGCCGCCATTTTGAAAGTAAAAGCCTGATAGTAATGTCGATGAAGCAGGATCATCTTTGGGTGACCTCTGATTTTAAATCCAAATTTGAAAAAAAAAATGGTCGAGTAGTTAAGGAGAAAATGCGAGGACGGCAGATGGCGTATTGCGTACGGTGTACGGCAGAAGGCAGACGCCGGACGCCGTACGAACAAAAAAAATTTTATTCGTTTTTCGAATTCTGCGTACCCTGAAACGTAAAACCTCAAATTTTGAGAGGGTTTTTTTTTTTTAATTTTTTGGTCGATCACAATGGTTCATTATTGGGAATAATAAGCCCATACCCACCAAAATGTGAATATTATAATTTCAGTACAACGATTAGTCACATTTTCCAATAATACCTTTGTTTTATCGAAATCCCCAATTTTTTGGGCTTAATGTCTGGATCATCAACAATTCTTAGAGATTTTGTAACTGTAGAATCGGTCCTTAAATTTTAAAATTTAAATTATACCATAAATACGACATACAATCGACAATAGACTGCAGGAACGAGAGGTTATATTTCTTAAAATGAAAAATTAAATAAAATAAATAGGAAAACAAATTATCTAATTGATTAGCTATAAAGTTTTAAGGCCAGGAAAAAAAAGAACTTGCCCAGGAGTATTTATTATCTTTAAAAATGATGATGCATGCCTCTTGGTTCCCAAAGAAATTGTATTGCTCTCCTCTTCCTAAAAACAATACTAATGAAAGTAGAATTTTAAAAATGGTGTTTTAGTTTCTCCTTGCTGTGGGAATTTCATTAGAATGAATATTCAGATAAATATAGATTCCTCCGAAAATTCAAAAATATGTATTTCCCAAAAATTAAACCGCCTGTCTCAAAAATTTAGATGGTGCAACTTACGCAATGCAACTTTCTTCTAGTAAACCTCTACAACTGGCTAGAAATCGTTTCATTATTAATCCTTTGTTTACTTTTTGAGTAATTTACATATGAAATGCAGCTTTCTATTTTCTAACGAAGACATCTTAATCTAATAACACCTGTCTCTGAAACGAAATTATTTTTTCATCATTGAAAGCTAAACTTCGAGTTGATCCAACGGACGATCTACAATAAATAATATAATGCATGCCTATCCTGAACTTTTTATATATTTTTTTCATACTGACCTGATTTCTAGTCAGAGCCCGACACTATACCCCACTCGAACTCAACGGTACAATACCACTTCAAGTTTAATAATATTATAATTAAGAGATCTAGGTCATATATATAAAGGGGAACCCTAACAAAAAACCATGACCTAGGATCACAAAAGCCATGTTGAAGGAGGTCAGTGAACCCGAACACCTGTGACGATTGTAAATACAGAACCCACCGGTAGCTCTTGCGCAAGGCGGAAATCGCAGTCAAAGCTCCATTATCCAAGCACAAAGCTCAATGGCTCTTCTCAAGTCCTCGGCCAAGAAGGGGAGCTTCTGTTCCTGCATCCAGTGGGGTACCTCAAGGAGGTTAGTTTTATGATATGTCGGATTTATCATCGGTTTAATGCAAAAAGAATATTGTGCAATAACTGAAAATATAGTCGATATATAAAATGTTAGTGTCATTTTGATCCACTCTATGATTTAAAAAAAATGTATTCCCATATTTCCTATTGATATGAAATCAGTGTCGTCAGGTCTAATTACAATGACTGGCACGAATGAAATAAGAACTATTCAAATATGAAAAATAAATCTTTTGATGGAGTTTGATAAGATTAAATTTTAATTCTCTGTGTATTATATATATATATATATATATTCTATACGCCAATCGATTCGTGGCTTATATGTGGTTCCAATACCTTGCGTACGTTTAAATCCCGCCTATTTAAGCACTTCCTATTCATGCAGTTCCCAAACAACTATAAATATGTATATATAATTTTTTTTTATGTCGTATTTTTATCATATCATTATTAATTTGCTATCATAAGAAGTTACGCTATGATTTCTCATTACTTCTGTTAGTATATTATATATATATATATTTTTTTTTTTTTATACTACTCTGCAGCTGTGAAATCCTCCATTCTGTCCAACTCTACCTTTCAAAACTGAATTTTCACAGAGAAAATAATTGGAGTGAATTATTGCTATTAATTACTAATTCCCTGCCTGATTGTATATATTGTATATAGGTATGACTGTATTTTTAATGTTTTTAATTTACTTATATTTAGGTTATTTTATTTTTTTATTGTATATAGTTTTTATTTATTATTATTTATTTATTATTTTACTTTTTTTAATATTGTTTCTTTTTTGTATATACGGTGTGAATTTGTTCATTTATCAATATAATTATTGTCTCTGTGACAGAATATTATATGTCTAAATAAATAAATAAATTTGATCTAACTAAACATTAAAAAAAAAAAAAAATTACTAATACTTGTACTCGTGGATATGGTTGTATTAATAATTCCAATGGAGCCTCTTTTTTTTTTTTTTTTTTTTTTCCTATACTTATAACAATCTGTCACGTGGACAATACATCATAATAATACATGAACCTATTCACACCATATATACAGAAAATATAAAATTAACAAAAGTAAAATAATAATCAAAAACTATGTAAAATAAAAAAATTAAAGATAAAATAAGTAAATTAAAAAAACATAAAAACACAGTTATACCTCTATACAATATATACAATTAGGCAGGAAATCCTCAAGCCAGGCTTCTCCCTCCAACTATAAAAGGAAAAGCAGGTCTCTAAGAGATCCCTGAGCTACTCTCTCAACCCCGTCACTGGTGCTAAAGCCAGTGGAGTAATTTTTTTTAAAGTAGGTTTTTGATATATTTTTTTAATAAATTTGTACATTTTGATATTGCTATTTGATTAACGTAACTTCTTTCTTATAGAACATAATTACAGATGTTTCTGGTAATTTTGCTAATGCCAACTTGATTCTGCAAAAAAAATATTGCACCATTTTAAATTTACAAGGGTCTGTCGAAGAACCATGTCCAGGAAATATTCGATGGAATTTTCAGGTGATTGACGTAATGCATAGTTCATTTATATTTAAATGAACAGTTTCTCAAAAAAAAAAAAAAAAATCTACCTTAACTTTATAAAATAAAACATTTCAATTTCACGAGATATCACTAAGTTTAAGTATAAAATATATGAAATTATAATAAAAAATTATAATTTTTTTATCTCTCTTTCTCGCCTCTACCCTCAAGGGTCAATGGCATTTTACTGTGATTTATATTCTTCTGTAAATTCTATTAACTTCAAAAATTCAAACAAAGTATTGACTGTTTCTTCAGTGTCTTGAAGGATTTCTTTTAATGTTCTGGCTAAGCCTGTTTTTTGTCTACAACTTTCAAATTTAGGAAATTCTTCCAATAAGTGTTTTACTGTTTGTGGAACGGTATTACAGTTTTCATATGTGGGCGCTTCAAGACCTTTCAGAAGGTAGCCATGTGTAAACTGGCAGTGTCCTATCCTTAATCGGCAAAGCATAACTTCTCTCCTTGAACTTCTGTAGCTTGTGAGCCATTTGTCGCAATTATTTTTTATTTCTCTCATTTTGCATTCTTTCATTTCATATAACTTTTTCCATTCTGTTTGTAGTCTTGTTTTTGCGTGGTGTAGCCAGTCTTCTAAGATAACTTTCCTTAGTCTTATCTCTGCCGTTTCTTCTTCTCTCCTTGCTAAATGGGCTGCTTGGTCAGCTTTTTCATTTCCCGGAATAACGCAGTGGGCTGGCACCCAAACGAACACTATTGACATGACCATACATTTAACATTTCTTTAATAATAGAATTAGTTGGAGATGGGTTGTCGATAGCGGCTAACACACTCCACGAATCAGTTACAACGATTTCATATTTATATATTTCATATATTGCTATAGCTGCAGGGTGCTATTGCATGCAACCCTCTGAATAGCTCACCATCCAAACAGATACCGGTTAACAAGAACAAGAACCTTGCGGAAGACACCATTGGCGGAGACAGGCAGCTGGGCCGGGGGCATTGGGGCCCACCGGAGCGAGTGTTTGCCCATGCCCGCCCCGGGGCACTCACATGTATTATTCAATGTTTGCCTTCATTAGCCTCCGCCCATCGGCCATTATTGTATCTATACCCAGATATTGCTTGCAGTTATTTAAATTTGGTCAAACATGTTTGTATACAGTCGTTAAAAGGGGTGAGAAAAGGATATGTTCAAATACTCTTATAAACAATAACCTTTCGTTTTTTTTCCCACCTCATTCGTATAGAAATGGTACTTAGAATTTTTAAAAAATTATATTTTAATAAAAAAGTTGAATATACTATACCGTCTATTTGAATATATAAATGTTATTATGTAAAGAAAAAAAAAACCATAGCCCCCGTATTCTTATGCGACTATGATGATATACAGTACAAAACCCAAATAATATGCATTAAAATCCTTTTCCAATCAATATTTAATCGTCATGATAAATATTCTCGTTTTAAAATATTTAAGATAATGGTATAAGTGGTAAGATAATTGCCTCGTGTATTCAGCCGTTATTACGAGAGTGACGCAGTTACACAAAATATTCGATAGTTGAAATATTTACTGCAATGGGAATCCCAGGATTTATACGAGTGTGTGTGTATAACATTTCTATTCCTTGATAAAACTTAAACTATCCTTTTTTTTTTTTTTACTTTTAGGCTTCAGCCACAAGGGTCATTATTGCCTTATTTTCATTGAGAATTAGATTGTATTTTAAAGTTTAGAACATTTCAGAAACGAAAATAATTTATACAATTTCATTCGTATCGTCCTGTATAATGAAATGTAGATCGTTTATCAAGTCACAAGATAGTCTAAATGTTTCGTAAGCTTTGCGTTCAGTTAAAATGTGTTTTACTGTCAGAGGAGTCCCACAGATTTGGCATATTGGCGAAGAATCACGGACCAAGAGCGTGTATGACCTATACGCAGGCGCGTAAGAATTACTTCCTCTCTGCGGTTATTCCTATTTGACGATGCCCAACGTCACACTTTACCTCTCTCAATTTATTCTCTGTTACATTCGATCGTATCTGTTCCCATTTTATCTTCATTTTCTGTTTAATGACGGTTATAAAACCCTCTAAAAGTACTCTCCGATAAGGCATTCCAGCAGTAATGGCTTTTTTGGCAGCTCGATCAGCCAGTTCATTACCGGCTATTCCGCAATGCCCAGGGACCCAGACAAAAAACTCTTCCTTGAACTACGCTTATATGTCTACGAAAAGTTTTGAACTAAAAATGAAATTGGAAGGAAGAAAAACAAATTAAATAAAAATTACTTAATTATTTTCATAAACCAAATAAAACTAAACATAAATTAATCGTTAAAAACAAAATATGAAACAATTTTTTACAAAACTAAAATAACAAAGAAATACGAACTTCCATTAATAACAAACAGCAATAAATAGTTAATCCTTTCTGTCAACAGAATGTCACTCCAATTTCAAAATTTTCAGGTAATAGAATTTTAGGCAAACAGTGAATAAGTTGATTCCAGAGAAGGTGATTCCGACGTTGAAATATAGAACTGCGAATAAAGGTATAAATTTATATATTTCCAAAACATTACAAAATTAATAATCAAAAATGTTGAAATTGGAGTTAGTCATTCTGTAAACTGAAAGGCTTAATTTTATTTAAAAAAGGAAAAATAATTGACAATATTAAAAAATAAAACTCTAACGCTAATGAAATTGTAAAAAGTAAATCGAGTAGTTAGCGATATATTCGATATATACGCGTCATATACTACAAAGCCTGATTATTACCTTTTAGATAAACAAGATGAAGCTGGAATATTAAAAATAGATAAAATGTGAATATTATAAATATTATTGATGTAGAGTATAAATATTATTGCACGAGAAAGGTCAAGTACGGCCAATATCGCAAAACAGTTTGAAATCGGGAAAGCTTGAGTAGCTGGCACATTAAGACATAGCTATTTTTTTTTTTTTTTTTTAAATATAAAAGCATGTAAGTTAATAAGAAAAAATTATTCTCTATTAGAAGGCCGCGCGATAGACAAAAACGTTTTTGAATTGATCTGCCGAGTCTGCCGACAAATTATATCAATAATATCTGGCTCATAATATATGTAAGTAAGGGATAGTATTGCTCTTCGAGAAAGAAGTTTTAAGATCTAGGATGTAGTTAGGTCATGTCCAAGAACTTTGCAGGAGGGTAATTTTTTAATGATGTTGGATATTTCTGTGGGATAAAATGCTTTAGATGAAAAGGACACTTGGAGAGGAATATCTAGTTCTGCTCCAATACAATTGATGTGAGTCGAATTAAGGATATCGGGATGTGCGTTAAAAGTTTGGAAGAGATGTTGACCAAATATTTGTTTTTTCTCTTATTCGGATTTGGACCGGGTTTGGAAATCAGTAAGTAGTGGGTGATTAAAGTCTTTGAACTTGAGAAGTTTTTTGGTGGTTATCCATATTAATTGGTCTGTGGTTGTAAGATTTTCAGTTTGGTTAAGGAATTTTTTGAGTTTTCTAATTTCTGCTTTTAGTTTGTTAGTCAACTCGGTGTAGTATGTTTTATCTGAAGGATATCTAGCCCTGTGCCACTTCGATCTTGCAATGCATTTTTCCCTTAATAAGATTCAAATATGCTGTGGCGAGTTAATATGTCGTGAGTTATTGCTTTTATTGACAGAAGTGTTATCATTTGTAGTGGTTGCTATAGATGTGGTAAGTTTTTATATGGCTTTATCAATATCTTGTTTTGTCTTAAGCGAAATTTTTAAGTCCAGTTTATTTTCCAGATCATCACGAAATTTGTCCCAGTCTACTCGTAATCAAGTTAGGAGCTGAGTTTGAATGTGGGCTTAGGAGCAAGTTTTTATAGTTATGTTGGCCAATAAGTAGGACTCATGGGCGAACGAATGGAATAATTGTTGGAAGAAGAAACTCGTGAAAGGGTATTTCCACGGGAGTTGGATGTTCGACAATCCCATCGTTGGTGTAATTACAAATCTAACGCAGCTGTTCATTTGTCTTTACAGAATATCACGAAGCTCCACCGAGAGGTCATCACCATACAGCTGTAGTCAAAGTGGGGGAAGATGAGAGAGGAAAGGATGTCTTTTCGTTGAGGTAGGAGATGGTGGAAGCGATGGAATAGTTCGAGGGTAGAAATTATCCGTCGTGAGATATGAGAAATATGGTGATTCCAGGAGAGGGTTTGATCAATAAAAAATCCTTTCTTTACTAGACTAAAAACATTGCTCGAAGGTCTTGAGTGAATAAATTTTGTAAATATTATATAAAAGCATGTGTGAATTTAAGTAGTTATTTTGATTGCTTTAGTTTCTTTTTTTTTTTAGTTTAGTTTATATATATATATATATATATACTTTTAATATTATTATTTTGATGTTTATTTATTTTTGTTTATTGTACATAGTGTGAATGAGCTATTCTTTATCACTGCTATTATTGTCCTTAAATGTGGTAGATTGTAATATATCTCAATAAAGAATTTTAGTTTAAAAAAAAATATATATATGTATCTAGAACCCACTCAACATAAGCTTTTTTTCATATTTTATTTTTCCAAGTCATTAACTATTTTTTCTCTTTTAAAAGAGTTCAGTTATCTCAGCGATGCGATTATTAATTGTGGATGGGATGGTAAGTGATGTGTTGACATTCTACCCACTAGTGTCAGGACAATAACTTCCTTCATCAATTCACGATGCATCACGCGGCGCTCGAAGTACATGATCCTTTGGACACTATCGGCCGACACACGTGCTCACGTACCCTCCCTATTAAGGTCACCTAACGGCCGAAACGTTAGTCTTTATCTTTAACGGCGATGTTAGCGACGGCCCATCGAGTTTAATCTAGGCGTTGACGGTTTATAAATGACCTCTGGTCAGCGCGGAATCCAATCTCCTGACGAGGGTCCCCCAGGATTATAAAACAAAGGGACACCGCCCGCGGCCAGATTGACCAAGAGAATTTAATGGGCCCCTGAATTGTTAATAGGCTATTAGCAGAGTCTCAAAAGCCAACTTGATTAAAAGACTCGGATCTGCATGAATTATTCTAGCTGGAACCATCTGGATCGGCTTTGGTTTAATTGAATGTAAGGCCGGAGGTGGACACGGTTGAATCATTTACTCCAGCCTTCGGCAATGTCAACAGGGGAGTCCTCTAGTCTAGTGTGTGTGGCCAATATGATGAAGAACCGTCATGAGGTGTCCAAACCAAGTATAGACAAAATATATTGGGGTCAGGAAATATTTGTTTATTATTTTAATAAATAATGAAGATGAAATATCAAAACAAAACAGTTTTGATCCAAATAAAATATGAAGAATAACAGAATTATTTATTCTTAATCTTTAAAAAAAATATGCTCTATTCAGTACTATAAACGTTGAGACTGAAATTACATAGTCCTCAAGATAATGAGTAGTAAAAGATTACATGTACAACATATGAGGAGTGTAATCACTACATTTCAAGTATAAACAGAATAGAATTGACCCCAAATTTGTCTATAGCCCTTAATAATGACAATGAAACTTCAGTCGCATTGGTATTTGAATTTATAAAAACACAGAAACTCCTTTCTAAACTATAGCACTTTTACCGTATTATTATTTTTAAGAACTACCATTTCTACTTGTTATTTAATGTCATTCTGTAATTTGATAACTTTTGTATAGTTTTTTTTCAATATTATAGTCTAAATTTTTTTACGAACTTATAGTTGAAAAAAAAAACCGTATTCGTTGATGACCTGTGGGTTTTACTCCTGTAAACAGCAACAAAAATACAAACATGTCAATATATCCTTTTCATAGTGGATGAACGCTTGCCCATTTTACCCCAATTATTTTTGTGTTTGACTGCTTATTTTTAGCGTCAAAATGTCATTGCTGTTCTAAAATAAAAGATTTGACATTTTCTTAGCGGCTAAAATTAATTTGCCGTCCTTTCGTAAAGGTTTTTTGTTTAAAGCACTGCTAGATTTACTAGTGTTGCCCAAATGCGAGACCGAGACGAGTCTTGGTCTTACAAACTCAGTCTTGCTCATGGTCTTGGTCTTAAGCAAGTCTTGCAGTTACTTTTTACTTTATTACTATAGAGATATTAGTGTAATTTTTTAGATATGAGAAACCTAACTAAGCCCGAATGAAAAATCTGAGGAGCTAAATTCTAATGTATAGTTTGGTTATACGAATTATTAACATATAGTAACTAATATTGTCAAGTATTAGTAACTATTTCGCCTTAATTTTTATTCAAAAAATCGATTTTTTTACCAGTCCTGGTCTTGGTCTTGCAACAGTTAGGCGGCCTTGCTCTTGGTCTTGCCAAGTGCAAGACTAAGACCGATTTAGGAGCAACACTAATATTTACCAAGTGTAATATGTTTTATATAATAATTATATACAATTATAATTTAGAGTGTATAATTTACAGTATTTTTTAATCTTCTTGAAGGGATTTTATGAGTTATTTAAAGAGTTTTAATTTTTTAGATTATCTTTAAAAGGTTAGTAGTCTATTAAAACTTTGTGAACAAATTATTTGAAGCATTTGGATTGCTGGTATGAAGTATACATTAGCTAAATATGGTATTGGTTTTAAATGAAGTTATGAACAAAGTTAGGAGGAAACTAAAAAAAAATTCGTATCTTGTATCTTACTGCTCAATTTTATGAATGTGATGACGGATACTCCATATCTAAGACGACTGTGTTCATTCATAAGCGTTACTAAAAAATATCATCTATATATAAACGTGATACGCTTCACTCTTTGCTAATAATAGGTGGAATAAATGACATCGCGAATAATAAAGGAATATGTTTTATATATTCGGAAATGTCCAATAAAGTTTGTATTTAGGTTGTAAACAGAGAGTTTCTCTTCGAAGTACTTGAGCATGATTGTATTTTTCTCAATTATGGTGTCTAATAAAACCCTGTTTACTTCACAATAATGAATAATACAATTAATACTGAAAAATCATCTATTTTAGTAGTCGTCGTTTAATAATACTAATTAGTGCTGAGAGCAATTCTTCCGCCATTGTGGACAACCATAGCCGATCAAGATAGCAACAACCCCGCATCTGGACAAATCCAATCTGGACCCCCCGCTCTATTGTATTTTATTTTCTAGTGTCGATCTGTCTGATCTGTGACAGGGAGAAGACACCTACGCACCGGACAGCAATGACGTCATGATAGATGGGGTCACGTGGCTGGACAATGACGCAATCATCGCTGATTACAGCACGCGCCGCTGTCCAATATCTGAAGTCCTGGATGCTCCAGAAGTGGTGGAGTATCATGTTCTCG
Organism: Nezara viridula; assembly: GCA_928085145.1. Classification (NCBI taxonomy): domain Eukaryota; kingdom Metazoa; phylum Arthropoda; class Insecta; order Hemiptera; family Pentatomidae; genus Nezara; species Nezara viridula. The sequence continues at coordinate 211,239,124 of OV725077.1, forward strand.
GTGGTATTCTTCCTGAATTTGGAGGGCACAGTTATAGTGTTATTAATTAACCTCTATATAAAGTATGTTAGTCTGCAGAAGAGAGAGCTTAAGAAACGTTTTGTTTTGTATTAACATTTGGAGAGGAGATATTTTGTAATATAATTTAATTTTAAAATATATAATAACAAAAGCGAAATACCTATATAATTTAGTAGATTTTAGCTGTTGTATTAGATTTAATTGTATTACAGTGAAACCTTTAAACATCTGACAGCTAATTTTTCCATTGCAGAAGGGGTGACCACTGAGAAAGTTTATACAAAAAAATTTAATAAATTAAGTTGTTTGAGTTCCAGGCATTTATACGCACCTAGTATTAAAATTTATTATATCGTCCATTCAAAATGCTAATCATAATTATGAAAAATTTTCAATCCTGCACACTAGCGATTGTAATTGTGATTAAATATTTTTAAAAAGCAAATACAAAATCTTCAAACATTCATTCAAAAACATATTAGTATGTACATAAAATTTCCTAGTTGCTTAGGCTGAACTGATGGTGATATTAGAATGATAATTTTCATATTCGATTGTTAACATTTGTATCAACGATATTTCCATAGAAAAAATTCTATACAAAATTTATTTTTTTCTTTTTTTTTTTTTAATGCTTACTGTAAAACATACTGTCACAATAATACATTGGTTATAACAATGGAAAGTGTAAATTCAAACCATATTTACAGAAAATATAAATAAATAAAATTAAATAGAAAAAAAGTAACAACAAATAATAATCAAACACAATATACAATAAATAAAATATAAATTAATTCAATGATAAGTAATGTAAAATAACACAGACACAACTTAAAACAATACTTATAATAACGGAATTTCGAACTCTCGCTTGTCCCTCCACCTATTGAAAGAACATCAGGACTTCAGGAGATCCCTTCGCTACTCTTCCAACCGTGTCACTCATATTAAAGCCAGTGGTGATTGGGCGAATGCGCTATAGCCACTTATATCCATATACAAACATATTTTTTTTTAAATGTTAAAACATATTTATTGAGAGATATTTCAATAATAGTGTTCAGAGAGCACATTCACACTCCATACAAACATTTTTAAAAACACAAAATTAAATTTGCGAACAAAATGTATAAACAATGAGGATATTTGCGTAAATAATTTTAAAAGATGATGATTCAAACTCTTTTATAACAACGATTAAATTATATAACTTTTTCTTTGAATTCGATTTTTTACATTCATTTACGTATATATGAAATATATACGATAGTAAGAGACAGTATTGCGATCGTGTACATTTTCCAATGTGAGTTTTCAAAGGAAATACATGTTTTAAGGTCTTCTGAGTCCAAATAAAGTACCGCAAAATGGTCTCTGTGTATGTGCGTGTGTTTGTGACGAGTCTAGCTCAAAAATGAAAAGTCGTATGAAAGTGAAATCGCGCATTTGAGGTATGTATTTTACAATCCGTATATACCTCAGATGTTACAGAAACTGTTTCGTCAAAATCGGATAGCCGGAACACTTTATATTAACACTTTATATTAATGGTGAAACACATTTTTACAATTTTCTCAAAAACGGCTTTAATGATTGATTAAACTCGGAGTGTCATTGTTATTATTAAGTGGTCTTTAATATCATTTGGGTCTTATCCCCATTGTCACTTTACAGGACTTGAATGCCCAAAGTTCATATACGTCTTCCTCTAGAGTACCTTTAATATGGTTTATTTTAAGTTTTACTGACCGTAACTATAAAAAATGGCTAAATATGAAGTTTGAAAGCATATGATAATTGGAAACAGGGAAAAAAAAGAAAAATGCTTATTTAGGTTGAAAATGAATCTCCGGAAATAACAGTATAATATGTACATATGAAGGTATACGTATAATATATCGTTAGAAAGCGGAGATTTTTAGAAAAAGTAATATCCAATAAATAAATTTGTAGAAATTTACGGAGAATGACGAATAAAATGTAAATAATAATTTCTGTAAACCAACATTATTTATTTTAAATCACCTATTTTCAAAGATTTTTTTTTTTAGTGTTCAGAGATCACATTCACAATCTGCTCATGTACATTATATAGTCAAAATCACATCACACTTATGACAGAAATAAAATAACTATCGAAAAATATAATAAATAAGAATAAAATAAATAAATAAAAAGAACACATACATAACTATATACAATATTTACAATCTGGCGATAGAACTCCAAACCAGATTTGTCCCTCCAACTGTGGAGGGAAAAGCATGACTCCAGGAGATCTCTGCACTTCTCTCAACCGCGTCACTGGGGCCAAACCCAGTGGAGATTGAGCAAGAATGCTCAACGAAATTAAATGAAATTGTCTTACTAAATTTAAATTTAAAAGTTTTTTTTAAGTTAAAAAAATTATTTAAAATCCTCTTAATCAAGAAGATCCCATTGTTTAAATTAGTGTTTCATTTCTCTTGTGTGAAAGAAGTATTTTTGTGTACAGTGTTTAATAATATTTTTAATTTATAGATTTGAACCTGACAACCGGTTTAATTATTTTAAACATAATTAAATGTATCTGAATGAATTGTCCATAAGGAGGGATGTCATACGGGTGACTGTTTTATTTTTTCGGTTGAATTCTGTTTTTCATTTTATTTTAATTTGAAATTACAGTTTTAATTTATTTGATTCCAGATGTATGTAATTTCACTTTTTTTTTTTCAATTTGGCTGACTGATCAATAACAAAAACTAACCATTATAAAAACTAAGATGATGTATTATAAACGGAATTTAAATTAATACATGCCAAAGGTGAGATGTAACCTTGTTTATCAATAGAGGCCGCATTTAGACTAGACATTGGTAAAGAAGACCTCGGTATTTTTATCTTTTTAATCGTAGATATAAATTTCGTTTTTCTATTGCCGTAATCTATATCGATTATATAATTAAATATTAATTAATACCAATGATGACGGGCACATGGAGGCCGTACGAAAACTCTGCACAAATACTATTGAAGGCCGCCACGTTCTCCACCAGTAATGATATTTACTCTTGTAGGAAGTAATATATATTTTGTGATCTAATATCTAATTTCTTATCACATTGTTGACCGGTGACGAATCAATTCGTCTCTTCATGCCCAGACGTTCTTGACCGACGACGAGTTATCATTACAAAATATTAGACGGTGATATTACATAGTTTCTGTTTAAAGTTTCCGGTCAATAAAGTGTTATTATATGGTTCGATAACAAGGATCAAGTTTTTATATATGTATTGAATGAAGATATTTTTTTAGATTTAATGTTTTTTCGGGAGGGAGAATGGAAATAAAGAGGCTGTGGCCATAGAGGTACCTTTTAGCAAGTGGATCGAGAGATCAAAAATTTGGTTTTTTTAAGCTAGGCACTATGAATTTATAGTAATCTGTTTTTAACAAAGCTATGTTCGTTTTGCTTTGTTATTTTGAAAGGTTAGTTGAAGCCCTTCCTGGCAAAGCCTTATAGTAGGATCTGCTAGTGTTGTATGTACTGATCAACATGTGTGGCTATGTATTTATGAGGTTCTTCAAAAAGTTTATATTGTGAAACCAAATATCACACGCTGACTCCCAGGCCATCTGGATATTTGTTATTTGAATTCAGGAAATTGTGATCATCAGTGTCTCTAAACAATATTTCTACTACTACATAGATACATTGATTTCCAAAGGTTACTGAATTGGCTTAATACTAATAATTCCTAATCATTTTGAGCAGAGGTCTCCAACCGTTTTTCAATAGCTGGCACATTTACAGGTTTTGTCATGTGGCGTGTTATAGGTATAGCATTTTAAAATGAAGATGTAAAAGGTACCAATAAAAAGAAATATATACTTATAATTATCTTTATTGTTTTGAAACTGATGAAATATATTTCTATAGAAAAGGCAAAAATACCAAACGGAATCTCAACATTTTTATAAAGTTTTCTTATGTTATTGGTGATAAATATTCAGGACGCAGCCATTATAAAGATTTTATTGGTGCCGATGTTCCAACCCAAACATGTAGGTCATCATCAGGGCCTGTTTCGACTACTGAAGGTATTCAACCACTCTTGAATTAAGTAATTGAGGACGTCCCGATGATGACCCACATGTTTGGGTTGAAACGTCGGCACCAATAAAAACTTTATAATGACTGCGTCCTGAATATTTATCATCCATGGTATGCAGAACAGTCGATAAACCTCCTTCACTTTTTTTTTTTATGTTAGATTAACAAATTTGAAAATTATAATTATAAATCAATTGAAAGCGATATGGTTTATAACTGCGTATAAAATAATTTTAATGCAGTGTTACCAACGTTGTCTTTAATTTTTTTAACTATCAAAAATAGATAAAACAAACAATAATTATGATATTATATCAATAAATAAATTATTATTTTTGAATAATTCACTCATAGTTTTGAATTTTATATCTATAAAATGTACTTAAAATTTAATAAAATTAGACATATTTAAAACAAAAATGGTAAAACAATTAAATTGAAAACCCGTTTTTCTGCAGCATGGCACGTAAAACAATAATGATGTTTGAAAAAAAAAAAAATTTTTTATAGTAATCGCTCATGCTTAAAAATAATCATCAGATATTTTAAAAATAGATACTCAACATTTTATTGAAAACTTATCGATCTGCAGCGAGTTTTAAACAGTATTACTGTCGCCAAGGTGATTGCCGATATAGGTTATATTAAACGTAGGCGGGCACAAGCTTGCTTTAGATTGGGATCCATGATTGAGAGGTATTTAATACTAAATAGAAGGTTTTAATTTTGTTTGATTTTCAAATATAATTGTTGATGATGATGTATAAAATTACACAGTGTCCGTGCTTTAAAAGCTTACCGATCCCAGTTGAGATATATCTATTTAGTATTTTTTTGTAAACTTTCGAAAGACTTCTAACAGAGTCAATATTACTTTCTCTCAGACCTTACCACCTCTCCTTTCTGCGTACATTTGCTCCTGTCTTGAAGTCGATAGCAATTAATTAACTTTCCTCTCGGCGGTGAGTTAGGATCTGGTCGGGACCCCAGTTCCCACATCGGTAAGGCATTGATATGCTAAGGATCTCCGCGGTGGTTTAGGCTTTAATGAGCCGAACACTGCCGACAATAGCAATCATCATAAACCGATCCTTCAACTACTAATTCTCGGGGATGATCATTTTTGTTAATTTGGCGATTCGGATCTGAGAGTCCTCCAAACGGTATGCTAATGATGGATATGAATAGTCGAGACCGTTGTGACTGCATATTTATTTGGATTTCAACTAGTAGCAACGGGTAGAAGAAATTTAAATAACAATATACATGTTATTGAATATTGTATAAAAGACCATGTATTGGGTTAGCATATAAGTCCTTTCGGTTTATCTGTTTATTTTTATGACACTATGAAACACTTCTTATCTGATGAATTTATCCCTAAGGTGAATTGTTTATCCTGTTTACAAAATGTCAACAACTATATTTGTTAACTCTTGTTGAAACTAGCTTAGTATTTTGTTTGCTATTGCACTGCGAATATGGAAGAAAATATCGTTCATTATCGCCATATTTAGTTGTATTATTTTTAAAAAGATAAGGCAAGGTACTGCAGAAGCTCATGGAAAAATTTGCAGTGTTTGTGGGGGTGATGCCTTAACCGAACGCATCTGTTAAAATCGGTTGCCAAATTCCATTCAGGAAATTTTGACATCAATGATGCTTAATGATGTTTCTGGTCGCCCATATGAAATTGAAACGACACCTTGTCCATTTTTCATTAAATAATTTAGTGACGAAGAAACAAATTTTAGTAGATCAATTTTATGAAAAATTGTGTTTCTGGACAAATACGAAAATGCAACATAGAGCATGCGAAGTTGCGACTCCCTTATCTCCGGGGTACAGATTTAGGAACAAAGAAACATATTTTATAAACAGCAAAGTTATGTGTGGAACATTGGCACTCTTGAACAAATTAAAAAATGAACATGGTGTTGTTTACTATTGGGTACAGACATGTTGGTATCCATCATTTTATTAGTTTAATTTTGATAATAATTAAGATGACCCAGAAAATAATAAATTGATTTTGTAAACATTTTACTAAAACTAAACCAAAGTAATTTTAATTTGATTTCTCTCACAATGTCATATATGAAGTTACTAAGTAGGTAGTTGTTAGTAGTTATCTTTGTTAAAATATTAAATTATTTAGATTTGAGCGCAATACCGAATGAAGCTGGGTTGACAGTTTCTTTTTTCCACTGTTAATGAAGTTTGAAATTATATTTTTGTCCTGGTTTTTCGCTGAAATATGTAATTGTTCTGTAATATTTGATTTTGAAATTGCTGGAGACCCAGCCCAAGACATGTTTGTTCCTGAAGTTGGACACACCCCTAATTGGATATTTGCTTTTCATGTGTGAGCAGATTTAATTGATTAAGAAGTAGAGGTTTCTCTCAAGTGTAGCCTCTTCGTGTTTGCTTTTAATTTGGCCTGGGAACGTGTCCTCTCGACAATGCCCAGTAAGTTTGCGCTGTTCTTAACCGGATATATCCTGGATCCGTTTATTTATATTTCATTTTGATTTTTATCTTTTTTTATGGGTTAATTAAATTACTGTGAATTATTTAGCAATTTATCTTTTTTTTATCTTTTTATGCTTAATAATGACAATAAAGTAATAGACAACTTACAATGTTACAGTGTGTTTCCAAAACAAGTCCTTAAATTGTGCTTGAATTAATCTTTCAAATAAAATTTTTTAGGCTGCAACAAAATAGTGACAGATAAGACAACTTCAATGCAGATCAAAGACTACACATCTCATCTCAACAGTTAAACAAGAGTGATTGAATAGAATTCATCCTTTCATGAATGGATTTGGTGAAAACTTGTTAACTGGAATTTCAGAGATGTAAGGATTTCTTTTGAATTTTCTAATAATAATTTTAGTTTCTTTTTTTTCAACTGTTGTCTTCAATAATTAATGTTATATATATAAATTTAAAGGCTGGTTTTAAAACTTTCCAGATCAGTAGTAAAGCACTAATAGTTTCTTCAAAATGTATGCAAGTTTTTGATTTCATGATATTTTACCTAAATTTCTTTAAATGTAAGCTTCAAAGCCAATTTTGTATGAGTTAATGTTGGTTATAATTTCTAAAAAACTGGAAATCGATGGTCTAAGATAAGTAGAAGTGAAGATGGCTGATTCATGCGACTAAATATGTACGTACGTTTTAGAACCACAAAAAGAAAAATGCTGTTTATGGATATATATGTGAGCCTCGTTAGTGTATCGTCAATGAATATAAAATCCAAGAAACTTGGATTGAACTATGTAATAAAAGGTAATTGTATTTAAGAACAATAAGAAATGTATATTCCAGCTATCAAGAAAAAATCTTCGCTACAACATTTAGGATCAGCTGTACGATTGGATTTCAAGCTTGAACTTGACTTGAACTCTAATTTTATTACCGACCTTTTATATATTTTTATTTATCTGCTTTTATTAATTTTTTGCCTTTATTTCGAATTTGGTATCATCTTTCTTTCTTTTCTGATATGCCTAAAATATTTTTCTCTTTGAAGTTAACATCATATGAATAATTTTAATTAATGACATTGGTTCATGGTTGTTCTCCATTATTCTCGAAGTTTCTCCGATATTACATTTTCCTTACTATCTTGAAATTTATATTATTGATCACATTTTGTTTTTTCCAATCCTTTCCAAGTTGTTACTGTTACATAAATCTGGTAAAAGATTAGGATCATCGTTGTTAATATTCTGACTTAGAAAAGAGAGATATGTGCCACTTTAAAAAATGTCTTGTAATGCTTTTGCTACCTTTAAACAAAAAAATGTATTTATTTAGTTTTACATATTTATTTTATTTTTAGAGTTAATTAATATTCTGTTTGTATGTAGTAAAGCATATTTATCTGACCGCATTTCATTAGGCATTTGTCAGATGTTTGACAATTTTTACATAAATATGTCTGTGAATGTGTATGTGTGTGTGTGTGTGTGCGTGTTTGTGTGTGTGTGTGTTTTATGCTATCTCTATTTATTACATTTATGTCATATCGGTATTTCGGGTTCTTCTGACCTCTTTTACAAACTCATAAAAAGTTTTTTCAAAGAAATTCAATAAACGTTTGTCACATTAAAGTTAAATAATTTTAGCTAGAACTTAAAACAAAACAAAAAAAATTGATCCTTAAATTTTGAGGGAGAGAGTTAAGTTTTTGAATTTTTCATTCGATGAAAAAGTGCTTTTATTTCGATGAAACGTTCTTCAATTTTTAGGAAATTTAAATACCTTTGAAACATCTAATCCCAATGACAAAAAAAAATTGTATACCTTTTTAGTTAACCGGAATCTAATTTTACTATCTCTCGTAAAAATTTTTTCCAGCTTATTTTCGTTGAAGTATATTATGTAGATAAAGGGCATCAAGAAGAAGACTTTAGCGAAGTTTCATTGAGATCGGTACATTCGTTTAGGCGCTACAGTCTATAGGAAAGGAGGTTTTTCGGTCGCCATCTTGAAAGAAAAAGGCGGATTGAAATGTCGATGAAGGGGGATTATCCTCGGGTGATCTGTAATTTTAAATCCAAATTTGAAAAAAATCGGAGAAGATGCACGGACGGTGGACGGACAAAAACATTTTTATTCTTTTTTCGAATTCCACACATCCTGAAACGTGAAACCTCAAATTTTGAGGGCGGAGAGATTTAATTTTTTGAATTTTTTGTTTGCTCACAATGGTTCATTATTGAAAACAATAAACCAAAATTCAAATCAAATGTATTTAAAGAAAGAAACCTTTGGAAATTGTCTACTAATGATAGTTGTTCATTATCAGTGGACAATGAAATATGCTAAGAGAAATAAAAGAGCACCTATATGCACCTTATTAAGCACCTTATTAAAACTTAAAACATTTTAAAAAATACAATAATGAAATTGCATTTGTAGAGACAGGCGCTTATGCTTAGTGGTTACTGCCGATGATGTAGATTTATTTTTATATTATCATTTGTGACGAACGGATTTGACAAGAGACTTGTACAAGATCATTAAATCCGCCCTCTACCCCGGATAAGACAGCCGACACAACTAATCACGGAGGACAGCATGCCCCGACTTCGTCGAGCAGATGCTAATTGAGACAGGAGTTATTAATATAGATACTGTTAAAGATGGATCAGGGGTTCGTGGGTCAAACAGAGAGCATTTGTCTCATTGTTATAAATAGTAGAATAGTGTTCTTAATTCGTCTATATGGATGGCATTGGTGAGGATAAAAAAAAACTGCCGTCACCCGTTATCTTGTTAAACAGGAATTGGGGAAGAAAAGGAGGGCCAGGAGTCAGCGATCACATCTCCTTGATTAGGAAGAAAAACAATGTTTACAAACATGAATAATACACTTATATTTAGCTATTAAAGTAGTACTTTTCAAGGGCACTCAATGTTCTTATATATGTCTTCAAGGAATATATGAGCCCTTACACTTACAATTTTTTTTATTATACTTCCAACGACGTTTCGAGCATGATTAGCTCATTATCAAGTGATCAAAAAAGATTTTTTATCTATTAGAATATGGATACGAGGAATATGGTTATCTTTGGTATTTCTTGTACTACAAATAGTTGTTCGATGAAATTATAATATATTGTAATGCATTTTATTTGATAAAAAAATTTTTTGATAACTTAATAATGATCTAATCATGCTCGAAACGTCGTTGGAACTAGAATTAAAAATTTGAAAGTATAAAAGTTTATATATTTCATGAAGACTACATATATAATGAATAATATATTATTTCATATCTATTGAATGTTTTCCGCCTTTAACCTGTGCGCAATCGCTTTAAGTTAAATTTCATAAAATTAAAGCAATACGCAAAGAAAAAAGAAAAAGTTAAGCTGAGAATAAGCTTGTTAAAAACTAATTTGTAATAAGAAAATTTGATCTAAATTGTTTTAGATAGAAAAGTAATGGGAAAAGTTTGTTAGGATCAGTTTCGTTGTACTGAATTTATAGTTTAAAAAACGTCCGACTTTTTTTGTCTTTTAGTTATTCTTGGCCAAGAATCCAATAAAACTGATGCACTCTATATGGATTTAATACTTATTTGTTAATATAATATTTATGTAGTTAATTGTAAATTGGTACGGCTAACACATCAAGCAGTCAATTGATTGTCTGATATAACCAACCACACAAATCACACTAGCGGAATTGGACTCACTCTATGGTCGGTTACTCTTTCGGATCTAAATACTTTGTTTGTAACACAGGTTGTATAATTGTTTAACACAATAATTGTGTTGTTGAGGAAAAGACAATTCGTCACGGGAAGTGGCCAAGAATAGCGGTCGTAAACTGTAGACATGTGTGACACTAACGCAACAAGGATGTCAATAACCGTAGCTGTTTCACCTGTCCCGCTTCCTGTCCCTAAGTGAATATTTATCGGGACAGTTATCTCTAGTCCGGCGGATGGTCTAGTATGATGTCACATGCCGGTGTAGGCCCTGCCTGTGTACTATGATTGGTTACCTACCTGAGGGTCAACCCTTCCTCTGATTGGGCCGCTGATGAGGATATTGTCGTCTGATGAAGGCAATTAAGGTCGTTAGACCTGTGATTAAGTTATTTAAATTAACGAGCACGACTGAATTGGAGGGATTGTAATAGAAAAAAAGAATAGATGGAGATATATTTTTACATTCTATGCCTTGTTTGTAACTTGGAGATTGACAGCTCTGACCCACATTATACATCATAATAAAAAAAGTTTACAAGTTTTTATATTTGAAGACCATTAATGTTTAAACGAAAATTATGGCACTCTACTAATTAGATGTCAAGTAGACATTTCCTTTCCTTTACTTATAGAAAAGAATCGCAAGAATCTCGGCTATAGAGATAGAGTGACGACATGCACACAATGCTATGATTTCAAAGAGGAAAATATAAGTTTTTATTAATTTTAATTCATTAAATGTTACTTCATGACTTTTATATATTTTCTTTTCACGGTCGCTTCTCTACGAGCTTTAATATACATATATATATGAAATACTATACGAAATTTACATGTATGGAAAAACATTGCAACCTCATCGTGTAATTATCACCTATTAAAAATTTAATACTGTGAGTCCTTCCTTGTGCCGAGATCCGCACGTAACTTTCTACATCATATTTTCTATAAAAAATGTAATTTTTTTTCAGAAGAAGATTTATTAATTTCCTTCGTTGGCGCAAGTCCTCTCCACCAATTTATTTCAACTCCACAACACTTTCCCTCTCCGACACAGTTCGGTATCTTGGCTTCCTTCTAGACAAAAGCCTAACATGTAACCCACATACATTTAAAACAGGGGGATTCTCTTTCGCCTGTCCTGTTCAATTTGGCATTAGAACATGCCATTATGGAGGTAATGCGTACCGAGAAAGGGTTGGATCTGGGTGGGATAACATCCGTGCTGGGTTATGCGGATGATCTGGTACTGTTAAGCGAAGACCTTGAAACTATAAAACTAAATACGACAACGTTAATGAAAGCCGGTAAAGAACTAGGACTCGAAATAAACGTGGATAAAACAAAATATATGGTTAGCTGCAAAAATGGCAATACTACTGGTGATATCGATATAGATGGTAATATGTTTGAACAGGTAGATAAGTTTAGGTATCTAGGTTCTACGATAACTAGAAAAAACGAAATTGAAGAAGAAATTAAGGTTAGACTGAATTCGGGAAATTCTTGCTATTTTTCTGTGACAAAACTACTCAGTTCGCGCCTCTTGTCCCGGAACTTAAAAATTAGAATCTATAAAACAATTATCTTGCCTACAGTTCTTTATTGGTGCGAAACTTGACCACTTACATTAAGGGATGAGCAGCGTCTTAAGGTTTTTGAAAATAAAGTATTGCGTAGAATATTCGGACCGAAGAAGGATGAGTTAACCGGAGAGTTCAGACGGTTACACAACGCCGAATTGCGTGAACTGTATTCGGGTAATATAATTGAGGTAATTTCATCGCGGCGAATCAAATGGGCTTGTAAAGTTGTTGGACTTAATAACGAGAGAATTCCTAAAAGGTTAATATTTGCTTTGCCGAATGGTAAGCGTCCGAGGGGTAGAACGAGGCGAAGGTGGGAAGATTGCATTAAAGCCGATCTGAAGGGACTGGGTTTGGACGGCGAACGATGGAGGGAGGTGTGCAATAAGCGATTCGTGGTGTCGGCATCGAACCTTCGGGTTCGCTAAGCCTTTTTATTATTATTATTATTATTAGATATTGAGAGAGTCTGGTCATTAGAAGTATTCAGATGTATTAAATCCAATTGAATCTTGGCTGAGAAAATACAAATTTTACTCTCATGACAATTATCAGGAAAAATTTCAAGTTTTTAATTAATGAGTGCTTTTTATAGGTACTTCACATTTTGATACAAATGTTATAATTCATTCAAATTAACATATAATCATAATATTCATACAATTAATCACGATATTTAATATTTTTATTTTTTTTTTTATTTTAAAAGGTTTGGGCTTTATGGCCCACATAACCACCCAAAAAAGCACCTAGTTTATTTTCGCCCTGTTGAACCAACTATTATTTATGCGTAAATGACAAAACATCAGCTAACAAATACAATTTACTATTTAGGAAATTGGAAAATAGTTACAGTTGAATATAGAGGTACAATTAAATTAAAGTTAGAAAAACTAAAAGTTAAAGATTGAAACAAGATCAGGTAAAAAAAAAAAATTAAAATTAAAGGTTAATGATTACAAGAATAAAATATAAAATTACTATTAAAAGTTAAAAATACGAAAAGTATCACAAGTGAATCTTTTTTATTTATTTATTTTATTTAATTTATTTATTGGATATTACAACATTCTGTCACTTGGAAATTATGTTCAGTAAGGTAAGATCACATTCACACTATACGTTCAAAAAAATAATAAGAAATTAATAATAATAAAAAAATATATACAATAAACAAAATAAAATAACTTAAAAATAAGGAAATTAAAAAAGAAGAAAAAACTACAATAAAATTATAATAAAAGTTATAGGTACACTTTAAAAACTGAAAATTAATATTTAAAGAAGAAAAGTTAAATAGTACAATTCGAATGTTAAAAATTAAAGAATTTTTTTTTTTTTTTTTAGTTTCAATTAAAGTTAAACAAGAAAAGTTAAAAAAACAATTAAGGTTAAAATAAAAGTTAAATTTTACAAGAGTAAAACTTAATAGGCATATTTTCAATTTTTAGAGGAACAGTGTAAAAGGACAATTTAAACTTAAGTGTCAATTTAAAGTTAAGTCTTTTTAAAAATTACAAAAAGATTAGTTAACAAGTACAATTAAAGTAAAAAATACAAATTCAATGAGCTGCTAATAATGTTTAAATTACAATAAGTTTATAAATTAGTTAGTAAAATTATAAACTGATACATGTTTATTTATTATGAATTTATAAAAATATTATAAGTTTACTGGCTTTCAATTTAATTTCGTGATTAAATTTTGATATAGTAATTATATCAAATAATATTTGATATAATTTTCTGTTTGCAATAATACGAATCAATGTTTATATCTAACTTTAAACACCAATTAAACAGTTTCTAGATTACGTCATATCTCCTCAGCCATTCGATAATATATTCATGAGCCGAAAGATTTTCCGTTTGATTTGGTGCCAGTTGAAGAGCTCCCTCGCTAACCTTAATGGCGGTGGCAGGGCCACAATAAGAGACTCTCCCGTGACCTAATCAATCAGGAGTGTTGCCATTGTAGTCTTCTCTATGAAAGATAAATATTTAGCAGGTTATCAATTGCGAAAAGGGAGGGGGGTTTAGGGGAGGGCAAATTAGTATGAGCTTATAATTATCATAATAAATACTCGTCCAGAGGGGAACTCGACTCAGCAGCTGCCTCTAGCCCATAATAGATGTTAGTTAATTAATTAGCGGATATTAAATTGAGTGTCAAATGTCTACTGCGAATAATATATAATTATACTCGTATAAACAGTACTTCAAATACGGTGGGGCGCAAAGATAAATTCACGTGTATATTTTTTGTATGTAGTTATTTTATAGCACTTATCCTTCTCTCGACAAGGATATCCAAACTTCTTGCTAAAGACAGTTCAAAGAGAATTTTTAGTGATTACAGGTGCTACTGGAAATGTAACTAGGTTTACGTAATACCTGTCATACTACAGGTACGGTTATCAACATCCTTAATTAAGTTTAAAAATAGTTATATCTGCTGGTTACGAATAATAGAAATTAAATTAAATTTAAATGATCCAAAATACACGTAAATTAGTTTATGTAAAATTATATCTGCTGACTGCGAATAATAAAAATAAAATAAATACAACATGAATAGATAAAAATTTACGATACAAAAAAATAAAAAATAAAAACGGAGGGTAACTGCGTGAGAGATAAGCTTCAGAGATTTTTAAAGGTTCCTTCTTCAGAGAGAAAACATATGACTTTAATGAAGAATTTTTTATCATTTCACAAAGCAAATACTCTGGTATTCCCCTAATGTTTAACTCTCTGATTTAAAAGAAGCAACTCTCAAAGATATGGACCACTGTCATTCTCTCTCCATACCACAGTCAAATTGGAGAATTTTCTTTATTAATTAAGTGAAAGTACGTAAGTCTAGTATTTCCTGTTTTCAATAGGGTAAGGATAACCTCCTCTCTCGATTGGACAAGAATGTAATTTTTGAATACCATGGTATCCTCTGATTTATAAATAAGATGACAAATTTAAATATTCAAAAATAAAAAAATAACAATAAAATCAAATAAAATATATTTTTATTTTATAAGACATTTCGGAAAAACAACCAGTGGCTAATAATAGTAGATATAATATTAAAATATAAGCTCTCGTATCCAATCCTTCCAATCCAAAATTCTTCGTAAAATCCCTAATGATCCATACTTTGTCACTAATCAAATCACCCATAAATACCTTAATGTTCCTTATGTTTCCGAATTGGCCCAATCCAGATACCTGTCCTTCCATAATAAACTGCAGAATCATCCGAACCCTCTCGTTTCTAACCTTGCTTTCTCCTCGTTCCCTGATCCCCTCCGAGACGTCTCCAAAGGAGATGGACTCGAGATCTCCTATTGTAAATACTTTTTTTTTAGTGTGCTAGCAGTTTCTCAACAAGTTTTTTTATGTTTTTATTTTCTGTTATTACGATTACTGAATGTATTTTTTTCTTAATACAGGTGTAAATATCATAAATAAAGAAACAAAAATTAAAACCTAGAAAATTCTGTAGTATTATAATTTCTACCATTTCAGCTAAATGTGTATTAAACCTGAAATAACATAATAAGTCTTATATCGGATTGTTGCAAATAAAAAATATTATTAGTTATTCTGGCTATATCGTATATTGGTTATAGCATTTTCTGATTCTCTAAAAAAAAAAAAGTTCTGCTAAGTAAATTCGTAACAATATTTTTTGTTCATCAAATTAACAAATTACATATGCATGCACTTTACCAAGATGATATTATTACGTTTAATAGGCAAACAGTGCAATAATATTGAAAGTAAGAAAAAACACCCAACTTTTTACAGTCACATATATTTTTCATATAAGACTGTAAACGGAAAAGTAAAGTACAACAGGGGTCCTCTCTGCTCCTATAACGGAAAAGCATAAACACTTTTTTTTTTTTTTTGTAAATTTAGACACCAGTCTATAATGATTGATAAAATTTATAATAACGAAATCCAAAAAATGGATTGAACAAACATTGTATTTAATATGAATATGGTGCTTATAAAAATAAATATATGCGACTGTAAAAATAAGGGTGTTTTTTACTTTTAATTATAATTTTATTTTAAACTGAATTGAATAACCTAGATCCAATTAATCATACAAGGCTAAAAAAAAAGTTATATAATATGTTTATTTATTAATATTATTATTTAATAAAACCTCCCATTTTTATATGTTTACATCCATCCCATTTCCACAGTTATTATATTCTTAATAAATATATAAATTTTAATCGTTATATGAAAATTGATAAATCTGATGACTAAGTTTCCGAGAAACCGCCCTCAACTATCGCTTATGTGGAAAAAAAAATTTACTTCATTTTACTTAATCTGACTTGCTCACGTTGCTTCGTTCTATGATTAAATCATGGGGAAGAATTATAGAAATAAATTTTTTTCTTGAATATAAATTATTTTATTAGTTTATCTGGAATGGTTCAAAAGTTAGATCAATTAAAACTTTATTGTGGATAAAAATATTTTAATAATATACGTTATTGTATGTATGTTTATATGTATACATACATATAGAGATTCAGATGTATATATAGTTTAAGCCATATAATAATAACGAATTTTATAAAAATTAAATTTTTCTGCAAATTTTAGGAATTGACATATAAAGTTATAATTGATCTAACTTTTAAACCGTTGGAGATATACGAGTAAAATAGTATATATTCTTGAAAAAAAATTAGTTATTAAAAACTTTTTTCTTACGACCTTATCTTAACGAAGCAATCAAGAGTTAGCTAGTCAAATACAGTAAACATGCTTTAAAAATAGTAAACATTTTTTTTTCCAAATTAGTGATAGTTGAGCACGACTTTCTTGGAAACAAAGCAAGGTAGCGAAACATGTATATGATTAATCATATTGCAAATTTTATGAGCTTTAATTTTGTATAGAACGTTTTTGTCGATGCAATGGATAGTTTTCCTGATATAAGCGAAAACCCGAAATTAGCAATAAACATAAGGCGACAATTTTATTTGCGAAATTAGCTGAGGACGGATATCTCGGAAACTAAGTGAGGTACCGAAAAAACATATATAATCAATCTTATTGTAAATTTTTGTGAGCTTTAGTTTTGTATAGAAATGGATAGTTTTTTATAGGCAATATATAGTTTTCATAATGTAAACGAAAGCCAGAGAAAAAAGACCTTCTAGGCGCCCCCTCCCCTCCCTCCACATCGGGCTTACCACCTAGGAGTGGGGCACTTTAGTATGTTTACCTTTTTACCAGTCCAAACGGTTTATCAAAATTAAAAATTGTGTCCGCGCCATTTCTTTCTATACCCTCTTTTCAAGCATTCATTGACTGGTCCATGTCTGTTTTCTATAATATATTTTGTATTTTGCATATTTACCTTAGCATTCCTGATTCTTCTGTTAATCCGCATTCGTTATGGTTTGAGTGATAAACCATAATAGCATATTCAGCCCTCATATTTCCCACAGTCACTATCTTTCCACTTAACGATATTTCCCAGCGGCGCAGATATATTTGCTTATATCATTAATAAAATCCAAACAACCTGCCTCAGAGTCTGGTGTTATAAGCCGCATCAATCAGCGACCTTTCATCGGTTGATAAATATTTAGCAGGTAGTTAACAACACTTTCACACGAAGGAGCCACCGGCGACAGAAATTAACTGCTCCGATGATTAGCATACGAAAAGGTGCGTAACAAGAGGATAAAGAACATCACCCTTTTTGGCCAACATACTCAGCTCAATGAGCAATCCTAGTGGCTCGGCTATTAATATTAGATCTAACTGCGGGTGAGTAATGCCTTGTTTTCCACTCCATCCGTCCTTCATCGTTTGTTTAGATTTTTCCGTATAAGAAGTAGAGATAGCGAGAGTTTGTTAGATCCAGCTCGATAGTATTGACTGACAGCTATCGATACTCTCAATTCGATTGGTTATTGATGTTTTAATTTAGAGTAAAGGGGAAGCCTAGATTCCGATGTCTCTGTACTCTTCTGATTCCAAAGACAACGAATTTCCTACTGCATTTTAATTATAAATGTTTAAGCAGTAAATAATTCTAATATGCAATCATTTTATTGTGTAAAATATAAATAATCGAAAGGAATGATGACAGGTACTGTGTACTCCTGTTACTCCGTTTCTGGGTTTGAGTACTGCAGTGGCAGAAAATTTATTCTGTTAAACCAGCCATTGATTGACCATGGTGTCGGTAGACCCTCCTGCGGTACACCTAGCCACTACAAAGTGTGTACCTTTAATTAATTAATTTATTTATTAGTTAAAGGTATCTTAGGTGAATGAACGTGATCCCGGTCAAATCATCTTCTTGCATTACTGTTGGCCTTGGAACTGTATTTTCTTACCTAGTGCTGAACCTAGTTGTACTCGTAGTTGTAAAGGTTATATTTAATAATTTATTAAAATATAAATTTAACATTTCTTTTCGGAACTATTCATCGAATCCAAAAAAAAAAAAAAAAAAAAAAAATAGATTCAATTAAATACCTCTACATCGAACCACGCCAACGGTCCCTCAAGCAAAAAGTACATATATAATTAAATAGACAAGAAATGATAAGGCGTTATTCTTAAATCTTACGGACTGCAATCGTCCATTAAATTACAAAACAAGCTACCAACCTTTATTACTTTACTAAGACATTAAGTGCATGGTATATTTATTTGTTATCAAAAGAACGAATCACCCTAGTACTGATCTCCTGATACCATTTATTGTTTTATTATCATACATTATATTATTTATTCTATATTTTATACTACTGATCCACATTTAAAATCCTACCAAAAAAATTACAGTTACATTAGAATGAATTTATTCTGTTTAATACAAATTATTTGGTTTATAATTAGCACAATTTTTCGTTGAAAATGGTAATATGTGTGGTAGTAAAATAATCAAAAAATATTTATAGTTTATTTGTACGCCAGCACCCTTTCAACCCTTCTAATCCATAGACCTATTTTCAGCCAGTAATTTTAGTTTAATCTCATTATTATTCTTTTTACACATTGAATAAACAATGTTTATTATTTCTAATAGTTTTTTTTTTTAGTTTTACCAAATTCCATCAACTTTCTTATTTCCCTTTGGTGATGTACCCTAAATCTTATTTTAAATTCGATAAAATAATTGTAATTAAATATTTCCAACGGGTGTTTTTTTTTTGGTATTCATTTCTTTTGAAGTACTAGTTATTCTTATCTAAATTCACTACATAATTTTGTATTAGACCTTTCGCAGCAAGGTCTGTTATAACTCGTAATGATTAAAAAGAACTTGTCAATACATACATTAATAAAAAAAAATGTTATGATGGTTAGAAAATATTTTTAAACCTGGAACTTCGATTAGTATAAAAAACAAAAAATGTCTTACGGCACAGTTCATAAATTTGATACTAGTTATTTATTCTTAACAATATGGTATGACCAGCTATATAGACAACTGAATAGAAAATTTAAACTTTCTAGTGATAACAAATTACTGATCTACAAGACAATACTTAAACCCATCTGGACTTACGGACTAGAACTGTGGGGAACAGCTAAATTTTCTAACATCAAACGTTTTCAATCCTTTTAGTCTAAAGTCGTCCGTATAATAGTTTATGCTAGCTTCTATGTAACCAATAAAACCTGCATAATGACCTTAATATTCCATTTATTATTGATCTTATTCCAGACAAATTTTCCAAATTTTACCAGAACCTTACTCATCACCCAAATCCCGTTGTACAATTCCTATCAAGCACCACCCATCCCTACAATCCCCTTCGTAGGTTAAAGCTGCAGTGGTCACGAGACGTTTTGTAAATATGGATATAGAATATTTATGGAGTTCTAGCAATGGCCAGATTCAATATTCAAGTCATGAGTGCCTGTGGCTGTAGCGCTCTTACTCATCCTCCGCTGGTTTTAAATACCAGTGAAGTGGCTGAGGGAGAAGCGTAGGGATCTCCTAAGCCTCGCTTTTCCCTCCACATGTGGGGGGACAAGATTAGTTCGGAGTTTTCCTGGCCGATTGTAAATAGTCTATATAGGTATCCTTGTATCTAAGATGTTTATTTTACTTTTATTTCTATTTTTACTTACTTATGTGTATATATTTTTTTTTTCTTTTGTTCTTTTTTTCTTAATCTTTTGTTGTTACTTTATATATTTATGTTTCTGTATATACGGTATGTATGTACTCTCTGAACTCTATTATGAGTGTCCTTAACTGAGACAGATTGTAATATTTCTCAATGAAATGTTTAAAAAAATATTAAAAATAAAAATATGGTTAATCGTGACAAACTTTTCGAAACTATAATTTGTCTGATTCGTATGGAATGATAACGAACCTATTATAAATCTTCTTACAACCATATTATCGATCGAAATAGTCTACAGAGATTATACGTATAATACGTATTGCACAAAATAATAACGATTATGTTTATTGGAAGCGATAAGTAATTGCTCTCATTACGTACCCTAAGAACCAGAAACATTATTTCAGCAGAGAATAGTTGTATTTAGAATGACCTAGTGTAATCTGCTATTGACCGCTAGTAAACAGTTCCCACTAACCCAGTGTTCCCACAGATCAATCATAGGGTCCCATTGTGGGCTCTGGGTCCGAACGTTATCTGCTCTTTCGCGTTCGACATCAATTATGCCAAGAGAAGTACAAACGAAGGCACGTGATCTCTTATATAGATTGCTCCATTATGCTGTTTGCCTATTGAGGAGGGAATGGTTGACTTCTAATCGACTTGGGTCCGTTCGATAATGGAGATCGTTGATCGACTGTGGCATCTCCTTGTTGTGTTAATTGTAGATTTGTCTGAAGTGGGAGCCGCTTCCGGTGTTTAACGAGAAGGAGCTCGAATGAATTGGTTAAGATTGGACGTCGTGGAGGGGAAATTATTTATAGGACTGTATGATTGGAGATTATTTTTTTTATGTAATGTAGTATATGCCAATTCTTGTTTAATATGCGCCAATGAGGGGAGGGCTACGTGACAGGGGACACATATAAAGAGAACATTCAATATAACAGATAGGTCAGCTGGTGGACTGTAATTGTCCATAATTATAGAGAAGGCGGTAACAGGTAGGCCTGCCTCTGAGTCAGTATCCCGCCTGAGTCATTTCAGTCTGCCGCTCTCTTGCCTTATGGCTCCAGTGTATTATTATAATCCACTATAAAAATGTATTATCTATAATTTATGTAACATAATACGTACATAATGAAGCCGACTAATGTGTGAAAAATTACTAATTATGATATTAAATTGCTCTCTTGAATTAATTGCTTACTCTAGCTATAATGTTTTTTTAAAGAGAAATTGTGTATATGTATAAATCAGTTTCTCCTTAAAAAAATTATATCTAGAGTAAATACATAAACTGCTTACACTAGCTATGTTTTTTTTAAAGGATAAAATATGTAAGTATGTAAGTATTGAATGATCTGGGAAGAAAATCCTCCCTCACGATCATCGGAGCGATCTAAGGTCAGGGAACTAAAATATGGAGGAATCATACCAGTAAAGAACTACATACCGAAACTGCTCAATCAATATCTCATGGTATCTAGGAAAAAGGTTAAAATAGGCGGCACGTAAGTTGGACCAATCCATCAGGAAGATTCTAAACAATAATGAAAGCCTTCATTGCACACAAGAATGGCAGAAAACTAGATGGATAAATCGAATCAACAAAGATTGTGCGGCGGCTAAAGATTTACAAGTTCCTTAAAACAAAAAAAAATAAAAATAAAAACTAATGAGAAAAATACCGTCGCTTGATTAGAATCAGCATCCCTAAAACCTTTCTAAGCGGAAAAAAAAAAAACGGCAATATGAACGTAAAGTCAAAATCTTCTATCGATAATCCAACAGATTGTTTAGTTTTTTTTTCCTGCCGATATAGGAGTATGATCATGCTAAAAGTTTTTCTGAATTTTTAAATATACTTTCACTTCTATAGTAATATCATTTATCTCCTTGAAAATAAATGCGCTGGAAAGGCACAATTCAAAGTTATAAATTAAAGGGCGCTGGATAAGTCATAAATCAAAGCGAAGTTATAAAACGGATTTAAAATCCACTCCCAATCCCTCTGATGACTTTCAATACAGTGCTAATGAAACCAAAAGATGCATGTTTCGAAGAATTTCGCCAAATTAATAATTAATCGAAATCATGTTGCACGAACAAAATTTCGATATTATATAATTTAAAAACATGTGAATTACATGGATTAATCAATACATGAACTATTGGAATCGTTAGGAAAATTAAATGCAAATATCTTACAAATAAAAATAAAATAATTATACTTCTATTATTGGTCCCATTGATGAGATCATTGAAGTAATTATGTCCTTTTCTTTACTCATCTACCTTCAGTTTTCCGACAAAGTGAAGGTTTTACTATACTTACAAGTACCAGTCTTCCAACTGCTTCCAGCCGTGCCAGATGGAAAGCCCTAACGAAGACCTGCAAAGTAGGTCAAAACGTCTGCAAATCCAATAAAATATTAATATATTGTATAGTAATACATATTTACCGCACCACCGACCGACTTCTCAAATTATTTAATTAATAAGATGTTTCCCAACAAAGTTTTTTGAAATTTTGAAATTAGCTAATATCTCTGAAAGTAAAATTCAATATTTTTTCCTGTTTTTATTACTGGCTGTAGCTTCAATACCTTACTTTAGGCTTGATTTAAAGATTGACAGGTATTATTTTTTTCAATAGAGTATGCATTGTAGAGGCAATTGTGTGAGGGCTACTCGAGCCGGGATCCGAGGACGGATCAGGCATACCAGTGCAGCCTTTGTAGTGCTACAACTTATTCTGATGTAAATGCGGCGAGGATTCCAGTTCTCAGTGGAGCCAGATCCTTCGGCGGATAAGGAGCTAATGAAGAATATTGAGGAGCCCTCGGCTGGCATTCATATGCAGATGCGGGGGTTCGAATCCCGGCGAAGGTGTACCAGTATCGAATTACCCGATAGAAAAATTCATTAGCATTATAATAGCAGACCTTTCCTGCTATAAGTGATTTGTCTTCCTCTCCTAGGGGGACCTCAGCGGTCGATGAACTCATATATAAATTGTTATGGCTAGATAGTTACTGTCATTGTTATTAATTCTTTTGATGAATTCGATTAACGTAAACCGTTATTGTGGTATTTTCACATCATTTAGATAGCTTTTTGTGTATATCTATAACACAGTTTTGGTGGTTCAGGGTATATATATATATATATATATATATATATATATATATATATATATATAAACAGTTGACTCTCACATATTCGGATTGTTTGACAGGGGTGATCCGGATACGAGAAAAATGTGGTGAATTTTGGTGGTTTAGAATAATTTACTAACATAAAGAATATTTGTTTTTGTTAAGAAAATAACAAAATAGATTAAAATTAAAATTACTAGACCGAAACGACAAGACGTTTCCGATTATTTCAGCACTTACTAGACAAACGCTCTAAACTTCTAATTAATTACAAAAGACTCATATACATGAGTATAATAAGGCCTATTTGGACTAACGGAGTTGAGCTATGGAGCTCCACTAAACCATCGAATTCCTCTCGTATCCAATCCTTACAATCCAAAATCCTTCGTAAAATCCTCAATGCTTCCTACTTTGTTACAAATAAAACCATCCATAATGACCTTAATGTTTCTTTTGTTTCAGATTTGGCCCAATCCAGATACCTATCCTTCCATAATAAACTTCAGAATCATCCCAACCCTCTCGTCTCTAACCTTGCTTCCTCTTTAATTCCTGATAAACCTCCGAGGCGTCTGAAAAGAAGATGGCACCGTGATTCCGTAATATATACATATCATTAGAGTGCTACCATTGGGTAGTTACTCAGCAAGTGTTTTCATGTCATTATATCCATTTGTTCAAATTTACTAGATATATTTATTTAATACAGTTGTAAATATCACTAAGAAATAATAAAAAGAATATATAAATAAGTTAAAATTATCAAGGGTGCATGGTCTCATTTTAAAGAAGATTGGAGATTATCCTGCAAAATTGCGCTTTTAGGCAATACCATGACAGGTGCGGATACATATTTAAAGAGAAACGAAAACTCCCTCATACTTGCAATAAATTATTAGACATTCATTAAAATATGTATAGTTATTTTATTTGTCTATCTGTCACAGAGAAAAGTAAAACTGTTGCCAGGGTGATAGCCAGTTAAGTTTATGTTAAAGATGGGCGGGCATAATTTTGCTCGCGGGCACAAGGTATGTCACGAGGACACATTGATTCCCGCGAACTATAGGCTTGAAACCCCTGTTGTACAGTATCTTTGACGTACACTTAATAAATAAGTGCAACCGGCTATATCACTACAGTGTCATTAATTTTTATTCCAAAGATCACTGATATTGTGAATAATTCATTCATCTTGTTAAAAGAAATAGCTTGGCCTACTGGTCAACCTCAAAAACCATATTATATTACACATTACATATTCAGGAATTGAAAAATGGCCATTATCAATTAATGGTTTAGGTATTATGGGAGAACTCTACGACATATATTACTAAACATATTTGGTGATAGAAAACAAAATAAAAACACACATGCACAAAAAAACAGTACTCTGCCTTGTTGGGAAGGTTGTAAAAAGTCTATTTACTTTAGTTCCCTGTTCAAAGTTGCCTTATCGCTAAGGTTTGTTAACATTGGGGCCAGTAGCAAACTTATCGAGTCTTATCGCTAGGCTGTGAGGAGTCTTCGGAAGAATGTAGCTATACTACAGCACAGCTTCGACATAACTGGTACTACTTGAGTACAATACTACTGGAATAAAAAATAAATAGAAGTACTCGTGTCGTTTACTCAGAGGATTTGGTAGGATTTTCAAATTTCAAGATATCATCATCGTTAAAAATGTCCATTTTACGATCCTGTTTAGACACATCTCTGTTGTCCAACACACACGAACAGTAATTGGAGGTTACACTAAAAAACAATTACGTCTTAATTCAAAGAGATCAGGGCGGTAGTGTGATATAGGCGCTCAAGGAAAGATTTAATTAGGCATAGGCTTCCACTTTCTAAATCGATCTGTAGTCTGTTTTCTTAAATCTGTGAATTTTATACGTTTACCTTTCTACCGATGGTCTGTAAATTTCGAATTAGAAGATTATTTTTCAAAGAAAAGTAGATAGTCGTAGTAACTGAGATTAGAAGTTTTATTCCAACTACTAAAGTAATCATATTTGAAGGTTTAAATATACATGACAAGAAATGAAACTGAAAGTGGAACGCAAACAGGAGTAGCACTGATTTCAAGAATAATTTATAGCCACTAGCGGAAAGGGAAGATTTACAATAAGTTTTGAAAAACAATTATCTATAGAATATTGATAAGCACTAAATATAGAAATATTTACTGTCTGACTTTAATACACAAATATTATGATTTCGTTTTTGTTTTTTTTATAAACAGCCAAACAGAAATAGTCCTGCATAAAATTATGCTTTTTGTACTTACATTTCATTACCATTTTCATTATTTATATAAATATAATATTTATAGTTTCATTCAGTTCATTAAAGTAGACGCCAGGATTTCAAACTTGATTTCATTTTCGACATTGGTTTTGTAAAAAAATTCTTCATTCTCTTCACTACTACATATATTTTATTTTATCCGACATATATGTGTGTTCGTGAGGACCCATTTTTCTCTTGAGCTACAAGTAATATACTTTTTTTACGGAATAATTTATTTTTTTCATCAGTCCGTTAAACAAATAAATATTCTACGATTATATGGCAAAGGGTGACAAAACTTAGCTGATATGGTTGTATCGGTACGGTCTGGTTTTCTATATATTGTTACTGTTAGTGCAGGACGTATGTGCGAATTGAGCGTTCTACAGGAGAGCATAACACCTGCTTATACTTCAGTCTGCAAACGATATTATCAGTCTGATATTATGTAAAATGCCAGAGGAAAATAAAATATGGAATTATACGAATGAATCACAAAGAAAGAAGCCGGTTTTATGCTCTCTAGTAAACACTCAATTTTTACATACGACCTTTTGCACTAACAGCAGCGATGTGTGAAATTCAAATTGTTATTAAATTTAGATGGGGAACGGGGTAGCTTAGTGGTAGGGTCCTGATCTTCCAATGGTAAAGTTCTCGGGTTCGAATCCGGCTCATGGCAGAAAAGTTATTTATTCTGCGAACCTAGCATCAGAAGATCCTTCTGGGGCACACCCAGCAGCTTATAGGGGTACCCACTTTATCTTTCTAAAGTTGGTACCCTTAATTAAAAATAATTAATTAAGGGGGAAAACCTGGTGGTTGAGCGTGATCTCAGTCAAAACACCTCCTTACACAAACGTTGATTAAGAAACAGTACTTTCCCTATACAGTACTGATCTCAAGACCTTTCGTGGGTTGTTTGTTAGTGGTACCGATTTTTTTTTTATATTCTCTCCTAGATACCTTCGATTAGATAAAACCAATACGAATCCCTTTAGAATAATACAGAAAGACAAAAATGTGGGCTAAGGAGCCTCAGAGATACAGTCAAAATAAAAAAAATAATAAAAGAAATTATAAGTTACTTTCTAATTTAAATCAGATAATAATAATTTTAAAAAAATGAAAATGAACATGAAGTAAAAATAATGAAAAACGATCTAATAATTTATATCCATATTTTACAACTATTCATATTAGTAACTATTTACAATTTTATGAGGTCTGGATGGATAAGAAATGATTAAACAGTCGGGATTTTAAGGTAGAAAGGGTTTTGGATTGACGAATGTGGGGAGGAATGGAGTTCCATAGGGTTGAGGATCGAATAATAAAAGATTTATCGAATATATATATATACATGAATATTTTATAAATAGTCTCTTAGAACTTTTTATTTTCTCTATTCTCTCTTACATTGGAATATCAATGTATTTTTAGAAAATCGACATAACTTAGTTATACATTAATTATAGTAATAAATAGTAGTTTAGAATTATTACAGAGAATTTACTATATGAGAAAGGGACCTGTATAAAAACAATAATACTTTAATCATATGAATAAAACAATGAAATTCCGTTGTTAGCAAGCATACTTCCAAGACTAAAGTAATAAATATAAATGATAAATGCTTTATCTATAAATGATGAAAAAAAATGTCTAGCTGGCGAATATAAGAGAACATGTTGACACTCATATTACAAACTATATATTTAATAGGCTTATATTAAATTACTATATATTAATATATATATATATATATATATATATTATATATATATATATATAATATATATATACACATATATACATGTTTTTCATATTCTTTATTGATGTATGTTACGAAAATATTCACCAGTCTAATTTACTCTGTAATGTTCATAAATAAAAAATAATAATTTATTATTATTAAAAATTTATTACTAACATTTTGTATAGAAACGATAGAAAAACTGGAACCAAATAAAAACATTTAAATTGAATACAATTCACAAGCCCTGGTGGTTTATCGAGCTATCATCGAAGATAAACCAATAATTCCTAAATGGCCGAGGAAGTCCCCACAATCAAAATAAACCTGACAGACAATAGAAGACCTGTGAATAAACCCAATAAATTATTAATAGGCTCTATATTATTATAGAGGCGTCCCTATTATATTATGAATAATATACTTTTATTGCCCCGGGGGCATAAAGCGACCCTGCAGGCAGGACTTTATAGTTAGTAATCAAATGGAAATTATCAAAAGCCTGACCGCGTTCACACATCCACAATCGTAAACAACTTAACGACCCGGAATAATTCCCACTTCCATTCATTGGTTTCCATGGCTTCCCCGCCATTTTATTTTGTCACTATAGCCACTTTATAACGAACAGATATTGTTGAAAACTAGTTTTAGACAGTGCCACTTTTACAACTAATATAAAATTGCTTTGTTTAGTGAAATGACAGTAGTGGGATTATTTTTTTTAAACTGTTTAACCTAATTCTTCAAACTTATTTTTTCTTTTATATTATTTACCGTTAAGTTTGGAGAGTTTATTTAAGCAACAATTAAAATTTGTTCTAACAAGATAACAATATCTATCGGTCTCCACCATTAATTTTTAATTTTTTTTTTTTTTACAATTCCAATATGTAATATAGAATAATAATATAATGAAATATACATAATAATAATCTAATATAATATAAATTAAATATTTTACTAACAATAATATGAGATCGCGCTATAATTAAGTTTATATACACATATGAATACATAGAAGTAATAACTTATAAGTTAATAAATAGAATTAATAAAATATGAATAGTATTATATGTATAAAATATTTTATACATATAATCAACAATACAATAGGAGAAGCGTGACTGGCACAGGATTATGTGTCATACATTAATTGGAGTGACCAGTTGTATATGACATACGCAAAGTATATAAGAATAAAGTCTAGTAGTGAAATGAATTGTATATAGGTGTGAATGAGTTTTAGAAGAATTTTATTTATATATATATTTTTTTTTTATGTACCTTTAACTTACTTTTGTTATCTACAGTTTTTATAACCATTATCTATTTATATATTTCCTTCAATTTGTGAAGTTATATATATATTTTTACATATATCAGTATACTTTCTTTACTACTACTTATTATTATTTTGTATGTTCATTTTCATTTACTTTGTTTGATTTATGTGTTATTTTATTTATTTTTTTAATTCGTTTTTAATTACATTAATTTATTTTCCTATATGTAAATAAAATATATTTTGTATGAATCGATACTTTTAGCTCAAATCTTTATTGCTCTTGAGTGTGACAGTTTGTGGTAATATACAATAAATAATAAAATTAAAAAAAAAAAGTAGTAAAATGTAATAATAATAAAACAGTGAGAAAACCAAAATAATAAGGTGATACAAGGATAAAATGGATCTAATTAATAATTGATGAGGTCTAGTCCAATTCAGTGAAATAAAAGAGTATAAATAAGTATTAATATAGAGGAGTCGAAACTAAAACAGTAAAGTCAGTTATGATCTATTAGTAAACTAATTCTAAAATACGTATATATATCAACGGTTCAGTACAAAAAAATTTAAAAAATAATACAATAAGGTGAGGAAAAAAAATCACAGGTACTTGACCTATACTATTAATGGTAACTGAAAGTTAAAAATAAGACATTTTCCAATTAAAGATTTCTACTTTGGTTCCCTTAGTTAGTCATACGCTTATGTTAGTCATAAATAAACAATTGGAAAATTGAGTTTAACATATCGCTCATGCGGTGAAACAATGACTAACTGAAAACATACAACTTTAAAGAAGAGACAAAATAATAAGGATTATAAAGAATAAACTACCCATTTTCTTAAATCTATTGTACCAGTCTAAGCTTATATTATAATATTGCAACAATTCGATTAGAAAAACTTTAAATGAAACATCTATACCAGAATCTTAAAATATTTCCAAACAAGATGAAGCAAGCTAATAGTAAGTAGTGCGAACTCAGGCTGTCTGGCCGAGGCACCACTGTTCTTATCTCATCAGAGTAGACCTTAGTAGATTTCTCAAAATGGAAATATCAGACAGATGGCAGCCCATCTGAGATGTCCTCCAAGTAAACTGAATAAAATCAAGAATATCGTGAAACCTGCCTCAGCAACCGCTGAGAGGAAGTCGTCCTTGCCAGCCTGAGGGTTGGCCACTTTACACGTAAACTTTAGAAGACTCCCACCCCCATCATGCCTATTTTATTATTCCATTGTTTTGATCAAACATATTTTTGAGGAATCCTCACAGTATTCTAATAATCACTATAATAGGACTCAAACCATAATGACTACGGATAGGACTGTCTGTGCCTCATAATCACAACGAAACTTCAGCCGATCTAGTTTTTAAACTTTTAATCAACCGTCATCACTACCTATGCTGATGACACGTGTATGTTGTCTGCCAATAATGAACCGACTATTGCATCACAAATCCTGCAGTCACACACTTCAGCCATTGAAAAATGGTGTGCAAATTGGAGAATTAAAATTAATCCAAACAAATCCCAACAAATTACTTTTACCCTTCACCGTAAACCTACAACTGTCCCACCTTTAGCTATATTACACTGATCCCTGTCGAACAGATTCTGACTACTACAACACTTACTTGACAAACGCTCTAAACTTCCAATATTCTACAAAAAACTCATTTACACCAACATCATCAGGCCCATTTGGACATACGGTATTGAGCTTTGGGGTTCTACTAAAACATAAAATTCTTCCCGTATCCAATCCTTTCAATCCGAAATCCTTCGTAAAATCCTAAATGATCCTTATTATGTAACAAATAAAATTATCCATAAAGACCTCAACATTCCTCTTGTGGAAGACTTGGCCCGAACTAGATATACCTCTTTTCATTCCAAACTCTTTGGTCACCTCAAACGTCTAATTTGTAACCTTTCATCCAACACAATTCCTGACAACCCTCTGAGGCGTCTGAAAAGAAGATGGCCAAGATACCTAAATTAATTTATCTTTGAAGTGTAACCAATGGGTAGCTTCTTCACAAGTACCTTCATATAATATATTCCTGTAGCAAATTTACTGGTTTATATATGTTTACAGTTGTAAATTTCAATAAAATAATAAAAAAATTATTTTTTTCGTTTATCTCTGCAAATCAGCTGTTTCATTTAATTTTATTCTGCTGTTGCTTCCCACATGCATTTATACAGCATGGTGAGATGTTGATGACAATTTTTTTTTTTCGGGTATGGGATCTAGTTTTTTTATGCCCTTATGATGCATAAATTAGCGAAGCGTTGGCAAGTTGATAATTCATAAAAAATACAAATTAACGATCAGAAATTAAGTAAGTTGCTGAGTTAACACGGGTTGTTTGGATAAATATTGCAAAAAAAAAGAAGCTCTAAGAAGAGACTAGCCGTTAAACTTGCTGGATTGCAACGAGTTAAGTGAAAGACTCCGCCGCCTCATCAATAAATCAGACAGTTTACAGAAAAAGAAGACAGGCGCCATCTTTCTTTGTCCGTACTAATCGCCATCAGCTGGGGATCTATCAATCGAGCGGACGACGAACAATCGAGTTTTTGCCGGGCCTTGATGAAGCGAGAGATTGATGAGGCCATGTTTGTTCTCTGTCGCTGGACCCTGGCTCTCGGAAGCTCCTATCACGGCCCAATTAAGAGCATCCTGATAAATGAGCACAACTTTCGCCATTAGCTTTTTCTCTTATCGCTCTTAATGGATAGGACTATGGCCGATATGCAAAAGCCCAGTCTTTATCCGCCCTTTGTATTATTAATGCCCTTTCGGCGAAGCGTTTCATTAATATTGTCTCCCTTGCGTCGGATCAAGGAAATGAAAAATGATTCTTCTCCGCTGTTTTATTAACTTAGGATTGTACATATTTCCACATTTTGATGCACAATAGTAAGTAAACATTCTTTATGAGTTTAAGATCTTAACTCCTCGAAGGTTAATTTGAAAATATTGTTGCCAACTGACAAGTTCATAGAAAGTTTTTGTTCTGAACACAACTTTACTTGCTACCCTTACTAGATTATTAAAGGTAAAGATAACGTAGTGAGGCAAGTCCTCCTACATTAGACAAATACCAGGTCCACTACTTGATTTCTGAACAAGGTCTAAGTTGAACAAGCTACAGAGCTTAGAAAATAATCTAAAAAGTGAAAAAGAAGCCCCTTCGATGGGAATTCAACAGGAATCTAGACCCGCAATGTGACAGTTCCAAATCTAACGAAACTGTAGTCCAAAAATGAAGTTCGTGATTATGATGAGAAACGGTTTTGTAAAATTAGGTAAGATATCATTTAACAAGAAAAACACAAATAACTGAGGGAAATGCTAATAAAGCGCTTTCAAAAATAATAATCAAATTAAATTAAAATTACTAATACAATTTCTACTTTTTCATATTTTGAAGATAAGTTTGTTCGTCTGCCTCTTTATTTTTTTTTTACTCCTTAAAGATGGAGTACAATGAATAAGGTATTCAACGATACCGTTTTTATTCTAAATTTGGACTATTTTAAACGCTCAGAACTACGTCAATCAACAACGTTCACCTATAGCGAAAGCTATTCTAATTCTGTAATTTCTTAAATACACCAAGCTGCGACCTAAATTTTATTTCTTTGGGTCTCGCCACATGTTCAATTATCAAATATGTGAAACTTCTTTTTTTTAAACTTTATTTGTTTACCCACACCTGTCAGAAGAACTGACAATTAGCGAGTCTGCTAATAGTGGCTAACAGTAAAACTTTATAATTATTTAAATACACCGATAGTAATTATGTTTCAGGTGAAAAATCCTTTGTTTTTTGGAGCAAGAATAATTTGTGGCATTGGAATAGAAAGTGGTGATTTTAGAGACTAGTTTGAGAAGAAAATATTTTTTTGATTGAGCAAATAAACGAAAAATCTGCAGTGTGTTCTTTAGACCACACCATAGAAATATAAACATCAAAAAGGCAAGATTAATAATATGAAATATAAATATTATTTTGCCCTATATTCACAAAGTAATAACATTCACAATATTTACAATTATAATTGTGTAAAAATTACTTTACTAAACTTTGCTTTGGCTGATCGTCATGTGTATCGTACAATACAAATAATACAATAGGTTTATGATAACTAAAATATGTTATGAATAATTTTGATTGAAATCTATTTGCTAAATATCTAACAAAGATTCGGTCATTATTTTAAGATAACTTCTGTAAAGCCGGTCAGTAATTTGTCGAAACTCTATCGAGTGCAGCAGAAAATCTAATAGAAACACATAATTTCTTATTTTTATGGCTAGATAAAAAAAAAAATCTATACTAACTGCCGTAAATTGATTTTTGAATTTTCCATGGCATTAAAATTTAGAGGTATTTTAGTCCAAATTTTCAAAACAGTTCTTATTGTTTTTTTCAACGCTATTTTTTTCCCTTTTTTCCTCTCTAACACGAAAAGAAAATTCCAAAAGAAAATTATGCATTATAACTCATTTACAAAGAGGATGAAATGCTGAAAACTTTCCTCGCTTACATTACGCTGATCATAATGTTAGTTTCTGAAATATTTTAATCTATATTGTCAATAAAAATCATTATCACTTTTTTGGCAATACTTTGTTTTTCACTATTCTCAACCGGCGTCGCATTAAGTTACAATTTTGAATGATAGCTCATTACAAATAGGTTGAAATATTAAACATTTCAATCACTTACTGTATGCAGGTCCGATTTCTGGTTTTTGAGATATTTTAATCATAATGAAAAAACATTCAAATATTCGACTAGAACTGACTTTACCTGAATAAGTAGTAAATATCCTAGTACACGTTCTCATTGACTAACCATGGAAAACTGCAAAGCGCGCTTAAAGAAGTTTTCACATAAAAACTTGTTTTTTATTTTTAAATATTGATCTGCATCTATCGAGGAAATGTGGCAATCACCTATAGTCTGATAAAAAAAATTGAAACGGACATTTCAGGCATGGTTAAGGATGGTAATCAGCAGTATCTATTCCCTCTCCTAATGTGATTACCATCGTTAATTAAGGAATGAGGTCTCTCATTCAACGTCTTTAGATTAAAAAAAAATGTAAAAAACAAAACTGATTTTCAAACAATTAGTCAACGTTTTGAGGAAAAGTTTAGCACTTCAAAAATATGCTTTGAAACCATTGTTAATAAGAGATTGATTCTTAGCAATAAAGTAATCTGAAGATTATAAAGTAAACATAAACTCAATTTAGATGTTATCATTCAGAAATCTTACGAGAATGGGTTTCATGAAAGCACATCGCCTTCATCAATGTTGGGTTCGATAAAAAAGAAAAAAAAAAACTAAGGTGAATATTATCTAATAGAAACTTATAGAATATTAATTATAATTAATAGCTCATTATAAATAGAAAGAAATGCTGAACATTTAGCTCGCTTACAAAATGCAGACCCGATTTTTAGTTTCTGAGAAATTTTAATCCATATCTTCATATCTTTCAACTCGTTATAATTTGGTTTTCGACACCTTTCTTCCTTTTTACCTCTGTAACACGAAGTCACGCTAAGATACAATTTTAATAATAGTCCGTTACAGAGAAGAGGAAATGTTGAACAATTCCTTCGCTTACAGTATGCAGATCCAATTTTTAGTTTTTTAGATATTTTAATCCATATAAACTAAACACCTCAATTAGTAGACTGTGGTCTACTTTACACGAGTGTTACACATCAAAAACCTGACGGTTCAACCTAATTAACTCTCCACGAATAAGTTGAAAACGCGCGCTGAAAGAAGTTTTCACTTAAAAATTTTTGTTACTTATCAAGAAATCTGAATGATTGTTTTTACGAATTTTATTTTGCACCCTTGTGGAAATTAAAAATTCTGGCTAAAGAAACGTGAGTCTCTTAGTGAACACTTTGTTAAGTAACAAAACTTCAAAATTATTAAGTCACGTATTAATCATTTTGCTTTCTATGATCTATTCGTGTTCTTATGACAAGATCCTTTATAAAGAGGTTTTAATATTTATTCTACGTTTATGAAAAATTAAGGAGCCAAGATAGACTGCTGTCCAACAACCTTCTCTATTTTATATCTTGCTTAATGTATAGTGAATATTGAAGATCAAAGCATTCCCACTTTGACATTAAAACGTTATTCATGTGCCCCGATATTACAAAAATAAAATAATACCTTTGTCTTATTAATTATTAGATACAATGGAAAATTGTATTATGATCTGAAGAAAAAATTTGTGCGGTGCACACATCAAACAGCTTTCACTGACCCCTCCTCCCCTCTTTTAAGCAGAATTAGATAATTTCAGTGAAAGTAAAAAAAAATTAAGGAAGGCACAAAATATAATTTAAAATATTTACTTACTATATGTTTTTCATTGCTATCTAATATACTATATTTATCCTTTCACTAACCAATTAATTTTACTGCTGTATATTTCATTTTTTTTTTAAATTATGATAAATAATAAATGCCACCAAATATTTTTAGTCTGACAAGAGTTCCATTGATAAAGAAGGCCACAATATTTATTCATATTTTGGTTGTAGGTATTATAATAACATAAAATATGTATATAATATTATCGGAGCCATTATTTCATTAAGAACCTGTTATGTATATAATCCTTTTCGCCAATTTCGGTTATGCGCTCGGATTACTTCAGTTCTCTATTAAGATCCGAATTTCTCTGTTTCTCCTGTACTTAATCATAAAATTCTTTCATATTTTATCATTTTTTCTAGAAGGTTACAATCTAAAATGATTAATTGTTCCAAATAAAAAAATTAAAGGTACTTTAGATGAAGAAATTTTGAAAATGAGGAATTTAAGTTCTGTTAGGGAACATCAATGAGAATAAAACCAACATTATGTTCAAAAATGCTTAATTTTACAATGGTATAATGAATTTAATCAAAATTGTTAAAGCATATGTCTACTAAATTGTAAAACCTATATATAATATATAAACAATTCACAATTTCAGTTTCGTACGAATTTTCATTTTTGTGCGAGACTGTTAACATACATGCATACAGACCATTTTGCGAGACTTGGTTATTTGGACTCAAGGGAACTTAAAACAAGTATTTCAGTTAAGAACTCAGATTAGAAATTTTTCACGATTTCTATACTTTCTCTTACTATATAATTCATAAATTGAAATTAAAAACCATGCATTCTTTTCTAGATGTGTGTTTTATTTGCTTGCATTTAACTTATTTAAAAAGGAACCAAAATTGTCGAAGATTGGTGTACAAACTTCAGACAAAAATATGTAGGTACTTGTAAGTCTAGTTTCCATCGATGCTATTTTTTGAGTTCTCAGAAATTCAATTCACCATTAGCCACAATTTCACAATAGGCAATTTCGTCATTTAGCGCCACTATCAATTCGTTTCACCGGCCAAATATTGAATTTATTTGAATGGAAGGAGGAAATATTAAAAATATATCACTTTACATCTTTATCAGTACTAGTAATTCCATTTTTCACATAAAAGTTATTTATCAACCACTCGACCCTTCATTTGTGTTCCCTTGAATGCATTAGCTATATTGCTGTTTTTGAAATCAACTAGATAGTGAACTTTGACCAGTTTCGATTGGCAATACGTGAAAATAAACTAAAAACAATTTACGTCATTTTTGCAGAAAGGCATTTTTTATAATAGCACATAGATCTGATATTAACGTAAAATGTGTATAGCATATTATATTTACCAATGCAATATGAATCATATAGTCAGTTTATTACAAAAA
Source organism: Nezara viridula (assembly GCA_928085145.1). Classification (NCBI taxonomy): domain Eukaryota; kingdom Metazoa; phylum Arthropoda; class Insecta; order Hemiptera; family Pentatomidae; genus Nezara; species Nezara viridula. The sequence goes on from OV725077.1 coordinate 211,275,516, forward strand.
AAGCATTGAGTGAAATTTTATTATAACCTTAAATAACTTGGAACTTTGATGAATATTTCCATTGTGAAATAAAAATATTGAGCGTTTTTTGTAGCTATACTTGATATATAAAATGATTTGGGTCATTCTATTGCGCTATTTTATCGATAAATAAGGACGAAAACCACAAAAACGTTCTTAAAAGCTTTGATCTATAACGAATGTTTTTATGTTACTGACTTATTGCAATAAACCGACTATATACATAAAATTATACGGACCAAAATACCAAACATGTAACAGTGCATATCTCACTGTTGAACCCCTATTCGATTGTTTTAATTATTTATGATATTTACAACTGAATTAAGAATTAAAATACATTCAGTAAATGTGATAACAGAAAATGATAGCATGAAAACACTTGTTATGGAACTATCCTCTGGTAGCACTGTAAAAAATGAATTTACAGTGCTACCAGACAATTTACATTTTACAATTTTTCAATCGGACATCTCGAAGCCATCTTCTTTTCAGACGCTTCGGAGGGTTACCAGGGAACGAAGAGGAAGCAAAGTTAGAAACGATGGGGTTTGGATGGTTCTGAAGTTTATTTTGGAAGGATAGGTATCTGGATTGGGGCAAATCGGAAACATAAGGAACATTAAGGTCGTTATGGTTGATTTTATTAGTAATAAAGTAAGGAGCATTGAGGATTTTACGAATTTTGGATTGGATTCGTGAGGCAATCTTGTGTTATGGCTTTGTGGAGCGTCAAATCTCAACTCCGTAAGTCTAAATAGGTCTAATCCAGTTTAAAGGATAAATAAACCTCAAAATTTAAAAAATCACTTCATATGGAAATTAATAAAATATATATTATAAGACCTCTCGCAAATGGCCATGGCAGTGTGATGTTAACAAATAGTAAATAAAAAAATATCTGATTTTCATGTCTCTTATTACAGATAATAGAAATACAGTTAATTATATCGCATATTGTAGAGATTTCGACACACATGAATGTGTGTATAGGTATTTAGGGTATAAGAACAAACAAATCGTATGTAATAAAGTGTGTTAAAACAATTTATGTTTCATGAAGCCTAGGAAATAAAATGATGAATGTTAAATAATCATACGTCTTAATAGTTAATATTGGTAATATATAACTTGATAAAATGATTCCAGTTATCTGTAAATATTAAAAACAAAAATTATAAAACTCATTCGTTATAGATGACAGTGGTAAACGATGATTTATGATCATAGGAATTATGATGGATAAATAAAATTGAAAAATAAGCAGAAACAATGATTTAATTTTTCCAAAAAAGTCATAACTAGGTAATATTTTTTAGCTGGCCAGCACAACATTCCCTTTAAATACATATACTTGAAGATTTTTCAATTTAACGAGTAGTCAAGTTTAAGCTTAAATATGATTTCCTAAAAAAAAAAAAATCCGGATATTATTATTTATTTCGAATTGTTGTTATAGAAAATAGAAATGATAACATATAATTATCAACAACTTAATGGTTGAGTATAGGAAAACACAAGTAGGCAAGTACTATACAAAAAATTACAAAAAAAAAAAAAAAAAGATTCAATGCTGCAATCAATCGTAACATTTGTCTACGTTATGTAATTGCAAACTTATACATTACGATACAAGTGGTAAGTAATAAGCCTTATTAAATGTTATATTTTATTTCGTATTAGCATAACAAATGCTAACCTAAATTAGAATTCTATTTAGCTATAAGCAATGATTCTTTACTTTCTTTGTAAATTTGTTAGAATTAAAAATAAATAAATAAGGAGCTATGAATATTGTACCAGCTTCGAGCTGATATCTCTTAACTAGCTAACGGAACAGTCAACGACTTCAACCCTCTCTTAACTCGGAAACACCTAAAATCAAATTAGCATAGATATTGGTTGCTATAATTAAAAGAGGGTGTGGCTAAACGAAATTAGGGGAGGGAGAAGAAAGTTACTCCCCTGGGCGAGGGTAACCAAAAACAAAAACTACTTGGTTGTTAATTAGGAATCTGACAAGGTGTTTCTTTGTCAGCTAATATAGGGAAACTTTTTCTTAAAAAGAATATACGACTTAGAAGTAATTTATTTCATCTCTTTTCATAAAAATTTTTTAACTGAAATAATGATTGAAGTATTAATAATAATTATTATTATTAAGAGTTAATCATTAAATTTAATTAACATAATAATTAAAGGTCATCATCCGAAAGTATATAATAGAAGGTGCAGTATATCTCTATATTTTATTTAATCCTCCTTTAGTACAAACATTTAACAAAAGTTGGGTTCGTAAAAAAAAAAAGAAAACACAGAGTAAGTGTAGATTTTTTAATAGCCGGAAACAAGTTCTTGACCCCGACTATTTTGACTCGTTACGATATTCGTGGACAAAAACTTAAATCGGAACTTCATAATGCATTAAAAGAGATATTTCATCTAAAATGGATTTTCTTTTTTTTACCATAGCCATCAACCTTCTTGATTACATCTAAGGTAAACGATTTGTGCACCATTATTATCCTTATGTATACTACTTCACCATCATACTTCTGGAAACGGTTTTACGGTAAATTACAAGGACATACTAACTCACTCATGTAAGCGATTGCCAATGTCCTCACGCTGAAAAAAACAAAACAATTCTAAGCTAAAAAGGATTGTGGGATAAGGTCTCTCCTAGATTAAATAACTTAGCTGTACCTCATTCTTTCTTAATATTGACCCATTCCTCTCACACATGCAACCATTTTAATGATGGATTTATTTTAATAATGAAGAATTTTGCAAAGCCTATCCCAATGACTGAGTATGAGGAAAACTTGGGAAATTTAAAAGCGTTACTAAGCGAAATTTAAGTTTCGAGAAGCTAGTAAAAAAAGTGACAAAGGTAGAGTTTTTAATGCATTTTAAGTGGAGGAGTATGTGTGTGTGTAGGAGGAGGGAGTGTGAGAGGGTACAGAAAGTGGGAATTGGTAGTACCTTAACATAAACCAGTGTAAACATAATTAATTAACTCTTAAGGCATTTAATCTAAATTTTTATCATAAATTACAAAGACGCTGCAATAGATAAATAAATTATTTAGTTTACTAATAATCTAAATGAATAATAAGAATACAAATGATATAACTAGAAAAAGAAGCTGAAAGAAGAAGATGAAAGATCTTTTTTTCTTTTCTTTTTTTAGAAAAATATTATAAAGGCGTCAACTACTACGATTATTATCGTCTTGCATCAAAAAGCAAGGTGTCTTTTAAGATACCTAAATGAAGCCTGGAAATACAAAATATCTGAGGAACGAATGTAATTATGTATTAATTATCAGACATGTTTTATCATATATTTACGCTTAGGCAATTAATTGGAAAAAAAGAAATCGGGTAAAAAATAGTTGCGAATTAGATATATTTTTCATAGATTTTCTGAAAACCTATAACACGTTTCCATTTTGCAGATGATGGAAATTGTTACAGATGGCAGGAGTACGTAATTATTTGATAAAAGTGATTAGTGATTCACTATCACTAAAGGACTCTATATTTAGAAGAAACATGTATCGAAATGAAAATAAAGATAATCTTTAATCCTTACTATTATCTATCGACCAGATAGAAGCTCCTGGAGGAATATACAGGAATATGCTGTCTGTAAGCAAGCAAAATTTGGAGCACATTTCATGGAGATTTTTCTTGAACGATTAGGAAAATAATAAAAACTAAGAATTTAAATATCTTAGCAGATGAATTCTTCAAAATAGAGGCTCATAATATATAGATATAGTGAACAAAATTATGAGGAAAGAATTGAGTTTGAAATTAATAGAAACTTTCTATTCTATGATATGAAATTAACATATTCATTGTCAAAAAAAAATTAATAAATAAAAAATGTTTTTCCTATAGTTATTTAATGATAATAATGTTTTTAATATAATAATAATGTTTTTCCTATACTTATTATTCCGACCAGAATCGTGAGTTACTAACATAGAATAAAGATTTTAGCAACGCAAAAGAAAGACATTTTGTGTAATTTCAACTTACAAATTAAACATCACCCAAATATTACGGTCAGGGAGTATGTACTGTAAGAAATAATAATGCTTTTGAAAAACATTTAAATGGTATCGTTATTTAAAATGAATGCCAGAGAAACGACAATAATCTTCCATTATCGCGTGGTGAAGAGACAAAAAATACGACGACCCAAGAAGTTGTGTTAGTAGGATTTATGGGTCGAAAGGAGACTGGAAAAATAGAAATAATGTCTTAAGGAACTTATATTTTCGTTTTTATCTTTAAGTTAATATCGATTAGTTTGTAATTAATTTTAGTTTTTTTTACTTTGGTTGATGTGCTGCCAATGGGTAAATTCTGTTCACATTGCACATTTGAGATTACGAGTGCAAATTTGGAAGTTGAATTTATATTTAAAACAGTAGTAAATTTCAATAAATATATTAATAAACTGCTCCCTACTTTGTCACAAATAAAATCATCCATAATGACCTGTTTCCGATTTAGCTCAATCCAGATACCTGTCCTTTCATAATAAACTTCTAAACCATCCGAACCCTCTCGTTTCCAACCTTGCTTCCTCTTCTATTCCTGATAACCCTCCGAGGCGTCTAAAAAGAAGATGGCCTCGGGACCTTCTAATATAGAAATATAATTGGATTCTACCAATGGGTAGTTTCTCCTTATGTTGTACATGTTCATATTTACTTGTTTTATTTATTATTAATTACAGATGTAAATTTTGTTAATAAAAAAAAAAATATTAATAAACAGAAGAGATTTTTTTCTTTAAATTTTCTTCTTAGCTTTTAAATATCGAGCGTCTTTTAAAAAGAAAAAAAATATTTAAATAAATATTTATAATAATCTATATCGTACAATAATCTGTCGTTTTATTTTGAATAACAAATGGAATTGGTGAGATATAGCCCCATATAGATTCATTTTATCATTTATTTTAGTTTAAAGGCATTGCTACTAATGGGTAGTTTCTCGACAAGTCCTTTCTTGTCATTATTTCTAATATGTGCATATTTACTGGTTGTATTTATTTAATACAGTTGTAAATTTCAATAAATGAATAAATAAATAAAATTTAATTAAGTGAAATCGGTTGATGAAAAGTTATTTAAGCATTTTAATTAATTTTATAGGAAATAAATATCTTTTTAACGATTTTCATCCCCAATACATTAAACTGGAGCTGTACTAAAATATTTCCATTTCTAACTGGAGAATCGAAGGACCCCGTTGGTTCTCAGTAAGCTTTTTAATGTTTATTGAATATTTGAATTTGAATTTCAAAAATCTATGAAGGAACACTTTAGATTTTAATCTTTTTCTTTTAATTCACGTAATTGGTGATGAGCTCGCGTTTCTACTACGAGTCATTATGGATTTGCCATATCTCAATAATTATTAGGCAAATATGGTAAGTGGACCAGTAATGGACATAAACAAGGAACTTTTTGTATTTTTTGCCTTAGGTCGCCGTAATTATTATACTTATGAACTTCTCTGTTGGACAGTTATCTATACTCTCCTTTTTCTATTTAAACGTTTTAAAATTGAAAAAATATTCAGATTGAATATTTAATAGTTGACCGTTGCATTATAAAGGAAGGAGATGGTCCGGAGTGAGGGTCATAAATAGGCTAAATAGTGGCAAAACTATTTTATAAAAAGCCAACGTTTGGACCCGGCTTTGCAGGTCTTCTTCAGGGCTAGAAGTGACAAGGTACAAAAAGATAGAGAATTGTGGAAGTTACATCATATTCAGACAAAAATTATAAACAATGTGAATAAGCTAGTTAAAATTACAAACAGTAAGTACATAAAACAGAGTAAGCTAAGTAATAAGATCCTAACACATTTGCATATGTTATATATTACACTACAACAATTGTTACCATCTATTTACTTCAGTTTAGGATCTTGTTTCTAAGCTTACTCAGTTTATATTTTAATGTACTTACTGTTTATAATTTTAATAAGCTTATTCACATTATAATTTTTTGTCTAAATATTATGTAACTTCTCTTTCTTTTTTAATCTTGTCCGTTCTAGCCCTGAAGAAGACCTGCAAAGTCGGGTCCAAACGTTGGCTTATAATGATCAAAGAGTATTTATGACCACCACCCCGGACCATCTTCTTCCTTTTAAAAATATTCAGTTATGCAGGTATAATCTCTACTTAAAAAAAAAACACCTTTTTGCACCTTTTTGCACAAGTGATGGATACACCTATATTCAATTAACCTTTCAATCATCATTGAAGCTTATTATTTACATTTAAAGACTAACCTGTCCCTCACCGGGAACCCTGTGTATAACTGCTGCGTTCATCGTAAATTTCATATTCCTAACGTAATTTTTAATAATTCCACTTGGATTTTGATGTTTCTAACACTTCGCTACATTTTTTTTTGGAAAAATTATAAAACAGACCATCATTTCGTCATCACTCTGCTGTAGAAGTTATGAAACTTACAGAATAATTAGTGGCGAAGTTCAGTTGACCAACATGGCTGTTTATGTATTCTGCACAGGTGAACATACTGAAAGGCCACTTAAATCAATGAAGAGGATAGGCCATGTTATAATGCAGCAAGGGAAAAGAGGGGAGCAGTTGTCTACAGGTGTCTTCTCCGCTTAGTTGGTTTGCAATTTGCCCTACAACTATCTTATTTCGTGCACCCCTACACTTCCTTATGTTCCTACATTTCCGGAACAATAAATTATCCTAGAAAATTGGGATGAATTTTTGGGATTTTTTGAAAAAGCATTTTTCTCCATTATGTCCTACATATATAAAAACTAAGAGACAGATTTTCTGCAATTGCCTTATACAGAAATACTAAATTATTTTAAAAAAAGAGCTGGATGAGAAATCATCAGTGTCAAAACAATATAACCATGAGGTGCGACCACACTACTCGGCCAAATGGATTATTGAACACTGCCAAATGTTTATCAAATGTGTGATCGTACCGTAACTGAAACATTGCTACTAGCCACCGTGTATTCAATAAAATAGTTCTAGACATTTTAAAAAAAATAAGAAAGAATCTATTTAAAAAACGCTACCAATTATTTCACATTGGTTTATTATTTCCAAAAAAACTATACATCGAATGTAACATTACCTTACTACTAACAAAGAAAAAGAAATAAAAGGTGATTGCAATCATTGGCCCAAATATTTTTTTTCCATCATCAGTAATTTATTGAAAAAATAGCATTACTTCATTAACACATTCAAAAATCGATATCGAAAAAAAGGATATAACTTTTTCAATAGGACTTTATCAGATTTTAACGGTTTTTTTTTTTTAGGAAATTTCATAAACTTTTGAATAACTATAAATACCTTTAAAACATTTTATCACAATATCAACAAAAAAGTGTATACTTTTTGGGTTATTCGGAATCTAATTTTACCAACCCTCGTAACTTTTTTTCCAGCTACTTTTCGTTGAAGTATGTTATATGGATAAATTTAAATGCCATCGAGAAGAAGACTTTAGTCAAATTTCATTGAAATCGGTACATTCGTTTAGGCGCTGCAGTCTAGAGTAACGCAGGTTTTTCGGCCGCCATCTGGAAAGGAAAAGGCAGATAGTAATGTCGATGAAGGAGGATCATCCTCGAGTGACCTCTTACTTTAAATCCAAATTTGAAAAAAAAAATCGGTTCAGTAGTTTCGGAGAAAATGCGCGTATGACCTACGGCCAAAAACATTTTTATTCCTTTTTCGAATTATAAATATCCTGAAACCCAAAACATCAAATTTAGAGAGGGTTAAGTTTTTGAATGTTTTGTTCGATTACAATGGTTCATTATTGAAAATAATAAACCAAATTGAAATTAATAATTATGAAATAAAAATGAAATTATATAATAATGAATAATCTTAGGAATATATGAAATAAGGTAAAAAAAAAAGGATGCTGACGATAGGGTAATGACTCCGAAACGTTCCAAACATGTTAAAATGACAAGATAACTACGAAAAAAGTAAAAACAAACTATGATTAATTATATTAAGTGGGTACTCTTATTTAAATAACTAATTTGGTAAAAAATCTAGTAATTAAGCATGATATCGGTCAATTTATCTCCTTGCACAAGAAAGAGCATTTGAAAAAAAAAATTGAGAAAAAAATAATGGTTTGCTATTCAAATACATACAGTACTACTCTGCTTAATCGATCCTCCGAATCAATCGTCGTTACCTTCACTGTCATACTACTATTTATACCACCTCTTTACGAAAAATTAAAAAATAAAATGAATAAAAATATTTTGTTCAATGATATAATAGTTTATTAATTTTTAAATTATAACTTTAGATTAGAACACCATATCATTTTATTCTTGTAAATATATAAAATATTCGACAGAAAATAGAACATAATGGAACATGAATTATTTTCTTGTTAATGGGAGTCTACTTAAGACTGACAGAGCTATTTAAATTTTCCCTCCTGTTTCCCCATTTAGCATCACCGTGAGGTAGACAAATAAACCAGAGCCATGGAATAATGATCTGGTAGACGCGGAGGCGAAGTGGCTGCCAGGGACTGATTCGATTCCCGGAGGACTTTGAAGACACTCGCTACTAATGGGAGAGGCAGAGGCAGCTCATCATTAAGGCTAATCCTCCAGCGGCTGTCAAAGAGGGGAGGACTTCGTTAGCCGCCAGGCAAATTAGCTGTCAGGTCCTCCGGTTAGGGTGTCTTCCAAGGAGCCACGGGCGTTCCGCTCCTCTTCTTCGCCGTCTTAGCCAGCGTCCCGAAGAAGTGCTTTTTTCTTCTGTCTTTAGAGCGGATAATCAAGTATTAGGCTGACACTGATACTTTAAATTTCAATTCGATTCGTCTTTAAATAAAAGAACATATGTAGGAAGAATTGTCATAATGACTGGATAGAACAAACGTTTACTTTCACTGATCTATATATGAAATATATAGTAAGGAAAATCAAGGGCAATAACCATTTCAAAATAACTGCATATGTACAATTCATATTAAATAAACAAATGAAGCAAGTATCATAATGCTTGATAAAATTTTCTAAGTGATATCTTATATTACAATTGTTCGTGTGTGTCTAGTTTTAGTGCCTTCAATCAGAAACCACTGGCTTCAGTATTGGAAAATAAGTACCATTTATTTTCATTGTATTTATTTTTTAATTTAACTTTCTTTAGCTCATATAAGTGTTATAATCCGGGAGCCCGTGGGAAAAAAGATGTCGTATGTCATACTAAGGTTTATCCTTAAAAATCGACCATACCCAAAGGCCTGATGAGAAAAAAGCACGTCTGCCTGGCATGAAGCACCAGATGAAGATAGACATAGACCCTATATAGTTAGAAAATTTTGTATAGATAGAGCTTATAAATATATAAAGCTACCAACACTTTAAATTTGCAGTATTTACAATCCTTAGGCTTGAAATAATAGTCAGTTACCCGTGGATTTCAATGGAAAATTTAAATTTAAGATTCCAAAAGTTCACTTGTTTCGGTTTTCATCGTCGTTAGCATATTTTGTATTTGTACGCTATTACTATTGCTCTACCCGTGCAATTAATAGCGTTTGTGTTGTTAAATATTTTTGGTGGTGGTGATAAACCACACGAACACATCAAACAGTTATTTTACTAGCTGGCAGCAGAAGCAGGACCTCTACTGAAGATTTCTATTGCCAGATTGCCAGCTCCTTACTTAGATTGCGCCTTACGCTGTTGGGGTCCATTCATATCACTTGGAACTAACCTTGACAGCTAAACGGGCAGCATCGCTCTGGTAAGGAGACCCCAACGTGATGGCCTCCCACGACACCATATGGAGGCTGAGGAGGATGCGAGGGGCGAGAAAAGATCAGGAGGTGCCGAAGTTTACCAAGAGCCACCAAAGCGACACCAGATAAAGGGCCGCGCAGAGGTCACCGTACCTGTTGGAATTCCGGTTTCAAACCGCTACGAGGCTCTTGCGCCCCAGGAACCAGATGTTACCCAAAATGAAAAGATCCGACCGCCTCCACCCATCATAATCAAGCCACCTATTTCACTGACATCGCTGAGAATTCTACTAAGAGAGCTCAACATAGAGGAATACTCTTCCAATTCTTCTAAGCAAGAAACCAGATTGTACCTAGCTACTGAGGTGGATCATAACACAGCTCTCCAGGCACTTCTACGTGAGAAAAAGGTAGAATTCCACACCTTTGCCCCGCGTGGAACCAAAAGAACCCAAAAATTTGTCCTTTATGGCTTTGATGTAGATTACGACGTCAAAGACATAATCGATGAGTTAAAAAGAGTACTACCAGGCTTCAGACTCGCTAGAAGGTTAACAAAACAAGCCCCGAATGGTGAAAGATATGACATCGAAGCCATTCAGATAATAGTAGATCATTTTGTAAAAATAGAAGATATACGAAACCTTGGAGCTATCAACAGGATCAAATTTAGAGTGACCTCCTTTAAAGAAGATATTGGACCTGTACAATGTAGAAACTGCCAGGAATACGGCCACACAATGAAATACTGTGGCCGTACATGTCATTGTGCATGGTGCGGAGATCATCACCTGCTGGCACAATGCCCCAAGAATGTTAAACCTTATTGCTCAAACTGCAAAGGAGACCATCCAGCGTTTTCAAAAGAATGCTCCTACCGAAAGAAGATTATTGACCAACGTCGAAACCAAAAGAAGAAGAAAGAGGAGATAACCACGCCATCCCCTACACGGAAACCAAGTCAACTAGTGAAGTCGGGGTTAGAATACTCAGCGGTGATTGGCGGATCAACCAGCCAATCACAGCAGCCCGCTCACCCCCATCACCATGACTTCCCCCAGAGTTCTCTCCACCCGTCTGCCACACCATTAGAAGCAGCCCAGCCGTCTAAAAAGAATGAACAATCAACGCTCATCAGGCTCGTCGAAGGAATGCTCCAGAGGTTAGACCAGATGATGGGCTTCATCACAACCCTCCTTAATACCGTGCTGAGCCAACAAAAACATGATTGAGCACCTAGTTTGCACCTACAATATCAGAGGCCTCGCACAGAAGCAGGCTGAAGTAGAGCTTTTCCTGCAGCAACATAGACCATCGGTGATGGCGCTGACTGACACATTGATGCTCCCCTCGTTTCAACTATACTTCCATGGGTACACTGTATACCGGGAGGTTTGCTCACGCGGGTCGACAGAAGGCGTTGCTATACTGGTCAGAAGAGATGTCCCTTCGAAGATCATCACGAACCCAGTGGAACCTACTGAGGGAACTCACATAGTCACAGTAGACGTGCGATTTAAACATCGGTACAGGTTCACCTGTGTCTATAGGAGACCGAGGGCGGTTCTCACGTCAGTGAAATTACTACTACAACACGCCCAGGCAAGAAGTCGGTATGTTGTCCTTGGGGACTTAAATGCTCGACACACCTCCTGGCTGTGTGGTAGTAACAACCCATTGGGCACGTACATCACAAAGACCAGGCTCGCCGGCTTCCATCCGGGTGTTCACACCTTCAGGCATGCAGCCCGACCTGAGTGGACCTCTACGCTAGATCTGCTACTCACCAGGGATCTGCACACCATCACGGATTGCCACGCACTACCGTATGGACCCTCAGATCACCGGCCGGTGCAATACACATTTGAGGGCACACCCGCCACTCCACCCGCGAGCAAATATCTGCTTCATAAAGCCGATTGGAAGAGATACAGATCTTGCGTTGAGGAAACACTACCAGCAGTTACACCATGCAGAACCCGAGATGAGGTGGATAATGCTGTAAATGTCATCACCACCACCATCCAAGCCTCAGCCAAACGGAACATTCCCAAGTTTGCTCCACAGCCCAACGCCATCAGAAGACCTCCACGGCACATCCTAGTTCTGATCAGACAGCGAAACAACCTAAGGAACGTTTTCCAGCGCACTCGTAACTACAGCTTAAAACCGGCCATCAATGCGATGACCCGGCAGATAGCAAGACTCATGAGCGACTGGAAGACATCACTCTGGCACGAGCAGTTACGAAGGACTCATGACGATTACCGTCAGTTCTGGCGACTTGTCAGAACCTTCGTTAGTAAGAAAAGAAGCGTGCATCTGACATCAGGAGACGCGCTACTAACAACTGGGGAACAGGCTGAACACCTGGCGAAAAGTTATGCAGCAAGGGATGCTGAGCGAACTAGAAGCTCCCCACCGGTGCAGCAGAGATCATCACCTGGACTCACTGAGAAGCCCATATTCTGCAATTTTAACCAGCTTGAGTCTGTACTACGACGTATCAAAGGAAACAAGGCGTCGGGACATGATGATATCCCGTATGTTCTACTGAAGATGCTCCCAAGAAAGGGTTAAGCCTTCCTTCTGAACATCTTTAAGTCATGCTTGCGGATATCTTACTTCCCTACCGTCTGGAAACAAGCCATCGTAGAAACACTACTCAAGCCGGGGAAGAAACGAGACAAGGCTGAGCACTATCGACCGATCAGCCTTCTCCCGCACGACAGCAAAGTCTTTGAGCGATTGATTCATTATCATCTCCTGAGTCACTGCAAGGAAGAGCACGTTATACCACCAGAGCAAACCGGTTTCCAACGCGGAGTCGCCTGTGAACATCATCTGGCTAAACTTCAGGCACACACCATAGAGCAGATGAATCACAACAAAGCTACGGCACTCATCTCGTTGGACTGCAGCCAGGCCTTTGACTGCGTGTCTCACGCGCTGTTACTTCGAAGACTGGAAGAGTACAAATTCCCAGCCCCGCTATGCCGTCTGGTCAGAAGCTACCTCAGTGGAAGAACTTTCGTCGTAAGAGTTGGTAATGACTATTCGAACCCAGTCGATACAACGTGTGGAGTACCTCAAGGGTCTGTGTTGGGGCCATTACTGTTCGTCGTTTTCACGGCGCCAGTAGTGGCACTTAAACATCCAGAAGCGGTGGTAGCAGCCTATGCTGACGATATCGCAGTCTATGCATCCAGCCTTAACGCAGAGAGAGCTCTCATGAAAGCACAGAATGCCACAGATACCATCGTCAAGGAGCTTGAGAAGAACGGCATACAGGTAAATCCTAATAAGACCGATGCCATAGTGATGTCATTTCAGCAAGGAAAGAAGCCCCTGCCCACTCACTTCACCATTGGTGGAGTGGACCAGCGGATCTCCAACTCAGTCCTCTACCTAGGCGTGACTCTGGATAGGCACCTCACCTTTACTAGTCACGTCAACCAGAGGCTCAAGCTGGCTCGGAAAAAGGAGTATAGGCTCTACCATCTGCTAAAGTCGCCGCAGCTCTCGTTGAGACTAAAACTGCAAATCTACAAGGCGGTCATCAGGCCTACGCTGCTCTATGGTGCACCGTTGCTCCGCCACCTGTATAAGTCCACGCTCAAGAAACTCCAGAGTTATCAAAACTCCATCCTTCGGCGAATAGTCAGAGGTACCACCCTGCAAAGGGCAAAGAATGTAAAGATCCGAGAGGAGCTTCAGCTCCCATCGGTGCCTGAGTTCATAGGCCGAAGACACGTCAAATTTTTCGATGGGCTGAAGGTCTGTGCTAACCCGCTTTTCCAGGAAATAGTACCGCCGCCCAGGCCTGGGAGGTGGCAAGGTAAAGTCCCCTTGGTTGATGTTCTCGCCGAGGGAAGGGGTTTGGACTCTGTAGTTCACACCCACTAACAATAATATAAATAATAAATTAATGCAGGGCGGTCCCTCCACGCCCAGTGGTATAATAAAAGGCCTCTGGCCACAGATGCAAAGAACGCATACAGCGTGCAGAGCCCTCTTAACTTAAAATGCCCTTGGGCAATAAAAGGAAAGTTGAAAATTTATGTATATATACATTTATATACATACTGAATTTATTCAAGAAATTCCTGGGGGGTAGGAAAAAAAAAAAAAAAAAAAAAAAAAAAAAAAAAAAAAATGTTTCGGTTTCTAGCAATAAATCGCAATATATCAATAAAATTATGCGTTCTATCGATAATAATGTTCTTGTCTATAAGCCCTCTCTATACTGAAGTTTTCTACCTATATAGGGTCTCTATCTATTTCCACCTGGCCGCCATTTTGTATATCAGCGGCTATATGCTTGCAGTCCTACACTTTTTCTCATCAGGCCTGTGGATATGGTCAATTTATAAGGACAAACCTTAGCATAAAATAAGACTTTTTTTCCACGAGCTCCCGGACTACTATGAATGGTTGCTTAGTGCCCTTAAGTGAGACAGATTGCATTATTTCCCAATAAAAAGTATTCTCTAGAATAATTATGGTTATTTGATTAATTTCTTGGTGAGGAAGGGAACAAACCAATATCAGTAATCTCTTCCTCGGCCACTTACACACTAGTGTTACCCACAACTCAGAGGTCACCAACCACCGATAATCACTGAGGGTTCCCTGGAGAACTTCCTCTGGCCGTTCGGATATCAGGCCAAGAAGAAGTGGTCTCCATTCACTTCTTGGTCCTGGGAGACGGGCATATGATTCACGGCGATGTAGTCTCCTCAGTGAGTCACGAGTCTGAATCACAGACCGGTCTCAAGTCTACGGCGCACTTCCTCTCACTAAGCAACCCAGCTCACGTCTTGGGAGAAGAAAAAAAATAAAAAGATAACCCGATATTTAAGATAATGGGCGAAGGCTAGCCGTTTGGAGCCAGGCTGATTGGGGGTTCCGTACTGGAAGGCGGTTGGAAGAATTAATATAGTAGTCATTATGATCGCGGAAAAAAAAATGAAGACAACGAAAGGGAAATGGTCGAAAATACTGGTTTGTAATTTGGGACCAGGAGGTCATTAGTATGAATATGTTGATTGATTATAGATGCTTTTCATTAGCTTAAAATTAAACACAGGGCTTAAAACATACACCTTCTAAAAAAAAAGGTTGATCTACCGTAGTTCTTTGAAATTTTGAAAAATACCGTAGGTAGGATCAATTTAATGAGATTGATAACTGTTTTTAGTAGTTTTTATCCGTAATTCGAAACTAGTTCAAATTCAACAGAGAGTCAGAACAAGAGAGTCAGAAGTTGATATTGCAAGAAAAAAGTATTCTTTGACATTTAGACACCAGGAATATTATAAAAAAACTTTAGCAGACTTCTTTTCTGTAAATATGTGTATATATTTTTTATGATTTTCACAGTATCTACAAACCAGACAATCCTACGTAGAAAAGAATATGAAAAGAATAAAGAATAAATAAGGCAGCAATTCAATTTCAATGATTAATTTTGTTCGCTATATGCCTATACATTTATTTTAGGTTGTTAGAATATTATTCAAGAAACGACAAACTTTAGAGCTAATTAATAAATTGTTTCTCGTTAATACAGTTAGTATTTTGGTGACCATTGCAAATAGTATTCTAAAATATTTATCAGTAAGTTCATAGGAAGCTAATCCTAATCAATAATTTTTTGAATAAGAAATACACTGCAACGGCCCAAACACAGACTTAATTAATTCAATCCCTTTTTTGCACCCATTGAGTGGTCTAAATACCCAATTTCAAACCCACAAATACACGGTTGTCTTTACTTCTGACAGATGTGAATGATTATTACATCCATTTTTAAATAAATTTTTTAAAAAATTGGAAATTAATAATGAAGATAAAGAATCATATATATTATTTTGAAACAAAACAGTATTTTAAACTTGCTCATTGAAGTAAATTAAGTAAAACACGACATCTTAAGGCTCTTGAAAATAAGTAAAATATTTGATCCGAGAAAGAAATTATATTGCAGATAATTTTGAAATCGTTAATTATTTTTTCCAAATAATCGAGTAATAATTATTATTTTCGATTTTTTATTTAAAAAGCATGCCTGATATAAAAATGAAAATTCAAAATGATCTTTGATGTAATTTATTTGATAAAAAATAATGATCACTCAATGAGAGACGGTTATACGATTTTACATAAACAATTATGATTAAATTGTGATAAACAAATTTTGATCAGAATATAAAAATCACCTTTTACACACAAATTTTATTAAATATTAATAAGTATGTATGTAAACGCCATTAATGCACACTTATGCAATTAATGCACATTAATGCATTTTAATATTATATTTCAGAAATCGCTTTAATTGTGCAAGCGGTACCTACAATATATATATATATATATATATATACTTAGAACTGAACTCCTAGTAGTAGGAGTTTCACTTGAGTTCTAAGTGAAACTTCTAGCTGAACACACCTCGCTGAAGAAGACCTGCAAAGTCGGGTCGAAACGATGGCTTCTAATAAAATAGTTTTGCTACTATTTAGCCTATTTATGACCGCCACCCCGGACCATCTTCCTTTATAATGCAACAATAAACTATTAAATATTCAATATGACAGTTCTAAGAGAAACTCCTAGCTGAACACACCTCCCTCAAGAAGACCTGCAAAGTCGGGTCGGAACTTTGGCTATTAATAAAATAGTTTTGCGACTATTTAGCCTATTTATTATCGTCACCCCTGACCATCCCCTCCCTCTATCATTTTAATACTAACGGTATCTCTTCCAGTGAGCGAATGGCTAAAGGAGCGTTGAACAAACATAGATGTAATTTAGGTCGGACATCACACATTATTTATTTCGAATGAAAGTTCAACCCTACTTGGTTTAACAAAGCTTTTTTACGACTGAGAAGTGCTTTGAGTTCCAGTTATAAAACCACTTGCTGACCACAATGCCTCTTCGGACCTCTGGTGTACAGGTACTCCTCGAGCGTTGTTAAGTCAGTGGAAGAGGTGGTAGGTGACCTCTTCCGCAGGGAAGGGTGAGTCTGCTCACTCTCGGTGATCCGAAACCAGTAAACTGGGAGGTAATGGCTCGAGGACCGGACTCCCTCAGCGGGGTGTCTCCTCGAGGAGTCGCTCAAACAGTCGTAAAATCTGAGACATTTTTATTTTCTACAATGGCTGGGAATAGAACCGGAACGGACAGCATTAAATAGGAGAACACAATGGCCCTTATGGACATTAAATACCATGTGAACTCCAGCTCATGGTGCACTTCCGTTACAGTCCCTGCAATATGGCCGTTACAACATCCATAACTTCGTAGATAATTGTGTTGTCACTTGTATCAGCGGGATATCACTATTATAAAACGGTTTGAAATCTAAACATAAAACACTAATAAGATAAGTCTATCTTAAAAAAATATTCAATAATTTCAGGGAATCACCTGATAGATGTAAAATAGAATATAGTTGCTGTTTTTATTTTTTTTTTTTTAAGCTTAATACTTAACAATATAAGTAATTTATAAATGCTTAATGTGTATAAATACGTTAATTGTAACTGAAACCTGTATATGCCCTGATTGTTGGATAATAAAACATTTACATTATTTTATCTTTTTATTTTTATTTTTCCATGAATCTTGTCCTCAAGTTTTCTTTAATAATATTGCTCTACCACCTTCAAAAACTGTACGATATTTGGGTTACCACTTGGACAAATGGCTGACATGTACATAACACATAAAACAAAAAAGAAAAGAGCTTAATCAGCGATACGGACTTCTTTCTGGGCTACTTGACAGACGTTCTAAATTATCTCTGACTAATAAATTAATCATTAAACCACTTCAGACATTTGGGATCGAACTAAGGGGATCAGCAAAAAAATCAAATATAAAAATCATCCACTCATTCCAGTCAAAAGTTCTTCGAAAAATTGTAGACGCACCCTTTTATGTATCAAACCTCACGTTACACACTGACCTTAACACTACTTTCATCACGGCAACTGCCACTGACCGCTTTAATAATTTTCATGACAGACTGACTGAATTCCAATCCACTTACTCAAGCTCTATCTACTGCTACAAATCCATATAATCCGCCCAGAAGACTGCTGAGGCGCTGGCCAAGAGACTTATTGCATTGAGCTACTTGCTGTATTATCTTCTTTTTGTATTATTTTGTTATTATGTGTTATTTTACTACTTTTTTTTTTGTCTTTTTGTTTTGTTATTACTATTCTTTTTTTGTATCCTATCATTTCTTCTCCTTAATATCATATTTGATGAATACCGAGGTAGACGGCAGATTTTTTGTGAGTCAGGAATGTATATGACTAATAAAATAAAAAATAATATTTTTCTGAACCATTCCGTATATATATATATATATATATATATATATATATATATATATATAAGTTAAGCGTCTCCGGGCTTTAAAAATAAAAAAAAAGAAGGAAAGAGGAACGAGAAACAATACTCACGGCTTCTGAATAAACACTGCTTTATTCGTCCAATAATCTGCCTTATATACAATCGCTATGTTTATTTACATTACAAGATGGTATTAAGGCTGATATCGCCAGTCTCCGGTCTTTATCTCCCCCCCACCAGTTTACGAATAGGATTTTCGGAAACTTATAAATTCCCAGATCGGAGCCACCGGTATCAGCCTTAACCCTTTACAATTATTTGTACCAGTATAAACTTAAAGTACACCAAACCTCACTTCCACTCCGCTGGAACGAGAAATAAATCAAAAAAAAAATAAACCACAGAAAGTAAACACACAACGTCTTATTAACAATGGAACAGAACTCTTAATCCTATAAAAATTACAATCACCTCTATTATGCTGCCATATCTTTATTTACAAGAACAACAAAAATAATTAAAAAAAAATGACATCATCAACAGTAATAATAATAAAAAAAAACATATTTTTTTATAATACGCGATAAGGGTACTACGAATCAATTGGTTTCTGTACCGGTTCTAACATTGGGAGCTTCAATTGTTCAATATGAACAGTTCTCCTCTTCTTAGGTTCGTTAATGCTTTCAATGGTTACCAGATTATGCTCCCTAATAGCAACCACTCTGAATGGGCCCTCGTACCGTAACAATTGTTTCCCTCTGTTGGTTCCAATTCTACGATACACTATTGTTCCGATTTTTAATTCTCCCATTCGGTCACGTACCTGCACATTCTGCCGCGCTACCCGCTTCTCCTTTTCCCGCTGAATTCTCCCCGCTACCTTCCCCCACGTCTTTCCTACCTCTACCCTAGTATTCTGGATTTGCTCTACGAGATGTTCATTGGTCGTTGTTTCCCCCCAATCTCTCCTTGGCCTGCGCATCCCGAATAGTATTTCCACAGGTGAAAACCCCGTTACGGAGTGGATCGAATGGTTGTAAGCTGTTACGGCTTTCTTCATCGCAACATCCGGCTCCAACCCTTTCTCTCCCTGATATACACGGATGTGGTCACTCAACGTGCTGTGCAAGCGTTCGATTCCTCCTCTACTCTTAGGGTGTCCCGGTGTGTTATAATGCCACACAACCTCTAACCTTTTCACCTCCTCCCTAATCGCGGTATTGTCGAATTCTCTACCACCGTCTGATGTGATCCTCTCGGGAACTCCGTAAAACTGTATCCAGATTTGTAGGGCTTCCGCAACTGCATTGGCAGACTTGTCCATGACCTGATGTGCCATAGCTACTTTACTAAAGGTGTCGATGATCGTGACCCACTTGAACCCTTTCCAGGTGAATGTATCGATCTGGAGGTCTTGTAGCGGCATATTCCCTGTAGGTGTCTCTTCCTGAACTCCTCTGGGGGGGTGTCGATCATACTTTGTGCGCATACATACCTCGCATTTCCCGATGATTCCTTGGATAGATTTTTTCATTCCCCACCAGAAATACTTTCGCCGTAATGCCTGCAACGTCTCGTTGACGCCTCGGTGGTTGGTCTTCCCCTGGTGGTATGCCAATGTAATTGCTTGTTGCTGCTCCTCATCCTGTACGGTTTCCACTGCATACTTGCACCGGATGATCGTTCTATCCATGCCTATCCGCTCGGATCTCCACATCCGCTTTATTTTCTCCCATACCGTGTTGTTCCCAACATAGAGATGGTGTGTCTTTCCCGGTTCCGTGGCGTCCTTCAGTGCCGTACGGATTTGCTCCTCGCTCACCCCGGGTTGCGACCAAATGACGCGAATCCTACTTTTCCCGTATCTTCGGTAATCTATTTTCATGATCCCTGTTGTCCTGGTTTTCCAGATTACCTGTCTATGCTTGTCGTTGATGATTTCGTCTATTTCCTCCATCGCCTCTGGTCTTTCCTCCGCTGAGCTATCTTCTTCCGGGGACCCCTCCCTGTCCTCTATACTGACGGTATCATCTGCCCCTTCACCCTCAGGAGTCCATTCCCTCAAGAATTGGCGCACGTCCCGCGATGGACCTCCTCCGTCCTCTTCTACCGCGTTGATCATGATGGCCCTAGAGAGCCAGTCTGCCACCACGTTTTCCTTTCCCGGCTTATACACCACCTCCATGTTGTACTGACTAAGGAATTCTTTCCATCTCGTGACCCTCGCAGAGGTTTCCTTAAGTTTTCCTACCCACTGAAGGGGTTTGTGATCGGTGTGGACTCGAAACTTCCTCCCAAATATATATGGCCTGAAATGGTCGATGGCCCACACTATCGCGAGTAGCTCCCTCTCTAACGCGCTGTACCGTGATTCCGCGCTCGTAAGTCGTCGGCTCGCGTATGCTATCGGACGTTCACCCTCACTTCTGCCCTGAGATAAAACGGCCCCCAACGCGTATTCGCTCGCATCGGTGGTGACGTTGAACTGCTTCTCAAAATCCGGGAACGCCAATACGGGTTCTGCCTGCAACCTATCCATGCATTTCCGAATATTATTTTCCATTTCCGGTGTCACCACGATCCTCGCGCCTTTCTTCAGCAAGTTATTGATAGGTACCAAGTATTCTGCCATCTCAGGTACGAATCTCCTATAATAAATCAGCGTCCCGAGAAGCCTACGAATCCCTTTAACGTCCCGTGGCACCGCCATTCGTGTGATAGCCTCCACCTTTGCCGCATCCGGTCTGACCCCCTCGCTAGAAATAGTGTGGCCTAAAAAATTGATTCGCGTTTGTCCCAACAGGGACTTCTCACTTGACAGTTTCAGCCCGAATTGTCGCAGCCTTTCGAATACCGACCTCAAATGCCCCACGTGTTCGGCTTCCGTTCTGCTAAAAATCAGCAGGTCGTCCATGTATACTTGACATACGGAGTCGTCGATCCCCCTCAGAAATTCGTCCATCAGGCGTTGAAACGTTATGGGCGCATTCTTCAGACCAAACGGCATTCTGGTGAATTCGTAATGCCCCCTTTCGAATGTAAACGCCGTCTTATGTTGGTCCTTCGGGTGCATCCGTATTTGGTGGTATCCCGCCTTGAGGTCCAACGTGCTAAACACCACGGCCCCACTCAACCTATCAAGTATATCTTCGAATCTAGGGATCGGGTACTTTTCGTCTACCGTGTTGTCGTTCAACCTACGATAGTCCACTACCACTCTGTATTTTTCCTTATTATCCCCCGGCGCTGCCTTCTTTTTCACTGCCCACAGGGGACTATTAAATGGCGAGGTGCTATCGACTATGATCCCTTGCTCCTTCAGGCTTTCCAATTCCTCCCGAATATGCTGCCTCATCGCCTGCGGGTATCTCCTTTCCTTTACGTAGGTCACCCTATCTTGCTTCAGTGGAACTTCGTGTACCGTCTTCCCTGTTACCCCCAATACCTCGCCCTCCCTGAAGAAAATATCTACGAACTCCGCTTGTAACGCCTTTCTCCAGTCCTCCACCCTGTTCACCGCTCCTATCCGCACCCTTCTTTCTCTCGCGACCCCTATACATCCAAATTTCCTCTTTCCCAGCCTGATACTCCAAGCTCCTCTACGGTTTCTAATGCTTACCCCTACCTGTCCTAACAGATCACACCCTATTATGACTTGGTACTCCCGCGCCATGCTCTCTACCACATGCACCCTTAGCTCCCCCTTTTTCCCTGCCCACCGGTCAAGCGTAATTGACGCTTCCCCTTCTACTTTACAGGGACCACCCAGAGTGATTAGCTGGCAGCCACAGTTTTGTATCCGGAGTACCCTCTCGCTCCCGCACACTCTCCCCAACGCTCCCCGAGTCAAGATAGTACTCGAGCTCCCTGTGTCCACGAGACACTTCACTCCCCCATCTACTTCAATAATCGGCAACCAGCATGGCTTACCTCTAATATTGTTGCAGGTTGCTGTGCGGTCGCCTCTCTGCTGACACCCTTCTCAGATGCCACCTCGCTTCCTCCTTACCGCCGTCGCTCGTCGTTGCTCGCTCCGTTGGCTGCTCCTGCCTCCTTCGCCTCCACTGCTGGCTGGCTCGTCAGTCTCCGTTCCCGACGTCCCCGACTCCTCGGTTGCCTCTTCCGAAGATCCGTCTCTCTGCTGCATCCTAGCTCGTTTTTTCAACTTTTGAGCGTTCACCTCCATTGGCTCGTCTAGAGGTCTCTCCCTCCTGCGAAACATGTACGGGCACTGTCTGGCAATATGCCCTTCAGTCCCGCACTCGAAACATCTAGTGCGCGGACATTGTGCTACCAAATGTCCCGGTTTCCCGCACCCGTGACATTTTCGGTCTTCCCTCCGGGGTCCATTCCTAGGCCTGGACTGTCCGGATCTTCTCTCGCCCGTCGTGGCTTTTTCTCCGTTCGGGTGTTTCATTTCCCTCTTCCTCCACCCTATCTGGGCTGTCCGGGGTCGTCTGTCACTCACTCGGGTCCACCCTGGTTCTTCTACTTCCATCCGCGTCTCTTCCTCTCTTGCACTCAGATCTATCATTTCTTGGGCACACTCGAGGAACGATCGCTCTCTAGGCAGTCCGTCCCTTCTCCCAGTCTCCTTAGCTAACTGAACCTTGAGTATTGTCGAAAGGAATTCCATCCTAGCCTCGACCTCTCCCACACTCATGGTTTCACGCATTTTCTCAGTTATGCGGTTGTACTTCGCCACTAGTACCCCCGCATACTGTCCTCTTGTTTGGCGTTGGGACCGACACTCCCTAAACATTTGGAAGATATCTTCTTCCGGCGTCCATCGGCCCCCTCCGAAAGCCTTCTTCAAACGCTCCTTAATCACTGGCCATGGTGTCTCCTCGTCCGCTTGGATTTGGTTGAGGATGTTCCTCCTCACTCGGCACACGAGAGCTGCCTTCAGTGCTTCTGCGTCTCCCAGGTTCACGAGGTCCTCCGCCACCTTTGCTTCGATTCTTGATATGAGGCGGTCTCCGCCTTTCAGGAAGTGATTAAGTTCACCTATCTCGCCCCCGAATCGCTCCAGGTCTGCGATTGCTCTCCGTAGATCCTGCGTGGTTGCTGCCCTTATCTTCATCCACTCCAATGCATTGGCATGCGCCTCTGCCAATGTGTCCCTAGGTAAGGGAGGGATCTCTTGTATCTGCGGTACTTGAGGTATCTGAGGTATCTGCGGAATCTGCGGAACCTGAGGGGCGATCTGAGGAATCTGCGCTATCGGCATTTCCTGAGGTTGCGGCATTTCAGGTGCGTTCAACACTCCTGGTCGAATTATGCCCTCTGTCGGCATCTCGTCTTTTCCTTATGACTAGGAGAAGAGAAAAAAAAAATTAAAATAAAGACAGAAAAAAAAATTTTACTTCCGTGTTCTCTTGACGTTCTCCCGGGTTTCGGCACCAGTTAAGCGTCTCCGGGCTTTAAAAATAAAAAAAAAGAAGGAAAGAGGAACGAGAAACAATACTCACGGCTTCTGAATAAACACTGCTTTATTCGTCCAATAATCTGCCTTATATACAATCGCTATGTTTATTTACATTACAAGATGGTATTAAGGCTGATATCGCCAGTCTCCGGTCTTTATCTTATATATATATATATATATAAGCTCGGAAGACCGTTCTGGAGCACACTCAACCTCCATGAAGTGGACACTCTTAATTATATAACTATTATATTTAGATGTCGATAGATGTTCAGCTAGAACTGCATTAGCTTTTTAAAAACAACACATGTAGAAATCACAGATACCCGCTACCCTAATTTTCATGATCTATTCATGTTGTGAGCGGCCCCTTGGATTGGATTGGATTGGATGAACTATGCAGATTCCAGGAAGAGTGGCTTCGCGCGGTTTTGTCACCTTCATTTCCTTACTACTTATTCATCAGCAATCTTTTCGACAGCAGGGTGATGACGAGGTGATGCCTGGTTGCATGCGCTCGGCTACATCACATATTTAGAAAATATTAAGATTATACGATGCGTCTCAGCTATTCTGAGATATATATCAACTGTTCGCATAACGTATAAATGCAAATTTGTTAGAGCTCTTAAAAATAACTTAGTGATAAGATTATGTTTATTTTACAATATTATTTCAGCTTCATTTTAAAAAATCCATTCATACCCTAATGGATCATCAAATTTAAATAATAATGAAGGTGAACTTCTCATTTGCATCAAACAATTGTCTACTAACAGTTATGAAAAAAAATGGAATATTATTATAAATTGGAACAATCGAAGACAATTTTTTTAAAATTTTTTTTAATAATACATACAAGGAGAGGTAACGGACGTGGAGTTACTGATTTCTAATGGAACTTTTTTTGGTGATCGTAAGTTGAAAAATGCACTATTATAATATGACTAAAAAATCGAATTAAAAGGTGGTTTACAGAAATATTGTGCCGTTTGGTATGTCCTTTACCATAAAAAGTCAAAATTCCGAGATTATGTAGGTCCAACACCCTAATATAATTGTACGCAACTTTTTTTCCTCAAGTTTGTGGTCATTATAGTTTTTTTCCTCATTGCTCCAAAAGTTTTTAATACCTCATTAAAATTTACTGATTAAATATAGTTTTTAGGTGACAAAAAATGTAAGCATTCCTAAAGTTTTAGACAAGAATTAATAATTTGATAAAAATGGATCTGTTCAGCAGATGATTGTGTTTGGAATACTAACAGCCATCATGTAATCGAAACAGCAATCTGAGTAAATCCCAGGATATATTAAGAATAAATATATGTTACATAAATTATGTAATGTTATATTATGAAATATTTTATAATGTTATTATATGAATCTTAGGATTATATAAGATATAGACCTCGAAAATTGTTTGCATCAAACAATTGTCTACTAACAGTTTTGAAGAAAAAAAAAATGGAATATTATTATAAATTGATATAATCGAAGAAATTTTAATTTTTTTAATAATACATAAAAGGATAGGTAACGGACCTGGAAATCAAGAAGGAATGGTTACCAAAGTTATCAAGTTCCTAGATAATGAAAGACTTAAACAACATATATGACAAGTTAATAAATGATGACCCTCTGCAGACTAATTATTGTTTTTTTTTCTTTATCTATTTATTTTATTTCATTTTATTTTTTTATTTTAAAAGTTCATTTGGTTATTAATTACAAACTCATTTATTGATTTTATTTCTATATTTTTAAGTTTATTTATTTATCTATTTTATCTTATTATTTATTTATTTAATTCTATCAACCCTATTATTTAATTATGTTATTTGGTTATTTATTTATTTAGTTATTAGTTATAGT
Organism: Nezara viridula; assembly: GCA_928085145.1. Taxonomy (NCBI): domain Eukaryota; kingdom Metazoa; phylum Arthropoda; class Insecta; order Hemiptera; family Pentatomidae; genus Nezara; species Nezara viridula. Next base: position 211,301,042 of record OV725077.1, read on the forward strand.
TAGTTATTTATTTATTCAATTTTTTAGTTAGTTATTTAATTATGATATTTTTATTTCATTCTATCAATCCTTTTATTTAATTTTTTTATCCTTTTTTATTATTATTTTTTGGACCAACCATCCATACAGTATAAAAGTAATGTTATTTAGTTAATCGGGCGCTGATGACCTGGATGTTTTGCGCCTAGAATGGATATCGAAACAAACAAACAAACGATATTGATGTACAAAATACTAAAAATAAAAGAAAGATCACAATGTAATTAATTTTATATATTGCATAATTTTCGTATCAGGTGAATGTAATTTCTCAGGTGTTATTAAAAAAATATATAAAACACCATAACTTAATTTTTCAATTTGTTTTGAAATAAAGAAATCAGGTTACATATATATATATATATATATATATATATATATATATATATATATATATATATATTTATATTGATATTAAATGGCTTTTAATGAATATAATTTTTTTAAATAATATGGTAAAACATTTATCTTAATGAAAAGTGATAGACTGATACCCATTTGCCTAGCTCATACAGTTATGGAATCAGATAACCGAAGCTGAAGACACAGCCACCTGTGGGGCATTGCTCAACCGCTCGCAAAGACGCCAGGGCCAGTTCCCACAGCTCCCTGAATAGACACCACCCACCGACCGCCGATCGCTCTTGCGATGACCCACTTCCACGGCCGAGGATGCTCCTCAGCAGGAAGCATGAGGATTAGCATTCGAAAGAAGTCCTGGAGGGTCGTTGACTCGATGTTGCTACGCGTGTAGCCGCTGCACCTGCACTACGCACATGGGAACTGGTAGTATTGTATTGTGCCAGAGTACCGCTAGGTTTTAGGGGTATTGTTAGGGCTGCCAGAACTGGGTCGCTTGCGGCCTTTGTTGTATCCAAAAAAAGTAATCTCATCCTGTTTGGTAACAAGTGGAGTTCAATTCCTGCGGTGTCTTGATAAATTTTCTATCAACTTGTAACTTATCGTGACTATTAAAAATCAGAAAATCGTGGGTTTGTTGTAACTACGGTGAAATATAAAAAAAGGGTTGGTACCATTTTAGAATACCTATTGTGTTTATTGTATCAATAAATAAGATCGAAATTAACCAAAACATTCTTAAAAGTTTAGCTCAATCAAAGATGTACTTAGTGACAGTTTGCAATAAACCTTCGACTTACACTGTATTTTTTTTTTTTTTAGTTGTGAAGAGAGAAATAGAAGAGTGATTTTTTGAAACGAATGATGATTTCCTTTCAAGTGAACATCGGACTAGTAAGTTAGTACTAGTAAATTTGGTCATAACTATACTTTGGTATAAGGAACACCTGGAAGGAGTTGTAGGGGTGGTTAGGAGTGGGTCGTATCACGACTCAGACTTGCCATAGCGAAATAATTACCGAACTAGAAATAAAGGAAAGCGATGATATTTACTTCCTTGCAACGAACATTACTTCCAGCTTCATCCTAAATTTATTTTAGCAGTAACTCTGATAAGCAATTTTGTTCTTTGTTTTAATTTTGTGTAACAGTCTCGAAAATGTCAATATAACGGTCATAACTTGATGTTAAATAATAATAACGACATTATTTAAAATAATTTTTAAATGTTTTATTTTGACGAAACTAATTGCTAGTTTTTAAATTGTTTTAATGTTTATTTTAAAGTTACTTCATTTTTCCTATTTTTATGAAGAAACAAAAACGGACACCTTTTAACATACGGAATGGTTTACACTAACCTTTAACGACGAGGATGTCGTTATTGCCACAGAGGAGCAATAAATAGGACAATTAAACCTATGACAGCTATTCACAGTAATAAATAATAAAGTTGCCAGGCTAACGACACTCGAAGGGAATTAAATATCCAAAAGGCCCAGCTTTATGGAAAGGGTTTAAGGGCCACTAGCCTGAGTTAAGGGAGCAACATTGTTGGTGCAAGGTGCCCTAAACGAGCCTAAAAACACTTCGCTCCGTCCATGTTGACGTTTTAAGGGTCCCTAAACCTTCACTGGGCGCCTTATCTCGTCGGTAGGCGTCTTTGATCCTGGAGCGATGAGTTCATCATGGCTTCGTCCTCTCTTACAATGTTGCTTCGTTATTTAGTCAACTGTTAAGGCTTATCCTGATATATACACGGATTATCATAATTTACATATATTTATGAATGATTCATATTTGAATAAATTATCTGCCTAAATGTTATGTTATGTTTTTATTTAAGATTTTAAAACAAGACAGCATTGTACCCAATTAATCGGTTCCATAACCAATATTGTGCAGGCTCTTTGTTTAAATCGTCCAATCTTGATAAGTGCAATACGCTGTACAACATATTGTGTAATACTTCAAACCTCCGGGGGATTCACTGGGGAGTGGAGTAGAAATTTCGGGGAGAAGGTAAAAATAGAAAAGTAATTCTATTTACATTGGACCATATTCGTTTCTGTGAGTGACCCAAAATTATATCGCATATGCAGCTACTAAATGCAAACTCATATTAAGAGAAAATATTAAAAAAGTATGTTGTATAAAAAGCATTCATCAGTGTACCTAAAAAAAAAAAAGTATTTTAATTTATTTTCGCTGACTTTCCTGACGATATTGCTATTCTTCCTTCACACAAAAATCCTAATATCGCATCAATTTCCCTACAAAACCACCTTCATGATCTTATGGTTTGAAAAATGGAAATAAAAATAAATACTAACGCATCCACCCAAGTTAGTTTATCTCTTAGGAAAGCCTCATACCCACCCATAACGATTGACATTAACCCTGTGCCTTTGAAGAACTATCCTGTACCCCCGATTCTACTTAGACAAAAGACTTACATGGAACAGACGAATGAAATTAAAATACAAGAACTTACTTGACGATATAGTCAACTCTGACATCTTCTAGACTACAGATCTGCATTGACTTACGAAACAAGCGACTGATCTATAACACCTTACTGAGACCAATAGACATATGGAGCAGAACATTAGGGATCGGCAAACACATAAAAAAATACAAACAGTACAATAAAACTTTCTATGAAAAATTGCTAACACACCATGGTACATTTCAAATAACTCTATTACACATAACGACTTAAACACCCCTACTGTAAAATAATATATCCACGACAAATATAGTACATTTCATTCTTAAACTAAAAATCACGCTAATACTCTGATCCTTTATATCTCCTCTCTGTTACCTAAACGACGCAGATTTTTTAAATTTTATTAATTAAAATTTAAGTTAATTAAAGCCACGAAATAGCCAAGATACCTAGTACATCGATAATAACAAAATCATGCAAATGGACCAAAAACATAAAAATCTATCAAATTTGCTGCTGTCTATCAAAATGGTGGAAATTGCACAGAATATAAATAAACTTATTTATTTTATTTTTACAGGGCTTTAAGTAACGCTTATTTTATATAGTTTTTTTTTTTCTTTCAGTGTAATTACAGTTATAAAAAAAAAAATAACAAGCTCTCGCCCAAAATTAAATTCTCGATCTGCTACTGTGTTGCCCAAATGCGACACAAGCGTTGCACAAATGAGAGTCTTGGTCATGCTCTTGCACAAGAGTCTCGCAACAGTCTTGCAGTTACTTATTAGCTTATTATTATTATTATTAAAAACACTTTATTCAGAAATATTACAATTTGTCACAGTTAAGGACACTTATAATAGAGTTCAGAGATTGCATTCATACCGTATATACAAAAATATAAATAAATAAAGTAATAACAAAAGAATAAGAAGAAAGAACAAAAGAGTAAAGAAAAAAAAAATAATATATATACACATAAGTAAATAAAAATAGAAATAAAAGTAAAACAAACACCTTATATAAAACATACATTATTTACAATTTGCCAGGTGATCTCCGAACCAATCCTTTCTCCTCCACATGTGGAGGGGAAAGGGAGGCTTAGGAGATCCCTACGCTTCTCCCTCAGCCACTTCACTGGTATTTTAAACCAGCGGAGGATGAGTAAGAGCGCTACAGCCACAGACACTCATGACTTGAGTGGAGAATCTGGCCATTGCTAGAACTCCAATATCCATATTTACAAAAGGTCTCGTGGCCACTGCCGCTTTAACCTACGAAGGGGATTGTAGGGATGGGTGGTGCTTGATAGGGATTGTACAACGGGATTTGGGTGATGAGAAAGGTTCTGGTGAAATTTGGAAAATTTGGCTGGGATAAGATCAAGAATAAATGGGATATTAAGGTCATGATGTAGGGTTTTATTGGTTACATAGAAGGGAGCATTGACTATTGTACGGAGGACTTTAGACTGAAAGGATTGAATGCGTTTGATGTTAGAAAATTTGGCTGTTCCCCATAGTTCTAGTCCGTAAGTCCAGATGGGTTTCAGTATTGTCTTGTAGATCAGTAATTTGTTTTCACCAGAAAGTTTAGATTTTCTATTCAGTAGTCTATATAGCTGGCCATATCGTCTGTTAAGTTCCTGTCTTTAAAGTCGATTATGTGGATTCCATGTTAGTCGTCTGTCTAAGTTAGCTTATTACTATAGAGATATTGTATTTTATTAGATAGGAGAAACCTAAGTAAGCCCGAATGAAAAATTAGAGGAGTTAAAAGCAAAAGTATATTGGTTAAACCAATAATTAACATGTAGTAACTAAGATTGTCAAGTATTAGTAACTATTTTGCCTTGATTTTTATTTAAAAAATCGATTTTTTTTTTCCAGACCTTGTCTTGGTCTTACAACAGTTAGGTGGCCTTGGTCTTGGTTTTGCAAAGAGCAAGACCAAGACCGATTTTGTGGAACACTAATTATAGACAACAATACTGATGCTGAAAGTTCTTATTAATAAATATGCATACTATCTAAGCAGAAAAAATCGAACTGAGGAATGGAGAGCCAAGTATTCAAAAATGTAATTCTTTCTAAGTTCCTCTACTTATACTTGAACTTTGTTATATAAGTATTTAAAATGTTATGCATTTTAGAAGTTTAGATAATTCAGCTCAAATTAAGTTAGAAAGCTAAATGGTTAATAAGGCACTGAACAAAAATGTGCAAGGTCTCTGGTTCAGGTTCACAGGATTATTTTCTTCGAAATATTGCTATTAGAAGATTCTTACAATTATGCTTGCAATTAAAATTCTTGCTTATTCTTTCCCCGAGAGTAGGAAGATAACATTTTTCTCTTTTCCCGAAAGGCCCATTCACTGCGAAGGCTAATCAGGAACTGGCTCCATTGTGTGCACTGGGTGCATGTAATGAGTGGAGAGATGAAAGGTGCATCGTGCCCTCTGATCCCAGGGGACATCACTGCACTCCGCGCCCTTTTGTCTTATAGGGAGCAAGAAAGGGCTAATTTACCTCCAGAATAATGCATTGCTTTCCAGAAACTTGTGGTTTCTTTTTTGTTTTAAATATTTTTTTTATTTGTAAGGGTGATTTTTGAACAATTTTGTTCATGTATAGATATTATTTAAAATCCAACACCCCTCCCAAATAATAACATCCATTCTATATTAAAAATTTTTAATTATGAGGATAAGAAAAAATAAAGTTTTTCATCTGGATAGAAATATTTGAACAAAATAAAAAAAAAATCAACTAATCGAGTTCGGCTGCCAATATTTATAATAGGCTAAAGTTCTAGACAAAATAATTTCTAGAGTAATACATAATTTTATCAGTTCTAGTCCGTTGTACATTGTTCTAACCCCTTTTATCAAGTTATTTACATCCGCCTAAAACTTCGTAAATAGCTTCATCTCATTGAAACCTACAAATATTTTATTTACAAAAGTTCTTGGAATCAAAAAGTTTTCAATCTAGAATTCGGCAAACTTTGGTACTAAAAAATCGTAAATACCCATTTGCTTTCCACTTGTATCGTAAGATAATTTGGTCACAAAATCGATATAAAAGATGGCCTATAAAAATATTTCCCTATATAACCTCGTTATTTGGCTAATTTGGGGGTGTAGGTCACGCAAAAAAGCTCAATATTTTTGAAGGCCAAGTTTTTTCTTGAATTGGCGCTCAGTCGTAAGATAATTATCTTATGAATCAAGTGAAAAGCAGTTGAGTATTTACGAGTTTTTATTCCCTAATTAAATAGACGAAGTTTGCCTGCCTCCAGATTGAAAACGTCCCAATTTCGAGAATTTTCGTAAATAAAATATTTGTAGGTTGCGATGAGGTGAAGTTATTTACGAAGTTTCGGGCGGATGTTAATAATTTGATAAAAAGTGATCTGTTATATACCCAGTAAAAAATCCAAGTATCCTAAGTATAGTTAATATAGCCAAAAACGAATTCCATAAATCCTTTCTCTCATGATTAAATTGAGATCTGTATATATATATATATGTTGAATTGTGACTTCATCTTCAACTGATTCTTCAAAGAAATGTTTTCACATATAAAATAATAAAAATAAATTAATATGATACAAAAAAAAAAGGTTCATTAATATATGCATGTAATATAAATTTCCATTGAACTTATTGGAAAAATAATGTATAATCCAATCATACATAATTTGTTATTCAAATCATAATATATGTAAATAAATAAAAGTAAGTGGGAAAACTAAGTGGGGTTATAATTGAAATACAACATAGGCGTTGATGACCTGGTTTTACGCCTATAAATAACAACAATGTGGCTATAAACAAGTCACTATAAACCTCATACAAGGCCCGGCTTCGAATCCGGCTGTGGCAGAAGGCTAATTTATATATAATAGACATCAGACGTTGAGCGATCCACGGAGTTCAACCAGGCTCTAATTGGGAACTAAATCCTTCAATGGGTTGAAGGATGGGTTGATGAGAAAAACCTTTTAGTGAAGCATGATCCTAGCCATACTATATTGATCCTTGTACAATATTATATATTTACAATTAAATAAATATACAATATTTACATAGTAATTATTGTTTTAAGAATTGAAACTGGTTTCATCACGCATTCATAAAAAATCCTGGAAATGGATATACCCCATATCTCAAAGACGTAGATACCCATTATTAAAACAAATTTATTTGTTTTGAATTTAAGGAGCAAATCGATAAAGTTGATAAATAATATTTTTGAGTTCTTAGAATCCTGAATTAAAAAATGGATGGATTCTATGGATTGAAGTGTAGCGACAATGGGCAATTTATCAACTTCATTATGGACCAAATAATTATTTTATGTGAATGACAGAAAGGAATATTAAGAGCATACCCCTCCACATCTAAGTTATTTTTTCTTCATCTTAATTTACTTTTTTCTCAGAAAGGTACTTATCACCTTTGCCCACTTGACCCTTCAATAAAGGTAAATATTAAAGTAACCCAAGTTGTTTCTTGTCTTTCGGACCTACGGTGATAATACCACATGCATACGAGTTAAATGCTTTCAATTAAAAAAACAATTATTATTTTTTTACAGAAAAGTTTAGGTAAGGAACTTTTAATAGTAAATTCAAGATAATTTTACATATCTATAAAAAGGAGTAGGGGGGGAGGAGGGGGAGAGTACTGCTACAAGTTCCGATTTTTAAACAAACTCAAACATTATTTAGAAAAAGACCTATTAACAAAACTTGTACCAGCTCATAATTTTTAAATATATTCTCCTTTATAAATCAGAAAAATCTTTAAAGGATATACCTTTAACGAATCCTTTAATATGAAATTTAGTATACATGAAAACAAACAGGTGACAACTTACCTCCAAATTGGGGTAAGTCGTCACTAGCTCTATCAGAAACATAGAAGGTGAAAAAAAAAAATAAATATAAACTCATTTAATTAAAGGCTAATTAACAATATCTTGAGAATATTCAGTCAAATAATTCTGATAACTTTAACAAAATCATGAAACGCAAGATTATTATATTTATAATTGTAATCATTTATAATCACGTCACATCCATAAGGAGTACTTTCAGGTTATATATTATCTCAATTTGCAATTAACAGCTGATTTAACTGATCGTTCTTTATAATTAGAAACATCTAATATATATCATAGTTTAAATTATGATTATTAGTAAAAGAGACACAGGACGTATATGGATAAAGTTACTATAGGACTTATATTTATTTATTTTTGTTTTGGAGTTTTCTCACTGGAAAATTTTTAGGTCCGCTCTCCTCTAATACTTATTTTGCTGTAAAATATTAACAGTCTGCCAGAAGTGGATCCAGGATTGAATTTAGAGGTACTTGTTTTTATTTATTTATTTTTTTACTGACGGTAATTAGCATGGGAGAAAAATAAAGTTTAACTGGTCCTTAAAGGTCTATTTTAAAAAATAAAATAAAAATTAATAACAAAAAGACAATGTTTTTTTTTTTCTAAAAAAAGAACTTAGCTTAGTTTTGCAGCTCAAAAATCCTCTTTAAATACTTTTAACAATGTTAAATTCTCTTTAAAATTTGCTTTCGATTCAATAAAAACATATAAATAAATAAATTACAAATAATGAAAATAAAAATCACAATGCTGTTTAAAAGTATTACTGAGTATATATAGCGAAAGCCCAATAATCAAATACATTTAGTATATAATGATCCAGAAACTTATAATAAAATATTAATTTAATTGAGTTTTGGTAAATATTTGGTGGAACTGAAGAAAGCTGTATTATTTCAACTACACACATATTGTGATCAATTTCAAAAATCGTTGATAGTAATGTACTTTTTTAACTTTCTGGAAATATGTTAGTAAAGAATATACAACTTATTATCAATCTATAAATATTTACTTAATACATAATAATCAGCACAGGCGGAACTACGTGGAGGAGAGGGGGGGGCTTTCGGGCTGAAGCTCCCTCCCCCTCCTCCCCACAAATGGTAAAATATAACTATGTTTTACAGAAAAAAATATTAAAAACTATATGTTAACGTATTCTTGTTCGTGGAATTACATTTGATAGGACTTAAAGAACCACTTTAACACTATTTCATATAGGTAGTTAATTTCATTCTTTTTTTTCTAATTAGTTATCGTTATATGTATATGAAAAAAAAAATCTTTCTAGCTGAAGCTCCCCTCCCAACATTAAATCCTGGATCCGCTAATTATAAACAGGGAAACGAATGGAAAGAAATTATGTGAAATATTTGTTTCTATGTTTATGGAATAATGAATTTTTATTATATATTTATATATATTAATTATCAGTTGACATAGCTATAAATTTAGCTAAAGAAAAAATGGTTATTCAGCAATGATAAGGAAGGGAATAAAATAAATTTACGTACCCAGAAAAAAAAAAAAAACGGACCATGTTGCACATAGAACTATTTCCCAAGGGAGTAAGATAAAAGAGATAAGGTAATGTTACTTCTGATTGTAAGATAAAACCATAAATAACTTTCTTAGCGAACCGATACTTTGCACACGAGAAAACGGAAACAAGTTATATCGATGCTATGATTATCAAAGCCTCTAGCCGTGAGGTTGCATGTTGGCATCCACTTCATGGATAAGCGGAACATTAAGTTCCCTCATCTATGATCAGATTGTCGCGCTAATGATACGGAAATATTAGTGCGTTTCGCCGTTATGCGCTTAACAATATCAAGATCAAACTGAGATAGGCGCAAAATCCAACAATCAAGAAAATATATTGGTAAGCCAATATTTAAGATGAGCATTGCGATACAAACTTGTCTGCTTCAACTTCCACTCAATGAAACCGTCATAAAATGAATAAAAAAATAATAGCAAATAAAATATAATATGGAAAATATTTTCTTTATTAACCATTCAAGTTTATTTTTCTAAGGGTGTTTTAACTTTAATATAGTACTTTATGCCTTATAATTTTTTTAAGCATTAACAATTATTTTATTTTAAAAACTTTTTTTAAAATATTATTTATATGATATGTACAACTGTATAAAAAAAAAATCGTGAATTCGTGCATGTATATAATGACATGAAACAAATATTGACAAACTACCCATTGGTAGAACTCTAATAATATGTGTATATTAGGAGATCTCGGGGCCATCTTTTCAGACGCCTCGGAGGATTATCAGGAATTTAATAGAAAGCAAGGTTAGAAACAAGGGAGTTGGGATGGTTATGAAGTTTATTATGAAAGGGTAAATATCTAGATTGGGCTAAATATGATACATAAAGAACATTAAGGTCATTGTGGAAGGATTTTCGATTGTAAGGATTGGATACGAGAGGAATTTGAAGATTTGGTGGAGCCCCATAGCACAACTCCCTAAGCCCAAATAGGCACTATTATAGTAATGTATATGAGTCTTTTTTAATTAATCGGAAGATTAGAGCGTTTATCTAATAAATGCTGAAGCAGTCGGAAACGTCAAGCGATTTCTTGTCGTTTCGATCTGGTATGAGAATTCCAAGTTAGACGTGTGCCCAGGTGGAGACAAAGGTAACGGATTTGTTCAACATAAATAAGTGAGGTGTTGTTAAAGGATACTGAAGGACAGGAAGTCGTTGGTTTACGACGAAGAATGAATGTAATTTGATGGAATTTATTTTAATTCCCCAGTTTTGACACCATGCTTTAAGGTTTGTGATGTGTTATTGAAGGGTTTGGGATGCAATTGATGGGTCATTATTATTAACTGATAGGATATATGTGTCATCGGCCTATGTGGTGATAGTGTTGGGATAGGTATATATCGGCTGTATAGACTGTGTTAAGGATAGGACCTAGGATACTACCTTGAGGAAAACCTGCTTTTAAAAAACCTAAATCTTCAATGCTTCGGATTTTTCATGACCATGAATCATAACTTACATTTTTTTTTCATGTTTGTCAATTATTGGTTAAATTATCTGTATTTAATTTCATAAAATATCTGAAGATATTAAATATTATTATTAATCACTGTAGAACATTATTCTTTGTTAAAGGAAGGAGATGGTCCGGGGTTGCGGTCATAAAAAGGCTAAATAGTGGTAAAACTATTTTATTGAAAGCCAACGTTTCGACCCGACTTTGCAGGTCGTCATCAGCGAGGTGTGTTCATCTAGGAGTTTCACTTCAGTCGAAACGTTGGCTTTCAATAAAATAGTTTTACATCTATTTATAGTGCAACGGTAAACTATTAAATATTCAATTATTCTTTGTTGTTTATATTTTGCCCAAATCTGTATATTACTACAACGCCTTAAAATAGGTACTTTGTTTTTTATCTTTGTAATTCATATTGTTTTTCACACTCTGTCAGAAAGCTAACTTTTTTTTTGTTTTTCGAATTTCAGAATACAAACGACGAAACGACAAATTCTGCGTATGAAAACACCCACAATGACACATAATCACTCATGATATCAAATCTAATGGACAAATATCAGAGATTCAACATAAAATAATTCAGTAGAAATAATCCATTGAAAGTGGGAGACGTCAAGAAACCATGTTGGCGAGATCCCCAATCGGACACACACTATTTATTTATTTTTTTTAACGCCACCACTGCTGTGAACTGCTTTAAAAATTTAAAAAAATCTAATACAGCTATAAATTCATTCACTCTATGTAAAGTGAAAATAAAAATTGTGTGCTTGCAGAGCTCCAAATTCTTTTTTTTTTTTTACCGTTGTAGTATAAAATGTTTTTGAAAAATATAATAAGGTAGGAAACCTGTAATTGGAGTTTATTGTTTATATTGTTTTAATAATTATTGTTTGAATAATAAAACTCCATCTAATTATGTCTACATGTAACTTATGGTATTTGTAGAGATTAAGAAAGGAAACTCCACTGTCACTATTAACCAAAGCAACTCACGCACTTAATCCTACGGATCTAATGAGAAAAAGAATTATTTGTAAATCGACTAACGTAAGTATTGTTTCCCTTTAATGTTGTTTTAATCCTTTTAAATTTTTGTATCATCTAACAATATTAACTAAAGAATTGTGTTATTGGTATCCGTGAAATAGATGACTTTAACCATGTTGCTTTTATTGTACATTTCACAACCAAAGATAATATTTAATTTTTTATTCAACCTGATACTGTTGGAATCCTAACCAATGATAACATGCAGTCCGTATTTACTTCAATGCCGATCCCACATTCGATAAACATCCCTCTCGATACGGGACAAGACATAACGATATCCCCAGCCCGTTCTGGACGAATGGACAGCGGAATTGATAAACATTAGCGAGGGTTGATGTTTATGCCGAACAATCAGAACCGAAAGTCCATTGGCACTCTGAATTGGAGTGGTGCGTAGCCTGCGGTACGTATATGGACATCGTTAAAGTGAAGTGCAGTTAACGAAAAAGTTCAATTAAAGTTAATAGTCAGGCGATAAGCGTAAAGCAGAGGGGGTAGAGATTAGGCGAAATTTACAGTAGGCGTCGTCCAGCAATTCGGCCGTAGTAAAGCGAGGATTTAGTGTCCCTATAACGTCGGGTCTAGTCTCTCTGGATCACCGCTACTCCCGATAGTAACTGTCATTGTCGATGCTAGTACATTCCTCTTCATCACTAAACTAATGCAAGCTAACTTCATAGTGAACTCTACTTCTAGCATGTAATACTATAATTCTTTAATTCACGAACAAATCGTCTTCTCAGAAATATTCTAAAATGAACCAATAGAAAAAGACCCTTTCCAAATCTGGCATTTCCCATCTGAAAATAATCTCCAATGGGGCTTCGTGAAAAAAAAAATTCATCATACTTACAAGACCAAATGTAAACCACTATTTCCATTCCTTTTTACAGAAATCATTGAAATAATTTCTATAGCAATAGTATGACTTTAGTTATGATAAGATGGAATGAAAAAAATCAAAAGTTGAACCAAGAATTATTTAAGTATAATAGTTCATCATTGAGTAAAATAATAGACAAAGTAATGCTCTTTGTCGACGATCTTGCTATTCTATACAGAGCGAAAGATGTCCTATCTGTAAAAGATAAGCTCCAAGAAGCACTGAATCGTATTGATGACTGGTCGAAATCATCGGGACTCTGTTTCTCTTCTGAAAAAACTAAATGTATTCACTATAGCAGAAAACGAAATACTTCACAATCGCCAGAACTTCTTTTAGGAGACGCCATCTTACCATATGCCAACACATGCAGATTCTTGGGATTATTATTTGATAAACGTCTATCTTGGGAACACCACATAAAATCACTGAAAGATACATGTACTAAAAATCTTCAACTACTGAGAGTACTTAGCGGAACTAACTGGGGAGCAGACTACTACCATCCCTACCATGATTAAAGTATACCAAGCTCTGATCGGCGCAAAAATAGATTATGGTAGTTTTGTCTACGGTTCTGCCCGGAAAAATGCTATAGGCAAGCTCGACTCCGTGCACCACACTGGAATACGCCTTGCAACTGGAGCCTTTAGAACAAGCCCAACCCTGAGCATTTGTGTCGAATTTGGCCTTACACCACTGCACTTTAGAAGACAGAAACTTGCAATAAACTATATTACTCAATTATACCCGCAAACTTCACACCCCTCCCATAAATATGTTTTTCAATCTAAATTCTCAAAAATATTTAAAGAAAAAAGGAATACCACATTACCATTGGCAGAAAGAATGTCTCTTATTATAAATAAACTAAAACAAATAATATTACATGAAATAGAAAAAGAAATAGCCCCTTGGACCTATATACAACCTAAATTAAATCTCCAACTCACCCAATTCACCAAAGATACTACATTACCTGCAGATTACAAAGAAAAATTCCACAAAATAATCATCACGTTACCTGAACATCTTCTAATATTCACCGACGGATCCAAATCAGATACATCTACTGCTTCAGCCTTTGTCACCCCTGATACTATCTACAAATATAAATTACACCATCTTTGTAGTGTTTACACAGCAGAGATTAACGCCATAGCAATGAGTCTCCGATACGTCATGATGAAGCCAGTTGCAAATGTGGTTGTGGTATCGGATTCCCTAAGTACTTTGGAAGCTATGAATAACATGTATCCAGACTATCCAGGGATACACTGCATTCTAAGTCTTATAAAAATGCTTCATGGAGTTGGAACAACGGCACATTTTATCAGGTCGCCTGGCCAGATAGGAATTAAAGGAAATGAAATGGCTGATAGAGCAGCAAAAGAAGCTCTTACTCTTCCAGGCCGCGGTAAAGTTTTTTTGACACCATCTGAACTCGCACGACCTCTGAGAGAAACCATATTCCAAGAATGGCAAAGACGGTGGGACAACAGCGCACCTAGCAAATTAAAAACAATAAAGAAAGAGGTGCAACCGTGGACCAGTTCCAGACGCAGCAGTCGTAGAGAAGAGGTCGTCCACACGCGGCTGAGGATCGGACATACTAGACTGACTCACCTCCACCTCATAACAAAAGATTCTATCCCCATATGTCAAAAGTGTAATCAATCGCTAACTATAAAACATATTTTGGAAGAATGCCCTTTTTACACCGCAAGACTAAAAGAACTCGGAATACCCCAGAATATATCAGCATCCCTGGGAAATCTGGAAGAAATCGTTGCCAAAGTCATCAAGCTCCTGGTTTGTGAAAGACTTAAGAAACACATATGACAGGCTTATAATTAATGATCCTTTGCAGATTTATTATTATTTTTTTATTTATTATTTTTTCTTTATCTATTTTTTTTTTTATTCTATTTTCTCTTATTATTATTCTTTTCTATTTATTTATTTTTTTCATTTGATTTTATTTCATTTTAAATTCATTTGTTTATTAATCTCAATTCATTTATTGATTTTACTGCTATTTTTTAAAGTTTATTTATTTGTACATTCTATCTTATTACCTATAAATGTCTATTATTATCCTTATTTATTTATTTTATTCTATCAATCCACTTCTTTATTTATTTATTTTATTATTATTATTATTATTTATTTACTTTTATTTTATTTTTTTAAATTTATTTATTTATTTTTTTTGTACCAGCCATCCAAATAGTATTAATTGATGTTATTTAGTTGATCGGGCACTCATGACCTGGATGTTTTGCGCCTAGAGATCGAAACAAAACAAACAAGCAAACAATAGAATTTCCATTTGAGAGATGAAATCGATTTATCTAAGTTATAGCAGTAACAAATCCAGGATTTAAATTTGAGAGAGCTTAGTTTATATTTATTTATTTTTTAAACATATTTATTGAGAGATATTACAATCTGTCACAATTAAGGATATTTATAATAGTGTTCAGGGAACACATTCACACTCTATCAACAATAAATACAAATAAATAATACTTATAAACAATAATACTAAAAGTAAATGTATATACACTAAACTAA
Organism: Nezara viridula; assembly: GCA_928085145.1. Taxonomy (NCBI): domain Eukaryota; kingdom Metazoa; phylum Arthropoda; class Insecta; order Hemiptera; family Pentatomidae; genus Nezara; species Nezara viridula. Next base: position 211,316,359 of record OV725077.1, read on the forward strand.
TAAAAATAACTACTCACATACACACATCCATCTTAAAATCATTCACTCAAGATCTCCGGGCCAAGCATTTCTTCTCACTCGTGGAAGGAAAGCCAGGAATCTAGAAGATCCCAGCGCCTCTCACTCAGCCGCATTACTGGTATTAAGGACCAGTAGAGGCTAATCAGAGCCGTATGGCATATAATCACACATGCGTGGCTTGAGTGGAGAATCTGGTCGATGCCAAAACTCCAATGTATATTCACAAAAGGTCCCAGGGCCACTGCCGCTTCGACCTTCGAGGAGGATTGTAGGGATGGGTGGTGATGGCTTGTACAAGGGGATTTGGATGATTGGTTAGGTTCTGGTGAAATGTGCAGTATTTTTTTGAGCTAAGGTATAAGAAAATTGGGATATTGAGGTCATGGTGTGAGATTTTGTTAGTTACATAGAATGGAGCATCAACTATTGTTCGAAGGACTTTAGATTGAAAGGATTGAATGCGTTTAATGTTAGAAAATGTTGCTGTCCCCACAGTTCCAGTCCGTATTAGTATTTTTTTTAATTAAGATAATTTCTCTTGAAGAAAAAAAAGAAACTATATAAAAGAATATTTAAGTGGTCAATAAAGATCTGTAAAAAATAATAATAAAACTGTTCACGGGGACAATAATGCTTTCAGGGATAATTTTTTTAATATTTTTTCTTGAGAAATGCATTTATGTAGTAGCTGAAATAAATGCGTTACATTTTTAAAACAGGACATAATCTGATTTTTTAAATATTAGGTTGTCCCTTAAGTTCTTTATCTTTTCTTTATTTGTTGTTTATGGTTGATTTAATGAGTTACATATCAACCGTTCTGCCCTATTTTCTTCTTCTATGTTGCAGAAACCCTTAATGCCCTTTTTTCAAAGTTATGATTTACTAATTATTAATGATTTACTAATAATGTTCCTTTGAAATTTCATTTTTAACTTTTTCATAAATCAGATAAACGGTAGTAGATATTGTGCCACTAGTAGATGTTACATGCATTTAAATGACATAATGGTGTCAAAACTGGAGGATTATAATAAATTCCAATAAATCCAATCAAATTACCTTTACTCTTCGTCGTAAACCTATGACTTCATGTCCTTCAGTATCCTTTAATACCTCAATTATCCCTGTTGAACAAATCCGATACCAAGAGGTCCACCTGGACAAACTACTCACTTGGAACCCCCATACCAGACTGAAACAACTAGAAACCGTCCGACGTTTTCGACTACTGAAGTACATACTAGACAAACGCTCTAAGCTACCAACTATTTACAAAATACTCATCTATACTACTATAATAAGGCTAATTCGGACTTACTGAATCGAGCTTTGGGACTCTACTGAACCATCAAATTCCTCTCGTATCCCATCCCTACAATCCAAAATCCTTCGTAAAGTCCTTAATGCTCCCTACTTTGTGACAAATAAAATCATCCATAAGTACGATATGTTTTCGATTTAGCTCAATCCAGATACCTATCATTCCATAATAAACTTTTGAACCATCCGAACCCTCTTGTTTCCATTCTTGCTTTCTCTTCTTTTCCTGATAATTCCCTATTCCTAAGGCGTCTCAAAATAAGATGGCCTCGGGAATTTCTAATATAGAAATATAATTGGAGTCCTACCAATGGGTAGTTCCTCTTCATGCTGTGCATGCCATGTGCTTGTTTCATATTTACTTGTTGCATTTATCAATTAATACAGCTGTAAATTTCAATAATAAAAAAAAATTACATTTGGACAGATAAGAAACCCAACCTTGATTTATAAAAGGTAAAACGCGAGAGGGAAATTCTGGGAAAAATGGTTTATTTCCCAATATAAAGGTAGTTTCCTATGTTCCTCATGTTGAATAGTGGACCAGAAAACAGAAGTATTAAAATTTTACAAAAAATAGAAGTATTAAATCCTATGTACCTATTATAAAATTATTCATGTAAATATGTGAAATAATAGTTATGAAAAATAATCATATTTACGAGAATGTAACAAAGGGTTACAAGAATGTATAATTCAAATATATAGAACAAGTGAAATAAGCAAACTCACTTCAACACTCGCAAACACCACAAAAAGATAACATTTTGACAATCATTGAAAGACATCTTCTTAATTTTAGAAGAAATTAATTTTTTTGATGGTTATTAATATTATTTTAATTTGTATGATCCTTAAGGGAAGAGTTGTCGAACAAACAATATATAAAAAATTATTAATACAAATATAAGATAATAGATAACTGTTCTCTGTTCAAGCTTAAAAAAAAATTATATATTTCTATCCATTTTTTAATTTAGTTTATATTCGATTTCCCATTAAATTATACACAAGTAGGCATTAATTGAAAATCATTAGCTTTTCCTAACTTTTCCATTTTATCTCAGGGAGACTGTGTCGTATTCAACGCCATACAATGGGTACTCTTAAACAAATAATTAATAAGGGGAAGAAACCAGGTGAAGTAGCGAGATTTCCACTAAATCGTCCTAAGAAAAAACTGAATCATAGAGCATTCATGGGCTGTAGTGATTTTTACAGATTAGACAGAGATATTTTTTTCTTCACAATTTTGTATTGTTCATAAGAACGACGACCGAAATAAACTTGTTTATCTAATGTCGCTTTGAATATATAGCAAAGAAAAAAAAAGGATAGGCATTTAATGTGATTATTCTCGTACAGGTATATGTGATATATAAGTTATCATTTCACATAGTGCTACCTAAAATCATCATCATGCACAGTGCAAGGCCAAGACCACGACTGCCTAACTGATTCAAGACCAAGACCAAGACCGGTAAAAAAAAAATCAATTTTTTGAATAAAAATTAAGACAAAAAGTTACTAATACTTGACAATTTTAATTACTCTAGTAAAGAATTGGTATAACCAATATACTTTCGCTTTTAACTCTTCTAATTTTTCATTCGGGCTTAGTTAGGTTTCTCCCATTTATTTAAAACAATGCAGCAACATCTCTATAGTAATAAGCTAATAGGTAACTGCAAGACTGTTGCGAGACTCTTGCGCAAGACCAAGACCAAGAGGAAGAAAGAGTGCGCAAGACCAAGGCTCGTCTAGTCATTTGGGCAACAGTAATTTCACCTATCATTTACGACTTGAATATTGAAATTACTTTATATTTTTTTACTATTAGCCTATTAATGTAATCTACCTTATACAGATTCGTCTTTTTTCTCTCGTTTATTTTACCCACATGAGAACTGAGTAATATTTTTGTTTTTCTCTCCGATATGGTCATGGTTTATTTTCCAGGGAGAGGATTAGCAGCTAATTCTGTTTTAATGAACCACAGGCCGAGTTTTTCTTCTGGCGGACCACAAACCTCCACAAGAGGGACAATACCCGTTCCCAATTATTGGCGAAGAGAATGGGAAACAGATGTAGAACACACAAGCCGGAGGCAATATGGGCCGGCAAACAGACTTAAGTACACATGTCCGCACTGCCCATCAACTGACCCTTTAATACCGCCGGATTAAAAAGTAACGGCAACTTTTTTAATTTTTAAATAATCGCCCTCTATCAAGACAATATTTGGTTTGTATATTGAATCGCCTCCTGTTGACTTATGGCGAAAGAGTAGGGAGGTGGGAAAAGAAAAAAAAAAACATAGGAAATTAAAAATCATTTGTTTGGTTTAGTTGTTAATATAGCGTGAAATTACAGAACGTTTTCATTCCTCTTTATTTTCGAGATGAATATATCAGTTTTCTACTCCTTCGGAGATAAATGGACTTAGATTATTCATATTAGTATGTTTTTTTTGTCTTAATAATTAAAAAAATATATTGTCATAAATATAAAAGCAAAATATATATTGCTCTTGTAGATTATGTGATATAATATCATTAATGTTATTATAGTATCAATTTGAAGCTGAGAATAATACAGGAAATAATATATAACCAAGATCAACTTTTAATTGTTTATTCCAAAATACCTTAATGAATGAGAGTATCATTGCTAATGATTCGTTACTTGAAATAAGGAAAGAAATAGAATAGTTCGGGCTGAAAAAAAATAAATAGTTTCCACTCATAGTTTGATAGAACTTCTAAAAATGCTCAAGAATTTTTTTCTTTCTATCTCATATAAAGATTAAAATAAATATAAAATCCAGAAGTACTGCAATAGCCACCCATGGTATTCCGGGTGATCGATACAAGGTTGCGTTGGGATATACTATTTACTCATCGGTTATCTTTACAACTTTTAAATTTTTCTTGATAGAAGTAATTACCAAGGGTGGATAATTAGTTTTTCTTATGTTTTGTACGTTTTTTAAGAATCAGAGTCATATCTAATAACAAATTTGCTTGACAATGGATACAATAGAATAAGCTATCTTATGTTGTTTTTGTAAAAAATAAATGGAACCTACAGTCGCTGTTAGTTTTTTGCTTGATAGTTGTTTGCGCTCGTCGCGATGATGACAGACACAAGCATTAATAGTGTTGCCCAAAATCACATTTCCACTATACAAGACCAAGACCAAGACCGCCTAACTGTTGCAAGACCAAGACCAAGACTGGTAAAAAACATCCATCTTTGAATGAAAATTTAGGCAAAATAGTTACTTATACTAAACAATTTTAGTTACTATTGTTATTATGGTTACTATGGTGTTATGGTTATTATGGTATAACCAATATACTTTTGCATTTCACTCTGGTTTTCATTCAGCTTAGTTAGGTTTCTGCTATCTAAAAAATTTACAGTAATATCTGTATAATAATAAGCTCATAGGTAACTGCAAGACTGTTGCGAGACAAGACCAAAATCAAGACCAAGGCTGAGTATGCAAGCCCAAGAAGAGTCTTGTTCTCGCATTTGGGCGATACAAGACGTTAACTATCAGGTTCAAATGCCTACTAGAACTATTCCAACTAATTCAAATGTAATGGTAATCGTGCGTGAAAACATTTTTTTCGTATAATGTTTTGTCTCGATCATTCTGTACATGAAGTTTATTCTATCCAACGTTAAGATATTATTATTCAATCTGTATATTATCCTCCAATATTCAATTCATGGAGGAGGTATAATAAAGATACAGTTATCTACAACTTGGGAGTCGAGTATGAAGAGGACTATTTTTCGTTTGTACGTGTTTTTTTAATGTATTTTTGCGTATTTATTTATTATTTTAGATGATTGAAATAAAGTCCTTTTTGAATGAGTTGCCTTAGTTAAAAAGATCATGACATTAGCGGCCGTGATGTTGATGTCTTAAAATAGTGCTGCCCAAAATCGGTCTTGGTCTTGCACTTTGCAATATAGTGTTGCACAAAATCAGTTCCACTTTGCAAGACCAAGACCAAGGCCGCCAAATTGTTGCAAGACCAAGACCAGGACTGGTAAAAAAAATCGATTTTATAAATAAAAATTAAAGCAAAATAGTTACTAATTCGTGAAAATCTCAGTTTTTTTTTTAATTATGTCTTCCCCTTCCTCGCCGTTAAGGCTATACAGGGTTTTCCCGGGCTAGACGGACTTAGCACCGGGAAGCGAACTAGTTACTATTTTTATATCATTTATCATATATCAGGTAGCCGGGCAACGGTGGGGCTGTGCACACGCGTTAGCCCATTCGGCCATCCCTCCCACACAATCTTAGTATGTAACATGTAAAGAATTGGCATCACCAATATACTTTTGTACTTAACTTCTCTAATTTTTAATTCGGGCTTAGTTAGGTTTCTCCTTTCCAAAAAATTACAGTGATATCTCTATGGTAATAAGCTAATAAGTAGCTGCAAGACTGTTGCGAGACTCGAGCAAGACCAAGATCATGACCAAGACTGAGTTTGCAAGACTCCTCTCGGCTTCGCATTTGGGCAACACTAGTCCTAACCATACTAAAGCGAGAGATATTATTTATTCTGTTACATTAGCCATGGATCGGCCTATGAATCAGAAAACGGATCATGTGCCAATTATAACCTGCCTATTTATAATCAACACACGATAAAATATTTTAACCCTTGGCTATTTGTTTTTTGGAAGAAATAAATGATCCGTTTTCCTCAGCTGCATCACTAGAACAAATTAGGAAGCTCCGAAAATTAGGGTTGTTCCATTCCGATATGAAGTGCTTGAAATGTGATTCTTACATGATCCTTCAGCCATGTAAAAAAAGACTTGATAAATTTGGGTGGAAGTGTTTTAATATATTTGTTTGTTTATTAAATTAATTAATTCACTTATTTAATTTTTATTCAGGCTATAATCGACAGATGATATTCCAAAAGATTATAATCGACTCTTTTGGGGCTAACACAGCCTCTACAGTGGTCAATCGCAAATAAATAGTTAATTAATGGGTAATTGTATAGTTGGTGGGATCAGCCTGGCTTGGGGATCCCAGCCTGATTGTAGATATTGTATATAGTGTGTTATGGTTTTAATTTACTTATCTATAAGATATTTTATTTTTATAGTATACACTTTTTGATTATTATTTAGTTATTTTATTTCTTTTGTTTATTTTATATGTTTGTTTATATGGTATGAATGTGTTCTTACCTCACTATAATTAGTGTTGCCCAAAATAGGTCTTGGTCTTGCACTTTACAAGAACAAGATCAAGACCGCCTGACTATTGCAAGACCAAGACTAGGATTGGTAAAAAAAAAATTGAGTTCTTAAATAAAAACTAAAACAAAACAGTTACTAATCTGACTGCAAGACTCTTTCGAGACTCTTGCGCAAGATCAAGACCATGACCAAGACTAAGTTTGCAAGACCAAGACTCGTCTCGGTCTCGCGTTTGGGCAACACTAACTATAATCATTGTCCGGGTGACATAATGTTATATTACTGAATAAATGAATTTAAAAAAATTAATGGGTAAAACCAAGCGGCTGAGCGTGTACACGGCTCGATCAGCTTCCTGCACAATGTTTGCGTTGAAGCTGTACTTCCTTACAAAGTACTGAACCCAAGACCCTCCATGGGTTGTAGTGTGAGTTTTTTTTAGTTTCAACTCTCCTAAACTACTATTTATTTATTTATTTTTTTTTTTTATGTGTTGTCCAAAGATAACTGGGAATAGCAGTTACCTCTTGACACGCAGTTGACAGCGGCGACACCTCCAACCGCCATAGGGTTGGTCACCCCAGCTGCCACCTCCGCAAGGCTGATTGAACTCTCATTGGCTACGGCAGTCGCTGGCTGCCAATATCAATCCTTTGTGTCCGCAGCTGACCATCGGTCACCGTGAGAACATGCGGGCCTCTTTGATCTGTCTGATTAAAATACCGGCGGTGCCCAGTTAGCACCGTTTAATTTCGATGTCACTCTGAATGGACACAGCCGCGTGGTCTGTCCCGCAGCTCTGGGTAGCAATCCATGGGATTGGAAGGATTTGCGGTAGGTTAACCCTTATAAAGTATTTGATCTCTTGGTCGTGTTGGGTTAAACTTTTGAAATGAACTGTCTGAAAGTAGGAGGTGAAACTAGATTGCTTATCACATTTATGAAAATCAATATAAAAAATTAAAAAAAAAAAAAAACCGACTACAAAAATCGAAAAGTCCTTTCCAATACGGATGTAGTTAGAGTTCTAACACCTTAGCAGATTATTAGAAAAATCTACATCATTTTTATTTTTATTTTTATTTTTTTCACCAAGACTGTTCAATTACTCTATATTTTTATTTATGTATCTCTGAGGATCCTTAGCCCACATTTCTGTCTTTCTGTATTGTTCTAAAGGGACTGGTCCCAGAATAAATAAAGTATTATTATTATTATTATTACTGTTATTATAAATATTTAAAGTTGGTGCATTTGTCGGGCTCGTTCCATCTTTGAGCTAAACTCAAGATTCTGATTTAGAAATTCAAGTTAAGATGCACTGGTATCTATATACATAAAAATGAATGTATTTCGGTCTGTCGGTCTGTCTGTATTTGTGCATTACTAAACCATTCAACCGATCGCCATGAAACTTTGGGAAGTTGTTCCGTACACTCCTGGGAAGGTTTCTGGCATAAAACTTCTGTCTTACGATAATTTAATATATGTGAAAAACATAAAAATGTAAATGTTTTGCTGTTCAAAGCCGCAAAAACATAAACTGTAGCGCCAAAACGGCTTTACCGATTTTAACGAAACTTGGGTAAAGTCTTCCCTTAAAACCCTTTTAATTTATGTGTATAATATACTTTCCCGAAAACAAGCTGAAAAATGTTACGATGAATTCAATATTGTATTTGCCGATAACTAAAAAAGTACACAATGTTTGCTTGATTATACCCATATTTATGTGAAAGATTCCTGAATTGCTGACAAGATAAAAAAAAAAAAAATCAACGATATCGGACGGTTCGTTGCAGAGTTATAGAGTTTTAAACATTTACTGCTTTCTCTTGAGAAAAGGCCGATTCCTTTTGCTTCCTCACTACTGAAGGTCGGCAAGTATTTTTTTTTTTTTTTTATTGATTAATCGAAAGTTTTATATTTACTACAGTAATTTAAATTATCATTTGAAGAAGTGATATGATTATCCTTATGTAGGTCAATTCTATTATACGTTTTTTTTTATTAATTTAGTTTTTGTTTAAACAACAATTCAACTGTTCGGGTGCCTTTCTGGACATTGCACAGGCATTTGACCGGGTATGGCACTCCGGACTGCTCTCCAAGCTTAAAATCCATTTACCTCAGTCCTTGTACCTAATCCTCCGATCCTACCTCTCTGACCGCTCCTTTCGAGTTCGCTGTGGAACAGAATTTTCCCATATCTACTCCGTTAAAGCCGGTGTTCCCCAAGGCAGCGTCTTGGGTCCCGTGCTTTACATCCTCTTTACTGCTGACATCCCTGTTCATCCCGATACTTTTCTTGCAACATTCGCTGACGACACCGCAATCTTATCATCCAACTCTGATCCCGAAATAGCATCCTTAAATCTCCAAAGTCATCTCACCTTGATTGAGCACTGGTGTAATAACTGGCGCATTAAAGTTAATGAATCTAAATGCCAACATATTACTTTTACACTCCGACGCAATTCCTGTCCACCAGTACTCTTTAATTCCATCCAGCTTCCTTATTCAGACACAGTCCGGTATCTTGGCTTTCATTTAGACCGAAGACTAACTTGGAACCCGCATACTAGACTCAAAAGACAAGAACTCAACCGACGATACGGCCAACTATACCGACTACTAAGCAGAAAATCTAAACTTTCCATTGAAAACAAGCTACTGATCTACAAGACAATACTGAAACCTATTTGGACTTACGGACTAGAACTGTGGGGATCAGCAAAATTTTCTAACATCAAGCGCATCCAATCCTTCCAGTCTAAAGTCCTTCGAACAATAGTCGATGCTCCTTTCTATGTATCCAACAAAACCCTACATCATGACCTTAACATCCCATTTGTCCTAGACCTTATCCCAGAAAAGTTCTCCAAATTTCACCAGAACCTTACTTACCACCCAAATCCTCTTGCACAATCCCTATCAAGCATCTCCCATCCCTATAATCCTCCAAGAAGGTTGAAACGGCAGTGGCCTCGCGACCTTTTGTAAATTATATAAATTGGAGTTCTGGCAATGGCCAGATTCTTCACTCAAGACATGTGTGTATGTGGCTAAAGTGCTCTCGACCAATCTCCGCTGGCTTTAGTACCAGTGACGCGGTTGGAAGAGTAGCGCAGGGTTCTCCTGGCGTTCCCTCGCCTGATTGTATATAGGTATGCATGTTATTTTTTTTTTTTTTTTTTTTCCTTAGTTTTAATTTTCTTATTTTTTAGGTTATTTTATTTTATTGTCTATTGTATATACTTTTGATTATTATTTTGTTCTATTTATTTTATTTTTTTGTACATATGGTGTGAATGTCATCCTACCTCACTATAACCAATGTCGAACAGACAGATTGTTATAATACTCAATAAAGAAATTAAAAAAAAAAATTTAGTTTTATAAGTTCAACTCAGACTGTTTCTGATGATTATGAATGACCGTGTATTCACTCAGATGATTATGAATGTTCAATTTGAATCATGAGAAAAAAAAATCATTAGAATTAGTTTAAATTGAGTCCATTTTACAGACAAATTTGTTTCCCAACTTTTTAAAAATGACAGATGTCCTTTGCTACTAATATACTCATATGTGCTTTCTATTTTCTTTCTTTTTCATTTTGCCAGGCTAAGCCACAGCAGCGCGTGACCGGGTAAAGCTAGTTTATAATAAAAATTTCCAGAACGTATTACATGTAGCGAAAGGCACCACACTACAAGAACAATTTTAATTAACTGTAGAAATAAATTTCCCTAACAATCTAATAATTTACCGATTTCTGTTGTCAGTTTTTCTAATTAGTTTTTTATTTTAACCTTTTTAGTTTATCATACATCGGCAGTCTATATTTAGCACATATGATCGCAGTCTTATTCATGATATAAAAAGAAACTAACAATCACTCGCGGAATTTTCCTGAATAATTTTTCCATCAAACATGAAGATGTATCCAGCCGTTACATACCGATATATTGGAATACATTTTATACAATAATCTGTCCATGTTTTTGAGACGAACTGTTTCAAAATACTCACGGGATACTACTAAATTCAATTTACATCATGAATATAGTTGGAACAATAACGAAATTGTAGAAGATTAACACTTCAAAATTACTAAAAAAGTAAATTAATTCTTAATTAATGAAGAGAGAATAAAATAGGGTTAAGCAACTTATAACTCGAAGAAACTTAGAAATCTCCTCCTTATTTTCCCGACGAACTTTTCTTGAGTAGGTTTGAAAGATATAGTCAGTTCCACACCTCCTTAAATATTTACTAAGGAATGCTTGAGGTAGTAAAAAAAATTAACATTTTACAAATCCTATTTTTAGCTTATACTATACAATATACGTTAATACAAAATAAAATATAATTTATATCGTTGTTTTATTGCAAAAAGTAACTAGGTTTAGTTCTAATGGAGTTGAACTTTCAAGAACGGTTTCGCAAATTTCGACACCATTTATTGATTAAAAAAGTAAAGTAACTATATTAATTTTGCACAGACTCTTTTATATAACTTCTGACTTGTTCACCCCTTCTTACAAATCTGCCTCATCACAAAACTTCTTTGTTGCCCGCTTTATCAATTTCTGGAATTCCCTTCCTATAAAAACTCGGCATTCCCACATCACACTCCTATGTGGGCATTCAAATCTCTCCTATTCCAATTTCTATCACAAAATAAGAAGATACCTGCTGATCTTTTGATATTAAAAATTTATTTGATGTCATTTATCATCAAATTATATTGATGTTTTTTGTTTGCTAAGGATATTACAAGAATCTCCTACTCTCGATGCCACTCAATGCATTTATTGTTGTTTATAACAGTTGTTGATTTTAAATATATACATGTGTATATGTGTACATATTTAATATGAATGTAAAATATGTACATATGTACATGTGTATATATATATATATATATATATATATATATATATATATATATATATATATATATATATATATACAAAGTCTTGCTTGTATACAAATATATATGTAAGCAAATATATACAAACAAGAAGAAATATATTTGAATATGTGCACTTATATATTGTATTTGTTTAAATAAAGTTCCAATAAGGAGGATTAGAAAAAATATACTTTTTATATATACAATTAAATTCTTAAATGTCGCTACGTTAACAAATGATCATGCTCTTCACATTATGTATTTGTACATTATTTAGATTTTCATATTAGTTAGCATTTATATACTAAGGCATTTTTTATGGACAGATTCAGCTTTATTTTTTCTTAGTAGAAACTCAAAGCTTATTGATAAGAAGAATTTTGTTTCTTTTTTTTCCTGGAAATGTATATTTATACTGTTTTACTATAGTATACAGTTTTAAGTGATTTATACATAATTATAAGTATTTTTTTATAGTTTTATTTGTTTTGTATATAGCATGTTCACTTAGTGTTTTCTTTACATTTTTTAGTTTATTTTTATTGTTTCAAATCTTAGAACAGAAGTAATCTTTTATTTTTATACGATTTTGTTATTCCCAAGGGAAATTGTCCTTGAGATAATAGAGCATAATTATCTGATTTTATAACGCGAAAATGCATCGATTTTTTAATAACGTTTGCAATATAGCAACAATATATGTCCGGTTATGCCACAGTAATACCAAACGTGCTGACAGCTGTATATCCAGTAATAAAACACTGCAGTGGTTAACTCTATAATAGATGGTGACTTTAACGAAGAGCTGGGACATCTGTCGAGATTCTCACACAACAAATCTGGAATGCACGAGCCACCTGGATACACCTGTCAGGGTATTTTTTTTTTTTTTTTTTTTGACGCTGGCGTTTTGGCCCTTTGCAATATTGAACAGCTAAATTATGAAACGTGTCTTTATCGCTTTTACGTATTGATGGGGATCCGGTTAGTCTCTTGACCGGACGACCACGAACATAACCGATGCACGCAATGAGATGTATGAAAAATGGAAGGGTGTGTATCAGTTAATAAGAGAGTAATAAGTTTGTTACCGGAATGATGTCGGCTGTTAACTATTCATAAATAAGAAAATTTTGTATCATTTATATGTTAAAATATATAGATATAGTCGAGTATAGAACAAATAATCTTCCACTTTGTGTTTGATATAAAATGAAAAAAAAAATCAGTTTTATAACGAAAAGAGGAAATAATTCTGTGCCGCCTCCGAATTAGAGTACTCTACCTACAGAGTACTCTTTAGGAAATACTACAAGATAGCGAAAAAGATATGGAAGTTCTGATGAGCTTTTTAATAAAAACGGGATTCTACAATAGAATATAGGAAACTGGAGTGAAGAAAGAATTGCCGATGACCCTATCGGGTAGAGGTAAATTCAGGTAATAATAAATAAATAAATTTCAGTTGCGATTTCAATGATATATTTTGAAAAATATAACATAATACATCTATTGTGATTTACAAATATTTCTTCTCAGGGCACCTTTGATCAATCATAGAAAATATGAAAATACGTAGATAAGAATAATGAAATAAAGGAAGTTGTTTTGTTATTGTTTTTTTTTAATTATGCAATAAATTATCATTGTTTTTAAGTGAATAAAATTCAATAATTAAAATTATGTTGATTTATGAATTAAGCCCAATATTCAGTAAAGGGCTTTTCTGAGTCTGGTTTTCCCATCTATTCTTTGTCTGCAATCATTGTTATGGTGCTCTCCATTTCATCAGTTTTCTTCATCTTTTTCTTTTAGACATAGTGATCACTATTCCATTACTTGTCTTGGCCATATTTCATCAGCAATTAGTCTGACGTGGAAAAGCTCATTCCCATTTTAGTTTTGTGTCGCCTTCTCTTCTATTTTTTTTTTTTTTTTCATTTCTTTAATAGAAGAAAATGAGAAAATTCTTGTTTTAATTTGTAAAGCGAAGGGAACACCTTACAGAGATTGTGAAAATAGTGATCAGCATTGTTATGAAATATTGGCCCTTAGGCAGGCAGCAGGGGTGAGTTGTATTAGTTAGAACAAACTTTTGGTTCAGTTAAACACGAATTTGAAGCATGGGCCGAATACTAAACCCTAAGCTTCTTATAAGCGGTAACGAAACGATACTTGGACGGCGTTGAAGCGGGGCTTCAATGGCACTTAATAACAACTCTATTGTCCGCTAACAGTGAGGGTATCCTATGACAAGCAGGCGCCTCAGCGGCTTTTCTTTAACCGGCCGCTACGTTACAACAATAAGGTTGTATTACAAGCGGCAGCTAATCCTGCTATTTGGTGGGTAAGGGGACACCCGGAGCTGGAGCTGGGAGTCGCGTGCCCGCCGCAATGAGTCACGGTATTAATTGGCGTGAGGGCAATTAGATTATTTGCGGACTGCGATAATGTCGGCTCTCGGGGCGGGTGACATGTCCTCCGCAGTCGGCTGGGAACCGAGATCTGTCGGCGATTATCGGCGATTGAGAAAGAGGACGGAGGCAGACTCGAGGGCCTCTTTGCCCATGATTGTCCTCTAACGATACCTTTGGGGTCGTAGCCTTCACTACACAATCATTATCAAACATTTCATAAAGGGATTACAGAGATGGAGGGTATAAAAATAGAGTGGTATTTTTTTTTATTCTACCAATTAACATCCATAGCAATCAAATATGTATCTATCCAAGATAACTTGCACATTTTCTGTCCTTCAAAATGCTCTAATAATGGCATTAGGATCCACACCCAGCAGCGCTATCCCTTCTCTGGTTTGATTTATATTATCATCTCCGTCCAGGATTTTTATTGCTTGAGTAAGGATACCAATATTTAGAAATAGAAATAGAAATAGAAAAATCATCTTTATTTTGGGACTAGGTCCCTTTAGATGAACAGTATCGTTCATGTAAATTAACCATAAATCTGGTCAAAAGACCTATTACAATTAATAATAACAAAATACTAGTAATGAATAAAGTATAAAAACTCTTAGGATAAATTATCGACACCAGTTGAGTAATAGGGGTTCAACATTACAATATTGGAGCTAAAACAATAGCATAATAATCACTAAATGAAATTAGAAAGTTAAAGCAAAATCAATTTTATAGCCAAAGCATTGTAGTGGTGGAAAAAAAAATTATAATAACTGTTCATATATACAGAAATAAATTGTAAAAAAAAAAAAAAATGATATACATATGTTCCCTAAGATATTTAAGTGATTACATAAGGGTGTTAATATTTAGAAATAGAAAAATCATCTTTGTTCTAGGACTAGATCCCTTTAGAATAACAGTATTGTTCATATAAATTAACCATAAATCTGGCCAAAAGACCTATTACAATGAATAATAGCAAAATACTAGTAATGAATTAAGTATAATAGCTCTTAGGATAAATTAACGAGAAGAGTTAAGTAATAGGGGTTCAATGTTACAATATTGGAGCTAAAACAATAGCATAATAATCACTAAAAGAAATTAGAATGGAAGGCAGAATCAATTTTATAGGCAAAGCATTGTAGTTATGGAAAATAAAAATTATAATAACTGTTAATATATAAAGAAATAAATTATAAAAAAAAAAATGATATACATATATGTTCCCTAAGATATTTAAATGATTACACGTAAAGATTCGGAGAAGAAAAAAATAAAATAAAGTATGTATATATATATATATATATATATATATATATATATATATATATATATATATATATATATTCTCCAATATATATGCTCTAATATATATATTATATATATATATATACTTTATTTTATTTTTTTCTTCTCTGAATCTCCTATATATAATATATATATATATATATATATATATATATATATATATATATATATATATATATATATATATATATATATATATATATATATATATATATATACAGGAGTGTGTCGAAGATAATTAGAAAATAAAATACATTTCAAAGAAATACAATCTCATGAATAGAAAAATTATAAATTAAGAAAAACATTTTATCTACTCATAATATTTATACTAATCTTATCATTTATTTCAAATAGTAAAAAAAAAAAAATTGAGGGCGGTCCCTCCACGTCCAGCGGTATAATAAAAGGCCTCTGGCCACAGATGCAAAGAACGCATACAGCGTGCATAGCCCTCTTACCTTAAAATGCCCTTGGGCAATAAAAGGAAATTTGAAAATTTATGTATATATACATTTATATATATATTGTATTTATAACCAAGAAATTCCTGGGGAGGTAGAAAAAAAAAAAAAAAAAAAAAAAAATATATATATATATATATATATATATATATATATATATATATATATATATCGAAAAATGTCAATATTTTGATATATCAACCTCGATATATTTAATCTTTAAATAAAGTAGAGAAAAAAAATCTAATATCACTCACCAGAGTTCTCTCCAACGACAATTATTGTTCTGAAACAAGTTAGCCTATTTTATGGGCAGGCCGGTCCGACCTCGTTGGACCAACAGATCTATTCTAGCCACTTGTTTATTTCTTTTTGTACTAGAACTTGTTTAATTAGCTGTTATGTAGTTTTGATCACTATACTCTGGCATTAATCTTCCGCCCTCACCCCCTGGCTCGGGAAAACCCCGTACAGCCTAAAGGGCGATGAAGAGATGGACCAAAAAAAAAGTTGGTTTCACAACTAAATGAATATTTTAATTAGTATTGGCCTTTATATTTAGTTGAGTGAGCGTTCACGATTTCAGTAGTTGTAATTTGCTATAAGTTTATGTAATTATTCATTTTCAGCAGTACACAAATTTTAGTTTTTTTCTTTCTTATTTTTCTTATTTATAGTTTATTATTTTTTATATATTTTAGTATTCAAAGATATGTTTTATTTTATAATATTCTCCCAAAGTTTTTTTTTATTTAATAAAGATGTGCTTTATAATTGATGTTTTGTTTTTTTATTGAACGAACTCGAAGAATCTTTAAAATATCAATATTACATATAGTATCGATTGTTATAAAATAAATTGGAATAGCGATTAAAAATATCAAAACATTGGACCTTGATACTTCTACTTAGTGTTGCCCAAATGCGAGACCGAGCCAAGTCTTGGTCTTGCAAGACTCAGTCTTGGTCATGGTCTTGGTCTTGGGCAAGAGTCTTGCAGTTACATATTAGCTTATTAGTATAGAGATATTTAAGAGAAATCTAAGTAAACCCGAATGAAAAATTAGAGGTGTTAAATGCAAAAGTATATTTGTTATATCAATTATTAACATATAGTAAGTAAGATTGTCAAGTATTAGTAACTATTTCGCCTTAATGTTGATTAAAAATATCGATTTTATTTGCCAGTCCTGGTCTTGGTCTTGCAACAGTTAGGTGGTCTTGGTCTTCTTTTTGTAAAGTGCAAGACCATGACCGATTTTGGGCCACACTACGTCTACTGTTCGAAAAAAAGAGAACAGAAACAAAAATAACAATTAAATACGATGTCCTTGAATTGAAGCTTGATGTTAAAGAAGCGAAATCAAATTGGTTTAAAAAGATGAAACTATGAATTGAAAATTATGTTTTAAAAAAAATCTCATTTTATATTATCAACAAGTTTTCCTTGTAGAATTTTATTTGTTTATTTTTCTTAATTACCGATTTGTAATAGACCTCTTTTTTTCCTAACCAAGCATAAGTGCATTTCACCGTCGAGCCTCATCCTCAGTCCACCATTTCCACTCATCCCTCTGCTTGGCCGGATTTTTCATGTGGGAAATTAATTTCAATATAATTTATAAAAAATATTGAACAAAATATCTATATTTTTCTAAAATCCTTAAGATAGAGTTCTCAGATATATTAATCCTAACCAAGAAGTAAGTTCATTTGTGTGCATTAACTGCTAAGAATATGTAAGCAAGAATTCGAAGTTTTATTTCGATTTGTTATAGCGTTAATTAACATAGATTGATGCATTTGGATAAAAATTTGCTAATGGTCTATCCACAAGCCATTTGCAGCGCACGTTTCAAACTGATTTTAATTGGTAATTTAGAATATTTTTTTTTGTTTTTATCGGCTATTTTCATTCAATGGCGGTTTCATTTTTATTGATTTTTCTTAAAATGCAGATTTCGAAAATATATATGTAAATGTTTCATGTTACCACATCAAAATCAATAAAACAATTATAATTCATATTTCAGTTATTCCCAACAAAATATTTAGATTTATATAATAATGTCAATTAGGATGAACTCTCTCCGAACTAAAAAGTGAAGACCACAAGAAGCATAACATAGAGACCTAACAAAAGGATTGTAATTACAAAAGAAGATTCATGGAGCGATGAGATCCTTGGAAGAATTCTTTTCCAGCCGCCCAGCTAATGGTATTGTCCTTTTAATAAGTGCGGTCGAATAATGAAAAATGACCGCGTGACGAATCGGTGTCCCTTCAAGTGACAGCTAAGTGGGCATAAATCAGACTGTCTCATCGCTCCTGATCAAGTCCATGGAGGATCAGGAATTTCGGGTGAAGCTCGTTCTCATGCCTTTATTGATTGTCTCAGCCGCCAAACCTGAGTGCTCATCAACTTCTTTGACATTTATGGCCAGTTATTATTATTTATAGCACATCAGTAACGAAGGTTGTGAACCGATAACAGACCCAAAACAGGTTATTGTAAGACGTGTTGATGATTTGAAGAATATCAAACAATATCAATTTATTTGCACCCACAATGAGCTATAAGGCGGCCACGTTTCGCATCCATAAAGAACAGTGAATAAATATAATAGTACTATAAATTCTGACTTGGTCGTTAAAACATATTATTAATTTTATAATGGGTTTCGGGCTGAATTTCCTCTGCGTCTAAAAAAAAAAAAAAAAAAAAAAAAAAAAAAAAAAAAAAAAAAAAAAAAAAAAAAAAAAAAAAAAAAAAAAAAAAAAAAAAAAAATGAAAATTAATTATTGCATATTTGTTTCCATTAATGATCTGAGCTAAATATTTAATATATTATCTTACTAAATTACAGCCCATGTAATTCACCTAATACATGTAAGCAGCATGGCCAGAAAAAATATCCTTAAATGGATTATTGTTTAAATAATTATAGTTATTTAAAAAACATAAATAAATAGTTAAAATTAAATTCTAAATCTGCTTCTATCAAGATAAATTTGAAGAATTTGCTTTAAAATAAGCGCTCTGGACCAAATAAGGTATAGAATATTTCTATTTAAAAAAAAAATAATAGAAGTGAAAAATGATTGGGGTAATCTGTAAAAAAATGCTGTCTTGTGACAGCTCTTCACTTGACCAGCCCTGATGAAGGTCTGAACTTTGGGTTGAAATGTGGGTAAAATAAAAATAAATATAATTATTTATTTATTTTATTTTTTTACTGTTCACCCCAATAAATAAAAAAACAAAAAATAAATAATTATATATATATTTTTTTTTTACTGTTTACCCCAACCATTCTTTTCTTCAATTATTCACTGCAGTCAACAAAAATAATAATAAACTTATTTCGGGCAAGATAGTGATTAAATATTACTCATTATATCATTGTTCATCGTGCCTTCTTAAATAATTATTTTTAATAACAATAATTGATATTTTTAGTCATACCTCCTAAAGTTATACATTGAATTATTCTAGGGAAATAGAATGATTAAACGTATAGATTGTTTTAGGTGTCATCTGCGGTATATTTGGAACTAGAGGAATGATTGAATCATTCCAAACCCAGTAGAAGATCTTTCTGCATCAACTTTAGTTTATGTGGTCCTGCTGAAAATATTTCTGCAGGCCTGATTTGTCATTTTTCAATGTCTTAGCGTTGTCTACCGTTATTCTACTTTGAGGATTCCTTCAATCTACCTATCAATGTTTTGCATTATGTGCATCACTCAATCAATTGCACATCGGATGCTGGATCGGTTTCTCATATCAAAAATGTTAATACAGTTCAACATTTTATATATTGACTCCATAAAATAATTCAACTGTACTTATATTTATATTTCATACAGGAGCAAATTTAGATGGGGGACTTTCAAGGAGCACCTACATCAATACAAAACCTAAATGGTGCGAACGGTCCAAGCTGCCAAGGAGTCGTATCTGGTCCACGACTTATGGGACGGGTACACACTTTTTTTTCCCTGTTCCCCATTGACAGAGTTACGTGGGAACTGGTAGCTACCAACAGCCCGTGACCTCCTCCTCAAAGATATCCCAATAAATAAATCGAGGACGAGGATAGGCGAGGACCGGACATTACCATACGTATCGGCGGCAGCTTTGTCTCCTACAAAGAGCTACTCGCCCATATCTATGATAATGCAGGCATTCACCGGTCCAGCCCGCTCTGATATATTTGTTTATAAATGCCTCATCTGCTTCATCTGGAGGGGGGCAAATTGTTATTGTATTTTGCATAATACGTTGGAGCCGGGGAGGATCTTTTTGCAGGCTGTCGCAGGATGACGGAGCTAATGAGCTCTTCCGATTGGCTGTTGGGCCCAGGTATAGCGATACCCTTTCAACGCCCCATTAGCCACAGTCGTAAATAAGACAGGACCCCATTCCCGGAGAACTCTTCAATGAAAACATCATAATTTCCGACGTCAACATTCGAAATGCTCTGCTCTAGAATTAAATAGTATTCTCCCTCCCCTCCCCTTCGCTCCAGTTAATGGAATATTGTACTCGACGTGAACAGATAAACAAAACACATCGATCCATGCAAACACGCCATCTAAATTCAATATCCTATTTAAATTCTACGTGTGGTCTGGGATTACAATGGCCTCTACTATCATTGGGGTATTGTTATTATGAACTGTTGATGCCTCGGCGAGAGTTGATTACCATAATTTCGGCATTCGGATGCTGGAATGCAGAAAGAATGTGTTCGAAATTTTAAATAGTAAATAGAGCACCTAAAACAGCTTGCGAATATAGTCCTTGTATTTACATATCGATATTTAATTCAATATAAGCAGTTACTTTGAAAGATCGGCAATCATAAGAATAAAAGGTCTTGCATAGAGAATGTGTCCCCGTGTTGCATGTGTCCCCGTGATAAGATGTCGTAGTCCGCGTCTATTTGGCGATATAGTATTACGTATTATTTCATTATCGCAGTCACAAAGAGAGCGATAATTCTCAGCGATACAAAGAATGGATCGTGGGGATAGATCGTGCTATGTGTTCATGAGCGTTAATTCTTTTATCTTTAGCATAAACAATATAACCAACTTTTTTTATGTTTTATTGAAAAATATTACAATATGTCTCAAGGACAATTATGATACTGTTCACAGAACACATTCACACTCTAACTACAATAAATTATACAGAAAAATAATATATATATATATACAATAAATAAGAATAAAATAACCTAAAAATAAATGAATAAAAAGAACACATACCTACCTACCAATATACAATATTTACAATCTGGCGAGAGAACTCCAAACCAGACTTGTCCCTCCAACTGTGGAGGAAAGAGCATGACTCCAGGAGATCTCTGTACTTCTCTCTCAACCACGTCACTGGGGTTATACTGAGTGGAGATTGAGCAAGAGTGCTTTAGCCACATACACTCATGCCGTGAGCGGAGAATCTGACCATTGCCAGAACTACAATATTTAAAAAGTATGAAAGATCGCGGGGCCACTGCCGTTTTAACCTCCTTAGAGGATTATATGGGTGAGTGGTGCTAGATAGAGATTATGCAAAGGGATTTGGATGATGGGTAAGGTTCTGGTGGAATTTGGAGAATTCTGCTGGGATAAGGTCTAGGACAAATTGGATATTAAGGTCATGGTGTAGAAAACCAACTTTATGGCCAAAAAAGCCCAATGTCTCTCTTCAATAAGCAGTTGAGCCTTTTGTCAAAAATGAGAGCACGATAATTGACGATGATTATTAGGGAAATGTTGAATAAAATAATATAAATTTCATTTTTTTTTTTTTTTGGGAGGGAGGAAACCTACGTCATTGCCCGGGGGGGGGGGGCGCTGAATGTCTAAGGCCTGGTTTATTTTGTCCAATTACTCGAAACGTTGTTGACATTCGTCTTTTCTGAAATTCCGGCAGAAAAGTTAGTTGTTTTTCATGTGGGCCTATGGATATACCGAAGTACTTATTATACCTAAATATTTTTACATTAAAATTTAAAAAGACAATCTAGATTTTCTGAGATGCTGGTATTTTATTTTCATACACTCTTATTATAAAAATAACGCATGTATGAGGTTTCTTAGGCATGGAATTTAAAGAGGTCACCGAACATAGCACTAATTTATTCTGTAAATATTTAATTTATTTATCATTAACATATTGTATAACACCTGTTGGCATTATATGACTATTAAGTAAAAGTTAATTTGAATACAGAAGCAGTCGTGGCCGAGTGGTTAAGGCGTCTGACTAGAAATCAGATTCCCTCTGGGAGCGTAGGTTCGAGTCCTACCGACTGCGTACATTTTTATAACATTTCGTATTCGA
The DNA here is from genome assembly GCA_928085145.1 of Nezara viridula. Classification (NCBI taxonomy): domain Eukaryota; kingdom Metazoa; phylum Arthropoda; class Insecta; order Hemiptera; family Pentatomidae; genus Nezara; species Nezara viridula. Next base: position 211,338,424 of record OV725077.1, read on the forward strand.
TTAAAAGCAATTCAGCTGGAAAATTTGGTAAAATGACAAGTAATATTTTTTAAAGTTTTCTCCCGCTGCACCACTTGTTGATTTATACTTTTTTAAAAATTGTATCAATAATTTTGTTATTTAAAAATTATAGATATGTCATATCTATTTCCTACAATTTGATCCAGTCATTTTCATTTTTTCAAAAATGTAATTAAAATAGCAGTCAGTAAATTTATGTTATCTGCTTCAACAATTAAAGAGTGTCAGTGATCCAAACATATATTTTTTATTATTATTTTTTTTAATATAAGAATATTTCTCATTAATTCACTTCACAGGAAACTTTATTTCCTCTTATAAGCTTGCTTTAAGATACTTTGGAACAAACACTAACTCCTACTTCCCAGATAATTACTATTCGCATTAAATTGTAATTATTATTTTAATTAGTGCATAAGTGTTACTTTTAAATTTTTACATGTATGGTCTCTTATTTAATTAAAATAGGGAATGAGAGAGAAAGAAATTATTTAATTTTTTTAAACAATGAGAGAAATTGTTTTTTATTTTGTATAGAAAATTTTTATAGTTTTACTGTTTATTTCTTATAACGCTTCAAGAAATTCATATAAAAATATTTACCAATGTTTTGTACATACTTTTTATAATTTGTGTTCCAGGCTTTGAAAAAAAAAATGAAAAAAAAGTGATAAAATAATAATAAATGTCCTTCTCTTTCTCACCAACTCCCTTCATCTTCCTCTATCTCTTAATATATGTATACATATTAACTATAAAAGTCTATAAAAATCTGAAGGAGCATACCACCTCACATGCAGATATGGGAATCGCTTCGTTTTAATTATCATAAAAAAACCCATAAATTAAACAAAAACATCTATCTACTTACCTCCTTACCATTTTCATTGGTCATACAATTACTTATATTCAAGGTCTATAATTTTGCCTTAGAATAATCTATAATACATAGTTGGATAATGGTTATAACACTATATATTTTCACTATAATCCGATTTACTTTTTTATTAATAATTTAATTATTAAACATGTAATATGAAAAAGTAAAGTGCCCGATTTCATATTAGTTAATTGGCAAAATAGGATTTTCGTTAAAATCTTGAAGAAAAAAAAAATTATTTAAGTTGTTCATCAAAAAATGATGTAGAAATAATAATTCCTTATTCGGTTAGAATGAAAATATTATGAAATGGTTACAAAATACTGTCTCTTGTAAAATGGTAATACGATTCGATAAAAACTGATCAAAATAAGTTTTTAATATTTAGTTTATCTTTTAATGCATTCCATCAGTTTTGCTCATTTCCCTTTCTTTCTTCAAATATTATATTTCCGATTTCGCCTGAATTGGTTCATGACTTAGCATTTAGTAAAAATCAATAAAAATCGAGTTAAACAGTTGTGTAAAGCAAAATAAATAAAACAATAAAAAAATTATTATTTATTTATTTTGAATATATAATTTCTTTTATTAATTTTCTAAACATTTGTGAATCAGATGACTTAAAGAAGAACGATAATTTAGGATGTATTTATCAGGCCCTTGTTATTATCTATTTTTTTTATGTACTTTATATAATGATGATTGGTAAGTAATCATTTTGGTTTAGGAGCACATTAATATCACGAAAATGGAAGTTTTTATTCAATTGATTTATATAAATAGAAGTCCCCCGTAGAATTCTTATATAATAGTAGCATTCTTATAGAATGCCAATCTTGAAGTATGTTTGACACATATTAAGATGGATAGAAGGCTACATCACTTGAAACTTGAATACGTTCTGTCAAGGTGTTGCCTTTTTTTGTTTTTTTATATTTCGCCGGTTAATTAGATTCCGGCATTGATGAGCCCACTTCACCATGAATACAGTCAATCTTAAGAATAACTAATCATACAGATCAGTAATATAAACGTGCAACATCATAATTATGTAAACATTGTTTTTAGTCATACTCTTTTTGATTCTGAAGTACTAATGAAGACATATATATATATATATATATATATATATATATATATATATATATATATATATATATATATATATATATATATATATAATTTATTTGATGTATGGCCAGAATTCAAAAGGAGTTAAATCCCGTTTTCTTTTTTCTCTTTCTTGGTGTTGCGACAACACTAAAATTATTTAATTTAGGCAATTAAACATTGCTTTATAGTAAACTAGACAAAATTTATTTTAAATAGCACTAGAGTTTGTTCCTCTCAAAATCATTTATATAAGACTTTTAAGCGGCCAAACTAAGCTGTATTTTTCATTAGATCATGAATTATCCGCAATTTTTTTTTTATTTATCCTAAAACTGTATTACAGATATGCCACTTTTATAAAAAAACTTTCTTGTCTTACGAGTTTAAATTCCTTATCATTTTATTTGAGAATTGTTTTAGAATAGAATTGAGATTCACATCACACATCGGATATTTCTGTATTTTAACAGAGATTTTATTAAAAAGTTTTAATGTATTTTTTTTTGTGACTTTAAATTTATTTTAGTAAATTAATTATGAAATTACACGTTTTATTCATTGAAAAAACATTTTGAAATTGTTAAATATGTTTTAAAGATTTATTATATAAGGTAATAATGAACCATTGTTTATAGCACTGATATATATATATTTTTTTTTTGTCTTCAATTTTTCATCCGCACCTGTCATGGTAGTGACAATCAGCAGATTGGTGGTCATGTAGAAAATGGCATGTTAGGCATGACGAAGAATGGAACCCAGCAGCACCTCTTCCCTGGTCTGTTTACATTCTAAAATCAGGAAAGGAGATCTCTCATCCAGCTCCTTTTCAGCCGCCTCCTGTTGAGCATTTCAGCCGTGGCCATGTCATTGATAAGTCCATTGTGATGTGTGTGTAGTTTAAAATGAAATTGGGAGTAGAGAGTACGTATGTGCTGGCCAATGGTTGGTTGTCTTAGTTCAGTATGTAAAGTCTTGTTGTTGACGTGCCAGGGAGCGCAAATTATTAGTCTTAAAATTTTTGATTGAAACGATTGTAGTTTTTGTAAGTGAGTCGTTTTTGCTGAACCGTAAATCTGTGAGGCGTATGTCCAAATGGGTTTGAGCAGGTAAGTGTATGTATTTAGTTTTTGTCTAATTTTCAATTTTAATTTAGAAAGCATGGAGTATAATATTTTCAGTCTCTTGTTCAATGTCTTTCTTTTCATTTTGACGTGTGGGCCCCAGGTCATCCTTCTGTCGAATATTAGTCCGAGGTAGCGTATAGTGTCCGTCTGAGGAATAGGATTGTTGCTGATATAAACTGGTGGGCATGTTTCTCGTCGAAGCATAAATGTTATGTTTTGTGATTTGTTGTGATTTAATCTAATTTTTCAAAGTGAATATCAATTTTGTAAATTTAGTAAGTGATTTCGTAAATTTAATGAGGCTAGTCTGGAGTCGTGGTGTTTTGTTAAAATTGTTGTATCGTCAGCGTAAGTAGCAGTCAATGTTTCAGAGGTGGTAGGCATGTCATGCGTATAGACAATGTAGAGTAAAGGTGCCAATATTGATCCCTGAGGCACTCCTGCTGATATTGGTCGAATTGAGGAAATTTCTAAACCCTGTCGGACAGAGAAGAATCTGTCGAAAAGGAAAGACTGAAGAATGAGATAGTATGTATTAGACAAGATAGATTTGAGTTTAAAGAGAAGTCCCTGGTGCCAGACTTTATCAAATGCCTGGGCAACATCCAGAAATACGCCGGTAACATATTGTTTTTGCTCTAGCGCACCAGCAATGTAGTCAGTAACTCTGTGTAATTGGTGTGTAGTTGAATGAAATGTACGAAAACCGAATTGATGGTCAGGGATTATTTGTTGGTCTGTCAGTATGTCAACCAGTCTTTTGTATATTAATTTTTCGAAAACTTTGGAACATATCGGAAGGAGACTGATAGGTCGGTAGGATGAGGGATTGAAAATGTCTTTGTCCCTTTTGTGTATCATCTTGATATGTGAATATTTCCATTGTAATGGGAAGTTGGTTGTCCTCAGAATACAGTTGTATATTGTCGTAAGGAACACTAGAGCTTTCCTAGGCATTTGCTGGAGCCCCTCGGCAGTTATTAAGTTATAACCTGGAGCTTTTCTTTTAGGGAGATGTCTGATTTGTTGTGCGACTTGTGAAGGAGTGAACGAAAGAGGGGGAGGTGTCATCTGTAATGGTATGTCTAGAGCATCAAATACTAAGGTTTCATGTTCTGTGTTCGTGAAGTCAGTAAATGGTGTGAATACTGATGAGAGATGGTCTGCAAATAGTTCAGATTTTTCTCTATCTGACAAAGCCCATGGACCGTCTTCGTTTCGCAGGGGTACTGACACCTCTCGATGTTTTAACAAATTTTTGGTATGCTTACACAAACTTCCATCATCAGTTGATAAACTGCTCAAATGAGCATCATAATTGGTTCTATTGAATTTTTGTATTATTCGTTTAAGTTCGTTATTCAGTCTGTTAAATGTTCGTCTATCTGAAGGAAGTCTGTTAGTCTGCCATACCTTACGTGCTCTCCTCTTTGCCGTGATCAAGTCCCTTATATATTGAGGATATCTGGGCAAGTGTTCTGCTCTTGATGACTTCGGTAGAGATGAAGACCAAGCTGCTTTTTGGACACTTTTGTAAATTTGTCCACTGCTTCTTCTAGTTCATCTGCTGTTTTAATGGAGCCAGGGATTGAAAGTTCTGAATCCAGGATTGCCCTGTAAGCATCCCAATCCATTTTACCATTCAGGAGCTTAGTATATAGCTGATATATATATTGTGGAAATACGAAATAACAAACCTAGCAATTGTAAAAATTTATTATTAACATTTTATGTTTATACTGAGTCACCATGTATATACGCAGAGTGTTAATTAAATTTAGGGAAATATATTTTTGTAGAGACGATAGCAGACTTCAAGAGCAACAAAATAGTATACTCGTACAAAATCACGGTCCGATTTTCGGCAAAAGACTAGGAAATTAAAGATTTGTGTTTTTTTAGTGTTAAGTTTTTTTCTCAATTAGAAAGCGATAACTAATACAATATGTTATTGAGATAAATAAGAATTGTTCCATAGTAAACTAGAGTAAAATTAAAGTGAAAGTAGAATTTGTCTTCATTTTTAATTTCAATTTATTTGTTTATTGATGAATATTACAATCTGTCTCAATAAAGGACATTAATAATAGAGTTCTGAGAGCACATTCACACCATATTTACAAAAAAAAAAAAAAATAAATAAAAAAATAAGCTAACTTTAAATAATATAAAGCTACAAAAGATCAAAATAAAATATCATGGTGAAGAAAGAAAATATAAATAATAGTAATAATAGAATGAAAATAAATGAATAAAATAGAATTAAAATTATCTTAAAAAAAAAAAGTAGTGAAAATAAACGTCTTAGATGCAGGCATACCTATTTACACTATTTACAGTCGGCCATGGGAACTCCGAACCATACTTATCCCCCCACATGTGGAGGGAAAGCAATGCTTCAGGAGATCCCTGCCCTTCTTCCTCAACCATTTCACTGGTATTGAAAGTCTTCATTAAATATGTAAAAGTGACTTTTAAACGGCTGAACCACTGACTTTTTTTGTTTGAATGAATAAATATTAAACCACTAAACCAAAGATTTTTTTTTTCAGAAAATCATTTGCAATTTTTTTTATTTTTTATAACTCTCAAACTGGTCTCTCGTTATTCCATTTCAAATAAAACTGCCCTGTCTAATACACTCCAAGTCCATTTCATTAAAGTTGAGGTTTGTCAAAGAATAAATTGAACTTCATAACTAGTTTGTTTAACATACTATTTCATTGTACTTGTGTGAAAGAAAAAGTGAAATATAAAAATATATCATGGATATCTTAACCTTAAATACATTTAATGTAGTTTAATAATTCTAGATCTGATATTATATTTAAATAAATAGGTATCAACGTCCGTTTATTCCGAAAAATCGTCATTTAGCTTTTTAGAAAATTAAATTAGTGAATAATTTGATGAATATTCCCTTTGTGAAAACCCAACATTATCATGTCTTCCTCTAAAGTACCTTTAATTTGGTTTGCTATAAATAATAACTATTTCATTGTTAGGAATTATAAATAATGCTAAATATAACTTTTGATAGAATTTGATAATTGAATAAAGATGAAAAAAGAAAATACTTATTCGGGCCGAAAATGAACATCCGGAAAGAATAGCCAGATCATATACATATAATGTATCGTTGGAAAGCGGAAAATTAAAAAAACAAAATAAATATATAATATAGGAAGTGTAGAAGGTGACGGAGTGTGGCGAAAAAATTATAAATAATAATTTCTAAAAATTAACATTATTTAACGTAAATCACCTGTTTTCAAGGAAATTAAATGAAATTTTCTAAATATAAACATCAAAATCTGTTTTATGTTTGAAAACGTATTTAAAATTCAATGATTTAAGTAAATGACATTGTTTATGATACTATTTCATTGTTCTTGTATGAAAGAAGAACTAAAATATACAATTATTTCGTGGATATGTTTATAACCTTAAATATATTTACTGTAGTTTAATAACTCTAAATCTGATATGATATTATATACATATGACGATTAGCTATCTATCGTCTGTTTATTCCGAAAAATCATCATGTAACCTTTTAGAAATTTAAATTAGTAAATAATTTGATTAATTTTTTCAATGTTGTGATATTCCAACTGTATCCACTTACAATTAGTGTAGCAACTTTTAACCTGTCTATGTCAGACAACGCAAATCTCTTAATTTCATTTTAGTAAACTTTGCAATGGAAAATAACAGTTTAATAACTAATAGTCGTACAATCCATAATCAACGGATCGTACAATCCATAATCAACCGGTGATATAATAAATAGGCCTTTTGTTGTTTTAATGGTATTTATGATTTGTTAGCTGTATGTTTTTAGCTTTAGCTAGGTTAAAAAAGCAATTAAAAATTTTTATAACACCCCAATATGGCCAGAAAATAATTTCTATTCAAAGTTGATCGATAAGAGAAAGTTGTCTGTTACGCTGAAAGTTGTGTTTTGAAATTCAGCTGTGTCAGATTATTTTTAAAGTCGCTGAACGGATCACTCCTGATTGGCCGACTGAAGATTCCATCATCCCTCATTTAGGGTTAATTTTAAGGCCATCGGTAAATTTTATTTCATTTTTCCTGCGACTGTAAAAGTTTACGACGTTTCCCTTATCCTCTTAGCCCACCTAAGCCCGCTTCCTGATAGCAGGTCTGGAATTCCGTTACTAATAAAACCCACGGGACGGAAAAAGGTCGCATTGAGGACTGGCGGGTGATGTGTTATGACTGTGAAATAACGACTATCCGTCACGGGGACACATAAAGAGGAGATCCCAAAACAGGGAACATCCCTTCCGCTCGACGTAGCAATGACTTGCGAATAGGTAAACAGACGGACTAGCTATGTATATATAAAAGAAAAAACTCCGATAGATGGAAGGGGTTATGATATCCCTTTACCGCAGGGGTGATCGGTGTCAATCAGAAGGGCAGAAGAAAGGACGAAAGAGCAACATCATCAGGGCACCTGCGACCCGCCCTTTAGACGGTATTAGCCTTTATGAGGCCAGGTGCGCCCAAATTTGTAATGGCGATGATGACACGTTAAAATCAGTAAACTACATAAGTTAGTGCGGCGCGTCACCCCTCACGGGGGGATTCTGTTAGCCCTGGGACGTTACTCTATCAAAATATTTTTTCATGATAAAAGATCCAAACATAAAAAATTCTGTTTGCTGTATATTACGAGAATCCTTTCGTTTTTGTGGTTGACCGAAAACATTTGTCATGTCATTGTTTGATCTTAGAAAACTGATGCATTGTTAGAAGCAACTGTACAGCTGCATGATATCCACTGTATGTTTTGACTTTAAACCCTGTCCGATAGGATGATAACAGCCTGATGCATGATTATCAGGTTAATCATTCTTTCTAATATTTACAGATACAAACAGACATTTTTTTTTTTTTTTTTTTGCGATCTTGAGGTCATGTCAATAAATATACAACTTCAGAAAAATATTGATCCCCTATGGCTCAGTTGCGGAGTAACAGCGACCAACCAGCACGTTGTTGAAACCGGTACTATCTAAGAGGCACTGAGAGGATGATTTCCCTCAGCTAATGAATAAGGAAAATTACTTTTACTTTAAGGATTTCCTATGCCGGTGAAAACAATAATAAGCCCAACCTACTTTTCTGCTTCTAAAAATTTTTAGCTCCAAACGATTTCGTATACCAGTAGATTTTTAGCATTTCAACAAGATTTTAAGCCCCCTTATCAAAAGAATCTAGAATGGTAGGAGACATAATTAAAGAATAAAATTAATTAGAAAAAGTGGTTTAAGCATTCTGCTTAAACCAATTGATTTGGCAGAAAGTTACATTTTATAAATTCAAATTTATACCTACATCATACCGAAATTTAAGATAGAATATTAATTTGTAAAATCAGTATTAGACATCAATATCTACAAAATAAGATGCATAAACAATTATACAATTTCTAGTAGAAAAGTAAGAAATTTAAGATTTATGTTTTTTCTTTAAGCTAGTCAGGTTATTTGTTGAATAGGAAGCGATAAAATAAAAAATATTTATTAAAGTAATTAAACATTGTTAAAAAGTAAAGTACACAAAATTTAATTTAAACGAAAATAGAGTTTGTCATTGTTAAAACTATTCAAAAAGGATAAATGGACGGACAAACACACACAAGTTCCTTTAAAAAAAAGTCATAAATTATTTGTTATATTTTTTATCACCCTTAAAATGTACTACATTTACGTTACTTATAGAAAAACTTCCTCGTTTAATAAGCTTTAAGCCTATATTAATTAAGTCCAGGTTCACATAAATTTATGAAGAGAATTGATGTGATTTCCTATCCAGTTACCTTAAAGTACCCGTGTTTTCAGCAAAAATTACTACAATTAACTGTTGAAATGCTTTTATTTCTTGTTTTTTCCGTGATATGAGATGTTATGTAATTAACATAATTTCCTAAAAACACATTTAATTTATAAAAATCTAGTGCGCGCAGCACACAACTTTCACTTACCGCTCTACTTTGAATAGAAATTATTTTCTGGTAATGTTTGGCTATTATAAAATCTTTGAAGTGAGTTTTAAGCGGAGCTAAAGCTTACAGATAACAAATCATTGACACCATTAATATTACAAAAAGTCTATTTATTATATCGATGGTTAGCAATAAAAATCTAATTTCACCAACTTTTATAAGCCACATAACTTCAGTCTCTGAGATTTTCAGTTGACAGAATGTGACTAACTCCAATTTCAACATTTTTGAGAAATGTCATTTTAGTGATACCTCTAGTTGGAAAAGTTATATCTATACAAACAGTAAGTTGATTTCAGAGTAGGTGATTGCAGTGATGAAATATAGAACTTTGAATAAAGGTATAAATTTTGCCAATAGAAACATCACTAAAATTAATAATAAAGAATGTTGAAATTGGAGTTAGCCATTCTGTCAACCGAAAGACTCATATATGCCTAGAGAGATTTGAAAGTACATCTGAGTATTTAATCTATAAATGCTTATGGATTGTGGAACTATTAGTTATTAAACTGTTATGTTGCATTGTCAAGTTTACTTAAATGTTTATCACAAGAATTTTATTGAGAGGTCAAAAGTTTTCACACTAATTGTAAGTGGACGAGAGAAAATTCATCAAATTATACACTAATTTAATTTTCTAAAAGGTTACTATATGATTTTTTTGGAATAAACGGACAATAGACACCTAATTATTTAAAAACAATATCACTTCTAGACTTATTAAACTACAATAAATGTATTTAAGGTTTTAAACATCTCTATGAAATATTTTTATATTTCACTACTTCTTTCACACAAGTACAATGAAATAGCATTTTAAAAAATGGTATTGGCATGATTTGGTGGATTTTAAATACGTTTTTGTCATGCTAAGAAAAAAATATAATAGTTTACATATTCATTTAATTTCATTTTAAACATGTAATTTACGTCAAAATAATGTTAGTTTTCTGAAGTTACTATTTATATTTTTTTTCTCACTCTGCGTTAACTTTTACAACTTTATTTATTGAATAAAGGAACCAAATGGTCCGAGGTGGCGGTTATAAATAGACTAAATAGTGGCAAAACTACTTTAAATAAAGCAGGGCGGTCCCTCCACGCCCGGTGATGAAATTAAGGCCTAATGCCACAGAAAGTATCCTATGCTTACGGCATAAACTGTCATTTACCTTAAAATACCCTTGGGTAAGCAAAGGTAAAGGAATAATGTATATATACATTCATAGATGTATGTTGTAAGTAGTGTTAAATAAAGTTTCTGGGGGAGGTCAGAAAAAAAAAAAAAAAAAAAACTACTTTATTAAAAACCAACGTTTCGACCCGACTTTGCAGGTATTTTTCAGGGCTAGAACGGACAAGATACAAAAAGATATAGAGAATTGTGGAAGTTACATAATATTAAGACAAAAAATTATAAACAATGTGAATAAGTTTATTAATATTATAAACAGTTAGTACATTAAAATATAAACAGAGCAAGCTATGTAACAAGATCCTAAACTGAAGTAAATAGATGGTGACAATTGTTGTAGTGTAATATATAATATATGCAAATGTGAATATCTTGTACTGATCTACGAGAGAGATTGAAAGAAAATGAAAAAGGATATAATATGAAATAATAGACATATAGGAATGTGGAGAAAGAAAAGAAAAAGGAAAACCAAAAAATCTATTTCTCCTTTAGATTTTTTTACATATTTTCCTGTAGTTGCGTGACACACTGTATAATGGTTAATTGATTAATTAACTTAATTAATTGATTAATTAATCCAACACCATTCTTAGTTTTGGACAAAAAGTAATTTTAATAACAATTTTTATTACTTAGAAATTATATTACTGTACATTGAATCACTGAATTTGAAATTGAAGTAATAAAATTATAATTTAAAATAATTTCAATTGAGACTATTTCATGAACCTTTGTAAATTGTGATCCTTAATTACAATAACTATTTGAGCCAAACTAATTAAATTAATCTTATTTAATTAGCAATCTCAATTATAGTTCTATCACAGATTAAATTTAGATTAAGAGGTTCTAGTCAATACAATTCTACGTAATTGATATTATATTCTCAGAATTCAAATGGTAACAGCAATTACAACTCGCCTAAAGAACAATGGAAAGGGTAATTATTTGATATAAATTTCTGGAAATGAGTAAACAAAAACTTTGAGGCATTGGAATGACAGAAATTATACATTTGTCATTTTATTTAAAATACATAAATAAAATTACAGTAATTAGAAGGATTAATTGTAAATACTTGATAATATGAATATTTAATTATAAAGCCGTGTAATTAATTACTAAATAGACCGAATTGTGATCCATTCAATACAATTTCATTTATGATGTAGTTATTAAAACGAGATGATAGAGTGGTTAGTTAGAATGTTTCAACTATTACTGTAAACAAAATAACAAGAAGTCATTATAAACCCACACACACACACCATTTATTCTTGGCAAATTGAGGAAATATAGGCCCGGTAAGTCGAATATCTAAGGACTGAGATCAATTTTGATGCGAAATGGGCACTATGGTTAGTGTATAGGTTTTTTTTTTGTTTTGTTTTTTTGTCCTCGCCTTTTACACTATACGGGGGTTTTCCCGGACCAGGGGTTTAGGGTAGAGGATTAATGCCAGAGTTAAAATCCACCGGGCATCAGAACGCGAACTCGTACTTATTTTATCAATTTATATAATTGATCAGTTTGCCGGGCAACGGCGCACAGTAGGACGAGTAAGTGAAAACTCGTGACATCTATTTGAAACTGTCTAAATCTATTTTATTTTTTTAGTACTTCAAGAACTAGATGACTCTCGACATCTATTTGAATCCGACTAAATCTATTTTTTTTTTTTTTTTTTTAACTCCAGAAACTAGATAAACATTTTAATTGATATCTTTAGTTGTTCGCAGAGTTTCCGAGAATATTTTCAGTTGGCACAATATACATTTTTCACTGTTTTTATTGAATAATTCAATTTTTAAAAAATGAATTAATCATGTCGTGAGTTTTCTCTTACTCTTCCCACCCTCTCTTACTTCGCACTCTCTTCTCTTACTGTGCAGCGGTGCTGTGAGCACGCGTTAGCCGCTTGGCTACCCCGCCCCATAGCCTACAGGTTTTTAATGATGGTATGGTTTCCCAATATTCATGCAAATAAATAAAATCATCAGATTATCCATATCTCCAAAACTTCTTAAAGATTCGTACGCCATAATATAGGAGTAATCCACCTATTAATTCGATACCACATTCAATCATAATAAAAACCTTTTACCGACATTTTATGCTTAACGATAGGTATATTTCCAATGATTGCAGTTCAATCTATTTGATTGGGCGATTACACTCTCCAGTGACACAGACGACGTGATTGGTCGATGGCAAATGCAGCTGTGGGTCTATGGCAGATGTAAGTTGCCATCAGAAATGTTATCCACTCATTTTATGGTTAACGGCCCCGGTAGTAACTGGCAACAGTTAACCCGATATGACTCATTTTATTGACATCGCAGTAAAATTTTTATCACCTTTTGTCGAATGTTTGCTGGGAGCCATCTTCCCAGATACTGCCGAAGAGCTGAGAAACGAATGGATCGGAAAATTGTCAAGATTGGAAGAAGAGTTATGTGATCACCTGAAGAAGATCCATCGAGCTCTTCAACGGGATATCAGACAAAAGATATTTTACTCCTAATTGAAACTTATATAAAAACAAAGATATAAATGTTCCACATTGAAGTTTTTTTTAAATACTGCACACAGCTTTTAATTGACGAAAAACTTATTGGAAACGGAAATTACTTCCTTTTCGACTAATCACAAATTCAAATAAACTGAAATATTTTTTTTAATCTGATTTTAAAATAGAGTTGGGGAAAGGGGGGCTAAAAGTTCTGGTTAAATAACCTCAAATATTACTTGAAAATCGCCTATTAACAAAATTAATGCTCGCTTTTAATTTGTGCGACAAATAAATATTTAAAAAAATAGTAAAATTTTATAGATTTTTTTTTTATCGGCCAGTAGGACGTATTGTCAAGAAGGAGATGGGTAAAATATTTTTCGACCAAGTATCACCGAAACAATTGTTTGATATCGGTGATCTCACGTCCGTAACCTCTTCTTGTAAGTTGTACTTTGAGGTTATACATTATCTCGCTTTGCAATTAACAGCTGATGTAGCGAATGAGTTTCATAATTACGAACATATAACATAGTTTAGATAATAACGAATATTATCAGAATCGTGGGACGTGTATGAATTAAATTATAATATAAGTTATACTGTATCTCTTTTCGTTTTGGAGCTATTTCACTCGGAGCAACTTACCCCAGTTACTTTCAGCATCTGTCCTAGTACATATAATAGGTTTCGTTCACCAGAATAAAACTCTAATTTTTTATTCTTTTCCTGGTTCGCTAAAATTAGGGTAAGAGGTTAATTAAGATTCTATACAATTTTATATATATATATATATATATATATATATATATATATATATATATATATATATATATTGATTATTATTGTTATTATTATATATATATTATTGATTATTATTATTGATTCACTCTCATGTACAGATTAAAGGATCTCCATACCGTACTAAAATGATATTGTGCTGCATTATTTACATTAAATAATGTTAATGCGCAAGAAATATAAAAAATTCAAACATCCTTTCAAGTATTACGATTGAGATTGGAGGAAGGATTGAAGGAATGGTGGAGCTGTAGACAACAAAATCTCTCATTGGCTAATTGGCCTATTGTTGACAACTGAATCGGTCCAATTGGAGAGGACTACCTGGAGGTTCTGTAATTACTCTCTCATTAAAGTACAAAGAGGGTCGGTTTCGACTCTGTTTAGTTCTGTATTACATACTAAACTGGAGTTGACAAAAAAAAAAATAATAATAACTTTAATGTATATCTGAAAAATAATTTAAATTAAGTATATGTTAGGTTATATTTGGAAATTTTCCAAACCACACAGTCTTTCTTTCCTATTCAAAATGCAGGCAAAGAAAAGAACCAGGCTGTGTTGCTTTAACTTCCTCTCAGTATGTGATTGGATGTCATGGAGTGATGCTTGTTGTTCTTTTCCGTCCTGATAATGCCTGAATTGGCAAAACTTTGACGGTTTTTTTTTCTTGCCTACATTTTGGAGACAAAAGGCTGGTTTGGAATTTTTCCAAGTATAACCTAACATTTATTTTATATCTCTTGGTTAGTTTTATACTAATTTATATTAATTAGGTGTATGCTTTAATTTATAACATATAATTGAAAGTTTTGCCGGTATTTGGATATTTGGATGTGTCTAATATTTATCTTTTATGAATAATAGAAGGGTGAATGCTGGAAAAGATATAATAAATATTGAGCAATTTTCTTTTTGCATATTTTATCACCTCAGACATTAAAAAGATGATTTTCACGACAAAGATATAATTATTTTAAATAATAATTAACAATTAATGTTACAGGTAGGTAGGTATATGCAATGAGATTAAAAAATTGGAAAGGGTGAAAATTTGTCATTAAATAAAAGAGAGAAGAATAATTGAAGAAGATAGAGGAATAATTGAAGAAAGATACGAAGAGAAATTAAGGATAAAAATATTTATTGAAGAGAATCAATCATCATATAGAACATAATTCGTATTTTTCGTCGTTCTCATTTAATCACATTACATGTATTGTTTCATACACATTATTTAGGGATACTCATACGTTTTCATACTTCCGTAAGAAAGCTTGGTTTGATCAAAACCTGACCAGGAATAATCACAATTCCCAAATTATCCGAAAGTCGATTGCTATTCTCTAACAGTTCTTGAGATTCCGTGAATCTATGCCCCTTGAAATCCGTCAGCTCCTAGTTACCTCTCTCATTTTTCCACACTTCGATTGGCTGCCTTGTATACGGTGGACTGTCTGGTGAGCTTGAGATCAGATTAAAGAGGCTAATGAATTGTTTCATTAGATTTATACTTGGAGTTCCCAGGCGCTCCCATGTCCCCAGTTGTATGCCGATTTGAAGAGGCTATATCCATTTTTCCGACGGCAATATTTCCTAGGTGTATTCCTTTTCCGAACCTTTACAACCAAAAAACCTTCTTACCTTCTTGATTTCTTTACTCCTTGTTCCTCTGTTCATTCGTTCAACACGAGATCCTGATCCTCAATTTTTAACAACTGTTTCCTTTAAAAAATTCTTCGTCATACGTGCTACCTTGTTTTGGAATTCCCTACTCTTTACGGAAACCCTCATCCTTGACCTCATTTAAACATAATTTATTTTTTTGACTCCTTAGTAATCATTATTATGTAAAATAAAGTTGTTTTGTACTTTAGAGATGTCAGTTACACTATACCGATATCTTGCAGATATCTATGTATGTGACATATTGCTTATTTGTAACAAATACGTGAACTCACCCGTATGTAATCATCTTTAAATTCATATGTCTACTTCAAGATCATATGTTTACTCCAGTGTCTTTATTTTTAATATTAATAATTTTTATTATTATGAAAAATTTACATGCTTCTTTATTTTAATATTAGGGCTAAACAATTTTGTAAATTAATTTATTTTTAATTTTCATTTAATTATTTACAACCGCCAGACAATTGTCATTTCTCTGTTCATTATAGTTATTCTGAGGGGACTAAATGTCCCAGAATAAAATTTACTTTCTTTCTTTCTTTATTCTGATATCATGTTTTTTTTCCACTTTTCAGTGTAATAACTGAAACGTCAGCATATATTTAACCTTCAACAATCATCTTCTTTATTCCAATAACTAAATAATATATTACCAACAAACAGATTTTTTTTTTTGTAAATTTACATTAAATCATTTTGAATGAAACAAAAAGAAAGTTGTACATGGAAAACACATCCTATTTACGTTGTTACTGTAGAAAAGGAATAAAACACAAACACAGTGAACGATTAATAATGAACCATACCTGATTACTGAATTAAATTCAACCATCTACTAAAATGTCTTTAAGATTAAAGAAATAAATGCGTAACATTATTTTCGTAAACAATGGAAGAAACACATGCTTATAATCATAACAGAAATGGTGATTGTTACACACATAAAACCTGTTATATGTGATGCCTGTTAATATTTATTGGAAAAAATACATAAATACATAATGATGTTTTGGAACCATACGGAATCCTGCACCGAAGTGGATGAGGAATGCTTCCCTATAAAAGAAGTGGCCAACATCATCAAGGAATCGGTGGATTCAATCATAGGAGCGAGGAGGTACAGCTACTCCAAGGTGTCCCAGTGGACAGAGGAGATCATCAAGTCTTGCATCAATAGGCTGACCAAGTCCAAGGAGGGCTACAAGTTCGTGGTGACATGCTCCATCATCCAAAGGGGCTCTTCCGCCCTCTACAGTTCGGCCCAGTGCTACTGGGACCAGAGCACCGACTGCTGCTGCACCATCCGATGGGAGAACGCCAACCTGTACTGCCTCACTGCAGTCTATGCCATAGCCATACAGTAGTCAATATAGCGTATTATTTATTGCAATCATGTGTTTTTTGAAATAACAATAATAACTTAATTAAATCAGCCAGCATTATGTCTCCAATATCCAGGCAAAGAAAACAAACCTCTCAACGTTTCGCCAATTCAGGCATCATCGGGACAGAAAAGGACAGCTAATTCAACATCACTGATAGAGTATGCATTTGGATATCATGGATATATTTATGTTCAATTAGCTGTTCTTTTTTGTCCTGATGATTCCTGAATTGACAAAACGTTGACAGGTTTGTTTTGTTTGTCTGGATTTTGGAGACATAACATTAAGCTAAGTAGTGTACCAAGTAAAATACCTTAACAACACTTGAATGTGAGTGCAACTTAGATATAAACAAATTTGTCAATATTTGGCTAATATCGGCATTCATCGGGAATCCGAGAATCGTGTTCTGGAAATTATTTAAATTGGCTGCCAGCTTAGGAAACCGAAAGGGACCTAGTACTTTTGTTTCTCTTCTTATTCATTTTTTAGACTGGTAAAATTCTCTAAATAGTAAGTTTATTAATAATCAGTCATAAAATCCAACCCAAAGATGGCACTAACAGATTAATATATATATATAAAGCAATGTTTTCAGTTTATTTTTATATTTGTTTATTTAGAAATATTACATTCTGTCACATCAAGGACATTTATAATAGTGATCAGAGAAAGCACACTCACACTCTATTTACAATAAAAAAATAATAAATAATACAGAAACTTAATAATAATAAATACAAAAAAAATAAAATAAAAATAAATACAATAAAATAAAATAAATGTATATAAACAAAAGAACTAACCTAATCATACACACTCGGGCTTGAGTGGAGGATCTGGCCATTGCCAAAACTCCAATAGATGCTTATTTACAAAAGGTCTCTGGGCCACTGCCGCTTCAACCTTCGAGGAGGATTGTAAGGATGGGTGGTGCTGGATAGAGATTGTGCAAGGGGATTTGGATGATAGGTAAGGTTCTGGTGAAATTTGGAGAATTTTTCTGGAATAAGGTCTAGGACAAATGGGATATTAAGGTCATGGTGTAGGATTTTGTTATTTACATAGGACGGAGCATCAACTATTGTTCGAAGGACTTTAGATTGAAAGGATTGAATACGTTTGATGTTAGAAGCTTTTGCTGTCCCCCACAGTTCAAGTCCGTATGTCCATATAGGTTTCAGTATTGTCTTATAGATAAGTAATTTGTTTTCAATAGAAAGTTTGGATTTTCTGTTTAGTAGTCTGTATAGCTGGCCGTATCGTCGGTTGAGTTCTTGTCTTTTGAGTCTAGTATGTGGGTTCCACGTTAGTCTTCGGTCTAAATGAAAGCCAAGATACCGGACTGTGTCTGAGTAAGGAAGCTGGATGGAATTAAAGTGTACTGGTGGACAGGAACTGCGTCGGAGTGTAAAGGTAATATGTTGGCATTTAGATTCATTAACTTTAATGCGCCAGTTATTACACCAGTGCTCAATCAAGGTGAGGTGGTTTTGGAGATTTAAGGATGCTATGTTGGGATCAGAGTTGGATGATAAGATTGCGGTGTCGTCAGCGAATGTTGCAAGAAAAGTATCGGGATGAACAGGGATGTCAGCAGTAAAGAGGATGTAAAGCACGGGACCCAAGACGCTGCCTTGGGGAACACCGGCTTTAACGGAGTAGATATTGGAAAATTCTGTTCCACAGCGAACTCGGAAGGAGCGGTCAGAGAGGTAGGATCGGAGGACTAGGTACAAGGACTGAGGTAAATGGATTTTAAGCTTGGAGAGCAGTCCGGAGTGCCATACCCGGTCAAATGCCTGTGCAATGTCCAGAAATGCACCCGAACAGTATTCCTTGTTTTCTAGGGCTGAGGAAATATGATCAACAACTCGGAGTCCTTGTTGAACAGTAGAATGTTGGGAGCGAAAACCAAACTGATGGGAAGGAATATTTTGGGATTCTATAATGGGTAGGATTCGTTTCAAAAGGATCTTTTCAAAAATTTTTGAAAGGATTGGGAGTAGGCTGATTGGTCTATAGGATGTTGAGCTATTGAGAGGTTTTCCTGGTTTTGGGAAGAGGATAATAGTGGAGTGTTTCCATAACAGAGGGAAGTGGGTGGTGCGTAGGATACAATTGTAGATATATGTAAGGAATATGACTGCTTTGGATGGAATTTGTCGAAGGATTTGAGGTGTAAGGAGATCATGTCCAGGAGCTTTACGGAGGATTAGTTTTTTTAATTGAAATTTTACTTCGGAAGGATGAATAGCTTTTGGGGGCAAGGAAAGTGGGATTGGTGATGTAAGGAGTTCTTCTACTGTTACGGTGTGGGCAGGATGGGATTCCGGATGTGAAATAAATGTATTGGATAGGTGAATGGCGAACTCCTCAGCTTTATCTTCGTCAGATGCTGCCCAGGAGCCATCACCTCGTCGGAGAGGATGGGAAATGCGGTGAGGATTTAGGATTTTTGTTGTGGTTTTCCAAAGGGAATTGTCGCGAGAAGAGAGGGAGGATAGGTAGGAGTTGAAGGATTGTGATCTGAAGATGGCTAATTCCAGTTTTAATTGTTTGCAGTAGTAATTATAGGAGCAGCGGTCGGTAGGATGTCGGGTACGTTGCCATAATAATCTGGCACGGCGTTTGGTGCGGATTAGGTTAAGGATGTGTTGGGGTAGAATGGTCTTTATAGGAATTCTGGAGGAGTCTTTTGGGAAGGAGGCAGTCCAGGCGGCTTGTTGGATTGTGGTAGTAAAGGAATTTACGGCACTATCAAGGTCATCGGGAGTTTTGAGGGATATGTTGAGATCAATATTATCGGAGATTATTTGGCGGAAAAGGTCCCAGTTTACTGGGCCCCTAATGAATGACGGTGGAGAAGGTTTGGGAACAGGTTCAAGTGAAACATTAAGGATTAGAGGACTATGGTCAGAGGAAAGTTCATTTAGACGTGTAATGGAACAATTGAGGGGACTTAAGCCGCTGTGGATAAAGAAATCAAGAAGATCAGGATTACGGTTGGGATCTGTGGGCCAGTAGGTAGGAGAGTTGGGGGAAAGGAGGTGAAAACGTTGGGAATTGAGTGCAGACAGCAGGGTTCGGCCACGAGAATTCGTGGTTCTAGAACCCCATTGTTGGTGCTTGGCATTTAGGTCTGCACCCAAGATGAAGTGATGTCCTAAGGAGTCGAGGAGAGAACTGAATTGGGCATTGGATATGGATCGGTTAGGAGGGCAATACGCTGATGCAAGAGTGACCGGAAAGGAGAAGGTTTTTATCACGATAGCGGTGGACTGTAGGAAATCATGTATTGGTAATGGGAGTACGTGATGGGAGAGGGATTGGTGTACAATTACAGCAGTACCGGCATGTGCTTTTCCGTCAGGGTGGTCAGTACGATATGTCAGGTATTGTGGTATATTGAAGTGCTGTTTAGTGGTTAGTCGAGTTTCAGTAATTAGTGCCACATCAATGTTCTTGTCAAGTAGTAAAGTAGATAGTTCGTCTGTATGATTTCTAACACCATTCGCATTCCAAAGGAGAATGGATATGGGTTTAGGGATGTGAGTCATTTATGGATTTTTCAAAGGAGGGATGAGGTGAGATACGAGATTCGTGAGGAGTGATATGAGTGGAGTAACAAGGGATTTGAAATCGGTGAGGAAAGATGCTAATAAACTTGTGAGATCTGTTGCATTTGAAGGAGGAGGAATATGAGGAATTTGTTGTTGGTGGTTAGGTATATTAGGATGAAGAGGATTTTGAGGTTGGGTTTGAGGTTGTTGTTGTGGCAGGGCTTGACATTTATCGGTTAAAGTCTTACCTCTAAGTAGTTGGGAGAATGATACATCATTGTTTACAATTCTGGAAGGCTCTCTCTCTCTTCTTGTTCTTAGTGCTTCATCTTGAATCCGGTTTTTCTGGTGTCTGGTTTTGAGATTCTTGTAAATTTGGCAGCCTTTGTAGTTGGCCGGGTGTCCCTCCAAGCATAGGGCACATACTGCTGGATCTTGTATAGGTTTGGTGCACTCTACAGATTTGTGCTGTTCACCGCACTTCACGCAACGCGGCAGATGGTAGCAATATGTCTTCGTGTGGCCATAGGTCTGACAATTATGGCACTGCACGATGTCTCTCTTGGGATATGGCTTCTCAACTTTCACCATTGTGTAGTATATTCTTGTGATATCATATATTTTTTCGATACCTGGTGATGGCTCCAAGTCCACGAAAAACAATGGTAGTGGGATCCTATTTCGTAATCCTGGCTGCTCTCTGTCCTCCTTCAAAACGTTTGTTACCTGGCGTACATTGAAACCAAGCGTCGTTAGTTCTTCTTTAATAACTTCAGTGGGGGTTGAGGAATGTAAATTTCTTATCACTACTCGTAAAGCTCTTTCCTGCCTCAGCTGGTAAGTGTGAAAATTCGCATTTGTTTCTGATAAGTACTTCACTATTTTTCGGTAGGCTTCTGCAGAATCAGGTGTTATTTTGGTGTCATTGGTTCTGTTAAGGCATGAATAACTGCCAGAGCAGATTTTATTTAGTTGGGTGCAGAACATCTGGAAATTTTTTATATTTTTCACAAATATCGGAGGAGGCTTTGGTTCTCTGGGTATTGCTGCAGACTCCATTACTTCTCTGTCATTTTGAAGCACTTGGTAGGGGTTTGGAGTAAAGAAAGGTGATTCTCCAATCGTTTCTTGTGCAGACGTACCTGGTTGGGGCTGAGGTTCTGGTTCTGAAGTGTTCATTTTGGTCACTGGAGGTATTTCTCGTAGGCAGCGACGAGTCCTTTGTTTGGCTGGTGAGCTAACTCCGTCTGACCGAGACCTCTTGGGCACCTTACTGGCCATCACTTGCTCTAGTTCTGAATTCCACATTTTCTTAGACCTCCGGAATGCTATCCCCGATCTTTTTTTTTCTGGCATATTAGTTTCTGGCATATTAGTTTCAGTTTATTAATTTCTCAATTCCACTTGAGCAGAGAAAAAGACTTCAGTTGAAATGTCCACTACTAATTCAAATTTTTTTTTTTTTTTTTTCAATTTCTTGTACTTTGGAAATGCATTAAAGGCAAAGGAGAAAAAACAACCCATTATTAATTGAATTTGTCCATTTCAGCTTCAATTTGTTTATTTAAATTAAATAATACTATTGTTTATTATTCAAATTTTGATATAAAATCAGAGGTCACCCGAGGATGATCCTCCTTCATCGACGTTACTCTCCGCCTTTAACATTCAAAATGGCGTCCGAAAAACCTGCGTTGCTATAGACTGTAGCTCATAAACGAATGTGCAAATTTCAGTGAAACTTCGCTAAAGTCATTTTCTCGATGCCCTTTAAATTTATCTATATAACACACTTTAACGAAAAGAAGCTGGAAAAAAAGTTACTAGGGATGGTAAAATTAAATTCCGAATAACTCGAAAAGTTTATAATTTTTTGTTGATATTGTATCAGATTTTTTAAAAGTTTACGAAATTTCCTAAAAAACAAAAAAAAAATTGTTAAAATTGGACATTTAGGAGCAAAGATATGGTATTTTTTTATATGTTCTACTCCAAATGTTATATCCTTGGTTTGGTTTTTAAATTTTGAATGTGTTACTGAACTAAAGCTATTTTTTTTTTAGCATATTACTAATGATTAAAGAAAAACAGTTTAGTCCAATAATTGGAATCACCTTTTGTTTTTTTTTCTTTGCAACTCGGAAGGTAATGTTACTTTAGATGTATAATTGTTTGGAAATAATAAACCATTGTGAAATAATTTGCAGCGTTTTAATAATAGATTAGACTTTGTTATTTATATGATCGACTATTATTAGTTATATGTCATTGTTACTTAATAATTTAGTGATAAAACTAAATTTGTATGAGTACGATGATGGGCGCTTGATTGATCAACCCTCTACACATTATCGAATTTCCACAAAACGGTTGTACCCTAACCCGGGGTGTGAAAGCTATCACCCTTTGACGTTGCCACCGTCAGAGGCCACAATCGACAGATCGGGCGGGATGTTGTCAATGGCAGGACCGAATCCTGCAGTTATTAAGCCCCTTTCATCTCGAAGCATTGTGGCAGCTAATGCACTGACTTTGATATGTAACAGAAGCCATTAGGCTAACGGAGTTAGCTACAAGTGTGTACACCTTGTAGGGATGGCTTTGCAGTTCAACTTGTACAAGGATTTGCATTAGGAAACTCCTTGATGGCTTGGCATATTGTTACATACATTAGCTCTAAGATGTTCCAGTCCAAATTCGATTGCCTCTCCTCGACATCGAAAACGTAATCACGACTACTCAGTTAATTTGAATATAATTTGCCGGAGTTATGGAGGAATATTAACAACATCCAACTTGTATTTCAATGAATAACAGAGTGCTTTAGGTTATCAGTAAGTTTTTGTTGATCAGTTATTTTAATTCACTGATTGATTATTAATAACATAATACAATATTATTTTTCCGTACCCATTCTTTATTTGTGAAATGGGATGTACCGTCATTTTTATTATGATATGGTACAGATGTTTATTGGGTATTTGAAAGAACAAGTGGACTGTATTGAAATTGATTATAATTATATTTAAACAGTATATTAAGATGGGGGTTTGGCGTATAAATGTTACAATCGTTTACTTGATGTGGCTGGATGTACGGCGGTGTTATCGGTGGTCGGCCGGCTGCTACTTCTCACCTCCATGGGTCCGGTGGGTCTCAGGGTTCTACTCCATGCCTTTTCCCATGGTAGAACAGCAAGAAATGTGGTCTTGAAGAGGATAGAGTACTTTGTCTACTTCGTGTGGGTTTAGTCGCCCATTTTTCTCCTACTAGTTTTTGGTGCATACAGCGTCACCGTCGCTGCATTGTTACCAACTTCACAGGTCTTTTATGTACCCCATGAAGGGGGGAGGAGTAACACCAATTTAGGGTGATCAACCCTAAACAATTTGTATTAACTTTTTAAGACTAATATAGATTGTAAGGATGCTGTGATGACCTACTTTGTATGCACAGTTTACTTATTTTGATATTATTCAATTATTGTTTGTAGATGAGTGGATTTATTTATCTCTTCAGCTCCCTACAATGTTTGACAATAGAAACCGTGGAATCCGTGAAGGTCGATCGTTGCCCACTATAACATTCTGGAGTCTAGCAGCGTTGGTTAAAATCGGCCAGGGCGGGTTGAACATTATTTTGTTGAGCGCCCACAGGATGAATCTCGACTTTCCTACTCTTGTTAAAATAAGTTAAAATAATTGGTTGTACCTCTAGAATAACCCTCATATCCCAATACCCAAATCAGTAATGGAGAGGTAGGGAGCAGTGTTGCAGCGCGCTCTTAGACAAATACTCGTACTTCAAACCTCCTTCATACTCGCTCATTCGTAAATTCGTACTATTGAAGTCCCAATGCTATTGTTTTTTTTTTTAAATTAAATTAGATCAGAAGCTTCCTTATTACCTCTATTCCTATATTTTAAAGTCTTTTTATACTATTTTTGTTCATGATACTGGGTCAAGAAGTAAAATGAGTTTAATTAAAGGCACGAAATAAAATGTAAAAGTATACATTTTTATAAACTATTGGAAACCTTCTTTTAAAAATTGAAATAATAAAATAAACTTTTTAAAGGATACAATATTCCTATCATTATTAAAAATAGATGTAAAACACATTCTTATGACATTATCTACTATGACATATAATTGAAATTAATAAATATCAATTTTTAATTATTAAAGTTTCATTTTTATTTTTATTACTTGGAACTATTTAAATGAATTATGTAAAATTATAGTTTTATGAAGGAAATAATGAGTATAATTTATTATATTTTATTCTATATTCCATAAAATTTTAAAATATATTTTTAAAATGATGGTGTCATTTTTTTTTTAATTCTCTAGAAAATTGAAAAAAAAAAACATATATATACAATCATGGTTTTATGAAGGAAATAATAATCATGCTTTAATTAAAGAAGATATAATTGCAAATAATAATGACACATTAAAAATAATTGTAAAACAAATCTAAACTTCATTTATAAAAATATAACTTTACATACGTTAGCAAAAATTATGTACGAGGTACGAGGCTGGTCGATCCTCGTACCTCGTACATTACGTCATAATCTCGTACAAATACGAGGATCCTCCTACAAACGGCAACACTGGTAGGGAGTAAACAAAAAAATTAAATAAAAACAGTCGAGTAAATAAACAAAAAGCAATCAATTATTGTAACGTGTTATTAATTGTCAGAAAATGGCTCATAATTATTACCTAATGATATCGACGTTTTCAAAAGGTAAGCTGTCAATCAACTCGATGATTTTCTTTAGGCGTGAAATCTGTATACTCATCAACATGAAATTGTATTTTTTTTTATTTCAACAATG
This sequence comes from Nezara viridula, assembly GCA_928085145.1. Lineage (NCBI taxonomy): Eukaryota > Metazoa > Arthropoda > Insecta > Hemiptera > Pentatomidae > Nezara > Nezara viridula. The sequence continues at coordinate 211,363,606 of OV725077.1, forward strand.
TGTGCTACATGTTGTTGCAAACTATCGGGAAAAGGCCACTCGAAAGAGTCCTCATGATTTTTTCTACTCGGAAATCAATTAATCAATTGTATAAAGTCATCGAATAATCATCACGTCACCAATTGATAATCAATTGGCAATTGAACTACGTTCGTTGCGTAGAATGAGAAAATTTGCCGACAGGCTTTTTAAAATGCAAAAGGATAATGCAAGACTTTTGCAAGTTGTGTTCTATAAATTGGGCATCCACTATTAAGTTACTATTTGGTCCCAATAGGCTACTGTTATTAGCTAATATCATAATGGAGGCGGTTGCAATTAATGCAATTAGCCTAAGGATGGTAGAGCCGACGCTTTGATGTGGTTCTGAGATAGGACCCATCTGTTGGGGCACCTCTTGCTATCTTAATAGTGGTCCAGGGAAGGGTGGGGTTTGTGTCTTATCACTGTTTGGGCTCTATCGCTTTCATTTGGCTCTGTGTCAGGGGTTGTATGAGATTATCCTCAGGTATCAGTCTCCAAGGGGTTAATTTGATGGAACCAGCTAGAGTAAGGAATTGAGACATGATATAAAATAAAAGTATATAAGATATCATGGAGGTTCTAATAAGAGACGGAAGATCGTTATTGACTATGTGGGCGCTCAACGAAATAAATTTCAACTCTCCCAGGACGGTTTTCATTCAGGGCTTTTAGACTCCAGAATGTTATAGCAGGCCACATCTCAACACAATCTGCCTTCACGGCCTCTTGTTTTTATTGGCAAACATTGTAGGGATCTAAAGAGATAAATAAATCCATTCATACAGACGAAAGAAAATAATAGAATAACACCAAAATAAGTAAAGTGTGCATTCAAATTCTGTCGATATGGTCATCATTGAAACCTCACAATTTATATAAGTTAAAAAAAGAACTAAGCAAACAAATAATTGGTAAGGAAAATAATATTACAGAATTAATTACCAGAAAATGGCCGATAATTATTACCTAATGATACCGACGTTTTCAAAAGGTAAGCTGTCAACTAACTCTAAACGTTTCATAAGCATGGAATTGTATTTTTTTTGTTCAACATGTTTTGGACAATTAAAAAAATAAACAGTATAGGGTTTTGAATGGAAGTTTTAAGCGTAAAAAAAAAACAATACAAATAAATAAATGAATTTCATCATTTCAATCATCATAAATTTCAAGTCAATTGTCATTTATATGTACTGTAACATTCTACATTATCAGAACTTTATTTACATTAAACTACATGCTGAATTCACTTTCCTATTTTTCATCACATTGATAAATACCTCAGACAATACATAATATAGTAAATTCCATTATTTATATATATATATATATATATATATATATATATATATTATATATATATATATATATATATATATACATATATATATAATGGGGTAGCTCAGTGGGTGAGCACTGACTTCCAGAGCTGAAAGTCCCTGGTTGGAATCCGGCTGATGACTAGTAATTTTTCATTAGCTGTCGGTCAACTCTGGGGCCGGGAGACCTTCCTGGGGCAAACCCAGTCTCTATAAAGTTGGTACTCTTAATTAACTAATTAATAATAGGGAAAATCTGACGGTTGAGCGCGATATTGGCCTGTAGCCTCCCTGCACAACCTTCTGCCTTGTCACAGTACTTTCTCACACTGTACTGAACCCTCCATAATCCTTCATGGGTTGTAAGCTGTACAGGATTTTTTTTTATATGTATATATATATATATATATATATATATATATATATATATATATATATATAATACATTGTATTTCTAACGATGTTGTAATTTACTATATCAGTGATGTTATCTTAAGAGTTCCGCAATATCTTCATCAACAGATGTTTTATTTATCATTCATTGTACCTTGCACCAATTGATATTTATCATTTATATCTTTTTTTCTTAGCTCTGAAGAAGACTTTCAACGTAGGTTGAAACGTTGGAAAATACTATTATATGATGTAGTTTATATATTGACCCTGATCAACTTCATGTTGAAGTACCCCGACAAAAAATAAATTTCATGTGCCATTTGATGAAATTGATAATAGACATTTATACAATTTTTTGAAATCTTAACGCCTCAAGAACATTTCGTTTATTCTTGCGTAATTGCTGTTAATTTTGATAAAATCGATATCTGACCATCTTTAAATAACCCATAAAATCCTGAATAAATTATAAAAGTTAAAAATTGATGATAAATTGTTATCTAATTAAAGAAAAATGGTCCTATTTAATAATCTACATAATAAGTTGAACCGTCTTTAGATTTATTATCTTATGAGTCAGGAATAAGGATTTCATAGTATTTTTTGTCAAAGAAGATGCAATATGGAATAAGTATCTTGATATATCATTGAAAATACTGTTCGGATAAATGTCTCGAAATCTTGCTTTAATCCGTTGAATTTGAATTTGCATATTTTGCACCAACTCTTTCTTTAAAAGGCTTCTTTAAAGGTAATTGAAAACCGATTTGGAATTCAGATGGCACGAAAATATAGCAATGTCATTAGCATTGCATAAATTTTTGTTCTGAGGCATATAGAAGCAGCGCTGTTCTATCAGTGAGATCGTATTTTGTTCTTAATGCATGGTGATTTGATTGTTTCATTAATACTTAACTGAAGAAATTGATTAAGATTTTAAAATATTTCAAATATAGTGTGGCTTATGACTCCAATTTTCTTACCACTTATGAAAAAAATGGCCGAAATGGACCTAATTTATATAATAGAAAATTATACAAAATAATTTCCGAAACTTAATCCATTATCGTCTGAATTATCATTTTGACTTACACTTACCTACGTACCATCTTTATATATTATTTCTCAAAGGTGTTTTTTGTCGATACGCCATGTCTTCATCAATCCTGCATCAAATGCAATGATTCAGTCTTCCTTTGAAGATCTTCTCCTTCAGGTGGAAAAAGTAAGACAACAAAATGTTATAAAGGAAAAGAAACTTTGCTTGCAAATAACTAAAAAAGTATACATTTTTATTTTTCATTTGTTTAGTTCTGAAAACAGATTAGGTTTTAAACAAACATCTTCAATCTTCCAGTGAATTGATGGTTTTCGAGCAAACCAGCAGCAAAACAGAAAAAAAATAAACGACAAAAGAGATAATATTTCCAAAGAAAACGCCATATCTCTGAAAAATATAGTCCAATTTCTATGATCTTTTCGTTTCTGTTTGGTAAAAAAAAATATTATATAAAAAAATGTCTATTTTTCTAATTATTCGCAAAATAAAATCTTGAATAGGAATAAAATCCACAGAAAAAAGAGATGGGTGGGTGAGGTAGATAAACCATCCCCGAAAAGAGTATTCCTCTAATACCAAGTTAATTATATACAAGATTTTTTATTCTCTATATTTGAGGCAGTGGTGGTGTTAAAAAGAATTAGAAAAAAAACCACTAAAATTGGTGCAAAAGTTTTTATGTGATATACCTATACGTTTATGGTATTGTTCTACCTACGAGAAAAAAAGTATATAAATTTATACTTCCTAAAATCTATTTGGTCACCTATGATTTCCGATGATGTTAGATACACAACAGTAGTCTGTTTTTTTCGGAAATTGAAATACACCAAAAGAAGCAGAGTTTAAACCAAAGATATTTCCTTGGACCAATATGTAGCAAAATAATAGAAATATCTGAGATATCGGTAGATCTAGTGAAGACAAAGGGAGGTGTTGCAATATTATATAATTAATACTTTTCTAAATACGTTTTTAATCTTTATAAACGAAATGATGGATTTCACTTCACAATGATACTAAAGGATGTTTAGAGGATGGATTTCCTTAATCACAATGCTGTTATTAAAATAAAATATTCCAAAATATAAATTAGTATATTGGAGGTATGTTTCTCTCTTCTTCCTTCACTCCTTCTTTTCCTAATTGCCAAATAGCCATATAAATGCAAATCATTCGTTAATAACATCATAAAATATACCATCAAATGCATCCTAAATCTGCCCTTTTACAGCGCCGATAAAATTCCTTTTATTTTAAATTATTATTTTAATAATAATGACTCCTGTTTTACGATTCCTACGGACTTGGGCCCCCATATTGGCCCTTTTTATATTCATAGGATACTTCAGCTCTGGGCCCATCACCGCCCACCAATAATTTCCGTTATGGCTTGTTTTTAACACTAAACGGTTTTTCATATTTTTATAGTTGCATAAAGCATATAAACATATAATTTTCTAGCAGAAAAGGCCATTTGATAAAGCTGAAAGTGCCATAGTAAAGTTAAAAATGCAAATAATCATCATAAATATTATAATTAGAGACTAGATTCATTACTTAGATAATAAATGAAATTCATTATTTATGATAATAGGATTTGTAATATTAATATAGCTGTTTTGAAGATTTGAAATTTATTTATATTGTGGGTTTATTGGGAAAAAATACAGAGTTACATTTTATAAAATCAAATCGCTTTGAAGAATTTCATCTCAATGAAATTAAAACATTATTGATTGGCATAGCTATTTAAGACATATACAAGTTCTATGTCTTAAATTTCGTGCATTTTTGCATTAAACCGTCGATATAAAGATATGTTTAATGCGATCAACGTCTATGGGCAATGTATTTTTTTTTGTACAATATTTGGGGAATTAGCTTTATTCAAAATATTGGAAATTAAAAAGAGAAAAAATAATAATTTAACTACTAGCAAATAACTTTTTTGAAAATTATTTATTTGTTTTTTTTTCCTCTATTCTGCTGGATCATTGGCAACATCTTTTATTTTTATTCTTATAGAGTTTTATTACATTTAAAAATTCAAAGGTGTTTTCCACCGCTTTTTCGGTGTCGTTCAAATTTTCTTTTAATAATTATAAATGATATTTTAAATTAATAATGTAACATAAAAAAAACTCTATCAAGGAAGTGAAAATTCTAGAAGGAAAGTGAAACTTGGACTCACAAATATGTGAATATCTCCTAAACAAAGCGTTTGAGGATATACCTTTAGCAGACATTTTTTTCTTGTTTTGAGATCCTTAGTTCATTTTTGCAGTTTGGCCATTAAACCGTGTTAAATATAGATGTAAGAAAAATTATTTATTAAATGTTAAATTAAATCAGTGTCCAAAATAGAAACATTAAAATAGAAAATAGTAACAAATCTTGAAAACAAATTTTTGAAAAAACGAACGAGACCTACAAGTCAATTATTTTGAAAAAAAAAATAAACGAAAAAGAAACTTGAAGAAAGAAATTTGATTTTTAAAAATTACTTTCTCCATCTTTCTTACGGGACAATTTTTCTTTTTTTTTTTAAAGTTGGTTACCCCTTTTGCTTTATAAAGTGCAATAAAATAAATAATCAATATTGTATTAAACAAAAAGTCATTAGTACTTTCGTACTTTAATACAATGTTTTACACAAAAGCGACAACATACTAAATGACCAACGAGGCATGCCAGGTATTACGTGGCCCAGGCCTGGAGGGGATCAGTCAGGAGCAGACACCACTCAAGAGAGAGCCTGAAAATTCTGTAATTTCCAGGATTATTTCTCCTGCTAGGGCTCCTCGCACACTGACATTGGCCAACCCACTGGAGTGGAACACTGATTGGGCAGATGGCTGCCCTGGAGTGGACACTTCTCCCGCTGCTGGAATTACTCATGGACAAAAGACGGCACCCTTCCTGTCCGAGTCAGCAAGAGCTTTTTTAGCCAATCCTCCAATCAGGGCTCATTGTGCCTCCTCTTCTCCAGCCATCGACCTTTAGTGTCTTCTCGGTCCCAACTGGAATTAAAGAGATCCGGGGCTACTTTATGGTCCCAGCCTAATTGCGGTTTGTTCTGAAATAAAACGAATTAACTCGCTTTAATAGCTCACCGGAATGCCGGTTTACGACTTTTGAATATTAGAAGGGTTGGAGCTTTGGCTGACAAGGCCGTAATGAATAGCCATAATTTGCCCCTGGTTCGCACCGGGGCTTTGCTTCATTTGTGGACCAGAGAAGAATTGAAGTTAATACTTCTCTCGGGATAATTTATGCTCGGGCACGCCATTGTTAATTCGAAACGGAAAAGTATATGATGCATGCTAATAAAGTTTGTATAATGTGATATTTTCCCACAGGAGGATTTCATATTTCAATAACATCACACCTGTACACAGTAGTCATAACAATTAGCACTATATTTTTTTTTTGTAAAAAAAGTTTATTGTTAAAGTAGAAATAAAATACAAACTTCCTTGTGTATATTATATATTTCTAGTAAAACAAGCACCATAAATATTGAATTTCAAGTAGAATAGCATTGATAATAAATAGTAAGGTTTTATTTTTAATAACTTTACCATAAATAGAAATATATCAAGATTTTTCATTTTTTTATTTATTGATTATTACAACAATCTGTGTCTTGGACATTGGTTATAGTGAGGTAGGATGACATTCACATTATATGTACAAAAAAATATAAAATAAATAGAAGCAAAATAATAACAAAAAGTATATACAATAGATATCAAGATTAATTATTTTTTAAATTCATTTCTCCTTAAAATGCCCTCGAGCAATGGAAGGACCTTGTTGTTTGTATATATTTGTATTGTTGTATTTATATATGTAATTTAATTAAATATAACTTTTTGGGGGGTCAACAATTTAATTAATTTCATTTATTGTAATTGTAAAACAAAATCACTGGAAAGTGAGAAAAAGACATTGATTTTATTTCAAGAAAGTTTTTACTATAAAAATCTAATATGTTATTTATGTTTTTTTAACAAATTATGTTTCCTTTTTTTAAAATAGTCTAAATCAAAATTATTAATTGTTTTTAGGAATTGGTCCCAAAAGCGGTTAGTAGTTTCTAAATCCTGCATTTTGTTTTCATATTTATAGAATATTTCTTTTTCAAGTATTAGATTAGGAGTAGTATCTTCAAGGCTATTTGCAAAAATGTGATGTTTTCAACACAAATCTGAACAGTACGAAGAAACTATAATATTATCAATTGTGTTTAAAGAGTCTAGTTAAGCGTAGTTATAACGCCTCATCCTAATTTTACATTGCTTTCATTATATATGACTCAGCAGAACATATGAAATTATGCTGGAAGGCTCTACCAAACCATCTACCATCTCGTATCCCATTCCTACAATCCAAAATCCTTCGAAAAATCCTCAATGCTCCTTACTTTGTCACCAATAAAATAATCCATAACGGCCTTAATGTTCCTTATGTTTCTGATTTGGCCCAATCCCGAAATCCCGATACCAATCCGTCCACAATAAACTTCCGAACCATCTGAATCCTCTTGTGTCTAACCTTGCATCTTGTTCTATTCCTGATAACCCTCCAAGGTGTCTGAAAAGAAGATGGTCTCGAGATCTCCTATTGTAAATGCTTTTACAATAGTATTTTATTTATTAATACAGTTGTAAATATCATAAATAAAAAATAAAAATATGGCTGGGAATTAGTATGAGTGAGATCTTGAAAAAAACTTGAACAAGGCAAAAAATTGTATTGATTTATTCAACAAGCACAATTTGACTCGAAAATTGAATTTATTTTTTGTTGAGTTGTTTCGTAGCTTTATAATGTTCAATGTTTTGTTTTATAATGTTCATTTAAATTTAAGTTTTAATTTAATTTATTGTTAACTTCTTATCTTAAATTCTGTGTAATATCATACATTTTTTGTAATTTCAAAATACGAACTGAAATGATCCTCTGTCTATGAACAGCCTCCATTTTTGTCAATATATATAAATTATTTTTGGTATAGCGTTTGGATGTTGAAAATGTTACCGAAATAATAAATATCATTATAAAAATTTACTCTAGTGTGAACGTACGAATGGAATAGACGCAAAAACAGCAAAAAATAAAGTATTTTTGGTATATTTCTGTGTACTATTTCTGTGAATAAATATGACAAGTTTTAATTTTTTAATTGATAACCTTGAAAACTACTGATTTTCAGCTGTATATCAAATTTTAACTGTATCATTTTCTTGGTCTACGGAATGTTTATTAACAATAATACTTACGGATTATTATTAATTTCAATAATAGTTCATCTATTCATTTTTTTTAATATTTTATACTTGCATATAAAGTTGAAAGGTTTTTTTATTCGAACAATCATTTTAGCACAAGAATGAGTGAACTTTGAGACTTTAATTAACTTCTCGGTGCGATCCAAAGTTTAATAAATGTATAAAACTGCAGGAAGCTGAACACTGTCCTATAGAACACTGTTCCATAGAAACCATTATACACTTCATTCACTTCATTTCTCTGAACAGGTTGCAGAGAAAACTCGATTCAGAAGTCCGTGACAGCAAAAGGAAGGAAGAGTGAGGAAGGGTGGGTAAGGCCTTTAATACAAATTAATATTCTATCGCCCTTTTCCCATCAAATTCGAATCGAGAAAAAAAAATCGAGTCCGGTAAAAAGAGTGTCGGGATCCGATTCGAGCACTTGGAAAGAACCCGAGACCCAATTCAAACTCTATCCTACCTCTTATTAAATATTCCTGGACTTAAAGCAAGTTATCCCAGAAGATGTGTTCTAAAAGTTTATTAGATATATATCGGACAAACCACAGTGTTAACAACTCTAGTATATCTCAGATTAAATTACTTTCTATTGATAGAAGAGACGGTTCCCTAAGCCACGATCATAAAGAAAGGGTTAAACGACCCGGCAGAGAATCCGAAATGAGGCCCTAAGAGTGATTAAAAAAGTTGCCGACCGAGATAAGACGCTTTGGGGAGAAGCTAATTGCACCGGGTGGCTTCAGCCACTCCTTCAGGTTTTACGACTCCTGCGAACCCCCGAAGATACCATAGGCTACTGGTCCCTCAATCCAGCGTAATTGGCCTCCTCAATGCCGAAGCACAAAGCCGCGGCTTGGCACCAGTTTCACAAGTTCTAGTTTATCTAACGCAAGGCCCAGTTAATCCTCCACTTCTAAAGCCCTTAAGAGCCACTCTGCGGACACCCGCTGTCCTCCGGATATTTACGACCTGGCCCTGGACAAGAATAAAATTTTTCTCGTTCCTTTATGATCGGAGAACAGGCTGTGACCAGACCACTCCACACCGGCCGTTGTTTAGACTATTCAACGTCCTTTATTGGCTCCTATTGCTTTATTTTTTGCTCGTAATTCATGACCTCAACATTCAAGTCCGGGTTATTATCACCTCAGTAGTAAACCTTCGCCAATCCTGTAAGACTTGATTTCGTTTTAATAACCATAACTCACGTACATATACTTACAAACGAGAAGTAGAATGATGGTATTTACAACTTTTGATAGGGAAACTGTAATATTTATCTTATCTTTATTGTAGAACCAAATCATCAATGTTGAAGTTAACGTTTTAGGACATTACTCATCTTCTGAAGGGTCAAACCAAACATATTTTAGAAGAAAAAAAAACTAAGGTGTGTGCTCTAGACCACATAATAGAAGTGAAAACATCAACAAGGCGTGATTAATAATATGAAATATAAATTATAAATAATAACTCATTATAAAGAGGATTAAATGTTGGACATTTCCCTCGCTTACAGAGCGTAGGTGTGAATTCTAGTTTCTGTGATATTTTCTATCCATATCTTCAATAAAAATCGTTATCATTTGGTTTTCCTAACACGGCGTCGCGTTAAGATACAATTTTTAATAATAGTCCATTACAGAGAGGATAAAATGTTGAACGATTCTCTCGCGTCCAGTATACAAGTCCCATTTTTAGTTTCTGAGATATTTTAATCCATATCTTCAATAAAACTTGTAATCATTTGGTTTTGGACACAATCTTTTTCCCTCTCCTACTTTCTAACACGGTATTTGGTTAACATAAAATTTTGCATTATAGCTCATTACAAAGAAGATGAAAGTCTGAACATTTCCCTTGCTTACAGTATACAGGTCCGATTTTTAGTGGGAAATATTTTAATCCATATTTTCAACTATACTCGTTACATTTTGTTTTCACTACAATTTTTTTCCTTATCGCCTCCCTAAAACGCCTTCGCATTAAGATAATTTTTTTAATTATAGCCTATTACAGAGAGGATGCATTGGTGAACAATTTCCTCGCTTACAGTATGCAGGCTTGATTTTTAGTTTCTGAGATATTTTAAACCATATGTAGAAACATTTCAATTAGTTGACTCTGACAGACTAATTTACCCGAGCGTTAACACGTCGTAAATCTGATGTACCATTCTAATTAACACTCCAGAAAAAAGTGCAAAAAGCGCCTTAAGTAGTTTTCACTACAAAAATTAAAATTTTACCTGTTCCTTTAATTAAGGTTTTTATTTTTTTACTCAATTCGTTTTATTTATTATGTTAATAGGTGTTGAAGGGCCACTTTTACATCATTTCGTATATTTTTCTTCTAGTTCCTCATTTTTATTATTGCTTGGTTCTTCTTTCCTCAGTCCGATTTCTGCTGAAATGTTTCTTTTCCTTCTTGCTCGATTGGTTCATTCGTAGCTTGTGTCCGTTGGATTTCTGCATTTCTGATTTCTTAAAAACAATCAATAATTGAAATATTAAAATCTAGCTCTTCTTCAAAATTAACTCCGTTATTGGCAGTTACTAAATGAATGTTTTGTAATTACCTAATATTTTTTCTAACGATATCCCAAATTTCAAATGATTTAAGTCTCCATTTTATATCGGCACACAAACCTCTCAGGTTAATCTTAAAACGAATAAGTGTAAATAACTAAAAAAAAAATTATTCTATAAGTGAACTATTATGTACATATAAATAATTCTTAATTCGATATCTCCAAATTTTGGTACAATATCTGTTAGCGTGAATACCGTAATCTTTGCTAATAAAAAGGTTTTAACTGACGAAATAAATTGGAAGTAAATACATTTAATTATCAATTATTTAAATTGAATTTGGAATAAATATCCCATGAGTAAGAATCATTTAGCAATATGAAAGTATAAAAAGATTCTCTTCCTTCCTTCCTTTTATAGAAGGGAACACGAACCGGAAAGAGCAGAGAGAGAGAGAGAGACAATCGATATACAAAATTGCTGATATCTCATAGGAAGATGGGTAGGGAGCAATTTACTTTAGGAAAGCATTTTCATCTCTTTTCACAAAAGGATGACGGATAGAGGAGACCCCCTTTGTGGCGGCGGCGGATAAAGGAGGCTTCCGAGGAGAAAGAGAAAAAATAAAAATAAAGAAGGCACTGCCGTGGCGGGTTTGATCACCGCGGGAGGCTTCAAGGCATTGTCATTCAAAATAAATCTGTCCCACCGGGATTGGGGACGCTCCTGCTCCTCTCTTAGGGGAGGGGCTGCATCTGAACCGGGGGATTGTGGGTCAGTAATAACCACCGGGGCCATTGTGCCCCACCGGCGATAGGTGTCCGCTCCCAGTGCTCTTAATGATGTTGATTCAGAAAGGAAAAGACTAACTGACAATGAAAAATTGAAAACAGGAGAATTAATCAATTTAAAATAAATCAGAAACATGTTATCGAATAAAGTGAATAAAATAGACACGATATAGGATAAAAAGTATAAATTGAATATCAGCAGAAAGAAATTTAATAAATGGCAAATGGTGCATATTAAAATGAAACGTTATTTTAATTAATTAAGATTCGAAAAAAACATTACCAACTTTATGTAGTAACATTAGGTCTGACAAGTAAGGCAACTCACTATTTTTTTTTTTCAAATTAAATCATTACGGCTCATATTGCATAAAATTAATATTCTGATGCTTAAGAATGCATGTATTATAATTATATTGATTTACTTTTTTTTTGTTTTTGTTTTTAAATAATTTAAACCCTTATCCAACTATTTCCTTTACTATACAATGTTTAGCGACGTTTTGGACAAAAATTTTTGCATCATCAACACATAGTATTTTCTTATTTTCTAAATTCTTATCCATACACAAGTTTATTTGTTCATATAGTTTCTTTATATAATCATCTTTTATGGTTTAAAACTTTTTTTTTTTTTGTCTATGAAAAATATATTTGCGCCTGTCAACTTATTGTTTACAATCAGCAAATGTGATGGCGATGCATGATATAATGACATGGCAGGCATGGGGAAGGAAAGTACTCAGCAGTACCTCTTCCCTAACTTGTTCCAATTACTTAGGTTGTCTAAGGAAGGAGATCCCCCATCCAACGCCTTTTTAATCTCCTCCTCATGTTCTGAGGTATGTCAGCTGTGGCCATGTCTCTTATAAGTCTGTTATTATGTCCATTTAAATTTGTGTAAAATCGTTGTTAAAGGGACTTATATGTTGTTCAACTGTTGGAAAGTGGAGGTCAGTATGTAGAGTTTTGTTAGTCACGTACCAAGGTGCTTTTGTTATGAGTCGCAATAATTTTGATTTTTGAAGTTTTTGTAGGCGGGTCTTTAAAAATGTAAATCCAAATTTTACATCGTTTTTTACATATAGTAATTTTTTTAATTGCTGAGATTTTTATATTATTTATTGAACAAGTCCACTGTATTTTTATTTTTGTATTTTCTTGTATTTGTATCCATTTTATGAATTAGATTAAGGAGAAATATTAAAGAATATGAGGAAGAAAAAGAGAAATATATAATGGAAGAGAAGGAAATGAAAGGGATGTAGAATGCTAATGAATGAATGGAAGAAATTGTCAAAAAGTAACAAAAACAAATTTTGAAAAATAAATAAATATATAAAATGAAATAAAATATAAAAAATAATACATACATATATATATATATATATATATATATATATATATATATATATATATATATATATATATATTATTGTATACTATTCTCATATATATCTATTGTTAATGCTGTATATTTGTATATTAGTTTTACAAAATTGTCTATAATGATACATCATATATTCAAGTATGCTATGTTTGTAGTAACTCAATGTAATTGAGCAGCACCCTTTTATGAAAATAAAGTTATTCTCTCTCTCTCTATTTAATGTTCTATATATGCGTTATAGTATATGTTATTATTTTCATAATTATTACTTTATTTTTCTTTATTTATTTTTTATTATCTACCTTTTTTTTCTATTTACTGCAGTTTTCGTACGGTATATGAATCTATACTCCTTGTCTGTTATTTACTAGAAGTCTATTATTTTCAACAATGCACAATTGTAATCAATGAAGAAAAAGAAAATAGTGAATTCCCTCAATGTTTGAGACTTTACTATCCCACTCTTCGTCATTATGTTTATTATTCTATTTATAGTTCCCGGCAGAAATAGCAAAAACAGAATGTTATAAAAGAAATATCCGGGCATAAATTAATAAGATCAAATACATTATATATGTGATTGAATGTTTTCATGACATGATATATAATAATATACTGACTTGATTAATATAAATATATATATGACTTATATATATGACATATATATATATATATATGACTGACTTGATAAATATATATATATATATATATTAATCAAGTCAGTGCCAGAGAATAATTTGTTACCAAATGGTTAAGGAAGAAAACTGGTTGTGAGGGAACCTAGCACCCATATTTAATGTGCAACAATTTCAAAATAATAAGCCAGCTTTAATTATTAGAGGCATTTTGATTTTTTTTCTTCTGCTTTCATGATGACCCACTAGATTGTCTTTCTTAATAAAATATTTTGATTGATTTCCTTGATTATTTATCATTCAAAATAAACCTTCATACATTCAATTAGATACATATTATACTGAATCTAAAATAATGGAAACAATTAATTAAACAAAAAACTTAATATAAAAATCTTACCTTCGAAAAAAATAAGTTTGGCCTATTTTCATTATAAACATTGCTATAGAAGATGTAAATAAGGGCAAGATGGATTAGGCTTAGAAAGGATGGAAAATGTAAACTAACGCAAATATATTAGATTGGAAGATGAGAGAGAGAGAGGCGAATTGAGAATGCTGAAGAGGGAGAGAGAGTGATAAAATGATAAGAGAGAGAGAGAGTGGGAGAGAGGGTGGCCGGAATTCGATTAGTGCTGACTAGACAAAGCGCCGCAGAGGGCCGGACATCCACCACCTAATGCCCTTCATTTCTCAAAGCGCCCTTAATCTGCATACAGTGCCCTCGCTCAAATGATCCAATACCTATGACGGATCTTCCTCCGCTGGAATTAAAATGCTACGGGTTCCTGCTAGTTCGACCGTGCTCCCGAGCATTAGTATTCTTGTCAGGAGCCATTTTTTAGAGGATCCGCTAATTCATTTAGCTCCTGGCAATACTGCAAATGTTATGGAGATATTAGGGAAAGCATTTTAATTCCATTGTCGTTTTTCAACTTGATGGGACAGTTCAATCAACAGCAGTGTGACTTCTGTTTCCAAATCGGCACTCATAAAATCATCCAAGAAGCTCAGATCTTCCTGGTAACGCCATTTTTGGGCCTTCTTAAAAAAAAAAAAATACTCAGGTTAAGTAAACATTTGGAGATTAACATTTATTAGTGTTAACTTGTAAATCCATAATAATTTTAATAAGTCGTACTTCTACATTATCCTCCACAATAAATCGATGCAAACATAACTAAAAATAAATATATATTATTTAAATGTAAGTTTTAATTGTGGAGGTACGGAGCATACCTGAGTCATGGTTAAATCAATACGACTATCTAATCAACTCCTGATCAACTTTCACACTAATTAATGTAAGTTTTTTTTCATTTACTCCCGACCATTAATATTTTTTTATCTTTCTATATGTTTTCCACTTTCTTCACGTTTTATTTTCACATTATACATTTTTAATATATCAACATCAGAAAATTTTTCCTCTTGATGCAGTGGAGGCCTTAGACACAATGATCTCCCAGAAAAATTACTTATTAACCCGTAAAACTGAAAATATAATTTAGGAGATGATAATGAAACACGTGGAAAGAACTTTATGTATATTGTACTTTACTTTATACTCGGATTTTTTAAAAAATATAGATCGAATTCAGTTGTCTAATTGATGAAATTTTAACGGTTAGATGGGTGTCTCTGTTAAGGATCACTGAATCATAAAGCAAATAATCCGGAGAGTGGTAACTCTTTGCAATTAATCATTCTAATCTCATCTATGGAGTGACCGGTTATACCCATCACTAATAAATCTTTAATTATTTAATCAATCCTACATTTTTTATTTTTGTTGCAAAACAGACTATAGATTGAAAGTCTACAAATGTTTACGAGTGCTAGATTTCCTTGAAATTAAGAGATTTGATAAAACTGACTCTACACAACATGTAGGATTCAGGGTCATGCTTCTGGTATCTTCGCCAAAAGAACAAGTATGTTCTTTTTTTCCAAAAACTATTTGATATACTATATGCAGATGACAATATACACAAACCAAGGCCGATCTATGTTGAGCAGACTTGAGGATGCATAGAGTGGAGTTGGAAGAGACGGGATAATAGATAGTGGAGGAAATTCTTCACGGACCATAGCGCCATCGGAAAGAGAGATAATTGATATACACTCAGTTGTTCTAAATTTAAGTATGAGTTTGTAAATTTTGGTGAATTTACTAAATTCTTATCTCTTTCTACGTATGAATCGATATCCAAATAAATCGCATTATATACAAACTTTGCTTAAAAAAAAAATAAAACATTATCCCTAAAACAAAAAATCTAGTGAGCGCAACACACAACTTTCACTTACCGCTCTACTTTGAATAGCAATTACTTTCTGGCAATGCTAGGCTATTATAATTATTTTTTAAATGCATTTTAAACAGAGATAAACCTTAAAGCTTATAGATAACAAGCCATTAAGACCATTATAATTACAAATTGTCTATTTAATATATTGACGGTAGGCAATAAAAATTTAGTCACTCCATCTGTTTTTATAAACCACATAACTTTCTTTGCTTTTGTAAACCACAGAATGACTCCAACTCCAATTTCAACATTTTTTAACAATGTCATCTTAGTAATATTTTTAGTTGAAAAAGTTATCTATGCAGACAGTAAGTTGATTCCGGAGGTGGTGATTGCAGTGTTGAAATATAGAACGGTGAAAAAGGTATGAATTTAGGTACCTATTTCTTATGAAAGATACTTTATTTAATATCTGTAGAAAAAAGTTTTTTTTAGTCTCAACAGTTAAAAAAGCATATTTTAAATTTATCCAAATTTTCGCCTCTTGCGGGATAAAATCTGTTTTTACGGTATATTTTGAATTTTCATCTGAAAACAAAAAGAATAATATCCTTTCAGATGACTTACTATTGGACATTTATACAACAAAACACATAATAACATTTAAAAAAAATAATATTAACCAGTCAACAATATGTACTGTATATATAAAACTCTACAAATTATTTCACAATAGTTTACTATTTTTTAATAACAATTATACATCTAAAGAATCATTACCTTCCAAGTTAAAAATAAAACAAAATCAAAGGTGATTCCAATTATTGGACTAAACTTTTTTTTAATCATTAGTAATATGCTAAAACAAAATTCAAAAACCAAAACAAAAGATATAAGCTTTGAAGCAGAACATATTAAAAAAAAAAAAGCTACAGACCATATCTGTCCTCCTAATTGTCTGATTTTAACGAATTTTTTTTTGTTTTTTAGAAAATTCCGTATACTTTAACAAAAAGTGTATACTTTTTGGGTTATTCGGAATTTAATTTTACCATCCCTCGTAACTTTTTTTCCAGCTTCTTGTCGTTGAAGTATATTATATAGATCAATTTAAAGGGTGTCGAGAAAATGACTTACGCGAAGTTTCATTGAAATCGGTTAATTCGTTTAGGCGCTGCAGTCTATAGCAACACATGTTTTTCTGCATTTTTATTTTTTTCTCCTTTGTTAACTTATCAAATTCTTTCAAAAGTTATATTTAGCATTTTTTCGTAACATTGAATAATTTGAAATGAATAACATTATAATATAAATCATATTAAAGGTACTTTAAAGGAAGACGTATATGAACATTGGGCATTTAAGCCCTGTAAAGGGACATCAATGAGGATAAGACCGAATTATGTATTAAAGATGACTTCATTATAAATTGATACACCGAGTTTAATCAAAATCATTAGAGCCGTTTTTGAGAAAATTATAAAAATGTGTTTCAGCGTTGATATAAATTGGCACTTCCGGTCAGCCGATTTTAAGGAAAAAGTTGCTGTCACATCTAAGGCATATACCTATCTTAAATACGTAATATCAGTTTCGTACGGCTTTTCGTTTTTGAGCTAGACTGCTAACATACAAACACACAGACACACAGACCATTTTTCTGGACTTGGTTATTTCGACTCAGGGTACCTCAAAACGTGTATTTAGGTTGAAAACTCAGATTCCAAAATTTTCTCGATCGCAATACTTACTCTTACTATATATTACATATATACGTAAGTGATAGTAAAAATAATATCTATAATAGTATGGTACAGAGCATTATGACATCTGGGTCAGAAACTTGGACCTTAAAAAAGCAACCTCAAAAAGAAATTCCTAGCCACAGAAATGGGCTATTGGAGTCGAGCGCCGGGAATATCCGGAATGGAGAAAGTGAGAAATACGAACACCCGAGAAAAGATGGAGGCTAAAATATCCATTTTGGAAGAGATTGAGAAAAAACGCCTGAAATTGTATAGACATATGAAAAGAATGCCTGATGGAAGACTACCCAAAGAAGTCCACTTATGGAAGAAACTAGGAGAAGAAGAAATCGATTAAGACCTGGGGTAACGAAGTGGAGGAATCCAAGATGGGTCATTCTACGGGTAGACTGGACCTTAGGTAGGACATTATGGAAAGAAGCCATCCAAGCACCCGAGATTAAGGAAATCCACTATTAGTGGAAGCTTCTAATAAAAAATAAATGAAAAATAAAATCTACAAACGCTGCTTCTAAAAAAAATAAATAAACGAAATATAATTTTTGCAGTTGTTAATCAAAACCAAACACTCTTATATTAGATTTTTGGTCTTATCTTACGATTTATTTCATTCAAGCCTCTGGTTTCACAACTGTTGATTTCAAGCACTCTTTTTGGCAATATTAAAGATTGTTGATATTATTATTGCATAATAATTAATGTTGACTTGATGACGAAGAATTGACAAGAAGTACTTGACCTACGTGCGTTGCCAAACGAACACAGTTCCTTATTACTTGAATCTCAAATAATAATGATTATTATTTATGTGATACAATTTTAGTCAAAACCTGTTAAAAATTTATTATATAATACGATAATTGTATTAAACACAAATACTAATCGAAGATAAATTTTACATAAAAACACAAAAACATGTTTCGAATAATTTAATAAAATTTTACTGAATTGAACATAGATAATGGCTAATGTTGATAAACACATATGACTGTGTTTCACAGCACTGTATTTCATGGTCTAATACACCATATAGAATGAACAGCGATTACATTAATATATTTTTATTTTATTTTTAATATCTTATTACGATGGTAATCATTCTCAATGATATTATTTTCAATTTGAAGTATATATATATATATATACTTTATGGTGAAATTAAGTCCAATTACTGTCCAAGTCACTATTTCTTACTAAACTATAAAATATTTTGAAATTCGTAGAAAGGTTATACCGACCCTTTTGTTTTTAGACCAAGCAGGAGTAATGAAATCGTATGCCGAATACGCGTGCTCTTCCATTATAATTACTCCATGTAATATGCGTGCGTGGATTCCAGAAATTCCTGGGTCAGTTTAATATAGTCATTCCAGGTTAAATGAAGTACCTGACTATATGTAGGTCCAATGAAGTCATCTACTGTACTCGTGAAAATATGACTGTAGGCAGCTAAAAGAAAATAAGATAATGTAACCCTCTTTATCTTTGGTGGTTAATGTAGGATCTTTTTCACTTCAGTATCGCCAGTTACTTTTTTGTAAATCATGTGGAACTGTTACAGATTAGTCAAATACACATGATTTAATAAACTATTACGATTCTACTAATGACGTTATAACCTGAATCATAAACGTTTACCTGAATCATAGATTAACAAAAACAATTAACTTCTTAAAATTAAATAACATTCTTTTATGGCAAATAAAATAAATCAAAACGATGATGTAAAACAGAAAAATGAAATTTTCCCGAGGACATTAAATTAAATTTTAAACTTCAAAAATTATACAGCCAATGAGAAACTTTTGGCCTCCTGAAGATTAATATTGTTAAATATTTAGAATATTTGTTATTCTAAAAGTTAACCTATTTTGTGTTTATCTACTGTTTAATATTAATTTTCTTATTTAATCAACGCAAAGTATAATTCCTTAATAGCCATTTCTTTCCATCTTATCTCCATATAGTAACATATATAATATACAATAATATATAAAAGAGAAGGATGATATAATTCTTTACTTTATCATCTGTCAAAACTTACGAGTCAAAATCATATAAAATATTGTTATTTTAGTTATTTATTTGGTATGTGTTAGTTTCTAAGTCAAGTGACTTATTATTCAAGCCGGTTTTTGGATATTTAGTTTCACAGTTTATAAATGTATATTATAAAAATTCACCCTTAAGCTGTTAAGATTCTGTAAGGGCTGAATACCATCTTAAGCTTATATAAGATAGTATTTTGCAATTTATAATTGATTATTAGAATTTTTAATTAATATTTTCCAAATCTTTTTTAATCAAAACTCCGCATCGAAATTTATCTGTAGCATTGAATTTCAATTAACATGATGATTTGAGGCCCAAGATAAGAGTGGCTTATGTAATTATATTACTATGCAGAAGCATGCGAGTAGAGTACCTGCTCACCGGTATTAACCAGTTGTGCTATATCACTTCAAAGTTAAAGCATTGCATAATGGAATGAAAATGGGGAAGACTTCATTCAATTGAATCCTCTCTTTATTTTTTTTAATGTTTTTTTTTTTTTGTACCTTGTTTCGTACGAATCCAAACTGTATTCAGTTTTATAATAAGAGGAGGTTACGGACTTCCAGTCACCGATTTCTCTGAAACTTTTGGTGATACAAGTTTAAAAAAAAATAAATAAATAAAATAAAAAATAAAAAAGTGTGAGCTTTAGACTAAACGATAGAACTGAAAATATCAACAAGGAGAGATCAGTAATATGAAATATAAATTATAAATAATTGCTCATTATAAAGAGGTTGAAATGCTGAATATTTCTCTCGCTACTGAATTCAGATCAAATTTTTTGTTTTTGAGATATTTTGATCCCTATCTCCAATAAAACTCGTTATCATTTGGTTTTCAACAGTATTTTTTCTCTTTTCCACTCTCTAACACTGCGTCGCGTTAAGGTACAATTTTGAATAGTAGCAAATTACAAAGAAGATGAAATGATGAATTTTTCGCTCGCTAACAATATACAGGTCCGATTTTTGTTTTTGAGTATTTTAATCCATATGTAAAAACACTTCGATTAGTCGACTCCAGCCAACTTTACCCGAGCGTTACACATTGGAAATCTGACGGCCTAATGTAATTACTTCTCCACAAAAAAAAAAATAAAAATGCTAAACTCGCTTAAATAAATTTTCACTCCAAAAATCTTTTTTATTTCTTTATTCCTTATAAAGGCTTCAAATCTAAAAATTGTTGGTATGGTTTTGAAGAACAATAATTTAGTTTTCTTTGAAAGTTGACTTAAGAGGAAACTCTGAGGGTTTAAAAATATTTTAGTAAACGAATCTGAATCATTTTTTCTTAACCAAAATTTACCTGGCATAGTTTACTTGTAACGTCATTCGGTTTTTGTAATTTGTTATACATTAAAATTCAATTGTTTTATACAATAAGCAATAGATTTTTCTTGTTTTACACAAGTAACTAAATCGATTGGTTCATAATAACATCCTGGCAGAGCAAAGTAGTAATATATAAAAATAAAATATTTGTTTTCGCCACTTTATTAAATTTACTTTAAATGAATGTTGAATTGTCTTTGTCAAAACTATTTTATGTGGGCTTTTAAGCGGCTAAATTATGATAAGTTCTGCTTTCATCAAATCATGAATTATGTGAGATTTTTTTTCAATATCCTCCAACTGGACTAAAGGCACCCCACATTTAGAAAACTTTCTTGTTTTATAAAATTTAAGTCTATTACAATTAGGTTGAGGTTTGTCACAGATTAAGTTGGGTTTCACTTATAGTTGTAACAAAACGATATCATTGGATATTCAATCTCCCAAATTTATCTATATTTTCAGGAAATATAGATAAATATAGATAATAGGGATGTATAATATGTATAATACATTCCTGGGTCATGGAAAAAAAATAAAGCATTGCAATAATTTATTGTAATCATTTTAGACATTTTTAGGAGACAGAATATGAAATCAGACATTTCTTTTTTACTCAACTTCAAGTTAATTTCCATTTATTCTATAACAAACCTAAACCAAATATTTGATATTCTGTCACCGAAAAATATCTGTTTTTTTTTTCAATAAAAATGGGTTCAATAAATTATTGCTAAGCTTCATTTTTTCCCATGAGGCAGGAATTTATTGTAATAAAT
Organism: Nezara viridula; assembly: GCA_928085145.1. Lineage (NCBI taxonomy): Eukaryota > Metazoa > Arthropoda > Insecta > Hemiptera > Pentatomidae > Nezara > Nezara viridula. The sequence continues at coordinate 211,385,241 of OV725077.1, forward strand.
ATTTTTTTTTTAATTTCTTAATGACATTTACAACTGTATTACATAAATACATCAAGTAAATTTGGACATAATAGATATAATGACATGAATACACTTGCTGAGTAACTACCCAATGGTAGCACTCTAATGATATGACTACATTAGGAGATCACGGGGCCATCTTTTTTTCAGACGTCTCTGAGGGTTATCAGGAAAGTAATAAATATAAGCACGAAAATAAATTTTCTTTACCTATTATTATTAAGTAAAATTGATCCTTATTTTTTAAAGTGAGCAGAGAAAGTGTGTTTCTCCTGAGATATTTGAAATTTAAAATTCTCAATTTGAATTAAAATACCTATTGTATATATGTGTGTATGTATTCTTTTTATTTATTTATTTTTAGGTTATTTTATTCTTATTTATTGTATATGTATTATTTTTCTGTATAATTTATTTTATTTATTGTACATAGAGTGTGAATGTGATCTGTAAACTCTATTATAAATGTCCTAGAGACAGATTGTAATATTTTTCAATAAATAAGCTTAAAAAAAAAAAATTAAAATACCAATTTTTCAAGATGCGTTAATATGAACGGATATAACTCTCAGACATTAACCTTTATATATATATATATATATATATATATATATATATATATATATATATATATATATATATATATATATATTTATATTTTAATATTAGAAATGCTATATTCTAAAAATGATCAAATAATAAATTTAGTTTGATATTTACGATTTTCAATTTCAAAAGATAAAGTTTTTACTTTTAAAGCTTTATAAGCTACCCTTTTTTTTTTTAGTTTACTATTAGGTAGAGGCCTATACTAACTTGACAGGTACGGAGAGTTAAATAAATACAATAACCTTATCAGCTCATTGTAAATCACAGCTATCAGTTTCAGATTCCAAGTTTTTAACCTCTCGTTTGTTAAGCACCATTCATTGTGTCATGAAATATTTTTTTAAAACAAACCAATCTTGTTTTGAGTAAAGTGGGATGAAGTCACCGAGTTTATTTATTCGAGTGGCCCATGAAGATAATTTTTCTTCTGTTTTTTTCATTCAAGGGTTTATTACTTTGAATCATATAATTGATAAAACAAATAAAAGCTGTTCGATATCTGTAATGAAATTTATTACAGAACTTCTACAACATCGAGTTTACAAATATTGGTGTTGTGTATACAAAATTAAAAATGCTCTTAGCTATCATGACGTAAGTATCGACATTATTTAAGAAATATCATAAATGATATTAAAGAAATGAACTGTGGGATTATTAATATCTTTCATCGAAATTAAATTATTTATTTAGTAAAAATGGATAGAAAAGGCGTTCTGTAAATCGAAGGAATACGACATTGCGATAACGAAAAAAAATTGTAAGCTAAAAAGTTTATAAGTTTTGCTGGAAATCAAAACCGACATATTTGGTTATAAACCGACATAGTGGGACCTCAGAAAAAATATTAAGGATAATACAAGAAATTATCATTTACTTTTTTTTAATCCAGGTTTTTTTTGGTTAGTGATTTTAGAAATATTGATATACGATTATTCACTATGAGTCAGAGTTTTTCTTTTCATTCTCTGTTGAAAGACCAGTAAAATTTCTTATTTTGGTCTCTGAATTATAAAAAAAAAATGTATTGGAAAATAATTAATCTGGTTATTATAACTGCTTTCGATCATTACCCGTTATTCGAACTAAAGCCTCTAGTTTTATTATGATCCTATTGTTCTTTAGATGACAATTCCAAGAAGGCTAACAGATGTTAATTTGGTTAATGCTGCGGAAGAGCTACTCTTCCATCCACGTCTAGAAAGAGGCAAGATCTTAAGTCCTCCTCCCTCTCCCTTTCCTGTCCAAATCTGATTAGGATATTGTACACTATCAGTCAGTTGCTAAGCTGCTCCTAGTCCTTCGTAATTACCAATGCCTTCCTTATCTCCCTAGTAGATGTTCCTTTGTACAATACATTTACATTCTCAGCTCCAGTTGAAATATTACTACAGAGCCTGTTCCAGTAGAGCTGATAATTTGGCTTAAATAAAAAATTATTTCCATCAACAATTAGAAAGTCTTATGAGCAGTGTGCCACATCAATTACTTCGAACAGCTGGAGGAGATAGGAAAATATTCGAACCAGAAATTTGTTTTATAAAAAAAATTTTAAGATCAGATTTTCACGAAGTATTAGAATTTTTTAATTAATTTCTTTGCTTTTCTACAGTTACTAGATACTAAGGGAAGTATTATTATTTACTTAATTTTTCGATGGCCGGTTTTCAACTCAAGTTGTCTGGGTCTAAAATCCGCATGTTCAGCCATTTACCTAGTTCTGCCATAAATACTGTTACAAATGTTGAACTTTGTTTACATCATTGGGCATTATTCGGGCATGATAATCCTTACCTCTATCAAGTTATTTTCTTTAAATTTCACTATAATAATCCCAAATATTTTGTATTTTTCTTTCGCTCAGTTAACATCTAGTGGGATGTAAATAAAACCGAACAGCTGTGATCGCCTTACACAAATGTAGGTTAGAGATTTTTAACACTTTGAAACCTTTGGGTATCAGCTGTATGTTCGTGTACCGCACTATAAATAGATATAATGTGACAGACCTCGACCGGACCGTCCCCGCACTATGAGAACGGCAAATGCAGTGAGAGTAGTGGCTGCTCGAATCAGAAGAAATACCATTCGAAAACAACAAATCATGTCTCAGGAAGTAGGAATCTCTGTCAGATCAATGTCTCGCATAGTAAAAAGTGACCTTAGGATGGGTGCATTTCGAAGAATGACAGGACAAAGGCTAATCACTCTCCTAAAAAAATTAGAGTGGATAGATGCAAAGTCTTTATTCCCTTATACTTGGCCATTACACCTTACACGTCCTTTGGCCCTTATACGTCTTCATCGAAAGATTTGGTTAGCGATGAGAAAATTTTTACAATTGAAGAAAAATCACCAAAATGATCATGTGTACGCACATAGCTCTAAAGAAATCCAGGAAGTCATAGTAAGAGTGGAAAGAGGTCTTCACGCTTCCTCAGTGATAATTTGGTGGGAAGTTTGCGTTGATGGCTCCATAAAGGATTAAATAACCGCTGAAAACCATCATGACGATATTTTGAAACCTGTTGTCAAGCCTCTAAACGATACTCTGTTTGCTGGAAGTCATTGGGATTTCCAGCAGGATTCCGCTCCAGCTGACAAGGCCAGGTCAATTCAGCAGTGGCTGCAGAAGAACATTCAACATCTCTAACACGGATTGAACTCATGAAGCCCTGATCTTAACCACTAGATTAGCTGTGGTCCGAACTTGAGAGGGTGGCTTGCCACAGAGCACACCCTAACTTGGAAAGCCTCAAACAATCTCTGGTTCGAGCAGTTGAGCGCTTTCCTCAAGAAGTGCTGCGTGCTACTACTGATGACTGGCCACGAAGATTAAATACCTGTGTCAATGCAAAAGGGGGACATTTTGTTTTACTCTCTATAGATATACATTTTATTTTCTGATAAAGTTTTAGAAAAAAATTAATTTTCATGTTGAAATCTGTATATATTTCCTTGTAAAAATATTTATGACACGACTAGGTATGTGTTTATAGTATATTTGTGGCAGTATTTCTGTGACTCGATTATCTCTTGAACATTACTTCTATTCGAACGGGGAGCGAAGAAGCTCCTCAGTGGGTAAGGTATTAACTTCGTCAGCTAAAGGCTTTGGGTTCTAATCCAGTTGATGGCAGATATTTATTCCGTTATATCAGCCGTGACCAAACTTTGTGTTGGGAAATCATTCTGAGGCTTAGCCAGCCTCCATGAAATGTGTTTTAATAATCAATTAAGATGGGAAACCTTTGTGGTTGAGTTGTGATCATTTCCCTGCACAACGCTGGTCTTGCAAACAGTACTTCCTAACGAAGTGCTGAACACTAAACTCTTCATGGGTTTTAGTGATATATGTTTCTTTGTTTTAATATATATGTGTTTATTCTTGAGCGTCATCCCATAATATTAATACTGAAGATAACATAGGAACTGTTCTTTTAATTGTGTTTAGACAACAGCGATATTTGTAAACTTTAATAAGTTGTAACAGGGAAAAATTAAATTTCATTAAAGATATTGATAAGGTTTTATTTACTTCATTAATTACATAATTTGAGCTTATAAGCCCTTGAATGAAAAAAATAAATAAAAATTATCTCGGTTCACCATCCTAATCAGCAAACTGGCTGACTTCATCCCACTTTACTCAAAACAAGATCGGTTTGTTTTAAAAATTATTTCATGACAAAACGAATGGTGGTTATCAAATGGGTAGTTGAGGGATTGTAACCTGAAAATGATACCTGTGATTTACAATGACTTAAGACGATTACTGATTGTTTTTAACACTCAGTTTTATTGAGATGCTTAAAAGGGTAATTCATCGATTTAAGCATTTATTTTTTTAAACGACATTGAAAAAAAGAGAAAGAATTAAATTCTTCTATCATTCAATTAAATTACTTATAAAGTTTAATTTATTTATATTACAATGTTCAATGCTACTAATATAACTAGATAGTTCGACACAATGGGAAAAATAAATTTTAAATAATGCATGAAGTAATACTGATATAGATTTCATATATTTAACATAGTACAATCCCAACTTATTTAAGGACTAGAGATATCTGTGTAATTTTAAATCTATGTTTATATTGCCCTGCGGATGGAACTATGTCAGTAATATAGACTGATGGGAATCAAGAAGTTTTCTTATGATCCTCACGGGCAAACTCCTTAAAGAAATCAAAGGAAAAGGACAGATTTGAATAATTTTTTTAAACGAGGTAGATTCAGTGGAATAAACGTACAAGTTTTATAATCAAGAAATAAATAAGCTGAAATTGAACTAATCTTAATAGTTTGGAAAAAGCGGACTAGACTTCATAGTCGTAAGCTGAGGAAAGAGAAAGATGAACAAGTCTCTGAGCTCTAATTATTTTTTATAGGTATGCCTGCGTCTAAGATGTTATTTTTATTTTATTATCACTATTATTTATTTCCTTATTTTTTTTTCTATATTTCTTTTTCTTTATTGTTTCTATTATTCTCAGTTATTATTTGTTTTTTATTTTTTTATATGATATTTACAACTGTATACAACAAAATACATCTGGTAAATTCCCACATGGATATAATGACATGGTACACATGTTGAGAAATTACCCATTGGTAGCACTCTAATAATATGTCTATATTAGAAGATCACGTGGCCATCTTCTTTTCAGACGTCTCGGAGGGTTAGGAATTGAATAGGAAGCAAGGTTAGAAACAAGAGGGTTGGAGTGGTTATGAAGTTTATTAAGGAAGGACTGATATCTGGATTGGGCCAAATCTGATACATAAGGAACATTAAGGTCATTATGAATACTTTTATTTGTAACAAAGTAAGGAGCATTGAGGATTTTACGAAGGATTTTGGATTGTAAGGATTGGATGCGAGAGGAATTTGAAGATTTGGTGGAGCCCCATAGCTCAATTCCGTAAGTCCAAATAGGCCTTATTATAGTCATGTAAATAAGTCTTTTATAATTAATTGGTAGGTTAGAGCGTTTGTCTAGTAAGTGTTGAAGTATTCGGAAACTTCTTGTCGTTTCAGTCTGGTATGATGATTCCAAGTTAGACGTTTGTCCAGATGGAGTCCTAGGTAGTTATTATTTGTATGTACATATTGTGTCAATGATTCATGTAGCCTTAATATTAATGCCTTTTAATGTGGCAGAATGTATTAATATTCAATAAAGAATAAAAATATTTTTTTTTTCCTTAGTGATATATTGGTAACGTGTATAATTTTCATTTTTTATCTACGCCGCAATTCGGTATAAATGTTGCATCATTCCATTTTCTGGCACCTTGATAAATACAATTACATTATCTGCGCTTTATTTAATTAACTAATATTCCTAATTCTCAAAAAAATGCTGAGTTTGAATGAGTACCTTATCTTTGCGTAAATAACATAGGCTAATTTTCAATCGCAATTTTTGAACAAATAAGGTTCTTTGGGATATGAATTTATTGTAAAGCACTTAATTTATTTATGGATGGCGGAATCAATCTATCATGATTTCCGCGAGGAAGGAAAATTTAAAAAAGATCCCTCAACTAAAAAAATGAGATAAATTCAATTTTATAATGTGCTGACACTGAAATTTCATATTTACTTACAATAAACAAGTAAGAGAGAAAAACTTTATTATAATAAAATGGTGCTACCCATATATATTCGGCTGATACAGACACACCATACTGATTAGTCTGTCATAAAATATTTTAAAAAATATACATAAATATATATATACATTATTTTTTTCCATACATTTGTCTTCCATTCTTTTTTTTTAAATCTAAATCATACTCTCTCTAATTATAACAGCTAAATTAGATATATCAATAACTAGCATGCTAGACTATTTAAAACCCCATATAATTGTAACAATAAAAAACCAGATAGCTACACGTACAACTAAAACAAGATACAAATATGCAATAAATAATTAAAATTAATTAAAGATTATATGGTAAAATCTCTCTTTTTAGATAAAAATAATTTTATGATAAAATTGATTTATATGACATAATGATACATAGATAAATTAAATTTAGAAAAAGTTCATACATCATTCGATCATTCGTAATATACATTATGTGAGATTACAGTTTTTTAGTTCAATCTTCCTTCAAGTATTTTACCACTTAATATCATCTTGAACTGACAGTTTGGATAAATGCATAATCAAGAAATCTTAATATAAAAATGCTTTAATAAAAAAATCTTTTATTAAATAAAAAAAAAATTCTAATAATACCAAAGGACAGATGAATGAGGAGCTGATGAGAAAAGCAGGCTGACGGATGTCGCGGGAGTGTTAATAGACTTTCAGACCGCCAATAAATCCCCCAGGCATTTTTCACCTCACAATGAACGAACGCTCGCGAACGGCGGAATTGGGGCGAAGGCTTTTAGCCGTATTAATGCCGCCCCTGATTGGTACAAATATCTTCGCTACGCTTAATTGCAACTCGTACTAGCGACATCTCCCACGTGTTGGCGTTCCACGTGTAGTACATACTGCCAGCGATATGTTAGTGTCTCTATCTGCCTCTCGGGATGTAATGGCCTCGTTGCACTCCTCCCTCTGTTCAATCAACCAGGAGTTATAGAGCTTCGATTAATCCTAATGAATAAATAAAACAAGAATCATAGAAGATTGACAGCTCATGACCAGTCGATATGCAAATAGCCCTCAGACATCCGACACCCATATGCCTATTCGAGTTGGTTGGAGGCAGGTGCGACTCCTCTGGAACTAGCAATTACCTGCACCTGATTTGTTCCTTGCCGTGCCACAACCCATTGACAACACTAATTCCTCACTTATGTGTCAAGTGTAAACAGTTTTATGATCAGTTAACACGTAAGACGGACTTGGCATATGTCTCTGAACCTTGTGACATTGGGTCGGCTCGAACAAATGGTTGCCGTATGTCGCTTCCTCAAGCCGTGACTAAGCAGCCGCAGTAAAACCTGGCAGACATTTGTATGGATCGAATCCACTGACATCTATCTCTATGTAAATTTCCAGTTCTATTTGCCTCGATCAGAATCTATTATAGAATTGGAATCGAACGGCTCTTGCAATCCACGGTAATTCCAATTTGTTACTGCATGCAGTCCGCCCGGCTGTACTTAAAATAAAAAGCCATAGGGTGATTTGGCATTCCCAACTTACTATTACAAAGCTGTTCATATTAACAAACAGATAATTTTAATTATATGAGACATGAACATTAATTTATTTGCATGTTACATTTACTATTAGTATTATTATTTCTCTGTATTATTTATCGTAAATATAGTGTGAATGTGTTCTCTGAACTAAATGCCCTTAATTGTGATAGATTGTAATATTTCTCAATAGATAAGTTTTAAAAAAAAGATCTGATTTTTGTAGAACAATTGCGTTCATTTTCAGTTTTCCTCTGAGGATATTCGAATATTAATTAGTCTGTGGGCCAGACCCCCTTACCGTGCACCTCCCCCCCCACATCCCTATAAATTGCATATCGTTGTGTTCCTTGTAACTATTTATTAAAAAAAAGCCAATGTTCCCACAAAAAAAAGTGAACGCACTGCCCCAAAATGGCCTCCAAAGATGGCGGATTGACGACTTTGACTTTAGTTAGTTCTTTGGTCACTGCGAATCAGCATTTGGCTTAATTTCCTCATAGTTGGTCTTTTATTAAAGCTAAATAGTCATAAAATAATAAACCATGAAGAAATATTAAAAAATAATTGGCTTAGGCTATGAAAAACACTACGAAAGTCAATTCTTTTAACAAAAAAATTTTCAAGTTAAAAATCAAGCATCATTTGTAATTAAACGGCCTACAATAACGCAAAACGTGCTGAAATAAACCATCTGGAGAATATATTTTTCTTTCCAAAACGCTAATTATTTTTTAAAAACTTTTGAACAGTTCCGTAGAAAATGCACTTATGCGGCAGAAAAGCGGTGCTGGAGTGGGTGCCTACAGGGCTCTACCACACCATTCAGTACACATAAATGGCTTAGTTAAAGTGATATAATTACATTTTTGGTACATTATATTGGTTTTATTAACGAACAAATATTAATGCAATAATTTAATTGTAAAAAAAAAAAAAATTAAAATTTTTAAAAAAAATTTATTATTTTTTTTTTATTTAACCTTCTTTATTCTACACGTAGGTCGTTTAAGAAGACCTTGATTGTAAAAATGATATAGTTATAATAATAAAATTTAATTAAAAAACTTTGCTAAATATCTTGATTTTTTTTTATTTAACGTTTGCAATTTAACATTGTGTTTTGGATATTTACTGATTCTTAAAGGTAATTAAAATTTATATATACTTCTCAGGAAATGAGTCGTATTAATACCTGTTTTATAAACTAAAATAATATATACCTAATCTGAACTATATGTAATGAATAGCTGCTGGGTTGTATAGTAAAACTCATATATCACTAATTAAAAAATTAATTTTTATTTCCTTTATTTTGTGCGGAAGTTGGACTATATCATAAATAAATAGGAAATTTTATTATTGAATGAATTATTCTCTCTGCATAAAGAAAGATATAAACGGTGACGCTATAAGTTCTTCTATAAGCCAGAACTGATTGTTTGGATTTGGTCTTGAAATGAGGAAAAAGGCGAAATTGAACCCGAAAACTGGAAAAATACATTAAGCGAACGAGAAAGGAAGTGCCAAAACCTCGGAAAAGATAAAAAGTACCAGTATCCATTATATGGCTAAACGAATGTATAGTAGACAGATGAAGAGAATATTTCAAGATGCTGCTAAAAGGAGGTCAATTGCAGTTTGGATGATATTAAGTGGACAATGTAGGTTTATTATGGTAAAAACCACTTTATTTTCGATTGCTGAAGGTGCACATCGGGACTATCTTCACTTTGAAGCAGGATATAGAGATGTATATCGAGAAAGTTATAGCTCATAGCTCTCCTTCTGCTTAGTGTATTTGCAAACGATTTTTTTAAGGAATCTAAAAGGAAAACCTGCTTTTCTGAAAGACAATTAGATATTAGCACAATCCAAAGAGTAAGGCACTAAGGAGATAGAGAAATATTTTACGTTGTATATAGACTTCTCTATAATCTACCTTAAAGTGAAGCCAGTCTCAATTTTCAACTTCTCTTCCAATGTGCAACTTGAGTTTCTCATTCCATATCGCTCTGGCGAGTTTCTTCTCGCTTCTTGAGTATAACTTGTTTGGTACACTAAACAGGAATGGATCTTGATGGGTATTACATTAAGAATCGTAGAAGCTGGAATAAGAAATATTGTCGATTGCCAGAGCGATATGGAATGAGAAACTCAAGTTGCTTAAAGCTTCACTTTAAGGCAGATTATAGTGAAGTCTATATACAACGTAAAATATCTAAGCCATTTATGTGTACTGAATGGTGTGGTAGAGCCTTGTAGGCACCCACGCCAGTACCACTTTTCTGCCGCATAAGTGCATTTTCTACGGAACTGTTCAAAAGTTTTTAAAAAATAATTAGCGTTTTGGAAAGAAAAATATATTCTCCAGATGGTTTATTTCAGCACGTTTTGCGTTATTGTAGGCCGTTTAATTACAAATGACGCTTGATTTTTAACTTGAAAATTTTTTTGTTAAAAAAATTGACTTTAGTAGTGTTTTTCATAGCCTAAGCCAATTATTTTTTAATATTTCTTCATGGTTTATTATTCTATGACTATTCAGCTTTAATAAAAGACCAACTATGAGGAAATTAAGCCAAATGCTGATTCGCAGTGACCAAAAAACTAACTAAAGTCAAAGTCGTCAATCCGCCATCTTTGGACGCCATTTTGGGGCAGTGCGTTCAGTTTTTTCTGTGGGAACATTGGCTTGTTTTTTATAAATAGTTACAAGGAACACAACGATATGCAATTTATAGGGATGTGGGGGGGGGGGTGCACGGTAAGTGGGTCTGGCCCACCGTTTAAATTAGCATGTTGAAAACATACATACTATAACCTTGAAACTATTTATATCCTGTGGAATTTTGTTGGGCAGAAACGCGTTAAACAGGCTCTTAAAGATTTAATTCAACTTATCAAAAAATACTCAATACTGTCCACTAATGAGCTGTTTTTAAACGAATTAAAATGAAAGTTAAACCATGCCACCTGTGTGGTAAATTATCAAACAATTAATTAAAACTACGTCATAAATAGTTTAAACTAAAATAAATACATAAAAATTATGTCACCTAAACTTGTTTGAATGGAGCTTATGGGATAGAAAATTTGATACCTTAAATTTGTTAACGCTTCAAGAATTAAAAGGTTGAAAATCAACTAAATCGCGAATATAGCATTGAATTCTAACAGAGACTCAATCAAAGAAAGCTCAAAATATTCAAAATCAAAAGAAAACAAAAGTTGATTCAAGGAGAGTCTATATTAAAAATTCGATATGGTTAGTCGAGCTGTGTTAGTCAATCAGTTTGGAGTAACAATGTGGTTTCATAAAGGCTATCTGCTCAGATCAAAGTTTAAATCCAGTTAAAACTGGACTGATCAACAGGTTCTAGTTTAGAAAGTACCTATAGTAAATAATGGATGACTAATAGGGTGAAATGGGTCAGGGGCAGAAGAGCACAGGTATCGGAAGAGAGTTAGTGTGAGTCACAGGTGAGTCAGTCCACGTGTGAACCGAACCTGTACCCGCGGGTACACAACCTATAGTCTTCGCTATGAGTCACTTCAACGGTCCAGGCTAATCGTCTCTTCTACAGGACGCAGCAACCGACTCTTTTTTACTTTTTTTTCTACCTGTAGTTTGTTCCCATCCTATACCGAAAGCTGAGGAAGTGAATCAGCCAAAGGCAAACACTCTCTTCTGTCCTCAACAAAAAAGGTTTTGCCTTAAAACAACAGGCACTTGATGGGACTCACTATTTGGTATGACTGATGTATGGGAATTGTTTTTTTCCTCCTCATTAAATCTGAAAGTTGCATTAGGCTTAAGAAAAAGTTTTGGTACAAATCCATTTTATTGAGTCTTCCTTTTGATTTGGGATTTACATATTTACATATGTAACGCTTACGCTTACATATTTTTTATTTATGCCTCCCTTCCTTGCCTTTCGGCTACACAGGGTTTTGCAGGGATGGCATATCACACACGTGCATGCCATCCCTTCATGCATGCCATTCCTGTTATTAAACCACAAATTAATTTTCAATTTTGTTTCGTTTTGTTTTTTCAAATATCTTCTTTTTTCATTATTTTCACCATATTAGCCTGGCGGCCTTCCATTAGCAGGTCTTCGTCTTTCCAGATTAAAGTGGGAGGGCCCCAGAGCAGCTTTCCACCCGTACACAAAATCTTTGTAATACGGGTAGTTCATCCTCCGTGAGGCCATAGACTCCAATTTTTCTTAACATTTCGGCCCTTAGTCCATCAAAGGCGGTGCAGTTGACGATAATATGCCCAGCCGTCTCCGGTACTCCGCAAGTGGGGCATAGGGGATCTATGTCTTTTCTAAAACTTACATGTTTTTTGAATGTGGTAAACTTATTTGGCACGATTTTAGATACAATACACCCATCGCTTAAATACAACAGATAATGCCAAAGCATATACCGAGAAGTGTCCTAAACTTTTTTTGGGATTTATATATAAGTTAGATATCCTTTCAAGTAAAATTAATGGGAGATCAAAGGGAAGAGATGATGAGGAGGAGGTGGCTTTATGTCTGAAGTCTTTGCCTCAAATATTTGTTTTCGTTACTCCATATTTTTGCTGTAAGCGAACAAAACTAAACATTTATACAACCACAATAACTTCTATTTTTAAATAACAACGCAGGGACAATATAAAAATAAATTTAACTTTAAAAGCAATTATGTTCCTATATTTACCATTTTGTTTCATTAATAATTTTTTTTTTTTTTTTTGTAAAGGCCTTCAAGGACCACTTAAATATTATTTCATTTTGTTGAGATACATTTTCTTCTTACACACCGCCAAACATTTATACTTGCTTTATTACATAAATGTTTTTAAATCAAAGGAAACAAAGAAGAGAAACGGAAACAAATAAATTAAATATGGAGAGGATTCTTATCAGGAGAGAGAGTTCACGATTTATTTTTAGCGATGTTTCTTAAAGGAGCTATGTGGCATCAATTATGATTAATATGTGACATATTGAAATGATTAAAAATAAAATACTTAAGTTTTTATTATATCTATTATTGTTTTTTGTGAGGAGTAAGAATAACAGGAGTTACTTTCTACAGTCTGAAACGAAATGTGGTGCTCAATGAGCACTACTCCTCTCTTCCCAATGTTTCTCCTCGAATGATATTTTATAAAAATATTATTACAAAAAATATATCATAAAGAATTACACTTGCTGTCTGTTCCATTTCCCCCTCCCTCGTTCCCTGGCTTCGAGGTTACTTCAAATTGACACCACCTAAGCCTTTCAGTCCAAAGTCCTTCGAAGAATAGCCAATGCTTCAATTTGTGTAACCAATAATACCCACGTAATTTAAATATCTCACTTTTATTAGAGCTTCTTATATTTTGCGAATACTAAAAATTTCACAAGAAACTTATTTATCGTCCTCATTTAGACCCATTCGTCCTTCATATCCTCTTCGAAATTTGAAAAGGCAGAAGGCTCGAATTTTCTTACATTTCTGTATTAAAGTAGCGATAAATCAGATTCTACATTATCACCCAATGTGTTCAGGGATCAACCTCTGAAACAAAAAAAATAACAAAATAAAACAATTGTTCTATTCAGAACTTCACCACCATTTTATGGCCCCCATTTTGCTCCAAACTATCCCTGTAGAGTTAATCTGTTCGTTTGGTGAAGTGTGCACACAGTAAGGTACTCTCTTAAGAAATGGCAAGAAAAGAAAATATGAGTTCTAAACCATGAAGAGGTGGCCAAAACCATGAAGCTCAATTTCAGACAGCAAGTGATTCCAAATTGACAACCAATTTCAACCAAGCAATAATCACTTTTAGTATAACAATATCAAACTAAAACTGTAATTTCACAATCGGCGATATGTAATTAATCTGTAAAGAACCACAAAATTGTACAAAGGCACATATTTCATTTTATTCAATTATATGCAATATAATCATTTTCTCAATATTTTGTTTAATTTAATCAAGCATCAAATTTCAGTGATCCGACCTCATACAGTCCACACCAATTTTCACAATCACCAGCACAACATAATTCACTTATGGATCAAGGGGTAATATTTGGCTTACACCAAATTACCGTGATCGAACACTATATCGTATTGCCCAGTTTTTATTGGGTTTTTAAACGAATGCCATGATTGTGAGAGAAGCTCAGGAATATCTTTGGATCCTGTTTCACTCTACAGGTAGGAAGATAAGCCTTGTTCAACGCTGATCTTTAGTGTGCTGATACCAGATCGCTCCGATTATCGTGCAGAGGATTGTACTTTCAAATCTTTCGATACTTCTGGATTGGATAATGGTTAGTTTCAAGGTTTCGGAATCTGTTTTATCATAGCATTATTGACCCTAAATTTGAGAGTTCAAGAGATTATTTTGGTACTTCAATATATTTAAAAAAAGAGAAGAAATCTGGTAATTCCATTGGTGATTCATTATTGTGATGTCGAAGCATTTGAATTTGTCTACTCTCGGGAATGATTTCTTTTATAAACAGATCTGGTTTTAGGGAGGAATTTTTCGATTATAATAGTACTGATTCTTAATAATGTTAGCGCAACTCAGACGATTTAGTGAAATGATTGCTATTCCTTAACTATTTCCATTTAAATTTTATTTCAATGCTGGAAATTAATTTTTGTAACTGTGAAACTTGATTGCAAAAGATAGTCAAAGCTTCCGAATATGTCCATTAAATGCATGAATTATTTCTCTTTCAGGTTTGGTAAAAATCAAGATATGAGTTTTCAGCTGAGTAATAAAAAAGCATAAGGCAGATAGCGATCTCAAAGGGTCGTATCAAGCAACAGTTTCGGAAGGAAACTGAGCCAAGGAAGACCATAAATATCCAAGGATAATGATAGTGCACCGGGGCTGTCCAACGGGTGGCCGCACAGGGCACGCGATTCGATAGGAATCGAACCCGCACCGATTTATCAACCACTCCGGGTCACCGTCATTAGCGAACCTCCAATTTTCGGTCGCTGCAGATGTAGAGGATGTTATCGTGTGGTGATCGGAATCAAGGGGACTTTCGGTGTGACAAGGAAAGCCATTCGTAATTTCAGGTGTGACAAATCAGTTGGAGTCATTTAGTCAAATCGGTCTGGGATCAATCGTTGTGTGATTCCAAACAGTTAAGGAAAAATAGTTAGCTTCGAAAGTTATTAGTGTTCAAGAGTCATTGTCCAAATTACAGTATATTACTGTTGAACTAATTTACGTTTATTACTGTGTTGCTTAGTGGCGATTGTAAACGTAATAAAGATATGAAAAGATGGGATACATCGATATTGAGAAAAATTGTATTGGCTACATTCAAATAAGTCTAGATTTAATGTTAAAAACCTATGGCGGTCTTAGACACTTGACGCCTACGGGAAATAAAATAATAGAGGCCCGAAGCACTCCCCGTCACAATAGTAATGTACTTTAAGAGGAAATGTGCTTTAAGCGATGTTAGTTTTTTTGCTTTTTGTTCAGAAAATAACCAAAGACGAGTCGTGGTCTTGGTCTTGCAGTTACCTATTATATTATTTCTATTTATTAAACATGTTACATTAGATCTTAGAAAAAAACTCTACAGAATAGTTCAAGCCCATTAAAACAATTTTCTGTTCCTTTAATTTTACTTAAGAAATTTTTTTTTTTTTTTTTTTTATTGAGTATTATAACAATCTGTCTGTTGGACATTGGTTATAGTGAGGTAGGATGACATTCACACCATATGTACAAAAAAATAAAATAAATAGAACAAAATAATAATCAAAAGTATATACAATAGACAATAAAATAAAATAACCTAAAAAATAAGAAAATTAAAACTAAGGAAAAAAAAAAAAAAAAAAAACACATGCACACCTATATACAATCAGGCGAGGGAACTCCAGGAGAACCCTGCGCTACTCTCCCAACCGCGTCACTGGTACTAAAGCCAGCGGAGATTGGTCGAGAGCACTTTAGCCACATACACACATGTCTTCAGTGAAGAATCAGGCCATTGCCAGAACTCCAATTTATATAATCTACAAAAGGTCGCGAGGCCACTGCCGTTTCAACCTTCTTGGAGGATTATAGGGATGGGAGATGCTTGATAGGGATTGTGCAAGAGGATTTGGGTGGTAAGTAAGGTTCTGGTGAAATTTGGAGAATTTTTCTGGGATAAGGTCTAGGACAAATGGGATGTTAAGGTCATGATGTAGGGTTTTGTTGGATACATAGAAAGGAGCATCGACTATTGTTCGAAGGACTTTAGACTGGAAGGATTGGATGCGCTTGATGTTAGAAAATTTTGCTGATCCCCACAGTTCTAGTCCGTAAGTCCAAATAGGTTTCAGTATTGTCTTGTAGATCAGTAGCTTGTTTTCAATGGAAAGTTTAGATTTTCTGCTTAGTAGTCGGTATAGTTGGCCGTATCGTCGGTTGAGTTCTTGTGTTTTGAGTCTAGTATGCGGGTTCCAAGTTAGTCTTCGGTCTAAATGAAAGCCAAGATACCGGACTGTGTCTGAATAAGGAAGCTGGATGGAATTAAAGAGTACTGGTGGACAGGAATTGCGTCGGAGTGTAAAGGTAATATGTTGGCATTTAGATTCATTAACTTTAATGCGCTAGTTATTACACCAGTGCTCAATCAAGGTGAGGTGACTTTGGAGATTTAAGGATGCTATTTCGGGATCAGAGTTGGATGATAAGATTGCGGTGTCGTCAGCGAATGTTGCAAGAAAAGTATCGGGATGAACAGGGATGTCAGCAGTAAAGAGGATGTAAAGCACGGGACCCAAGACGCTGCCTTGGGGAACACCGGCTTTAACGGAGTAGATATTGGAAAATTCTGTTCCACAGCGAACTCGAAAGGAGCGGTCAGAGAGGTAGGATCGGAGGACTAGGTACAAGGACTGAGGTAAATGGATTTTAAGCTTGGAGAGCAGTCCGGAGTGCCATACCCGGTCAAATGCCTGTGCAATGTCCAGAAAGGCACCCGAACAGTATTCCTTGTTTTCTAGGGCTGAGGAAATATGATCAACAACTCGGAATCCTTGTTGAACAGTAGAATGTTGAGAGCGAAAACCAAACTGATGGGAAGGGATATTTTGGGATTCTATAATGGGTAGGATTCGTTTCAAAAGGATCTTTTCAAAAATTTTTGAAAGGATTGGGAGTAGGCTGATTGGTCTATAGGATGTTGAGCTATTGAGAGGTTTTCCTGGTTTTGGGAAAAGGATAATAGTGGAGTGTTTCCATAACAGAGGGAAGTGGGTGGTGCGTAGGATACAATTGTAGATATATGTAAGGAATATGACTGCTTTGGATGGAAGTTGTCGAAGGATTTGAGGTGTAAGGAGATCATGTCCAGGAGCTTTACGGAGGATTAGTTTTTTTAATTGAAATTTTACTTCGGAAGGATGAATAGCTTTTGGGGGCAAGAAATTAATTTTACAACCAATATATTACATCATTTTTTATTACCATTGCCGTAGTAGAATGACTATTTAAACTAGGACTATATATACTAGGACGGCCCACTGTGAGGTGTGCCCTGGGACGCCCAGCCTTGCGTAACCATACTTAAATTATAATAAATAATAATAATAAAAGGCTTAACGAATCAGAAGGTTCGATGCCGAAACCACCAATCGTTTATTACACACACCTCCACTGTTCACCGTCCAGAGCTAGTCCCTTCAGATCGACTTTAATGCAATCTTCCCACCTTCGCTTCGGTCTACCACTCGGACGTTTACCATTCGCTACAGCAAATATTAACCTTATACTTATACCTTAAATTGATACTAAAACTGTAATGTGTAATTATATATTACTAAATGTGTATAGAGTTTGTATAAAATATATATATATATATATATATATATATATATATATATATATATATATATAACTTACGTCAGTTCGAACAAGAAATAATAAAAAAAAGGGAAAAAGGATCCGAAATGAAGCACGTGGTTACTCAAATAATACTGACTTTATTGCCTTAGTAATGCCATATATATAGTATTACACTTTGTTTACACTTCATAGATAGGATTAACTTAGGATTAACTGTTATATTGTCTTACCTCTAACCATAACTCCCCCCCGCCAGTTTATGAACATTCCTCATAAACTAATGCAGGGTAACTGACGTAATACATAACCAAAATACAACAACTACAAACAAACAAAAATAAAAGATATAATCGCCGTTGGAGTACCTAGAACAGCCAAAGTAATAATAAAATAAAAAAACAATAAAAATAAAATTAAAAGACACTGTTATCTTACAGCCAAAAGTGAACAACAAAATCAAATTAACCTTTTAGCGTCGGTCCCTAGCTTGTAGGAGACAGAAAAGAGGATATCCCACTACTGTAGTGACTCCGTCTCTATCGGGAGTTTTAACTGTTCTATGTGAACGGTCCTCCTTTTTCTGGGATCCTTCAGACTTTGGATCGTACAAACGTTGTGCTCTCTAAGTATGATTACCTTGAATGGTCCTTCGTAGCGCGCCAATTCCTTCCCCTATTGGATCCGACCCTACGATAGACGACCGTCCCTATTTTTAATGCACCCATTCTATCTCTGAGGTTCAAATTAACCTTTTCCACCCTTTTCCGCTTCTCTTTCTCTATTCTCCCTTTCGTTTTATCCCACACTTTCCTTATTTGCGCTCTGTTACACGTTATCTGTTGAGCGTGGTCCTCGCTCGTGACTGTTTCCTTCCAATCTCGACGCCGTATATTTATTCCGAACAGTACCTCGACTGGGGAAAACCCTGTAACGGAGTGGATTGAATGGTTGTAGGCCGCTACCGCCCTCTGCATTGCTACGTCCGCTTCTAATCCCTGCTCCCCCTGATATATACGTAGGTGATCACTTAGGGTGCTATGCAACCTCTCGATACCTCCCCTGCCCTTTGGATGTCCCGGCGTATTGAAGTGCCAAACTATATCCAAGCGCTTCGCTTCTTCTCGGATGGTACTGCTGTCGAACTCCCTGCCTCCGTCCGACGTTATGCGATCTGGCACTCCATAGAACTGAACCCACGTTTGGAGAGCTCCCACGACAGCCTCCGCCGACCTATCCTGTACCCGATGTGCCATTGCCATTTTGCTAAAGAGGTCTATCATGGTGACCCATTTAAAGCCTCTCCACGTGAATGTGTCGATTTGCACATCTTTCAACGGCGTATCTCCTGTAGGGGTTTCTTCTTGTACTCCTTGAGGTGGTCGTCTGTCATACTTAGTGCGCGCGCACACTTCGCACATTCCAATGACTTCCGAGATCGTTTTCCGCATACCATCCCAATAATATCTCCTGCGTAGTGCGTGGAATGTTTCCTGTACCCCCCGATGGTTCGTCTTGCCCTGGTGATGTGCCAGTGTTACCTCCCTTTGCTGCTCCCTGTCCATTAACGTTTCAACCAAGTATTTACATTTAATAAATGACCTGTCGACACCTATTTTCTCTGCCCTCCAGAGTTTCTTGATCTTTTCCCAAATGGTTGCATTGCCTACATACAGATGGTGAATTTTCCCCGGCTCCGAAGCGTCGTGCAAAGCCTTGCAAATCTGTTCCTCTTTCACCCCTGGTTGGGACCAAATGGTATTAATTTTCTTCTTCCCATATTTAGTGAAGTCGATCTTCATAAGCCCCGACGTTCTGGTCTTCCAAATCACTTGTCGTCGCTTATCGTTAATGATCTCCTCACATTCCTCCATGTCGGTAGGCCTTTCATCCACCGAGCTCTCTTCTCCTCTCGATTCCTCTGTTCTCGCATCCCCGGGTTCCCCTTCACCTTCCGGTGTCCATGCTCTCAAAAACTGCCTCACGTCCCGCGACGACTCCCCTTCTTCCTCCTCAATGGCATTTATCATTACGGCTCTGGACAGCCAGTCCGCTACTATATTCTCCTTGCCTGGCTTATACCTGACCTCCATGTTATATTGACTTAGGAACTGCTTCCATCGCGTGACCCTTGCCGATGATTCCTTCAGGTTGCCCACCCACTGCAACGGTTTGTGATCGGTATGCACTTTAAACTTCCGACCAAAAATATACGGTCTAAAATGGCCGACCGCCCATACTATTCCCAAGAGTTCCCTTTCCAGGGCGCTATACCTTGTTTCCGCTTCTGTGAGTCGCCGACTCGCATACGCTATTGGCTGTTCCCCGTCCGTTCCTTCCTGCGCAAGTACTGCTCCCAACGCATACTCACTTGCGTCAGTGGTGATAATAAAACCCTTGTTAAAATCGGGAAAAGCAAGTACCGGCTTTTCTTGCAATCTTGCCACGCACTTCCGCACGTTGTTCTCTATCGCTGGTGTTATTGCGATCTTCCGGCCTTTCTTTAGGAGATTATTAAGAGGTGCTAGATATTCCGCCATCTCCGGGACAAACCGACGATAATAATTCAACGTCCCCAATAATCTCCGGATCCCCTTGACATCTCTGGGCATCGCCATCTTTTGTATCGCCTCTACCTTCTGCTTATCAGGCTTGATCCCTTCCCTCGAAATCGAATGTCCCAGAAAATTGATCTCATCCTGCCCCAGAATCGACTTTTCAGCAGACAATTTTAACCCCAACTGCTTCACTCTGTCAAATACGCGGCGCAAATGATCAATGAGTTCCGTTTCATTTTTACTGAAGACCAGGAGATCATCCATATATACCTGGCAGAATGCTTCATCCAGTCCCCTCAAAAATTCGTCCATAAACCTCTGGAAGGTTATAGGAGCGTTTTTCAACCCGAACGGCATGCGAGTAAACTCATAATGCCCCCTTTCGAATGAAAAAGCTGTCTTATGTTGATCCCTGGGATGCATACGTATCTGGTGATAACCTGCCTTTAGATCGAGAGTGCTGAAGATTGTGGCTCCGCTCAGTCTGTCAATGATGTCCTCAAATCGTGGGAGCGGGTATTTCTCATCCAAGGTATTGTCGTTGAGCTTCCTGAAGTCTACCACTACCCTATACTTCTCCTCCCCTGTCGTGGTCTTCTTCTTCACTGCCCATAGGGGACTGTTGTACGGTGACGTGCTATCCACGATTATGCCTTGCTTCTTCAAGCTCTCTATCTCATCCTTGATGTGTCTCCGTAGCGCTTGCGGATAACGTCGTTCCTTAACGTATGTCACTTTCTCCTGTTTTAAAGGAATTTCATGGACCGTTTTCCCTGTCGCAGTCAACACTTCCCCGTCTTTAAAAAAAATATCCGCGTACTCCCTCTTTATCCTCTGTACCCAATGTTCCGCTTGTTCTATTGCCCCGACATTCCCTGTCCCGTCCACCCTCAATCGCTTACACCGATACTTCTTCCCTCCCATTCGAACAACCCAACCTGTACTCCTGTAATCTATCCTCGGCCTTACCTTACTTAATAAGTCACACCCTATTATGCCTCCGTACTCTCTCGGCATATTCTCCACCACATGAACCCTCAATTTCCCGATTCCGGCCACCCATCGATCCAGATCTAATTCTACCTCCCCCTCGACTCTACAAGGACCACCCAAAGTATTCAACTTACACTTACAATTTTTTATTTCTGGTATCCTCTCTCCTTTACACAATTCCTCCAGCATCTTTTTACATAATATTGTACTAGATCTACCAAACACTTCCCCCTCCCCACAACACTTATAATTGGCAAACCAACGCAC
The DNA here is from genome assembly GCA_928085145.1 of Nezara viridula. Lineage (NCBI taxonomy): Eukaryota > Metazoa > Arthropoda > Insecta > Hemiptera > Pentatomidae > Nezara > Nezara viridula. The sequence goes on from OV725077.1 coordinate 211,406,734, forward strand.
TCACCTCCAATATTATTGACTACCGTGTGGCTGCCTCTCCTCTGCTCCTCTCCTCATTCGTCTGATCTTCCTCTCCTGTCCGCAACGGCTCCTCCTTCTCCACTTCTCCTGCTACTTCTTCCTCCTCGAGCTCTTCTTATCTCCGTCTCCTCTTCCTCGGTTCCCGATGTCCCTGATGACTCATCTGACTCCGATACTGCTCCTCTCTTTCTCCACAATCTCTGGGCGTTCACTTCCATTGGTTCATCCCGGCCCACGTCTCCCCGTCTACTCATATACGGGCATTGTCTGGCAATGTGTCCCTCGGTTCCGCATTCGAAACACTTGGTTCACGGGCTATTCGCCACTAGGTGGCCTATCTTTCCGCACCCGTGACATCTCCTGTCTTCCTTTGTCCATTTCTTCCTTTCTTTGTCTGGCTTTCTCTCTCTCATTGCCGGCCTTTCTCTTGTACTAACCTCTCCTCCTCTTTTCTTCCACCCCTCCTGTCTTGCTTTGAACCTCCCGGTTTCCGCCCTCCTATACGAAACCCTGTTCCATCTATACTCGTTCCCTTCATCCCCACGGGCTGCTTCTTCATCCCGAGCACTTGCATCTATCATCTCTTGAGCACACTCCACAAAGCTCTTGTCCCTCGGTAGTCCATCCTTCTTTCCAGTATCTTTCCCTAACTGAACTTTAAGGATGGTTGACAAAAATGCCATCCTGGCTCCCGTTTCCACCGCATCAGCCACTTCCCTCGTCTTCTCTGTTACGTGGTTAAATCGTGCCAACAGATTTGCAGCATATTGCCCGTTGGTCTGATGAGGCTGTTTGATCTGCAAGATGTCCTCCTCGGGCGCCCATCGCCCTCCTCCAAACGCCTTCTTCGGCCGATCCTTCACAACATTCCATGGAGTGTCTTCATCCGCCTGAATCATATTCAGCACGCTCCTCTTAAGCCGGCATACCAGGGCTGCCCTTAATGCATTGGCGTCCATCGGGTCTATCAGATTTTCCTCCGCCTTAGCCAATATACGCGATATCACCCGATCGCCACCTTTTAGGAAGTGATTCAACTCACCTACTCCTCCATCGAATCTTTCGAAGTCGGATATCGCTCTCCTAAGATCCTGCGACGTCGCCGTTCTCACCTTCAACCACTCTAACGTAGTTGCATGTGCTGATGCCAACGTTTCCGTAGGTAGTGGAGGAAAATCCCTCGCTAACGCCTCTGACAGCGGAGGGAACGCCGGCGGTGGAGCCAACGGTGCTGCTGGTGGTGCCGTCGGCGGTGTCGCCTGTGCTACCTGCTGTGCTACCTGTTGTGCGGTGGATGCTGGTGGTTGCCCTATTCCGTTCGGCATCCTTCCTCTTTTTTATTTCTTGTGACGTTAATAACAACAACGAAAAGAAAGAGAAAAAAAAAAAACTACTTCCCCGACTGAATCTAAACGTCCCGGGTTTCGGCACCACTTACGTCAGTTCGAACAAGAAATAATAAAAAAAAGGGAAACAGGATCCGAAATGAAGCACGTGGTTACTCAAAGAATACTGACTTTATTGCCTTAGTAGTGCCATATATATAGTATTACACTTTGTTTACACTTCATAAATAGGATTAACTTAGGATTAACTGTTATACTGTCTTACCTCTAACCATAACTTATATATATATATATATATATATATATATATATATTATAGGTATAGAAGACAAAAAAACTTTTAATATAATAAGGGAAAAGACTCCAATCAAGTTATTGCGTATAGATTAACGCAGACTGTTTTAATGCACTCGAAATAACAGAAATCTGATATTTTCCGCAGTGAAAATTTGTTATTTGTGGATTTGTTTTTAAATTTTGTCTTGTTTAAACAATAAATTTGTAATCACTAAAGCCCTTAAAATTTAAATTTTAATGAAATAATACATATTATACTATAAAAATTTAAAAAAAAAAATAAAGTTGAGCAGATTTGCAACTCGAATTAAATGCAAAATCGTTATTAACAAATAAAGAATTTTGAGTTTCACGGAAACTACACAATGAATTTAAGAATATGAAATCCACGTATGTTTCAGAAAACTATCCGAAAATTGCATTTAGGTTCCTCTGTGCGACTTTTGAACCAACATTGCAAGTCTTCATCCGGTTACCACTTGATTGATCATTATAATAGTAACGTATTTGTTATTTAACATTAGTAACATTCACTGATATTCCATAACCTAATATTGAAATTTAAAATAATGATTTCTATCAAAAATGGCTTATTTTTATACAATCCTTGGAAATTTTAACTACTTTGGTCTGAACTATATATTGAATTTACGTTAATGTACGGAGAAAATATTAAAATTATATCAACTTGATTCTTTCATTATTTTTATTTTTCAATATTTTTATCTTTGAATTTCTTTATTTTTAAACTAAAAAGTCTTTTGAAATAAATTATTATAAAACAGCAGACCCTGATGAGCTTTGTCTTAAACTCTTGAATCCCATAGAACATAGAGCGATACAAAATTCCGCCTTGTATTTAAAAGAGCATATTTTGCGTTGACAAAGACAATAGAACAATATTGACCAATAATAAAACTTCCACCTGCACAAACAATATAAAGTAACACCAGCACATCTGCTTAAACAATTCCCTATTTGTCTCTATCAGCTCATTGTTTTTTCTCAATCTCCTTTGTTCTGGCTTCAACCTGGCAGCAGCATCCTCGATTAGACAATTAACATGGAGATCTGCCAAGGGTCCGGTTGAGGAACGACAATGTTCCTGTACGGGACGCCAGGTGCTCTTCTTGCCCTGACAAAAGGATCCACGCTGGGAAATCCTCTTCATTATCTCCGGACGCCCACGTTCCCAGGACAATATCGGAACGGCGGGTAGGGTACAATATTGACACAATGTCGGAAGGGCAGGACACCACGTGCCTCACCAGTGCCGCCGTCGGTGGTTCCAGGGGGGTCTGGCTATGAAAGCACTGACTAGGCGGTTAGGACGAGTCACAACTAGGCACTAATAGATAAACAATGGAGTCACAGTTCAATGTTGTCATACACTTCATTGTCAGAGCCAAGTATATTGGGAATTGAGACCAGTACTCATTGTACTGATCATTTTGAATCAGTAATCTACTATAGGAGAGGACCAAAGGAACAATCAATCGGTGAAAATCATCTAAATAATTTGTTTCAGTTCACTGAAACTGATCCAATCTTATAAATAATTTCTTAGTTTTATTATGTATTTCTATATATATATTCTTCCTAAACAAATGTAGGGAAACTTCTTATACATGCTGGAATGGAAAAAATAATGTAATTGAAATAAAAATATCTGGTGTGTCCACTCACACTACTTTCCTACTTATTTCAGAAATGTTTTTATATCTTTACATATGTTCACGAAGAACTACATTTATTTTCCTCAAAATTGATCAAAGAAAAGATTTGAGTACGATTTATTTGATAAACTAAAGCAGTGTAAAACGGCTTAAGCTAGATCAGTGTAAACATTTCATTACTCTCTAATATTGCTGAACAAAAACTTTTTGCCATAGTTTTTGCCATAGTCAAACAATAAGTTCTGCTAAAAGTAGAGGCAATAGTGAAGCTTGTGTGATGCGGGCAACAGATTTTCTTACTTTCATTTAGCCATCTTTTTTCTCTCATTCACCCCTTTCTGACAACAGAATATGAAACCGTGATCTTACAATGGAAATTGAATAGCTGTAACTTCGTTAATATTTGTCCAAAATGAACGATTTTTATATAGTTTTGTAGAGAATTTTATTAAGTTTCAAAAAAAGGCTGAACGACTAAAAATGTATTTTTCGAGACACACGGGTCCCTGAAACGTATAGATTCGTCGAAAGCCGTATATCAGAAATTTGACCCAATTGCTATACTTTCCTTACCTAGTATAGGTAGGAAAGTAATAAATTAAAACCTGTGTAAAAAATAGAATAACCTGTATCGTCGCTAATACTGGTTCGATTCCGATCATTTTTTTCTGTTTTGTTGTAGTTTAATTACCATTCAAAAGTTTTATTATAAATTTTACCTTATAATATATACTTAGAGAGTTAAGCCCCATAACATTTTTCTTTTCTTTATAACTTTTTTTCCTGAATTTTCTCGGGAATTTAGTCCGTATACAAAAATTGAAATGACAATTATTAGAACATTATAGAAAAGTTTCATTAAAATCGTTAGAGCCGTTTTCGTGCAACAGTCTATAGAAAAACACGTTTTTCATTTATATGCGCATAGAGCACCTAATTTCTGTCACAGGCATCAATAGTCAAAACACTACAAAATAAAAAATAGAAGCAGTAGTTTCCAAGAAAATCTTGGCACAGACAGACAGACAGACCAATGACTAAAAATGTGTTTTTCGGACTCATGGGGCTTTGAAACGTATAGATCCATCGAAAACCGTATAACGGAAATTTGACCCGATTGCTGTACTTCCCTTACCTAGTAGAGGTAGGAAAGTAAAAAAATAGCAATTAGAAACTAAAATTTGGTCCCCATTTATATGCTTTATAACTGATTGCTACGTACATTTTATTCACAAACAACAAATAATTGGTTTCAAAATATATTTAATTATGGTGAGGCATCTTTACTGACTTTATTTGGAAAATGTTTATTTCTTCTCTATTATAGTTTTGATTGTTTCATACTAGCCAAAAAAAAAAAAAAAAAAACCGAATTCAGAATTGATATCCTTCCAATTCCGCCTACGACCCACTTTTAAACATTCGCCACATGGCATTTTGCAAAAAAAAACTGGTTTAAATCCGTCTGGTAGTTTTACTAACTTAGCTGTTACAAATGAATTCAGACTGTCCTTTTCTATAATAGTATGATATGCATTGTATAGTTAAAAACCATTAAAAACTATTTTTTTAGTAATGAATATCTACGATGAAACACAAACACAATAAAACTACATATTGAAAATTAATTTATTATTTTATTGTTAACAGCGTTAGAATGCAATATATGGTCTATTATAAAATTGATCTTATAATCATGCTTACAGGGTTCTTCCATCGCTTAAATACTCTTTTAATGTTCCTCTTTTAGTGTTCTTCCAAAATTTTAAATACTAAATAGTTATTTAGAAGGGATGTATTTTTCAATATTTTCCAAAAAACACAAGGTACTATAATAATATATAATCTTGTTTATTTTGTCCTGATGGTGCCTGAATTGGCGAAACGTTTGCAGGTTAGCTATTCGCCTGCACGATAGAGACCCATGACTTTATAATTTGGATTTTTCCATTTATAAAATAGTTTTAATATTATATTTGCACAAAAAATACTGAAAAAGTAAGTTTTCCACAAACAAACGATGAACACACCGATGAAAAGTATTAGTGTGTATATCAATAGTATGTAAGCATTTCGTGACCAATAATGATTCTGAATAATAACAACAAAATCGCGCTAAGCTTCCCCAACTTTTTAAATTTTCTTACATTCAATATTTTTCCACTTCCTTGAGTTTCTCTGTGTCGAAAAATTCATGGTATTTTCCGAGTATTCAAAATACTCTTTCCATACTTACAATATAAAAAAATGGATATGTTCCTTGACGACTAATTAGAAATTTAATCACCTGGGAAATAACGGTCCTTTAATAATACTATTAACTATGCAATCACAAAGATCGTAAATATCTTATTCGGATCTTGTAGTACTTAAGAATCATTTAATTGCATCTTTTATATATTTTCTTTGGACGGTAGCATGATGTCAGGAGCTGCCCCGAAGGTTGCTCCCTCGCAAGCACGACCCGCTGCTACACCTTACCATAATATCCTCCATTATGGGCTATTAGCTGGATTCTCAGCTCTTGGAGAAGGATTTATTCCAACTCCTGTTGTGGAGGAAACTATCCGATAATGAGATGCAATTGGTCTGAGATATTCCGTGCTCTTGGATGTCCCTTTCCTGGCGCCTACACACACTTCACAATTCTCAGCATTTAAATAATTCCCTCATGAAAGGTCAGTTATGCAGTGGCTTCCCAAGAACCGCTCGCTCATGAGGATTCCTTGGAGTCGCTGGTTTCCTGCATGCCGTCTTGTGGTGGATATTTATTATAGTAAGTCCAAGCGTAATAATTCAGTGCAATAAATGGTTTAAGTTAAATAAAATTTTCAACGACTAGGTTCAAAGGTAATTTCAGCGTGGTCACGCTACTCTTACAAGCGCAGGTGTTCATACTTAAGAAATATCTGAGATATAAACTTAAAAATCATGGTTGATTCTCCTGATGTTTTTCAAGAACCAATAGAGACAAATATTTTGTTTTTCAGTAAAATAATTACTGAAATAATTATATTTCTATCGCTTACAGCATATTATACAAGACATAAATATATTCTTAGTTGATCAATAGATCTGTGAATTTATATCATATATCAATATCAACCTGTGACAATATACAACAAGCCAGTTCCCTCAAAAACTCATGTACGATATCTCGGACTATATTTGTACAAAAAACGCAGCTGGACTACACCAAACACAAACAAAAAAAAATTAAAAAAACAGAATCCATATGGTGTGACCAAACTATACTAACAATTGTCACACCTTTTGGACTACAGATCACCTCTCAACCTACAAAACAAGCGACTAAGTGAACTTTGGGGTTATGCAAAACATGTCCACATAAACAAAATACAAACTGCACAATTAAAAATACTTCGAAAAATCGTAAATGTTCCCTGGTATATTTCATATCACACCGTATATAGCGATATGAACATTCCACCAGTAAAAACCTTTTATACATTACAAATATTAATATACAAATATTTGATACATTACAAATACACCACATTCCACACTTCAACTATTAATCACCCTAATCCACTTGTCCTCTCTCTTTCTTACTCTCTGTTACCAGGGATGCCACAAAGAAGACTAAAGCGGCAGTGGTCTCGGGATCTGCTCACAATTTAAATAAACTTCAATAAATAGCAGACTGAACGACAGCACATTTCCAAGATGTGTTCAAACGCTGTTGAAAATATAATATGAAATGAAATAAATAATAATAGATAAAAATGACTGTACTAGGACATATAGCAGAATTTAATTGTAAATATAATTATTTTACCTCTCTCCTAGTTTATTCTAATCTTTTAAGCTAATTTTAAATTTAAAATATTTTCAGTATCAAAATAACCGCGTAGAAAAACATCCCACGGTTGGCAGATGCGGAAATTCTAGTGAAAATTCTTTGGGAATTCCTCTCGGGTAAATCCGATGGACTCACTGACCAACAGTAATAGTGGCCCTCTAGGCTCGCTGGAGGTCATGGATCTTTCTAAAGTAAAACTCATTACCGGAAAGAAAACTAGTCCCACTTACGGGCCACCCGGAGACTGCTTTAGTGATTTCATAGCGCAAGTTGAAAAATAGAAATTCAAGCATAGAGATGTGGAATGTACGGATTTTGAATACAGCATCATACATTTTGGGTTAAAATTGTTCGCCAACGAGCTTAAAAAGTACAATTTAAATTAAAATTTGTATTGCTTCCTTAGTACCCAAGACAGGGAAGCTTTGTATTCGAGTGGGATGTTAAAAAAGACTTTTTTCTCAGCATCAAAAATTTTCACTTTCGTTTTACGTTTCAGACATCAAGGATCAAATTTAGTTCAGTGTCTGTCTGTAGTCAAATCGATGAGACGAGCATATCATCTGCTATCGTTTATCCGATTTTAATACATTTTTCCAAGATTGTGCGGGTTGGTGTTTAGATGGCCCCATATCAATTTCATCAAATTCCGCATAGAACTTCCAGTTAAGGACGCTCAAATTTATTTTCTTAGACAAAGCAATATTTCCGAAAGGGCTAGATTGATGTAGCTCAAATTTCAAAGAAATGTGGGAATTATTGAAGTAATGAAGCGGTAGCGATTTTATTAAATTCTGTATCGTACTTCCGGTTGCGTACGTGAATAAATATTTTCTTTGATGTGCAGATATTTCAGAAACGGCTCATTCGATTCAAAGGCTCAAAGGTTGAAGAAAGGTGATATTTAGTGAAAGTAGTAATAGTAGTTGTAAACCTTGAGATATAGATAAGTGTGGAACCAATGAAAACGGTGAGGAAGCTATAACGGCCTTTTTTTTTATAATTACTTTTTTGAATTTGATTAAATTCTGTCTCAACTAAGGACATTAGTAATAGTGATACAGGACTCCATTTACACCATATGTACGATAAATTAAAAATATATATATATATATATATATATATATATATATATATATATATATATATATATATATATATAAAAGTAACTTTTTGATTATTATTTAATTTATTTTTTACATATAATATGAATGTGATCCTACCTCACTATAACTAATGTCCAAGTGACAAAATCTTGTAATAATCAATAAATAAATAGTTTAAAAAAAATAAAATCACATTCAATGGAACTCCAAGCTAATCCTTCTCTGAGCCCCCATGTGAAGGGAAAAGCAAGACTCTAGGAGATCCCAACGCTTCTCTCTCAGCCACGGCCCTGGTGTTAATGTCCAGTGGAGGCGGAGAGCGGATTCATATTTTATTCCTTCATATTATTAGAATGATCTTTTTAATTTAATTTTAAATATTATGTTCCTGATTATCAAGTGATCATTAATAAAAATGATTATTAACATATCAATTCCTGATATGTTAAATATTATCAAGTATTATGTTCCTGTTTGATTCTTATACCCAAAATTACACCCAATCATCCCTCTTTGAACTAACCTGTATTCCATAGTCACTTTTTGGACATTTACTGTGTATTTTTCTTTTACATCTTTTTGATTCAATAATACATAGTTTAGTCTTATTAAATTATATTACTATAATTGATATTTGGTATTTTAAATTCATTTTAATATTTGAAATATAATACTAATTCTTTTGTTTTCGGACATTATTTTAACAATTATCAAATAATCTGAAAATTGTAAGAAATAAACATCAAGTAAATAAAAAAGTGTCGCTGAAGTAATTAAAAAAAAAATAATGCCAATTAATTCTCAAGAATATTCTTTTTTACCAGTAACCTTATTTCATCAATGCAATTAACTCGCTGCACTTAAGAATAAATATTTATTTCAAATCATCAACAATCACTTTGTTACATTTATGAACCGATTTAGATTTCTTTTGTAAATATTAATAATAAAAAATAAATACATTTTATCTGATATACAGATAAGTGACGTAGCCAATGTGAAGTAGTCGAAAACATTTAAACATTTTATTTATTTTGTATTAAATGCGAATCGAGATAAAATAGTTATCGAAAGGAAATCATTCTACTGAAGAGGAAAAATGGGAACCTACAAAGTGTATAGGCGAACTATGTGCCAACCAACGCTGAATGACGTCGTTATTTCACTATATAATTTATCTACTAACTGTGATCATTTTATGATACCAACAATTGACATCTGTTTTCGGTATTTGAGTATCATAGCAAATTATTTAGGCTGATTTATTATTTAAGCAAGCATTTATAGAAATTGAAAACAAATATTTTATAGAACCAAGTACTTGAAAGCAGGGTTGTCAGGACAGTTTTATAATATTTCGCATAATCCACCAATTTTAACCAAAAACATTCTTAGTTTACAATACTAATCGTCCGAATGGAATATGATAATGTTATCTAAAAACTTTTTATCAATTTAATATGACTTAAGTTATTTATGCTCATTGAAAAATCAGTCATATTAATGATAAAAATCAAGCATAAAACTGAAGACAAATTTTATCCATTCACTAGACCAGATTTTCACCACTACCCGCTCTATCTAGTAATAGTAATTGTAAAAGCTAATAATTGCGAGTTTTTTTTCCCCCCGTCCCTAGTTTCATACATTGTTTCGTTTCTTACATATGTTTAACATGTTCCTTGTGCTGTATCTTAGATAGATTTTAAGGTCTTGATGAGCCTTTCTTGGTTCTGTTTATCTTTATTTCTTGACTTTAAATCTGGGTGATGGGGCTCACCTCTATCTTGATAATTTTCTTAGGACTAACTAATAATAGTTACAATATACAATATAATATTGTATAACTAGCTATTAGCTATTATACTACAATATAAAATATAATATAACAGCTAATAGCTAGTTACAAAATACGAGAAGGACCATAAAAAAAAAAAGAAGACTAAATAACAGTGAAAATTAGTAATAAAAAAGCTTTATTTAATCTTATTTTACAAATATTTTTAATTCAAATAAATATTAGTTATTTTATTAAAGAATATTTTCCTTTATTATTTTATTTCATATTCATCTTCCCTTGCCTCTCGGTAATACAGATTTTTGGTAGAAGTAGTTGATACTTCTACCACTTATCTTCTAGTTCTTCGGTCTTCGTTAGCGGAGGAAATCGGCACTCCTCCCCCACCTAATTCCTTTCACCCAACCGCGAATGGTTCATCATACTACGGGTACTTATGCTTACTTACTAATTGAGAGAAATCGTCCTCCGTGTCCCGGTGGCGATATAGATGTCCGGTTTCCCTCAGTAGTTTGGCTCTTATTGCTTCAAAAGCGGTACAAGTCGTGACGGTATGCTCAGCAGTTTCCAAAACACCACAACAGGGACATAGGGGGTTAATTTCTTTTCCAAAGCTATGAACCTCGGCGTGAAAACTTCCATGTCCTGTCAGGAACTGCGACACCTAATAACCAGGGAGGACCCATTTCGCTTCCAAATTTGAATAGACGGTAGGAAAGTATTAAGATTTTCCTGAATGAATAGAGCAAAAAACTTTACCTAGACCCAGAATGAAGTTTTTCCTATCTATCTTAACTTCAATAACCTTGTATAGATTTGCTTAAATAGATCTAAAGAATGGGAAACAATACAAATATAAATAACAGTTAAATTAATATATTTTTTTAATATGATATTAACTTGTACACATAACTGTATTATATACTCAGAATCATTAAATGTGTAACATGGCAAATTTTACATAAACTATTGAGTAAAGATATTTGTGAAAATATATTATTCTAATCTATCATCAGAAATTGTATATTTATTAGTAGTGTAGAATCAAGTCATGAGTTTATAATTTTTTTTGGCTTTTTGCACTTTTTTTTTGGAGAGTGAATTTGATTGATCAGTCAGATATGCGATGTGTAACGATCAGGCAAGGTCTGCAGGAGTCGACTAATAAAGTGATTTTGCATAAGGATTAAAATATCTCAAAAACTAATAGTTTAACTCATAGCATATTGTTAGACAGGAAAATATTCATCATTTCATTTTCTTTGTAATGAGCATTATTCAAAATTGTATCTTAAATCAATGCCGTGATAGAGAGGCGAAAAGGGAAAAAATCGTGTCGAAAACCAAATGATAACGAATTTTATTGAAGAATTACAACATCTCAGAAACTAAAAGTCGCATCTGCATATTGAAAGCGAGGGAAATGTTCAGCATTATTCATGAGCTATTATTTATAATTTATATTTTATATCAGTAATCTCCCAATGTTGATGTTTTCACTTCTATCGTATGGTCTAAAGCACACACCCTAGTATTTTTGTCACAGATAATGTTCCAGATTTGATACCTTCTTTCACTAATAAATAAATGCAGCTGCTTTTCATACTTTGATTTTTTTTTTTTTTTTAACGAAAACAAGAGAGGTTGAAAATTAAATTCGGCACGGACCCTCCTGCATTTCTGGGATTAAATTATAATAAGGATCGCTGAGGAAAAAAAAAAAAAAAAAGAAAAGAAAAAGCAGTGGAACAATGACGGTGAATATAATTATAAGGGACATTTCTCCGAAGAGAGCCGATGTTACGGAGTGGCTTTCCAAAAATTAGGTTCCACTCAAATTGGAAATTACCGAGGAGAAGCCTGCAACTAAATGGATCCGAGGGAAAACAAGGAGAATATTAAGGAGATCTAATCAGTTTAGTATCTCACTCCGTGGGGTCGATTTTTTTTCCTCTTCCTTTAACTTGTTTTTGTCTCTTCCTCTTCGGATCAGAGTGCGATGGGTTCAGATGTACAGATAGTAATGCAGTTTTTCTTCCTCATGTTATGTAATCACTTCAATTTCGGCTGCCTTGTATACGAGAACTGTATACCAAGTTATCAGACTGAGAGAAGTAATAAATTGTTTTAAATTCATATCCGTGATTCTCAGGTGCTCATACGGTATGGCTCAAGGTATGGTATGCCGAAATAATATGGAGTAATCCTTTTTTCAGACTGCTATATTTCGAAGGTATTAAATCAGCCGGGTCTTTTTTATTTAAGTATCACAAGTCACTATTAGTAATAACAGTTACTTTTATTGCTATAACAATTATTATTTAGAAATAAATGTCATAAAAGAATAAATATTTTATTTAATAATTAATGCTAAACAATAGATAAAAAAAATAGTCTCGGATACAGACACCTGTTTATCAAATTATTAGCATTAGGCTAAAACTTCTTAAATAGTCTCATCTCATCGTAACCTACAAATATTTTATTTACGAAAATTCTCGGAATTTGTGCGTTTTCAATCTGGAGGTCGGCAAACTTTCTCCATTTAATCAGGTACTAAAAACTCTTAAATACTCATTTCCTTTCAACTTGAATCCTAAGACAACGTGAGCACAAGGTCGAGAAAAAAGGTGTCTTTCAAAAATATTGAGCCGTTTTGCGTGGCCTACATCCCGAAATTGACAAAATAACGAGGTTATTTAGACCAAACGGCTTAATATTTTTTAAGGACACCTTTTTTCTAGACTTTGTATTCAAGTTATCTTACGATTCAAAGGAAGAAAATTGCTATTTAAGAGTTTTTTGTAACTAATTAAATGGAGATTTTTGCCGATCTCCAGATTGAAAACGCTCCAATTCCGAGAATTTTCGTAAATAAAATATATTTAGGTTACGATGAGATAAAGCTATTTACGATGTATAATAAATTGATAAAAAGGGGTCTGTACCACGGACTACTATATTGTTATCATTATATATAATGAGTAAACAAATGTACAAATGCTATATGCGAGAATGTTATTCTAAGACAATGGCGGTTCGCAAAGGGGTTTATAGGAACCAATACAAAAATACAAGGTATAATATTCTTCACTTGTATAGACGACTTCAGTTTTTGTCGATTTTAATATTTAGTTTAAGTTAGTATAAAGTGAATAGTTTCCATAAAACTGGAAGGTGTTTAGAGGGCTAACTGTATACAGAGCTGTGTTGTGAAATAAATCGTAATTTATTTCTTTTTAACATGTTTATTGATGCAGTGAAAATAAATAACTTATTTACGGATAGCTGTTTAGAGAACAGAGAGGCAAGCTGGAGCACAATTTTTATGTGCAAACTAGGTAATTACATCAGGCAGGAAATCTATGCCCACGTTGTCTCTTATCTTCTAGCATAGCCATAGCGTTATCGTATCCTCTTATCTTACCATATAGCATCATGGATTGCTGTTAAGTAGTGCGGGTTGCGCCTATCAGAATAAAGTATTCTTAATAGCATATAAATCAACACCAAATAAGTATTTTCTATTTCTTTTTACTACTATTAAGTAGCTGTATTTTTCTTTTGTAAAGCTAGGATGACCACATTCTTATATGAACAATTAGGATAAGCACTATTATTAAAAGAAAACAACAATTAGCAGACAATTTATATTTTATTGAATTTATTTTCATCACATTTTAATAGATTCCGCAAACATTTCTTATAGCAAATACCTTGCTTTATCTCTGCTAATATTCTTTAAAGAATTTATGTATGCATGTGTATTATACAGAAACAATCTTTGTTTCCAAGAATCGTTTTATTAACTTTTCAATACCGCCCACTTACTAATTATGTCTAATCAGACCACATATTGAGAAGCTTACTTCAGCACTAAATTTGCACCCTCGATTCTAAAGTGTTATCGTCTGGTTTTTAATTAGTGTTAAACATTTTATTGAATTTAAAAAGAAATATTAAATTGACTTATCTTGAAGTAAGTAGAAAAAACAATAATTAATGACCATCGTTAGGGGTAATATTAATATAAGATTGTGAAAGGATGTAATGTAGAATCAATAAACAACGTATTTCAAATGTAATCTCTGTCATTCATAAAATCTTATTTTTTGTGTGTGTGTGAAACTACACACATTTCTTTATTGACTAATATTACATTTTGTCACATTTAAGGGCGTTAGTAATAGTGATTTATTGTACATAGGTGTGAATGTGTTTTATTTATTTTATTATCATTCAGCTTCAATTTGTTGTTTTATTTATCTTGTATGTATGTATATTAATTCTCCTTTATCTTATTTACTTTATCTTTTTATTTATCTATATATATATATTTTTTTTCTTTAGTTATTTATATTTATCTTCCTTTCGTGTGTATTTCCTTTTGTAGTGTACTGTAGCCCTTCTACGAATGTCCTTCATTGATGCAGACTGTATTAATACTCAATAAAATCATTAAAAATTAAACCAAAAAGGAATAGTGATAAAGATAGATTCAGTCAAACTCTAATCACAATAAATAAAACAGAAAAATAATAATAATAAAAGTAAATGAAAATAAACAAACCTAATTAATGATAAGAAACGTGCTCTATGTTATCATCAACAATTATATCAACAAGGCTAATTAAATAGAAGAGCGTAGGTATAGGATAACGAAAGCCAAATATCGATATTGTCATAGACAGAAATATCGGACTTTAGAAACATTGTTGAAAAATCAATAATTTTGAAATATAAATATCAATATAGATATTGATTATCTAGCACATAGGCACATCAAAAAATATGTATTTTTCTCTTTAAATTAAGTAATGGAAATAACAATCCTCAATTTTTTCCAATAAATTTCTATTTAACCAATTATATCTTCCACACAGATCGGATTTAGCGAAATGCTGATTTATTTGCATTCCACTTAGATTTCTTTGACAATAGGTGAACTCGATTTGAAAAGGTTTTAACTATCAAATTTGAGCAAATTGAGGTTACATTCAGAAATCAGTGACAATAAAGTTTATAACCAACGCGCTCTATAACCTACACTCTACATGAGAACAGGCAAGGTTTGTATTATTATTTTACCTAACGATCAGATTCATATACAATCCCTGCAGCTTTCTAAAAACGATAGTTTTAATTATAATTTTTAAATTAAAATATCGTTGAGACGGTATCGATAGTTGATAATATCGAAGTAAATGCCATCGATGGTAAAAAAAACAACTATATTTTGATATTATCGACTTTCGATGGCATCCTTAGGAGAACATCTTTTAGGAGATAAAATGCCTACTCCTCCTCCACCCTTAATAGTGTTGCCCAAAATCAGTCATGGTCTTGCAGTTTCCAAGACCAAGACCAGGGCTGGTAAAAAAAAATCTATTTTGTAAATAAAAATTTAGGCAAAATAGTTACTAATACTCGACAATTTTAGTTATTATATGTTAATAATTAGTATAACCAACATGCTTTTGCATTTAACTCCTATAATTTTTCATTCGTGCTTAGTTAGATTTCTCCTCTCTAAAAAAGGGAATAATACCTCTATAGTAATAAGCTAATTAGTAACTGCAAGACTGCTGCGAGACTCTTGCGCAAGACCAAGACCATGACCAAGGCTGAGTTTGCAAGACCAAGGCTCGTCTGGGTCTTGCATTTGGGCAACACTAACCCTTAACCCTTCTATGGAGTACAAAATAGTTAGCACGCCTTATGGAACTGACAGAAAAAGCTAACTGAGAGCCAACCATAATAATAAGCTCCGACACGACTCTGCTGTCTCTATTAAACACAGAAAGCGAAGCAGCCGCTGCTTGCTTACACTGCCCCCAGGCGATGGCGGGGGCCACGCGACTAGATACATTTATATAATTGATTCATTGCTCTCGGCCACTCCCAGCCTCCCACTGACTATTTGATTATAAACTGCACGTGTTCCGATGAGTCCAGGAGGTCGCTCTGACAGGAACACAAGGGCGCTCCAGGCTCTGAGGATCTGAGGCGCTCAGTGGTGCGAGAGGAATACTAGAGGATGGCTGAGAGGATTTTGAAGGGGACTGCTCCTCTTAGAACTCCATGGACAAAGAACAAGGTTAAAAAAAAAATGCTACATTAAAAAAAATGGCACAACGTTTTAAAACTAATAAAGGGAGGTTACCGTTAATAGGTCACTTCAATCAATTTTTTTTCGGTGATATGACATCGAACAATATTAGACGTATGTCCTGGCGTTCATTCCAATTAACATCATTACAGGGACAAATATTATTTTATTTTTGAATTAACTTTAAACAAAATTTATGATATTTATTTTTCCCTTTGCTTTGTCCGAATTTTTATGTTATTTTGTACCATTTTTTTTCAGGTTTAAAAAGAAGGATAGAAATGAAAACATCAACAAGACATGATTAATAATATGAAATATAAATTATAAATAATAGCTCATTACATAGATAACATGATGAACATTTCCTCACTTACAGTATGCAGGTCCGAATAATAGTTTCTGAGATATTTTAGTTCTTCAATAAAACTCGTTATCATTTGGTTTTCGGTACTATTTTTCTTTTTCATTTTCGCCTGTCTAACGCGGCGTCTCATTAAGATACAATTTTGAATTATAGCTCATTACAAAGAGAATGAAATGGTGAACATTTCCCTTGCTAACAATATACAGGTCCGATTTTCATTTTTTGAGATATTTTAATTCATATGCAAAAACACCTCAATTAGTCGACTCCAGCCGACTTTAGCCGAGCGTATGTGACATGGAAATCGGAAATCTGACATCTCTATCTAATTTACTCTCTACATAAAGTGTGCAAAACGCACCTGACGAAGTTTTCACTTAAAAAAAATATTTACTATGACATCAAATGAGTTATAATATATCACAAATTACAATAACAAAACGGCGTAAGGTAGACAAACCAAATTTTGCAACTAGTGTCAGCATCAATAAAGAGTTTCTTATTCCTTTTATTCTATCGAACATCATTTTTTATAAAAACTTGAAGGTCGCAATTTTAACATCTTTGTGACTTGTATGTATTTTTTATTTGTCTCGTTTCTTTAGGTAGTTTAACGTTTCGGAAAATGTTTTTTCATCACTGTAAGCATATTAACTATTGTTAGGTCCTTCTCTTTTTTGGTTGTGCTCCCGTTGTTATTTGATAATTGACAAACAATTAGTTGAAACACGGAAATCAATTACATAAATTAAAATTAAAAAAAAACACCATCCGCAGCAAGTTATTTAACAACAATGTTTGATAAAATATGAACAGCGATCCGATCCGATGGTGAAACAAATGCTTTTTCATGGTGCTATTTTTTTTCCAATTTTATTTTTTTTTACATATTTAAAGATTGCCATTTTATTGAATTATATTTACTGTATTCACTTTATGCTACACAACTAACTGCAGGTACAAGAAACTGAAGAATGTAGCTGGAAAAAACGCCGTTATAAATAATTATTTGGTTATGTCCTTTGTGATTTTCAACCGACTTCAAAAAATGTGTCTCTAAATTCGACTTTTTTTTAATGTATATTAATACATAACTTCATCATTTTTAAACCAATTTATGAGATTATTTTTTCGAATGAGTATACTTAGAGAGTTGTATCAAACAAATTTAATCGGAATCTGATGGAAACATTAAAGCCATTCACACAAGCTATTTTTTTAAATGGGAATTTGAAGAAACGATCATAAAAAGTGGCTTCTGAGAAAATTGTTTTTCTAGTCAGGAATATTTGAGTGCTAAGAAATTCCTAAAAACAGATATTGTTTGGGGAAAGCGACAATGATTATGTCAAATTTGGCAAGTCTAATGAAATTCTATTTTTACTTTTACTCTCCGTTCATATGTAGCATTTAATTTAATATTTTCTTTTAAGTAAACAAATTTTATGTTCTTCTTTTCTGCTAAAGTCGTCCTCCTTCTTCTTGGTAGAACTTTTTAATTTTTTTTTTACTTTATTGAATTAATCGCCGAATTGCGTGAACTGTATCCGAGTAATATAATTGAGATAATTTCATCGCGGCGAATCAAATGGGCTTGTAAAGTTGTTGGACTTAGTAACGAGAGAATTCCTAAAAGGTTAATATTTGCTGTGCCGAATGGTAAGCGTCCGTGGGGTAGACCGAAGCGAAGGTGGGAAGATTGCATTAAAGCTGATCTGAAGGGACTGGGTTTGGACGGCGAACGGTGGAGGGAGGTGTGTAATAAGCGATTGGTGGTGTCGGCATCGAACCTTCGGGTTCGCTAAGCCTTTTTATTATTATTATTATTTGGATTAATACAATTTTGAGTGTTTTAATTGTCATCATATGCCACTCCATTGCAAGTTTTTACACGAGCACTTTCTGCGATGATCAAATCCATCCCTTTGTAAAGATTGTTCTTTGGGGCCTATCAGAAAACCTCTAAGAGCTCTTACAAAACAGTGAAAATAACTTGGAATAAAATATAAATTTGTCTCTATCTTGGTGTCTACTGGTATTGTGGTCTCTATTAAAATATACAAGCAAAAACAAACCAACTAACGCCAATGACCCTTTAGCGCGAAGATCAAATAAATAAATGCATTATATAAAACAGGAATTCAGTCTAGGGAATGTCACGTCTTAAGTTTACTAATCAATCACGACTTAGACAGGCGAAAATGAAAAAGAAAAATAGTACCGGAAACCAAATGATAACGAGTTTTATTGAAGAACTAAAATATCTCAGAAACTATAATTCGGACCTGCATACTGTAAGTGAGGAAATGTTCATCATATTATTCTCTATGTAATGAGCTATTATTTATAATTTATATTTCATATTATTATCATGTCCCCCACAGATCTGCCTCATTTCAGAATTCCTTTATAGCTCGCGCTGTCAATTTCTGGAATTCTCTACCTATCAAAATTCGGCATTCCCCCTCCATATCCACATTCAAATCCCGCCTATTCCAATTCCTATCCCAAAAACAGTCAGATACTTGCTAAACTTTCGATATTCTAGTCATCATCAAATGATAGTACTATTCTATACAGTGAACTTCACTAGGGATATTACAATATCTTCCGGCTCTTAATGCCACTGACCACATCTATTTTTTTTTTTTGTTTTATTTATTATTATTTTTTATTGGTATTTAATTAAATCGGTACCTCTAGCATTTGACAATGATGAGTCTACATATTAATCATTATTTAAAGACACTGATATTTTATATTGTCAGCTTTGTCCTTTCTTTGTTAGCAGAAACGCACCTCATTTTAAAGAAGAATTCAATTTATTTTTTATTATTTCATTTTTCAAAAGAGTATTATTATAATTTTTCCTACTGTACATAGTCTTAAGTGTTTTATCATAGTTTTAAGTGTTTTGTAAATAGAATTTTTTTTTTTGTATATAGATTGTTTAACTAATATTTTCTTTACTTTCTCTTTTTTTATTATTGTTTATTTTGGCCAGATTTTAGTATTTTAATTATGTTCTATTTTGTTATTCTAAAGGGACTTCGTCCCAGAATAAAGTTATTTTCTATTCTATTCTATTCTACTTAGCTGTATGGTTGGTAGGGATGTTTATAGAGTTCATTTAATAATAATAAAAATTTCGTTCTGCTAGATATCAATCTATTGGTCGCTGGCATCAATGTAATAAATAAGATTCCCAAAAGTATAAAGTTTTTTTTTTTATTTTGAATATTCAGATGTTGTAGATTTAATAAGATAAGATAAGAATAATATATAAATAATACAGTAAACAAACTTGAACAGTACAATAATTCATCATTTATAGTTTATTTATAGCGGTGCCAAGTGGCATAACTATTTAGTTGTTTTAGTTTATATTTATATCCTTTCCAAGTGAGACGTCTTGTCACAATAGCAATTAATTAATGATAAATGGACTTAAAAGAGAGAAATAATCTTCCTGGGCAAAGGTCCTTTATATATTTATATCACGGTCAATTAGGAACTGTTAAACTTCTCACAAGATAGCTCAATGTTTCCATTTTTATTTTATTCGAAATATAGAAAAACATTCTGTTATCTATTCAATAATCCTATTTTATGTTGCCTTATAATATATTTCTTTAAGTAAAATCATTATTTTTTATTAGTGGTTCTTGTGTACCGTCCTGAAGTAGTTTTTAATTTTTTAAGAGATTTTATTCAAAATCTATTCATAAATGAAAAAAGAATTGAAAATTCGTGTTATAAACGTTGAAGTAATCGAGTGGACGAATATTTTCTAGTTTTTTTAGTCCTTCATTGGGTCTACGTGTTGGAATGGAAGCTGTTGACGTAAAAATAGGTAAATATTGATTGAATTTATCTATATTATCATTGAAGTGAGAAATATCATTAACTACGTAGCCGAAAATAGTAAGGATTCAAGTTCGCAATAATTAAGATAAAATGGAATTGGAGATAAATTATTTTCCCTGAAACTAGTGAGAAATTCACTGGGTTTTCCTTATATGTCTTGCACAGCTTCATATCATTTTTTTAGTAATGGTTCCGAGGTCACTAGGGATTAGTGTTGCCCAAATTCGAGACCGAGACGAGTCTTGGTCTTGCGCAAGAGTCTCGCAACAGCCTTCCAGTTACTTATTAGTTTATTGATAGAGAGATATTACTGTAATTCTTCAAATAGGGGAAATCTAACTAACCCCGAATGAAAAATTAGAGGAGTTAACTGCAAAAGTATATTGGTCATACCAATTATTAACATATACTAACTAAAATTGTAGAGTATTAGTAACTATTTTGTTTTTATAAAAAATATCGATTTTTTTTTACTAGTCCTTGTCTTGGTCTTGCAACAGATTTTGGGTAAGACTACTAGAGATCAGAAAAATGAAGGGCATAAAATACTAAATTTAATAACAATAAAAATAAAAGATATTTAATTAGTTTTTAATGTCAGTAAACAGTATAGATATTTATATTCACTATTTAAATTATTAGATATGTATTTTCAACATACAAGTTTTGATGTAATATAAAATTTGTACAGTTTGCACTCCATCCATTATTTCACTTTTTTTCTTCTTTGTAGTTAATTTATTTTATATGTAAGCGATCATAATAAATGAAACAAATTGAAGTACAATGCATAATAATTTTCTTTGACAGAATGACTAACTCCGATTTCAACATTTTTGGTTATTAATTTTAGTGATATTTCTGAGGGGAAAATTTATACCTTTATTAATAGTTCTATAAATTCTGTAATTTATTCCAAAATGTTGAAATTTGAGTTAGTCATTTTGTCAGGTGAAATCACCTATTGCATATGATTTTGGCAGATTGTAAGGTTTGTTAATTTTTATTTTAAAATATAATAATAAAATAATGTCTTATAAATAACGATCGACTTCATTAATAATAAAACTAGACAAAAACCAAATTTTCCTTATAATAATAACCCTATTCTTATAAATGTAACCAGCATATTGTTTTTCACTGTAAATAAGAATATTGAGATATATTTTTGACAAGAATGTTAAGTGTTTCTGTCTGGTAAGAGAGCTGATAATAAAAAAAAAAGTCATACACGTAAAATTGTAAACAAGGGTGTTTTTTTGCTATATATGGTACTCATCCCAATTGGCTTAATAACTCTTATTTTCGTGCAATTTACTTTTATCAAAATTTAATGGTTCAATTCAAAGTAAAGATTTTCTTAATCTATCCTTAAGAAGACGATTCGGTCGATGACAAAATTAATATATAAAATTAAAAACTAGTTATTAAAAATGACATAAATAATATATTATCAATTATATAAAAAAAAATTAAATACTTAGTATCACTCAGTATATAAATATATTTATTGAAAATGATTAAAAAATCGAGTAAACCAGAAGAAAAAAATACTTTACTACATTATATTCTCTTAAAAAAAAGACTTAAATTAATAACTAACCCAATTATTAGATTATAAATATACATAACTTTCTGTGACGGCGAATCAATCGGATTTTTTTTTTCTCCTTATGTATATAAATTAAGGTTGTAAAATGAGAAATAATTTAATAACGAAAAAAAAAAGTAATATAGTTATTTATAGATGGGTATTTGACTCAATTCTTTTCTATACAGAACTTCCTGACTCCAACTAAGTGAAATAAATTTCTCCTTAGATATAAGTAATGAAACAAATCCTGAAAAACAAATTTGAGTGAATTTTTAAAATAACTAATCTATCTCCCGTTTTGGTTATTGATTTTTATAATTCATCAATACTAATTCCAGCACCTTTTATTACTTTACTTAATCAGTTGCATGTTGGAAAAACATTTGTAAGCTTTGTTTGACAGCGAAGAAGTTAATTCGTTATCCATTAAATGCAGGCGAATTTTATTATTCACAAGTGGATTGATTTTTTTTAGGTTAGTATTCGCTCCTAAGTTTCTTGATTGAATTGACTAAAAATCGCATTTTTCCTATATAAATAAATAGACGAAATATAAATCTTGTCATCCTTAACTATTATAATCTTGAATCTTTATCATTGTTTATTTGTAATAATTCAAAGAAAAACAATATTTCCTTAATGAAGACTCTCTCTATCTCTTCATTAAGAGATGTAAAAAATGATAAAAAAAAAAAACCCGCATAAGTGAGCTGTATGTACCGCGGTATAAAGCCCACTTCCCTCCATTTTATAAAGCCTACTATACTTTGATCAGAATACAAGTGTTTCCAGAGAAAAGTACCTGCAACTTTGTCTAAGAACATTTTCCTGATGATGAAAGAAGTACCTATCCTGGATATATATTCAGTGGAGTACCAGTGCACTATTTAGTAGTACCAGGAGTGGAAAGGAAATAGTTACACTTCAAGAATGAACAGACCTTTTAAAAACAAAGAACTACGTTGTTTATATAAATATATAAAAAGAATTTTACATTAAGTTGTTTTCAGTAAACATATATATAAACTGTAAACTCATTTCTTTATTGAATAATATTACATTTTGCCATAAATAAGGACGTATGTAATAGTGATGTAGGAGTTGATGCATATCATATGTACAATAAATAAATATAAATTAAATAGAGGAATAGCAAAATAATAATACTAAAAATAAATATATATGAACAAAACTTAAGATCATCAAAATATAAATAAATCAAATGACATCTCAATAAATTAAATCAGCAAGAATTAGAAACAAAGGTTAAAATTTAAATTTATTTAACTCTTCTGTTTTAATTTAAATATTTGACAGTAAATTGTTTGCATTAATTTTGTGCCAAACGGCTTCCTGTGCTCTAAAAAAGAAAACAAATCTTAAAATCACGTGTGCATCACGAGTTAAGTTAATTGTGATATCTAAATTAAAGCTTTCAAGATCTATACGCCTCTTAATATTATTACAGATATTATTCAGCCAAATTTTAAAATTTGTAGAGCAAGATGAGAAAGGGAACTTCAGTAAAGAGTTAAAATAAAAATATCATTGAGATTTTATTCAAAACTTTAACATTTTATATAAATTTCTATGTTTTGTACACATATTTTATCCAATCAGACAACGATTTATAGCAGTTTGAAAATATGTTAAATGCAAACAAACAATCAACCTAAACATATTTCTCTCCTTGC
This sequence comes from Nezara viridula, assembly GCA_928085145.1. Lineage (NCBI taxonomy): Eukaryota > Metazoa > Arthropoda > Insecta > Hemiptera > Pentatomidae > Nezara > Nezara viridula. The sequence continues at coordinate 211,430,432 of OV725077.1, forward strand.
GACTTAGGGTAAAAGTGTTATTAATAGAAATACCTTTTGGATTATTGTATATGTATTAGCTAGCTCTTGGTAATGACGTTTAGCTTTCTTTGCCCCTAGCCCTTTATTGATGTCCAGTATGCAATTAACATAAATAACATAAAAAAAACACCTACTACAAGGGGTGAAGGTTATTGGGTTCAGTATTATTTAGGGAAAGTACTATTTCTTGGTCAAAGGTTGTGCAAGGTGATTTGACCGTGATCACGCTCAACCGTCAGGTGTTTTCCCTTAATCAATTATTTTAATTAATGATACCCATTTTATAGAGGCTGGGTGTGCCCCAGGAGGGTCTATCCACTCAGGGATGCCCCACGGCCAATGAAACAGAATAAATAATTTGTCTGCCATGAGCCGGGATTCGAACCTGGGACCTCAGTACCCTACCAATGAGCTACATAAAACTATTCCCCTACTCACATAAAAATATTTAATAATTCCAGAACTTGAGATTGGGAAATCAGAAAAAGAAAGTGAAAGGTTGGAAACATTGAATACATATATATTAAAATATAATGAGCTATTATTGAAGGGTTTTATAGGAGACATCTATCATGTAGCAAAATATTTAAAACCTTCAACGTGTTTAGAAGAGAATATTGGGCATTAGTAATGGGATGTGCCATACCAGACTTTAGTTAGACAATTATAGGAAAGCTAAATATCAGGCTACAATTTCAGTCAAATGACAGAATCATTAATATTGATTGTCTTTATCAGTGAATATGAGAGCCAGACACAGCATTTTAATATAGTTATTACAAATCTAAAAAATATTACAAACTCATATAACATAAAAATAAAAAATTCTAAATAATAAATGAAACGCTTATAAATATGTAAATCTCTCTCTCGTGTCTCTCACGCTATCGCAATTAATTTTTGTTTACATAATCTTGTAGTTATCAACATAATAAATATTTCACTTAAAAGGGTTCAATACGAGGAAAACAAACAAGAAAATTCCTCAAAAAACATCATGTGATCATTTGAAGTTTTTGAAGAATAATGGTAAATGGATTTTCTGGTCATAAAGAAATAATATCAAAACGAAATCGTACATAACAGAAAAGTGGCATTTTAGTCAAGACTTGAAAGCTAATTTGTGATATGCTTTTAAAGTTTCCATGTCGTAACGGTTTGGGCTTGCCGGAGTAATAGGAATAGGATAGACCCAGGAGATTAATCAAACAAATGGAAGGAGCAGCGAAGCAGGTAATCGGATAGGCTGTGATACTGGATCCGGGACGGGGCAGCCGCTGTTACGTAAGTAGAGGGCTAATTTAGCGAGGGCACTCTATGTAGCGGTTGAATCAGCAATGATAGCTGTGTGAACATCTTCTCTCCGCGGGAATGTTGCAGTTGTTGTTCTTTGAACACTGCTCGACGGGGAGGAGGGTGAGGGAGGTCAACGCGTGCCAGGATGTGAGGGAGGTAGAGGAAGAGTATGTTAGAGTTAGGGAGGCGGTTGCCGTTTGGAGTACCGGGCCACGTCTCATCCATTTAGGGAATGTCATTCGTCACTAATGAAAAGGAAAATCGTTCTATGTTGGTGGGCCAACGCTCCGGCATTTCCTAAGTCCTCAAGCTTATCACCCGATATCCGGCATTTCTACGGCAATTTGTGAAATTTTAAAAAATCAGTCGAGTTCATTTTATTTCAATTAAGATAAAACAGCATACCTTTCAATTATCTTAACTGAAATGGATTTTTTTTTTACCTGACAACTTCCAAGCCACAATTTTTTGTTTACAAACAAAGTTTGTAACAATTTGTTAGTGAACAGCTCGATATTTAATTTTAATTTCAACCGAATTCTCCGCTCAAGCCGTGTACGTCAGTGGTGTCATCGCCTTTGCACAGCTCTCACTGGGCATTAGTACAAGTGAGGCGGCTGAGAGAGTGACGCTGGGATCTTCCAGAGTCCTATTTTTCCTTCCACTTGTTGAGAGAAAGGTTTACCTCGATGTTCCTTGAATGAATGTTTGTAAATATTGTTTTATGTATACCTACCTCTATTTAGGTTGTTATTTTCAGAATACAGTGTTATGCTGTTTCTGTTTTTTATTACGAAAAAAAATATTATTTATGCATTCGGTTGCTAATTAAAAATTTGTACATAATTTTAACAATTAGCAATGCAATACAATTGCATGATAAGGCTCCGAGTGATATTCACAGTTATCGAATCAATTTAGCTAACTATGGGAGAGCTGAGAACATATACAACATAATATTGTTCTCTTTTTTGTACCTGAGTGTTATGTTTTTTAGATCAATTTTTTTACATGATTTTATTAACTGCAATTTATATACCCAACATATTATTCAAATGCTAATATAATAGAAAACCACAAAGAGATACAATAAAGCCCTACTATCTCATGAAGCGGTAACCAGATGACAGCTGTTACAATTGTCACAGGCAAAAAATCCCACGAACTCCATTGAGCCATTCCTCTGACACACACAAAAAAAGAAACAGACAAACGAAAGGTAACCGCGACTGCCGGATCCTGTCCTACCAGCTCATCCTTTCATTGCTGCTAATCTGTTTAATCGCTCGTGATGACGGACATTTGTCCGCCGGCGAAGATACCCCGGTCATTACACGGTCAAGCGGACGACAATGGGAGTCAAGGAGGATATTAATTGTAGCGCCGAAAACGTTGAGAACCAGTTAGGATGGAGCGACACCCCCGAACCACGATCTAGGGGAATATTCAAATGAGCATATGCCAGGCATCTGCGGTTCCTTATCTGCGCGGCGCGAATCGGCGCTAATACTTCTCGGCGATCCCCTTGGAAGCCATTCATCCTCGGAGGCATTCCATTTGCTAGATCAGGCGGAACTGACGTCTTTTTTAGCTTCAATGGTTCCCAGCCGAAGGTCGTAAACTACTGGATGTGTGTGGTGTCGAATGTTTATGGAGCTACAAGGGAACGTATCAGCTAATCCTAGTCAGATAAGGATAGGGGTCGATATGCAGAAACAAATGTTCAACAGACAAAATCTTACATATATAAAACGATAGTTGACTTTTTGTTTCTTAACACGATGTATTCTTTCTGAACACGTATTTTTATTATTTATCAAGTTCTCAGGTCGTTTAAAATAATTAAGTATTACATTTAGTAATCGTGAGCAACTGCGACGTAGTTTTCAGAGAATTCAGTTGGGCAAACTAAAAAAAGTTTTATTAAATATTATTTCTTAAAGATTATTTTACTGTAATATAGAATGTTTCCCTCCAAAAACTGTATAATGTTTTATTTATTTTACAATTCTAGAAGCTTTCGGTGCTTTTCACCATATTCATCTAAAAAAATGTATATATATATTTTTTTTACAGGAGTGATAGAAAACCTCAGGAGCTACAGAAAAGTTCATATTAGCCAATGGGCCAACTTTCAGCAGAAAAGTAGAAATCCAAGTTTTTTTTTTTTTTTAAGTATATATAAAACCGCACTTACCTTCCACTTATTTTTTAATTCTTCAATCCTACTTTCTTAATAGATTTTTCTGTACTTCCGTAGACTCTTCTGTATCTTCCTTCTTTCCCCAACACAAAGGCGTACCTCAAGGTAGCGTCTTAAGCCCAATCATCTATTGTATATACACTTCTGATATCCCTGAGCACCCTAATACCAACATTTATTGCTTCGCTGACGACACTGCTATTCTATCTTCACACAAAAATCCTACTATCGCATCACTTGCCCTATAAAACCATCTTCATGATCTCAAAAAGTGGTTAGAAAACTGGAGAATCAAAATTAATAGTACAAAATCCACCCACATAAGTTTCTCTCTTAGGAAAGCCTCATGTCCACCCATAACGATCGCCAATAATCCAGTGCCTTCAAACAACTATGTACGGTACCTTGGACTCTACTTAGACAAAAGATTTACTTGGAACATACATACGAAATTAAAAAGACAAGAACTTACCCGACGATATAGCCAACTTTCACATCTTCTGGACTACAGATCTTCACTTAACTTACGAAACAAGCGACTTATCTACAACTCCTTACTGAGACCAATATGGACATATGAAGCAGAACTTTGGGGTTCAGCAAAACAAACACACATAAACAAAATACAAACAGCACAATCAAAAATTTTCCGAAAAATTGTTAACGCACCTTGGTACATTTCAAACACTACTATACATAACGACTTAAACACCCCAACAGTAAAATCCTACATCCACGACAAATACACTACATATCATTCTTCAACCCAACATCATTCCAATCCTCTGGTTCTTTATATCTCCTGCTCCCTGTTACCTGAGCAACGAAGATTAAGAAGAAAATGGCCAAGAGACCTACTACATCAATAAAAAAAAAATCAAGCAATTACACCAAGACAATAAAAATACAACAAATTTGCTAGATGCGCAACTGCGCAGGTGCAAATTGCATAAAATAAAATAAAAAAAAAAAGTATATCATGTTTTTTCTTTTTTAATTGAGAGCGATAGCTAAATAAATAAGTAATTAGAAATTACTTCAATATAAGCTAGATAAATTTTACTTTAAATCAAATTAGAATTTTTATTTATATAACTATTTAAAGAGGTCTTTTGAGCAGGTAAACTAAGCTAATTTTTATTTTTAATTATTCACAATTTTTTTTATTACCATTCAACTATACTACAGATACCCAATTTCCGAAAAATGTCCTCGTTTAATAAGCTTCAAGTTCATGTACAAAAAATAAAAATTAATCAAACGCCAAAATAATATATATATATACATATATATATATATATATATATATATATATATATATATATATATATATATATACAATAAATTATAATAATTAATATATTTACAATCAGACGAGAGAATTCCGAGCCAGACCTGTCCTTCCAACTGTGGAGGGAAAAGCACGACTCCAGGAGACCCCTGCACTACTTTCTCATCCGCGTCACTGCGGCTAAGCCCATGGGAGTGGGGACTGAATGAGACCGCTTTAGCCGCATACACTCATAATTTTATTATTAAATTAGTTTTTGATAAAAATATTAACTGACATTTTCAATATAAACAGAATAAAAAAAAGATCCTTTATTGTATTTTTTTTGATACATTTATATTTTTTACAAACTTGTTAGCATAATAAGAAATTATTTTCTTTTTTCTTAATTTTTCTCAACCATCTCGTTGCTGTTTGTTGTTCGTTAGGGTTAACATGGTCCTAAAGTACAAACTATTTATAACCCCTCAAGAACGGAAGACAGTGGTGGTCAGCACAGACGGCTTGGAAGAGAGATATTATCCTTTTCTGTTTGCAGAGGACTCAGTCGGAGTTATTGTATTTGCCGAGGGAATCCTCTTAGCAGAAGACCGATCCTTAATCCCACCAGCAGACGACCATAAAACATATTATTCTTTTCAATTTCTGATATGGGGCGGAAAAAGGTTGCCGATTCCCCTTTTAATTCGCGGAAGTAGAGGGTTAGCAAAGGTTTAAAAAAAATTGTGAGAGGGACGACATACATAAACCGACCCCAACCACTCAATCCACGCCGGGAGGATTTAAAACGGGCGATATGAGGGAACGGGGCCGCGGGATATACGGCCTCTATTTGGGTATTGCGTCGAGGGCATATTGTCCCTGGCCTATTAGACTTTGTGTCCCGTGAAGCCTTAAAGTCCCTCTCTCAGCCTCTTATTAAACACATTTTACTTTAGAAATCTTTTTAAAAGGGTGCCGTTGGCGACAAGTATATGGCTCTCCGTTGAATGAAAATTCTTTCCAAGGTAGGAATGGAAGAGTGGGGAAGTCTGGGCAAGAGTTATGTCATTTCTTTGTAAAAAAAAGAGAGGGAGAGGGGAGAGCATGTCGACTAAGTTAAGCAATCGTGTTTAACGTCCTGATGTGATATTAAAAAATATATATATATATTAATTAAGGGTAACAACTTTAAAAAGACTGGATGGGCACCAGGAGTGTCTGCCTACCCACGGTCGCCTCAGGGCCAATGAAACAGAAAAATAATTTTTCTGCCATGAGCCGGGATTCGAACCTGCGACCTTTAGCATTGGAAGCTAAGCCACTGAGCTAGCTCACTCCCAGCATTCTGGTTAATAGTCCTTATATGCCAAGTTGATCTTTACAACACCTTATATGGCTTGACAAAGCATTGTCTAAATTATTCACAAAGAGACTTTGATGGAAATTGTCCTTTAAATACAATACTACGAAAAAACAATAGATGATTTTGAAAATAACTGTTATTGGTAAATCTGACAATTATCTTCAACCAATGTACATATCCCAGCAGACAGTAAACTTCCTAATCATAATTAATTAATCACAATAAGCAATGATACATTTTTCAGACAAATTAACACTTATGAAAACTATGTTGATTTGAATCATCATCAATGCTTATAATAATTTCGACAGTATACCTCAATTTTTTTTAAACAATACCACCCAGCGTCCAATATCTTAGTTCCTTTTTTCATTCGAAACCCTCAAGATAATCTGAACCAATAGGAAGATCAGGCGCTATTAGGATTCAAAGCCATCGGACAGCTCGGCCGCTGGGATAAAGGCGAGGCCCTTAGATCACAATCGCCACCTTAACATGCAAAAAGGGTCGTCAAAAGTGTAACACCTAGCGTTACCATAAAAAGTTAGAGAGTTTGCATAAGGGCCGAGCAGATAGGGCTAAGCTCGGTCGGAGATTCGGATGCAAATCGATGGAGGCCTAGAGAGCGATAAGCTGGGATTAGTTAGCGAGTTTGCATAATTTTTTGATCGGTTAGTCTCGCTCTCGGCTAAATACTGATGGAAGGGTTCGGGGGCAGTTACCACTCTCTAGATCCTTCTCTAAAGATATCTTGAGAGTAAAAGCAGAACTTGGAGCAGTTACTGCCAATGGTTAAGTTATGACCAATGATAGCGTCTTCATCAAAACTTCTCTGACAATCCTTATATTTATCTTCTAGTTTTTTCTGGAAAAATTGCATTTATAAAAGGAAAAATTGAGACGTTCCCAGGATATACTGAGTCTCTCCCTATAAGTTTTTATCTGGTCCTTGAGTAATCAGGGATGTTTAAATGATATTAGAGATAGAATAATACATACATACATACATAGTATATAGCGATTTTATTATTCTGCCTCTCACATAGAAAACCCATTCTGACATTAAAGCATATTTTACACTTGGATATAATTGGAGTTGAATGAGTCTTGTTGCTTACAAATATTGCTAAGGCGGTCTGAAAATATCAAAGTGTTTACAATCTTTTTTAAGGTTTGTTCTGATAAATATGTTACCATTTGATGTAAACGCGCTTTAAGAAAGTGAATGAATATTAATACTTAACTCAATACATAAGTTGTTGTAGTGGAATAGTTTAATTATTTTTTATTGTTCCGTTATCAACCAATTTTTTCGTGTAATATGAAACACAATTTTCAAATATGATTTTATTAAATAAAATCATTTATAAATATCATACATAGGACAGAGTTTAATTTAAATAAAAAAGTAGATTGTTTCAAAGAGCTGGACATGATTCTCAGTTTAGCGTAACCACTGGGCCGTCTATTTATGAAGAGGTTAGCCTTCATTTAAATGTCAGTATACTCAATTTTAAAGGAAAAGGCGTTTAGTCCGTAGTAAAGACCCCTTTTTATTAAATTATTAACATCCGGTTGAAACTTCGTAAATAGCTTTATAACCTACAAAAGTTTTATTTACAAAAATTCTCGGAATTGGGACGTTTTAAATTTAGAGGTAGGCCTTTTCTATTTAATTTTTTTTTTTAAACTTTTATTATGATATTTACAACTGTATTAGTATGAATACATCAAGTAAATGTGTACATAGGAATATTATCACATGAAACACGCTTGTTGAGAAACTACCCATTGGTAGCACTCTAATTCCTATTTAATTATTAACTAAAAACTCGTAAATACCCATTTGCTATCTACTTCAATTGTAAAGTAATTTGAACACAACATCGATAAAAAAAAAAAAAGGTGGCCTACAAAAATATCGGACCGTTAGACCTATATAACCTCGTTATTTTGACGATTTGGACGTGTAGGTCACGCCAAACGGCTCAATATTTTTGAAGCCCATATTTGTTTCTCTACTTTGTGCTCAAGCTATCGTATGATTCAAGCGGAAATTAAATGGGTATTTATGAGTTTTTAGTATCTAATTAAATAGACAAAGTTTGCCGACTTCCAGAATGAAAACGCCCTAATTCCAAGGATTTAAGTAAATAAATAACATAAAATAATAAATGAAATATTTGTAGGTTACGATGAGATGAAGCTATTTACGAAGTTCCAGGCGGATGTCAATAATTTGATAAAAATGGGTCTGTACAATGGACCAGTTCATACTTTTTTTTTTAACTTAAAATACAAAAAAATAGCTTCAATCTAACCTAAATAATTTATGCTAATATAAATTTCCCTCTCTAAAAATTGGGAAAGAATAAAATTATATGGTATTCGAGATAATTAAAAATTATCGCAGTCGGTAGGATTCGAACCTACGCTCCCAGAGGGAATCTGATTTCTAGTCAGACGCCTTAACCACTCGGCCACGACTGCTTGCAACAATGAAAATTTTTAAATTTGAATACCTTATGAATGGAACATGTGTCTAACTATATTTGTTTTGGAAGTAAGGTTATATTTATGATTTAAATATTTCAAATAAATAATTTGTTTATTTATTTTTATTTGAATATTTCTAAATTAAGATTTAAATATGCATTAAAACAGAATAAACCAACTCATATGCAAAGACGTTCATAAAAACCAACAATATACGAACATCATCTGAAACAAATATTAAAATGATCTGTTGCTAACGAAACAAAAATAAGTTCTTTTTCATGTTCTCGTATTTGTTTTTAAACTTTAATCAGATTTATTAAGAGGTTAATAATAATAGATCATGAATTTAACCGATTTAAAAACGTTTGATCACAAAACAAAAAAAGATAACTGGAAATAATGAGAGATAGTATTGATTGAACAGAAAAGAAAAAGAAGAAAGATCCTTATTTATATCAACGGAATTGATATGGACTGAAAAAAAAAATTGTGAAATTCTATTCGTTTCATTTTATTATTTTCATATTATTACCTGTAGATTAGCTCTTAAGCCCGAACCATCCTCGGGATTGTTTTATGTTAAGAATTAAATTGACACAGATCTAGTTTACTCCATGGTACTATGTGAAGCAGTAAAACATTTTATTTAAATTCCGAAATAATTACATTGAAGAGTAATGTAAACCTAAAAATAATCTAATACTTAAACCTGGTAATGTAGACAAAAATAACAAAAACAAAGAATACAAATTTTAGAATTTTCCAAATCCTTTTTTTTTACTTAGCAATTACAACTATCAAATTAAAAATGAATATAGCATCATAACACTTTATACTTAATTTTATTAGTTTATATTTTTACCATTTACGTAAAGAAAAAAAAATGTTTCAATAAGTATTATTTTTTTTATAAAAGTATAGCCCATTTTTCGTTTGTAACCGCTTACCTAAAAAACTACTGGGATGATTGCCAAACTTTGTTTTTGCAAAACGGTCAATGTTTCATCGTTAATTTGTTAAGCTTTTGATACTCTCAATCTGATAATAAAAAGAAAGTAAATAATATTTTCAACTGTTAGAGAGTTTTGTAAATATAATGATTGGCTCTTTGCTTTTTTCCGCAAATTTCAAATATTTTACAGAATGTTTAAATGCTCAAAATATTATCCTCGAAAACAATATTTAATTTTGAAAAAAGAAATTAGGTTTTAATTCACTTCATTTATTATCATTTTATTTACTATCATGGTCTAGTTTATCATCATTCTATAAGTACTTAAATACTGTTTAAAATAATTTTATTTTTATCAAATTTATCTTTTCTTGGTTTTTTAATATTAAATAATTAATAAAAAATACAATAATTTTCATGTGCGACAAGAGACTTCTGATTCCCAACGTATTGGGAGACAGTCTGGTCATCACTGCGTTAAGCAACTGATGTTTGAATTGAAGCAGGCTAAAGTGTTTGCAATGCATGGCAACCTGATAACCTTAAGATTATGAGTTGGAGTCACGGAGCTAGTGGCATTTAAACCGGTATCACCCTTAGCTCAGGAAAGAACCCCAATAAGCCGAAAAGACGAAGTTGTGGGGAAAAGAAAAAAAATGAAACATTTTTTTGACAACAAGATCTGGGAGTCAAAGTTGAAAGGACGTGTCCTCTTGGTTTATCCAAATTAATTTCATGATTTTATTTAATTATTTTCTTTGCAAATACATCAGTTTCACGGGATATGAAAAATGCATATTTAAATTACTATCTTACAATCTTACTAAGATTAAAAAGGAATTTACAAGAAGCATCGAAATATACCAAATGGCCTATAAATAAAACAATACAAAACGCGAGTGAAGAGCCGTCAGGTTTTGATTTAAGGTTATCCCCCAAACCTTAAAATTAATAACTGCCCGAAATACTTGACGAACAACATTTGCTGAACAATGACCCTGACACATAGAATTTACAATCTGGAAGGGGCCCGGCTCAGAAATAACGCCCAACTAAAATGATTTATCCTTAGCTCGTTGTAAATCGAGAACTAGTCATTATTAGGCAGTAGAGGTAGTGGTGGTACGTTCAACAATAACTAATGAAGTCGTGACAATTATTGGAGTCACTGTTAGTGACCTGGGAGCAGTGACTCTCATCCGTCACCGAATCAGTCACAGGTGACACGGCTGCTCGGCGACCTCCGCCCTCAGCAACATATCTCATACTATTTACCCACGCCTGTCTCGGGGTACGAGCACTCAACCAGGGGGTTGAAGCGTCCCGTACATAGATGAGTTTACTAAACATGATTTTATTTAATGGACTCCTTTGTAGAGAACAGATTATCATAAATGATACAAGTTGCACACCTGCCTCTGAAGTCAAGACGGTTGAGACTACATGTAAGGCACCCCTGGTTTCAACAGCTGTATTCTTATCTTCGGAATATAATAATTGCTTACAAAAGAATATCCATGAAAGCCAAACAAATAATAATCTTAGAAAAAGAGAAAGATTCTCTGAATGTTAAATAAATTTCAAATTTTAATAGAACAGAAGAATGGTTGGGGTGATCAGTAAAAAAATAAAAATAAACAAATATAGCTGTTTATATATATATATATATATATATATATATATATATATATACACATATATATATATATATATATATATATATAAATAAATAAATATATATATTTTTTTTTTCTTTTTTTTTTATTGTTCACCCAACCATTCTTTTTTCCAATTATTCTCTGCAGTCAACCATCAATCCACAATTGCAATTTTAATGAATTTCTGAACTAGTAGGATACATGTTCCTAAAATACTTTTAATTAATGGGGAAAAAATACAAAAGATAATATTTGTCGATTTGTTTACTTATTTTAACACGTTAGCTGCAGTTATGGTCCCCGGTGTTCGATAGCTTTATATCATATATAATGGTTATTTTTTTTTACTTCTATCTTTACATCTATCCAAATCCCATTCAAATATTTTTTTTAAATTACCGTTTTAAAGACTTCGGCAAAATTCGAAACAATTGCGGCCGAAATCAAGACGAATATCGGAACCCGGGAACCGTAGCCGCAGCTAACGTGTTAAAAAGTAAATATAGAAAACAAATTGCACATACTTAATTATTTAAAATGATAAAAATATAATAATAAACCATATTCATAAAAGTTAGTTAAATAAGTAACATACAAAATAACCGGCAAAATAATAAACCACGAACATTTTGTTCAGTCTTATTTCTGGCATACAGTTCGAATGGATAAAAAAAAAAAACCACAATAAATTTGTCTTATCAGAAATAAAGTGTAAGGTTTATTACTTTTATTATTATTTAACAATTCATTTTATTCTTCAAAATACCATTATTACAGATTTTTTTTCTTTTATTATTTCTCTTAATGTTTTTGGTTTTTACGTTTATGAATATATGCTAGGCAAACCGCTCAATAATTGCAAATTGCTCAAAGTCGTACTTACAGATGAAATTAGGCTTGCATGTCTGTCAATAAATTATTTATTACGTTACGTTATGACATGAAGTTAAAATTTTACGATTTATTGCTTTAAAATGCAAATTCGTGCATGAACAACTAATGACAAAGGGGGCACCCACTCAGTGTCTTTCATGCGGTGTAAATATAACTTTATTTTTTTTTATTGAACAGTAAAAAGTACAATCTGCCACATTGAAGGGCAACAAGTAACAAGGCTAAATGTGTTCATTCATACTATATATATATATATATATATATATATATATATATATAAGTCTATAAAATAAGGGAAATAAAAATAAATGAATGAATAAATAACAAATAAATGAGTAAACTAAGAAAAAGTAAATACAAAAATAGAAAATATAACTTAACTGAGTGTTATGCCTATGGAGAAAATCGTAATGATCGTAATGAAAAACATCAACAAGATGGCAAAAAATATTTTTATTTAAAAAAAAACAACTATATGATAACATTTAATTAATTTTTTTGTACTTCTACTTTTTTGGAAATTTCAATGTTTTAAAGTTTTCTATCTTCAAGTTTATTATTAAATTTTATATTGTTTAATATAAATATTGTGTGAGGTCTAGAATGACCCGTAAAAGGTTAAGGAGTCCCCCATTGTCAGAAATAAATTAAAATGGAATTTCAAAGGAATTTTATCAGATCTCGATGTTCGCGTCTAGTGTTGCCCAAAGTCCGTCTTGGTCTTGCACTTTGTAAGACCAAGACCAACACCTCCTATCTGTTGCAAGACCAAGACCAAGACTGGTAAAAAAAAAGATTTTTTGAACAAAAATTGAGGCAAAAAAGTTACTAATACTTGACTATTTTAGTTCCTATATGTAAAGAATTGGTGAAACCAATATACTTTTGCATTTAACTCTTTTAATTTTTCATTCAGACTTAGATTGCTCATATCTGAAAAATCACAGTGATATCTCTCTAATAATAAGCTAATTGGTAACTGCAAGACTGTCCACGAGAGTCTTGCGCAAGACCAAGATCTAGACCACGACCAAGACTCTTCTCGGTCTCGCATTTGAGCAACACAACACTCGAGTCTAAATCTTTAACACACAATTTGTATCTTCTCGATATCTTGACTTAACCAATGTCGGAGTTATAACAGTTCCTATTTTTTCCTGTGGCTTCTTGCCCTCGGGCACAGCAAGAATATTTGCGTAATATATTATAAATGTATAAAGTTTAAAAACAATTATGGATTTTAAACTTGTAGTACGAAGTACAGTTTCGAAATTTTCGAGACCTGTCTCTTTCTTTCTGAAATTCTTTTTCTCTTGACTCATGTTTCACAAAATGTGTTATATTCGAATTATATAAATGTAGCAGATTATTAATAAATAATATTCTGATTTTATAACATTAATATTAGATGTTTATTATTAACTGATATAACTAATCAGTTTAAGTCTATTAGTCCAGTTTTATTGTGAGTTGTGATTATTTTCTACCTAAAAAGCGTACTTAGTATTGATATATATATATATATATATATATATATATATATATATATATATATATTAGGTCAGATAGGAATGGGGAAGCGACAGGTTGGCGAAGCTGGCAGGTTCCCAAACCCCTGGAGGCTCCAATGCCGCCACGGAGGCTATTTTCAACGCCGGCTTCTCCCCGTGGGTCTGACGCCACCCGGCTCCGGCACAATACATAATACCACTACTCATGTCAAAAATAAATTCTTCTTTTTTTTTATAAGAGTGCCTAACCTAAATCAAATTCTTTGCGTTCTTATAGGTCGTTCTAAAATTAAGATAACACCTCTATACAGTGTTTTTTAAGATCCATCTAATTAATTAATTCTCATTTAAAAGATTATGGAAAAACAATTCGTCATATTTTTTTTAAAGGAAGATAACTCTTCCTTTGTTATAATATATAATTATTTTCATTTTTAATGTTTCATTTGTCGATGTTTAAGCCATAAACACGTCAGTTTTTTAAGGAAGATAACTCTTCCTTCATTATGTAGTTATTTTTATTTTCAATGCTCCATTTATAAATGTTTAAGGCTATTGGCCCATTTTCAAGCAATTGTTTTATTGTTTTGACAGCAATACAAATAACATAACATATAAATTAAAATATTATATGAAACCATTATATATATATATATATATATATATATATATATATATATATATATAATTAGTTTAATAATACATCCTTTTTTTATTTAATAAAAATTGCAACATTCATCACTATATCACTTGTTGAATCCATAACCATACATTTGGTTTTGTTCTAAAAAAAAATAAAAAAAAAAATTTGGTTTTATTATTTATTATATTTTTGTAGAAGTTTCTCATTTTAATGAAAAAGCACGTTAGTCTCCAAAAATCTAATAAGCACAGACATGGATAAAATTGATAATTAAAATATAAATGCAATAATGAAATAAAACACTATATTATATGAAAACAATAGCTCTTAAATTAGTACAAATATAGAAATCTGTGGCACATGTGAAAAGTGTTTTAAGAGCAAATTTCGTGAATTTTTATGTGTATCACTAGACAGCTAATTTTTCTCTACTGTTTACTAAGTTATGAGGCTAATACAGATTCCTTTGTGAATCATGAATTAAAACTCAAAAATTGAATATGCAAATGGAATGAAACAGCAAAATAAGAATAGAAAAAAGTCCAATTCTTGTATATAGATGCTGTGTGACAATTAAATGAGCAACTTCTGCTGCAAAAAATATTTACAAGTAAAGTAATAAACATATAATAATTTTATAAAAATATTTTACTTTATGTTATTCCAATAGAATATAAAAATTATTATATAATATATGGAAGAGGTACCGTAATATAAAAAGTAAAAAAAAAAAAAAAATGATTAGTATACAACTCTCCACCATCAGATAAAAAGTGGAAAAAATTATATATATACTTTAAAAAAAAAAAGTAATTATATATTTACTTTTTGTGAGGGGCAATATTTCACAGAACGGCTTCTAAAATCAAGTTAATTTAATAATTATATTATTAGATATCGGATGACTTTATGACAGATTTTATGTTGTCGTTTGCGAGGTAAGATGATGTCGAATGTTTCAACTAAACTTCAAGACATTTTATAAGAATCTGACAAACAATATTCAAAATGATAATTTATCATACAAACTACCCACTTATATTATATATTTAAATTTGTATTTATTTTTATTTTTGTCAATATTTTTATCTCGCATAGAAATCACGTGAAAGAGGTGTTTATTTACATGTATATACTCCATCTTTGAGTTTTACGTTCACATTCTAAATATAATTTTTCATTATAAAAATGTGAGATGTTTATGTAATAATAAAATTTATAGGATTTTTGTGAATTTGAAAGTAATAAAACAATATTAACACATAAGCATTTATTTATTTATTTTTCATTATTTATAAATATTTGAATAAAATATTGAAATAAAAAAAAATACACAAGATAAATTAAGATATAAGAATAAATAATTTACATTATTTTTTAAATAATATATTTATACATTAATACATGAAGAGAAGCTATTTGTGAAGTATGGATAAATTCAGTCGAACTGAACTGAGTAAGAAATGAGAAAGAGGAAGAACTAAACTCTGTTAGAAATGAGATTTTAAAAATATATGATTCAAGGTTTCCACTTCACTATAAAATGTAGTGAAACCATTTATTTTTATTTTATTTTTTTTTATTTATTTATTTATTTTTTTATAATTTGTCAGCAGGTTGTTAAACTGGGGAATACAGTATGTCAACTATATTTTTTTTGTAATTTTTTTTTCGGGTGTTGGACTTGTTTCTCCATTACATAGTTTTATTATTGTCATTTTTATGATATTGTGTCGATCAATCATAATTGATTGATATCACTTGACACCAGATTGGCAAAAGAAATATTTCTGTACCTCAAAACAAGAGGGTCCAAAGTCCGAACCTTTGATATTGTAATGAACTGAAACTACGCTAGGATATACGCAATTTTTTTTAAGATCCAATGACCTACTGTTATTAATAAGCTGTAATTGGTAAGGGAGAGCGGGTCTGCGTGAGATAATTTATTATCTCTTAGAATTGAAAGTGATTACTATACCAAAAAATTAATCTTTTGGAAATTATATCTTTTGGTTCATGATTTTGTTAAAATTATCAGACCTATTTGACTGAATACTCTTATGATGTTGTTGATTAGTCTTTAATTAAATATATTCAAATTTTTTTTGTCATCTATATTCTCGAGAGAGGTAGTAACAACTTGCCCAGGTTGGTGTAAGTTGTTACCGTTTTGTTTTCCAGTATACTAAATTTCATATAAAAAAATTCGTTAAAGATACATCCAGAAGTCTTTCAGATTTATAAAGAAGAATATATGTACAAATTATAAGTATAAATTTTGTTAATAGGTCATTTTCTAAATAATAGTTGGGATTATTTAAATATCTGAACTTTAAGCCCTGCTCTCCCGTACTAATGGGAGAACATTGATGCACAGGTATATTTTAGGTACCTTACCAAATTGTTGAGAATTTATCTACAATGATTCTTCAGCATTATGTAAATTATAAATTTATTGTGCTGGACTGTGAATAGATATTCTTAGTCATGGTAACTGATTATACATCTGAAGAGTTGATAAAATAATTGAACTGTATTGATATTTGTTATCAGTTATCCTATTGCCTCCTTACCCATGCACTGCTCCTAACAAGGAAACCAGATCCTTCATTGACATTACTCTTCCGACGAGAACTGCGTGACATCCTTGGTACAAACCAGATGGCTGGAGGATAATAAGGCACTCCTGTTAAAAGGCTGTGCCATATTAGTCTTAGTCTAGTCAGCAATCCTTACTAATTATTCTTGTCGAGTGCCTCTGACGTTTGGTCTTGTATTTCATGTTCTTTAGATGTTCATTTGAATGTTGTATTTACTTAAGTCATCCTATTTTTAAAACTGATAAATGAAATAACCTTGGTCAGTAACAGTTATTTTTAAGTACCTAAGAATAATTTATGTAATAAGCCACTAGCAGATTCAAGGGATGGGCTTAGAGAAGAGGCACTTAAATTGAAAATTTAAAAAAATTATGTTGAAAAAAGATTACTACACATCCGATGTTTTTATTATTATTAATTTAATTAAAAAATGTATTGTAATAAACAATTAATTTTTTCTAATACTTTTTACTCATATTATAAGCCGAGTAGACTAAGGTGCTTGCAGATAATATAAGCTAAGCACCGTCAATCCCGGTAAGTACTTGAATGAGAGGACGCCCCTATAATGACTATATTGTCAGTCACCATGCCGTCAATACCGCACATTAATTAGTAGAATTAAATGCCCTAAAATCTACAACCGTCTACAAAATAAACACCAATCTCTCAATAATCGTTCAACTCCAAAGGTCATTTTTGAACACTAGCCTTAGCTTAACGTAATCTAAGCATTTGATGTTTGAAATTCTCAAACGAAAGGGAATTGACGATCCTTTATAATACCTATGTATATACAAATATATATGAATTTCACACACCAAAGTTTTATATATATATATATATATATATATATATATATATATATATATATATATATATGTGTGGCTTTAGAGCATGGAATTCACTTGGTTTACATGTGGGGGGGGACCCCTTCAGAAAAGTCCTGGATCCGCCATTGTCCTAAGAAAACTAAAACTTATTAAAAAAGTATATTTGTATAAAAAAAATTTGCATGACATAAAAAAAAAAAAAATCAACTAAGAAACACACTGAATAAATGAGGAAACAAATACTAACAAAGAATTATAACTAACAGCCAAAAATTTTACCATGTCCCATAAGTGAAAGTTCAGCTTTGGGGAGAACTAGGGAAGAGAATAATAGTGGGGTCGGTATTTATCACCTGAGGAAACTATACCTCGCAATCGAAATTTCAAATATATTATCCTCTTTTAATTTATTGCTCGTCTATTGTTTTGGTTATTTTGAAATAAAAGCCTTCAACCTGTTGTGTTGGAGATATAGGCCTTTGTTTTTGTATATGCATATTTTGAATTATATTTCTAGGTCTTGCAATACAAAAAAAAACATTGAATTAGGGAGTTAAATGAAACAGAAAAGAAAGTTCAACAAAATGAGCATAAAAACAAACATGTATTTACAAAGTATATTTTAGTACTGTCTTTTTCGAAAATATTAATAAATAAAAATAATATTATTGTGGGCTTTAGAGAATAAACTGTGATGAAATGTTCGCTCCATTGTAGATTACAGACAAATGACGTTTTTAATCTCGGTCGGGTGCTCAACTGAACTATCTGATACAACGACTTTATCAGTAGAATTTTCGGTCAATAGTAAAAATAAATAATAAATCAGCTTTCTGAGCCAATGTTTTTTTATTAAAATTACGTTTCATATATATTTATACTGATACGTTTTCCTAAATTGTTATTAAAACAATTTATCCACAATTAATGAATACAAATTATTGGTTGCCAGAACAACCTTAAAAGAAATATTTATTAGTCGAGAATATTTTTTTCTAGAACAAAATCATTGCCTTAATCATCCTAAGCTACATTTTCCTTTATACTAGAGCATAAACAAAATTGTTTAAATTACTTAAGTAAGGTATCATGCTAAAAGCTGGCAAATAACAATTTATAAAATTAAATCGGCAAGTATTTTAATAACTTTGACCTCAGTGAAGTTCATATTTGTGCGATCAGAACATTGTGCAATATTTTTGCTTTATTAGAGTGTTTCTGTTATTTTGATACATTGACTTTTTTATATTGGTAAAGAAGGTTCTAATTCAAAAACGCTTACTTAAACGTTCAGCTTTGTCTATAAAATACTTAAATTCGAATTTTTTTGGCAATCGAAAAATTAAAATTATTTTCGCATAACCAAATATCTAAGGCTGGACCCTTCGAAATTTTTGCAGCAACTTCAAACATCATGATTACCTCAAGACAACTTTACCGATCCGAATTAAAATTACCAGTTAAATTATAATATATGCTTCAAGAAATGGCACAAACCCGATCTCCGTAAACTAATTAGTAATAAGGATATAAAATAAAAATATTTGATAAGGTTTTCATTGTTTCTTCGTTATGAAAGAATAATTTCAAAATATGAAAACAATTATTTCTTATTTTTATTAAATTTTTAGACGACACTTTAGAACATTTTAGTCGATAATAAACGAGAAGCGTTTTATTATTAAATCTTAATATCTTAATAAAAAAAAGTAAATAAATGACTGGAAGAATATTTGTTTTTTCATTGGTATATGCTACCAATAAGTAATAAGTTACTTTTGATGATTGAATCAAGCTTTATTGGAATAATATCGATCTCGGTTAGTAATTACACTTTTTTTAAACAAGTAAATTGCAACAGCAGTTGTTGCAGTATACAGTAGTTGCAATATAAGCAGATTTGCTAAAATAAATAAACATTTTTCGTAAACGTTGACCTCTTTAGGCATTAAAGAATTATTTTATGTGGACATCATATGTGCAACACATATCTTCCTGAAATTACTTTTTATGAGTTTTATGACAAGGTATAAAAAGCAAAAGGAAAGCTATGCTAATAGCTTTGTATCAACCACAAAACCACTGCAAACCGACCATCTGCTTCCGAGAACAATAATATTCCTCAGTTAGGAGCGTTTTATTAAAAGGTTATGTGTGAAATTCGGCGACATCTGGATCAGTAACAGCGACGATAAAACCTTTCAGTTGTCTTTTTAAACACCAACCGCCTGGTTGAAGGTATTAAGTAGACACTTCAAAAGCTGATTTATCGGTCGTAAGTAGACGCCCTTTAAAAAAAAAAAAAAAATTAAAAAAAATGGTTGATATATCCCGGAGTTGAAAAAATAAAAAATTGAAATGTTATCACAAAGGAGGGAGTAAGAGGCTGTTGGGTGCTTTATTGCTCCTGGTTTATGCGTACCTTCCATTTGCACGAGCGGCACTCCGTCACGGGTGGGAAGGTTGGTGGGGAAGAGGAGGGGGCGCAATGATTTCATTGTCGCTTTGTCCCTATTGTCTCTATCGAGCCAATAATGTTGGGAGAAGTTATTGGCATCATTGTTCCTAGGCCGGGATTAGAATAGAACAAGCCACTGCTCCGTGTTTAAGCCGCTCTGGTCATTACAATCAATGCATCTCTGCAGGACTGGATTCAATAGGCTAAGTAGATAGAGATTCGCTACTACAGCCTGTCCATGTAGTTTGTGATGTCCAGGATAATGAGGTCTGGAGAATATTCCTTTCTAGGATTGTCCAGACATTGGATGCTAAGTTATCATTACAAAAATTGGGAAAAATTTATAGAACACAGGACAGGAATTTTTCTAAGAAAATTGAATGTATAGAAATAAAGGCCGAAAAATAAAATCTCATGTGCAAAGTGTGTTTAGTGCAAAAATCATATTTATGGAAAAGCGTAATTGAAATTTTCGCTAGTACAAGTTCATTTTTCGAGTTTCAACCCACGATTCACGGAGGAATGTTCATCTATGCAATAGCCTCATAACTTAGCCCATTAAAAACAAAGAAAGAGAAAAAAATTAACTTTTAGTGAAACCCTAAGTAGCACTTAACACACTTTCCACAGGTGCTACAGAAATAATAAATAATACTACCATGATTCGATGCACAAACGTTGTTGCTCTACTAAAATATAATTGAAATGGGATGTACCGTCATTTTTAATATGATAAGGTACATATGATTGGGTATTTGAAATGAACAAGTGGACTGTATTGAAATTAACTATAATTGTATTTAAACAGTATATAAAGATGGAGGTTTGGCTTATAAATGTTCTACAATCGTTTACTTGATGTGGCTGGATGCTGAGGTACGGTGGTCGGTATCGGTGGTCGGCCGGCTGCAGTAATTCCTCACCTCCATGTGTCCGGTAGGTCCCCGTGTTCTACTGCATGCCTCTTCCCATGGTAGAACAGCATGAAAAGTAATCTTGAAGAGGCTAGAGTATTCGTCTTCTTCTCCGTGTGGTTTCAGTCGCCCATTTTTTCTCCTACTACTTCTTGTTCTTGTGCAGACTGCGCCACCGCCGCGACAGTGTTACCTAGTTTGTTGGTCTTTTACATCTACCCCATGAAGGGGGGGGAGTAACATCAATTTAGGGTGATTAACCCTAAACAATAATCAACACGCACAATGCTCCTATCGACGTCTCGCCCTAATAATTGGATTCAACTATACTCAGCCGAAAGCTATGGAAAATCATTTCAATCACAGTCATTTTAATCAACTAAAGTCCTAATTATATCTAAAGAGTGATTATTTCCTGATTTTGTATTATATGCCCTTGTTAAAACGTAATGAACTTTTGAACCACTAATTAAGGAAAAAAAGGATCTAAATTTTGTTTTCTAAATTTTATTTTAAACGTTATTCTTATTCAAACGTTAGTGGCAATGTACTACTCCATTGAACAAAAATTAAGGGTCAATTTTTATTTTTGTCTCATTTCTCTACAAACGGTGTCTTTAATTCTGTGACAAAACGGACATTACCCAACTTTAATCGTGCTCAACAAACAAAAGTTATAACAATAAATACACCCAAATATTTAGTTTTAAAACGCCGTTTAGAAAATCAGTACAAGGAGTTTATTTACTTGGTGAACAAACTCCATATGTGAAGGCATATTATATGTATGTCATGTAAAGTATACATTTTTAATTATTAACTTCTGTTACATAAATATGACGTAAAAAAAATAAAAGAAATTCAAAAAAATTAATACAGCAAAAAAAAAAATGGAATTGTTTGTATATGTTAGGGCGATAAGTAAGAAAAAGTAAGTGCGATGGCCGGGAATCGAACCCGGATCAACTGCTTGGAAGGCAACTATGCTCACCATTACACCACCATCGCAGTTACATGGCAGGATTAAAAGAAAATATTTTGAATACAGTATATTAAAAAATTATTAAAAAGATTTTATGTGTATACATGCATATTATAAGAAATTGTTAGTTGAAAGCGAGAGGAAGATATAGTGATACAAAACTAAAAGAAAGTGAAAACAGTTATATAATAAATTGAAATATATAATAATTAAAGTTTCAGAAAATAAATATTTAACAAAAAACAATATATAAATAAATCGAAGAATGAATAAATTCATACAATCAGGTTTCTAAACGTAACAACGGAAATAGATACATATATAAATAAATAAGATAGTATAGAAAAAATAAAATAAAAATTTATCGAATTTGACAACTTGATAAATTGAGATGAACTCCAGTTCTGAACATTTAGGTTTGGATGTGTGCTATTATTCCAATTCATAACGCAAAATATAAGAGAAAATAAACGAAAAAAAACTAGAAAATAAAAGTCAGTAAATAGTATATTACTGTAAATATACTATAAAATGTATGTTTTGTGTTAGATATTATACATATCTAACTAATATGACCGTTTACGCTTCTGATTGTTCTGGGATCTTAACCTCAACATCAACTAAGCATTTTTTTTCAATAGTATATGTATTTAAAATTATAAACATATGCTTTATACATCCATGAAATGATTTGATATTTCACTTCTTCTTTCACACAAATACAACGAAATAGTTTTTTAAACAATGGCATTGCCTTGATTATGTGGATTTCAAATACTTTTTCGAACTTAAAAATATTTTAAAAGTTTACATTTAGTAAATTAGTAAAAAAAATCAAGCAATTACACCAAGAAAATAAAAACAACAAATTTGCTAGATGCGCAGCTGCGCAGGTGCAAATTCTATAAAATAAAATATAAAAAAAATAAAAAAAGTAAATTTCTTTGAAAACATGTGATTAACATTAAATAATATAATTATTATTATTTATAACTTTTTCACCATTCTCTTCTACCTACTACAACTTTAGATGTTTTTTTTTCTAAAATTCTCCGCTTTCCAACGATATATTATACGTATATATTCTGACTAATATTTTCGGAGATTCATTTACGACCTGGATAAGCATTTTTATTTTTGCTCCTTTATTAAATTATCAAATTCTTTCAAAATTTGTATTTATATGGTTTAATAATGTGAGATGATTAATTATTTAAAATAAACCATATTAAATGTACTTTAGAGGAAGATGTATATGAATACTGATAATTTAACCCCTGTAAGTGGGGATAAGACCTAATTAATATTAAAGACCACTTAATGATACAATGATACACCGACTTTAATCAAAATCGTTTGTGCCGTTTTTAGAACATTTTATAAATGTGTTTCAGAGTTGATTTAAAGTGGTACTTCTGGTCTGCCGATTTTAAATGAAAAGTTACTGTCCCATCTAAGGCATATACCTATTTTAAATATGTAATATCGGTTTTGTACGACTTTTCATTTTTGAGCTAGACTGCTAACATACACAGACACGAGACTTTTGCGAGACTTGGTTATTTGGACTCACGGTATTTCAAAACGTGTATTTCCGTTGAAAACTCAAATTCAAAAATTTTCACGAACACAATACATTCCCTTACTATACATTACATATATAGTTAATTGAAATCAAAAAGAAGCATGTGTACTCATGTAATGTATTATATATAATATAATGCAGGACACGTTTTCCTGTAAAATATTTCATTATATATTCCGATATAATATCGTCCGCTTACTCCAAGAAATCATTGAGTGACATTTCATAACCTCAAATTAAGATAATTACAAATTTTGATGAAAATTTAAATAAAATTCTGTAAAATCAGAAAATTGTGCATTTACTGTAACTATATGTGATAAATAAAACGTTTTGAGTCAGCACCATGAACTTACAGTATATTCCTATAAATACACAAGGTAGAAATTCACAACAACAAAAAAATACTTGATAGTTAACCTGTGGGAAAAATGCACTTATTGACTTTTTGCGATTAACCGACGATATACAGGTCCAACCAAATCACTAAATGTATTTTTCTTAATGTTTTAATTTTAGAACATCCCATTTTCAGTTAGCATTAACATTTTTCGCAGTGGAAAATGTCACTGTGATTTTCTCAAGTATCCAGGTTTGGAAAAGATAACATAAGAAACTCTATAAGATAATAGAAATTTTCCATAAGTGATATATGAGTGCTAAGCAATGAATTCATATTATATCAATTTCCTCAACTTCATACAGCTGTGACATCTTTGCTAAAAATAATCTTTGCTAATAAGTAATTCCTGATTGACATTTTAAATTACATTTTGTGAGTGCGGAATACTCCAGTTTACCTTGATCGATCACGTTCTCCTTAATTATATAATTATAAGTGTAGTAATTAAGATCAAGTGCTATAGTGAATGACATTTCTGATAAACCAAAATGTGTTTAACAAAAAATAAATAAACAAAATATGTCAATACAGATATGTATCATTATTATTAATAATTATCATTATAATTATTCCACTCAATACGTTCCATTGATCAACTTCAGCAGTATTTTGTTGGATAAAACTGCTGAATATTCTTGATCTTATTTCTGTTGGTCTGTTTCCATAGAATAATATACATTTGCACTCATACTCATATTCAAATCTCTGAACCCATGTCTATAACGCAGATATAAAAAAACAGTTTCAGATAAATATTTGTAGCAAAAACAAAGGTGTTAACAATAGCAATGGAAAAATATTTATCGCCATCTGAAATTTTTATTTTTTTAAATTAATTTTTTGAACAAACTTAATTAATCAAACATGAAATGAGCAAAATATTTCGCAGTCGGTAGGACTCGAACCTACGCTCCCAGAGGGAATCTGATTTCTAGTCAGACGCCTTAACCACTCGGCCACGACTGCCTCTGAATAATGTTAACATTAACATAAATGTCATATAATAGTTATAGGCTGTCTAAAATAAACTACTTAGGGATTTGAGCTGCACTAAACTATCGAATTCCTCTAGTATTCAGTCCTTAAAATCCGACTTCAATGCTTCTCACTTTGTTACAAATGAAATTATTCATAATTATCTTAATGTTCTATATTTAGCCGATTTAATCTAATCCATATACCTTTCCTTTCCTAATAAATACCAGACGCATCTAAAAGGACTAGTTTCTAACTTCCATCCTCTTCGGCTTCTAACGATCGTCCTAGGCGTCTGAAAAGAAGATGGCTTAGGGACCATCTAATATAAAGGTATCATTACCAATGGGTAATTTCTCGATAAGTTTGTCCATGTCATATATATATACTTGTTGTATTTTTATTTAATACAGTTGTAAATGTCAATAAATGTATATTTTTTAATCAATAAATAAAAAGTTCACTGAATAAACAAATTTGAAAAAAAAAAACATATACAAAACTACAAGTGATAGAACAACAATTGATAAGTATATTTTACAAATTTCTCCGACTTCATCTTAAGTGAAGTATCATTTTATTTAAAAATTGACTAATTGATTTTTAATCTATTACCCCGTTTAAAGATTTTATTTATATTTTAAAAAAATATACTTATGGTCATTCTGAAAATAACAAATTAACAGTTTCTCATCCTTAATTTTTCATGAAAGTTTTATATTCCCAATTTAGGTACTATTTGTTTTAAAAATCATCCATTTATTGGTTGAAGTTTTTTTTTTATTAATTATGAGACTTATTAAATCATGTATAGAATAATAGTCCGTGGTACAGACCCCTTTTTGTCGAATTATTAACATCCGCCTGAAACTTCGTGAATAGTTTCATCTCATAACTACAATTATTTACGAGACTCTTGAATTGGAGTGCCAACTTGTCTATTAATTGATACTAAAACTATTAATACATTGCTTCTACTTGATTAAGATTAATCACATTAGAAAAAAGTGGCCTTCAAAAATATTGAGCCGTTTGGCGTGATCAACACCCCCAAAATTTTCAAATAACTAGGTTATGTACTAAAAACGGCCCAATATTTTTGTAGGCCACCCGTTTTATCGATTTTTTGATCAATTTATCTTACGATCCAAGTAGAAAGCAAATGAGTATTTACGATTTTTTAGTACCTAATTAAATATACAAAGTTTGCCCTCCCTCCAGATTGAAAACTCAATTTCAAGAGTTTTCGTAAATAAAATAGTTGTAGGTTACGATGAGATGAAACTATTCACGAGTTAAAAAGGGGTCTGTACCACTGACTATAAAAAGAACATATACTTCTCAAACAAAACGTTTAGTGTTTTTAATGGAATTGAAAACAAGAAATTTGAAAACAATCTTAATTTAAAATTACTAGTTATGGCTAGTGTTGCTCAAAATCAGTCTTAGTCTTGCACTATGCAAGATCAAGACCAACACTGCCTAACTATTACAAGACCAAGACCAAGACTGGTAAAAGAAAAATCGATTATTTGAATGAAAATTTAGGCAAAATTGTTACTAATACTTGACAATTATAGTTACTATATGTAAAGAATTGGTATAACCAATATTCTTTTGCATTTAACTCTTCTAATTTTTCATTCGGACTTAGTTAGGTTTCTCATATCTAAAAAAATACAGTAATATCTCTATAGTAATAAGCTAATAGGTAACTGTAAGACTGTTGGGAAACTCTCGCGCAAGACCAATACCAATGGTCTCGCATTTGGGCAACACTACTCATGGCTTTTTAAGTTGACTCCCGGTAAAATATGAAAAAATGAAACATGATTAATATCTGTCCAATTTCTTTATCAGATTTAGTATACCTGTTGCTGGTCTTCTTAGTTCAGTCGTAACATTGGCTAATTAAACAGGTAAAATATTATTTTGACTATATACCTAAGCATTTCTTAAATTCATTAGAATTTTCCCACTGTAATTTTATGTAAAACCTAAATTAGTTTTTATAACAAAAGAAGAAGTAAAAGTAAAAGTGTTCGCAGTCGGTAGGACTCGAACCTACGCTCCCAGAGGGAATCTGATTTCTAGTCAGACGCCTTAACCACTCGGCCACGACTGCTCGTGAAAGGACAAATAAAGGTAAATGTCATCTGGTGGGAACAGGTGTTCCAAAATCCACAAACACCTTTTAAACAGAGCATCTTCCTTGTTCAGTAAACTCATGAATATTAGTTACTAATTTCAATATTTACTGTTCTTTTTAATACAATATACTTAGTTATTTGGTAACCACTTTTAAATACAATTCGCAATAAATGTTTAATTAATTTATTCAATCATCCGAAAACTTGTCAACATAAAAAAAAACACACATGTCATTTTAAAATAAAATGATTATGCAATTAAATTGAAACAGAAAACATGAACCAATTTACACTCCACACACAAAATATAAGCTTTAGAAAATACTACATCACTATTTGCAACTAATATTAAAAATTATAATTTACATACAAATTCAATGAATGTCATTGCAGTAAAAACGTACATGATCGGCTTTGTGAAAACTTCAACTGATATTCTAACTTTAATTTTATTGGATATCAATGAATGATGTTTCTGTGAAAGAAAATAGATGAAAACCAGATCTCGTATACTATACGTTTTTATCGTGTATTTACTGTGCTACTTAAATATAAAATACGAAACCGAACTGTTCCTTTCAACTCGCCTTAACGGATCATGTACATACTAACCTGGAATACAAAAACATTCCCTGTGTTTCCCTACGATTTATTTATACACTGACAGGCAAAAAATTCCACCCAATTAATTTTTTCATCTAAAAATATTTCTGCTTTGAATTGGTCTATTGTTTTTAATGAACAAATAGGTAATCTTTTTGTTGGTTTTCAATTAGGAATGTTAATATAGAGGACAATAACCCTTAATCCTTAATTCAATGAAATGATTCTGGATTCCAATGCTTACTTTCGATTGAATCAAAATGTTTATTCAGTATCATTAGTTCAGTGCCGTTTCTTGCAGCACATTTCTTAGTCTCCGGCTTTTATTATTATTAAGTTTAAAAATGCCTCTTAGTGCTGAGGATGTTGCGCGCGTTGTGCCACTTATTGATGATGGACGTTCCATTAGATATGCAGCTAATGCCATCGGAGTTCCATATGAAACTTTACGAGACGCCGTCAGGCGTTTTCGGGAAACCGGTTCTTACAATAGAAGGCCGTTATGTAATAGTAATAGTTCAATGTAGTATATTAATGATATTTCATATGACTATTGTTATGAAAAGAGAGGAAAAATATATATAATAACAAAATTATAAGTAAGAGCTATGTTCAAATTAATAGTATGCTATGTTTAAAGTGACACAATGTCGTAGGGCAGCATTACTTACAATAAAGTATTTCTCTGTCTGTTTAATATTTTGTGGTATTAATAGTGATAATTCTACCAATTTATTTTAGGACTTTGTCGTATATCTCTCGTTATCAAACATAATGTAAAATATCTTTCGGGTGGAAGCTGGAAAATATTATAATCTACGATTGTAGAAAAAAGAAGTAAGGGATTTATCCAAACAGTGTAGATAAGTTGCATGCTGAGATCCGACAGTGAACACTAATCGTAAAGGAATTGATGGCTGATCCTTTCCCTGAGTCAGATAGGACACTAAAGGCTACACTAAAGCAGCTATCTCCCTCCTTCACCAATCCGTTCATTATTTACTTTTACAGCCATTAATAAAACTCTACCGTTTACTCAGTTCTCCGAGGCAGGACTTTTGTTATTCCCGAACGAGTAGGCAATAAAAGCCCATAACGATCACTAAAGTCGAAGAAATGAACATATTAGGAGAGAGAACGGCCACGTTTTAATATTTCCTCCTATGGCCCCAACTGTGTGATTGATTTTTAAAACTCATTTTATGAAGGGGCTGTTACAATGTTGCCGGAGGACAGACGCCAGGAAGGCGACCTTACGACCACACACGGACTCGGATATCGCCTAGAGATCAGCCTCAGATAGCCCCTGCTGCAGTCTATTCTTACAGCGCAGTGTGCTTTGCAGTTCACTCTACCACTACTATTTTATGTCTTCAATTTGTCTAAAGCATTCGATTCCGCATGGATGACAATAAATTCAGTCTAGACAGGGACATGTCGAAGGATGGAAGGATAATCCTTTAATCTCCTTGAGCGCCATTTAGGAAACTTTACAGAAAACATAAATAAAAAATAAACATTGCTCACTAGTTTTTTTTTTGTTTTATATTCTTTGTTTTATAATTTTTATTTTTATTGTACATTACTATAAAGATGGACAATGAAGATGTGTAGAGGACTGTTGTTCTGAAGAG
Organism: Nezara viridula; assembly: GCA_928085145.1. NCBI lineage: Eukaryota > Metazoa > Arthropoda > Insecta > Hemiptera > Pentatomidae > Nezara > Nezara viridula. Next base: position 211,459,885 of record OV725077.1, read on the forward strand.
TTTTTCTGATCTGTATTGAACTATTTTATTTATTATATTTAGTTTTTTACTCTCACTTATTTAAATTAATAATGTATAAATTAATTTTGAGGTATTACATGATTAGATTCTTTGTGCGTTTCCAGAAAGCCAACGATTCAGTGGATAGAGAAACACTTGTTAAGATACTGAGGGAACACGGAGTATATCAGAAAACTATATATACATTTTTTTTAAATTTATTTATATGATATTTACAACTGTATACAAAAACTACATCTGGTAAATTCACACATGGATATAATGACATGAAACACATGATGAGAAAGTACGCACTGGTGGCACTCTAATAATATGTCTATATTAGAAGATCACGTGGCCATCTTCAGACGCCTCGGAGGGTTATCAGGAATTGAATAGGAAGCAAGGTTAGAAACAAGAGGGTTGGGATGGTTATGAAGTTTATTATGGAAGGACAGATATCTGGATTGGGCCAAATCTGATACATAAGGAACATTAAGGTCATTATGGATAATTTTATTTGTAACAAAGTAAGGAGCATTCAGGATTTTACGAAGGATTTTGGATTGTAAGGATTGGATGCGAGAGGAATTTGAAGGTTTGGTGGAGCCCCATAGCTCAACTATATATAAATTTAATTAAACAAACTTTAACTTAGACATACTGAGAAAAGGAGTAAATACGAGGTTCTCGGCTTTCGCGGATGATCTAGCACTTACGTCAGAAAGTGCGCAAGAGTCAGTCAATCAGGTTAATGAATTAAAGAAAATATCAGAAAGAGCGGAGTTAATACTATCATTTGAAAAAAACAACGAAATAATTACTAATAAAAAGGGAAAAATGGAAAAAATCGAGACTTAACACGGAAAAATCAGGTTGGTGGAACAGTTTAAATACCTTCGAGTACTCGAAAACTACAATACTAGTTTGCCAAGAAATATAGACAATTTCCATTGCTCCACTTTCCAAAAAACAAAAGCCCAAAACAAAGGATATCAGAGTTTCAGCAGAATATGTGGTAGAACTTTTTGAGTTTTAGTAGAACCACTCCCACTACCACTCCTTGTAACCTTAAAAATTATAATTATAATTATAATTTTAAAATCTTATATTCGCTTTTTTTTTTTAGCTTCATCATTTCAATTCGTTTAAAAACACGACCCCTATTTATTTTATATTTGAATATTAAATATAAAATAAGCCATTAAGTTGACTGAACGATTAATTCCAATAAAAAAATTTTTATTATTAATTTTAGTGATATTTCTAGGGAGAAAATTTGTACTTTTGCAAACAGTTCTATATTTCAACAGTAAAATCACCTACTCCGGAATCAACTAAATCACTGTCTATAAAGAAATTATAAATTTTCTAATTAGAAATATCACGAAAAAATTGTGAATTTGGCGTAAATCACTTTGTCAACTGAAAGGAACATATATATTCAGATATTCTCAAAGGAATAGAAAATTGTTAATAAAACAAAACATAAAAAAAAAAATGAAGTAGAGGTTAAGAAGAAAATGTAATGGACATATTACTTGCCCCTTCTTTAAATTTTGAACAAAGTTAATTAATCAAACATGAAATGAGCAAAATTGTTCGCAGTCGGTAGGACTCGAACCTACGCTCCCAGAGGGAATCTGATTTCTAGTCAGACGCCTTAACCACTCGGCCACGACTGCTAGCTGAATACAATTAACATTTACATAAATGTCATCTGATGCTGGCAGGTGTTCCACAATATGATAATGATTTATACATTGAATTTTTGCAGGACAAATATACACTACTTTCGTTGTTTCAAATAGGACATCTAAAACTAAGATGGCCAAAAGGGTTATTTGATATTAAAAATACATGCATTAATGGATAAGGAAATTAAAATATGAAATCTATCAGCAATGATTCAATAAGTTAGATAATGCCAAGGTTAGAACTCATCGAAAAATGCACATCTTTGATTAGAATGGATAAACGTAGCAAATTTCAATTTTAGCTGTGTATATGATATATAACAGCGGTGCCCGTACTGCCCCATGAGGAACTCCTGCTAAGGCATTCTAATGGAAGAAAGTTCTGAGCCTTGACCGACACAGAAAGTTCTATCAGAAAGAATGAAATGAAGAATAAAATTATAGATAGTCTTAAGTTTGAAGGGAAGCTCCTGAAGCATGACACTTATCACATCTTACACTCTTAACTTAATGATACTGAGGTCAATTACATCGATATATTTTTGGTTTCATATTCACAACTGACTCCTGTATATATCTGTTTAGAAACCAAATGAGGATAGTGTCTCATATAAAAGATGCCCGCTGTAATCGCGATGGATTGTTTCAGTAGATCAAACATAGGTGCAACGCTCTTGGAATTTCTTACTTCTGTCTCAAGTTATTCATGTTTATAGTTCTCTCAAATCTGTTTCTTCCATCTGCTAACCGGCTAAAATCTTATTATTGCGGTCAACGGTTAGCAAATACTTATCATTTTAATTTCGTTCTCAGAACGTTTTCTAAGAGATCTTGTACGTGTACAACACGGTTTCTGCCTGCCACCTAATTTTATTGTCTATCAAAGCTATGACTCAGCCGGGATCGAATTCTGAATTTTTATAACAAGTATTTAGAAAATAAATCGTACCACACTTAATCCGCAAGTAATAAATTTATGTTCTAATTCTAATAAGTTTAATTTAAGAATGCTTTCACTCAATACTGGTCTGATTCCAATCATTTTACTTGATCGGGACTCCAGTTTCAGGAGTGGCCTGAAATCTCCAAAACATAGTAAAGAAATAAAAAAAAATCGTGATAAAGCATCCATAATCTTGTACATTTAATTTAAAAATGTTTCTTCACTTAAAACATACTAGATTATCATTAATGACCTAACCTGTTGGCTTGAAACAATGACAGAAATTCTTTAAATTGATTGGTTTAAAATAGGTTTTTTTTTTCAATTTTTTAGAAACAGATGAGAGATTTTTTTTAAAACTGAAAGGAAAAAATGTCAGTTACTGGATTATCACATGAGGCCATCGACATGAATAAATTGTAATAGTTTCTTTCAATTTATAAGTAAATGATAAATGACTATAGGTCATTCATGACTTCGAACAGCTTTATTCATCTATTGTACGACTGACCCTGAATGATCTAGGTAAGCGATACACGGATCCAACATCAGAGACTGTCCCCTCATGAAGACAGAATCACTTAGCTCCCCCATGCGGCTAGTACCGTGACGAAACCCGGTGATGGATAGATTCTGTGCGTCCTCTAGATCGGGTTTGGTAACCTCTGCTCGCTGTTATCCAGGACACTGTACCATTAATTACTGGTCCCTTAGCCCACCGTGACAGTGATCGATCCAACTTCCAACAGGTTCTGTTTCATTACCGATATTGTGACGATCTGTTGGTTTTGTGTCCCTTCCTCTTTGTAGCCCTTTAATGATATCTTACTCGCCCGGCGGACGTTTCAAATGCTAATTCCTAATCCTTAGGCGGTCCCACGCCGGATTACGCTTACGAAACTGTTTGCCAAGGATGGGATGATCCCTTAGAAAAATACAGGGCCACGTCTCAAGGAACTGACCTGTCGGGAGTTGCCAAACAGTAGGAGTGTGTAAACAATCGTACCAGACTAACCAGCTTTCTGACTAACGTATTTGTATAGGTCAATTTCTACTTTATTTAACTTCAATTTCCAATGAAAATATTAATATTTACTTGTTATAATAACGACATGAAAGCTATTCAATAAAATAGAGTAATCACACATTTACTAATTAATGCAATTTTTATGGCAGCTCAGGAGGCTGCTTATGGAAGGAACCAGAACGTACCAAGAGCTACACAAATTTCTTAAGTATGCTGTAATTATATATATATATATATTTTTAATTTATGCATTATATATATTATAATAATTCGTAGTAAAGTAATTATTTAAAAAATTAACAGTAAATAATAATAACTATAAATATAATCCTAAAAAAGTTTTATAACATTTATTTTTTCCCTAAAATTCCGATATTTCTTTCAAAATATTTACGAAACTATACATATCTACATAGAAGTTTACGATCTCATCTTTTGATATATGTATATATTTGTAAATATTTTCTATGTAACGTTGGAAAGTTAAAGAATAACAAAATTTTAGTTCCTATTAAGGCCAAACCGTATGAGTTTGCCATTTGGCTGCAAATAAGTTTGCAGGACTGGCATGATAGAGATAGGGTTACGGTTTTATTAAATTCAGAGTCATATATATAATCTTTTACATTCAAAAGTTAATTATAAACGTGGATAAAGTTATATATCTGCATTTAAATATATAATGTACTAAATATTGTTATTTAATATTATTTTTATTTAATGAAAACATTTAGTTATAAAAAGATTGCTTATTTGATTTTTAAAAAGAAACTATTAAAAATCAAATAAGAAATCATTTTATAACTAAATGTTTTCATTAAATAAAAATGATTTGACGGTCCCAGAGGGAATCTGATTTCTAGTCGCTTTAACCACTCAGCCACGACTTCATCTGAATATAATTAGGATTTACATAAATCACATAAAATAAATTTTATTCTTTTGTTTATTTGGAACTAGATTCAGGAAATGAGGAATTCATATGTTTATGCTTTAAAAAATAGATACCTAATGCAAGATAAATAACATTATATCTCAAATATTTTATTAAACTCTATAAAAACGTTCTAGTACTTCTTAGCCAAATTTCCCGTATTTATTCAGAAATGACATTACTTAGTTTTTGTCGCATTTTTATATAAAAATAAATACATATTTATTTGTATTGTTGGACATTTTTTTTTATGGAATATAGCGTCCATCCATACAGATGGGAAAAACGTTATTCAGGGAGAATAGTAAATTTGAACGACTACAGACCGAGTAGCAGATGTCGGTCAGATGAATACTTTAGCTGAATACTTGTTTAAAATATGAGACAAAGGGTTTATTCATACTAAATAAATTTTATTCATTCAAATGAAAGGAAGAAGAAATCGCATTGCCAATATAATAAATCACCCAGCTGATAACGGACACCCACTGACCAAATTAGCCATATATGACCAAGGAGCAGAATGCAGTGGGAACTAGACTTAGCAAAGACTCCGCTGGGCCATTGTGGGACTATTACAATCGCAGATCAAATTGGCACTATTGCTACAAGCGACGATTCGCACCTCTGAGCGAGCACATTGGTGAGCGTACAGGTATGAAATGCCCCGATTGAGACGAGGCTTGTGAAACGGCGGGTCGGGTAGGGTGGGTGGCGGACCCTTCATTGTGCAACTTGTCGCACGCATGTCACACAACGAAAACCTTGCGCAACATGTCGCGTTACGGATTATCATCGCGCCTCTATTCATTTTGCCTCCTTTACTTCCCATATCATTTGCATTTCTTCAACTGCCTCGTCGGTTAGCTGTCCGGGTCGTCGGAGGGTCAGTCGTTGCACGTGATGTTGAATGTATTCCGAGGCTCAGGGGAACATTTCAATTGTCGAAACTCGTGTGGTTACATGTCATTGATAAAATTATATACTAAACTGCATAAGTCTGATTATTCAACGCCCGAACTAGACACAACATGCCTGCTTATAACGAATTGATATTTTATAAAATTTCCTCTTTAAATTATATTCATCACGTTTCAAAGTGTATAACTGTATTAATTATTCATTAGTTCAGATAGTATTATATTTTTTTTTAACAAGAAATAAACGGAACGAAACTATATTTCGGACAAATTTTTAATTTCTTTAAAAATCTATACTATATTACAATACTATAATCTATGCTATATATATCTGGCCAAGAGACTCATTGCATTGAGCTACTTGCTGTATTTTGTGTGTGTTATTTTACTACTTTTTTTTTTTTGTTATCATTTATTCTCCTTAATATCATATTTGCTGTATACCGAGGTAGATGGCAAATTTATTGTGAGCCAGGAATGTGTATAACTAATAAATAAATAATATTTTATAATATATGTGTTATGTATTAATATGTATATTATATTTTATAATGTATATTATTTATTAATATATACATAATATCTATATTATACATCGAGTCTTATAGTTAATTTAAATTATCTCCTAATTATTATTGTAAATTTGTAACCATAATAATGGAGAAATAATTCTGGGAATAAGAAATGAGGTGTCTTCGTTACGGTTCGTCACGTTGATGTCTGCGTTGCGCTTCATCCCACTTTGTGAAATAAAACATGCCACATCGTTAAGAATTAAAACGTTTTTTATATAATAGAGAGATTGATGTTAAATAGTACATTTTTAAATTCAGAACAACATAATTGATCATTAGAAAGCATTTTCAGTGATTTTTTATTTTATTTTTTTGTTTACCAACAACCTTATAATTATTTAAAACTTATCAAATACCAAATAAAAACATGAATAACTTTTTAATGTACCTTGCACTTTCTAACGAAATAAATTTCAACTGATAATGAAATTTTACTTAAACTAAATACTATATTATTTATCTATCTCCTTCAAAATATAAATGAATAAATTGCTGATAAATTACAAAAAAAGTTTTTTTAGTGAATTTTTTTAATAGGTATTTTTTTAGCGAAAAACAACAAATATTAAAAAAGTGAATTATCTTTCTTCAAAACAAATGAAAGAGAGTTGACTTTTGAAAAAAGGAACGGGGTAGCTGAGTGAGTAAGGTTCCTCGCTAAGGATCCCAAATTCGAGTCGGTCTGAGACAGTTATCATTTCTTTTATTTCATCAGCCGTGAATCGACCATAGGCTCGAGAAACCCTCTTGATGGCCATTCACCCTCTATAATATCGGTACCATTAAATAATTCTCTTAATAATTAATGTATCCAATCATTTCCCTGTAAAACCATTGCCCTAGAAACAGTACTTCTTTACACTATGATGGTACAATTTATGTATTTGTTTTTTCTTAAGATTAGAATCATGAATGATTTCAAAACTGTAATTATGACATGTTTCAAGAGAGTTAAAATTATAATTTATTACACTCAAAGAGCTTTTTCTGATGCAATTCATTTAATAAATCATAATGATACTAAAACTTATTTTTCATATTAATTTTATAAAACAGCTTGATTTATCCTCTTAATATTTTTTCTTATACAACAGAGATATTATATGATACTTAAAAATTTTAAATAAAGCAATGTATTATTAACCCGCATCTCCTTGAGTAAGAGAGAAAAAACATTTCTAGGAGTCCACTGGACAGATTAGCAGTAGAAGATAATGGAAATAGAAATTGTACAATGAATGAAATCAGGCTGTTTGAATTGCGATTTATCACATTGCAAAAGATAAACTTGCATCATTGATTTATTGTGTATGCATGAGTATTACCTCACTGCTGCAAACTCTCGTATTGACTTAAAGGCACATTAGGAAAGAAAATAAAATAAAATATTTTTAAGATAGTTATAAACAATACAGGGTTAAAGTATAAGAGAACCATTATACCAGGTACTTCAGGAGCTAAAAAAGGACTTGTATTTTAAGAGAAGTATGTGACTATCTTTATCTCTCCGTGAAGTATATATGATATTAGTAGACAACTGAAATATAAAAATATCAGACTAATTGCAATGCAAGTGAGGTCAAAAACTAAAAAATCATTATTTACATCTAACCATAGTAATCGTAGAAAGGAAGTGCCTAGGCAAACTTTTTTTATTTATTTATTATTTAGTAGGATAGTTACAAACGTATAACAAAAAATACATCTGGTAATATTTCGCACTATGGATTGAATGACATGAAACACATATTGAGAAACTATCCATTGTAGCACTCTAATAATATATCTATATTAGAGATCCCGTATTATGATAGGACAGATATTCTGGATTGCAGAACCTGTTTTACATAAGGACTCATGAAGTCATTATGGATGATTTTATTTGTAACTAAGTAAGGAGCATTGTGGATTTACGAAGGATTTTGGATTAACGGGGATTGGATCGAGAGGAATTGAGTTGGTGAACCCCATACTCAACTCCGTAAGTCAATATAGGCTTATTTTAGCCATGCAAATTGTCTTTCATAGTTAATGGGAAGGTTTAGAGCGTTTGTCTAGGAAGTGTTGAAGTAGTCGGAAACGTCGACTGTTTCGTGTCGTTGCAGTCGGTATGAGATTCCAATTAAACGTTTGTCCAGATGAGTCTTAGGTTAACGATTTTGTTCAACAGGGAATAAGTGAAAGGGGTTAAAGGATACTAAAGGACAGGAAGTCATTGGGTTTTTAACGACGAAAGTGAAGAAAATTTGATGGGATTTTAGTGGATTTTATTTTATTCTACAGTTCAGACACAATGCTTCAGGTTTTATGATGGGATGGAAGGTTGTTATGCAATAAGATGGTCGTTTATTAAATGATATTATATATGTGTCATCCAGCATATGTGGAGACAGGTGTTGGGAGGTCAGCGTATATACTGTGTAAAGATAGGACTTAGGATACTACCTTGAGAACAGCGGCAGACCTGGTACAAGCGGGAGTATAACATTGTTGTGATTTAACTTTTAAAAGTATCTATCAGTAAGGTAGGAACGTATAATGGGAAAGTATGTAGAGTCTAGGCAAATTTAAAGAATAGGGAGATCAAACATGGCTTACAGATTCTGTACTTAGAAAACCTCAAAATAACGATAGAAAACCACCAAACCAGCGTTCTCCATCTTTGCCTATCTTGGTCTATAGATTTCTCGTGACTGTATGCAGATCTGCAAATAACATGTATATTTCGCGTTATAATTACTTAATTTACTCCAATAACCCAACCGTTTTTAATTTAACGTTTTAATGTACTCAATAAATGGCAGGAATGTTGGTGTATAAAATGATTAGAACGAGTTTAGCAAAGTGTATTAACAATGCAGTTAATGTTGAAATATATTATTTCATACTGTAGCTCAGTCTAACCAGCATAGAACACCAATAAATCCTTATCTTGAATGAACGTAAGCTAAGGTTTATTTATTATTAGGTTAATTTGTTTATTAATATTTTTTTTAAAACAAAATATTATAATAGTCACTAGAAAGAATACCGTGAGTGAGATCAACCGCGCATGAAACGACCAAGCTACTCCATCTTCTAGCTTCAACGGTAGCGGATTATAAAACTTTATCACCTCGGCTGATAACGGATGTCCGGTAGGCCAACATAACTGAGTAGCGGCTTATAGTCGCGGCACGAGGCCAGATAACGGCCCATTTGCTCTGACCCCCACCATTAGAGAGCGCAATATGATCTGCCTAAATAATTTTTGGGATTGCGGCCATGCGGCCTGGAATATGATAGGCAATTGTTTGCATGGCAGCTTGTCACTGGGGGGTAAGAGAGCAACTTATGGCAGAACAAGTGTTGGACAAAAAAAAAACCTTTAGGCTAGAACATATAAAGAACGAGTCAATATAAATAAATGGAAAATCGTATTTTTTTTTTCTTTTATTGATATTTACAACTGTATACATGTATAATAAGTAAATCTAAAGTGATAAATAAAACATGATAAAAACTTGTTAAGAAACTACCCATTTGTAGCACTTTCAAAATTAAATTAATTTTGAGGTCCTTTGGCCATCTTCTTTTCAGACGCCTCGGAGGGTTGTCAGGAATTGTTTTGGATGATAGGATATGAACTAGAGGGTTAGGGTGATCAAGGAGTTAGGAATTATTTTTTAAATTTATTAAATTAAATTTTCATTAAGGTTTTCAAAATTCGAACTAATCTTTAAGACACATTAGAATGGAAATATTTTAAGGAATATCTTAGTACTAAGAGGAGTATCTTAGTCGGGCAAAGTCTTCAACAAAGAGAATGTTGAGGTCTTTATGAATAATTTTATTTGTGATATAATAAGGATTTTAAGGAGGATTATTATGTTGTTAAGATTGGATATAGGAAGAATTTAGTGGTTTTGTGGAGCCCCAATGGCTCAAAAATTTAAAAAATATATTTTAAAAATAAATATTATAATTGTGTTATATTTTGATTCACTAATACATAAAGAAGAATAAATCTAACGATTACAGGAATCGAGTTTAAATGAAACGAAACTCCAACACTGTGAAGCGTCCAAGTGTAGAATAACATGATGTGCGAATAAACGAAGGTACATAAAGTGTGAGAGAAGGATAATATTTCTCATCATTTACAGAAAAACAATTTGAATACATTAAAAATTTCGTATGTATTTATATCTCAAAAATGTATAACAGAACATTATCGATTTAATTTTAAATAATACATTGTATTAATTTATTTTATTATTTCGAAATCATGCATATCAAAAATCGAATATTATTATATCATATTATTTTCTAGCAATGGAAATATTTATTGGGGTCAGTATTATTTATCGTGTATAAGTGTTTTGTTTTTTTCATTGCATATAATGTCGAGGATGCATTTTCCTTATTTCCAAACTGAATCGGGTCAACATTCCAGACTTGGTATGTTTTATAAAATTTCAAAACAGCTAAAGCATAACCACTGAATTTATTTTACTTATTTATAATAATAATTAAATTAATTTAATGAATAAATAATGAATAATGAATTAATTAAAAATGAAATCACCTATGGATTATGAAGTCATCAATGTAAGAAAACAAAATAATCAAAATTTATTTATGTAATGAAAACTATGTATAATAAATTAGGTTTTCAAAATTCGAACTTATCTTTAAGACACATTAGATTGCAAATATTTTAATGAATTAATTATTACTTTTTTCATGAACAAGAATTATCACTTCCCATTTATTTTGTTTGTTATGTAGTTGTTTGATATGATATGTACATATTCATAAAAATGTTTAAGCCTCAGCACTGTTCGCCTGTAAATACCTAAAGTGGTCCCTTTTTCTGCATGAAAAAGCATCACCAAATATCTTCTTGGAATACACCTCAAAAACAACCATTATCATTGAAATATTCCAAAGGAAACGGCTGTACATGGCTGGCTATGTGCTGGAAAATGGAGACGCGGGAGTGTTAAGGTAAATCATATACATTGCCGCTGAGAACTGTTGCCAAAGTGTTTGTGCCCTGCCTTTATGGTTACGGCCTCTCTTGTCGTTAATAATGTTAATATCGCGGTTCCTAACTTTGCCAGCTTCCACAAGCAGTCGAAAAACAAGAGTGGTTCAGAGTTTGCAAACTGTAAACAACAATGGGTGACATAAAATTTATTATTCGAAACAATCCTAGTAGCTGAAGGTTGCCAGTTAATTAATAACCTGATTAACCTTGTTATTAATATATCAGGTATGCATGTGTTCTTTTTATTTATTTATTTTTAGGTTGTTTTAATCTTATATATTGTATATATATTATTTTTCTGTATAATTTATTTTATTTATTGTACATAGAGTGTGAAAGTGATCTCAGAACACTACTATAAATGTCCTTGAGACAGATTGCAATATTTTTCAATAAATAAGTAATATATATATATATATATATATATATATATATATATATATCGTCGGTAAATTAAAAATATTCATTATTCATAATTTTGATGAAGCTAAACGTTAGATCGTTTTTATGAATATTGATCTTATTTCAAAGATTGTTACAAGCGCACAATTTTCTGATTTTACAAAGAAAAAAATTTATCAAAACTCTTAGTTTTAAAATGCCGCTTTATAACTTTTTGTAATAAACCGACGATATACTCAATTAATATGTTGAGTTAGAACCTTATTGGATTTTTATGATATTATTATCTCATTTAAATTTAATTCTTTAAACCGACCAATATAAATCCCAATTTATAACGGCAGAAACTTCTTAAAATGTAATAATATAAATCGATTCTCGTTTAGGATTTTTATATCATCCAATAACACTCACTATATGATAGCACTATTCCGGAGATATGTAATTGAATCATTTATTTTTAGAAACGAAACAGGAACCATTTTTTTTTTTTTTTTTTTTGTGTGTGTCTAGAGTTAATGTATATACTCTGGCCATATGCTCATCTTTTAGTGAAAAAGAAACAAATAAATTATCTATACCTAGAAAAAATAAATTCAAAACAGCAATGAAACGATAATAATGAGTTAAATGTAGTTTTAAGGAATTGTTTTTTAAATTCGAATGCGACGTTTCTATTTTTATTTTTTTTAAGCACCAGGTAGAATAAATTTCATATTTAAACAATCTATTTATATAATAGCAATATCTTGTGGTGAATAAAATGTATACTTAAGCTAAACATGCCACAGAAAAGGAAATACTATATTTATTTTCACCGGTGACGCGGCTGGGAGAGAAGCACTGGGATCTTCTGGAGTCCTGCCTTAGCTTCCACATTTGGGGAGCAAAGCTTGATTCAGAGTCCCCTGGGGCAATGCAAATATTGTACATACTTGTGAATGTGTTTTATTTATTTTATTATCATTCGGCTTTAATCTGTTATTTTACTTACTTGTATATTACTTTATCTTTTTATTTATATATATATATATATATATATATATATTTTGTTTTTCTTCTTCCTTTGGTTATTTATATTTATTTTTCTTTCTTGTGTACATATTGTGTAAATGAATACTATAGCCCTAGTAAGAATGCCTTTCAGTGTGGCAGACTGTATTAATACTCAGTAAAATAAAATAAAATAAATTTATTTTCAAAGCATTTAGATTTTCCAAGGCTATTTGATCCTAACCAAAGTTTACTTAAAACATGTACAATGTACAGTGATTCGCTTCTGTTAAATGGCTTACGATGATGATTCGTTCTAATTTTGGATAAGAATTATTAACAAAATATTTCGCAGTCGGTAGGACTCGAACCTACGCTCCCAGAGGGAATCTGATTTCTAGTCAGACGCCTTAACCACTCGGCCACGACTGCTTGTGAAGAACTTAATATTTCTGCTCTCTTAAGAGAACACTTTAATTGCTTCCTCATTACCTTTGTTGGTAAATTACATATTTGATTAAGATAAGAATATGTATTTCTTTATCAGGAATTCGCCAGTTTTATTTTTATTGATTTTACTTATTACAGCATTTTAACTGCTTTTGTTAAATGTTAAATTACTACCATGAGGTCACTATTGTAACCAAGATTGGCAACTTTGCCGTTGATCCAATCTGGGTATCAAATAAGTATCTTTTTTTTTTGTTACTACTATTACCTTTATTGTCTTAATTATCTTTATATTGTATGTAGTTATTATGTTTAAACTTTATCTTTTTCCTATTGTTTTATTTCTTTTGCTTGTACATATTACCAATTCTGTAAATAGACCACTAACTTGAAATCCTTTTTTTTATGCTGCTTTATAAAATCCCACCTAACCCTTTCACCTGAGCTATGGTATAGCATGGTAAAATGAATGTTTTATTATGGCCAATTTAAATAATGGGTACGTAATTATTTATAGTTTATATTAGTCTCTTTGGAAAATAAAGGGCAAACATATCTAGAAGCCCAACAATTTAAGTTCATCATAGAAAATTATTCTTATTAAAAAAAATTTTATTTTTTTTAATTTATCCTTATTTTGGTCGTACTATTATTACATTATACAATATTAATGATGAAAAAAATTATATAAAATTTTAAACTCGTTTTTGTTTTAATTAATTCTCAATTCCATTTAGAAACTAGCCAAACCAATCTGCAGAAATGATATTACTGCAGTTAAAAGTAGAGTAACAAACGGAGTAAAAACAAATAAAAATATTTCTAACAGATATAGATGGGACACGTGTATAATGTAATTGCAGCTAAACCTTCCTTTGTTATTCCAGGAGCGACAAAGAGGGCAAGGTTCCCTCCCCTCTCACATGCCCCCCTTCCCAAGGGACAGGCCCTGAGGATGATGAGGGCTGACCACTCAATGCAAAGTCCCTTCATCTATGTCGCCGAGGAGGGTTAATATTGCAGGGGTTCGCAGGAGTTACTGCCGTCCTCTCTCTTGGTCATCTCCAAACCCTCATTTAGGGATTGAAATTTTTTTTTTTCCAAGTGGGGTGAATGACAAAAGTCACCGTCGGTTTCTGCCACCCTTTGTACCACCAGGCTTTCTTGTATTTTTGTAGTAAAGTTAACAGATGAATATTTATAAGTAACCGGTAACACAGGTAGCAAAAAATGGCTTATCAATTTATTAGATATTTAATAATTAATTGTTTACTTTCATAAACTGACCTTCCTCACATCGACCAATCAGCTTACTATCTATCTGTTCCAAAATTTTGAAAACTTACTACACAAAAGACTTGTTGATATATTAACAAACACACAAATAATATCTGACCATCAATTTGGATTTAGGGCGCATCACTCAACTATACACCAACTACATATAGTAGCGGACTAAATTTCTACAGCACTAGAGCAGAAAGTATATGAAACTGGCGTATTTCTGAATGTTGCTCAAGCGTTTGACAGATTTTGGCACCAGGGTCTTCTCTTTAAACTCAAGACAATACTCACACCTACCAATTATATAATTCTACAAGTCTTCCTTTCTGAGAGATTTTTCTCCGCCCGACACTGGTCAGAACTATCTTCCATCAGGTCTATCTCAGCAGGAGTACCCCAAGGTTCAGTACTTGCTCCGCTACTCTATATCACATACACCTATGACATATCTTGTAGTTCCAACATTTTAACAGAGATATAAGCAGACGACACAGCAATTGTAGCAAAACACAAAAATCCTACAACAGTTTTAACAAGATTACATGACTGGCTCAAAATTTAGAAAATCCGACTAAATCAAGACAAATGACAGCACATCACATTTACCCTTCGACATGAAGCATGGCCTCCAGTTTTCCTTGCCAATACACAGATTCTACAGACAGACACCGTTCACTAGCTTGGTCTGACATTTGACCGAAAAATGACGAGGTTCCCACATATAATTAAGAAACGAAAAATGCTAAATCAAAGTTTAAGAATTCTGAATTAACTTCTTTCAAAACTAAAACTTACTCAGAAATTTAACACACACAATTACTTACTAAAACCTATTTGGACTTACGCATCACAGATATTTGGAACAGCTAAAAAGATTCACATAAACAAACTTCAAATCTTTCAATTACAAATGCCGAGTGAGGTGCCCCTAGATACTGCTTCTCCTCATGCTTTTCATGACATATTTTGCAATCGATCTCACATTCACTGGATGTCATTACCATTATGAAAGGTGTGAATACAAAAAATGAAAGTGAAAAAGAAAAAACTTTCATCAAAATGAAAAAAAAATACTTCGCTTAGTTGTGATATTTCTAAGGATGTAGGGAAAATCAAGGTAATGTATCTATACCCCAGAGGTAGAGGACAAAGTTTAAAGTTCATTAGTCGGTTGAATTTCATTCCACATGGATTCTTAATTTTTTAGTAATCTGTCTTTCAGCGATGTTTTTATATCACTCGGCTCGTATATTTGAAGAGGGTGAAAAAAAAACTTTTATTTTATTTTATTCTCAAACAACAAATTATCTAGATTTTAATAAATTAGTAATTTTTAACCTAGCAGAAATGGTGAAGAATCCCTGGTGATCCTAGTTGGCATACTATTTTATTTAAATTATAAAATTATCTAATTATCATCTCGAGGGATGGGAAGCCATTCTTCCATCGCTTGAAACATTTGTAAGGATATAATATTCAACAGAAGTCTATTGATCCCTCTCTGCCAACAGTAGATATTCTTTTTCTTGAGCAATGTTGTCTTACTGACAATACAATACAATACATTAATACAATACATAAACAGTGTTATTTTCGTGGCACGATGCTTTTGAATAAATAATCTTTCGGGAATTTAGGTCAAAGAGCATCTCAAAATTAAGATGAAACACAAATAAGTTAATAAAAAAAATTAAAACTTTAACCTATAAAGCCAAACCACAGGGGGCTTAAGGGAGGAGCCCTGGGTCAGTAATAAAAGCCGCTGAAAATTAACCCCTCCTTTGGCAGAGAACAGAGGCACCTTTCATCCAGTTACGAGGGTGGAGCTGACAATAGCGATGACACAACTGCCCCCAAGCATCCCCCTCCTCCCCCCGCTATTTTATAAGTGTTTTTTCCCCCTTAGACCTAAGTGATGATAAAAATATATAAAAAACGGGAAAATTTATGTCCAGTGCGGTTTCCAGATGGCCCTACAACACCCAGCACCTTACTGAATAGAGGGCCTGCAGAACTGCCCGCAGTAACTGATAACTGACTAATATCTTAGAGTAGGGGGAGCTAATGTACTTGTTGCATTATATTTTGTTATATATATACGTATAATATTAGGAACAGGCATACGTCTCATTCAGTATAAATCTCCGGGAAAGGAAGAACATAAAGCATATTATTACGAGCTGTATTATCTGTCCAATTGATAACCTAAACATTTTTGGACAGAAAAAGAATTCTTTGTATTTATTATTTATTGGCTCGACAGGTACCTGAAGCTGCCGTTGGCCCTTCCAACATCCTACTAAATTTTCTCAGTCATTACGGTCAATAGCAATCTTTACAGTGTTTTTTTTTTTTTTTTAATTTTTATTGAGTATTAATACAGTCTGCCACACCGAAGGGCATTGGTACTAGTGCTATAGTATTCATTCACACAATATGTACATAAGAAAGGAAAAAAAAAAAAAAAAAAAGTATATATATATATATATATATATATATATATATATATATAAATAAAAAGATAAAGTAATATACAAGATAATTAAAACAACAGACCAGCCGAGTAATAACAAAACAAATAAAACACATTCACACCAATGTACATTTACAGTATTAAGATTAAAAAACTATCAGTAGCTTCACCACTTATAAAGAATAAAAAAGCACAATAAATCATTACACAATAGAGGCTTTATTGTTTTGCTTAATGTTAAAAGGGTAGGTTCTCTTAAGCAAATGTGTTTTTTTTTTTGGTATTAATCCCAGTCATTAAATAATTGTATTCTTCAAAAAATTAAATATCATTATATTGGCCCTCAATCCAGGTATCGCATGCGTTTCATGTTGAATTTTTGTTTAAAATCAGTATTCTTTTTTGTGATAATTATTTTAAATCTGTGTTAAGAGAAGCAAAACTATTAGTGTGTGAAATCCCTATTTTAAAATATTCTGCTCTTGATGGTTTATGTGGCTTACAGAATGCAAATATATCAGACGCAAGATATTTTTATTTTAGTCAATCTATAGAAGATCTTCTTTTACAAAAATAATTTTAAACCAGCCATATAAACAAAATATACTTGTATGCGGATTCCAAGTAAGACATTTATCCAAGTGGAGTCCTAGGTAGAGGATTTGTTCAACAAGTGGAATATTATTGAAGAATACTGTAGGACAAGAAGTTATAAGTTTACTATTTAAAATTTAAATATTATATTGACATGGACCTTGTTATAATTAAATTGATATCGATTGGAAATGTGCGCCTTACTTATTGCTAGAATCGTGCAAACATGGCCTCGGCTGTCTATGAAATAGCTACTAGATTACCCCTCACCGATATGTTAATCCGATAGTCCTAGACTCCGCCGACAGAATCGTGTTCTGCTCAAATCGATCCCGGGTCCCAAAGCCCGATAAGAGACAACTAGCTGTTAATTAGTTTAGTAATTAATCTCCAGGTGTCAGGAGATAGCTGCTTTATAGGCCTTAACCATTATCTATCGGCGATATATCAACTGCTCTACTACTAGACCGACCGCAAATAGTACTAATGGGCTAATAGTCCAGTCTGCGGTCCGCCATACTGCGCAAAGCTTTGAAGATAGTGGACCTAGTGCCTATGTGTCTCTGTTAGGTTTAGTCTCCAGCATTTGGTCTGCAAAATAATGTCAATGTTTAATTATCTGAGGGCTCGCTTATTTCTGTATGTCAACGGTAAATAATTTATACAATAAAGGTACACGTATATCAACGAATATATTCACATTTACCAATAAACCACAACCTCCCTCCTCTCTCCAAAAAAAGGAAACCTTGGAGTTTGATAGCAAGACACTGAACAAAAAATCCTATGAACATAAGTATGAACGAAAAATATTAAGGATAGTTCTATAGATAACTACATACTACATAATGCACTTAAATAGCCTTGCAATGACAGCATATCAATCAACACAACTGTTAATTCATTGAATGTTTAACAAACAAAAATCAACGCTTAAATGAAAGTATTTATAAATATAATTGGTAATTGGTTGACTGTCGTGGATAATGAAGAGAAGAATAGTTGGGGTGGTCAGTCAAAAAGGAAGGCAAAAATAAATGATAATATTTATTTTTTACATATGCCGACGTTTCGACCTGAAGTTCAGGCCTTCATCAGGGCTGTCTCCTTAAGTATCGCAGGGAGAATCATTCTAATATTATCATTTATTTTTGCCTTCCTTTTTGACTGACCATCCCAACTATTCTTCTCTTCATTATTTATAAATATGCTAGAAAAATGGTCATTTCATCACATTTCTCAAAAATGCATTTTTAACTCTTTTGTAGGATCTCTAAATATATTGTATTTGTAAGCATACTTTTACAATGCTACTACAGTACTAAGACAATAGATAACTGATATTCACTATAAAATCTCTACCCTTGGTATAATATACTATAACTTCTTAGATTCGATGTTGATATAAAAAAGGCATAACTCTAATATTTTTTTTTTACGCTAAAACATACTTAAGAAAACATTTTTCTTACTGTCATAGTGATCATGGGCCACCGAATTAAGTCAGCTAATTTTTGGACCATAACATGAAATGATTCGTTTTTTGGCGATTGTTTAACTTGAAGAAATGTCTTATTGCATCAAAACCAGGTTGAACATGGCAAGGACATTGAGCACTAATGAGACGAGTACCATCACAAACATACGATCTTTGGGGAACCGTCTGAATTGAAATGATTTCCAAAATGAATGACACTATATTTTATTTGCTGAGACATATCTCTTTCAATCTTTTGATTGAGCTTGATTGTGGGAACAATTTTTATAATTTTGTGTCATTAATTTGGAAAAAACATCGATTGTTCCAATATTGATGTTGTTTACAAAATCCATATATTTTGATGAAATAATGAATGAAGAACGGGATATTAACAGAGGACATTAAACTAAAAATGCTATAAAAAATTGAAATCTCCAACAAATATGATTTTATATTACAATTATAAAAGCTTCTAGTTCGTTAACACAACTTCTTAAAATTTAATGTATCAATTTAATAACATTATTGAAATCTGAAGAATCTGAAATAAGTCTTAGATATTACTGAAATTAGTACACACAAAAATAAACCACGGTGTGTGTTTTAGACCAGACGACAGAATTGAAAATATTAACAAGGCGTGATTTATAATATGGAATATAATTTTTTTTTTGTTCTATATTCACAAAGTAATAACATTAACAATATATATATGATTATAGTTGTGCATAATTATGTTCTATTCACAAGATAATAATATTTAAAATATATACAATTTTAAATGTGTATAAATTACTGTAGTAAACTTTGCTCCGACTGATCGTCATTTGTACCATATTGTAAAAACGATGAAATAGGCTGAGTATTTTGAGATTTTAGTCCAAATGTACAAAATGTCGTTCGACAGTATTTTTTTCTTTTTTGCCTCTCTAACACGGAGTTGCGTTAAGGTACTTTTTAAGAGTGGCTCATTGTAAAGAGGATGAAATGCTGAACATTTTCCTCGCTCTCAGTATGCATTTCTGATTTTTAGTTTGTGAGATATTTTAATCCATATCTTCAATGAAACTCGTTATAATTTGGTTTTCGACACTATTTTTCCGTTTTTTTCTCTCTAGCCCGGAGTCGCTTTAAGATATAATTGTGAATAACAGCTTATTTCAAAGAGGATGAAATTATGAACATTTATCTCTCTCTTACAGATTGTAAGTCCAATTTTTAATTTCTGATATATTTTAATCCATATGCAAAAATACTTCAATTGGTCGATTCCAGCCGACTTTACCCGAATGAGTATTGCACATCCGACCCTGATGGCTCAGTAAAAAAATGTGCAAAACGCTTCTAAGGAAGTTTTTCCATCAAAAATAAAAATAAACAAAATTTGATTAATAGTATGTTCAGAATTGCAGGTGTTAATTTGGAAATCTTATCAAAGTAGGATAGCGAGTATCGGGACACGTGCGTGTGCCGTTTTTTTAATTCACCGATAGTTACAACTGGACACTACACTAATTAAGTTCACCTCGAAGAAAAGTAAGTATTTGGACCTGTTCCATTAGGGCTTACTTTCGAATTCATGAGGAGTTAATTGTCTTGCAGTGTCTAATTAAAAATAAGTAAAAGAGTTCCTTTTTTTATGTAAGTTGCAATTAACGGCAGGTGTCAAAACGTTTGTTATCGTAGTATTCCTGCTACTTTTTACAATTAGCATATTACCTTTGCGGGGATGTAAGTGGTGAGGGAAATTAAGTTTACATTACGTACTTGCAGCTGCCGCCAGTGTTAAAAACCTTCTGAAATCAAAAGGAAGGTCAGTACAGTAGTTGAAAAAAAAAGTTTATCGGAGAACCGACGCCCGACACATGATCCTTAAAATAAAAAAAATAGAAAATTCATCGTCTAATTAATCGAGTTGAAAAAAAGAAAATGGTTACTTCGTTCCAAGATCCTTCGGCACGGAGTCATCAGGAATTATCTTCAAAAATAATAAATATAATAATAAAATAAGATTGATCTGAAATTTTCCAAAATTGTATATTAATTTATTTTACAAGCGATTCAAGACCTGTAAAATAAAACATTTTCAAGAGACACAAGAACTTTAAAAAGTATGCAATGATATACTATCGAATAGAAGAAAACTAATTAATTTATGAAGTGAGTGTATTGAGATGTTATTTGGCAAATTTATCCTTTTGAGAAATTTTTACTAACGTAATTTCTTTTAACACATCATTAAATCCTCTTAGCAATCTCCTTAATCCAAAATCATGATAATCTCATAACATTTGCAACAAAAATAATTTTTACCATCAATCTTCTCGCGTCTTCTATAACTGTGCATAAGATTGATTCTTAATTAAAATAATAATATGGCGCTTAAAAAAAAAATTAGGAAAAATATTGCAATTTTACATTATTAATTTCTATTTATAAAAAAAAAAAGTTTAGATATTTTAAAAACCGTTTGACTGTTTATTATTTATCATTTACTATTTTTTTTTTTTTTTTTTTTATAATTGTGTTTTATTTTTTTTTTCAAAAGTTAATAATTGATGACAAACATATACTGAATCATAACGTTGTATTATCCACCTTAAGTAAAATAGTAATAAAATATTTGATCTGGCAATTCAATCTAAAACTTTATAAAAAATAAAGCCTTAGTAAACATTTTATTTAAAAACTGTACTGTCCAATGATTCATGCAAAATACAGAAAAATATTATATATTCAAGTTGGTTTTCATTTATTAGTAATACCTTCGCGAAGATAATTAAACATGTATATTATACTTAATTATTTTTTTATATGGGTTTCCGGACGGCTTTGAACAAGCCACGGCGGCCTTAAACTCTAAATTTATTTTAAAATGATTCAGTACAATTAAATTTAAATTAGTTACATTTTTAATTTAGTCTCCGGATTCACAAGACCATGAACCATGTAAATTAAATGAGCTTTTTTTCATTTACTAATTGGCATACATCCTTTATCTGGAGTGGTCTTGTTTGGTATGTGAGCCTTATAATAAATAATAATATAGATTGATTAGAATAAAAATATGTAAATAGCAGATACGACGGATCAAAAAATTTTTAAAAAAATACAGACCCGTTTTTGACAGGTCCTTCCATGATCCAATTTTTTTTATAAATATTTTCCTCTTAATCAATCATTAAACTTTCATTATTAATAAAATCAACATTTATTTTATTTTTTTCGTCCAATCAAACAATTTAATCGTTAAACGAGGTTATGTAAAAATGATATCATTTTTAATTTATATATCCAGTACATCAAATAACTTATATCATCAATCAAAAATTTATATCATAAAAATTTATTTTTTAACATGAGGTAATGTACAACAGTTCAATGTTCAAGTATACTAATATTAGTGTTGCCCAAAATCGCTCTTTCACTTTACAAGACCAAGACCATGGCCACGTAACTGTTGACCAGGGGACTGGTAAAAAAAATCGATTTTTTAAATAAAAATTAAGGCAAAATAGTTTCTAATAATCGACAATCTTAGTTACTATATGTTTATAATTGGTATAACCAATATACTTTTGTATTTAATTCCTTTAATTTTTCATTTGGGATTAGTTAGGTTTCTCCTATCCAAAAAATTACAGTAATATCTCTATGTTAATAAGCAAATAAGTTCCTGCAAGACTGAGTTTGCAAGACCAAGACCCGTCTATGTCTCGCATTTGGGCAACACTAACTAATATAAATAATTTACAACTTAACAATGTTCCTATATAGACGCGGATCCTTTTTAAGCGCCATATTTTTAAAGGAAATGCCAATTTCCTTTACCTTAACCTCTGCTTATTGTCAAGACAATGACAGATGTGGATAAAAGTATGAAGTGAAAAAAAAAGTTTATATGTTCAATTTACTTTCCTATTTTGGTTCAGAATTCTATTTTTACAAATAAATAAATTAGGTGGACTCCCTGTCGTTTAAATATCTTTACAAATCCTTCTATTCACACAGTTTACGTATTTATGCTATCGCTTACTTATTTTATTCTCAATGAAATTAACATAAAAATCTTCTAATCTGTTTATTTGATCAACTTGATTTGAAAATATATTATTATTTCTTGATAAAATCAACGAGTCAAGATTTATTTAAATAATATCATTCTTATAATAGGCAGTAATTTTCAGTAGTGTGGGACAGTTAAAGTAGGATAGTAATACAACTAAATATGTAACTATTTTTAATTTACTGAGATCATTCGTAAAAAAAAAAAAAAAAAAAAATATAGGATAAATATAATGAGAAATCAACACTATCATTAGCTGTTTGTTGCTTAGTATTACCAACCTTTATAAGTTGAAAACAATAACTATTCTCATCTCAGCAGGATTTTTGAATAAAGTAAGACAAAGAGGTTTATTTTAGGGAGTAAAGTAATTAAATCTAGTATGTCAATAAAACATAGATTACATTTTTAATGTAGAAAATTATTTAATTTATATTGTGCAATATTTATCAAGCAATGTGTGGTCATTTATTTTATCTTTGGTGTTTTTGATAGTTATTTATTTCTGTAATATTTTATGTAGGAGATCACTGATCCTTTTGTCGTCTTTCAGGCTGAACGGGTAATAGGGAGAGAAAGAGGCAGGACGAGTGGATTCAGGTGATAAAGATTTTATGAGTGAAATGTGGTGTATTATTCATGTAATATATATATATATATATATATATATATATATATATATGATTTTACTATGTTCATATCATTGTGTTTGGTGTGGTTTGAATTGAACCAAGATGCCTTTACAACTTTTTGAAGACTTTTAGATTGTATGGATTGATATTTAAAAAATTACGAACTTCACATTTGTAAATAAATATACATATGTAATACATATATACATTTGTAAACATAAACTTCACAATTGAAATAAAAATTAAACCATGTACCACTACAATCCATGAAGGGTCTTTGTTTCAGTACTATGGAAGGAAATACTGTTGCTTGGTCAACGGTTGTGCAAGTATGTGATTGGGCCGAGATCACGCTCAAGCACCAGATTTTTCCCCTTAATTAATTAAGAGTATCCACTTTATTGAAGCTGGGATTGGCTAGATTGGTCTTCCGACCACTGGATTGATCCATGGCTAACGAAACAGAAGAAAACTTACCTACCATCAGCCTCCCTTCCCCGCCTCCCATTCCTCAATCAAACCGAGGCCTTCAGCTTTGAAAGTCAATGCCCTACCCACTGAGCTATCCCATTCCCAATTGAAAGGAAATAAAATAATTGAATTTTAAAAGAGAATCCAGTCTCATAAAGATATCTGTAAATGAAAATTAAAACTCAAGTTAGGAGGCTAGCGTGGAAATAATAATTAAAGTATTCAATTCCTTTTTTGTCATAATAAAATAATTTTAATCGTGAGGATTTGAGAATTCACAAATAAGCTAGTCCATCCATTCTACCCTTCCTTCTATCGCCATTCCACCCATTTCTGTTTGCGACCAGAAATATGGTAGTTGATTTTTAATTAGTAATACAGCCTACAATCCATGACTTAATTATGATTCGAACTAAATGCAACGGAATAATATTTATAAAAATACTGACAAAGATGAGCTAGGTTGAATAGGAAATATATTTTATAAAACAGCTCAAGGCTAGCCCAACGATACAATAAAACAGTAAACTTTATTAGGTCCGGCGGCTACATGTTCTATTAGTTTATTTTTATCAAAACAGGACAAATAAAGAAGATCTACACGTAACATTTCCATAAAAGACCTATTCTATTAGAGGAACCCAGGGCCATAAACCCACGCCGAAGTCGTTGCTGGAGAATTATACCCGAAGAAATAATTCAGGAGTGTTGTGAGGTAGGGTCAAGCTAACTGCGGGGTATGGCCATTCCAAACAGCCGCTCTCCGTCTTCGCAGCACAGCTGATAGAATGCTCTTTATTGTCCGACCTTGAATTAGCCTCGACAAATAGCTTCGGAGAAAAACAAGGCGGTTGGATTTCCTTATTTGCCGGAACGGATAATAAAATCTTTTCGTACGGAATTGGCAAAATAAGAAAAGTGTGCATTTGATAAAAAGAGGAGATATCCTTAAATCAAGGTCAACATTTTAAAGCTTGCAGTTTAAGGGAAGTTTATAACAGGATCTGTGATTGGTGACCGGCGCAGGGCTGCCAACGGCTGCACTGCTGCATCCAAGTCATAATTGGATTCATTTTATGTGAGTCCTTAAATGTACAGAAGTTTGATTGGTCTAGGTTTTGGAATATCTCGGAGGTCGCGTCATATTTTATTTTTACTTCCTATTATTTTACATTATTTTTTAACATGAATCATTTTTCTAGATTTCACTCAAAATCGTGAAATAATAATTAAATTTAAGACCGATTTTGTGGTAAGTTCGTTAAGCCAGACTCTTTTAGATCTAAATACATAAATTGGTCTTATAATTAGATAAGCTTTGGAATTCAATGAATCCTAAACTGTTCACTATATGAATAACTGTTCATATAGTTCATTTATGTATTGACAGAATACATTTTTTTTTTAATTAAAATTCAAGACACCAGAACAAGTTTAATCCAAGTCTGCGCTAACATATGATATGAGTGTAAATTATTATTGACTTAATCCTAAACCCAAAGCTCATAGTTATTTTTATATATTATTTTTTTATAGATATATAAAACAGAAACTATATAGATTTATAGTCTCGACACAAATTCTACTTTAACATCCGAATTTTTACTACAATAGCATTGGATTTTTATGAATTTATGACACCTCCATTTATGCGTTGTTTTAATTTATTAACGAAATAATCAATAAAAATATCTATTAATATTATTTTATTTTTAAATGAGAATTTTCTTTTTTTTTAATCCTATTTAATAAAAATTCAAAGGACTGACATCATTTTTTTATGTAAATTTTTAATAACCTTATTGCGATATACATTTTTATAGCTATATAACAATTATTACAACGGGAGCTAGTTGAAGATGCATCTGATCTTGACGTAAACGACACTATAAATATTAGTATATATAGTATATTATACATTTTAAGAATATCTCCTAAATAATATTGCTGTTTATGGATAGCTACTTCTTTTGAAAGTCGCTTATTATGTACATATTTTAAAACAGTTAAATAGATAATGTTTTTCCCAAAACTGGTAAACAAAATAAATTAAAATAAAACTCAATAGAGGGTGCCTTAATATTTTTATTGAAGCAGTCGTAGCTACAGTCTGTAAAGGTAAAATGAAACTAAGAGTGGAAAGATATAAGATAAGGATAATCATTCATTCTTTTTTTTTTTTTAAATGAAGGTTTGTTGAATTATGACATTATAATTGGTTTGTTTGTATGGATACAATAAAAGTGTTTTGAAAATGAGAAAAAAAAAGGCTAAAGTGCTTGAAGATGTGAAAAGAACAAGAAACAACAATTTTTTAAAATAATTTTAACTCAAAAACTGCTGCCACAGAGTATTAAATTGTAAAAATATTTTTAAATAGACGATTTTATGACTATAGTTGTTTTTTTGAAGAAAGAAAAAAGATAAAAATTATTTTTAATTAGATTTTTTATTCATAAAATAAAAACTGTGGAATTCATAGCCGTATTTTGCATAAGCCTTAATATAGATATAGATTAAATATAATATTCATTTAAAGATCAGATAAAGAATGAATAAAATAATAAATAAGGTTGTCTGTCATAAAGTCACTTATTACTTTTTAGTTGAATCCTTCTATCACCGCTTATACCCCTAGCAAATTCAACAACCTCCTTCCCCCTCCCATGTCCCTGCGTGTTTGCTCACTGAAAAGCCAAACAGTCGACAAAGCAGAGACAGGCTCAAGGAAAAGACCCCAATCCATTAGATTCTCCTTCATTATGCAGGAGGAAGTGGAGGATATGTCTTCGCCTTAGAGTTCAGGACTGTAAGCAATTTATATTTAGGATTGCCTCAAGGAAGTAATGAAAAAACCAAACAAGGGGGTGGGTTCTGGCTAAGGAGCTTCCTCGGGGTCTCCGGAACACGGGGAACTCTCAGAACCAAAAACAATTTGCATTAATGAATATCGATTTCAGATTACCTTTGAACTCTTGGCTAAACAGCGATGAGCATTTAGACTTAAGATCTCAGTACACAAGCGTCTTTAAGACTCTTTGCCTTCTTAGGAGTAAATTGTGTTTTGTATTAAAAAAAAGAAAGTTCAGGGTGAACGCGCCAGTTATGGACAGGGGACCCAGTGATGGACAGGTTAGACATTAAATATAAATAGTGAGCTTCCTTGTTGATTTAAAAGTTTTTTTTTTTTAGATGTAAGAACAATGCCCTCTATCGAAAACTGTATGAACACAGTGCACAAAAGAAAATTTCAAAATACCATCATTGTGTCAAAATACCATTACTACAGTGATCAGTGTGTTTCATACCTTACTACTAACAGCTAAGAGTTTTGCTAAGAGCAAGTTGATCATTCATGCCATCTTGTCTTTATCGTTATCTTTATAGTTAGATACAAATTTAGAATGTTTCTGAGTTATGTCCATAACTAGAACAAGTGAAGTTCATCCATCAGTAGTGCAAAATGTGTATAGGTAAGTGAAAGGAAAAATTAAAGTAATTAAATCATTGAGGAAAAACAGCTGTTTCAAACACTTCAAAATATCAGGATTTTTTAGTATTATTAAGGATTTATTAGCATAAGAGTAAAAATTACTTATTTCCTGGGGTGTTTCAAATCATCAGTATTTCGAGACTAGCTTGCAAGGTAGAGATTTTATCGATACCCCTGACAGATGTGGCTGGATGCCTCCCTGGGCAACCCTAGATAACAAGCGGAACCTAATCAAGAAGCTTGGATCTATTAAGGACCGAGAGAGGAGAGATATAAACAGTAAGCTGTTTAATATGCCAGCCTTATCTAGAGAGCTTTAGCTAATCCTGCTCTAACGCAGAGTATTACTCTTCCACTCACCAGGTAGCGCTAGATCCTCCATCAATCTTCAACTTACTGTCTTCGATTAAGTATCAAATATATGTTATCAATATAAAAATTTTAATTGTGATTAATGACCGAATCTCAGTTACAGTGATTTAAAAAAAAAATATTTGCTTTAAGTACTCAGCTACTTCAATGATGACAGATCAATGCTTAATTATAATGATCATTCCTAATGATGAACGATAATGGTAATAAAACTCCATATTTGATCTATCATTCTTATTTTAGTTGATGTTTCATCAACCCATTATGGAAAATTTTCCTACGTCACATTTTTACTTTCACTTACCTATGTATGTAATATATAGTAACGAAAAGTATTGCATTCGTGAAAAATTTCCAATCTGAGTTTTCCAACACGTTTTGAAATCCCTTGAGTCCAAATAACCAAGTCCTTCAAAATGTGTGTGCATGTGTGAACAGTCTAGGTCAAAAACAATAAATCGTACGAAACTAATATGACATATTTAAGATAGATGTGCGCTTTAGATGTGACAGCAACTTTTTCCTGTAAATCGGCTAACAGGAAGTGGCACTTCATATCGACGGTTATACACATTTTTACAACGGTTATACACATTTTTTTTCAAAAACAGATCCAACGATTTTGATTAAACTCGGTGTATCATTGTATAATTAAATGGTCTTTAATATCATTAAGGTCCTCTCCCCATTGATGACACTTTATAGGGCTTAAATGTTCAACATGTCTTCTTCTAAAGTACCTTTAATTTGGTTAAATGTACATACTAGTCAAACTTACAAACTTAAATACCAGTCAGAAGGTAAACGTATAATATATAAAGCGAAGAATTTTAGAAAAAAGAACATATCAAATATAGAAAGTAATGAAGAGTTACGAAAAATTATAAATAATAATTTGTGAAAACTATTATTATTTAACGGTAATCACATCTTTTCAAGGAAATCAAATGAAATTTACTAACTAAATGTCAACTTTTTTTAAGTTTGAAAAAAAAGTATTTAAAATCCACCTAATCAAAGCAATGACATTGTTTAAAAAAATATGTTCTAGTTCTAATGCGAAAGAAGAAATGAAGTATAAAAATATTTCATGGATGTATAAAGCATCTGTTCATAACCTTAAATACATTAATAATCTGATAATATATTTAAATAATTAGATACCAAAGTCCGTTTATTCCGAAAAATAAATTGTGTATCCTTTTAAAAAATTAAATTTGTAAATATCCTCAATGCTCCTTACTTTGTCACTAATAAAATAATCCATAAAGACCTCAATTTTCCATATGTTTCCGATTTGGCCAAATCCAGATACCTATCCTTCCATAATAAACTTCATAACCATCCGAATCCTCTTGTTTCTAACCTTGCTTCCTCTTCGATTCCTGATAACCCTCCGAGGCGTTTGAAAAGAAGATGGCCTCGTGATCTTCTCATGTAGACAAATTATTAGAGTGCTACCAGTGGGTAGTTTCTCAACAAGCGTGTTTCATGTAATAATATTTCTCTGTACAAATTTACTAGATGTATTCATACTAATACAGTTGTAAATATCATAATAAAAGATTAAAAAAAAAATTAGTAAATAATTTGATGAATTTAACTTTTGTGAAATCCAAATATTATCCGCTTAATATTAGTGTAAAAAGTTTTGGCCTATCTATGACAGTCAATGAAAATTTCGTAGTTTGTTTGTAGTATACTTTACAACGGAAAATAACAGTTTAATAACTAATTGGCGCACTATTCATAATCAATTATAGGTTGAATATAGAGGTGTGTACTTCAAATCTTTCTAAGCATATACGTCTATTGCACCTAGAGACTGGCGTTATGTGGTTTAAAAAAAAGATGGAGTACCGAGGTTTTTACTGTCTAGTGATGATATAATTAATCGTGTTTTTTTAATTTTAGTGGTGTTAATGATTTTAAAGATGTAAACTTCAAGCTATCTATACTTCCGTTAAACGTGCCCTTTAAAAATTTTATATGAGAGAATGCATGAAAAAATGCTAGACACGATATATGATGGAATATACAAAATATCAGGTATATTAGACCAAAAGTTTTCAATTTTCAATTAAGTTTATTCTCCCCCTTGAAAGTGGCCTTCTAGGGTGAAACGATAGTGAATGGAAAAATAAAGTAAAACTATATAATATGTGGGATTTTAGTATTAGAAATAAAACAAGTCTTAATAGCAGTCTGAGACACAAAGTTCTCTCGAGTGAATTGCACTATTAGTGATACATACTACTGTGAATGGTTGGAAGTAGTAAATGGAGAGCATGTAAGTTTATGGTTACGGTACGTACACGATTAAATTGCATGAGTGTCACTATCACTAAAACATTAATAAACAAACAGCAATCGCAAGTATATTTGTAATTAGATTATGGACAATTGGAAGTGTATAAATTAATTGGAGTCGTATATATCCTATGGAGTAGAGAAATAAGATTGGAAACTAAAAAGAAGATCTACCATTCCCTTTGTAGAAAGCGTAGCCACATACGCATCGGAAGTTTGGACTATTACAAAAAAGGCGAAAAATAGGTTGCTTTCTATGGAAATGGATTTCTGGAGAAGAAGCTGTGGCATATCTAGAATCAAGCGGATCCCAAACGCAGCAATTAGAGACAAGGTCGGATGTCAAAAGAACATCCTTCATCTTATCGGGACCAAAAGGTTTAAGTGGTATGGCCACTTAATGCGGGTGGATCAGAACCGCTGGCCAAAGAAAATGTATAACTATATGCCACCTGAAAGAAGAAAGCGTTGAAGGCCAAAGAAAAAATGGATAGAGGACGTGGAGGAAAGCATGGCAGCCAGAGGCCTCCGCGAAGGAGATTAGATGGACAGGGAGCAGTGGCTTTTGCGTGTTGGGGATATGACTCCTTGAGTTGTAGAAAAATCCAAATTAAAAAAAAAAATTAATTGCATAGCCTGAACAGTAGTAAAAACATTCCAATATTCTCATCGACTGCAACGACGCTATATTCATATAACATATCTGTCAAAAGAAAATTTTTTAGACCGTTCAACATCTTAAAGAATTTCGAGCAACATTATTATTATATTTACATGAGGAATTAATGTAAATAAATTCAAAATTAAGAGAAAAAACTCCTCTCAAGTACCTTGCAAATACATTGTAGATAAGACCTATATTATTTTGTGAAATATGATGCCTGATTATTGGTGTTAAAGATTTTCATATAAATATATTATTTCCACAAAGCTCCACCGACAGAGATATATTCAATTCAATCTGCCACGACTACAATCTATTACTACATCGAACTTCCTATCGATTTGCAATTTGTTGCCTCGTGCTGCCTAACCCCGTTGAGCTCACCGCTCCGTGACGTAAAAAATCACCGCGTTTGATTTGCCGCACGTCCATTACTTTCCCAATCCCACAAAAAGACACCGGAAGAGTTCTGTGGTAAAATTCTTCTGAGCGGCCACTGACATGGTCGATAAAACCCGCCAATTTCCTGGTGGGATTCACTGCGGGCCACGCTCCCGCCAAAAAAACACATATGTTCCCGCACTCCTAAGATTTATAGGCTGGCGATCTGCTAGATTCTTTTATCCTGCGGGCAGTCCGGAGAGGATCTGGTCATCATAGAGAAGGATGGCCTCCGATTTGTTTCCGATGGAGCCTAATGAACTGTCGCGTAACAAAAAACTGTCCACTATTGTGAGGTGGGGGAAGAGGGCTTCGGCTACAATAGTTGGACTTCATATTACAGCATAATATCATCGGGAAGGAATGATTTATCGAGCATCGTATTTAAATAGTAATTTTGTTGATAAACTCCACTTACGCCATTGTCGGGTTTTTCATAAGGGGTAATTTAGTCTAATTGGTTACTTAACGAGCATCCACACGTCAACAACTTAGTAGATGAGTTGCTGGGATCTAATAAACTGGTTCATTTAACAATCTCTTGCCCATTCCGTTCAATTTACCTATAATTATGAACTAACTGTATATTTTTGTTGCTGATTATAGAAGTGTGAAAATTTTATTTTATAAATAAAATCTGAGTGTAAGAAGAATATTTATATATCTGATATATCCTCCCTCAATCCTATCCTACCCATTTAAGACAAATTTATTAAATTTGTCAATTAAAACAAATAAAATATAAGTATAAGTATAATTATCTTGATTCACCAACTAAAACCAACAATTTTTAACCACTGTGAGGTATTTGTTTACTTTCACATACGTATAAGTAATATATAGTAAGGATAATTATTGCGATCGTGTAAATTTACGAATCTGAGTTTTCAAAGGAAATACACGTGTTGAGGTCTCCTGAGTCCAAATACCCAAGTCGCACCAAGTCTCAGTTTGTTTATTGATTTCAATTCATTTATTGATTTTACTACTATTTTTTTAAAGTTTATTTATTTATCTATTCTATCTTATTACCTATAAGTGTCTATTATTATCTTTATTTATTTATTTTATTCTATCAATCCTTTTATTTATTTTTTTTATCCTTTTTTTTTTTTTTTTATTTCTTGTACCAACCATCCAAACAGTACGTAAGTAATGTTACTTAGTTGACCGGGTGCTGATGACCTGGATGTTTTGCGCCTAGACATCGAAACAAACAAACCAAGTTCCACGAAATGATCTGTGTGTGTGTATTATTTAAACAAATAAAAATACCCACAATGAAATGTAAATAAATATAGCGTTTATAATTAAAACTTTCACTTCTCCTTTGTCTGAAAATACTTATTTTCACTTAGAAGAGGATGGTAAGTTAAAGACTTGTGATCCGCGCACCAGATTTTTTTTTCTCTAAAGTTTCTTAGTCCTTTTCACATTAATCTTTGATATAGAAAATGGTTAAATATATAATATGAATGCATTTGATAATCAGCTAAAGGAAAAATAAGAGACCGTAACGGATAATAGTTGTAATGGAGGTAACAAAGGAGTACGTAACATAAACTTAACATAATACGGACTCAAACAATATTATGTACAAATACATATGCGGTTTTCATAAATGCTATGGTTGGTATTATCTAATATTTAATTATGTAAAATACAACGATATAAAAATTGAAATTTGTACATATACATATAAGGGTATTTAAACAAATAAAAATACCCACAATGAAATGTAAATAAATATAGCGTTTATAATTAAAACTTTCACTTCTCCTTTGTCTGAAAATACTTATTTTCACTTAGAAGAGGATGGTAAGTTAAAGACTTGTGATCCGCGCACCAGATTTTTTTTTTCAGTTATAATCATGCAATTATTGATTCCAATTTCGCCCATCATTGTTTCAGGCTAATGTTTATATTTTTAGTTGACTTAAGACATGTTGATGTTTAGTAGCTTTTGTACATGCGTTATACTTTAAAAATGGAACATATTGTGATTCTTTAAATAAATACCTATTTGACTCAGATTATTCATAAAAAAAATTATGGATTATGAAAAAAAAAATATATTTCTGATGGGGCTTCCCACTCTCACCCCTCCTCTCCCCTTGAATCCGCTTGTGATCGAGAGTGTGATAGGAGGTTAATAGTTATTAGTAAAATAGCTAGTCGAGAATTACAATTAAGAACGTAATAATAGCCAAGCTTTATTATAGCATTTACTGGACAATACCTCAGTGATCCTATGGGCAGTGACAAACAATCTCGGAGACAATATCACAATCTTGGAGGAAATGCTTCAGGACTAAGGACACTAAGGGAAGGATGGCTCCTTTGTTGCCCTTAATCGCCCAATATCTCGTTAGTCCTTAGGATGGGGGGTTTAAGGGCCTAAGGATGGACATTTCTTAATGCCCCTCCTAAGAAAGGAATTATTAACGGATCATTAGCAGTTATTGCAGTTATTAGATAACTCGAGGGTCGGAGATTGATGCCCATGGGTTAGGCTGGATTCGCTGTAACTCTTAGGCCTTCATGGCATACCACACGTCACTACATTACAATATTTGCAAAATAAAAAA
Organism: Nezara viridula; assembly: GCA_928085145.1. NCBI lineage: Eukaryota > Metazoa > Arthropoda > Insecta > Hemiptera > Pentatomidae > Nezara > Nezara viridula. Next base: position 211,493,726 of record OV725077.1, read on the forward strand.
AAATATACTTTTATTGTTTTAAAAATATGCTGAGATCACATTGTCAAGATTATGACGGGTGTGGATAGAAGTATGAAGAGAGAAAAAAAAAAGATATGCAAGTCAGAAGCAATGTTGAATAAATGGGGACTGGGATATCAATTTTAATATAGTATCAGAGGATACATCATATAAAGAATTTTCAAATATATCTAATTATTAATTTGATATATAGAATAAGTATTTCATTATTTCAAGTCTAAATATTTTTAATCTTTGAAAAGAGCAGGGTTATGAATCTTGAAAGTTAATACCACTAAATACAGTATTGTTAATAATACTATCAATTCATGTGGTATTGATAAGAATCAAATATATTTAAATATGTATATTTTGGACCTATCTCTACAAGATAGGCGTGGCTGAGGATCCTAGCAGTAAATTGTGTCATCAAGGAACAATGGATGCAGACCATCTTGACGCATATCCTGCGTTGAGGGACATCAGAGAAAAAATATTTTCAAATATATATATATTAGAAAGTCTAAATTTTACTGGGCAGCAAGATGTCGGATGGCCAAATGACCAACGCCTGGCATAGGAGAAAAAAAATATATATATTTTGGACCATGAAATATGACAATATTTCATGGATCAGGGACAGGATTAACACAGAATACTTGCATTTTAATAGCTCTAGTAACAACACTTATATACTTCTAATCACAGAAAGAAATATCGACTTATTAACATTTATAAAATAAAATTTTTCGGTGTCAAGTTTTTCACTAAAAATCTAATTAATAATAACAAGAAAAATAAACTACATTTCATTCACACAGTTCATCGTAGAAAAAAAAAATCTAATCCGAATTAATAATGAATAAAACATATAAGAACAATTAAATGTTCATTATGAACCAAAATAGAAACTAAAAATCTATTAATAACATTTAAAAAATAAGTAAATAAAACAATATTTCTCAGGTATTGTGTATAAAAATATTATCAAAATTTTTCTCTTATTACTTTGTGTAAGTTTATCTACCGTGTAATTTTGCACTTTTTCATTTTTTTTTTTCTATGTAATTCGAAAAAAATATTTTGAACACTAACTTGAAAAAAAAAGATTGTTGAAACGATCGATATTGTGCATTACATATAATGTGTCTTAATTTCCAGGAATTGCAGCAGTCGTGGCCGAGTGGTTAAGGCGTCTGACTAGAAATCAGATTCCCTCTGGGAGCGTAGGTTCGAGTCCTACCGACTGCGAAATTCTTTTTATATTATAATTCACTTGAATAATGAATGGATGTAGTCCAAATTAATAACAGTTTATTAAAATAAGTTTATTTACTTATATGTTTTTTTTTTTCGCAAAAGTTTTGATAAAGAAATATTGATGGAAATGCGATGGTTCAATACCGAGGCTAAATGTATAAATGTAACTATAAGTATTGAAGTAGTATGTACAGTTTCAAGATATTTAAAATATAAACATACTTAATTTGAGTATGGAATTTTCTGGAATAATAGTATAATATATGACCATAAATTGTAAAAATGTCAACCTATCTAAAGTATTTATTTTGATATATATATAAAATATATATAAAATAAAAATATATATACATATTACAAATAACACAATAATAATAAAATACAAAGGTACATGACAGATGTTGGAGGGTATTGATTAGTGCTGCCCTCTCTCGGAGGGTGGGTGAAGTATTGTCGTGCAATTTGCCTATTCATTTCACTGAAGGAGTAACACGAGTACCTCTGAAATATTAAAAGGAGGTTTGTCATTATTATATTAAAAAATATGTACGTTATAGCCTGTTTTTTTTATAATAAATAATATTAAAAATTTTTTATATATATCATTGTTTCTACCCTTCAGAATCAGTTACATCTTCTGTCATGATATTTAATGTTAATCTCTTTTTTTTTGTGTGTGTTCTTTTTTTGTCTTTTTTATGCGAGTTCCTTATTTTATTATTGTTTTTAAATTTGTGATATTAACTTTTAATCGAAATTGAAAATGACCCTAAAGTATATACAGTTTTATTCTGAATTTGTTGTCCTTAATTCAAACCCGTAATGGGTAAGAGTGACAACAAGCAAATGTCGTGATGAATTATGGTTATGGAATTTCAGGCATAGGGTAGGATAGTACACATTGCAAGTAAATACTAAACGATCAAATTTTAACTGTATTAAAACTAGTTAAAAGAAAGAAAAAAGTATATTTTATTCTGGGATATTTAGTTCACTCAGAATAACTACAATGAACAGAGAAATGACAATTGTCTGGCGATTGTGAATAATTAAATGACAGTTAAAAATAATTTAATTTACAAAGTTGTCTAATCTTAATATTAAAATAAAGAAACATGTAGATTTTTCATTATATTAAAAATTCTTAATATTAAAAATAAAAACACAGTAATAAACATATGATCTTGAAGTAGACACATAGTTTGTATATGTATTATTATTGGTATTAGTTCTTATGATAATTATACAGCAAATTACACTTAGAAGCTTTAAATTAGTTTTATTTGTTGTAGATTTTAAAGTACTCATACTTACTCCATGAACTATAGTTTCTTGTAGCTAGTATAACGGTTTATAGAAGGGAAACATTTTTCTTAAAGTACATAAGTTAATTTATTCTCTATCTTTGTAAGTTTTTAATCTTGTTTATAATAAGAATAAGAATGAATTTCTTTATTGAAAAACTTTACAAATGCCTTTGGCATACAATGTAAATGTGATCATCATTCGTCAACTTCCGATGCAGGGTTAACATGAATGCCCTCCATTGGAGAAACCTCCCAGCGAAGGCACTAGTAAAGTGACTGTTCTTGTTTATAGAGATAAATTTTCTATGTCTTAATTAAGTACAACTTTAATACACTCACATCATATTTACAAAAAATATAAATACATAAATTAAGTAATAGCTATAAAAACAATATTTTTATATTAACTCCATAAATAAATAAAAAGTTGGACTTAATTTTTTTTTTTTTTAATTTAATTTTATTGAGATTTACAACTGTATTACATGGAAAATACAATAAGTAAATGTGACATTGGTAACATGACATGTACAACATGAAGAGAAACTACCCATTGGTAGAACTCAAATTAAAGTTCTATATTAGAAGGTCCCGAGGCCATCTTCTTTTCAGACGCCTCGGAGGATAATCAGGGATCGAGGAGGAAGCAAGGTTTGAAACGAGAGGATTCAGATGGTTCTGCAGTTTGTTATGGAAGGATAGATATCTGGATTGGGCCAAATCGGAAACATATGGAACATTAAGATCTTTATGGATGATTTTATTTGTGACAAAGTAAGGAGCGTTGAGGATTTTATGAAGGATTTTGGATTGTAAGGATTATATACGAGAGGAATTCGATGGTTTAGTGGAGACCCAAAGATCAATTCCGTAAGTCCAAATAGGTCTTATTATTGTCATATATATGAGTCGTTTGTAATTGATTGTGAGCTTAGAGCGTTTGTCTAGTAAGTGCTGCAGTAGTCGAAAACGTCGGGCGGTTTCTAGTCGTTTCAGTCTGGTATGGGGATGGACTTTAAAAAATGAAATAAAAACTATAAATGCAGGCTCAATACACTATTTACAATCAGCAAAGGGAATTTCAAACTAAACTTGTCCCCATACTTGTGGAGGTAAAAGCGAAGCTCCAAGAAATCCCAGCGCTTCTCCCTCGATCGCATCACTGATATTAAAAGCATTCACAAGTTTAATAGCACAACATTAATGATATTGAACTAATTAATTTTATAGATTGGCGCTTTAACGCCATATAATTAATAATTTTAACATATTAATTATTATTGCTTAAAAATATATATCTTATTTATTTATTCATTATTATGTGTTAAAATGAAAACAAACAATAACTATAGAATACTGAAGGTAACAGACGCAAGTATTAAGACTGTCTAATCAAACACGAGAGTTTACACAAGGCAGAAGCCTTCGGCACGGGCTAGGATGACAATCATAAGTAACAACACAGGATCCTGTTGTCATATCGCTGAGGAAATTACTTGGAAGGCGCTAGTTGGAGGATCTCAAACCTTCCGTCTTAATGATAATATTGTCTTTTGCATGCTGTAGGGTTGTAAGTCAAAACAACCGGCCCGAGGAAACCAGATTATGAATTACATTGGCGTGAGGAATATACTGGCGACCATTAAGTGATTAAAAATTATCAGTAATTGGATGAAAAAAGTAATGTTTCTTTAGAAATAAATAAATATAAATAATCTTTTTTTAAAGTTAATAAATCTTACGATCACAACTTCAAGCACAAATACAAATTAAGGACACTTCTATGACTTTTATTTATTAAATTTTAATTTTTCTAAAATCTTCATCTTTCTAACTGTTTATTATGCATCTAAATTACCTCTCTTATTTTCTAAAATCAGTTTTCAAATAGCAAAAGCATTTTCACATTTTCTCATCTCGCTAATTATCAAATCAGTTTATAATTATTCATTTGGATTACAATGAGAGATCTCTGATTATTTTTTATATTAATAATTATTTAGAGAGGAAAAAATCTAAAACATATATTTTTTATTTATTTATTCAAAATCATAATCTGTCACGTGTACAATAGATGGTCCAATCACCATGAATATATACAGAAAATATAATATATAAAATTAACAAAAGTAAATAATAATTAAAAACTATGTACAATAAAAAAATAAAATAACTTAAAGATAAGTAGTAAAAAATATTAAAGACCATTTAATTTTATATCACTATACTATATTTAATCAAATTTTTTTTTTTTTTTGGCAGTTCACAGCGTCCCATCACAAATTCGTGAAATAGATCAATTTAACAGGTCTCTTGGCCGCCGCCTATGTAATCGTCGAGATGTGCTTTACGGGTTTCTAGTGCGTTTAAGGTTTTCTGTAAGAGTATTTGTGTTGTAAATTATTCTTTGGTGAAAGTTATTTTAGTTTTCTTTTTTAGTGTCATAAATTATTTAGATGTTCAAGTCTTTATGTAATCTATCGTTTGCGACATAAAATGGTGCGTCAACTATCCTTCGTAAAATTTTGGATTGGAAAGACTGGATTTTTTTAAAATTGGGAGTTTTAGTAGAACCCCACAGTTCTATGCCATAAGTCTAAATTGGTTTAAGTACATTTTTATAGAGGGTTAGTTTGTTAGTCAAATATAATTTTTAACGTTTGTCAACTAACCTAGATAAATGACCGTATCGTTTTTCATTCATTTTAATTTTCCACCTTGTGGCCCAATCAGCAATATCGTTCAAGTCTTCTTCTCTTCTTCTTTGTCTTCCTCTTATGCCATTAATTAGCGTCGAGGAGCCTCAACCAGTGCAGCCACTCTTCCCGGTCCCTGCTTAGTCGCTTCATCTCATTAAGGGTTTTGCCTCTTTTACATCCAATCCTTTGAATGTAATCCTGGAACGTGAGTCTGGGGCGTCCGCGTGGTCTCCTTCCTGTGGGTCGAGCCTCTAATATCCTTATAGGATTCAAATTCTCATTCATGCGGCAGACGTGTCCAAACCACTGGAGTTGCCGTCTTTCTAAAGTAGTTTTAAGTTCGGCAACTCCTAGCTGCTCTCTAATGCTTTCATTCCTAATGCGATCCCTTCTAGTTCTGCCAACAGATCTGCGAAGGAACCTCATTTCTGCTGCCGTTATGCGACTAGAGTGCCTGTCTAGCATTGTCCAGCTTTCTCCGCCGTAGGTGAGTGTAGGTAGGTAAACAGACTTATATACGTGCATTTTGGTCTTCTTGTCTACTTCGCGATGGCCGATAATGCTATTAGTAGTCTGGTAATATACCTGATTCGCCTTACATATTCTACTTGATATTTCGGCGTCTATCTTACCAGAACTACTAGTTACGGTCCCCAGGTAGGTATATTCAGTCACTACCTCAAGTGTCTCGCCATTGCAGATCAGCTGAACATTGTTAAAACAATTTTTGAGAAATCGAATGGTGCAAACCAACAAAGGAGGAGATTACGATAAAAGTCTATGTGGTTATGATGATGGAAAAATGTATCCCGAAAGACATAAAAAAAGAAAGAAGGTGGATATACACAAAAGGTGGTAAAGTTAATGGGACGGTTGTGATCATTTCTTTGAATCTTCATGTAAAAAAATGTATATATTCTTAGAATAAATGGTAAATATTTCAAACACCACTTTATTTCAGCAGAATAGCTCAGTGTTTATGATTCTATGTTGGTAAAATAGTAGTTTGTCATAGAACTGACAACAAAAAGCTAATACCTCAAACACCCAAGCTATTGTTCACTTCAAGCCCAAAAAGGTTAGCTCCACCATAAATCAAAACCTAGGGGGAAACATTGACAATTAACTTCATGTTCACTTGAACTTCCTACCTGGTTGGGATGGTTACTGCTTCTAGGTAGTTGTTTAACGTCCTAGTAATAATGATCGAGGGGAACTTTTACCTGGATAGGAACAATAAAGTATTTCAGTACGTACTACAAACCGCCTTAATGTTTTATTTCCCGTAAACTTACTAAATTATAAAGAACTGAACTTTAATCTCAACAAATCCAACTTAAACCAAGACTTGTTATTAGGTACTTATTAAACTGTAGGGTATATTACGAAACAAGTAATAAATCATGTTCATTATGCAATAGGAATGAAATAGAAAATATCGCGCATTTCCTTCATGTATGACCTGTTCTGGCGGAACTTAAAAGAAAATATTTTTGAAAAGATAGTCCGACCTTTGGGGAATTGCACAATTAAACTGAAAAAATTGGGTAAGTCTATCCAATTATTGCAAAGTAGCCTGGCGATACAGATATGCCTTATGCCAAGAATTTAATTATTAGATGAATAATGTTTAAGCCGCAAAAAATATTTATGTAATTATATTAAAATATCTATGTTAAAAATTTGGATGTATTTGTATATTTATGTATTTATATATGTGTAATTATATTTGTGATATTAGGTTATACATTGCTGATACATTGTATTTGGGTATTTGTTAGCATTAACACCGTATTTATTAACATTAACATATTATGTTTTAGTTTTAAATTATTGTATCAATAATACTTATTTTGTCAAGGCCTACCTCCGGCTGACGGTTTTAAGAACCAAGCCGTATATATTTTTATTTATTCTATTATTATTATTATTATCATTAGGTACTTATTTTTACCTTATCATTTTCTTTCACAACCTTCTTGATCCCTAAGGATTAAAGATATTTTCTTATAATTTAATAAAATAAATATAAAACAAATGTGATTAAAGATAATAAATTTGAGGGGTCTTTTTTTTCCTTCCCTTTCTCACCTTTACGATTATACGCGGTTTTTCTCAGGCCAGGGAAGAGGACATAGGATTAATACCAGCGTTACAAGTCTCCAGGAACCGGGATGCAAACTCAAAATTATTTACCATAACAGCTTCGTTTTATCAGGTTGTCGGGCAAGGGTTTTTTTCGGCGAAGGGGGATTCCGTTAAGATTTGTAGAGATGAGTTGATTTGGCAAAATTGGTTTCGGAAGGTCTCCAAGCGAAGTAAGTAGACAGTGAAAGGTGGTATTTGCATCGAACCTTCAAGTAGGCAAAGCTTTTCATTATTATAACTCCATTAACTACAATGCACTCTTGCGTACCTGATAAACCCTAGGGATGCCCTATCCACTCCTAAACAATTTACCTCAACAAACCTTTTTAGGTGCCTTCATGTAAAATAAGATCTTTCAATAAGTCACTCGCTGCCAAGAGAGCTGACCACTCCATAGTGACTAAGAGCAGTTTGTTGCTCCAGCTAACACTGTTGATCAGTTTAACAGGCCATTACAGAGACTGACTGCAGACAAGAGAGATGACTCTCCGATAAAGGCATTGTGAGCCAGCCTCGGACCTGCACCAACCTGCGCGGGGCACAACACCCCTACTAATGGCCAAACCCTAGCTTTTTTTGCCTTCTCCCTTTCAGGAAGCTGAGTTTTATTTTCCCTTCCAGTATTTTTTTGTCAGACCTCTTCCCATATTGCGTCTCATGTTAATTATACGATCAGTTCCTCTCTTGACTTTGTACGACTAATGGATATTCAGTTATCCGTGAAACGTCTTTAGAATTTTTTAAATTAAATATTCTTGGGCATCCAACCGCCGCAAGTAATTGTAAACTTGAGGATATGATCGCACGTTGAGGATATGACATTAGTAAAATACATTTACCTTCTCCTGTTATACTACCTCATCCAGCTCGTTGTGTTTCAGAATTTTCAAATAGCTTTGCAGTTGAGGTAAGTATTCCTCAAAGCAGCGTCTTGGATCCCCTCCTATTTATCCTTTTTCCCTCTGATACTCCTATTCATTCTGACAACATTTGCTTATTTTAATCCCTTCCAACCAAACAACTCCGATCTTCCCCTCAGATCCTAAAATCTACAAAGGCACCTCTCATCGATCGAACGCTGGTGTAATTTTTTTTTCTTTATCCCGGTATTGCTATTTCTGGTATTGGGAAGGCGCAGTCTGTTCTATAAGTTCAACCAAACCTATTCTAACTCCATTGAGAAATTCATTCTTGGGATGTTGCAAAATAAATTTTAGCCCACCCAGGGCCATGCTTTCACCCACCTTGGTATCAGTGGCACTATAATTGGGACGTCAAAATAATAAAAATACAAAGATACCACCTCCACCTTTAGTTCATTTAAACTCCAAACTTCTTTCCTGGGATACGTTCCGGTAGCTTCCTTCCGGATACGTTCCATCTTGGCTTCCTTTTAGACAAAAGGCTAACGAAGAACCTTCATAATACAAATACGGTCAACTACACAGACCTCAAATTTACAAAATTTAAACTTTCTTAAATTGAATTGAAATTGACAACAAGGTACTAATCTACAAGACAATCCTGAAACCCATTTGGACCTATGTATTAGAACTGTGACAGACCATTAAATTTTTTTATATCAAACACATCCAACCCTTCCAGTCAAAAGTCCTTTGAACATTATTAAATGTTCATTTATGTGTATATGTTCATTTTCTTTTATGATTTGTCTTGCTATTCGTGTATAAATTTTATATTACAATTAGAATAAAAAATTAGAAATAAAATTCTAGGCACTTGATAAAAGTAAATAAGTAAAAAAAATTGATCCGTTTGTCGCCCAGTTGTAACGGCAGCTAATCAAACGCCAGTTCTACGAGGAGAGAAATCAAGAATTAATTTTTAATTAAAAGTTTTAACACATTGATAAATTACGGAACGGTTTTCACAACTAAAATTAAGAATGGATACAATTCTCCGACGAAATCAATAAGATAAAAATAAAAAAGGCTTAATCAGAAAATTTATTAATCTATCTGTTTATATAATTACATAAATACATTTATATGTTGTTAAAACATGTATTAGGTAGATGTAAGATAACTTTATTGGGTAGATACGAGATAAGTGCACCTTACTTCACCGCTAATGAAACAAGTTAGGAGGAGCTTCAGCAAATACCGCAGCCTCCTTTATGTTGCGAAGTTATACAGTTAAGCAACTATCTTAGCTCGGGGAACACACATTTTATTACTTGGCCTTTTTATTATCAACTTCTCTCTCCAAATATTTCCTCAACCAGAAGATATTTCATTCCTATTTAGTATAGTTCAATGGTTTTTTTTCTTAAGCGACTTTATTAAATAAAGGCATTACACAGATCACTTTATTAATCACTTTATTTTCATAAAAGGATGCTACCCAATTGTTAAAGGTTGCTACAGACACAGCATACTTATGCAATTATTAGACAATTCTTAAAACTAATATACAAAGATACAGTATTATCAATATATATGAACATAGGAAAAAATAGTGTCCGAAACCAAATGATAATGAGTTTAGTTGAACATATAGATTAAAATATTTCAGATACTAAAAATCGAACCTGTATACTATAAGTGAGTGAGCATTTCATCCTCTTTATAATGGTATTATTTAAGAGCGTTAGATGTAGTTAGAGCTCTGTTGCTGTAGTGCTCTCTATCAGTTTCCACTGGTTTCTAATACCAGTGACGCGGCTGGGAGAGAAGCACTGGGATTTCTTAGAGTCCTGCCTTGGCTTCCACATTGGGGGATAAAGCATGACTCAGAGTCTCCATGGTGAATGTAAATATAGTACATAGGTGTGGATGTGTTTTATTTACTTTAATTTTATTTAGCTTTCATCTATTATTTCATTTTTTATTATTTATCTATTATTACACAGACATATTAATTTAATTATTTTATTTTTCCATATTTCTTTTTTTTATTATTTCTATCTTAGTTATTATTTGTCTGTACACATTTTGTGAATGATTCATGTAGCCTTAATATTACTGCCCTTTAATCTGGCAGAATGTATTTATATTCAATAATATATATATATATATATATACATATATATTTCCTAGTATTAATGTCACCTTGTTGATGTTTTCACTTCTATCGTGTGATCTTAAGCACACACTTTATTTTTTTTTATTTGGATAATTTTATAAAAAAAAAAACCTGTACCACTGCAACCCATGAAGTGTCTGGGGTTCAGTACTATTTAGGGAAAGTATTGTTTCTAGATCAACGGTCGTGCAAGGAGGTGATTTGACCGAGATCACGTTCAACCGCCAGGTTTCCCCAATTAATTAATTATTTAATTAAGGGTGCCCGCTTTACAGAGGCTAGGTGTGCCCCAGGAGGGTCTCCCGACTTAGGGTCGCCCCACGGCCTATGAAATAGATAAATATATTTTCTGTCATGAGCCGGGGTTCGAACATGGGACCTTTGCATTGGAAGCACAGTGACCTACCGCTGAGCTTCCTCACTCCTGGGATAATTTTATACCTGATTAAATAAGTGCAATTTAAATATGAATGTTAAAAAATCTAAAATATTCTAAAATTATCCTCAATGCGTCAATCAATGGTTATTTAATAAACTCTTCATGAGACGTACCGCCCCCGAAGACCAGAGGCTCAACTGTTTATCCAAAAGGCGGCCTTGCTATCGAAAAGTGGCAGTACAGTAAACAGTTTATAGAGTGTAGTGGCATCCTGGACCACTTCTCTCATCTCTTTTAATAATTTCTTATAACGTCTTCTGTGTATCTTAGAGCTTTTGACACCGCCGCCGCTTATAAACACACCTCAGGGGGTCTGAGGGCTGGGTAAACACGATGGGGCTTTTTAGAGAAGATTTGTTTTTTTCCCCTATCGCAGTGGGGGAGTGAGTATGAGAGGGCTAAGTGTAACGGGGATTAATTATAATGTTAACAAGTTCCTGAAACTCGTGGGAGAGGATTATAAAAAATAAAAATAATCAATATAATGGAAACTGTAAACATAATAGAAGAGCACTAACAAAAAACATGCAGGGTCAAAAGAAATTTTATCGGTATCCTTTTACAATCCGTTCATTAGAAGTTATATGGTAATTAAATGTAACTTAATCAGGCGAATTCGTTATTTTACAGCTTCTAATATTGACAATTTAAATTGAACCTCATCACTACCAAAGAATAGAGAAGATTTGTATTGGTATGGGAGATTACAAGCAATTATGTGCTTAGAAATTATGATTGCAAGAATAAGTTTTTAAATCCATATGACGGGCATTTCACCTAGTTTCATTAGTTCGATGTAGATAAACTTTTCAGAGATCTTACGGGAGGGTACCTTGATAGTCCTGTACCAATTTCATCAAATTACATTTCCTACTTTTGTTCATGAGTACGAAAATGTATTTCTATCGACGAGTCTATATTTCAAAAGCTGCTAATTCCAGATTATTATTTTTTTATCCCATTTTATTGAGTATTAATACAGTCTGCCACACTGAAGGACATTAGTATTAGGGCTATAGAATTCATTCACACAATGTGTACATAAGAAAGGAAAATAAATTAAAATAACCAAGTAAGAAGAGAAAGGAAAAAAAAAGATATGTATATATAAATAAAAAGATAAAGTAAAATAACAGATTAAAGCCGAATGATAATAAAATAAATAAAACATATTCACATCTATGTACAATATTTACATTGGCCCAGGGGACTCTGAATCCAGTTTGTCTCCCATTGTGGAAGCCAAAGCAGGACTCCAGGAGGTCCCAGTGCTTCTCTCCCCGCCGCGTCACTGCTATTGTAAGCCAGTGGAGACTGATGGAGGTTTCGAGAACTAAAGTAAGAAACGAATTGAGTAATTCAGTATTCAGAATTGAGGAGTATAAATTGTCGTGCATTGACTTCCTTATAAAAATAACATTAATGTTATTGTTAAAAACATAATGGCTGTGGACTATTGTAGATTGGCAATCAAAATAGAATTTATGTGAAATATCATAGGAAAAATATTACAAAGTGAGGTTACATCTGTTTTCGAACTTCATAAGATTGTTTATGAGTGTATGTTGCTAAAGCTCTCTCGCTCAAACTCCTCTGGCTTTAGCACCAGTGACGCAATTGAGAAAGTAGCGCAAAGATCACTTGGAGTCCTGCTTTTCCTTCTATAGTTGGAGGGAGAAGCATAGCTTGGGGTTCCCTGCCTGATTTTATATATTGTATACAGGTATGACTGTGTTTTTATGTTTTTAATTTAGTAATCTTTGCGTTATTTTATTTTTTATTGTACATAGTTTTTGATTATTATTTTAATTTTGTTAATTTTATATTTTGTGTTCATATATCACAATAATTATTCTCCACGTGACGGATTATTATATCTCTACATAAATAAATAAATAAAAAAAAAAAAGATTGATTAGACGTGTTTTATTGTCTTATTCTGTTTAGTTTTAAATTGAACTATAATATATTAATATGCAGAAATGTATGGAAATATGAGTACTTTTTTACGTACCCAATTAAATGGGCTGGGAAGTAATACTGATTTAATTGGCCTTTTTTTATTTATAATCATGTTTTCCTTTAATTATTACTGTTATACAATTTATTATTTATTAGTATGAAATAAAGTTGTCAGAAACTTCAGTCAAAATTCCTTTAATGAGTTATCCGACGTTTTGTCCCAAACAAGTGGGTGAACACCAGGGCTATCTTTCAGAATGGGCTTCTAGTCAAGAACTGTCTCTGAAGAACGGCCCACAAGAACTATCCAATTCTTGTCTAGACTTCTTAACGACAGCCCTGACGATGGATGACCCACATTTTTGGGTCGAAACTTCGATTAACACATTAAAGTAATTTTGACTGAAATTCCTGACAAGTTTGTTTTATCCTTATAAGCCATCAGTCGACTACTTACCCACCTCTAAAGTTTATTATCTATTATTTTAGACGATAATTTTAATAATAAAAAATATCATTAAATATAATTCTTTGTACCGACCAGCATGACAAAATATTAGGACTACATTTTTTCTTTCAAAATATTGTATTTATACGTTATAATAGACCTGACGTTATTAATGAAACATAATGAATCAATCAAGATTTCAAAAAAACATATTCATCATTTTCTTTTCATATATTATTAAATTTTTCTCTTCTCCAAGTCCAGTTATCAGATCATCTTATTGTTATCAGCTATCAATTAATAATTAAATGATTAAAAAAATAAATAAAATTACCTAGAGCTTATAATTTATCACGTATAATATATAGTTCATTTGACAAATTACTATTAATAGTCTAATACAGCTATTGTTGCATATATATATATTAACAAGTTTTCCACTACTTCATATCAGATTTATTTCAATCTCATACCGAACATCGAACACTTGATTGAAAATCTGTTGATTGGATAAAAATATGAAGCGTAAATAAAATTTATATAATATATTTGATCGTGTTAGATTATTATAAAGGCGAAATTGAAACTATTGACGGTAAATTTTGTATTCAATATAAGCTATCATTACAATTGTATTCATCCTACCTAAATCTGGGATCGGGAGGTGCTGCCATCTGTCGGAGCCAAGTTCTACAGAATTCAGAGACTTCTACCAAACTAACGCTGTAACTGAAAATTAGAAGTTTGTCTAATACGTTTACGTACATTTGCACATTAGCATAATAAATAATTATCATTATATACCTTATATAATAATTATACATATTAGTATTTGTGTGAAAGAAGATATGAAAACAAAAATATTTCAGGGATGTGTAAAACATTTGTTTATAACCTTAAAAACATTTACTGTAGTTAATAAGTCTATGTTCGATATTATTTTTAAATAATTAGATATCTATCGTCTGTTTATACCGAAAAAACATTTTAGAGACTTGAATTAGTGAATAATATCATAAATTTTCTCTTTGTTAAATCACAAAATTATGTACTTACAATAAGTGTGACAACGCTTCACCTACCTAAGGCATGCAATGAAAAAATCTTAGCTCCATTTTAGTAAAATTTCCAATGGAATGTAAGAGTTTAATAACTAATAGTAATACAATCCATAATCATTTATAGATTAAATATACAGATGTACTTTCAAATCTCTCTAGGCACACGTAGCTTAGAGACTGGAGCTACGTGGTTTACAAAAACAGATGGAGTTACGAGGTTTTTATTGCCTAGCGTAGATATAATAAATAGGGTTTAAATTACCTTATGAGTTGCTACAGATTAGCTGTAAGGATCAAGGTTTAGCTTGGTTAAAAATGCACTTCAACAATTTTATAATAGCCCAACGTTGTCAGAAAATAATTTATATAAGTGATATTTGGGAGACCAGCACAGCAGACAAAAAAAAAAAAAAAAAATACATCCTTATCTACTCAATCTTTTCAGTTCAAAATTTTACGCCTAATAACAGCAGCTCCCTGGGACGTAAACAACAAAAATGTACATAACGACTTAAGACAACCAACTATTGACCGATACATGTGAACTCTTTACTCACGATTTCATGTTAAACAATAAGGACCACAACAACAGACTCATAAACGGCATGGCCACCGTTGAAATTTTCATTAGAAGGAGAACTAAGAGGATCTGGATGAGAAATCTCCTTCACTGACATTCTGAAGCAAAGGAGAGGAAGAGGTGCCGCTGGATGCTATTCTTCCTCATGATGGTCATGCCATTAGCATCTATAATTCCCATCAAACCTGCTGATTGTCACTCTCATGACAGGTGCAGAAGAAGGTATGAAGAGAAAAAAAAAATCTTCCTCATCTACTCGAAATAACTATTTCATGGTTGTCTTTACTTGATAGCGTAAGGTTTTCTTAATAAATCTTTGTTTAAGATGAAACACAATTATGAGGATTTACAGTCAAGAATTTATATTTTGTTACCAGACATTTCGACCAAAACATGTAGGTCATCCTCAGGGCTATCTTTTGGGAGTCGAAACAAGAACATGAATTCTTGATGAATGAGATGAAGAAATGAGGTCTTGTCTCGAAACCCAAACGATAGCCCTGAAGAAGAAATGTTTGTGTTAAAACGTTGGCTAACTTTATAAAAATTCTTGACTATAAATCCTGACAATTTTGTTTCATCCTAATAATTGATCAGTAGACTAAGTACCGATCTCCAAAAGTAATTGCTCCCTTATTTTAATAAAAATTTTAAGATTTTCAGTTGTAAGGTATTGTATTAACTTGTCTATGGATATAATTGGTTATGGGTTATTATTTATTACTTTCCTACCTATACTAGGTAAGGAAAGTTCTGCAATCGTGTCAAAGTTCCGCTATGCGGTTTTCAACTTATCCATACGTTTCAGAGCCCTCTGAGTCCGAAAAACAAATTTTTAGCCATTAGTCTGTCTGTCTGTCTGTCTATCTGTGCCAAGATTTTCTCGGGAACTACGGAACCGATTTTGTCGCTTCTTTTTTTATTTTGTAGGGTTTTGACTACTGATGCCTGTGACAGAAATTCGGTACTCCGTGCGCAATAGCTTGCGCGCAATAAATGAAAAACCAGTTTTTCTATAGACTATAGTGCAAAACCGGCTGTAACGATTTTGATGAAAATTTTCTATAATGTTCTGATCATTGTTCTTGTCATTTCAAAACTATATAAAAATCGTTCATTTCGGTCAATTAAGGAAGTTACAGACAGCTATTCAATTTCCAATGTAAGATTACGAGTACATATCCTGGTGTCAGAAAGGGATGATTGAGAGAAAAAAAAGATAATTAAGTGAAATTAAGAAATTATGTTGCCCGCATCACACAAGCTTCACTATTTTCTCAACTTTTAGCAGAAATATTGTTTGACAAAATTAGGCTACGGCAAAAAGTTTTTGATCAGCAATATAAGAGGGTATTGAAATTGTTACGCTAATCTACCTTGAGCCGTTTTACATTGCTTTAGTTTATCAAATAGATCGCACTCAAATCATTCCTTTGATCAATTTACAGGAAAAAAAAATCAAATTAAATTTGTTTTGTTTCTTTATGGACATATGTAAAGATTTAGAACCTTTTCTGAAATAGGTAACTCGTGTGAGTGGACACACCAGATTTTGTTTATTGTAAACAAAAAGTACAATAGGTGTTGCAATTTGTGATCAGTAAAAAGGTATGTGTTTTATTATGAAACTTTTTCATTGGTTGATTAATGATTGTGTTTTTAATACCACCATCTCTGTAATAAAAAAAAGATATTATAATGCTAATAATGATAATTACAGTAGGAAGTTGAACTATCTATCAGTTGTAACATTTAAACAAATACATAATGGTAAACGATTACATATGATTTCGAGACCGATTGGAATGCCTTAAATACATACAATACTGCTCCATTTATTTTAATTAAAAATAATTTATCTCTTCATTCACTCGAAATAGCCATATTAAGTTGGAAATAAAAGTCAAGCTTAAGAGATAAGAGCTGACAAACTGTGTTTCTGGTCGTAAACTACGAAAATAGATACCAAATGGCTCATTTGTCAGAAGAAAAAAAAAGAAGTAGTGCGGTATATCTGTTGAGGATTTAGGGGCTTATGGTAGGTGGATGGTTTTACTGTTACCGAGAGCTGAGGCCTGTGGTGAAACTTGGGGAAGGTTGACTGATGGGACCGTATGTCCTGGCTTTTTGTCTGTCAGACAAAACCCTCTCCTTCAGGTGCTGTCTAAAACCACCAGATACAATAACTACACAATAACTTACAAACAATATATATGTATATGTTTAAAGGTTAATAGAAAAATACTGATCTTAAATATTATTATGAATTAAATTTTCGAACATTTTATTGACTGTCAATAATTATCTTAAAACCATCAAAATATAGTTATATATAATAACAGAATTGAGCTTGAGACATTTTTTTATTTTTGTTTTATTTATTTATGATATTTACAACTGTGTTAATAAATAAAATACATTTAGTAAATTTGATAACAAAAAATAATAATATGAAATCACTTGAAATCACTCTAAAATAAAAAAATGTATTTACAATAGATCTCGAGACCATTTCCTTTTCAGATGCCTAGGAAGGTTATCAGGGATAGAAGAGGAAGCAAGGTTAGAGACGAGAGGATTGGGATGGTTCTGAAGTGTATTATGGAAGGATTGGTATCTGGATTGAGCCAAATCGGAAACATAAGGAACAATAAAGTCGTTATGGATTATTTTAATGGGTACAAAGTAAGGAGCATCCAGGATTTTCCGAATGATTTCAATTTTCCGAAGGGTATCAAAAGCAATGGAGGAGTTTTTTTTTTTTGTACATTTTTAAAATCAAACCTGTTTATTAGTGGTAGAAGATTGAATAAGTTGATTAATTTTTAAACTATCGCTCATGTTTATTTAAAAATTAATAAGGTAGCGACAAACACCTCAATAATTTGGACTACATAACTGATTTCATAAGTAAGTCAATATTATAAATTCACTTGTAATAAACAGATTTATTTCCCTTTCATACCAGCTTATCCTAATAATTGTAATTTTAGTTGATATTACATATATTATAAACTGTTTCTTTCTCCCATCTAAAATGACAACTTTGATGTATTAAACAATAAATTACTGTAATATTTATATATATTTTATTTTTGAAAAAACAACTAGATTTGCCGAATAATATAAGGATTGCTCCAGTATAAATTACACTTTGATAGTAGTAAAAATCATATTTCTTATAGTTAAGGAGGAAAGATTAAACTTATCGTTTGTAAATGATATTTTGGATTAAAAGTAAATTGATAAAAATAAATTCTTGCAACAATAAAATGTGATAAATTATTATCAATAATTATTCAGAATATATTAGGTTTTTTTTTTGTTTTATACTTTAATATCCTTAATAACTTTTTTTATTTTTATTATCAATAGTTTTGCAATGTATTGAATTGTATTCAGACAAAAAAGACCACCCACAGTTTAAAAAATTTCGAAATATTGTTTTTTTTCGCCGCTTGGAAGCTTTTTGATGTTTCGAGACTTTATTGTACTTACATTTATGCCAATGTGTGGAAATTATGAATTACTAAATAATTAGTAATTTAAAACTTATACGCAAAAAACACTCTATAATTCTAATACCATACTCATTTTGCTATTATAAACTCAATTAACTTATTTTCTCTATAGTTTCCAATAGTATAATTCATAATTAAAACTAAAAATTATATGTGAACAATAAAATTCCGAAACGTCACCTAAATATAACTGCATGTTCCTTAAGACCGAAACTAAAAAACCTTAGAATATACGTAATATTATATTGGAAAATAGGTAATATTTAAATAAACTTAATTGACCAATAACTTTTCTTTATACAGAGTGTCTCCAATTTGTGTCCGTCCAATTTAATCAGTCCAAAGAAAAATTTGTCCACTTTGCAATGTTGTACTTAAAATTTTGCTCGAATTGTTTTTGAGCAATTACTTTTTATTCCTTACGTTGATCACGATTTTTATTGAATAAGAGAGAGAAATACTTTATTAAAAGTAATGCTGCCCTACTACATAGGGTTGCTTCGTACACAGCATACCTATCAATCCACAAGGACATTAATTTTATATTTCATTTTTCTATTTTTTTATACATATATATGTCATATCTTTCCTTTCTTTCTCTCTTTTTCCTCTTTCCTCTCATAACAAATTCTCATAGCAATCCAGTGACAAAAAGACAGGACGACAGCGGATCAATTCAAAATTTAATAAACAATTATTACCAGATGTCCTCAATCGGTATAAATATGATAGTGGATGATTCCCAGGGAGTCCAAAATAATATTTTCGGCCAATACCGCGAGCTCCCCAACATCAACACCTAGTTCTTCGAGAAAGCTCCTTGTTCTTTCCGGGATCGTTCCGCGAGACCCAAACCAGAGGCCTCTCACGGTGAACTCTCTCTCTCCGAAGGTCTCGCGGAATTTCTCTTTTAGGAAAGGGATGCATTTTTCGTATATATTCCTCTTTTCCCTTTCCACTTCACCCGCCTGATCGAGGTCGTTGCTCTCAAAGCGGACAGTTGGATCCAAGATTAGCGCTGTCCTTCCTGTTCTGGGAAACGCGACAATATCCGCATATCTTGTAGAGCCTTCACTGTCTATGCAATAGACCTCGTCAAAGCAGGTGAATTCCTTTTCTCTAAGGAGCCTCATCACCTCGAACTTTACCCTATGGTGCCGGCGTGTTATGAGGAGGGAATTGTTGGGGCATTTTCCCAGCACATGGGCTGGTGTTTCCGACTCTCTGCCGCATTTACGACAGAGGGACCCAACTTCCTTCGACTGTCCACTGGCTCCTGGGACTCCGCGTAAAGGTGCGTAATTGATGTTTAGTTTTAATGCGTTGGACCATTCCGACCCCGAAAGCACTTTTTTCTGGCATATGTATTTATTGGCTTTCGGGGTCTCTTTAAAGTGTCGAACTCCAACGCCTTGCCACCTGCAGCTGGCCCACTCTTCAAAAGAATTTTCTCTCAGCGACTGTCGTAGAGCTCTCACGCTTCGGTGGCCCTGATCCACTCCCAGTCTTTCCGCACATTCCGCGATTTCCGCATTATAATCAAATGTGGACTGGAACAGGGAATCCGGCACATTAGACAGCCGCTGGGCAATGGACCAATGCTGCAAAGGAGCCTCCCATTGACAGCGGATCAGTCCCAATCCACGAAACCTCCTCGGTGCATAAAACATCGCCGTTGATGCATTAGCAGGGAGCCCGATAATGGCCTTGACACTCCTGCGGATATTTGTATCGATTCCTTCCAATATCGCAGGACGTATCTCTGTGAGGGGCGCCGTCTGAAGAGGGTAAGTAAGTCCCGGGAACACGTACTGGTTCACAACGTTGATCTTCTGCTCCGGCTTAAGAAGGCAAGAGCTAACCAATTTGTCCAAGTTGTTGTTTAATTTTGTCACCATTTCCTCATTTAATACCAGCTCTCCCGAGAACGCACATCCCAAATACTTTATAGTTTCACCTGGCTTTGTTGATGCTATCACTTCTCCGTTCTCTAGGGAGAGCTTTGTTTGTTGCAGCTCTCCTTTTTCGACTATCAAGCCCACGATTTTCTGCGGATTTATTGCTAGACCGATCTCGGCAAGGATCCTCTGCACACCATTAACAATCCTCTCTGCAGCACCCTTGTCACACGCTGTAACAGCCTGATCATCCGCGAAGCCTGTGAGGACCACACATTCTTGGTCGCTGCTTAATTTATATCCATAGCGGTTGGCAAATTCTTGCTCACACAGGTCGCGGTACAGATGATCTATAGCCAGGTTGAACAGCGAGGGCGACAAGGGTCCGCCTTGGGGTACTCCTCGCCGCACCTTGATCCAGCTAGTCGAGTGGGCTCCGATCCCAATCTTGATTTGGTTTGAACCTAGGAGAGCCGCAATTACGTTCTTCAGGTCTGGTGACACTCCTCTTGCCTCTAGTGAGCCGATTATATGTTCGTGACCAACGTTGTCGAAAGCGCCAATGACATCCAAAAACACTACCGCGCAATCTTTCTTTTTATTCTTGGCGTCTTTTATGATTGCGTCGATAATTCTGGCGCTTACGTGTGCTCCCGGTAGGCCTCTGATGAAGCCTCTCTGATTTTTGCTGAAGGTGATCTGTTTTCTCAGTTCATGGTCCAGAACCTTCTCAATAATTCGGCGCACAATTGAATAAATGGTAATGGGTCGCCATGATGATATGCTGTTGCTATTTCCTTTACCCTTGTATACCAAGATTGTGCGCCCCTGACGTAAAGGCTCCGGTACATATGCCACCCTCAGCATGATCTCCGGAATGGTCTTTATGATATATGAAACATCAAAGAATTTAATCGTGCGGACCAAAACTCCGTCCGGCCCCGGTGATGTGTCCAATGACGTTGATTTGATCGCCTTTTTTACTACTTGGACATCGATGGATGTAAGATTTGGCGTCGGTGCGCAATTCTCGTAGTCCGCACGTTTGCAGAGATTTTCTTTCTCAAAGAGGCTTCTGAAGTGGCCTTCAATCTCGGCTACCTTCAGAGGGCATTGCTTAGGAGCGTCGGCGTTCATAATATTCTGCACCACTTTCTTTCTTCTGTTATAATAATTGTACTGGGCTACCTCATATTGATATTGTTCTTGCCGACGACTCCTATCTGCCTTGTTGGCCCTCTGTGGATTGGACACTTTTCCAGCACCCTTGCCAACCATATCAATCTTGTTTTTCCGTCTTAGCTTATAGAACTTGACGGCAATTCGAGCAAAACCTTAAGTACAACATTGCAAAGTGGACAAATTTTTCTTTGGACTGATTAAATTTGAAAATAATGATTAAATTTACTAAGGTCAATGATAAAAGAGTTTTCAAGGATGTACGACTGCCGTTCTGCTGCTGTTACAGTGTCCATACACGAGCAACTTATCTCTGTATTCCTGATTCGTACGCAGGAGTGTACAGATTAGACATTCTGAAAGCCCATTTTACCATAGACTTTAGTAAATGTAATCAGTCTTTTCTCAAAGAAAACATTGCCTACTTTATGATAGTGTACTTAGAATTTAATTATATCAAATAGTTTTTGAGCAATTACTTTTTATTCAATCAAAAGAACGTGACCATCTTAAAGAAGACATAAAATTAATCTTAACTCTTTTCCCGTTCAGAATCGGCCTTCAAATGAACTTTTTTGTTGGAAATTGTGTCTAAAATCAAAGGTTAAGAACTGAGACAACCTGTATAGATCATATGTATTTGTATTTTATTTTCATTAATTTATCCGTAGTTTTTATGATTATAATGAGCTAATAAAGGGTAATAACAATGGTACTTTTCCAATGGCAATATATATATTTTTTTTAATTGGTAAATGGTGGGCTGTCGTGGATAATGAAGAGAAGAATAGTTGGGGTGGTCAGTCAAAAAAGAAGGCAAAAATAAATGATAATATTTATTTTTACATATGCCGACGTTTCGGGGGTAAGAAAAGAACCAGATAACAAGACAACAAATAATGACAATAGTAAGAACGAGAGACAAATAATAATAACATGTACAAAGTGTGGAATGATGAAGTAAACATAGTCAAAAAAGGTGACATTATAGTTGTAAAGGGAATCTTAGAATAAAATGTAAAACAGAAAAATATGAAGTTATATAAGAAATGGAAATAAATAGTAAAATTAAGATATAGTGAATAGAATATTTAGATAGAAAATTGAGATGTTGTAAAGTCTATCAATATGTACAAAGTATGAACTAATAAAGAGTTAAAACAGAGAAAAGGAATGAAAGGAAGGAGGAGAGAAACTGAGAAGGTTGAAATAAGAAAGAGAATAAGTAAGAGAAATGATAACAACCTGACTGCTCTAAGGTAAAGATGCAATGCTCGTGTTACCTCCATCCTTCAATAAAAAATTAATGATAAATAATTTTATAATAAATAATTTGACATGAGTTGTATATACCATGCAACTCGCCCATGCCTTTTAAAAATCATAGACATACAGCCTGACGAGGTGAATGTATAATTTGACATTCTAAAAGAATGAGGTGGGTGAAATGGGAAATTTATATTGTAATTCTTCTAATTAAAAAAACAATAACAGGAAGTTGAATATGAAGTTATTTTCTTCTTTATGTTCTTTTTTTTTTATCTTTTGGATATCATTACGTAACAGGCTGCTTGGAGCTGACAAACATCTGTGCAGTATCTAACAGACACTTCTAACCCAGCGTTTAAAATTATAAAATAGGGTCAATTATACGTTCTAGACAAATCTGTTGGAAGGATAGAAAAGGGAGAGAGAAATTACAGTATAATAAGGAGGTGGTGGCTCCAGTAGACATGTGATATTATCTGCCTGGGGTTGGAGGGGCTTACACGAGGGACCAGAAAGAAAAGAAAAAAAAAAAAAAGAAAGAAAAAAGAAAAGAAGGGTCGTTGGGACGGAGAGGCAAAAAGTGTAGGAGAGGCCAGACAGCTCGACGCCTATTCAGGTGTGCGCCACGGTAGTGGATGGTTCGGTAGTGTCGGAGAGGAGGAGCAAGGCAGGCCCTGCCCCAGAGTCCTCCTCTACCGAGCCACACTACACCCTGGACCATCTGGTACCAGTCAAGGCCCGGGCTTTGACACTTTGTCTCATTTCGGTTGGGATCCCGAGATCTGGAATGGTCCAAATCTCAAAACACATGACTGCGGCAACACATGTGTCGACAACTAGGCCAACAGGTGGGCGCGGCTCATAGTTTAACAGCCCATCTTATTGTCTTCTTGTTATAGAACATTCTGTATTGTTATGTCTATCTACGAGAACGTAGCATCTGACAATGTCACCCATTATCCAAAATAACCCGAAATATAACGTATTGAAAGTTATTGTATTCAATGTGAATGTTTGAAGGTGTAAATAAGGACCATGTCCTGTAATTAAGCAATCCATACATCATTTATACAATGCTTTGTTTGTTTTTTTAACTCTATAAGATGCCTCTTGGAACATGAACATGGATCCGAAATTGTTTTTAAGAGTTGCTAACAAAAATTATAATAAAATTAAATAATAATAAACTCTCTTGCATAATCTCACTGACTTTAGTATTTGTAATGCAGTTAAGATAGTAGCCCAGGGATCTCCTTGAGCCATGATTTTCCCTCAACAGGTGGAAGGATAACATTATTCTGCATCAAAATCCTTCCTCTTAGCAGAAATGTTGTTTTTTTTTATGTTTTTCGGTATGACGAACACGAATACAAGGACAGAAAATCTCTATCAGGTACTACTTCATATCAAGTTTGTGTTGTGGTTCAACAATTTTAGGCTTTAAGAATTTTTTTTATCACTTATACGCGCTCTATTCACAGACATGAAATTGAAAGAAAAATTAAATTAAACTGAGAAAGAATTTGTCCTGAGTTTGAAAACGTGTGTTAACGATTTGTGGGCTACACATTACATAGATATAGACATTGCTAAAGAATTGCTTTTATCATATAAGGCCATGGTAATTATTTTTGTCATTAAAAATTAACAATATGCCATTAAAAATTCATGTTTTGCTCTCTCATTTAGATTTCTTCCCCTTGAACTTAGGAGTAGTTTCTGATGAATACCGAAAACAGTTTCATCAATATATTGCCCAAATGGAGAAGAAGTATAACGGTTAATGCAGTGAGATGATGCTTGTGCTGACTACTGTTGGACACTGCAACGGGAGACATTGATGAACACCATAATCGGGAAAAATATACACATTGAATAGCCATAACGTTATATCATGCTCAGGATAAAATATTTCATATATTATTATTATTCACAAAAAAATAAAAAAATAAATGAAGTAAGAAAAACCATGGTATTTCCGTTTTTTCAAAGACAATTTCGTTTTCTCAAAAATGGTGTCTGATAGAAGTCTTCGGACTTCAGATTCAAACACAGCACAAATGAAAATATAAAATTCAGAAAAAAAATTCTTAAAATAGTGACAATTTTTTTTTTTACACAACATTGTAATCTAAATTCAGATTTTCCTTGCACGATTGTGAATGTGGTACATAGGTATATCTGTGTTCAAAATGTTTTTTATTTTATCTTATTTTTATTGCAATATTTTTTTATATATTATCATTTGGTTATTATTTTGGTCTCGTTTCATTTAATTGATTTACAATTAACCAAAATTGTCAGGATTTTTATTAGTTTAGCCGACGTTCATCCCCAGACAAGTTATCCTCAATGCTAAAAATTACAAAATATTAAATATCATCTGTAAAATAATAAATTTATCATTTTGCTTATCGTATTCTTTACTTTAATTACTTTTATCTTACTTATTTAATCGTATCACTACCATTTTGTTTAATTACCCTTACATTTTTATATTTATTATCTTAATAATGTTATTTTATATTTTGTAACTTTTACTGCTGAGGATGGCCAATTTGTTTGTGTCGAAACGTCGGTTAATCTAATAAAAGTTCTTGATTGTAAATTTATTTATATTTTCTGTAAATATGAACATGGATGTATTCTTTTCTCAGTATAACTATTGTCCTCTAATGTGACAAAATGTTATGCTACTCATTTAAACTGTTTCAAGTTGAAGTAAACAACTCCTTCTGAGGTTTCTTATAAAGGATCAATAGCTATCCAGGATTTAATTTTGGGGAGGGCTTCAGCCCTCCCATATTTTTTTTACAAATAATTAATAACGATAATTAATTTGAAAAAAGAAATAAACTAACTAACCATATGACATGGTGTCTTAGTGATTCTTGAAGTCTTATTAAATGTAATTACACGAACAATAATAGTTTAAGAGATAGTGTTTAATATTTTTTTCTATCAACAGTTTATTCCATTGGGGGGGGGGGTTCACCGAAGCCTCCCCCTTCCCCTCCGTAGATACGCCTGTGTAAAGGATTGTTATCCCGATAAAGACAAAAATTCTCTGTTACTGGCTGATTTCTTCCTTCTTTGTTTTTCATTTAGAGGGAACGGATCTGGAAATATAAAATAACTAAATTATTACATTACGTTTCAAACCTTATTCTGTTTAGGACATAAATTTGAAGCATCTAATG
Source organism: Nezara viridula (assembly GCA_928085145.1). Lineage (NCBI taxonomy): Eukaryota > Metazoa > Arthropoda > Insecta > Hemiptera > Pentatomidae > Nezara > Nezara viridula. The sequence goes on from OV725077.1 coordinate 211,519,742, forward strand.
TAAAATTTTCCAAAAGTTTATTTATAATTATGAATTGATTGTTGCTTTGTTCCTTAGTAATGCAAGAATAATATATTCGGTACATTTGCCACTGACTAAGCACCTTTATGTTTTTATACTGATTAGAAAAGTCCGTATGGACAAGTTGTGTGATCAAGTCTTTACATATACATATCATCTCTGAAATGCTCTGAGGCAGTGAATCAGTCTAAATAAACAAATGAAAATGGATTTGGCTGTGTTTAAGAAAGCTACGTTGATAATAAAAAAGTATAGTTACGAGTTTTATTTAATAAACTTCATTCTGTAACTATTTTCAATCGAGGAATGGAATTCTTAAGCCGACAAAACAGATTTTTTAAATTATATTTGTTAAAAGATTTTCTACTAGATTACTATCAAGTTAAAGGATTACAAATTGCTAGTAATCAAGAAATTTATTCTTAAAATTGCTAAATTCTTATTCCTTGTTTCGCCTTTTTTAAGTTAATTTCAATATCAGAACTTATTTTTTAACGTTTTTCCATAATAATATACGGAACAAACTTATCTATGTAATTTTTTACTTATCTATGCAATGTTGCGATATCATATGTTTCTATTCTATACAAGGATTACAGTATGTATTGAACTTATGATCATTAAAAACATTATCGTGTATTATATTGTTTGATTTATTTATGTGTTTTTGATACATGCCTTCCTTTAAATATGAAATATAAAGAAGACGTTATTAAAAATCAAGTTAAATTAAAAAATACGTACCTGTTTATTTCTGACTGGTATTTAAAATAAGGCAATTCAAAACGATTTGGGAATCCAGATGCATATAAATTTATTTATTTATTTTTTTTTTTTGTTGATATGAATGGACAGGTAACTTTGTGGCAATACAAAAAACGAGATAACATCATTTGTGCATACGACAACCTTTAGCGGAAAGCTACGAAAAAATTATAAATACGGTTTTAGATATGTTTAAGAATTCTATGCTTCAACTTATAAGAACATTTATGGATTATTCTGATAATTAGATTTTCATAGTATTACAAAACCCACTCGAACATCATTTAATACTAGTCAGCTCGTTGTTATGGCATAAATATAATTTACAGAGCTGGCTTTCTCTGTTGAACAAATATTACACAGGCTGATACAGAATATTTAGTAATAGACGAATAAATGAAAAAAAATTATGCATAAAACACAAGAGTTTTTAGTTAACGCAGTAATCGGACATTATTATAGAAAATATTAATATTTCAATAAAATATTTAAATTATAAAAATATTATATTATGGAAGGAGACTGTAGAAAATTTATAAATTAAGCAGACATATTTTTTTATAAAAAAAAGAAAAAAAAAGTAGTTTGAGATTTATTAGGCTTAGAACTATAAATTGGCAGTGATTTATGAAGGAACTTATTAATACGTTACAAAAGAAGTTTAATTAAGTGCATTATAAATTTTAGAATGATATCTTCGAAAACAAACAAATTTAGGTATATTTTCTTTAAAATAATAAAAAATAATAAATAACGGACATATAAACCGTAGGTGATTGCAGTCTTGAACGATAGTACTGTGTATAAAGATATAAATTTGTCACTGGCAATATCACTAAAATTAATAATCAAAAAAGTTGTCATACAATTGTAAGTGGATAACGTTGGGATTTCATAAAGGAAAAATTCATCAAATTATTGACTAATTTAATTTTCTAAAAGGTTACTTGATAATTTTTTTAAATAAACGGCCAATAGATACCTAATTATTTAAATATAATATTATATCTAGAGTTATTAAACTACATTAAATGTTTAAGGTTATAAATATATCCATCAAATAATTTTATTTCGTTTTATTTTATTTATTGTACATAGAGTGTGAATGTAATCTCTGAACACTATTATAAATGTCCTCTGTTACAGAATGTAATATTTTTCAATAAAAAAAAAAAATTCTAAAAGGTTATTTAATGAGTTTTTAGGATAAACGTCCAATATATACCTAATTATTTAAATATAATATCATATCTAGAGTTACTAAACTGCCATTCTATCAACTGAAAATCCCATATAATAATAATTTATACAGGATTATTCTGTTGTTTAAGGTGATGTTGGCCGTATTCTAATCAAATATTAAAGCATATTTTGAATAGTAGGGATATAGTTGACTGTAGGTCTTTAAGTTGAAGTTGGTTGTGAGTGTAGTCAAAGTTGACAATATATTGTATTAATATGATATATTTTTGTATGCTTTCATCTTTGACTACATAAAAAAACTTCTCGTGAAATTTTACAATTGTATTGATAAGATTAAGTAACGATTACTAAAAAATTGTTCGCAGTCGGTAGGACTCGAACCTACGCTCCCAGAGGGAATCTGATTTCTAGTCAGACGCCTTAACCACTCGGCCACGACTGCTTATGCAAATTTGACATTAAGTAAATGTCATGAGAGTAGTTTGAATGTGCATGTAAAAGATAAGTCTAATAGTTTATTGTTCAGTTTAGACAGTTTAAAAAAAAAATGTAGTGACGTTAGCGATTGTTCATAACTATGTTCTCAACACAGATAATAGTAAGATTACATTATGTGGTGGTTGTGATGTCTGTAAAAGCTTTTTGACCGCTACTACGGAGTTCTTGCCCCTGCCAGATGAGGTGCCGGTTGATTTACTGTAGTGGCCTAAGGACATTTTCCGGTGGAGGTGTGGAATAAATTAGAAACCGAAGAAGAGAAGGAGAGAGGATCCTTGAGGATTCGCCCAGATGTGGCAGCGGGAGGACCTGCCCCCAGGCAGCTAGTCCGTGACTCCGCAACCATCCACGGCCATAGCACTTGTTGCCCACTGTAATCCGCCCTCCTGGGTCTTAGCACATGTTACCCAACATCCGAGGCTGTCCTCTCCGAACATTAATTGCGGGGATACGCCCGATGTTGTCGACCCTGGGTCTAATCACTGGGCAACGGGTTTTAAGGATTATTTTTCTGAACGGAAAATTGAGGACGCTCGTCTATCGTAATAAGAATATAGTGAAAGGAGACCAGTCAAACTGAAATAGATCAGAGCAAATAGGAGAGAGAGTTTTGTTGTTGGTTTTGATTTGCAGCACACAAATCTGAGATTTGCTGACTGAAATTTCGCACAGAACCTATTTTTTTGATTGTTTAAGTATATGACACTTTTTATACCACGAAAACTAATAGAATTTTTTTTGGAGTCAATTATTTGTTTTATATACTTTATGTCTTAGTATGGAGAATCCCCCAAAAACAAATAAAATTTCTATCTATGTATCTATATCGGTAAAGTACTTCTATACGATCAACTATCAAGTCGTTGGACCATACTGTTAATATAGCCAAATTCTCAAAAGAGCCATACGCGGTTTATCACTTCTATTTAAGTCCAATATCCATCGAAAGGACAATTGTTATGCTTCTATTGAACACATATGGAATTGAACTTCCAAAATGTACGAAAATACTATACTTGTTTAAAGTCTGAATTAATTAGGGATTGAATTATTTTCTTTGAGAGTATTCTGTAAAATCTATTCTTTCCTACAATAAGAAAACCTGAAAAAAAAAAAAAAAATCAAAAAGATTGATACTCACATTTCAGACAAAACATTTGTTTAATAAGGTATTTTTTATTATTTCTTAATGATATTTACAACTGTTTTAAAGAAATACATCTAGTAAATTTGAACATATGGATATATTGACGTGAAAACACTTGCTCAGTAACTACCCAATGGTAGCGCTCTAATGATATGTCTACATTAGGAGATCACGGGACCATCTTCTCTTCAGACGCCTCGAAGGGTTATGGTTATAAGGAATTGAAGAGGAAGCAAGGTTAGAAACGAGAGGGTTGGGATGATTCTGAAGTTTATTAGGGAAGGATAGGTATCTGGATTGGGCTAGATCTGAAACATAAGAAACATAAAGGTCATTATGGATGGTTTTATTTGTAACTAAGTAGGGAGCCTTGAGGATTTTACGAAGGATTTTGGATTGTAAGGATTGGATACGAGAGGAATTCGATGGTTTAGTGGAATCCCATAGCTGAACTCCGTTAAGTCCAAATAGGCCTTATTATAGTCAGGTATATGAGTCTTTTGTAATTAATTGGAAGTTTAGAACGTTTGTCTAGTAAGTGCTGAAGTAATCGGCAACGTCGAGCGGTTTCTAGTCGTTTCAGTCTGGTATGATAATAAAAGATTTAAATCGTTTAAACTTTATTCTTAATAATATCATTGTATAGTTACTAGTTATGTTCAATATTTGAGAAATAAGCAATTATATGATTAATTTATAAATTATATGTTTTATATATAAAATAGTGAATGTTTTATGTTTACAGTTAAATAAAAAATCTTACTATAAAAAAAGTACTACAAATAATATTGTTCAAACATAAATATGATTAAAAACAATGAAAAAACTAAACAAAATAAATTTATAGAATGAGAGGAGTTGGTCGGAGAGTATTTATGGTTTCCGAATCTTTCTAAACCAGTTCAGAGATTTTGTTTGTTAAGGTTCACCCGAGGATAAATCTTACAACTCAGCCTGTTGATCTGTTCTGATGAAGAACTACAACGTTAGTCAAAATGTCAGCTTATACAATAAAATACTATTATAATATTTTTTTTTCTTTTCCTTTTTATTTATTGATATTTACAACTGTATTATAAAAAAAAATACAACTAGTAAATGTGCACTCAGGAATATAATAACATGAAATATCTTGTCGAGAAACTACCCACTGATAGCACTCAAATAATAAATTTACACAAGAAGATCACGAGACCACCTTCTTTTCAGACGCCTAGGAAGGTTATTAGGGATCGAGGATGAAGCAAGGTTTGAAAAGAGAGGGTTCGGATGGTTCTGCAGTATGTTATTGAAGGATAGGTATCTGGATTGGGCCAAATCGGAAACATATGGAACATTAAGATCTTTATAGATGACTTTACTTGAGCGTTGAGTATTTTGGATTGTAAGGATTGAATACGAGAGGAATTCGATGGTTTAGTGGAGCCCCAAAGCTCAATTCCATATGTCCAAATACTCATATATTATTGTCATATATATGAGTAGTTTGTAATTGATTGAAAGCTTAGAGCGTTTGTCTAGTAGTGTTGGAGTAGTCGGAAACGTCGAGCGGTTTCTTGTCGTTTCAGTCTTGTATGATGATTCCACGTGAGCCGTTTGTCCAGGTGGAGTCCTAGGTAACGGATTTGTACAACTGGGATAAGTGGGGAATTGTTAAAGGATACTGTAGGACAGGAGGTCATAGGTTTGCGACGCGGGGTGAAGGTAATTTGATGGGATTTATTGAAATTTATTTTAATTCTACAGTGATTGGAGAGTTTGGTATGCAGTTGATGGATCATTATTAACGGATAGGATACATGCGTCGTCAGCATACGTGTTGATGACAGTGTCAGGATGGGTTGGGATGTCAGCTGTAAAAACTGTGTAAAGGATAGGACCTAGGATACTACCTTGAGGAACACCAGAAGACTGGGATTATAATATATAGTATTTAATTTGACGGCATTCCCGACCAACTTCTTCTCAAATTATAATCAGGATTAACCATCTCCACACCATTGTAAATTCATAGTAAATAAAATAAAACATTAATAAAACCAGTGCAACTATTTATGAAATCAAGTACCTCTGCAAGGTTTGCTAAATGTTACAAAAACAGTGGTATAATAAAAATCCAGGGTGAAAAAGAAACCGTTGAAGAAGAATAATATGATAGAGAGGATTTTGTTGCATAAGTTGAGGCCAACAGGGAAGGGATGGTTCCCCATTAGAGCAGGGTTGAAAGGTAAAATAGAAAAAAAAGAAAAAAAAAAAAGAGAAAAATAGGCGCCTGAGGTACTGCATACGGACCTGCCTACCTGGTTTTTGTTGCCGAGGGCCTTGGCTTCGGTAATTACATACAAAAACCAATAGGAAAAACTGGCTACAGGTTCTCCCACTTTATAGTGCTCACTTACCAATCTGCCAATCCTCAGCAACGATTTTATCTCTCCGTCTGGTCTCTATCTGCTCTGCCTGTCTCTGTTTGTAGCCAAGTTTATTAATGGTTCGTCTATTATAGTGTCTATACAGTCAGGAAACAAATGATAGTGCCGTAGATAAGGACTTTGTCCAAACACTAATAACATGTTGTGGCATTATTTTTTTTCTTAGTTCAATTTAGTATTTTTGATGGTTCTAGCCTAATCCTTTACGATTTTCTTCAATAAAAGTACGACCAACATTGGCCCAAGTTTTACATAATACGTATACCAAATAGTTAGGCAGAGAACCCTATTCCGCACAAGGTCGATGGCGCATGAATCCCTCCTCCCTTACCTTATAAGATATTTTATTTCTCTCCTCTTTTAAAAACAGTGAAAGCGAAAGTATGATTAAAATATCGTAGACCATTACATTTGCTGTTCTGTTTTCTCCTAGTGTCTAGGTTTAAAACTCTTCATTCTGAAAATTCATAATCCCGTTGAACTCTGCCACTCTCAAATATTCTAAACCCCGCCAAAATGTGCCCTCCCCCCCCAAAAAAAATTTTTGTTGGTACAACTGTGCACTTGTTTTTTTTTCTCGAAATAAACTAAATAAGAAATAGGCCGATAGATACCTAATTATTTAAATATAATATTTGGTCTAGAGTTATTAAACTACAGGAGATGTATTTAAGGATATAATCATATCCATGAAATATTTTTATATTTCACTTTCACACAAGTACAAGTATTTTAAGTATATTTAGTATTTTAAACAATGCATTGCCCTAAATCGATGGATTTTAAAAGTTTTTTTTTCAAACCAAAAGAAATTTTTAAAGTTTACATTTAGTAAGAAAATTTTATTTAATTTCCTTGGAAACATGTGATTTACGTCAAATAATCTAAGTTTTCAGAAATTATTATTTATATTTTTTTCATCACTCTCCGTTACTTTCTACAACTTTATTTATTTTATCTAAAATTCTCCGCTTTTAAACGATATATTATATTTATACCTTCTGATTGTAACTTCCCGATATTCATTTTCAACCTGGATATGCATTTTTCTTTTTTTCTCCAGTTTCCAATTATCATATTATTTCAAACTTCATATTTAGCCATTTCTTATAGTTACGTCAATAAAAGAGAGTTATTTTTTTTAAATAAACCATATTAAAGGTACTTTAGAGGAAGACGTAAATGAACATTGAGCATTTAAGCTCTGTAAACTGGCATCAATGGAGATAAGATCTACACCATATTAAAGACCATTTAATTATAAATTGATACATCGAGTTAAGTCAAAGTCATTAGAGCCGTTTTTGAGAAAATTTATATCACCGTTGATATAAGGTGGAACTTCAGGTAAGCCGATTTTAAGAAAAAAAGTTGCTGTTACATCTGAGTCATATTTAACATTAACCTGTACCACTACGACCCATGAAGGGTCTCGGATTCAGTGCTATTTAGGGACAGCACACTGTTTCTTGGTCTACGGTTCAAGGAGGTCATTTGACCTAGATCACGCTCAACCTCCAGGTTTTTCTCCTTAATCAATTATTTTAATTAAGAATACCCACTTTATAGAGGCTAGGTGTGCCCCAGAAGGGTCTACCTACCCAGAGTCACCCCATGGCCAATGAAACAAAATAAATAACTATTCGGCCATGAGCCGGGATTCGAACCTGAAACCTTTAGCATTGGAAGCTGAGTACCCTACCACTGAGCTACCCCGCCCCCCTACCCACTTAGTTTCGTTTTTGAGCTAAACTGTTCACATACACAACGACCATTTTCCGGGACTTGGTTACTTGGAGAACCTCAAAACGTGTTTTTTCGATGAAAACTCAGATTCGACAATTTTCACGATCACTATACATTGCCCTAATATGTAATACATATATAGGTAAGTGAAAGTAAAAATATGCTTATTCATTATCTATTAATTGTCGTGATTTGAGAAGTTGGTCGGAGGTGCTGTTAATAGACACATACAATATATTATAGTTAATAATTGCAAATGTTGTAAATCTTCTTCAGGACTAGAAGATACAAAATAATGTTTATTGCATAAATAATAAGGTATAAATAAATACAATATCAGTTGTTATTAAACTACTACCAGTCTGTAAGAGTTGCCAGATAATATTACAGATCTATTGTAGACAAACAGTTAGTGAAATGAGCATTGATTGGGTAAAATGAAAGGCAATTCAGATGGCAAAGCAAACAAAATTGGAATATAAGTCAATTGAAGTGAATACTTATCACCCGATTTTAATTTTTCTGCCAATTAGAGTTCTGGCAATGCTCAGATTCTCCACTTAAGACTTGAGTGTATAAGGCTAAAGTGCTCTCGATCAATCACCTGGCTTAAATATTAGTGAAGCGGTTGAGAGAGTAACGCCCGGATCTCCTGGAGTCCTGCTTTTCCCTCCAAATTTGGAAGGACAAGCATGCCTCGGAGTTCCCTCGCCTTATTGTAAATAGTGTATATAATCATGTACACTTTTTTTTTCTTTTCTTTACTTATCTTTAAGTCATTTTGTTCTATTTATTGTATATGCATTTGATTATTATTTAGTTATTTTATTTCTGTTTATTTTTGTTTGTACATGTTGTGTGAATGTTATCTGATCTGCCTACAACCAATGCCTGTGTGACAGATTGTTATAATAAATAATGAAAATAAAAAAAATCTATCTCGTACTATAAGTGGAGAAGAAATGAAACACGAAAGAAATAAACTAAACTAGCAGGCAGGGAGAGGGATTGGGAAATATATCTTATATTTATTTAATAACACACCCTTATTCTGTTCTGTAAGCTTTATGTCACTTTGTAAACTCCTTAGGTATTAAATTATAAAAAATAAAGGCTATTAGTTAATGATCCAGCTAAATAATCATTTGGAATAATTACCATTTAAAATTTTGGCTAATGGCGTCTAGCTAACGCCTTGTATAAAAAAGGATTGGAAAGGAGAAGAATGAACACCAATATATTTATAAAATCTAAAATCTAATTGTACTAAATGGATCACCAGATCCATAGTCACCAGATTGGACATAGTCAGTTTACACATAGTTACCTTCAATCAGATCTGGAAGCGCCCAAATGTGAAAAATGCATTAATATTTAAATACGTTCAATCAGTGAAACACCTACCGGACGAAAAATACAGAAAAAATAGGTATATCGGAATCATTAAAAGGACATTCAGCAGGATTATGAGGAACGAGTATCTTCTCAGTTTATGTTACAGATGACCATTAAGTACTATGCATAAATTATAGTTGCTTGAGGGTAGAGGCAAGAAAGGCGAAAAAAATCGAGGACTCAGAACTTTGGCTATAAACATGAATCCTTACAGTCTCAGACATTTTGGCAAATAAGAGCCATAATACATTCGATTTTATCTTTCGGGAAGTTAGGAACTGACCACTTTTAGAACAGAGTTAACAAACAGCCGAGATGTTTCGAAAACTCCTCCATAATAATCCTGAAGAGGCCATACTATTTTTTTATCTTGCAATAAATCGACAGGATGAGATGGCTAGGAGCTGGCTAGAGGACAGGGTCCTTAACAAGGGTATTTGTCCCCGGCCCAGGAGTCAGTATATATGGCCATTAAAACATACAGATGGCCCGGCTTAAAAATAGCCCATGTCGTTTTAGGGGCGGGTGTGAGGAGGAGTAGGCGATAAAGGACAGAGAAGGAAGAGAAAAGGAAAAAAAATACACGTAAGGAAGAGAGGATAATGTATTCAGTCGTTGTGGCGAATGTGTAGGTGTTAGTGGGGCCACGTGCTCGTCGAGAGGGCCATCACAGATCACCGGGACTGTCCGAGAACATCTCAGAGTAGTTTGTGTTTGGTTGAAATCTATTCTAGAAAGTTTGCAGGAAAAAAAAATATATGCTCAAATCCACATGAAATATCGAATAATATATATATATATATATATAGTCGTATTATTGTAAAAAAATCACTAAATAAATTTTTGATGGGCCCGTTTTTTTTTTTTTTTTACTTTATCTACCGATTTAAAGACATATAAAGTACATTGAAATGAAATAAACCCTCATATCATCAAGAAAAAAGCTACACTAAGTACATCATTTACTTGTTTCACAGAACTGAAGTTCTTCAAAGTACTAAGTGATTTAATTTTATGTAATTACTATTTTGTTTCTGTCTTATATAATTTGTTTGTTTGTACGTATGAAGTGAATGTACTTCTTCACTTAAATAATTGTCCATGTGATAGAATGTTATATTGCTTAATAAAACAGGCGATATGTCCAATGATGGCTACTGAACAGACAACCCTAACTTTCAATTGGCAACAAATTACTGATCTACAAGACAATTCTGAAACCTATTTGGAAATACGGACTGGAACTGTGGGGGACTGCAAAATTTCCTAGCATCAAACGCATTCAATCATTTCAATCCAAAATCCATCGAACTATAGTTGATGCTCTATTCTACGTAACTAACAAAACCCTGCACCACGACCTTATCCCTGAAATGTTTTCCAAATTCCATCAAAATCTTAAATACCATCCAAATCCACTTGCACAATCTCTATCTGGCTTTATCCATCTCTACAAATCCTCCTCGAAGGTTGAAGGGGCAATGGCCCGGATAGTTGTAAGAATTGGAGTTCTGGCAATGGCCAGATTCTCTACTCAAGCCATGTATGTCTGTCTATAGTAATCTGCTCAGCCTCCACTGGTCCTTAATACCAATAATGAGGCTGAGTGAGAGGAGCTGGGATCTCATAGAGTTCTTTTCTTTCCTTCTACGATTGGGAGAAAAGCTCGACTCGGATATCTTGAGTGAATGAATTTTTTAGGTATTATATAGAAGCATATGAGTATTTAGGTAGTTATTTTGATTAGTTTAGTTTTTTGTTTGTTTTGTTTTTAGTTTAGTTCATATAAATTTACTTTTAGTAATATTATTTTGTTGTTTATTTATTGTACATAGTGTGAATGAGCTACTCTCTTATCACTATTACTATTGTCCTTAATGTGCCAGATTGTAATGTATATTATTACATATATTAATAAAGAATCAAATAAGTTTTATGTAATGTTACTTAATGAAGTTTTGCAATAAACACAATATATATAGTTAATCAGCTGATTCTTCTGAACTTCATGTACCAAACTGACAAGACGTTAGATAAGCATCGGTTTTTCATCCGTTTTAATTGTTAATTTTGTTAATCATTTCTAAAATAAATTTTGCCCATTGCATTAAGCTGTAATAAATTTAATTTATTACGAAAATTAATTTTTTGTTTAAATATCCGAAAGGCACGAAAACTACATATCGTTCAAGAGAATTACGGACGCTTTCATATTTTATATATATCAATCAAACTTAATAGAAATGATATACTTTATTATTCTAACTTCAAAAAGCATGGAAAGTTCGTTCAAGAAAATAAAATCGAAGTGTTATTTATTCAATTTATAATTAAATATTTATTACCCAATCAATATTGTAATACAATGGACAAATTAAAATATAATGATGTAGAGATGGTTGGCCGTTGATATAATATGAGAAAGAGTTAATCGGGAGGGAGGGGTGCAGTCAAATAAATACTAAATTAAAATATAGTAATTATTTAATTTTTGCCGACGTTTAGACCCAATTTGCAGGTCGTCTTCAGGGCTACAAAAGGTACAAGACATGGTGAAAATAAAAAATGAATAGAAGTAGATAATTCTAATATATATTATCTAATATATATAAATCTAATATATATAAATATCTACTTATATTCATTTTTTATTTTCACCATGTTTTGGATCTTTTGTAGCCCTGAAGGTGACCTGCAAAGTCGGTCGAAAATTTCGACAAGTCGGCAAAAATTAAATAATTACTATATTTTAATTTAGCATTTATTTGACCGCACCCCCCGATTAACTCCTTCTCAAATTAAAATATAAATTCAGATAAGACGATTATTAAGGAAATTGAGGGATAATGTACTTGAAGAACATTTTATTATATTTGTAACAGGGAGAGTTAAAAATATTATAATTGAAAAAAAATACCACTTGAGCTTGCTAGTCATGAAAAATAACTACCTACAAGGAGTCTTTCAGTATACAATTGTCAGGAGTGTGTGCCCTTTATGCCTTCAAGAAGATATAAATCCTTCACACTTTGGCAATATTGTAAAAAAAAAAAAAAAAAATGTTAATCCACAGTGAAAATTAGACCCATTTTCACAATTTAATAATTATAAAATCAAAAATTTTCGCAGTCGGTAGGACTCGAACCTACGCTCCCAGAGGGAATCTGATTTCTAGTCAGACGCCTTAACCACTCGGCCACGACTGCTACCTGAAACAGGTTACCTTAAAAATAAATGTCATTAGGCAGGCTTTCCGAAGTTTTGACAAACACTTGACCTAAATCAGAGAATTTTGGAATGTATGTATTACAGAAAAATAATTGATGATATGATCCAGTTTACTTTGCGTTACTTCCTAAAAGTACAAAATATTGTTTAAAAAAACAAAAATAAAGACTATACAACCGGAAATCGTCACCAACATAACTTCATCCACAGATCCCTTTAAACCCAAAATATATGAAATTAGTAATCACAATGCTTACTTCTCAGATTCAATACAACCCTATGATCTCATGATGTCCCTCCTCCCACACACAAAAAAAAGAATAAAAAACTGCATTCTTCCACTTCTATGCATAATTTTGTAGTATACCATCATTTATTTTGAGGATCTCAAAAAAAAAAAAAAAAAAATGGATAACAATTAATAATGATAACATTTTATTTCAAATTAAAAAAAAAATTCAATTAAATATATGTTTTTTAAGAGGTTTAGATATAATACACTAAATTTTAGGTCATCACCCATGTAGTTATAATAAAAGAGAGAAATGCGAATAGGCACCGAAATAGGGTTTACTGTCGAGGAAACACAAATTTAATTTTTTTGCTGAATATTAAATAACACTTATATAGCTAAAATAACACTTATACTCAAGTTCTATCGAGTGCTACAAATCCATATATTCCGCCCAGAAGACTGCTGAGGCGCTGGCCAAGAAACTTATTAAGTAGGCATAGAGCTACTTGCTGTATTATCTTTTTTTGTGAGTTATTATGTGTTATTTTACTACTGTTTTTTTTTTTTTTTTTTGTCTTTTTGATTTGTTATTACTATTCCTTTTTTTATCATTAATTCTCCTTGATATCATATTTTTGCAGAATACCGAGGTAGATGGCAAATTTATCGTGAACCAGGAATATATGTAAATGATAATATTGCTAAGAATGGCATAAACAAGTAAATATGTCCTGTTCATACTATATATTTTCTATAGATTTTTATCTTCTAACATTTCATTATCGTATTGCATTTTTTGGCGTTTTTCTAAAAAATCATGAAAATGTCACTTGGATGTCTTTTCTACAATAAACGGCACATTTAATACTGAAATATTTCAATTTTACTGTGATAATTATGAGATTTAACTTGGCCGCGAGTTTTGTATATTTGTATAAGCAAATCAAATTCAAATTTCTATCGATAATCGAGAGATCACTTCGAAATAAAATATTTGTTCAAACGATTTGACCTGTTGCCTATAGTATGAGTAGTGGGATCGTGAGGCCAAACGGGACAGCCAACACGTGGCCAGGGACACTTCTACAGCTTTCCCATAAACAGAGTCAAGTTTTTTTACTGCTGCTTCGTCAGCTCCTTGACTAAATCCTAAATATAGAGCGACTTGACTTTAATATATACAGGCTCGACAGGGTCCACTCGCTATTGTTTTAAATCTGATTCTTGGCCTGTTTACTCTCCTTTACAGATCACTGTTTTATATCAAATAACTCGTCACGGATAATAAACCCAAAGCTGTTCAGTCTATATGTTGCATTGAAAGGGAAAGTTTTATAATATTTTAATAATGAATTCTCAGAAAATATATATAATAATTAAATAATATAATATAATGTATATATATATATATATATATTATATATATATATAATATATATATATATATATATATATATATATATATATATATATATATATATATATATATCCTCCTATTTCAATTCTTATTGATGGAATAGTCCGAAACTGGCTAACCACGAGTCAAGTAACAGTACTTTGTTTAAAAAACTATTATGTCTATATAAATGGATGTTTGTGTGTATATATATATATTATATATATATATATATATATATATACATATTCATTCTGAGGAGCTTGTATATATTTATATTTTTCATGCAATGTCGACAAGAAGTTTTGCTATTAAACTTTACTTATTTATTTTCTTATTACTTTTATTATATATGTTTTAATTTTTATCAAGATATAACACATACATTTTTATTTCCTTCTTACTCTGTCTATTTTAACTAGTGCTCATCTATCAGAGGAATATATCTTTCATTTATTGTTTTCTATTCCTAACTTTTTATTTCTTTATTATTATTTTAATTTTTTTAAAGCTAAGTAGCAATCATTTTATTTCATTTCTTATTAGTATTGCATGTAGTTATAAATACTTTCATTGCATTATTAATTAATGTAATAGTTCTGGCCAGAAGTAATCCTTTTTTTTTGTGTATCATTGTGTTATTCTTAAGTCCTAGAATAAAGTTATTTTTCTATTTCTATTTCTATATATAAAATATGAGTCATGTTTTAGAATTTGAAGAAAACAAAGCTGAAAACATATGCTCTGATATGTGCTTCTTTATTATTAATATGTCTTCAGAGATAAATCGACAGCCATGCAGCAAAAACTCTTAAAAATAATTATATTGGGAAAGGCGATTTTTTTTTTTTTTGCATAGTTAATCATGACGTAGGATATATTGTAAAATATAAACCATAAATGTTATTTAAAACACTACTAGCTTGTATTAAACATGCAATAGAAGTTGAATGAAAAATATAGATTACAGAATATACAATATCCATTTTTACTTTCACTTATCTATACTTGGTGACCCGTAAGTAAAGAGAAATATTTAAAAGTACTAAGGAGTTGAAAAAAAAAAAATAAAATAAAAGTAAATCAGTACATTTTTCCGCAGCGAAGCTAAAAAATTAAGTTTTGTGTTTTTATACTAATTCTCGTTTTTCTTAAACATGAAGCGATAATTTAAGGAATGTAGTAGTTAATACTATATTACAGTTTGATTAAAGTATATTATAGGCAACGGTGGGTATAACCCAAACACCATCGGGCACTTCGTACCTCTCATAATGGTATAACTAAACTCAATTTGTGTAGTTTTGAGAATGGAGCATAAACCGCTTTTAACTTTTGCTTTATTACTATCAATAATGAACCATTTTAATCTTCAAAAAATTTAAAAAAATTAATCCCTTAAACTTTGAGATTTTACGTTTTTAGGTTTTTGTCTGTCCGTCGTCAACACATTTTCTCCGGAACTACAAGACCGATTTTTTTCAAATTTAGATTTAAAGTCAGAGGTCACTCGATGATGATCCTCGTACATCGACATCACTATCCGCCAATTCCTTTCAAGATGGCGACTGAAAAACCAATGTTGCTATAGATTGTAACACCAAAACGAATGTACCCATTTTAATGAAACTAGGCTAAATTGTAAATCTCGATGCCCTTTAAATTTATCTATATAACATAATTCAACGAAAGGAAGCTGGAAAAAAAGTTACGAAACGTCCTAAAATTAGATTTCGGAATTACTCAAAAAGTATACACTTTCTTGTTGATATAGTATTTAAAATTTTACAAAATTTCGTAAAAAAACAAAACAAAAATAATTAAAATCGGACAATTTGGAAGATGTTGTCTAGATATTTTTTATATATTCTACTGCAAAGGTTATCCTTTGTTTTCTGATTATTTAAAGGATTTTTGAAGCAATGCTAATTTTTTTGCAAATCATTAATGATGAAAAAAATAGGTTTAAGCCAATAATATAAATCACCTTTTATTTCTTTTTCTTTGATACTTGGAAGGTAATGTTACTTTCGATGTGCAATTGTTTGAAAATAATAAACCATTGTGACATAATTTGCAGGGTTTTTTTTTTTTTAAAGTTAATCATTTCACATTATTCAGGATTAAGAAAAAATGCTAAATATAACTTTTGAAAGAATTTGATAAGTTAACAAAGGAGAAAAAAAAATAAAAATGGAGAAAAACCTGCGTTGCTATAGACTGTAGCGCCTAAACGAATCTAACGATTTCAATGAAACTACGCTAAAGTCATTTTCTCGACAGCCTTTAAATTTATCTATATAACATACTTCAACGAAAGAAGCTGGAAAAAAAGTTACGAGGGATGGTAAAATTAAATTCCGAATAAGTCAAAAAGTATACACTTTTTTTGGGATGTTGTGATAAGATGTTTCAAAGGTATTTATATTGCCTAAAAAAAAAAGAAGTTTCATCGAAATCAAAACACTATCAGTAGAGATATCGCGATTTTAAAATATTTTTACTTTCACTTATGTACATAGGTAATATACAGTACGGGTAAGGGAGTGGGGTAGCTCAGTGGTAGGACACTGAGCTTCCAATGCAAACGTCCCAGGTTCTCATCAGAAAATTTATTTATCTCTACCATTGGCCGTGGGGCGACCCTCCTGGCGGTTAAGTGGGTACCCTTAATTAGATAATTAATTAAGGGGAAAACCTGGCGGTTGAGCGTGATCTAGGTCAAATCACCTCCTTGCACAACCGTTCACCTAGAAACACTGCTTTCCCTAAATAGTACTGAACCCCAGACCCTTTATGGGTTGTAGTGGTAGTAGAAAATTTTTGAATCTGAGTTTTCAACGGAAATACAAGTTTTGAGGTACCCTGAGTCGAAATGACCAAGTCCCGAAAAATGGTCTGTGTGTTTTTATGTTAGCTCAAAAATGAAAAGTCGTACGTATTTAAGATAGGTATATGCCTTAGATGTGACAGCAACTTTTCCCTAAAAATCGGCTGACCGGAAGTGCCACTTTATATCAACGCTGAAACACACTTTTTTTTCAGAAGATAGTTCAAATATTCTATAACAAAAGCCTATACAAAGTATTTGAAAGAAAATATTAGATTAAATCTTTAAAGATTATATAAAATGCCTCAAACAGAATGTTAAAATATATATATATATATATATATATATATATATATACAAATTTTTTACAAGCTATTCACACCAAACGTTTTGAAGGATGGAGGAGACAGAGAGGATCCGAAGCGGACAAGAACCCCTAATCAGAGCTGGTCCGAAATGGCATTATGCCGGGGGAGAGCTGCTAGCGGTGCTACCTGTTCAGTAGCAACCGGTCATTAACGGTGATTAGGGCTGCTACCGGGCTTCGCTGCATCGTAAACATCTGAGGGGTCCAAGATGGCCGCGCCTGCTCGTCACTGATTTACTGCCCATTTCCATCTCCGTTATTTTCAGTTATTTTTTGCTTTTTTTCTTATGCCATTTTTTCACCCATTCGCTGCTACAACTCTTGAGGAACAAGCTGCTGCCATATCTATTTCACACCTTCAGATTTTTGTTCCCGAATCAGTCTAATGACCACCTCTTTCAAAAGTAATTAGAAGACATGACGAAGAAAAAGTTGAACAGAATACAGAACCAATTTGTCCTTTATCAAACTGAAAAAAACAACAAACAAATTCTTGTGAAAATAATATTCACATTGAATGATTTAAGCACATTTCAGGAATTGTTTACCAACTGAATAATTTGGTTTCAAAGCAGAAATAAATATGGATAGAAAGTAAACTGAACTTATATATGTAAAGTAAATTGAGCGATAACACCAATGAGGTTGTTAACAGGTTATATGCAGCGAATACGTCGACTCCAAAAGCCGATGGAACCGCTGAGCCATCACTGATTTCATCGATGAATGAAGAAACACACTGAATTCCATTTATGGATCCAGGCATCCTTCAGATGTTTTAAAAATAATGAACCATTTTCTAACTTCCTCAGTAATAACATGTAATGAATCCATCAATAAGTTGAAATACAGCACCGACGAACAGTGATTTATGTTGAATATAGGAACGAGCTGCTGGATTCTTGCGGAACATTAGCGACTTTGGAAGGTTACAAAGCAAACGAAAATTAAACGCTGCAAATTATTTCACAATGGCTTGTTATTTCCAAACAATTATACATCTAAAGTAACATTACCTTCCTAATTACAAAGTGTAATAAATGAAAGATGATTCCAGTTATTGGATTAAACTTTTTTTTTTTTAATCATTAGCAATATGCTACAAAAAAATAGCATCATTTCAGTAACACATTCAAAATTTAAAAACCATACAAAGCATATAACATTTGTAGTAGAACATATAAAAAAAAAAAATCGGGGACCATATCTTTGTTCCTAATTGTCCTATTTTTTTTTTAGTTTTTTAGAAAATTTTGTATACTTTTGAAAAAACATCCACAAAAAAGTGTATACTTTTTGAGTTATGCGAAATTAATTTTACCAATTATCGTAACTTTTTTTCTAACTTCTTTTCGTTGAAGTATGTTATGTAAACAAATTTAAAGGGCGTCGAGAAAATGACTTTAGCGACGTTTCATTGAAATTGGTACATTCGCATAGGAGCTACAGTCTATAGCAACGCAGGTTTTTTCGGCCGCCATTTTTAAAGTAAAAGGCGGATAATAATGCCGATGAAGGAGGATCATCCCCGGGTGACCTCTGATTTTTTATCCAAATTTGAAAAAATTCGGTCCAGTAGTTCCGAAGAAAATGCGCGAACGGCGGACGGGCTAAAAGAATTTTAATTGTTTTTCGATTTATCCTGAAACGAGAATCCTCAAATTTTGAGAGGGGTTATGTTTTTGAATTTTTTGGTGGTTCACAATGGTTGATTATTGAAAAAAATAAACCAAAACCTATAAGGAAATGTTTACCAACTGAATTATTTGGTTTCAAAGCAGAAATAAATATGGATAGAAAGTAAACTGAACATATTTATGTAAAGTAAATTGAGCGATAACACCAATGAGGTTTTTAACATGTTATATCCAGCGAAGACGTCGACACCAAAAGCCGATGGAACCGCTAAGCTATCAGTGATTTCATCGATGAATGAAGAAACTCACTGAATTCCATTTATGGATCCATTGATGAGTTTAGGAATAGCCTAATGAATTTCTGGTGTCAATCAAAGAGCTTCCCGATTAGTTTAGGAGGTTGCCCATAGTTTAAGAGCTTTAACGAATGAAGAACGTTTAAGAGTTTTCAGTTAGTTGTTGAGTTCTTCCCAACCTTGCCTTTTTCAACGTCAAGTATGAAGTTGGAATAAATGACCGTATTAAATAGTTAACTCAGTATAATGCTTCGGATTTCGTCTTACAGTATATAAGTAAGATTTTAGGTACTAAATACGTTTATAAACAAAACGTAAGCATTCGGCAAAATTAATAGTTTAACGTTTAACAACTAGATAAGATAATAAGGACTACCCAAAAAATACTGTGCCAATTTCAACTTTATTATAGAGAACCCTTTCCTTTACGTTTTATTTCATTTTTTTTTTTGTTAATTTGCCCGATCCATCATTTTAGAAGCTTAGGAGTTCTCATTTAGTTTATCTCGGATGTTCATTAAGGTATTTACCATCAGATTTTCGTTGGCAAACTTTATTTTAGATTTTTTTGGTATTTGAGACGATTATTAGATTATATCCAATGTTGATAAAGAGATATTCTCTGGAGATAATTCAATATTAAATTCGTTATAACCTAATAAACAACGCTGATATGAATGTAATTAACAAAAGATTGGATAATTCAGTTATCCAGATAAATTACAAAAAAATAAAGAAAAATAGTTGTTATATTGTAGTATGTTCTAGGGCAGATCAAAAAAGTGGGCCTATAAGCGGTTAACATTTTGTTATCTTCAAATAAGAGATAAATAAAACAGAACAAAATTAGGAACCATAAATTTAATAAAGGAAGGAGATGGTCCGGAGTGGCGTTCATAAATAGGCAAAATAGTGGTAAAACTATTTTATTAAAAGCCGACGTTTCGACACAACTTTGCAGGTCTTCTTCAAGGTTAGAACGGACAAGATACAAACAGATAGAAAATTGTGGAAGTTACTTAACATTTAAACAAAAAATATAAACAATGTGAATAAGCTTATTAAAATTATAAACAGTAAGCACATTAAAATATAAACAGAGTAAGCTAAGTAACAAGATCCTAAACTGAAGTAAATAGATGCTAACAATTATTGTAGTGTAATATACTTCTACAGACCTACAGGAGAGATTGAAAGAATAGGAAAAAGGATATAATATGAAATAATAGACATAAAGGAATGTGGAGAAAGAAAAGAAAAAAGAAAACCAAAAAATTATATAAATAAGTAAATAAAATTAGAGACTTACAGATGTGTTCAGCTAGGAGTTTCAGTTAGAACTGGAAAACCAGGGTAAGGGCAGGTATTAGGGAAATTTGCTGACTTGTTTGGGTAATGGGGAAAAACCTAAAAATTACAGTATCTAAAATTTGAAGATATGGATATATACAAGGGGAAAAAAAACTATATCTATGAAATATTAAATTATAAATATATGCAAATACATATAAAATAGAATTAATAGATTATAGATAAGAGCACAATATGAATAAAAACAAAAATGGAAGAAATAAAATATAAATATTGAAATAAAAGACCATACATTGTAGAACTAACTTAGAAGTATAGAGAGGGAAAAAAAAGAATAATTATAATTATATTTGATTGTACATATGCAAGAAAATTACATTTAAATATTAGATAATATTGAGACTTCTTCTTCTTCTTCCATTTTCTTGATTAGTTGACGTTTATGGTTATTTATCTGCCATATGAATCGTAACGGGATATATCAAAAGCCACAAGTCTACCACTGTACATGGTCTATCTGACGAAAAAAAAAAAGAAATTTATTAAAATCCGACTTGGGAATATTGTGTCGAAGCAAACTTTGTAGCTTTTTATATAGATATAGAATTTTAAACTCAGAGAGAAAATCAATGGGGAAAGATACAAAGTTCAAATCATACTTAAAATTAACTAATTTTCGGTCAATAATAAAATGAAAGGATAGATCCTGAATATGTGTAATGACAGAAAATTAACAAAAAACATTGATAAATGGGCTACTGAAACATAGCAAAAAGGTAAATTATACAAACTAACATGTTTAGTAGAGTATAATTTAAGTTCTCAAATTTTAGAAACAACTGAAAATAATCCTGGAATATTATTATATGAAGAATATTTCCCTAAATGTCAAACAGAATGTGACAAAAAAAAATTAAATAAACTAAAATAAAAAGAAAGTTATATTTGTCAATAACATCAGTGTAACGAAATACATCCCAACCAAAGAAAAAGCTAAGAAAATCAATGTTTTTACCGTATTTCGTATACTGTACTTTTTATTTTTTTGCTTATTTTATTTTATCGGACTATATAATTACCAGCAATAGCCAGACTCTAACCCGAGACCTTCCTCATTGGACCGCAGTGCCTTACTCATCGAACTACAAGTACGAAATCCTCGTTCCTTGAGAGTTACGAAGCACCCGATGGTGTTTGGGTTTCACAGTACTAATGATATACTTTAATCAAACTGCAGTATAATATTAACTATTATATTCCTTAAGTAATCGCGTCATGTTTAAGAAAAACGAGAATTAGTTTAAAAAACACAAAACTTACATTTTCTGCTTTGCTGCGGAAAAATGTACTGATTTATATAGTTTTATTTTTCCAGTTTTAGCTCCTTAAAAATAATTATGTAATATTTTTTCTTTTAGATGAAACTTGGACTGGCTCTTAAACTTGATTTCTTATTTCTTACATTATTAAAAATGAAGTAATAAAATTACTACATTTATTGCTGACTGTATTTTTTTTTTTATTTCGGGACTTATTTGTAAAATTTTTGAAGATTCGACGATGACTATTCAAATATTTTTTTGTACAAAACATACTTAAATAGTTATCACGGAGTCCTCAAACATTTTACCAATAAAACCAGAAATTAAAAAAAAATACAATCAGCAATAAATGTTCCTGTAATTTTTATTGATTTATTTTTATTAATATAGAGAAATAAGAGAGGAAGGATAGAATATGCCGTTGAGTGAGCATTTTAGTGTAAGAGCTAGGCAGAGCGAGAGGAGCCGAGAGGCGAGGGAGAAGGAGTTGGTCCTCTTTTTGCTCTTCGGAAGGGACTGATCTACAAGTCTAATAGTGTAGCTACTGGGATACGCCTCCTCCGATATTCCAGCCACTATATCTTGTCTTCTTCTAATCATCCACCTTCCTTTATATCTTTTTTTCCTATCTCTTTCATCCAGTAAAAATGGATTTCTGAAACCGCTGAATATCAGGTTATCTTCTTTTTTTTTCTTCTTTTGTTATTCAACAGGTCAACCTGAGCAAGCTGTCTGAAGAACGTCATTGAAGCGTAATAACATTCGCCTATTTTATTTTTTTTATCGAGACATTCAGAATTATTTAAAAGCAAATTACATATAGTATATAAGTAAGATTTTAGGTACTAAATACGTTTATAAACAAAAGACAAGCATTCGGAAAAATTAATAGTCTACCGTTTAACAACTAGATAAGATAATTAGAACTACCCCAAAAAATACCGTGCCAATTTCAACTTGATTATAGAGAACCCTTTCCTTTACGTTTTATTTCATTTTTTTTTTTTAATTTGCCCGATCCATCATCTTAGAAACCTAGGAGTTCTTATAGAGAACCTTTATAAACAGTCTAAATTATAAACCTAGATATTTATAATGAAAGAAATTATTGAACAAATAATTGGTTAAATTTACATTACATTGGAAACAATAATCTATTGTTTCAATAAACATCCTAGATACCATAGAAACAACATATTGTTTTTCTAATTCTTGTATAAAGTTTTGATTTACGTTCTTTTCTAATGTTCTGTTTCATTATATCAATTTTATGAAGAGAATGGTAGGGGTCATTCCATATCAAATCAACCAAGGTCTGACTCATAGGCTCTTGGATTTCGATATTTTTTGGCTATTTGTTGAATGTAATAATATAAAAAAACTAAAAAAAAAATCGATTTGTTTTACTTAAGGTTTTTGAATTATAAATTTTCAAAAAGGAGGGTATCTTCGAAATACAAAAATAAAGGTTTTGGTTTTCTTTGAAAAATATTGTATTTTTAGAATATAGTCATCATAATCCCTTAGCACAATCCTTATCCAGCTCCAGCCATCCCTACAATCCTCCTCGAAGGTTAAAAAGGCAGTGGCCTCGAGATATTTTGTAAATACGTCATTGGGGTCCTGGCAATGGCCAGCTTCTCCACTCAAGTCGAGAGCGTATGTGGGTGGCTTTAGCGCCCTTTCTCAGTCTCCACTGGATCTTCATCTCAGTGATGCGTCTGAGAGAGAAGCGCTGGGATCTCTTAGAGTCTTGCCTTATCTTCCACATGTGAGGGAAAGGGCCCGACTTGGAGCCCCCCCTCAGCTGACTGTAAATATTGTAAATAAGCATGAATGTTTTATTTATTTATTTTTTGTTTTTATTTGTGTTTTATCCTGTTTTATTTCATCAGTTTTACTAAGGTTTCTTTTTGTTACAAATCTATTATTTCTGTAATTGTATATATTGTACGAATGAGTTTCTTATATCTCAAATACTAAATGCCCTTGATTGAGGCAAAACGTATTTTTTCTCAATAAAAAAAAAAAAGGGATATAATCATGTCGTATATCCAAATATAGAGCATAAACAGGCGAAAAAAGTGAGATCGGTTTCAGCTTTCTTGGTCAAACAGTTCTTGAGAAATTGTCCCAATACAGTTTTTAAAACGTACCATTTTTGGAGGTTTTTTATTATTTTGAAAATTTATAACTCAATAATAGTAAGTCCAACATATCTAAAATTTGTATTTTTCTTTATATTATTGCATCCAACTAATAACAAAAAATAATCAAAATTCAAGACACTCTGGTTCCGGCTCTGGTTGATTTGATATGGCCGTTGTTGAAATACTTTTTTTTTTTTAATTTTAACAATCAACTGATAGAGTTTATAACGTTTTTATTTTTATTTTCCTGATTTCTCTATTTCTTACCATTTCAATTTATATTTTTGTTTTTTTTTCCATAATGTTTTTACTTTCTGTTGTTTATATATTGTCATATTGAAGTTATCGTATATATTGCTTGATTTTTATTTGTGTCATTTTTGGCGAGGTATGGTTTTTGTTTTTTGTTTATAATTGTTATCCTTAAGGGATTTTATCCCAGAATAAACTTTTTTTTTTCTATCTATCTGTTTCTTGGTGTGGGGTTGTATGGCGGTTTCTTGGTGTGGGGTTGTATGGCGGTTTCTTGGTGTGGGGTTGTATGGCGGCTTCTGGTGTACGAAGCCTTCAATAGTGATAAATATTCACATGAGATAGCGAATAAACATGATTCCATAGACATTTTGAGATGAAATTTGACAGATATTGTGGAAAATATGGGGTTATTAAAAAATTAATATTCTATCAGGATAATGACCCCAAACACTCTGCCATGTCAGTTAAGCAATGGCTCCTTTATAACTGCCCCAAGTCATAAAAACTCCACTACAGTCACAATAGTCTGTGGGCCAGACCCCCTTACCGTGCACCCCCCCCACATCCCTATAAATTGCATATCGTTGTGTTCCTTGTAACAATTTATTAAAAAAAAGCCAATGTTCCCACAAAAAAAAGTGAACGCACTGCCCCAAAATGGCGTCCAAAGATGGCGGATTGACGACTTTGACTTTAGTTAGTTTTTTGGTCACTGAGAATCAGAATTTGGCTTAATTTCCTCATAGTTGGTCTTTTATTAAAGCTGAATAGTCATAGAATAATAAAACATGAAGAAATATAAAAAAATAATTGGCTTAGGCTATGAAAAACACCAGTAAAGTCAACTTTTTTAACAAAAAAATTTTCAAGTTACAAATCAAACGTCGTTTGTAATTAAACGGTCTACAATAACGCAAAACGTGCTGAAATAAACCATCTGGAGAATATATTTCTCTTTCTAAAACGCTGATTACTTTTTAAAATATTTGAAGCAGTTCCGTAGAAAATACACTTATGCGGCAGAAAAGCGGTACTGGCGTGGGTGCCTACAGGCCTCTACCACACCATTCACTACACATAAATGGCTTAGTTACAGTGATATAATAACATTTTTGGTACATTATATTGGTTTTATTAACGAACAAATATTATTGCAATAATTTAACTGTAACAAAAAAAAATTAAAATTGAAAAAAAAAAATTATTATTATTTTTTTTTAAATTTAACCTCCTTTATTCTATTTATTCGTAGGTCGTTTAAGAATACCTCAATTGTAAAAATGATATAATTATAATAATAAATTTTAATTAATAAATACTTTGCTAAATATCTTGATTTTTTTTTTTATTTAACGTTTGCAATTTAACACTGAGTTTGGTATATTTACTGAATCTTAGGGGTAATTAAAAATTGTATATACTTCCCAGGAAATGAGTTGTATTAATACCTGTTTTATAAACTAAAATAATATATACCTAATCTGAACTATAAATAATGAATAGTTACCGGGTTGTTTAGTAAAACTCATATATCATTAATTAAAAAATTACTTTTTATTTCTTTTATTTTGTGCAGAAGTTGGACTATATCATAAATAAATAGGAAATTTTAATATTGAATGAATTATTCTCTCTGCACAAAGAAAGATAGAAAGGGTGACGCTATAAGTTCTTCTATAAACCAGAACTGATTGTTTGTTTTTGGTCTCAAAATGAGGAAAAACGCGAAATTGAACCAGAAAATTGGAAAAATGCATTAGGCGAAAGAGAAAGGAAGTGCCAAAACCTCGGAAAAGATAAAAAGGACCAGTATCCATTATATAGCTAAATGAATCTATAGTAGACAGATGAACAGAATATTTCAAGATGCTGCTAAAAGGGGGTCAATTGCAGTTTGGATGATATTAAGTGGACGATGTAGGTTTATTATGATGAAAACCACTTTATTTTCGATTGCTACTGAAGGTGCACACTGGGACTATCTACACTTTGAAGCAGGATATAGAGAGGTATATCGAGGAAGTTATCTCTCGTAGCTCTCCTTCTGTTTGATGCATTTGCTAGAGATTTTTTAAGGAATCTTATATTAGTCATAGCTCGTTATTGTTCAGCAATTTCGGAATAAATTGTTCGGACTTTGTACCATATAAAAAAATAGGAAATTTTAATATTACATTGCTTTATATTCTCTGTACAAAGAAAGATGAAAAGGACGAAACCCAACTGCTTCGCACAGTTTTGCGCGTACATAGGCAACAAGTATATTAGAAAATGGTATGAAAGAACTATATTTTTTACCGTTACAAGAAAGGAGATACTAGGAAATGTAATACTCACCAAGATCCATTCCTGTTTAGTGTACCAAAGAAATTATACTCAACAATCGTAGAAGCTGGAATAAGAAATATTGTCGATTGCCAGAGCGATATGGATTGAGAAACTCAAGCTGCACATTGGAAGAGAAGTTGAAAATTGGGACTGTCTTCACTTATAGAGAAGTCCATATAAAATGAAAAATAGCTCTCTATCTGCTTAGTGCCTCACACTTTTGATTATGCTAATATCTAATTGTCTTTCTGAAAAGCTCGTTTTCCTTTTAGATTTCTTAAAAATCGTTTGTAAATGCACTAAACAGACTAAACTTTCTCGATATACCTATATCCTGCTTCAAAGTGTAGATAGTCCCAGTGTGCACCTTCAGTAGCAATCGAAAATAAAGTGGTTTTCACCATAATAAACCTACATCGTCCACTTAATATCATCCAAACTGCAATTGACCCCCTTTTAGCAGCATCTTGAAATATTCTGTTCATCTGTCTACTATAGATTCATTTAGCTATATAATGGATACTGGTCCTTTTTATCTTTTCCGAGGTTTTGGCACTTTCTTTCTCGTTCGCTTAATGTATTTTTCCAATTTTCTGGTTCAATTTCGCGTTTTTCCTCATTTTGAGACCAAAAACAAACAATCAGTTCTGGTTTATAGAAGAACTTATAGCGTCACCCTTTCTATCTTTCTTTGTGCAGAGAGAATAATTCATTCAATATTAAAATTTCCTATTTATTTATGATATAGTCCAACTTCTGCACAAAATAAAGGAAATAAAAAGTAATTTTTTAATTAGTGATATATGAGTTTTACTAAACAACCCGGTAGCTATTCATTATATATAGTTCAGATTAGGTATATATTATTTTAGTTTATAAAACAGGTATTAATATGACTCATTTCCTGGGAAGTATATACAAATTTTAATTACCTCTAAGATTCAGTAAATATACCAAACTCAGTGTTAAATTGCAAACGTTAAATAAAAAAAAAATCAAGATATTTAGCAAAGTATTTTTAATTAAGTTTTATTATTATAATTATATCATTTTTACAATTGAGGTCTTCTTAAACGACCTACGATAATAGAATAAAGGAGGTTAAATTTAAAAAAAATAATAATAATTTTTTTTTTCAATTTTAATTTTTTTTGTTACAGTTAAATTATTGCATTAATATTTGTTCGTTAATAAAACCAATATAATGTACCAAAAATGTTATTATATCACTGTAACTAAGCCATTTATGTGTAGTGAATGGTGTGGTAGAGGCCTGTAGGCACCCACGCCAGTACCGCTTTTCTGCCGCATAAGTGTATTTTCTACGGAACTGCTTCAAATATTTTAAAAAGTAATCAGCGTTTTAGAAAGAGAAATATATTCTCCAGATGGTTTATTTCAGCACGTTTTGCGTTATTGTAGACCGTTTAATTACAAACGACGTTTGATTTGTAGCTTGAAAATTTTTTTGTGAAAAAAGTTGACTTTACTGGTGTTTTTCATAGCCTAAGCCAATTATTTTTTTATATTTCTTCATGTTTTATTATTCTATGACTATTCAGCTTTAATAAAAGACCAACTATGAGGAAATTAAGCCAAATTCTGATTCTCAGTGACCAAAAAACTAACTAAAGTCAAAGTCGTCAATCCGCCATCTTTGGACGCCATTTTGGGGCAGTGCGTTCACTTTTTTTTGTGGGAACATTGGCTTTTTTTTAATAAATTGTTACAAGGAACACAACGATATGCAATTTATAGGGATGTGGGGGGGGGTGCACGGTAAGGGGGTCTGGCCCACCGTGTACAAGATCTCAGTGTGATAGAACACCTGTGGGAAAAATGTAAGGTAAAAATTAGAAAATACGAAATTTCTAGCAAAGAAGACTAAAAACGTATTTCCTCGAAGAGTGGAACAGGATTAAACCCATAAATCAACAAATAATTGGTCGACTCCATCAAAAACAGGCTGAAAAAAGTAGTAGAAAATAGTGACGCCTAAATTAATTGTATTTAAAAGTTAATAAGAAGTGAGGTATATCATTTTGACTGCAAAGTAAAATATCTCCGTTCTTTTTTTTTTTTTTTTTAAATAGTCACATTTCAATATATTGACTTTATTTGGTTTGTTCATATTTAAATTGAGATTATAAATAAATCTATTGAAGAGTCTCTGGTTTTATCCAGTTTTTTTTTTTTTTTTTTCTACAGGCTGTATCAATTTCTATGTCAGCCACTCTATAATACATATTTTGTGAAAAATATCTTATTTGTTTATTCTCTTTATTGTCATTCACATATCTTTTGTTGTTGGTTTCGAGTTATTTCTTCATCGCCAAGAACATCTCATAGCTACCAGTATAATTTCTTTGACCTTTTTTTATTTATTTATTTTTTATTAGCACATATCGTTAATGTTAGTGCAAAAACTCATTTGTGAAAATTGATTTTTTTACAGGAGAGCATACAGAAGCAGCCTACTTATAGCAGTTGAAGACTACAAAATATCACCTTTAGTACAAATAGAATAAAAACGAAAAATTGTTACCTTCGACCTTTCGCACTAACAGTAGCGGTATATAATTTAAACATTTTTTTTTTATTTACCATCATACATTTATTTAAACTATAATATCCCAAGCGTAATTTTAATAATAATTATTTGAAGAGAATTCGTAACTTTTTTTTTATTTTCCAAAAGGGAAAAATACAAGTTACAAAAAATCAATAACCAAATAAAATTAAATCACTATGAATAAATTTCTATCGAAATGCAAAATCAAAATCGTGTGCACTTATTCTATTTATTTTTTTCACATCAAGACTAATGTTATCTTCATGAACTTCATAAGTTTTGCAATCTTATGCTTTAGTTTGTTTCTAAGACGTAATTAATATTTGCATTGCTCACAGACCAAAAAACAAGAAATTTCTCCTTATTTTTTTATTGTATAAGTATTTATTTTCTCCGTAATTAAGTAATTCTGTGTTTGTTCAAAATGCCTGTTTACAATGCAGAAAAATATCAAATACAGTCATATTTTTGTATTATATTATATAAATACATAATTAGATGGGATAAAATTACTATTATAATAGAACGTAAAAGTATCTTATTGAATTTCAAAGCAAAAGACTATTTTAACTCAGCCCGGCAAAAGATGTTTTGATCATCTCAAATGGATGTCAGTTTTCAACATTGTTTTTGTTTCTATAATATGCTACCTTAATATTTTTGCAAAATCTTTAAGTATTCTTATATAGTTGTTCATTAGGCTGACTTTGTCTACCTCTTAGGTAAGTACAGAGTATTTCAATATTATCCCTTCACAAGTGGTGACAGATGTTCGAAAATCACAAACTGACCATTTATTATACTACACAAATTGTTATATAACATATTTTTGTTTTCAAAATATTTTTTTAGTTACAGTGTTCCTTTAAAGCGTACTTAAAGCGAGAATCCCCCAATGGCAAATTGCGCCTAAATACGACTTCAAGTACTCCCCTCTTTCAGCCAGTTCCTTCTTATTCTCCTTTGGGACACCATCGTACGCTGCACACGTCCATGTCTTTCTTAAAGATGATGAATCTGGGCCAGAGATGGATGTAAACAAAGAGACGTGGCAACGCCGCCACACCTGCCCCACGATAATGGCTACGCCATGTTGCCACGTCTAGCCTTTCTTAATAGGTCAACCCTCTAGCCTTTGGAGTCTCTGATTTAAATTATAATAGTTAACGATGGTTATCCTCATCTACATAAGTTGTTAGGCAGGTGTATTTTTATTTTGTATGAGTCTGCATTAGTGCATAAATGGGGACCATTATTTACCTTGGGAGTAGTAAAAGAAAAAAAAACCCTGATATGCAGGATTTTTCTTATATTGTACAAATAAGGTAAGAGCTAGTAATTTTTAAAATATCTCAGAAATTATTATAATAAAAAAAAATGTCAATTTGAATATTCCACCTAGAAAATTTAAACCACAGGCTTCAAAATCAAGAGGCATACATATATCTTCAAATATTCTAACTTCTAGTTTTATGGAAAATTATTCCAATATAGTTTTTATTTATTTCCACTACAGTGCAGTACGCTTAAATAAAATAAATGAATATAAAAGTATCCATAAAAGTGAAGTCTGGAACATACCAAAGCCGCCTAATTGCTTAAAACATGGTCAAACAAGATTTAACCAATTTTTATCATTTTATTTTTTAAAAATCAGTTATAACCCATAATAGCGATTGTTTGTAATCAATTTTCTTTATAGAATTTCGGTCCTCTTAAAAAAATATTTTTGTCACATTCATTATATATTTATTTGGTGTTACACATCCTTTCTTATTCATTGTTACACACCAATGGAAAGGATGTGCAACACCAAATAAATATACAATGAATGTGACAAATATTTAAATTTTTGACAAATGGTGCCAAATCAAAAAAGCAAGTTTCATTGAATATAAGGATTGCTCTGATGATGGGAAAATTGTCCCAAAACGTTAGAGATAATAAATGTGAATAAAGGGAATTGAAGGAAATTGGAAGTATTTTTGCCTTAACTATGAAAAAATATATAAACGTAGGCTTCCTAAAAAAAGAAAAATAAGGAGATATTTTATTTTATTTTTTTAAAGAGTCTGTCCACTCCTATACAATTACAATAATCGGATTTGAATAGATCAGAATAAATATGACTTGTTATTAGTGAAGAATCAATAGTGATTTTTCATCTGTCAGCATCTGTTGGCAGAGACCTACAACTCCAGTAGCAGTGACATAATTGCTACAGAATGACCTCAATAGCTCTGACCACGAAGAGCGGACAGCTCTGACCCTTGGGTACCACATGGTATGATGGTATGAGCTAGGTCAGGCCTTGCAGCACATGGATTCCATGCCACGCGACCTCACACATGTGCCGACACGAGCCCCCAGAACACATGGGCCAAATTTCTTTGGGGCATTTGAGTGGCAGTTCCATTCCAGAAGTTTGGCGTCATAAAAAGAGTCAACATGGAGGAAAAAAAAGAGTAAATGTGGTTCTTCTGGTGGTTATTTATGTTTGGACGGCAGGATTCGTTAAGATGTAAACTTAGCCGGGGTATTACGACTAATTAACAAAAGAACAAGCTGACAAAGCTAAGATAATAGTTGTTAAGAGACCATGCTCTCTTAGTAAAAAACTTAAAACAACCAACAATTATATCTACATCAAAAAATAAAACCAAAATATAGAAACACATACAGCCAGCATTATAAAATGGAAAGGTTTTTATATAAAACAACACTACTGGGCGAAAAGTATTAGGCTTGTAAGATTCCATCCATATCTTATAAGCAGAAAAATGATAGTTAATAGATAGAAAAAATAAATAAACAAAAATTTGAACAAAAAAAAAATAATAATATATCTATATGAGCAAATAAGAATGAATATAAAAATAAATAAAAAGAAGAAACAAGATAAAACTAAAAATCAAATCAAATTAATCATCATCGACCCATCCATGCCAATGCTTGATTTACATTCTATCTATGATAGATAACCTAAACCTAATATTACCCAAAATCGGTCTTGGTCTTGCTATTTACAATTTATTAATATTTTTATATGAAATAGAATACATACATGAAAGAACTATTTTGAAAAAAAATGATTTTCTAGAATTTTCGGCAAACCTATTGTATTATATTAGGTTTTATTTTCTTTCAAATTATCTAGGGAACAAACGGCCCACAGTGGTCGGAAAAAGCATAAAAACGGCAAAAACTCTTGGAAATTTTTTATTTAGGCAAGATATTTGAAAAACGGAATTTATTATAGCATGTCAGGAATTCTAAATTAATATAGAATAAAACCATTTTGGTAAGACCATCCGTTATTATTATTGTTAATTATTTTCAATAACAAATGCAATAGATTTAGCATATAATACGTTGTAAAAATGAAAATATATTTTACAAGGTTATTTACCAAATCAGTTATAAATACATATTACTACCAGGAAGACGTAGTGATAAGAGAAGAAGAGCAAATCAACCTGCAACTAAATGAAGAAAAATACGTGGTATTAAGTCGAAAACAATATCGTTGTTTGAATTACTATTCAATCTTTTCCTTCGCATTTCTTTCAGTTTTTTTGTTTCTACGCTTTTCCTTCTATGACATAAAGCAATAAATTATATAAGGTATAAATTTATTTAGATACCAGTAGGAATTTTTTCCTGCTCCTTTTTAGTATAGCTTTCCTGACTGAATTTATGATATAATTACCTAAACCTCGAGTTACCGCTGCTGATTTTCGTATGCTTCATTAGTGGAGGGTTCAAAGAACATTTTGATTACAGTAAGACCTAGGCGGTCGTTGGCGCAAAGTACTTTCCGATGGAAAAACGAAATTCCATGATCCGTCGGGTGATAACTTATCATATGAAAAACCGAAATGTTTGAATTTATTAAGAAATAGCTAGCTTGAGAACTTATTTGATTCATTTCAACAAATTACACAACAAAATATTTTTAGAATCCAACGAAAACGCCTAAAATATATTTGGTTTATAACAAGTTGCATTACTAATGTGGTAGAAACTGGTTTTTCGTTTATATGTAATTGAAAATCTTGAAAACTAGTGTTTTTATTCATGCCTAAACTTTAGGAATATGTGAGTTAAGAATGTCAAAGATTAAAATCATAGAAATTTGAATTCTTATAACAGCTTGAAAATACGTTTTTTTTGCGGCTCTCAGGCCCTCCTCTGCGTACACCCATCATGCCCGTGTATTTTCCTTTGCACTCCCATATTTCAAAACTGGCTTGACCTGATGTTAGAAAAATGTTGGGAAATTATCTGAACATGATTAAGTAATAATTCTATTATGTTCTATCTTCTGCGTATGTGAATGTATTTTTTTACAAAAGTCTATATTTTTATCGTAAAACCATCAAAAATCCATGAATACCCTTTATAATAGGTTTCTTAAATGGTGCTAGAAGACATTGCAATAGTTAAAAGTTTAATTTTTAGAATTAAATTTCAGCGCTCATACTATACTGAAACGACAAGAAACCGCTGGACGTTTCCGATTACTTCAGCACTTACTAGACAAACGCTCTAAACATCCAATTAATTACAAAAGACTCATAGTCATATACATGACTATATAAGGCCTATTTGGACTTACGGAGCTATGGGGCACCACTAAACCATCTAATTCCTCTCGTATCCAATCCTTACAATCCAAAATCCTTCTTAAAATCCTCAATGCTCTCTGCTTTCTTATGTTTCAGATCGGGCCCAATCCAGATACCTATCCTTCCATAATAAACTTCAGAATCATCCTAAACCTCTCGTTTTTAACCTTGCTTTCTCTTCAATTCCTCCGAGGAGTCTGAAAAGAAGATGGCCCCGTGATCTCCTAATGTAGACATATCATTAGAGTGCTACCATTGGGTAGTTACTCAGCAAATGTTTTCAAGTCATTATATCCATATCTCAAATTTACGAAACGTATTTCTTTAATACAGTTGTAAATATCATTAAGAAATAATAAAAATAAAAAATTCAGGGCGATCAACGAATATTATATACCCAATCGGTACATTCTTTTAAAAAATACCCATGCATATTGAATTCTTCACAGATTATGAAAAATATTTATCTATAATATTTCCTATGAGATGTACCTGAGAAGGGAGAACTAACGTATAACGAAGGAGGGAAGACCCGATACTGGTCAGATCAGGAGTGTAATCTGAATCCCATTATAAGTGGCGGGGACACTAGGTAAGTGATGTCAGCCTATGATGGATGGACGGCCCGGGAACCCTTAGGGAGGGTGTAGGTACCCTCTTTTCTCTGTCCATCCCTCAAGGGTTTGTCTAATGTTGCGTCTGCCTCTAGCTAATATTTGCATGTACTACATTATGTTTCGTTCCTAAAGCGTGTACAACCAAGAGGTTAGTGTAACAATTCTCACTGCCCCCACCAAGACAAGAGATGGTTGCTTAATAATTATTTTTTATTTTGTTTCTTTAATAACTAATATAAAAGGTTTGATTAAATTAATTATTTCATATATCCGGTATGGTCTAATGGCTAGGATACTGGCTCTCACCCAGGAGGCTAGGGTTCGATTCCCGGTACCGGAATTATCACTTTTTTATTTCTTTAATTTTATTATATGAATAATATTCTGTAATAGTACGAAAAAGATAGTTGTGAATAATTCCCGTAGCAATTTTATATGGAAAAAGTGAATATGTGCAAAAAGTGCATTGCGTGCTAAGTCACTTGCAATAGGTAATCAAAGTTAAGTAACACCGAGCCTGGCACTTGTAGCTAGGCAATGGATGGTTGACCGTCCACCAAGGAAAGCCACGCTGCCCGAGATTCCTCTCCCCTCGGGTAAGTGAGCCCGTCCGCCTACCGGAGGCAACTCGCACCGACCGGGCGTAGGATTGATGACCCTACCCTGTACTTTAAATCGGAAATTGAGATGTGGTCAAAGATCTTCATGGTCTAGCGCCAAAAAAACAATATATATATATATATCAACAAAAATAAATGTCAATTATTTCATGTATAAAGGTATATTCCCAATAGTTAGGCATATCGTAGGAAAGAAGTACAATGTTTTGAACAAAAATAAAACATAATTTACATAATATTGCATATACAACTTATATCAAAAATTGATCAAAATTAATTACATTAAATGTTTACTGGACAGAATATTGGTGGGCTTTCTGTGGGTATGAATCATGGTTTAAAACATGATTCCTGGCTTCACAGAACTTCAATGTAACATATTTATCAATTTTTTTTTAATAGTAATAATGCTTTATATTTTAATATACATTACACCATGTCATAATGATAAATTACATGTTTTTGGTTGTAGTAACCTTACCCATTACATACTAGTGGTTTGAATGCTATTTATTTAGAAAATTGAAATCCATTTTTACAGTAGGAAAAATCTCATAAAGAACCTACATAAGATATAAACGAAATACTATATTACAATCATTAAAAGTACAAGAAAAAGAAAATATAATTTCTATACAAAAGAAAACTATGTATATATACATACATATAC
Source organism: Nezara viridula (assembly GCA_928085145.1). NCBI lineage: Eukaryota > Metazoa > Arthropoda > Insecta > Hemiptera > Pentatomidae > Nezara > Nezara viridula. The sequence continues at coordinate 211,555,408 of OV725077.1, forward strand.
ATATTCACACAATTTGTCACTAATTAGGCGGGTCATTGCATGAATAGGGCACAGACTGATCATAATGCGCTGAATTTCATTAGTTACTACGTATTAATACGAGAATTAGGTGTATTAGCACGTACAGAATTTTAATTTTTTTTTAAGGTCGAAAACTAATGATTACCAAGATCTTCAGAATCATTTCTACATGCTTTATTATAAACGTATGCTGTAATGACAATTGCACACAGAAGTCTGTGAGACATATTTTTATACGATTGGTCATTTTCGGATACTCGACTTCCGATTCTACTCGAAGTTTATACATTTCAACCACAGCATCAATAAATAATCAAAAGCAAAGAAATTTTTATTATTCAATGTAAATATCTTCCAGCCCAGTGGCTATTAAACTTTTTCAACTTTAAAGCATAGCTCTTGATAAACGCTTTGAAAACCAATAAAAGCGAGCATTGCTCTTTGAAAAAGGGAATGCAAATTAGACAAAACAATTCATAAGGGAGCACTTTATTGCTGTGAATGAGAGAAGAAGTAAATGACTGGACTCAAAACTCTCTTCAAAGGTTTGGGCCTTTTCAACAATTTCACGGTTTTTTCTCTCATGAAAAAAAAGTAGAAGGACAGTGTACTCACGGGATCCCCTAGCGATCTAAAAGTCGGCTTTATCATTTTAGATTTCTTTTTTTTTCTTCTGGGCTGTATTTCAGTAGCTGTAGGCCTTCACTTATCTCCAGTCGGATCGTAAAAACTGAACGTATGGGACGGCTAAAGGTCTCACTGGGTTCAGCTTTTAGAGAGTCTGTCTTAGACTCCATTACTGACAGATTCAATCTACTCTAGTACTCTTATTTATTTATTTTTTTTTTTTTATTCCTTCTTGAAATAAATTAAGTCTAAGGAAACATTTTTATAGGAATCGTGTAAGACTATCCTGGAGTTAAATTTAATGGCAGAAATGCATATATAAGTGTAACTGATGGAGCACTGTTGTTAAATCCGAGTATTTTGCACATTATCTCCGCCAATTACTTTTTAAGTAGGAAAAATTAGCTGTTATAGAAAAGTATCGGTTATATTTCAATTAATCTTGTCATTATTTTATTATAGAAACATCTATTAACAGATTCATTTAGTAAGCAAAATCCTTAAGAATAAACTCCATTTTGAATAACGAAAAGAAGGAGGGCTTTAAGTTTTATTAGGAATCGTGAGTTTTGTGTTAAGGTTATACTATTTTCTCGACTGTTAATAATATATACTTAAAAGACAAGAACTTAACAGAAGATACGGCCAATTATACAGACTGCTGACTAGAAAATATCAACTTTTAATTGACAACAAATTACTGATATACAAGACAATTCTGAAACCTATTTAGATCTACGGACTTGAATAAAAAAAACTTTGGGAGACAGCTAAATTTTCTAGCATTAAACGCATTCACTCCTTTCAATCAAACGTTTTCCGAACAATAGTTGATTCTCCTTTCTATGTAACCATCAACATGTACACAAAAATCCCATGACCATCCATGTGACCCTTAATATCCCATTTGTCCGAGAACTTATCCCTGAAAATTGTTCCAAATTCCACCAGAACATTACAAATCATCCAAATCCCCTTGCACAATACCTATCTAGTTCCACTCATCTCTACAAACCTCTTCGAAGGTTGAAGCGCGGTGGCCCAGAGAACTTTTGTAGAGTATATCATGGAGTTCTGGCTATTGCCAGATTTTCTACTCAAGACATGAATGTATGTGCCTAAAGCGCTCTCGCTCAATCTCCACAGGCTTTAGCACCAGTGACACGGTTGAGAGAGTAGCGCAGGGATCTCTTGAAGTCCTGCTTTTCCCCCTATAGTTGGATGGACAAGCCTGGCTTGGGGTGCCCTGCCTGATTATATATATTGTATATAGGTATGATTGAGTTTTCATGTTTTTAATTTACTTATCTTTAGATTATTTTATTTTTAGTTGTATATAGTTACTGATTATTATTTATTTATTACTAAAAAAAAAGAAATAATAATATATATTTTCTGTGGATCTTGAGATTCAACGAATAAATGTACTAAGTGTATTTTTGATATAGGTTAATTTTCAAATGTTTAGGTTATACTCCAGTTTGAATAACGAAGCGAAGGAAGACTTTTAAGTTTTATCAGGATAATGTGTTTTTATCAGGATATCATGTATTTTCTTTAATCGTACAAAATATGATCTGTTAACAAATGTTTATACTATAGAAGAATAACAACTTTGATTGAAATGTAACTGATACTTTTCTATATCAGTTACTTTTTCCTACTTAAAAATTAACATGCGAGGCTAATGTGCAAAATATATTTAAATCCTTTTTGAAACTATATGTTCACATACTAAACGTAAAAGACAGGAACTTAGTGGATCCATAGCTCCATTTCTATACTAAATCAAATACAAGAAAGTAAGTGACAACACTATCATCAATCCTGTTTGGGTTTTACTATGTCCAGGAACACTAAAATTAATAAAATTGTAACTTATAATCCTCAGAAACATTTTTAATGTGTTCTTTTTAGACACAGAATATACAACGACATTATTAACCTAATATCAATTAAATTATAAATACACAATATATTCACCTCTCTGGTACAATTACTTACAACCATTTAGTACCAGTTAACCTAGAATCTCTGATTTCAAGATAAACAAAATATAACAGAAAGACTTTTTGCTGTACAAAAGGAAATAATAGACCTTTTTTTATCAAATTATTAATATCCACCCAAAACTTCGTGAATGGCTCCATTTTATCATAACCTACCAATTTTTATTCTACGAAAATTCTCCGAAATGGGGCGTTTTCTCATTATTATAAGCTATTCAAAATGTTTTCGGCGGATGTTAATAGTCATAAAAAGGACTCTGTACCACGGACTATAATACAAAACTCAGTAAACTAAAAATTACAGGTGTGAAATAAAATCTCTAATTTCCTTACATTAGTATTTTGAAATCGTCGTCATATTAGTGAAACTCGATGACCTTTTTTCATTTCTTTACATGCATAAGCGACCAGCAACCAGACAAAAAATTTGATCAAACAGATATGGTTTTAGCCTTCAACCTAAACACACTACTTGTTGAATTCTTCCCAATAATTCTCAAAAGTGAAACGAATATCTTGTAACATAAAACTATTGCTAATAACTAGTGCTGTTTCTCCTTATGTTTTCCCTTCAAATAAGCGTTGGAATCCGGTTGTAGCGAGTAATTATTTTACTTATAAGGTTCACATCCAGTCACTATCATGAGATAATCTTAATAAAATAATTAATTAAGGGGAGAAACACGGTGTTTGACCATGATCTCGGTCAAATTACCTCTTTACATGACCATAAAACAGTAATTCCTTACAAAATAAGTAACCAAAGAACCACAATGGATTGTAGTGGCACAGAATATTTTCTTTTTGTTAATTATTAAAACAAGTTCTAAATTCTAAGTTATTCAAACAATATAATAAATATTTATTATATAATTTACTCATGAGGGTTCGCAGAACTTGATCAATAATATTGTTACTTTATCGACGGTTGTTGATGAGAGGAATAGGGGGAGGAGGATATTTCTTAGCATTCACGCTTAACCGACTGCGTAATCCTACAATCCTTATGACTGCATCCACTAAATTGAGAATGGGTGTCTCACAAGATAGTCCTCCAAGACCGTTGTTGAATATATATTAAGAAGTAGTGTCTGTATCTGCCATGATTTAATATTTTTCGAGTTATAATATCTTTTCTAAAGTTCTTCTTGATCCGCAATAGTAAAGAGTAACTGCTGACGTAGGCTGTTACAAAAAGTTGCAAACACGCTTCTGAATAAAAAACTATTCCAGTCCAAATTAATGACTTTTTTTTTTTTTAATGAAAGCGATTTAGATGAAACGGCTGCTAACTGTCCGAGGCGATACAAAGCCAAGAGAGGCAAGCAAGCCAAAGGCCCTCGAGGACTGTAAAGAAGAGGAGAACGTTTAAGAGACAGGCTATGTCGAATGAAGAAGAAGCTAATGCTCCGACTATATTGTGACCCGCCCATTCTGTCTCTTTTTTTATTTCCAGGCTCCCAGCTACCTGTCTTACAGGCCCCAGCCTCTTATTAATACCACACTCCAGGGGCCCCTACTCAATAATCCTGGAATTAATGTACCTCTCTCGTAGTTTGTTCTGATTTGTGCTCTCCTTTTTGGAACCGGGCTGTACAGTTATTTAACGGACAATGGTCGCCCGGGTACTAAATCAATGATATCTGAGCATTGTGTGGGATGTCCAAAGAGTGGGGGGAATTTCGTCGTTTCGAAACGAATGACCCTTTAATACGCCTCTTCGAATTTATAGCACATAAAAGAAGGAACTGTTATTTATATTCAAATTATCTCGCGTCCAGAAGATTAATTGTATAGTATTCCGAACAGTGTTTGTAAATGAGGCTAAATATCCCTTTTTGTATCTTCTTAAACTTATTGTTTGTCAATTGTATTTTAAAAGATATTTTCCAGTGCTACGATTTTTAAATAATTATAAACCAACATTACAATCATGTTTTAACTTACCAACACAATTTCTATAAAATAGGTTATAACTGATTAAATATTAAGATTAAAATATTTGATGAAATATGATAACTTAATACAAAATTAGATAGCCGAGTGTGAGTAATGACTAAAGTAATTATCACACAAATTCATAGCCATGAACAAAAAAAAAAAGAAACCAACTTAAATAATCTGTTAATGAAACTTAAGATTGTAATTGCCTTAGTATGTTTTTTTTTTCTTACTTTCTTTATTGAATATTAATACATTCTGCCACATTAAAGGACATTAATATTAAGGCTACATGATTCATTCACACAATATGTACATACAAATAATAACTAAGATTTCAATAATAAACAAAAAGAAATATAAAAAAATAAAATAAGTAAATTGATATGTGTACAAAAAAAAAAAAATGAAATAATAGATAAAAGCTTAGTGAAATTAAAGTAAATAAAACACATTCACACCTATGTACAATATTTACGTTCGCCCAGGGGACTCTTGAGTGATGCCTTTTCCCCGATGCGGAAGCCAAAGCAGGACTCCAGAATATCCCAGTGCTTCTCTCTCAGCAGCGTCATTGTTATTTAGTATGTTTTAATAATGAGGGTTTAAATTGTTTTACATTTTATGTTAAAAGTTTTAACATGTATTTTTTTATATCTTTAAAATTGTCTTAAAACATTATCATTTAGTTTTCTTTATTCTTATCTTTATTAGCATTGACGCCGTATCGTTTAAAGCAAACCTGTTTCCGATGTTTTTTTCTTCGACTTACATAATGACATAATCAGATCTCTCGTGCACTCTTTTAATCCTGTTCACAGCAAGAAGGAATGTGATAGGTATATGTTTGGATTTGGGAGATTGAAAGTTGAAGAATAAAATGTTGCTTTTGTCGGGAATCTATCATTTTAAATGTTCTTGTTGTATATGAAGTGATTTGAAACAAACCATAGCTCTTTAAATATTTATGAAGGATAGTATCGTCTTGTCTGTTCTTTCATTATTAAATTTATTTGCACTATCCTATTGAGTCTTTTGTCCAAGTACATCACATGGTATCGTACACAGATATTTGAAAGCGCTGGATCGTTGTCTATTGTTACAGGTGGGCATGAAGTTATCCTTAGAGAAAAACTGAAGTGGCTTGATTTTGATTTGGTTCCATAAGTCATTAATTGAATTACTTTTATGAGAACCTAATAACATAGTTCTTAAGCGAAAATACATCGTATAGTATGGTTTCTGAGGGGATGTAGAATTGTTGTAGTATCGACGAATGTCAGGACGGTGGTCACTAAGACACGTCAGTAGTGAATATAGAAAAAAGGAGAGAGCTTAAAACCATTGCATGTTTGTTGCATTGTCTGTTGAGTGAAAAAAAAAACAATATATTAAGAAAATAGATTTTCAATTAAGGTTGAAGAATATGAAAGTATATATACGTTTTACTTTTTTTTTTGTTCCAATGATCCTCCAATGCTTTTACAATATCATGGAAGGCGGCGGAACAATATTGCTTCAGCAACACAGATAGCATACATTATCTAAAGGAATATTGTGCACTGTTGGGTACTAATATACACTAAAAGTGGATATACAGTGCATTGGAAGTTTAGAAATTATTTAATTTGTGGAATGTTTTCAGAAGAGAGGAAAATTAGTTATGCACAAAACCCATAATTACAGGAATTACGGAATGGTCTGTTGTCTGTACATTTGAGACGATACCAGACATGTTATTTGTTCTGATCTACAGTCGCAGTCATAGATATTGCATTGTTCAAATAGCACTAAACATTTTATTTTATTTACTGGGTTACTATCTGCAGGATCTCTAAGTATTTCTTTGCCAGTTTTCAAGTGTTATTCTAAAACCAACCGCACTATTTAGTGTTGCCAAATGCGAGACCGAGAATAGGTTCATAAGTTTCATAAATTTACTAAACAAGGAAGATGCTCCGTTTAAAAGTTGTTTGTGTATTTTGGGACACCTGTTCGCACCAGATGACATTTACATTTATTTGTCCTTTCACGAGCAGTCGTGGCCGAGTGGTTAAGGCGTCTGACTAGAAATCAGATTCCCTCTGGGAGCGTAGGTTCGAGTCCTACCGACTGCGAACACTTTTACTTTTACTTCTCCGTTTGTTATAAAAGTTAAATCAGATTTTACGTAAAAATTACAGCGGAAAAATTCTATTGAATTTAAAAAATGCTCAGATATATTGTAAAAATTATATTTTACCTGTTTAATTAGTCAATGTTTCGACTGAACTAAGAAGACGAGCAACAGGAGCACTAAGTCGGATAAATAAATGCAATTTCACTATGCTTGGACAGATATTGATCATGTTTCATTTTTTTATATTTTACCTAAAATCAACTTAAAAAGCCATAAATAGTGTTGCCCAAATGCGAGACCGAGATGTATCTTGGTCTTGCAAATTCGGTCTTTGTCTAGGTAGTTCTTGGTCTTGCGCAAGAGTCTCACAACAGTTTTGCAGTTACTTATTATCTTATTTCTGTAGAGATATTACTGTAATTTTTTAGACAGGAGAAACCTAACTAATCCCGAATGAAAAATTAGAGAGTTAAATGCAAAAGTATATTGGTTGAACCAATTATTAACATATAATAACTAAGATTGTCAAGTATTAGTCACTATTATGCCTTAATTTTTATTTTAAAAAAACGATTTTTTTTTGCTAGTCCTGTTGTTGGTCTTACAACAGTCAGGGGGTCTTGTAAAGTGCAAAGACCGATTTTGGGCAACACTAGCACTATTAAATGGTCAAATTATTCATTTTTGTCTTTTTCTCCTTTCAGTTCCTTTCTTTTGCTCCATGGTGATCTGAGAAAGATTTTTTTTTTCCAAAACTATGGTTACTGATGATTTGTGGTACCATTTCCTATTCGCTATTTTCTTGCAACGTCATCACTCTTAGTATTGTCTGATGAGGTTATTTGAAGCTGGTCATAACAATTCTTATCTTGGCATTAGTTAAAACTGAACTGAGAAACATTGTTTAAGTTTTCTCGTATCTTAAATAAGTAAATAAAAGCAATAGTATTCAATGAAATCAACGTGATCAACATAATAATCATAAGAAATAGGCGATGGAAGTTCTATGACTTTATACGATTGATATCGTTATATAATTATATATTGTCGCATTCTTGACAGTAAGATCAATACTATTTCCGAAATTTCAATGGTTATCCGACCCGAGGGAAAAGTTCGGCCGTGGGGGAGAACTGATACTCCCAACTCGGACGAGAGGACCGGGCGGAGGATCCGGGGATTACGGCCATCTGTATCGGGATTAGGAGAGCGGAGGTGATATTTCACAGCCTCAAAGTAACTCAGGTAGCTCCTACTGTCCTCCGACAATCCCACTTATCATTTTTTTACTCTCGTCTTAGCCGGAAAAAAACATAACTCTCTCTCCCTCCGGGCGTTTATCGCTCCTCTAATAACCGGCTTCCTGAATCTATTACGATCAGTTGGCCTCCTTCGATTTTCTCGGGAGACAGTCCACCTCGCCTCGACCCTATTTCGGGAACGGATTCAATTCTCGAAGGATTGGTCTAATCTCTGTTGAGGCAATCAAACGGTAGCCGATCATGGGGTAGCGGCATTGCTCATTAGTCCGTGCCTCTGTGGTCGCTGAAGAGATGGATTTCTGAGGGAAAAGTATATTGGTTGAGAATTAGTGAGAAATGAGGCTATATATGTCATGTATACTTATAGAAAACATATATTGTATCAATATTTCTGCCACATCATAGATTCCATTAAAATTTTCAACATGTATCCATCGGTAACCTGGATAGTTGACATCCAATGTTTTTAATGACGATGTGGTTTTGTACTCTTGAGTCCGAGATTTGATATATTTTTTCAACTTTTAGTCTTCTATTTTTATATGCTGAAGGTGATGGAGACTTAGACTTTAAGATTAGTAAAAAATCAAAATATTTCTATTGAGATTTCTGGGGTTTCTTTCCCATGTACAACGATTCTGCCGTGTTCTTGATGTGTTAACTTATATATTACAATCATTGATCAAACAACACATTATAGGTATATAGCACATCAAATAAAAAGGTAATGACGTTAAAATAAGGCAATAGTTGTTTAGTGTGTATAAAAAAAAAATGTGGTAGGTCGTTAGGTGATTTCGGAAATGTATATCTTAATCACTTTCATCAAAAAATATTTCCATATTTCACAATATTAGAGGAATAATAAAATTTGCTTTTATTGCAAATTTCTGGGTAAATTAAGAAAAGTTGAAACTTGTAAAAAAATAAATGCGAATCAACATTGAGGTTATAAATTTGTCTTATCCTATCTATAATATATAAATTATGTGTCTTTTTTCATCAACCTTTAACGACTTTGTATTATAAATTGTATTTTTTTAAACATTAGTGTTTCAACTGAATGTTATACATAATATTTTTATTTTTTGGAAATTAGAATTAAACTTTTTTCTCTAAATATTTTCTTGTTTTTTCATCTTTAGTTCATCATAACATTATTTTTCTAGTTTGTATTTGTCTATTTTTAATTTATTTTTTATTACTTAACGATGGAAATGGCTAACTGATTGTAAACAATAACATAATTATTTGTAAAAATTTACTGTTTGATTCATTTAGTTTACTCTTTAGGGTCAATTTTTAATCACCAACAAAGTTTATTGATAAGTAACTACCTGTTATATTATAATTAATTAATTAAAGTGTATGAAATCTATATATTAAGAACCATTTTATTTTCCAGTTATATTTAAACTCCGGTCAGTCATTTAATTTCGACAAAAATGTTCGGTTCACAATTTTTCATGATCGCAATACTTTTCGTTACTGCACAGGATGTTTTGAATAAAATAAAAATAAAATAAAATGAATTTTTGTAGAAGTAATAGCAGACCTCAAGAGCTACAAAAAAGTTCATATAAACAATGGGCAATTTTCAGCAGAGAAATAAGAAATCCATGTTTTGTATTTTTTTAAGTGTCATGCTTTTTGTTGTTAAGGAAGTGATAACTAAGGAAATACTTAATTTAAGTGATTAACAATTGTTTCAATGTAAACTAGACAAAATGGCTTAAAATGAAAATGAAGTTTGTCAGTGGTAAAACTATTTAAAGAGGACTTTTGAGCGCCTAGGCTAACCTAAGTTCTGTTTTTAAAAATTCACAAATTATTCGCGATTTTCTTAAATCATTCTCCAACTACACTACAGTTTCGCCTACTGTTGGAAAAACTTTCACGTTTAATAAGCTTTAAATCTATATTAATTATATTGAGGTTTATTTGGAAAAACTTGGTATTCACCTCAAGTTATGTAAAAAAATTATGTGATTTTAAAAAAAATGTGTGATACTTTCATTTCTGTTGTTTCCATGATCTGAGATGTGTTGTAATAAATACAAAAACGCACATACTGTAATAAACACATACAGACTTGCCTAAATAAATTTCTTATTTATAAAAATAAGAAAATTAAAAATAATGATTTTTCAAATATTTTTCATGTTAAGTGGTTATGCAATTGCGTTTTTCTCCTAGATTACTGTCATGGTGTTTGGTCTGTATTTATAAATGACAAACATAAACTTTCTAGTCCTAATATTTACGTTTTCGTGTAAATAATTGACACAATTAGCAGGTTTCTTAACTATAAACGCAAATTTTAGATTAGAATCATTATGTTTGTCACTTATAAATACGGATCAATTACTATAACAGATATCTGGGAGAAAAACACTATTTCATAACCACTTTACATGAAAAATATTTCAAATAAATTATTTTTAAATTTCTTATTTTTGTAAATAAAAATTGAGATTAAGCAATTGAATTTATTACAACACATCATGTAAAAACAAGAAATAAAAGCTTTGCAGCAGTTGATTGCAAATATTTTGCTGGAAAAACTTGCCTTTAGGCTACACGAAGTTTTTCTCGGGCCGGGGGAGAGGGTGAGGGTTAAGCCGAGTTAAAAGCCCCACTCATAATTATTTGAATATCTCAAAACTTCGGTTATCAGGTTGCCTAGCAATGCACGGTGCTATGTACATGCGTTAGCCCGCTCTCTCATGTTATGTTTTTTTTTTTGTTCATTTTAAGTTAAACACTGTGTTCTTTTGTCTTGTTTTAAAATTTCTTCTTATTTTAGATTCATTTTTTATGTTGAAACGAAGTTCCTCTTATCACTTATTCAATTTATTTATACCAATAATGCTTAAAGCGGATTTCTTCTCCCATAATGCACCATTTTATCACGCGTGAATCACACGGGGACTTTTATACCAAAAAGGGGGTGGACGCGGCGATGTAATTAAATTGAACGGCACCCGGACTATGTTTACCGTACATTTATCTTTTACGCCGCTGACGCCACTAGAGTTGCCAGTTATGGCCGATTCAGTGCAACTTTACGGCGGAAAAAAATAGATGCAATCTATTAATACAAACCTCCGGGCGAGCGCTATATCATCCTTTTACGATCATCTCTCCCGAGACCTTCGGAACGAATCGCTCTCCTCAAAGATGTGGCTCCCGGGTTGTAACAGCATCTACATTGTATTGGACATGTTTATATCTTCGTAATAACGGAAGGCAATATACCACCAAACTGATTTCATTGATACGCTATAATACAAACGACATGAAAATGTTTCAGTCTTGGAGACATAATGCGACTGCATATGCGACTGATAATCTTATGCTAAATCAAATTAAAATTAATGAGGGATTGTAAATCTATAAAAATAGGCTTGTTTCTTTGTTGAAATATAGTGTTGAGGTTATAATTAATAAGTATGTTAAAGCTTTGACCGCTGTAAAATTATCTAGTTTAGCGACGCCGCACAGTGGGACTAAGAATGGAAAATCTGCCACATCGGCTAAATATATATCTATATATATTTTTTTTTTAAAACAGTGAAAAATGTATATTCCACCAACTGAAAATATTCTGACGAATTCCAGAAGATATCAATTAAACAATTTATCTAGTTTTTGAGTTCTAAAAAAAAAAAATTTAGCCGATCTTTCGAGAAAAAGTTTTACCTTATTCGTCCCACTGTGTACCATTTCGAATCAGGTCTGGACATTTCAATTTTTTTTTCATTGCGGAGCCACAAAATGAATTTCGACTTTTCCATCCTGGTTAAAAAAGATTTGATTGTACCTCCAGAACGATATCAGAAAAAAAGAAAAAAACGAAAAAAATAAATTTATATTTTTTTTCGGTTGGCGATACAGACTTTGAAGATCTTTGGCCGCGAGATGTGGTCTCCTTGACCACATACCGGTTCTCGATTTAAGTACATGGAGTAGAGTCATCAGTCCTACGCTCGGTCTGTGTGAGTTGTCTCCAGTAGGCTGATGGTCCTCACATATCAGGGACTCATTTAATTAAATAATTAATTAGAATTATCTACCTATATACCGAAAACTGGTGCTCCCGATTGAAAAACCATGAAGAATAATATTTGTATCTATATATTTTTAAGTAAAATTTTTTTTTCGAATAAAATGTGCATATTTATAATATGTGTAACTTATTATAACAGCTTTGACAATGTTTCACATCTTGGAAAATTGTCCGATCTTAGATTCATCAAGGACCCCATATCTGCTGTTAGGTTATCGACAAGCCCTACAACCTGGAAATCAGAAACACCGACTTCAATTTTTGAAAAAAACACAATTACTACAGACATATTTAAACAATACCATCCTCATAAACGAACTCCGAACGTAAATTAGAAATAACCTATTCTGTTGTAACAACACGTTCTTTAAACAAAAATACTAACAACATACACATCTAAAATTTCACATAAATAAGACATATTGAAATGTAAATCAACAATCAAGGTTGTGCCTCTAACCTATAAAGTTGCACACGGCACCTAAAATAAAACCAAATATATAAATGAATATAACATGTGTAGATAAAATTAATGACAAATTAGTATATAGTGTTTTATTCTACGATTATTGGAGACGCTACTGTCCACTATAGTTTTACAAAATTAAAAAGAAACAACGAAATTCACAATATATTTTAACTAGTACTTTGTAGAGGTATATATTAAAATCTCTAAAAGATTAAATTTTCTGAAATTAAACATAATACGATAGCAGTTTTTTTTACTGCAAAATAGGACTAAATTAGGCATTGATTCCAAACGTAGAACAAAACCTTTTCTTTCTCTATTTTACTAGACTAAGATAAATCATCGTTATTATCCATTGTTGTGTTTGTGTGAATAATATTTACTTATCCTTACTCTGATTTTTAATATTCTCTTGCCCTCCTATATTCCTCAAACCTATCACAAGCATCTATTCAACTAAATCTTCTCTAATCAACTCTCCTTCAGAACCACAATTAACCTGTTGGTTACTTGCGGTAGCTACAAAGTCAGCAGATCGGCTTCCGCGACAGTTTACGGAGGTAATCTACAGTAAACATCTAAGATGACTAATTTGTAAGCATGAGGATCACAGAGAGGTTAGGCACGGGCCGGGCTAACTGCTGCCAATCAGCTGAGCTGGCACCCTCGCAGCAAACACTTGAGTCTTGATTAGAATGTGTGGTTTAGTGCGCTCCTACGTTTGGCCTCATCTAGACCGTTGATAAATACATGCTAGTACCTTTGAAGAGGGATATTACAATCCATTGTCCATATAATAATTTATTACTATATAGATTCTAAGTCTAAACAAAAAATAAAATAAAATCAATCTATGTACACTATAGGAAGTTTCTTTTCTTTAAATTCAGTATTTGGTTTTATCTATGGTTAAATGGCGCTGTAAAAAATTGGAGTATTCTTTATTAGAGTTTATCCAACTCCTATCCCGGCATATAAAAATATCGGGAAATACATTAATGTCATAAAAATCCTAACCTGATGAAGGGCCACTTAGGAGAGAACAGATGTGCCCTAAAAAGGCGTTGCGCGCAGTGGGGCCAAAGCGGAAATAATTTAAAATAATTGGCGTTTAAAAACTTTTTATTGTCATTTAAAGGTTTTAAAATAAAGATACTAAGTCATCCATAGAGCAACAAAATATAAGTAGTTGAATGTCTCTCAAAATTCCTAAAACAGTGATTTTCTCCCTACATCATGTTCGTTTATTTTACAAATAACATTCTAGAAATTGCAGGACTATAATTTCAATAATTCAATTAGAAGTTAAAAAAAAATAAAAATAAAATAAGTAACAATAAATTATTAAAACTTAAGGGCAAGTAGATCGTCATCTTTAACTTCATTCAAACCTAATGTATTTTTCATATCCTCAGCTATCATTCTTCAAAGTAAATATAGAACTTTTTTTTTTATTCTGGTGTTATTTGTATATTATTTTAAAAAATCATTTCACCATCAACAAAATTATTTCAGTGCTATAATTTATAAATATGAATGTGTTTTTAATTTTTTTTTTCTCCACGTGGACAAACGACTAACTTGGAATCCTCATATTAGACTGAAACGACCAGAAACCGCTCGACGTTTCCGCTTACTTCAGCACTTACTAGACAAACGCTCTAAACTTCCAATTAATTACAAAACACTCATATACTTGACTATAATAAGGCCTATTTGGACTTACGGAGTTGAGCTATGGGGCTCCACTAAACCATCGAATTCCTCTCGTATCCAATCCTTACAATCCAAAATCCTTCGTAAAATCCTCAATGCTCCCTACTTTGTTACAGATAAAACCATCCATAATGACCTTAATATTTCTTTTGTTTCAGATCTGGCCCAATCCAGATACATATCCTTCCATAATAAACTTCAGAATCATCCCAACCCTCTCGTTTCTAAACTTGCTTGTTCTAACTTTAATGATGCAGCCCGACAAACTGTGCAATACATCATGATTTATTTTTTTAATTAATCAAATTACTTTCCAACGATTCAACACGATTAATTATGTGCACTATCGTCAAGGCAAGTGTGCAGTGTGCAAGAGTTTCTAGAAGATATAAGAGTTGAAACGTTAGTAGTAAATATGAAAATGAACAAATCGTAATTATTTATCATTCATATTTTTAGCCTATTATGTAATGTTTATTTACAATATCTTTTTTTTTACTTTCTGTTATCTACATAATATTTAATCTTTTTGATGTAGTTTTTAGCAGTAGAAATTTTAATATATATATTTTTTTATTTGATAGTATAACTGGAATCGAATTCGGGAGCTAAGATTTCAATATTTTATCCATTATGTTACTTCAGCTGTTAACTATCATACAACAAGCTCTCTCTTCACGAAAGCATTTACACAAAATAAAACTGTATTAAGATTATATGATTTAGTCGATGTATTCATTTTTTTTGTATCATAAAAAAATAAATTCAAGACAGCTATTATTCCAATGACCCCTTGCGAAGGCAGAACTAATGCCCAGAGAGTACACTAATAACAGACCAGAACTATTATTACACAATAGATGACTGACTAGTAGAGGCGATGCGGGCGGACGTACCCATGTTTTGACAGTACTGACCAATTGATTCTAATTGCCGACTGCGAATTGTACGTCAGATGTTGCCGTCCACTATTTCACTAGTAGGCGATTATATTTAATGTATTCATAAATAGAGGCGATAGTATTGTAATTCCATATTCATAGACCGGTTCCCTCCTAGCTCGTATAATTCGTGCCCCTAGGATTCAGTTACCACGGCATCGTGTGTGGTTATGGTTATCCTCTACCGATTGTGGATTAACGTTCTTAAGGAGCTCAGCTTCGGTAATTAGACGGCGATAATATATTATGTAATAAATTGTATAGATATATTATGTAGTAGGTGGTGTTACGGTCTTACTGAAATATTCCATGTTCATGAATTTTATCTAACTACAACTAGTGTTGCCCAAATGTGAGACCGAGATGAGTCTTGGCCTTGCAAACTCAGTCTTGCGCATGAGTTTCGCGAAGGTCTTGCAGTTACTGATTAGCTTATTACTACGGAGATATTACTGTAAATATATAGATAGGAGAAACCTAACTAAGCCCGAATGAAAAATTAGGAGTTCAATACAAAATTATATTGATTATGCCAATTATTTACATATAGTAACTAGGATTGTCAACTATTTTGCCTTAATTTTTATTCATAAAATCGATATTTTTTACCAGTCCTGGTCTTTGTCTTGCAGCAGTTAGCAGTCATGCACTTTGCAAGACCAAGAGCGATTTATATATATATATATATATATATGTAAATATGAAACAAAAACCTTTCGGGCCGAAGCCCTTCCTCCCCCCCCCCCCAAAAAAAAAAATTCTGGATCCGCTAGTGATCTGTTTCATCAGCAGTGGATCGACCCTCCTGGGTCACACCCAGCCTCAATAAAGTGGGTACTCTAAATTAGTTTATTAAGGGAAAATATAGCGTTTGAGCGTGATCTCGGCCAAATTATCTCAATACACAAGCGTTTACCTAGAAACTTTACTTTCTCACATAGCACTGAACCCAAGACCTGAACTCATGGGTAGTTGTGGTACATGTATCAAAGAAAAAAAGAAAGAAAGATATCTGAGAAAATTCATGATGGCATTTTGGGCTATATCATAATTACAATTAACAACAACATTAACTTCCCATATAATGTTCCTGTTATATTTACTCATTTTTGACAAACCTGAAATAAATCAAAGCCATGAAGCTGATATAAGGGAATTCTGTGTCATTTATTATTTAATGGCGATATTGTCAATCATTACAAATGTAATGATCCTGTTTAATGGTTTTTCAACTTCAACTTCATTTTTAATGTCTAACCATGAAGCACTGACAGATTATATTAAATCAAAACTTTTTTTTTTCAGTAGGATCTCGTAAAAATACAATGTAATGGTGATATATAATGACGCGAGTAATAAAATCGAGGCACAGGAACCAAAATAAAAAGAACTATCAAAACAGGAGACGAAGCGAAAACAAAAGAGTGAGATGGTAAAACGTGCCTCTTAAACCCTGTATTTCATGTTGCTGCGAGGTTGATGTCCCTATGTTAATTCAAGATCAGCGCAGGTGTTTGCTTTCTAATTTCTTTTTTATCAACTTCTTTTACTTTGTTTGTTCTTTACTACTTACTTCCCTTCACTTATTTCTTTTACACCATCTTCTTTTGTTGGTCCTTTTTTTTAGAACGACCTCACAGTTTAATATCATGGCTGTCTTTAAATGCGCACGGCCTTGTCATTTTCAGTGTAGTTCCCTCATGCAAAGTAAATATTTAAGTTCTCCAATTAAGAATAAAAAAATACACCACTTATCAAAACGACTAATAGAATAAATTAACTTAATCTAAAATTAAATTGCAATGACATATATTAACTTAATACTGATCATTACTTAATATAAAATAATTAGTCAGTTAAAACAAATATAACCTTTTTAATTACAAGTAGAAAAAAAAAAAACAAGTTAGGCTAATTTACTCAAATGAATATGTAAAATGAACGAAAAATAGAATTACTTGCTAACAACCATCTATATCTGATAAAGGTATTTTTGTTTCGATTTAAATAGATACGACCTCTACCGTTTGTCAATTTGGAATCGGTGACTCTAGAAAAAAGTTCTTATGCTCACTAAACCTAATCACAGAGCTCAAAGTCATTCAACAAAGGTCCAGTTTGTTGTTCTTAACAATTATTTGTAAGATATTGAAAAAAAAAAAACTGTTGAATTAATGATTCTCATTGGATACTAAAAAGAACGATTTTACTAACTTTTAGGAAACTCGAGTTTACAATGATAATTAAATCGTAAGCAAAACATGAAGGAGGGAAGTTTTGAAATCGTATAGATCTTTAGTGAAAAATAAATAATAAGTTAAGAAAAGAAAACAAGTTTATTACTACCGATCCATTTTAAATTTTTCAATTTGGCGGTTAACTGTTGTTTGTATAGCAGCCAGTTCGTCCTGTAAGATAATCACTAGTAAAAAAACAAATGGAAAAAAACAGTTGAAAAATAACAGATTTATCTAGAAATACATAACTAGGACCGCTTGGAGAAACTACCCAACGGTACCTCTCCTTAAATAGCATTGCAGAAATTGAGGAAGCAGTGTAGAATGTACATAAGAACTGGCATAGAGTTCGAAGGCCGTTGAACCGAAGTGAGAAGATAATTACAGCTTTGAAGAGGATACTCGACACCACCAGAGCTGTACATCGTTATGTCTTAGCCGTCGTTACAATTAGCCAAGTCGGGACAGGATATGGTTAGCACCCGAGGGGATGCTTCCTCCCTCCTCAGGTTCAATGCAACGCCCCAATATCAATTGGGTACATGTGTGAACTTTCAATTTTGGTTGTCGTTGAAGTTTAGGTTATTACAATACAATTTAAAAGGTCCCGAATTTTTCTTATGCATATTTCCAAAAAATTTAGCGTTAAAGAAAATTGAAGGGGGCACACTAAGTCATAAGCTACATTATGGAACGCCAGCGTTTAACTCATAGCGCTGGGTCTCTTGTAAGTTTTAGCAAGACGTTTTATTATCAGTTTCTGTACTGTTATTAGAAAAAAATTCTTTAAATTAAAGTTCTTAGTGACTTTTTTGTAAAAAAAAGTTCTATGTTTATGTAGTTAAACTTTATTTAATTTATTACAATGTTCAAGTGACAGAATTTTGTAATATTCAATTAATATATTTTTTAATTTATTAAAAAAAAGTTACGTTAAATGAGAAATAAACAGTAAATGGGCTTCGAACACAGTTATGATTTATTTTAAATGAATTACTTGTTTCTAATGTGCCGTTTGTTTGAATTGCAGAGAATAAATGTCATTCCTTAGATAGAATTTTTGGATAAATCAATAAAACTTTTAAATAAAAGTTAATTTTTTTTTTTATCTTTAACTATTTATCCGCACCTGTCATCGTATTGACAATCAGCAGATGTGTTGTTGGCATAATGAGGTTGGCATTATAGGCATGAGGAAGGATAGTACCCAGCAGTACCTCTTCCTGGTCATTACTTTGATTTAGGCGATGAGATCTCTCATCCAGCTCCTTTCAAGTCTCCTCCTGATGGGCATGTCAGTCGTAGCCATGTCGTTTATAAGTCTGTTTGTGTGTCCGTGTAGTTTGAGATGAAAACGAGAGTAGAGAGTACGTATGTGTTGGTCGATAGTTGGTTGTCGTAAGTCGTTATGTAAAGTTTTGTTGTTAACGTACCAGGGAGCTCCTGTTATAAGTCGTAAAATTATGGATTGAAATGACTGTAGTTTTTGTAAGTGCGTCTTTTTTGTCGAACCGTAAATCTGAGAGGCGTATGTCCAGATGGGTTTGAGTAGGTAAGTGTATGTATTTAGTTTTTGTCGAACTTTCAATTTCGATTTAGAAAAAAGTGAGTACAGTATTTTCAGTCGCTTGTTTAAGGTCTGTCGTTTTATTTTGACGTGTGGGTTTAATTTAGAATAAAGATTCCAGGTTTCAGATTTAAAATAGAGAGTTTAAATTTAATTTTAAACTCTACTTCAATCCTTATAATAAGGATTAAGTAAAGCCCCTGTCCCTCTAAAACAAAGTGGCTGCTGGGCCTAACTAGCAAAGAAATCCGACTCATCATCGGAGTACTAACAGAACTTCATACGAAGACCAAAACGGTTTGAGACAGAATAGAGGTACAATAGAAAATCACTGGTAGTATCAAAATTTTGGGGTTGGCAAAAAGGACCAATAGGCCCACTTGCCGGACTTATTCCCCCCACCAGTACCAGTAGTCCTTATAATAGTGTTTTTAGTTTCAAAACTTTCTTCCAAGAAATATCTTTTCGTATTTTCCCTCACCTTGTCGTCTCACTGTGCATTCAATGTTTCAGTAATTAATTATTCATAACTAAACCACCGTCAGATCCAATGATAAAAATGAAATAATAGCATTTTTGACAAACTTAATTCAATTAACATTGTAACATTAAAACCTGCTACTATCAAACAAACAGGTTGTGTATGTGTGCACACCACAGTATAACTGCTCTCGAAACGTTTTATTAAATTCACTTTGGAAGGTTAATGTCTTTCCAATCACACATTAAAATTCTCATTGTAACGTTTCTGCCCCTCATTATTAAGCAAACTAATAGATTTGAAGTTATATCCATTTCTTAAAAAATATAATATTATAGATGAGTGAGCGGGGTAGCTCAGTAGGATTGGCACTGACTTCTTAAGCTTAAGGTTCCGTGTTCGAATACAGCTGATGGCTGATAATTCTATTTCATTAGCTGTGGATCAACCTGGGTTCGGGAAACTCTCCTGGTGCACTCCCAGCCTCTATAAACTGAGTACCCTTACCACGAGCGGATCTACGGGGAGGGGAAGAGGGGAGAAGGCTTTGGGACTGAAGCCTCCTCCCTCCAAAAAGGTAAAATATAACCATGTTTTATGGAAAATAATATTAAAAAATTATCTCTTAAAGTATTATTGTTCCTGTAATTACATTTAAAAGGACTTTAGAGATCGCTTAAACACCATTTCTTATAGGTAGTTAGTTTCTTTCTTTTTTCCCAAAGTAATTACCGTTATTCTTATGAAAAAAAGCATTCGGGTTGAAGCCTCTCCACCAAAATTAAATCCTGGATCCGCTAGTGATCCTTACTTAAATAATAGATTAAGGGAGAAAAAGACGGTGGTTGAGCTTGATCCCGGCCTGATGATCGCGCACCTGCACAACAGTTGGCCTTGAAACAGAAAATCTTTACAAAGTAATGCATTCCCTCTATATGTTTTAGTGGTATAGGTTTTATTATTTACTTATTTCAACTACAGACAGAACTGCTGTAGGGCTTCTATACAGGAACAACGACCGTATAAGTTTACCATAGAAGGTAAATAAAAATAACTCGATTACTTTTTTAACTGATCACGTATAAAATCGAGACTCAGTCTTGATGAGGTGAACAGTATTTGGGAAACTTTATTAACCCCAGGAGAGGTCAGATGGAGATTGGAATGATTAGGGCAATAAGAAAGAAGAGCCAAACAGTAGAGTATTACTACTGATGGACTGGGATCATGAGAGTCCGTGACTGAAAGTTACGAAACAGAAGCGGACTGAATTGAGACCATAAGAGCCCGAGGGTCAAGGGCCGGCGGCCGCACTCAATAATTAGCCTCATGGCGACCTCTGCTCCCGCGTCTCCGCTTCGTCACAGCTCTGTCGCTACCGGCCCTCTGGATCTATTCTATCTATAAGTGTCGATTGATTTTTTTATTTATTCATTTTATTCTATAAATTCTTTTATTTTTTTTCCATTTTTGTATTCTTATTTTTTGTACCAACCATCTAAACAGTATAAAAGTAGTGTTATTTAGTTGATAGGGCGCTGATGACCTGGATGTTTTGCGCCTCGGCATCGAAACAAACAACTCCAAGTTGCACTTTCAGGATTATCTCAGTTTGCAATTAACAGCTGATGTAACTAATTAACCTTCATAATTAGGAACATATCATCACTGGCATGACTATGGTGCTGCTTCTTACTATTTTGCGACCCACTTCAAACTTAAATTGAACAACTTACTCCAGTAACTTTAGCCCTGCTCTCCCTTATATGAAGTATGTGTAGCCAGTGTTCCAAGCGGTTTTATTTGAGTAAAATAAAAATTCTATGAGATATTGATCGTTTCATTAAATTTTAAATATCTCATAATGATATGAGATATAAAGTGAAAATTAATTTTGAAAAAACAAATGGCAGTAATTTAAATTAAAAAATAAAATAAAATAACTATACAGAAAGACTTTTTGTTCAATTACCTCCTCACCACTTCTGGCAAACTAAAGGACAGAATGAGTCTTCAGTTTAATGGCTTACCAACAAACTTTCTTTAAAATCACCGCACATGTTAAACTAGTTGATGGAAACTTACAGTACTCCTTTACTCCTGTAAGTTACACAGTTGGGTAAATAAATTGTCGGATAATTAAGAAAAGCCATTATATAACATTAAATCACAGAGAACTTTGGTGAATTTGTCCTTTGTAAAATCAGGACATTAAGCAATTGTTGTAACCATCATGTTTATTGCTAATATACTATAATTTTAATGTAATTATAATCTAGAATCGAGCCAATAAAATTAAATATCTAATAAAATGTAATAAAAAATTACAATTTTTTATGCTAATAGCCGGCTAATCGAATAAAAATTCTTGATAATTTTATTTTATCCTAATAATGGATCATTTGACTAATTAACAATTTGAAAAAATACAATAATTAATTAACTAACGGAAAAAATCGAATTAAATTAGATATTACATACAATACACATTTCATTAAATAATTACTTGTTTGTAATATTTTTTGTATATGATCAATACAAAGTATATGCACACAATATTTAATAGTATTTCAAATAATTTTAATTAGTAATATAATTAATAGTCCGTGGTGCAGAACCCTTTTTATCGAATTATTAACATCTGCCTGAAACTTTGTAAATAGTTTCATACCATCGTCACCTACAACTATTTGGGCGTACTCAATCTGGACAGGGGCAAACTTTGTCTATTTAATTTGGTACTAAACACTTGTAAATACCCATTTGCTTTCTACTTCGATCGAAAGATAATTTGATCACAAAATCGAGAAAATATGTGGCCTTTAAAAATATTGAGCAGTTTGACGTGACCTACACCCCCAAATTTTCAAAATAATAAAGTTATATTGGATAAACGGCTCAATATTTCTGTAGGCAATGTTTTTTATCGGTTGTGTGCTCAAATTATCTTACGATCCAAATGGAAAGCAAATGGGTATTTACGAGTTTTTAGTACCTAATTTTTTTTTTTTTTTTTTTTTTGATCATTTGTTTATTAATAAATATTACAACCTCTCTCAATAAAAGACATTTATAATAGAGTTCAGAGAGCACATTCACACCATATTTACAAAATCAAAAAAATAAATAAATAAGGTGATTTCAAAATAATATAAAGCTAAAAAAGAACAAAATAAAATATCGTAGACAAAATAAAATATCATAGACAAAATAAAATATCATAGTAGTACCTAATTAAATAAACAAAGTTTGCCCGTTTCCAGATTGAAAACGCTCCAATTCCAAGAGTTTTCCTAGATAAAATAGTTGTAAGTTACGATGAGATGAAATTATTTACAAAGTATCAGGCAGATGTAATAATTCGATAAAACGGGGGCCGGACCACAGACTATAATTTTATTGGATCCATTTCAAAATCAACTGATGATAGCCCGGCAGTCTAAACAATTTTCAAATATAAAAATTTTGTGTGATGATGTTGTTTTTCCAGTCTCAGAAATTCCTAGTTGAAGTAACATAATACAAATGTTATAAAGTAGTTGCAGAATATTGTATACTGATGAACAAACTTAAATTCCTGTGAAAACTAAGTAATTGTACCCGATAGTTTGAACAAAAAAAATAATTTAAATTCTATATTTTTTTTTATAAAACATTTTGTGTTTGGAACGTTGGGTATTTCAAAAACGAAATATCCACTATGTAACACTAAAATGGTCTTACTAGGTCAATTAACTAAATGACGTAACAATAGAAGGCAAGCTAAGCAAAACAATATTTATTGATTAGTTCAAATACTCCATTGTTTAGCAGATTATTGCTTCTTAAAATCGAACTCGGCTTCATAATTATAAACTTTTTTCGACATTGAGATCAGTTTAGTTTTGACTCAGAAAGTGTACAATCAAAAATGGAATGTGAATTACCACTAATTGTAAGCCAACATATTCACCAAAATACCTGTCTTTAGAACATAACCGATTATTAGTAAAGTATCGCTACTCGAACATGCTTCGAATTTGTTTGGGTCTTATAATTAATTGGTTGTAGATTTGGAAACACTACATCTAATACAAACAAGGAATTTCTAATCTGAAAATTTCTTTTAACTTTCTGCCACAAATAAAGTTCCGATTTCACACTTTGACAAATATAACTATGACGTATTATAAACACAGATTACCGCTCACACTAAACAGGTCCTATGAGTTATGTTTGCCCTCCCTAAACTTGTACTAGCCTCTAAGGGCCCGCTCCTAAAATAGTCCGGTCGAGTACCAAAGACCATTAATTATATCTTTATCTGAGCCTATATGCCTGGGTGTAAACAGCCTCGCCTCCTCGCTTTTTTTATCAACTTTTTCTTTTTCTTTTCTCTTTTTTTTTTTTTTTTTTTTTTGTTGGAGGGGATTACTCCTGCCCCCTCCCTCCAGATCTCTTCTACAGATAATATTCAATCCCCTCCTGTTTGAAAAGTGTCCCTGTCAGCCATATATCATCGCTTTGAATTTTAAACAGTTGTACCAGAAACTACAGCCTAGTTTCCCAAACTTCAAATAGTATTAACTTCAAAAAATTAAGTTATTAAAGCCTAAGTAATTAACAAAAAAAAAAAAAAAAAATGAGTAACAGAGTTCCATCTCTAAAGTCGTATTTTCCTCTCACCTTGGTTTGAAAAACATAGTGACTTAATTGTTTTATTAATTCTTATTTGAGGAAATTTATATTGTAGGCAGTCCCTCATACTATCTTCTTATAAAAGCCCGGATTTTCACACAATTACTACAAACCATGTCTTTACAAGCCAAATCTTTACAAACCATGCATATTTTACTGTTATTTTTTTGCATATTATATGGAATATTCATCAAACTTCTACTGCATAAAAATTCTGGCTATGGTTGTTTCTAATTAATACTGTTAGAATTAGAATTCAGTTATTGTTTTTTTACATTTACCATGATATTTAAACTTTTCCGATTCTTGATACTACAATTTATTATATATATATATATATATATATTATAGAGTTTTAATATAATTTTAATTTGGTTTTAGTGATTTTTTCAATTTTTTTTAGCTTTAATTTTCTTAATTCAAATTTATTTGTACAAATAAAATTCATTACCTTCAGTTCTTTTAAGCCACTAAAGACGAATTACTTAAAAGCAGAGATAATGAGGTTAATCGATTTAATCATACTTTCGTTATCTGTAATCCGACTTAAACCTTTTTAGTGGAGTGAACCAATTAGTAGTAGCTGCATTCAATTATCTATTTTTATTTGACCGATTAATACAGTCTGACTATTAGTGAAGTATAAAGGGGTTCCAAGTCCTTATCCAGCAAACTCTGGAAAAACACTAAATTTAGATAAATAATAAAAAAAAATCTGGTGAACACATTTAGCAAAATAAAAATTAATAATAACAATAAGAAAAATAGTTATAAAAAATTAAACAAAATATAATATTAAATATGATGAAAACATTCAAGAAAACCTTTTCTAAAATTGTGTTATTATAGGGTTAGAAAATCACGATGGAATGTAATAAACCATGGTTTAAATTAAATTTTATAAATTGATAAATACATTTATAAATTAAATTATATATATATATTTATATAAATTAAATAAATAAATTTTTAAGAGCGAAACCAAGTAGAATCAACAAATAAAGTTTATATTTTATTATAAAGTACTTCGGTCTGAATATCATGTTTTTTTTCCCTACCCCTCAGGAATTTCTTTATTACAAAGTACAATATATACATGTTATATATACATAATTTTTTTTTATTTCCTTTTATTGCCCAAGGGCATTTTAAGGTAAGAGTGCCCTATGCACGCTGTATGCGTACTTTGCATCTGTGGCCAGAGACTGAATATCATGAAATAAATCGCTACATTTTGTTATGTGTATTATAAAAGACGTTCTTGGGAAAGAGACTATAATAAACATTAGTAAAAGAAGTCTCAATAATATCCCACATTCCCAATTTCAATGAATGGATTGGTCTTGCAGGACCAGTGGCTTGGCCTGCACGCTCACCAGACCTGACAACACTGGATTTTATTTGCTTAGGGTGACATTAAACAAAATGTCTATGCTAGTCCGGTCAATAACTTGTTTTGGAGTCCATTGTTCGTTTTTGCAGTTTGGCCAATTTTCTCTGAAACACTCAGTATAATTTTTCTTGCAAAATTTTCAACAAGTTTGATTTATAATTTTTTTTCTTAATTTTATTGACCAAAATTATAAGTTACTGAAGATTAAAAACTGTTTAATATGAATTCTTTAAAAAAAAATTATTTTCTGAGAGATTTAATTATTCTAAAGATTCGATAATAAGGACTGGATATTCATACACAACAATTATTTACAAACTGAGTGTGGATTTTTTTTTTTTTAATCAATAAACATTGAAGAATTTAAAGTGCTCAAAATTTAATATTTTTATTAAACTCCTACATTAAATATATATGGAACCCTGGATTAACTAAATGTACAAAAATAAAGATTGAAATAGCTATTTTATGATTCGTTGTGTGTCCACCATGAATAATAAATCTTATTGAAGGCCACCAAAATGAATAAACAAAAGGAGACGAAATTATTCGCCTTGAAAAACTGTCGAAATACAAACAAACCATGACAATTACAGAACATCCGTAACGGTCGGAAGCCACATTGCCAATGCAAAGGAAACTATGGAAAATATTTAATTGTATGATGGAAAAGAGTTTCTAAAAATCCTTCGTAGCACGTTACAAGGGTTTTAGTTCAGCATCCATTGATCGCATTAATTGTGTAATATGTAAAGTAATTCATCGATATTTCATAATACATTGAAGAGCTGTGATTCATAAATTTAATATTAAAATTAAAACAATATATGAAATTACAAAAACTAAACATATGTCTATAAACATCAACAAAATTGTCAGCTACATTCTAATATTTTAATCAATAAATATGTTGACAATCAAACGAACATAAAAAAAATATACCTATATAGCAAAATTGAAATTTTTCATCCTTGTCATACTAATAACAATTAAAATTATTTTATATAGGTTAAAGAAATAGTTAGGCTATTCCATATAATAATTGAAGAATTAATTGGATAAAACGGATAAGTAACATTTTTGAATTCTTAGAAAACTGATTCCAAATAACCTCTACCTATTCTAACACCGATGATTTTCGTAAATGGGCACTTCAATAAATTCGGTAATAAACAAAATATTGAATAAGTGTGAATGGAATGAATAAATTACGTTTCCCATTTATTATTAGCAATTATAAATTTATATACCTCTTCATCGATTTTAACAATATCTAAATATTTAAATTGCTTCCTATCTCTTATGAAACCTTCAAATGTTTTAATAAAAAATAATTTTTATCATATACCGTTTTCGTGGGTTTCGATAAGGTATTTTTCGTAAAAAAATATTCTTTGGTCAAGTTTGTATCTTTTATGCCATTGTTCATGGCATTTATTATTATTGATTTTGGTTTAGGAGCCATGTTCGTAATGTAACGTTAAACTGAATTTAACACGAAAATTTCACTTATTTTCATAGAATTTAACTCCCATGGGTTCACTTACTTCTGAATTCCTCTGGTGTCCGGCAGAGGTGCAAGAAAGTGTTTTAGGTAAGATCATTCAGGTTTTTCTCCCAGTCATTAGGATCAGACGATCTTATGGAAGACTAGCAGTACAGTAGGAGGGTTTTCTGAATTCGTAGTCGATCACATGAATGGTAAAAAAAATTGCATTTTCTTTCATAGCCGAATACGAAACTCAAACAAGAAAACTGGATCAGGAACTCAGTAAATTACCCACTGAGATCGCGCGAAAAATGGGTAAAATTAAAATATTAATATTTTAAAGTAATTATCAATATAATATCTCTTTCAAGAATTGATCCAATCCACGGGCGGATCTACGGGGGAGGGGGGGGAGCTTTCGGGCTGAAGCCCCCCCAAAATGGTAAAATATTACCATGTTTTATAGAAAAATATATTAAAAAATTATCTCTTAAAGTATTATTGTTCGTGTAATTAAATTTAAAAGGATTTAAGGTATCACTTAAACACCATTTCATATTGATAGTTAGTCTCTTTCTTTTTTTCCAAAGTAATTATCGTCATTTTTATGAATAAAAAAAGCTTTCGGGCTGAAGCCCCCCCTCCTCCCAAAATTAAATCCTGGATCCGCTAGTGATCCAATCCGATGTTTATTTTTACAGAGTTGAGACATTAGTATAAAAATAGTTTTCGTATTCAAAAAGTTGTATTAAGTTACAT
Organism: Nezara viridula; assembly: GCA_928085145.1. Classification (NCBI taxonomy): domain Eukaryota; kingdom Metazoa; phylum Arthropoda; class Insecta; order Hemiptera; family Pentatomidae; genus Nezara; species Nezara viridula. Next base: position 211,583,185 of record OV725077.1, read on the forward strand.
GTTTTTAATTTCAAATAACGACTCGAAAAATTATAAATTTCTCTCCTAAAATGAATCTCTAACTGATAACTACTGTATACCGTTTGGTCAGTCCAACTGTGCCCCATCGGTGGAAGTGAGCAGATAACTGGACATTGGAACAGTATTTAACATCAAATGATTCAAGTGCCCTCCACGCTAAGTTAACTCCCATTTCGCAAACTACTGAAACATTGGCCTCTTACGAAGATCCGGTGACACAGACCGCGAAACTTAGGAACTTGACTTTTGCAAAACTTTCGTGATAATTACGTTAAGTCAGTCAAGAGGCGAAGAAAGCGGAAAGACTTTAAAAGACAAGCAGACAAAACCCTGAAGGTCCGATCAGCCGGCCTTTACTGCCTGTCAGAAGGGAGCAAATCGGGAAAAACCCCACATTTCGAAACAAACCGCGGGCGTCCTCAGATCCACGAAGAGGCCATTCGATCGGCCATCGAAGGCCGCCTTCGGAGAACCCCGTCCGTGTAAATTCTATCAACATGTCTAATGTCTTCCTTAACTGACCGTGAGTACCGATAAGCCTCCGTGAAATAACGGTATGATTCGAAAACAAACTGGAAAAAGTATGGTTTATTTCTATTGATAAAACAAATATAATAATAGTGAAACAAAACGAATTTCTTATTGCATGACGATCATTTTACTACCTACGAAATGGCAATCTCCTGTAAGTTTAAAAACAAATAAACAAAATTCCATGCCCATGGTTTTATAACAGCGTGAAAGTTTAAAGTCATATTCGTATCAGCTTCTCTTCATCCCAAAATCACTTCTCAGAATGTGGTGTGCAAGAAGTAATATATTTTAAAATAACTTCATGATAAATTATACCTAAGATAATTTAGTAACAAAATACTTTATTGGCAATAACAAGAAGGAAAAATACTCGAAAACGATCTTGTTTTATATATGATTTATTATTTCAAATATTCATTACTAAAAAATTTACAATGATCTATAAGTAACTAAGGAAAACAACCTGTATTTTTTACGAATTATTACTATTTTATCTAAATATTATATTAATTTATAGTGGTATTATTAACCGTTTACACTCGGCATCGTTTCGGGCCTTATCTACTAGCAACTCGACGCACACTGCTCCAAAACTTGATCTTTTTGGTCATAATTCTGTAACTCCGTTATTTTTCATCAGATTTTCTTCTTTCATTGTTTTATAGCATCGATACTAAATACACTGCATTATCCGTGCAATGGATATAAATATTATCAGGAAGATTATATGAAAATTAAAAAATAAATGATATTATGGTAGATAATGTGAGATATATTATTATAAAATTCAATCTTTTTTTCGAGCAATAGAAATCTTATTTTAGCTTCTATATATATATATATATATATATATATATATATATATATATATATATATATATATATATATGCATATACATGAAAAAAGCTGTTATAACTTTTACTTTTTTTTAATCTTAATAAATTTTTGAAAAATTGTTTTTCCATTGTGCCATTTTAAAAGGAAACTACAGGAAAACACGCGTTTTTAAAAAAATTGCGTTGGGATAAGTTCATTCTCCGTGATCGCTAATAAACTTTCATGTACCCTTACAGGGAACTTGATAGTTTATTAATATCTTATTAATGATTTTATTTGTACAGAAGTATGATTTTAAAATTAATTCTAGAATTTATGATTAATATATTTTTTTCGAAAACGTTTATTATGATTTTTATTTTGTTATGACAAGCAGTGAAAGAAATTATCGATTGATGAATATTAAAGCTGATATTTTTAGAAATTATATCAGTTCAATTACCTTTTTAGCTTATTTGTTGCAATAAATCTTCATTTTTTAATTTACTTTAATCACAATTCTGTGGATTATCCGTATCTTCTTTCCCCGTTGGTGTGTCTCCCAGTCTTAACATGGAGGAATAATCAGAAACGTTGAAGGTCCACGAGCAAAATAAATGTAAATGAAGATCTATTTTAAGGGTTGAAGATTTATTTTATTTTATTTTCAAAATAGCTCGGATTATATTTAATAATTTATGATTAATTTTTAAACCGTCGTGTCGGTTTCAAAAACAAACATAAATAAGAAAAGAATAATATAAATAAAAATCTACAAAAAATATCTGACAAAAATACTACTTTATCGAATAATTTGTTTATAAACCTTTTGAACTAAGAACAGTATATATTTATTAAACAAACAAATTGGATGAATGTCAGAATTGCTGGCGAGTTGCAGCAAGACATTGACCTGTTTCGGTCCAGTTGATATTGCCAACAAGTTTTCATTCCAGAACATCCTCGACGTCCTTCGCCATGACATCATGTCATATAAATTTCACATAATGTCCGCTGTCAAGTATTTGATGTTCCAAAACAATTGAAAATATTTAATTATGGATAACAATTATGTGATCCGTTATATTTTCTAACAATGTTGTAATACGTCTTTAAAAATAAACTATAATTACTATGTTGTTGTTTTTCTTAGAAATTAATAATTCATAGCCAAGATCAAAACTCATTACGAACCTTAAGCGTTTTGCTCAAGTCAGACGTTTTGAGATTGAAAACAATTACTGAAGCTAATCAAACAAACGAAACATAATAATCAGACTATATATTTGTAATGTATTTGTTGTAATTATATTTGTAATCTAAGCCCAGTAAATGTTTGTTTCTCATTTAATGTTACTTATATTTATGGGCACATCTACTTTAAAGATTAACTGATATAATAAACCCAGACTTTCAGCGCATAAAAAGTTCCTCAGAAATTTATTTATTATTGTTTAAAATATTTTTCATATCATAAACGTAAAAAATAGGATTTTTTCTCAGAATTAAAAAATACTACTAAGCCATTTGATTATTTTATACACATTATGAAATAGTATATCATCAAAGGAGTTGGCTAGAATTAACGTAGGTCAACTTTGATTTGAGTTAGAAATATGAAGTGAACGATTTCAGATATCATAGTTTATTTATATAGAAGAAGAAGAAGAAAAAGTGTTTTTATTTATCAAAATTACATAATATAAATTAAAAAACAAAACAATACAACATAATATTTTTGGATTTAAAACCGAAAATCAGACGTGCTACGTGGTCTGTTGACCGTCAGAGGAGCCTGTGTTTTCTAACAAAATTATATTTCAATCTAATTATATCCAACTAATTAATAAGGAAATAAGATCAATTATATTTACAGTGTAAAAATTATGTAAATATTTTAATTACAAAAAGAGTAGTACCAAAATTCTCCAATTTGTTAATTGTTAAATTCTCTGGTGTGCATTATTCTATAGGAGAAAGCAGTCTTGCAGTAATTTACCAATGCTACCCAATTTTTTCCATTTAATAAATCTATTACTGGATCCCGAGATAAATTTCTAGATTTTAACCATTTAATTCTAAATTCAGAGAGTATCGGACATGCAGCCAGAAAGTGATAAATATCTTCTGTTTCATTTGTATTACACACGCTACAATTATTATTTGTTTGTTGGAAGTATAAGTACCCATCTGATCACCTTCAATGAGCTTTTGTCATCGATATAATTTACTGAAGTTAAATGAGGAAAAAAAGTGAAAATTTTAGAATTCTGAACTTTAATTGCATATTGATTATATATGTATTTCTGAATTTGAGTTCTTAGTAAACATAAATTAGCTCTCTATAGTTTAACACCATCACAGTTAGATCGATTAAAGTTGAAATTTAATACATGCAGATCTATCTGATTAAGTAAGTCACTAAACCATACGATTTCTTTTTTAATTATCTGTAGTGCTAATATTTTTGGATATCTATCTAGTGGAAGATTCAAAATTGTTATAATGTGACCAAACTAATTTATTTATTTATAGTTTATTTATATATCTTGTTTTACTTTATTATACCGGCTGCCTTCGTTCGATATATGACAAGTAGGCATCTAAGTTCATATTGATCATTTATTTAGTTTAAATTAAATGCTTTTACTTTTCTCTTCCAAGCTTATGGCTACGTCCAGTATTTTTCATAATATTTTCTAAATTACTTATTTCATAGAGAATCTTATACTGTTGGCTTTGCTCACCATTCGTATTCCTTAAGTAATAGTATCTTATTTTTAACAATATTTTTTCAATATGTTACAACCATTTTATTTTTTTTTTTTTTAGAAAGAATATTATTTTTATTTAATATATATTTTCTAACTTTAATTTTTTTATTCATGCCTGTCATAATGGTAATGACAACCAGTTAATGAGATGATCGATTGATCAATATTAAAACTGATTTCTTTTAGAAATAATATCAGTTCATTTGAATTTTTAGCTTATTTGTTGCAATAAATCTTCATTTTTTTATTTACTTTAATCACGATTCGGTGGATTATTCCTATCTACTTTCACCGTAGGTGTATTTCCCAATCTTAAGATGTTGGAATAATCAGAAACATTGATGGTTCACGAAAAAAATAAATGTAAATGAAGATCTATTATAAGGGTGGAAGATTTATTTTATTTTATTTGTTTAAACCGTCGCGATGTGTCGGTTTCAAAAACAAACATAAATAAAAAAAGAATAATATAAATAAAAATCTACAAAAAATATCTGACAAAAGTTTCTGTCAGATATTGTTTGAATTATTTTTATCTTATTTAAACAAATATATTGTTGTTCATTGGGATTAAATTGAAAATATCTTTACCCCACAACTGCTATTTTATAGATGAACAAAAAAATAATGAAATATAATTTAATAATTGAGGTGAAAAAACAAATATAGGGATGACCATAATAAATAAGTGGAGAAGAGAGATAGCTGAGGAGGCCCGTAAATCACTTTCAACGAGTAGCAAGAGAATGAGTTTTGGTTTATAAGTGTGACTGTCAAATAGAAACAATTATTTTCACATATTATATGGGCATTCCAGTAAAGAGAACACGATGAATAATGAACAGTCAAAACCTAGTAAAAATAACAATCAAAGGCAACCAACCCTGAGAAGTTAATTATATACGAGTCCCTAACTGACATTGAACTCTGACGGTGGGTTTTACGGTTGGCAATAGTTCTAAAATTGTACGCTGCTGGGGTTTCCCTTGCCTCGTACCGTCGTCATTGCTGATTTAGATACTGGAGCTTTAGGGAACGTGGCCTCCGAACCCAAACATATTTAGCATCTGTCGGTCAGAAATCAGTTAGTATAGTGATGATAATAATAATTAAGCATATTCATACACGAACGAAAGATATATATATATATTATACAACACATATATATATATAATATATAGCCCTGGATCCAGGGCCCAAAAATCGACTTCATCGCAGGATGTTTGAATGTAAATTACGAAAGTGTATTGCATTGCAGAGCCGCTGCTTTCGAAAATGGCGTCTAATTTAAAGAGTATTAGGCCAGTAGCTTGAGGATCGAAATGGGAAATATGTGAGGAAAGTTTTTATTTTTTTAACTTATATTTGTGAGTTTAGACATGTTAAAAACAACAAGGGAAAAATTTTTACAGCCAAAAATATCAGATATTTTTTTTTTCACCTTTAACTCCTAAACGATTCATCAAATGTACTCATTAAGAAATTAAAGAACGTTAAATTTTGCGTCGAGATACTGTCTAAACCTAATAATTTGAATAAGTGTTATGGTAAAAAACCATAGTCAAACAACACTGATTTTTACCAAATTTGTCAGGAAATCAAGTCAAATTACTATAAATGACCCTATAGCTTGGAAATAAGTTTCCTAAGAGCAAAAACCCATAGAATGCAAGTTGTAGAACATACAATTTTGAGTCTCCTGAGTGCCAACAGTTTTAATTTAGGTCACTTACTCCGAAAAAAATCGTTAGTCTCCCTATGGTTAGAAATTGGTAATGAAGGTATGTGTGGTTTCCAATATTCCAACAGTATGGGTGTTTATTCTAGCGAGTTATTCTTGTTTAGAGTCTACTAGATGCAGTTTAAGCCCTTAACGCATCTTTAAAGCTGGCCAGCAAGGGAAAACTTAATACAGCCAAAAATGTCAGCTATTTTTGATATGTTTTGTTTTTTCACATATAACTCCTAAACGCTGCGTTAAAGCGAAAAATGTATTCTTTGAGAAATTACAAAACGTTGAATTGTGCGTTAAAGGAGTACCAAAACTTAATAATAATTATTAATTAGTTTCTATGTTCCTGAACTTTTATTTTTTATAGTCTTTTTTCATTTGTAAAATCAAACTATTAGAAATCTATTACCAAGCATTTCTGTTAAAGCAATTCATTTCACCTAAACAAAAATTTAAAGTATGATGATTGTTCAGTAGATTTTTAATTATGCCCGATTACTGGTTATTTCTCATCAAATATAACTTTTGCCTAACATAAGTATATAAATAAATAAATTATACCCTAGACCTTTATTACAAACAAAGCACAACTTTTGTTTTAGAATATACTTTTACAAAAAAGTTCTTTTGAAACTGTCAAAATGAACGTTTTTTTTTTTTTTTATTTTCACAAGTTTCAGTTACTAATTTTATTAATATTGTTTCAAAACGTTTTGGATATTTTCATATTTCAAAATCTTACAATTTCAGACTCAGGCTAAAACATCCACTACACTAATTATAATTCATTAATTTTCCAAAAAACAAAATTTATTTATACTAAATATTTTCTTTTTTTTTAATGTTTGTTGAATATAATAATATACCTACAATTACAAGATTGATAATTAATTCGAAGTCTATTTTGTTTGTGAATATGATTTATGTTTATTTTATTTCATTTTTTAGATCGAAAAACAAAATATACATAAATTATTAGGTAATATCGAAATACTAATAAGTGACATGCAATGAATGGGCGATTTGGAATTTTACTCAGGCGCACAAGGACCAGATGTGGTTGCCAGTTCGATTTTAGCTTGAAAGTGTTAACTATTATTTCGTTACGGAATAGATATTCCTCAAGTTCCAGCTGAAATATCTTGGAAACCAGTAAGATAGTTATCCAAAGTATAACTCAAGGTAAAGGGTGTTATTTGGGTTGAAATTATAGATAAAATGTGTTCCTCGGCAAATTAGTGAATAATTATTCAAATTAATATTCTTTTCAGTCATTATTTAACTCTTGATTATGTTTACATTCTTACAAACCTCGGATTATTGACGAAATTCTAGTTCATGCGACAATAATACGAGTAAAATTATTCCTGGTTAGTTTCAACACGGAAAGGATATAACACTCAACAACCATGATATTTGCTTAGCCTACAGCCAACTATCGAACAAGAACCATATAAACAAGGCTGCGATATAAGCTGTAGTGAGTTGGCTATCTCTATAAGCGGATTGGCAGATCTATGACGAAGCGGGCGGATAAGTGCATTACAGAACTGCATTGGTGCACATGCCCCGGGGGTGGAATCACAGCCATTGGTCGTCAATTGCATTTCCAACGGATGCACCCAGCCCTAATCAGGCCCTTTCTCCGCTGGGGCTAATTTCCATGCACACTCGGGCGACAGTAATGCGTTTAAAGTCCTCGCTGGGGGCACTTGTGTTCTCTAGTTGGCGTCCGATTCTTTCAACAGTGCACTACGAACATGTGGGAATCGAGAGCATGCAAGTCGAGCGACTCCTTCACTCGAGTTTTGAGCAAATGTTCTCGGATTTTCCCACTTCATTTTTTTAGCAGGATTATGTATGGTTGATGTTTAATTATGGCATTAGCTTTCTATTGGGAATATAACCATAATTTTAAATTTGATGCGTGTGTACAGATAACCGAAGTTATAAGTTATAAAAAAGTTACGAGTTCGCGTCTCGGTGCCGAAATTAATCCCCCGTCCTTAACCTCTGGCCCGGAAAACGCCCGTATAGCCTAAAAATGCGAGAAAGTGGAGGCCATAAAAAAAGAAAGAAAAAAATTGCCGTTTTTGTGTGAATATTTTGTTTGTATCTATTAATTTTTTTTTTTTTTATATATATCTGAAAGACTTTAGTAGAAGTAATAATTAGGGCTCTTCCCTAACTAACTGTTCTCGTTGAAAAGAAAAGCTTTGTCATTTTATTAGAATACTTAGGCGAAATGGGGTTATTGTTCAAGATTAAAAAAAAAAGAAAAAAAAACGTGAGCAAATAACCTCTGTCTCAGAATTCGTATTTTCCTCTTAGTTTTGTTTGAAGGAAAAGTTATTTAATTGTTTCGTCAATACTTACCTGAAGGATGAGAATTTTTCAACGTGGTTAAATATTACACAGTAGATTATTATCCAAATAGTCATATATTTAATTTGTGTGGCGTGTTCCCTTACAAGACAATTATTACTCACAATACTTCGGCGAAGATTGTTTTATTCAAGCTAGCCCGATTTATTATTATTATATGGGTGGCGAAACGTCGTAGGAAAAAACGAAACATGTATATATTAATATATAAGCCATTATGTAAAATCACATAATCCTGTTTTAGAAGATAAAAAATGTATCCTCCCTCCTCTTCAAAATTACTATCCTTCCGCCTGAAAAGAGGTTATATTAAATATTTCATATTTTGCAATGCCTATATAGATTTATGCATTACTGAACATTTTATAAAAGTGCAAGTTTATATATTTATATACTAACTGTATGGGAGCGGCCAGCGGTGGGCAGATATACTCGTATAATTGGACTTGTCCGTCGAGTAGTGTCAGTGGTCTGCGGTCACCTTATTTATGGAGCTCTATACCCGATCCACTAATTACAAATATTTGCTCCTCTGGTCTCTATTCATGAATCATGGAACGGGCAATTTCATTTGCACTTGTGTCCGCCCTGTGGCCATCGCGTATAAATTGGCTCTCCACCGCTAACTATTCCTGATCGTTTAGTGCGTTGAAGATAAATGAGCTAACTGCTCTGAGGGACTACTCCCAGCTAGCAACAGCATAAATGGAACGGGAGTCTGAATAAATATTTCTTATTTCAGATGAAAGAAATAATTACTATCTTACTAAGTTTACAGAACTAAATAAGTAGGGACACAGACAGAGTAGGTTATACAATAAACATTATTATATACCACCAAAAACCCATGAAAGGTCTTGAGTGCAGTACTTATATATGAGGCAGTACTGTTTCAAGACCAACGATTATGCTAGGAGGTGATAGGGCAGAGAACGCACAAACACCAGGTTTTTCCCCATAGTTAATTCTTTTAATTAAGAGTATCCACTTTATAGAGGCTAGGTATAACAAAAAAAAATGTAAAAAAATAATATAAATTATTATTAATACTCAATTTTTATTAAAAAAAAAAAAGTCATATCGACAAAAATAAATCATCTAAGAATAGTTTAATTGGATGATACCTTTATATGTATTTTTAGACCATACGTGGTTTTCTCGGGCCAGAGTGTGAGAGCGAGAGATTAAATGCCAGAGTTAATAGCCTCCCTCAACTCCGACACCGGGACGCGTTACAGCTTGCCGTGCGAGATGCTGTACCCTCTTTCCCCAGAAAAGAATTTGTAACACCCAGTCTTAAACTGAGGTCCATTAATATGAGAGTAAAGTACTATAGCCAATGGACCGCTGGATAATCCCACTCCCCTAATTAAAAAATAAAATAAAATATCAGGACTCTGTTACCAATGACAGTCTCTTTAATTATTATTATGGCAAAATATGATTGTTTCTAAAATCTTAATGGCTAAAAAAATATTATTATATATTTCATCACTTATATCCTGATAAAACTCTCATAGACCTGCGCCATATTTATCTCTATAATTACAACACAACTGACAAATTAACAATTAACAATATATACCTTTTTAAAAATTGTCACGCAACTATTATAATATCATGCTGTACCGTTATATCTTATTTTTCTATACATTACCTAATAAATAAAATTAAAATTAAACAATCTCCGGATCCGGCCCTGAGACAGTGATACGTTCTATCCAGAAAAAAAAAACGTAAAAAAGAAGAGTAGAAGATGCGACAACAAAACAAACCTATAGTTATAAGCTTAAAACTACTGCGCACTAACATCTACAATCTTAATTAATAAAAATGGATTATTAATCAAAATGGATCTTGAGTATTCCTAAAAATTTGTAAAGCCTGTTAAATCAATTTAGTTTTAAATAATTAGCATAATTTTATATAAAATAATAGTTCCTTTTAGTGTCTCTATTTCTGAGTATTCGCTGGTTGTCTTCAATCTTGAGCAATGTGACTTCATGTTGTCTCTCTTTCTATAGACACACACAAATATATATATATATATTTTTTTTTTGTATTTATTATTTTTTTTTATCCTGAAGTATCAGTATTTTTCTGCTAAGGATTGGTCGTATTAGCAATACAAATCGATCTCTCATATAAATCGATCCCCATTTAGTTTACGATATAATATCAAAAACGTTCAGAAGAAGGAGCATATTCCCATGGAACGGTCATGTCATGAAAAAAAAAAACCCTGATCGGTATTCGGCGATGCATCGAAATAGCCGACGATAAAAGCAAACAAAAATTTTCTGACTGGGACTATTTGATAGGTATGCTTTGGCGGGGAGACCAAAGCATACCGCCCCATCAAAGGGCTCCAGAGCGGGTGATATGTAAGTTAATAACTTTTCCATTATAGGACAAAGGGCTCTGTAATGGGATGGCTGTGCTGTCCAGGATATGTATCAGCCTTTTATTACAACTACACCTAAATGGTATTTTTTTGATATAATAAAACAACAAACTTTAATAAAACGTAAATAAAAATTAATTTCAATCTAGTATTATAAGTAATTAATAGAAACATGGCTTGCCTTAGCATATGAACAGTCGTGGAGAAAACGAAACAAAGTGCATCAATATCCTTAGATGAAAAAACTAATAAGTTCGTGTTATATAGTACACATGAATTAAAAAAAAAATCATAACAATTTAATGAACATTTTGTTTTTCTTTTTTTAACAAATTTCTTTTATGAATTAAACAGGAATATACAGGGATTACTATCAGGATGGCTTATTTCCCATGTATTGTATACAACTATTTTGTTTATTATTATTAATAGGACAAAGAATAAAGAGATATATAAAACATGCTTAAAATAAAAATAAATATTGTTTATTTATTTTTACATTTTTTTGACTGAACACCCCAAATAATCTACTATAGTCAACCGTCAATCCACAATTATAAATTTAATTCCTTATGTAAATATTTTATTTTTTTTAATGTTTTGGACTTCAGTTGAAGCCGGTGCTCCTCAAGGTAGCGTCTTGGGCCCCGTCCTTTATATCCTTTTTACCGCCGATATCCCTGTCCATCCCAATACCTTCCTGGTAACATTTGCTGATGACACCGCCATCCTATCATCCAACTCAGATCCAGAAATAGCATCTTTAAATCTTCAAAGGCACCTCTCCATGATTGAGCACTGGTGTAATAAATGGCGCATCAAAGTAAACGAATCCAAATGCAAACACATTACCTTCACACTCCGCCGCAGATCCTGTCCATCAGTACACTTTAATTCCATCCAGCTTCCTTTTTCAGACACAGTCCGATATCTTGGCTTTATCTTAGACCGAAGACTAACGTGGAACCCACATACTAGACTTAAAAGACAAGAACTTAACCGACGATACGGCCAATTATACAGACTACTGACCAGAAAATCTCAACTTTCAATTGACAACAAATTACTGAACTACAAGACAATCCTGAAACCCATTTGGACCTACGGACTTGAACTTTGGGGGACAGCAAAGTTCTCTAACATCAAACGCATCCAATCCTTTCAATCCAAAGTCCTCCGAACAATAGTCGATGCTCCGTTCTATGTAACCAACAAAACCCTACATCATGACCTTAATATCCCATTTGTCCTTGACCTTATCCCTGAAAAATTTTCAAAATTCCATCAGAACCTTATCAATCATCCAAATCCCCTAGCCCAATCCCTATCTAGTTCCACTCATCCCTACAATCCTCCTCGAAGGTTGAAGCGGCAGTGGCCCAGAGATCTTTTATAGTATTTATTTTGGAGTTCTGGCAATGGCCAGATTCTCCACTCAAGACATGAGTGTATGTGGCTAAAGCGCTCTCGCTCAAACTCCACCGGCTTTAGCACCGGTGAGGAGGTTGAGAGACTAGCGCAGGGATTTGGGTTCCCCGCCTGATTGTATATATTGTATATAGGTATGATTGTATTTTTATGTTTTTAATTTACTTATATTTAGGTTATTTTATTATTGTATATAGTTTTTATTTATTATTATTTAGTTATTGTTTTACTTTGTTAATTTTATTTTATTTTTTTGTATATACGGTGTGAATGTGTTCATTTATCAGTATAATTATTGTCCTTGTGACAGAATATTGTATGTCTAAATAAAAAAAATAAAAATGTTTTGGAAGACATCTGGGAGGCTTCAGCCTTTTTAAAATTTGTATAGGCTTGTGACTTTTTGGAGGGAATTGTATGTTCGTGAGGTTTCAATTTAGGGAAAACAGAGAAAAAGGATACCATTTGGTGAAAAATTTGTATCATCCATGTTTCACTTTTACATTTGTTAATAATAATAATTAAATTACCAATTGTTTCGGGTTAAATTATGTAAAAATAGTTGAATATAAAATTACTTTTTAATGCTTGGTATGTTTTTTTAATGACACATTATTAATTATGACATTACTTTGGTTTTTCACTTTCACTTACCAACACCTATATGTAATATATATGATTTATTTTTCTTTTATGACATTGAATTGATAACTTGGTATAACTTGAATTGGTATTCCATGAAAAAATTTTATTTGTAATCTCCTTTTAAAATTTCTTTAAATCAAAACATCCGATATGATTGATAGGTTAATCATTACTATTACTCTGTCATTTTAAATAGTTTTATATGTTATCATTTTAGAAACGGTCTTTAAACAACAATTCGAAAATCATTTTTTTTTTAATCTTAATTGTTTCTATCGTTGAACAGTGTGATAGAGTGGAATCCATAACTCCTGATCCTGTAACATCTGCCGGCTTCTGCAATCCATTCGTCTTCTATCAAATGCCTCCTTGACACCCTCATTCCAAGTCTTCCTTGGTCTTCCCAGAGACCTCCTACATCTACTTTATTTTTTAGGGTAATTCTAGCCACTCGGATGGCCAAATCATCTTGAACGATTTTCTTCACTAACAGTCTCAGCTGATCGTACGTCGAGGCTTTTTCTTAATGTCGAGTTTCCTAGGCGATCTCTCATGGGGCACCTAGATACTAAAAATCATTTACTTCCAATGTGACTCCATTCAAGTGAATTATTCTGCTATCCGCTACTCGGATACTATTTTTTTTTTAATCTTTTATAATAGATTAATTCAAGTCAGAATTAACGTTTTGACTTTTAGATGAAAAGTCTTTATTTTAATTTTGCAGAAATTCGCGGTGTAAATTTAAAGCACTCAAACTATATGTCATAGTTGCTAGGGTAATGAAGGGTATATGGATAGTTGTTAAAAACAATATTAGATAAAAAAAATATAAAACTAAACTGGAGAGAAATTTAATTTTGTTGTACAATAAATTTATTTTTAAGCTACTTGCAGGACCCTTAAGATATAAATATTGAACAAAAAAATATCCTAGAGATTTTGTTGATATAAAAATGCAACATTAAAACCTATTAAAAAGTAGTTATTGTTCCAATCTAATGGGCACCCCTGCATGTATTACATTACCTAGTTTTTAAGAATAATTGATTCAGTTTCAAGAGCTTAGCATGTAAGTAATCAATTCATCATATTACATCAATTCATTTTGACTTTTAAAAACCAACAATATTACCCCGATCTGTTGACTTTATCAATCTCTAATCAGCACAATCATACAGACACTTAATAAAGTTGGTCTATGAAGTGGTCATGGTGTTAGTTGGGGCACGTCAGTTGCCGCCCGTAGCATGAGCAACTAATTTGACTAGGGTAGTCCATTCCATAGACAGACTACTAGATGAAAGCTAATGCTACCCGCGAGGACTCTAATTGCGAACCATGTGCTCCGCCTTCCTGAATAATAAAATGACTACAATTAAAATGGCCTGGACCATTTGGTGATGATCTGTGCGGCATGTGCCGTCTCTGCATTATTGAGTGTTAGCCATCGGCCACCACGCTTCCTAGGAACAAGAGACCTCGTAAAGAAAAACTAACGAGTTATTTAATATAAATCAAAGCTTTTATCATTAAATTTCAATTAAAAAATAGAAATTAATTAATTGTTGGATTGGATATTACGTAATTTAATGGAATGCGAAAATTAAATAAAACAAAAATCTATTCTCTTAATGTTTATGTAGGTAGCTTTTTTTATGTCCAAAATTCATATTATACATAGAACATTTAAAAAATAAACAATAAAATAAATTGATTTAAAATCATCCAAATTGTAAAAACAAAATCTATGTATTATTTGTTTATTTCTTATTATTATTATTAATTTTTTTTATGGCATACTACTCCAATGCAATGATAATGACCCTCTGTGGGAAGATCCTTTGGAAATAAAATAAAATATTACTACCAATAACTTTTATAAAATCTTGAGCACAAAATTAAATTCATCCCTTATATTGTACAAAGAAATAATAATAATCCAATCAACAAGTCCAACGACTACAAACAAAAAACATCTTCTGTTTGCGATTATACGTTCGTACACTTATTTTGAGTAACCGTAATAATTAAAAATGAACAAAGAAAATGGATACTGAAAATTAATTATGTTTTAAAGAATAGTCTGTTATTGTATTTTGTTAACTAACTATACATAGTTTCATTAGTTTTGAATGTACTTAGACAGTTCCGGCTTAGTGACGGGCAAAGAGGGCAATTATTACTTCTGGGCGCCGTTCGGGAGAGGTTCGCCAGTCATTTATTATGAATAAAAAAAAAGTTACAAAGCGTATGAAAATAATCAATTTGAGTCTATTAAAAAAATACCTGGTGTATCCACTCACACGACTTTCCTACCTATTTCAGAAATGTTTTTATATCTTTACATATGTTCATGAAGAAACAAAAAAGAATTGAACTAGATACATTTTCCTGAAAATTGATCAAACATAAGATTTGAGTACGATTTATTTGATTAACTAAAGCAATGTAAACCGGCTTAAGGTAGATCAGTGTAAAAATTTCAATACTTCCTAATATTGCTGATCAAAAAACTTTTTGCCATAGCTTAGTGTTGTCAAACAATAATTTCTGTTAAAAGTAGAGGAAATAGTGAATATTGTGTGATGCGGGCAACAGATTTTCTTACTTTCACTTAGTCATCTCTATTCTCTCATTCACCCCTTTCTGACAACAGAATTTGAAACTGTAATCTTACAATGGAAATTGAATAGCTGTAACTTCGTTAATAGTTGTCCGAAATGAACGATTTTTATATAGTTTTGTAGGGAATTTCATTCCATTACATTCTTTCGGACTCAGGGGGCTGTGAAACGTATAGATCCGTCGAAAACCGCACGTCGGAAATTTGACCCGATTGCAATACTTTCCTTACCTAGTATAGGTGGGAAAGTAATAAGTTAAAAAAAATGTGTATAAAATAGAATAAGCTGTATCATCGCTAATGCTGGTTCGATGCCGATGATTTTTTTTTTGTTTTGTTGCTAATTTAATTACCTTTCAAAAGTTGTATTATAAATTTTACCGTATGATATATACTTAGGGAGTTAGGCCCCTTAACATTTTTCTTTTCTTCATAACTTTTTTTCCTGAATTTTTTCGGGAATTTAGTCTATATACGAAAATTGAAAGAACAATGATTAGAACATTATAGGAATGTTTCATCAAAATCGTTGAAGCCGTCTTTGCGCTACAGTCTATAGAAAAACGTGTTTTTCATATATTTCGCGCAAGCTATTGCGCATGGAGTTTCTGTCACAGGCATCAGTAGTCAAAACCCTACAAAATAAAAAAAGAAGCAACAAAATCGGTTCAGTAGTTTCCAAGAAAATCTTGGCACAGACTGACAGACAAACCAACGGCTAAGAATGTGTTTGTCGGACTCAGGGGGCTGTGAAACGTATAGATCCGTCGAAAACCGCATTTCGGAAATTTGACCCGATTGGAATACTTTCCTTACCTAGTATAGGTAGGAAAGTAAAAAACAGAATTAGAGACATATTTAATTAAATAAAATTCAAATATTACTTAATATAAAACTGTTTAAGAAAGTAAATTGATTTTTTCTATGAAGAGGGGTAGATGACGTTAATGATTGGGGGTTTAGATTTAGATGACTAAATATCTAAAGCCTGCACTGTGCTTAGATAGTTTACTTATTGTTTTTCGTTTTTTTAATGTAACATAGCTTCTGGTCAGAAGAGATCTTTTTTTTTTTGTACATCTTTTTTATTCTTTTATCATTTCGAAATTTAATTATCGTTCTATTCTATTTTTAAAAATATATATGTATATAATGCAAGACACTTTTTGCCAGAATTAATCCTTTCCTTCTATACACATTTGTTATTATTTTATGGTCCCAGAATTAATATTTTTCTATCATACGAAAAAGAAATTGTAAATAAATTTATTTTCTTATTTCTCTTTTATTAGGAAGGTTCAGGTTTATGTATTTTGTAAGGTTAATGCGAATAAACTTCCATTTTTCTTTAGTCTTTTTTAATCACATATATTACATCTGACGTCCCGGGACAATTTTCCCATCGTCAGAGAATCCTTTAGGTTTACTAAAATTATACATATTTAAAATGAACTATTATTACATTGTTGAATATTAGTGCAGTAATGGAACTGGAGGTAGCCCAGATGTTGGTTAGTGTGATAATAGTCAGAAAATGAATGTGTAACACCAAAAAGTATTATATTTAAATAGATATGACAATTATTGTATTTTTGGACAATTGGAGCCACATTACAAAGTTAAGGTAAATAAATTGTGAAATCAACAAGACACATATACTCATTATTTGATATCTAAATAATACATACTGCTATTTCTGAAGAGTCAAAGTAAAACTGGAGACATCAGTTAGGAAAGTTACTGTATCATTGTAAAATCACTCAAAAGTGATTTTGAGAAAATTATGATTTAATGTTTTTCATTAAATTTGATATTTTTATTTTCAGTTCTGGCTAGAAACTAAACGAAACAGTTTTTATTTCGGTTTATGTTATTTCTTAGTACTGCAGACCTTTTTTTATTAATTTTTTTTATTTCAAATCACAACACTTGCCTGGAGAAAGTTTACCATTATTAATAATTATTCTGCTTCCTTCTGTTCTGAAGCTCCTTAAAAATTTTGTATAATATTCTAAGGTATGTCGACACAATTTGTTTTTAAAATTTGCTAATAAGAGTTAACACTGCGGATGCCCGGGGCAAAGATATACCCCAAGCTGCTCAAGCGAAATCTCCTAACGCGTTTAAAAACCCATTACACTGTCCCCCGGCTTCGATTAAAAATTTCCATTAATTGAGTCGTTTGACCGTGCCAATCGTTAAACGGGAGGGGATCTTCATGATAGCGTCAGACTGATTAAACTTTTGTAAATACAATTCATAAAATAAATAAAACGTATTTAGAATTCGAGGTAAAGGTATTACACAATAAACCAAAAAATGACAAAATGTCTAATTTTTATAATTTTTGTGATTCATCTAAATATTATTAAATTACAAAATGATTGTCTTGATGGTTCAAGGGTGAATAATCGTTGTTTTTAAATCTCATTACTTGCTCCCATAGTATACTAAAATGTATAACGAACGGATTTGGACATTATTTTAATTAAAAACTATAGGGGTACACTCTGTCCACCTAACGGCGGATCAATCCCTATTTTACGAATTATACAAATGTTCAATTAATTGTACTATTCGTTTATCAAAGTGTATAACTTTAATTTACATGTATTCTGTAGGTCAGATTGTATTATTTTTTATCAACATACAATAAACTGAACGAAGCTCACAGTTCGGACAAATTTTTAATTTCTTAAAAAATCTATATTATACATCGCGCATTATTGCCAATTTATATTATTATATAATCATAATTATTCTTATTGCCGATTTTCAACCATAATATATATTCAACTTATACATCTTTATGTAAGCCAAACAATAATTTGAGTCTCTTATTTCTAATATTTTCATTGTGCATTATATTGTGCTTCCTTTTTTGTTTCATAATAATTATGATTATACCACAATATAATATAAATAAAATTACATATAATATAATAATTAATATATTGTATTCAAGAGGTTAATATATAGCTCGAAAAATAACTGCTGTCACCTCTGTAAAATCAAACTATCTCCTCCAAATTTCCGTACAATTTTTTTATCTAAAACTATATTTAGTATTAGAAAAGTAATAGGTAACAGAAGCTCAAAATATATGTAATTAAATGAACAGCTGTATAATTTGATAAATAATCGCTTAATAATTTAAGCTCCTGTTATTATCTACTCTCCTGATACTAAAATAAAATATGAAAGTCACTGAAAACCTTTTTATATGATAGGGAGATGCATTAATTTTGAAAACTTAAGAACTCATAAAGAGCCTATAAAAATACGCAATACTTACTAACTTGTGTCCCGCCGTTTAGTTGTAGCGTCAGTTAAATTCGTATTATACATAATTTTATTTTAGAAATCTGGTGAGTTCATAACCAAAAAATGCATTTGTTTTACTGAAAAAAATTCCGAATTATTGTAGAAAAAAAAGAACTTATATCCTAAAAAGACTCCCTCTAATTTTGAAATTACAATCTAAGTACAAATTGTTAATTGAAAGTGAATTATAATTCTATATTGGTATTTAATCAGAGAAACTTTTTATATTTTGTAAGTTTATTTTCATTCTTCTTCTTTTTTTCTTTGATTATTTTTTTTTCAAACAATTATTTGTATTCTCGAGACGACTTCTTTGTTGTAATATATTTTTACTATGCTTTTCTTATCCCATTTGATATTTATTTTATTTTTTATGTACTATTAAACATGTTCGTCTTAGATTAATTTAGTAATGGATTACATAAGAATATCTAAACATGTATAGCTGACCCCTATTTTCTTTGTCACAATTATCTTCTTAAATACGCAAATAGAATTTGTTTATCAGCAGATTCGTAAATAACCTTTCTATATTTACTTTTCGCATATTTAATCCATCAATTTGTTTTACTATTTATGATGATTACTTATCTCCTAACTACTTTTTACTTTACAAAATAGGTTTAATTATTTTCCTCGGTTTTATATACTATGAAAAAAATTGTCCGGCGTATCCAGGAGTATTTGACCGCTGGTTTTACTGAGGTCCACATTTTGCCTAAATGTTCCGAATTCAAATCTCTTCAGGCCAACCTTTTAAGAAAAAAGTCTGAGGAGTCAAAATTTCTTAAGGGAAAACTTTAAAAGTAACAAAGTACTGTAAACAACTTAATATTTCTTAAAAAAAAAAGCTAATTATTCTATAAAATTGAATTATGTAAATTTTAATAATGCAAAGGATGTAAATAGTAAGCTGGTAAAATTGTAACATTTTTATGGGTTTCATTTATAACTATAAACTTAACATTTTAATTTAATATAATTGAATTTAGTATTCACGTATATTATTAAATTTGCAACTTTATTGTAATTTTGATTGTATCTGTAACTTTTAATCTCTACTTTTAATTTTCAATTTTAATTGTATTTGAAGCATTGGATAAGCTCCTAAACTCTGGAATATAATTGATGAACATAAAAAAAAGCTATCAATGGATTAGTGGTGAGTAACGAAACTTGGTCTAATTTTATAATTAACTTTATTGTAATTTTTATAGTTAAAATAAATTAATTGCAAAACATCTAATATAGTCCTTTCCAATTAAAAGTATAATTATGAAATAAGTTTTGTTTCTAAAAAGGTTTTCAACATTACCGAAATATGATAAAACAATAATGCATTGTTACTAAGACTAAAATGGTTCAAATAAGATTTTAATTTTGGTTCTAAAATTTTTAAGTCATAACTTGTTTTAAGGAATTAAAGAAATTACTTATGTAATCCAATGTGATCCTATTAAAGCAGTCAGCAGTCGTGGCCGAGTGGTTAAGGCGTCTGACTAGAAATCAGATTCCCTCTGGGAGCGTAGGTTCGAGTCCTACCGACTGCGAATATTTTTTTTTTTTTTATTAAAATAAATGTTTTACTCTATAAGCATAGTTCTGAAATTAATAAAAAATATTAAATACAGTGACAGTCAAATAATTATGATATCATTAAAATGGAAGTGCATTAAAATGAGTTACATATCTATGTATGCATTAAATTACTTAGAAGAAATATTTATTTATTATTTTGATGTTAATAACTGGTTTACTCAATTTATTTTGAACTACAAATTGAATATTACATTTTTTTAATGAATATCATATTTCATGTATCTAACATAAAGACCTTGTTATATAAGTAACATCTTTTAAACGTAAATTTAACAACCAGAAATATTAACAAAGGCACAAGCAATCATAATAAGAACTCTACCCCATGGGAAAAACCTTTAACTCAATCGAAATGTTTACTTTTTATTTTTAATTTCTCTTTCATATAATATTTTATGGCTGTTTTATGAAATTTCTGAAGAAAGGAAAAATAAATTTAGAAATTAGAAAGGAATATGTAAAGCAACATTGAAATTTAAAAGCAATTCATTTTAAAAATGGTTTAGGTTTCTGTACTAAATATGAAACAAGACTTACTAAAATTTCATTTAAATTAATTATAAAACAGAATTGTTTTCAAATGTTATGTATAAACTAAACATCAAATTAGAAAAGTGAGGAGTTCTCTAAAAAAATACTTTTCTATGAAATATTCAAAAATGTTTGGAGATGACATATAAAGTAAAAATAAAAAATTATAATAAAATTTTTTTTTGTTTTAATGACTTTGTTAGCCAAACGTCGTGCTAATGAAGTGTATTTACAGTAAACTTATGAAGCGTATTTTGACCAAAATAAAATGAATAATTAATAGTAATAATAGAAGAGAAGGATTGTTGGGATGATCAGTCAAAATAAAAAATAGAAAAATAAATAATTATATTTAATTTTATATTTGCCGACGTTTTCGGCCCCAAAGTTCAGGCATAAGAACTACAAGAACTTAAAATTAATGAACTTTGGGCCGAAACGTCGGTAAATATAAAAATAAATATAATTATTTATTTTTACTATTTTTTATTTTGAGTGATCAGCCCAACCATCCTTTTCTTCAATTATTCACTACAGTCAACTATCAATCGACAATAATAATAATAAATAGCCAGGTGTAATATGTGGCTTATTGGGATCCTTAGCTAGTCAATTAACGTTAAATATTAATGATATCTATGTATGTAAATGTACATATAATAGATAAAATGACAGATGAATATGGCTAAAAAAATACCATCCCACCTCTAATGGCTACTAAATTACCAGCAAAAGTTGGCCATAATTTTGCTAATTTTAAAATATTTATGAATTTATTCCCTAGTGTTTTTGAATTAACGTATAATAGCATTGCTAAAAGGAATTAGTGCATGTATATTACTAATTAACTACTCGGTAGATAGGTATTAGTGATTAAATTGGAGTTAGATGTTATATGTTTAAAAAATCCAATGACATATAAAAAAACAGTAATAAAAAAACGAAACATTTATTGCGTGGCATATATACTTTAAGAGACAGTAACTTCCGTACTCTATAATTTTATTTTGCTTAACTTGTGTGTTAAGAATTTCTTTACAATAAGCAGAAGAACGTATAAATATAGACATGGGGAAATCCGGTAGCAAAAATATTGACTTTTTTTTTTTTGCTTAATGTAATACATTTTTATGCAGTTGTAAATGCAGATCTTAAAAGTTTAATAATGTTGAGTTTTGACACCTCGATATCATAGGCGGAGAATTTCTATTCCGTTTGGAGGAACGATGGAACCATCCAAGGTCTTGGGAGTTTATATTATGAATAAAAATTATGAGTGATAATTATTCATTCATGGAGATTAATTTTTATTGATTTTGATTTAATTTTTGAAAAATTAGAAGGAGGAGGTCGAAACGATATTCTTGCTCGCTCCCTCTCTATTTGTATTAGTCGCTCCCTCTCTCGCCTTATTTCCTTTCCCCCTCTCCGAAATCTGCGCCTATTCTTTAAAAGTAAATGACCTGCTATGATTTACACTCAAAGTAAACAGGTTTTTTTTTTAATTAAACAGGTTTTGATTGGATTAAAAATAATACGGTGAAAATTAACATCGCTCATCTATCACTATTTTTGGATTTGCTTCCGTAATAATGAACTTCATATTAATTCCACAGCTGTGAGTGGGGAAACGATATGGAATCACGTGATCGTGGACCTAGTGTAATATATAGAGCGGGTATACAGGGATCTAGGAACTAGAGAAATTGGCGAATCGGTCCGTGCAAGATCTATTATATTGCTGAGGTAGCCTTAACACTGGCCCCGATTCGTCTGATCTGGATCCAAACGGATTTCATAGCGACAATAGTTCCTCAGTCGGGTGTGTAGGATAGGCCTCATCCTTCCCCAGCCAATATATATCTTTACCTCCATTTATAAAAATATCTACAATTTATTACATAATAAATATTTTTCGATCTACATTTCCCCTTGAATAAAATATATAAATTATTATATTATATATAATATAATTTATATCATATTGTGATATAATTATAATTTTTTTTTAATAGAAAATAAAGTAAAATATAACGAACAATGAAAATATTACAAAAATAAAATGCTGAAATCATTGTTGGGCTTATATGAGACCACACAAGTTGAATATATGCTATTGTTACAATTTTTCAATAAGAATAATTATGAGAAGAAGAATAGTTGGGGTGATTAGTCAAATAAGAAGGAAAAAATAAATGATAATATTTATTTTGTCATTCGCCGACGTTTCGAAGTTCAGGCCATCAGGGCTAAGAAAAGAACCAGATAACAAGGTATGAGAAACATAAAAATTACAGTAAAATGAAGTTGTTAGAATAATGACGATAGTAAGAACAAGAGACAAATAATAATAACAGGTACAAAGTGTGGAATGATGAAGTAAACATAGTCAAAAAGGTGACATAAGTATTGTAATTGTAAGTATTGACTATGTTTACTTTATCATTCCACACTTTGTACCTGTTATTATTATTTGTCTCTTGTTCTTACTATTGTCATTATTCTAACAACTTCATTTTACTGTAATTTTTATATTTCTCGTACCTTGCTATCTGGTTCTTTTCTTAGCCCTGAAGATGGCCTGAACTTCAGATCGAAACGTCGGCAAATGACAAAATAAATACTATCATTTATTTTTGCCTTCTTATTTGACTGATCACCCCAACTATTCTTCTTCTCATTATTCACGACAGTCAACTATTTAACCACTATTAAGAATAATTATGGTTATATAATAATATAAATTGACTATAAGGCACGACACATAATATAGATTTTTAAAGAAATTTAAAAATTGCCCGAACTGTGGTTTCGTTCAGTTTATTTTATGTTGATAAAAAATAATTCAATCTGAACTACCGAATAATGTAAATAATAGTTATACAAGTTGAGCAACGAATAGTACAATTAAATGAACAGTTGTATAATTTGTAAAATGGACGTTGGTCCATCTTTTCTATTAGTAATAGAAAATAAAGTATTAATATGAAAGAGACGAAACTAAAATACTAAAACTAGTTACGATCATATAGTAAACTTTACAATTAAGAATTTACAATAAGGTATGCGTATCAAATAAATTACATTTTATTTACAACATTCAAAATTTTAAAAGACAAAAAATCTTTACAAAACTTTAGTAGAAACAGAGTGAGGGAACTGCAATGTAATTAAAAATTCACATGCTAATTACTATAATTTAGCAAAAAAAAATTGATACTGATAAATTGACTCTAATTATAACAAAAATAAAGTTAATGCTCGAATTAGATTTATTTTTGCTTAACTAAAATAATATAATTTTTAATTTGTTGAAAATGTTGGTATCAATGAACTAATTGGCTTAAATATTAAGATTAGACAAGATTTCAATCACACTAACTAAGAATTAATGTTATTTATTTATTTTTTTGTTTGTTTTTATTGTTGCCTCTATCCTGCAATGTTACAGCAAAAATCTTACACTATAGTAACAAAAAAAAAATTAAGAATAATTTCCATATTTGTTGTTTTGAAATAATGATGCCCCCTATTTCATCAAAAATATTTCATTAATGACTTTATGTGTACAGTACTCTCGACAATTGGGAGATTAAATTAAAACTTTATTTAATTTAATCTTCAATTAAAATAATATTAGAAAACTTTTCAAAAATGTAGCTTTTTCCGTCTTGAGCTTTAACTTGACAAATTTTTCAACATTTATAATATCCATAAAAATTTTAAAAAAAAGGATAAAATGTAGTAAAAAAAGAAAAAACCATCATATAACAAAGTACTGAATAAATAACAAGAAACATAATATTATGCAATAATTCTAACAATGCTGTAATTATTGTTATTCTGGAAATGGTATAAGGTTAATACTTATTTCAGAATTTTTATTTTAAAAACTTACGCATAATTTACTATTCTTGAAACCATCAAATTATTCCAATCAATGCAGTTTTAAATATGTTTAAGGGGATTCACATTATATAACAATGTTCTATAAAAAAAGTAAAGATTTCTGAGTATGGGTTCATAAAAAATTATAGATTTCGAGTCAAATCATATGTTCATTTTCAAATACAGATATAATTTCAATGATTTTACCTTCGATCTTGGTGACAGAAATGAAGGAAATAGTTATATTTTTAATATTGGCTGCTAAGGTTATCTTTTATAACTGTTATAAAGTTATAATCGATATACATTAAATCCGTTCTTAAAAAATTAAATTGAAAGCAGTAAAATCTGTATAGATAGTAAAATTGTTGGTCTGATTGGGGTTTATTAGTCAGCGTGTAGTTCTGGATTAAATATTTAGTTAATATAGACTATCATTGTCCAAGATAAAAATTTTAAATAAATAATGACAGGTCGCTGGGTCAATGATCAATATAGTCTTGGCTTTAATATTAACGATTCCAATACATAATATTTCGGAACCAGAAAAACAAAAATTCTTTGTCGCTGAGTAAAATAGTTTTAGTTTTGAACCCATAACCACTCTTCATTAAAAACAGTAAACAATTGTTCTTAATCGTAGGGAGTTTTATTTAAGAGAGGTTGTAATAGAATTGACGTATCAAAAAAATATTAAAACCATGTGTCTTAAATAATAAAATTATTGTTAAGATTAATCTTCACTTTATTATGAAGTATATATCATTAAATTGCTTTATAATAATATTTCTGGTTATAGCTTTATATTATGTTGATTTATGTCCTAGGACTTAGAATTATTTGAGACAAGTCCTTAAGAGTCTGAATAATCAGAAGGAGAAGCTCGGGAGCCGGTAGGGGATGGTTCATGGGCAATTGGTTACGAGATTGTGTCAATGTCGCGGGGGCGCCACGCTTTCTTCAGTATGTGTTGCCGTGGCGGCCCCCCACCGAAACGCTATTGCCACATATCCCCACTAATAGAGTTTTAAACGCCTCCTTCAGCTAGATAAAAGTGCCCGCCGCCACCGATCCAGCATCAGAAATGTTTGTGTTACTCCTAGTGATCGCTTCTACAGCTGCAGTGCCACCAGCACAGCAGGACGATCAGCAAGTCGTCCAATCAGCCAATCTTTACAACTTCAGGCAACCCTCTCGTGGATCAGCTACCTATCAACAGCCTAGGGCTTTGGACGATGTCGGCCCAACCGAAGTCAACTTTCCAGTCAGGACAGTTCAAAAATTCATGGATAGTGACGGAAATGTGCAAGTGGTAACTAGTTACAGTAACCGAAATGACAATCCCGTGCCGATTTACAAAGCTAAACCTATCAATGAGTACGACATTTCACAGAAATCAGGCATCAGAGTAGTACCGGAAGCTAGAGCGGTCCAAAGTGAGACTGAAGAAAGGAGTGTTCCAAAGAAACAACAGCTGTTGAGGACCAAATCTGTTAGATTTCCAGACAACAGTGGCCAATACGTAGAAAACGAAGAGAAATCCACTTATAGTGATGGAAACTCCAAGAGCTTCAGCAAAGTGAGTTCTTACGACAACTCTTATAAACCATCCAAAGTTGTGGCCAGCCGAGTTTCACAACCAAGACCAGAAGCAGAATACGAAGATGAACAATCCTATAGGACAGGCTATATGAAACCGGCAATTCATGTCCCAGCAGAAAGTGAGGCTGCCCCAGTCCGACAGGTTCCTTCAGGCGGCCGATTCCGATCAGCCAAAAACTCAGTCGAAGCTGAACCTTTACCAATAGCTGATTCCAAAAACGCCGACCACGCTTTAGATGCTGAAGGCTCAAGTTATGTCTCTGATATAGAAGAAGCCGATGATGATGATGATGATGACGATAGCTACGATGTCGCCTACGAAGAGCATCCTATCTTAGAACCAGTCGGACATGACGTCATTGGTCTTCATCATGGACCTCATGGACACGGAGGACCAGGTGTTATTGCTGTTGGGCCCGGTGGACCAGGCATTGGAGTCATCGGAGTCGCTGATGGCCCACATGGACAAGGCATCCATCTCAATTATGCCAAGAAAGATGGACGTGGATACAGTCATGGAGGACAATATGCTAAAGGACAAAAAGGAGCTAAAGGCCATAAGACTAAGGAGCATTACGACAAAGGCCATGTAGAAAAACATGGTCATGAGCACAACAAGGGCGGTAAGAAGGAAGAAGTCGGAGTGAAGAAGGGCCACCTCGATGAACACAACTCTTACCACAAGGGACACGCCCACCAAAAAGGAGCTAAAGGCAAAGAAAAGTCACATTCAAAGGGCCACAAGAAGGGACACAAGACCTCTGGCTTCAGAACTGTTCACCACAAAGATGAGTACAAAAAAGATGAAGTTTTCTATGACGAGGAACATGATGCCGGACACGAAAAAGTCAAAGCTCATGATGAAGGAAGTCACCAAGAAGCCAAGGGTGGAGAATCTAAGAAGGGGCACTTGAACTCCGGTTACAAAGATGCCGTCAAGGGAGTCGAAGGCGAGAAGAAGGAAGGACACACCTATGAGACCAGCAAAGGCCACGCTGGGCATGCAGGACACAAGGCTGCTGAAGGACACAACGAAGGATTCCACAAGGCAGGAGGGCACAAGGGCCAGGAGGCACATGGTCACATCCACAAGGGTAAAGGAGGTGGATGGGTCTAGTAGGGCTAGGTGTTCTTTCGTCTGGCAGCTGATAAGGCCATTAGAGGTATTTATTGATTGTTACCAAATAGCTTATTATGATATTTTATACCCAGCTTGTATTAATACATCGGCTATAATTTTATTTGGCCTGAATCAAAGTGATAAGCTTTTATGGAAGTAATATCACTTTTTTATAAGCCACTAATGTCGCTCCTCTTAAGTAGTCTATTGATTTTGTTATGAATTTATGTTTATTGTTGAATAATATATAAATATTTTTATATTTTTATACTTGAAGATATATATAAAATATACCTACATATTAAGAGATTTTATACTGATTTTATAAGAATAAGAATGTATCTCGCTTTGTTGCTTTCTAAATTAAATAATTGGTCACTATAAATAATATTTAAAAATTATATTTTATAAGATTTCATTGTGCTGTATTTATATGTAGAAAATGTCTTATTGCATATTGTATTATAATGTTATGATACAACGATAAAATGTAAATTACGATATCGCACAGATGTGTTGTAATATAATAAAAAGTTTAAATAATTAATCTGTTTTGTTGTTTTATACAATAACCTTTCATTACTATTATCTTATTATTACCAGATATAGGTATTATATAACATAAGAGTTTCATTGACTATATAATTCAATAGTATGGTTGAGAGTCAGTGTTCATGTGACTCATCTATCTCTACATCGCCATGTAATTTTTGGAGAATTATTTATCAAGCAAAACATGATCCCCGCCATCACCTGAGGCTACCGGCACCCTGTAATGAATGACATCTGTTCTGACAATTGCTATCATTATCTGATGGCATGTTGGTGGATCAATTGTGTAACATATATTATTCCTCATTTCGTAGAGAGATGATCTCTGACACTTAAAGTAATGAGTAGTAGCCAAAATCTATTAATATTAGTGCAGTTTCAACTGAAAAACTGTGTATCAATCACGATTCCTTGTAGAATATATTACAGGTATATTGCAGTAAAATTGTCATAAGAATAAAATTTTTATTTATTGTGAAATAATACACAGAATTAATGATCATTCGATCCAAGGAACCTATAACTACCATCATTAATGTAGAATTAGATAGGAATAATAAGATTTGTCTCATTAATTTTTAACATCTAACAAATTTAAAAAAATATATAATCATTACTATAATAAATAATAATTATTATAAATAATAAATTGATAATAAAATGCATCCTTCATTGTAATAATTTATTCAATTATGATTTATTTAAATTTTATATTTAATTAACAATCTTTAAATTAATTTCATTAACAATCTTATCAAATGCAGTGATATTTACAAAAATAACCATGAACATTAAAACTGATTCACGAAATAGATACCTAGATGTTTGATATTTTCAGATAATTAACGCAACTAAACCAGGATATTTTAAAATAAATTGTTTTTATAGTCTTCATTTTTTTTTTAAATATTAAAATATAATATTTTTTGTTTATCTGTAAACCGTTTTCAAGAGGTAAAAAATTAACACACAGTACATAATTAGTTATTATAAAAAATCAATAAACATTTGAAAAAAAATTTTAAATCATCCCAATTATAGGTTCAAATATACCAATATAATAAACAGCAACCAGTCAACTTAAAAAATATTGAAATTATTCATAGTAACAGTAAAAAATTATCTTGTAATGTGTGTTATATTCTACATTACAACAATTTAAAAATTAAAAAAGTTTGAGTTATTTACATTAAAAAAATGAATAAAAATTACCAACTGAGGTATAATAACAGATCAGTGCTTCTTCTTCAACAAATTGGCAATGGGTTCGTTGCTTCTTTTAAAACTTAGTCAAGTTTTAATTCTTCCACGTTTAATTTGAACACAGAAATAATAGAAATCGTGTGTTTTAATAGCTTTCATATGCCAATTAAAATAGTGATACGACCACGACAATTTTATAATTAATTCAATAATACTACAAATATAGCAAAAATGTGACACGAATGCCTGATTACAATCGTATTCAGAAATCTGATCACCATAATCACGTAATCGAGATTACTGTAATCATTTATCATTGATTATATTCATGCCAACAAACATTACTTGAAATATTTTAATGCATTACATTGAGGAAAAAACATTTTTTTCAATCTATCCATTTGAACTATCGCCCAATGTTCATTTTGAAAACAACAATGATTACGCTAGTACTGTTTATAAGAATGTTGTATAGCTATTATATCCGAATCTAATTATCTTTAAAAAATCTAATTTATTCATTATATCAACATATAAAGAGTTGCATAATACATATAAATTAATTACTTTTAAAAAATTCTGTTTGTATAAATATTTTTTTCTGTTTTGTTTAATCTTTTTTATTTTTTTTTTATTGAAAAATATTAAAATCTGTCTCAAGAACATTTATAATAGTGTTCAGAGATCACATTCACACTCTATGTACAATAAATAAAATAAATTATACAGAAAAATAATATATACACAATAAATAAGAATAAAGTAACCTAAAAATAAATAAATAAAAGAACACATGCATACCTATATACAATATTTACAATCTGGCTAGAGAACTCCAAACCAGACTTGTCCCTCCAACTGTGGAGGGAAAAGCATGACTCCAGGAGATCCCTGCACTTCTCTCTCAACCGCGTCACTGGGAGCTAATCCCAGTGGAGATTGAGCAAGAATGCTTAGCCACATACATTCATGTCGTGAGTGGAGAATCTGGCCATTGCCAGAACTCCAATATTTACAAACTATAAAAGGTCGCGGGGCCACTGCCGTTTTAACCTTCTTGGAGGATTATAGGGATTGTGCTGGTTATGGTGCTGGATAGGGATTGTGCAAAGGGATTTGGATAATGTTTAAGGTTATGGTGAAATTTGGAGAATTTTGCTGGGATAAGGTCTAACACAAATGGGATATTAAGGTCATGGTGTAGGGTTTTGTTTAATTTAAAATTAATTTTGCTGTCTTGCCAGTATTCTGGCATTAACATTTTTAGGTTTTTTTTTTTTTTTTTTTTTTTTTTATGTTGTTTGCTCCTGATCATCAGATTTAAGATCTGCGTTTATAAAATTTAGGTTTCATTTTTCATTATTGTTAAATTTTACACATGTATATAATATAATAATGACATAAACCAAATTTCATATTGGCATTGTTGGTTTATTATTTTCAATAATGAACCATTCTAATCTTCCAAAAAAATACAAAACTTAACGCCCTCAAATTTGAAATTTTACGTTACGAAAAACTTGAAAATTAAATAAAAATTTAATTTTTTGATATTGTATATAGCTATTTAAAAGTTTACGAATTTTCCTAAAATACAAAAAAAAAAAAGTTTAATCGGACTATATGGCGTAAAAATGTGGTATTCTAGATACGTTACACTGCAAAGAGAAATACTTTGTTTTGGTTTTTTAAATCATCACTGAAGTATTTTCCTTAGTAAATTACTAATGAAAAAAAAAATATTTAGGCCAACAATGAGAATTCCCTTTTATTTATTTTTCTTTATGCTACCAGGAAGAAATGTTACTTTTGATGTATAATTGTTTGGAAATAATAAACAATCGAGTAATAATTTGCAGTTTTTTATTTTGGAAAGGTATATTTAATTTGATTAGTTATCCTTACTCCTCCTGTCGGTTATATGTATTATCAGCTATAAATTACTTTTACAAAACATATAGTTAATATTTATGAATATAAATTTCAAATAATATAATTTATAAATAGTTATTAGCAAATCATCTTTCAGTGTAAATATAAAATAATTATTATTTTATTTTCTATAGTTCCATTCAATGTAGATATTCGTGCAAACTGTTCAATAATTTTTATCTAATCTATAAATAAATAGGCTCATATATTATTAGGTATTCTTAAAAATTTAAATAAGATAATAAAAAAATTGAAAACATCAACTTCTTTCACCCTACGATAACTGATTCACCCACAAAATTGGTAGTAATTACTAGTATTAACTACTGCACTACAAATTAATTATTGTAGTAAATACTGTCAGTCCTACAGCCGATGGTTGACATATGCCACCGCAGCTGTCAGAGATGATTGGCATAAACGCTAAATTTCCAATCAAATATGTATGTTAATTAGTCCATGTTTAATTCATAATTGAGTGAACACAATCCCATTTAATTGATGGAATTTGATTAAATCTGTTTCGTGGGGTCTAGCAATTATTGAAATCAGAAAGCAGGGCGTAGCTAAACGTAACTTAACTGTGGGTTAACTGTGTAATCATCTTGTCTTAAAGGTAGTGTGGTAACTTTTCTAATGAGGCCGTTGGACTATATTTCATTTGTCAATTTAAATAATTAGTTGATATTTCTATGGAAAATTCATGTTAACATATTTTTATTAGTCTTTATTTTTTAAAAAATAAACAAATTAGATTTAAAAGTAACAAAGTAGAATCAGTGAATTATATTTTATACAGAATGATTTTTTTTTTTTGGCAATTAACTAAATATTTGAATTAAACGATAAAATAGTATAAATTGCATCATTTTCATTTTTTTTTCTGCTTTAATTTGAGTTTCAATTACTATAATAGTAAATTTCCAAGTTTTGATATTATTAATTAATTTTCTATATAAACTTTGATCCATTAAATATCTCATATATTACTTAAGAAATTTGATTTCTTTCTTTTTTCCCTCTTCTTATCTTATATAACATATCTTCAATGTTATATATACATATATGTTAATATATATACTATAACATATCTTCAATGTTATAGTATTTCAACTGTTATTATTCTCCATAGTTATGTTTAATGTAGATATTTATTTAATATCCTTTCATTCAATGCTGAAAAGATCTATGGGGTTAAACCTTTTTTTTTTTTTTGCGAAAACGGTTTACTAATTTTGATCAATTCTATTAAAAAATGGGTGCAAATTTTAAAAGGCGACCAGTAATTTTTTTTTTTCTAAAAAATAATATTATTTAGAGAATTACGTCCCATTGTCTTTTTTACCGGGTATATCGATATTTTATATTTTGTACTTTTTATTGTATTAGTTTTATCTAAACTATTGTTTGTAAAAGATATAGTGTATCTTATATGAGAAGCCTTCTATTTTAAGCTAACGAATCATTTCAACCCACTTTATGTTGTTAGTTTTAATAATAAAATTTATGTTTCTGTCTTTCGAAGGATGTAACATTACACTTATGCAGAAAAATTATAAATACAAAAAATCGTTCATCAAATTGATTAAACACATTTTATCTAATCACGGATCAATGTTTCTAGGTAAAGTTGTTCCAAAACAATCATGGGATCTCACTGAATAATTCGATCCATCAAACTTAAAAATCGATCCAACCTTTCTCGCAAAAAGTCGTTACATACCTTTTAATAAATCGATTTAACACATTTTATTCAATCATTGGCGAGTTGTATTAGCTTAATTGGTTTTGAACATTCAGGTGATCTCATAAAAAAATATGAGGTATCAAATTTTAAAAGCGATCAAGCCGTCCGCTTAAAAAATCATAACAGATTTTAGCAGACTACCCAAAAATATAAACATCGTATCGCTTCGCTTAGTCGGTTAATAAATATGAATCTTTAGCTACGTTAGACATGTCTATCCATTTTAACAATTTTGTGACAATAATTTAAAGAAATATTTTTTTTTATATCAATTATTTATTTTTTTTTTTATGCAATACGGAAATACATAAATAATATGAATAATGCATGAATTCCTGAAGATGAAGCATGGCTCAAAACATTGACAAATGCATTGGCATTTGATTGTTAACTGTAATTAGGTAAAAAGGAAGAATATCTTTGAAATATAAGACGATACCATTAGGATATTATTATGAACTGATATCATGAAATAATAATTATTATTTTATATAGAATTTTTTATACAAAAACAGGAGTAACATAATTATAAAAATAAAATTGCAAAATTGATGGCACAATTGTGAGATGAAATGTATGGATAAAACTATTAGCGATAAGAGAGAACAATAGCGTGTTGGGCAGGTAGTAGCCCAGGTGTGCAGCCATATGGTGCTCCACGCCAATTCTCTTCAATCCGGTCTCGTCGGTTCTCCGCTAGATTGCGGTTAGTAACCTACCGGTCAGTCTTGCCTTCACGCCTGAAGTAAACTTATTCATAATAACGACTAGAAATAACGAACTTGTAAGGTCTGTTGTAAAAAAAATAATGCAACGTAAAGTTACTTTATTGATAGGTATATGTTATATATAGGGCTTCGAACGGAAAAAATCTGGCGTGCGCATCACACAACTTTCATATACTTCTGTCTACGTTGAATAGAAATTAATCTCTGACAATGTTGAGCTTAAAGCTTGAACCTTACAGCTAAGAAATCATTAAGAACATTCAAATAAAAAAATAAACAATTTGTCATGAATTTTAGTCAAGATATTCTTATTAGGTTAGACGACGCACTGTGGGTAGTGTTGCCCGAATGCGAGATCGAGACGAGTCTTGGTCTTGCAAACTCAGTCTTGGTTTAGGTCTTTGTCTTGCCCAAGACTATAGTAACAGACTTGCAGTTGCCTATTAGCTTATTACTAGAGAAATATTACTGTAATTTTTTAGATATGAGAAACCTAACTAAGCCTGAATGAAAAATTAGAAGAGTCAAATGAAAAAGTATATTGAAGAGAAGAATAGTTGGGGTGTTCAAGGGAGAATTTTCTCCCTTCGACACTTAAGGAGAAAGCCCTGATGAAGGCCTGAACTTCAGGTCGAAACGTCGGCATATGTAAAAAATAAATATTATAATTTATTTTTGCCTTCCTTCTTGACTGAACACCCCAACTATTCTTCTCTTCATTATCCACGACAGTCAACCAATTACCAATTATGAAAAAGTATATTGGTTACACTTATTCTTTACATATAGTAACTAAAATTGTCAAGTATTAGTGACTATATTGCCTCAATTTTTATTCAAAAAATCGATTTTATTTTATTTTTTACCAGTCTTGGTCTTGGTCTTGCAAGAACAAAATTTCACGCAACACTACTAATAGTCCTACGATCCATAATCATTTATAGGTTAAATATTCAGATATATTTTTAAGCGTTTCTTGGCATATATGAGCCTTTCGGTTGACAGAATGACTAACTACAATTTTAACATTCTTCATTATTAATTTTAGTGATGTTTCTAGTGACTAGATTTATACCTTTATACACAGTTCTATATTTCAACTCTGCAATCACCTCCTCTGGAATCAACTTACTCACTGTCTGCATAGATAAATTTTTCAACTAAAAATTCACTAAAATGACATTACTTAAAAATGTTGAAATTAGAGATAGTCATTCTGAGGTTTATAAAAGCAAAGCAAGTTGTGTGCTTTATAAAAATAGATGGGGTAAATAGCTTTTTATTGTCTACCGTCGAAATTTTAAATAGACATTTTGTAATTATAATGGTCTTAATGACTTGTTATCTGCAAGCTTCAAGTTTTAGTTTCGTCCGTAAAAATATTTTTTAAAGTTTACATTTAGTAAGTAAATTTCATTTAATTTCCTTGAAGACGAGATTTACGTTAAATATTATTAGTTTTCAAAGATTACCTTTTATAAGTTTTTTCCCACTCTCTGTT
Organism: Nezara viridula; assembly: GCA_928085145.1. Lineage (NCBI taxonomy): Eukaryota > Metazoa > Arthropoda > Insecta > Hemiptera > Pentatomidae > Nezara > Nezara viridula. The sequence goes on from OV725077.1 coordinate 211,618,278, forward strand.
ACCTTCTTCAACTTTCTATATTAGATATTCGTTTTTTTTCTAAAATTATAGACCGAATAATAGACTAATTGCTGAATAATCGACCATTTTTTTCTATCCAAAACAAACCCAAATCAACCCTTTTTACTTTCAAATACCTATATATGTAATATATAGTAAGCGTAAGTATTGCAATCGTGCAACATTTTTGAATCAGAGTTTTAAACGGAAATATACGTTTTGAGGTCCCCTGATTCAAAACTACCAAGTACCGAAAAATGATCTGTGTGTATGGGAACACTCTAGCTAGAAAGAAGTCGTACGAAACTGATATTATCTCTTTAAATACATATATGTCTTAGATGTCCTGGCAACTTTTTCCTGAAAATCGGCTAACCTGAAGTGCCACTCATCGCTGAAACACAATTTTCTCAAAGATGGCTCTAACGATTTTGATTAAACTCGGTTTATCATTGTATAATTAAGTGGCTTTAATATCATTTAGGTCTTATCTCTTTACAGGGCTTAATTGCCCAATGTTCATATGCGTTTTTAATATAGTTTATTTTAAATAATAAACTATTTCTCATAATTAAAAGCTACGAAAAAATGCTAAATATAACTTGATTGATAAATTTTTATTTTATTTGATAATTGAATAAAGGAGAACAAGAAAAATAGTACTTTTGTTATTTTAGTAGTATTTATGCTTTACTTGCTGCAATCTTTTAGCTTTAGCTCAGTTAGTATGCAATTCAAAAATTTTATTATAGTCCAACATGGCCAGAAAATTATTTCTAGTCAAAGTTGAGCAGTAAGTGAAAGTTTTGTGTTGCAGATTTTTTATTTTGTAGTGTTTTGACTACTGATGCCTGTGACATAAATTGGATGCTCCATGCGCAAAGGCTGTTGCGTTTTAAATGAAAAACATGTTTTTCTATAGACTGTAGCGCAAAAACGGCTCTAACGATTTTGATGAAACTTTCCTATAATGTTCTAATAATTTTCATTTTAATTTTTGTATATGGACTAAATTCCTGCGAAAATTCAGGAAAAAAGTTACAAAGAAAATAAAAATGTTTTGGGGCCTAATTCGCTAAATATATATTCTATAGTAAAATTTATAATAAAACGTAAGGTAATTAAATTATTAACAAAAAAAAAAAATCATCGGAATCGAACCAGCATGATACAGCATATTGTAATTCAATTTGTTTTTGTTTCTTGATGGACATATATAAAGATATAAAACTTTTCTGAAATAGGTAGGAAAGTCGTGTGAGCGGACACACCAGATTTATTTTTTTGCAGAACAGTGTTATTGGTATGAAAAATAGAAAACCTATTTTTTTTTTATACAATTTATAGGTTATAGATCTTGATTTTTTTTAACCACCTGCCGACTAGGAAATTTCCGTTGTCAGGTATAAAGGGTCTCCAAGCCCTTCTATAATAGCATTGTAGTGGGGGAAGTGTCAGCGGTTTCCCACAATAATACAATATTTTTGTCTCTGTATTCTGATTACGATACCATAGGTAACTTAGCCATATTGTTGTTAACTTTAACAATATTTTTTTGAGATATATACATTCTAAAATAAATAATGAATTATGTAAACTAGTGATCATAATGTTTTAATTTTACAGTTGAATTTATTAGAAATCACAAAATTTCTAAAAGGATGGACATACTCTACTTTTATAAATGAAAATATTTAGTTAAATCTCTAAAAAAGAGTTACAATGAGGAATTTTTATATTTTAGGCATGTTGAGGAAAAAAAGCTTTGAAAATGTATTATATAATTTTATTGTGCTTTTCTCTAAGATTTCTTGATTTCAACCTTATGGAACTTTTTTTATATGATTCTTTGTGTCTTCATTTTCAACTATATGGAATTCTCCTTCAAAACTGGTATCCTATAAGCGTTATGAAGATTATTGAAATTTTTTGGAAAACAAATTAATTTGCATATTATCAACGTGTTTTTTCTACTCTTGTGTATCCCTACACACACTTATATATTTACTTACAATAGAAAGCTGTGCAAGTACAATTTGTGTAATTTCTGAGTTATTCACATAAAATTCTGAATTCATCATTACTTTTTTCAACAAAGTATCTGAACCCACGGAAGGAACCAATTGTTTAATATCAATATTGTACTCATCCCATAGCAATATCAGAAATATAGATTTGCCATAGTTGAGTTTTTTTATAAATAAACCGAAAAAAACTAGAGAAACTAATCATTAAAAATATCTTAGCGGATACGATTCATTTCGATCTGGATGATTTATTTTTCATTTTGTAGGAAATTCAGGAAGCTTTCAAATACTCATAAGCTTAATGAACCGAAAATTGTGTAATTTTTTTATTTATTCGCAAATAAAATGCTGAATGCACCGTTATATATATACTTTTTTTGGCTATTATGCTATATACAAACATTTAAAAGAAATTAAGGAGAAGACTTTGGCCAAGTTTCATTAAACCCGTTACAGCCGTTTTGGCGCTATAGTGGCACACGTTTTTCGCCATTTCAACGGAAGACCGGATGGTAATAAAGTATATAAAAATGGATAATACTAAATTTGATTGCAACGTTGTATCAAAATTTCAAAGTAATCCGTAAAGAACTTCCGGAGAATAGGTGGTTTGAACAAACTAACATTTTCAGTTTTATTTATATATACAGTTTTCAATTTATTATTTTATTGATAACAATAAAGCTCGTCAATAGCTACATACCGAAAAAAAAAAAAAACATTTAAGTAAAATAGGAGAAAAATTTACTGTTTTGTCATGGCCCATTTATATGATTTTGTATTCTCCACCCTGCAGTGTCATTGCCAACGCCATTCTCTTTGATTTTGATCTAAGTTTTCCTTTATAATTTTGATTTTGGTGCAAACTAGAAGAAAGTTTCAGACTTTTTTTTCTTCTATTCTGAGGGATTCAAGTCCTTTGGTAACTTCGGTACATGTGGAAATTCAAGATGTTCAATAACCGGCCAAGAAGGACAAAAGGTTCTTAACTAGCAAAGGACAGTTCCTTCCTTCCTGGATATTCTGTTGGACGTTGTCAATGAAAAGCATTCACTTTTTAGCTCTTTTAATTTGGACTCTTCTTTATCCCATATGATTTGCCGCATTTTCCAAATCTCTTGCTTTATTTTCCCTAGAAAACCTTCTCTGAAATTTCACCTTTGTAAAATTCATCTTTGTAACCGGAAATGTTTCTAGTTTTCTTCCCAAACGAGCCTCCTAATCTGCAAGCTCATTATCGCTTAATCTAGTCTAATCATATAAATAATCTTTGTGGGTAAATGGTTGATTGTCGTGAATAATGAAGGGAAGAATAGTTGGGGTGATCAGTCAAATAAGAAGGCAAAAATAAATATTATCATTTATTTTTGCCTTCTTGTTTGACTGATCACCACAACTATTCTTCTCTTCGTAAATAATCTTTAATGAGGAGAGCTTGAATAATGTTATGAAATTGATGATTAGTCTAATGCTAAGTATATCGACTTACTATGAATTTCGCCGTAGTTAGTGTTGCAAAGTGCAAGAACAAGACCAAGGCTGCCTAACTGTTGCAATACCAACACCAGGACTGGTAAAAAAATAGATTTTTACAAATAAAAATTAAGGCAAAATAGTTACTAATACTTAGCAATCTTAGTTACTATATGTTAATAATTGCTATAATCAATATACTTTTGCATTTAAATTCTATAATTTTTCATTCGGGCTTAGTTAGGTTTCTCGTTTTAAGATATCTCTACAGTAATAAGCTAAGAAGTAAACGGAAGACTGTTGCGAGACTGTTGCGCAAGACCAAAACCATGACCACGACTGAGTTTGCAAGACCAAGACTTGTCTTGGTCTTGCATTTGGGCAACACTAGCTGTAGTATAGAAAAAGAATCTGATAGAAAGCAAAACCCGAAAGGGCCGCAGAATACAGGCGTACCTAAGGTCATTTGAATATATTGCATTGCAGAATTTCATTGTGATTAATTCCACATCGTAAATAAGAGTGAAGAGGGATCATCGTAATATCAATAACGGTATAAGATTAAGTTGCGCAGACTGACAGTAGAGATCCTGCACAAACACCATATGGGCAGAACTCTCGACCAATTTCTCCCGATGTAGCTATGAGGGAGGATGAGACCCCACCTGCTCGGCTACAATAGCGGTGATCCGCTAATGCCACTGCACCTGAAGCACATGATCGCCTGTCCGGAATAATCCGATTTTTATCAGTAACTATATCCACCCCTAGTGCGCTGTTCGGCGGGGGCAGCAGTCCGACTACATTAGTGTCGGGCCGTGCTCACACTGGCTCCAGGGATGTATGATCTAATAACATCACCTAATGGGAACAATAGATTACAGCAGGAAATCATGTGGTCGAAATGGAATAAATCATGCAAGAGTTAAACAAGGGTTTGAATCGTCTTAAAAAAAATCACAATTACGAACTCAATACCAGGTGGTTCAAGTACAGTGCTGTCTACCTTCAGCCTCATAGTCCGTGGTACAGACCCCTTTTTATCGAATTATTAACATCCGCCTGGAACTTCGTAAATAGCTCCCTCCATCTCATCGTAATCCACAACTATTTTATTTACGAAAACTCTTAGAATTGGGGCGTTTTCATTCTGGAGATCGGCAGACTTTGTATACTTAATTAGGTACTAAAAATTCGTAAATACCCATTTGCTTTCCTCCTAAATCATAACATAATTTGATCTCAAAATCGATACGTAAGATGGCCTACAAAAATCTTTCACCGTTTGTCATACATAACCTCATTATTTTGATGATTTGGAGGTCTTACGCCAAACTGCTCAATATTTTCTTACCTTACCTTTTGTGTCGATTTTGTGCTCATATTATCTTACGATCCAGGTGGAAAGAAAATGGATATTTACGAGTTTTTAGTTCCTAATTAAATAGACAAAGTTTGCCCCCCCTCCAGATTGGAAATGCACCAATTCCAAGAATTTTCGTTAATAAAATATTTGTAGGTTACGATGAGATGAAGTTATTTACTAAGTTTCAGCCGGATGTAAATAATTTGATAAAAAGGGGTCTGTACCACGGACTATCACCGTGACATATTATTGATACAATGGATTATTTTCGCTCATTTACCGATTATGATATTTTTATCGAAATAATTGACCATTAGAGTTGAACAGAAAAAAAATAATAAAAAATATCTAAGGGGAAAATAAAGTACAAATAAAATGTAATGTATAAATGCGTATATTTTATAATAGTTGACAACAATAATAATCAATAAAATGATATTATATGATGAAAAATTCGGGTAAAAGTAAAGATTAAAGTTAAAAGGTCGTGGGGCTCTATGTTTGAACTAAATAATTATGATTGTAGTTATAGTTTATATGAAAGACGATTGATTTTCTTACAGGTTTGGTTGGATGATGGTTTAAATGCACATTATCTTTTTACATTTTATTTCACCAATTTATAATCCATAATGACCTTAATATTCCTTATGTTTCCGATTTGGCCCACTCCAAATACTAATCCTTCCATAATAAACTTCAGAACCATCCAAATCATCTCGTCTCTAGCCTTGCTTCCTCTTCTATTCCCGATAACCCTCCGAGGCGTCTGAAAAGAAGATGGCCTCGAGATCTCTTATTGTAAATACATTGTGTTTTTAGAGTGCTACCAGTGGGTAGTTTCTCAACAAGTGATTTCATGTTATTATTTTTTGTTATAAAATTTACTAAATGTATTTTATTTATTAATAGAGTTGTAAATATCATGAAAAAAAAAAATTCACCAATTCTTTTTTTTCTTCACATATTCTTTTATATACTTATTTTGCTCCTACAGAAGATGCTAGGATTTATCAAAAGAAATGTTTCTACGCAGATCTGCAACGAGAGTTTGACAGAAGCGGTGAAAAAAGAAGGTCTGTAATTCTGTGTGGAGACCTTAATGCAAGAATTGAACAGGACCATAGCTCTCATAGGATGCAATGAGGTCTTATGGAGGTGACATAACTAAGAATAAAAATGGCCAATACGTGACCGATTTGATAAATCGACTACAACCTCTTAATAGACAATTCCTTTGAATCATATAAGATTGTTAAAAAAATTACTATTAAACACAGTTGGAAATAGTGTCATAGATTATGGATGTTATATATGTTCCATGATATATAAGATTAAAATATGAAAGTGAAAAGAGTAGCAAAGATAGGTACGGATCGGACCATCTGTTGTCAGTCGCGGTTGCCAGAATCGTAAGAACCCGCAACGCACAAGTTCATCAGGCAATAAAGTGAGGGTTCTGGACCAGAAAACCTCACTTTACTAAATTGTAAGAAATTCTCAGGGTTCTGGATTTAAATGGAGATGCAGACTAACAGTGGAACATCTTCAAAACTTTCATTTTAGCTAAGAAATCTTATGGCCTACAAAAATTAATAAACGGGAAAATACAGTAAATGGGGAGGGGGTGTAAATATAAATTAATTATAAGCAAAATGGAACCAAGCGTGGAAGGTCTGTCATCTGAATAGGAAGCCCAATAACATTTCTCAGAATATTAATGCAAGAAATAAGGCAAAACCGGTAGTTAAAAGAGATCCTGGAAAGAATTCGGGAAAAGGAATAATCAAGTTAGACAAATCACACTACCTAACGCCTATATTAGAATATATAGTTTTTACAATGTAAATCGGTTTCCTATTACTTCTTAAGTTTCAAAGATAAACGTTCTGACCATACATTAATGTTTAGTAAGCAGTAAAGTACCAAAGAAGACTAGAGCCCACTAGATTGAGGACCACTCGAGAGGAGACCCCGTGACTCAACGGCGCAGGTGTGACAACCTTACAGAGCTGTGGGCGGCTAACGAGAGTACTCAACTCTCTCGAACAGGTGTCGTCTTGAGTCGCCCGCACTTCCTGTGCTCTTCCTTCTAATAGGTCACGTGTCTCCTCCACGTGGTAACACCATCCTTGCAATGCTACTAATTGGAGGTGTTCGGATGACTCATTTGGTGCATGTTCCTCTGTGGGATACCGCTTCCGCCTAGGAGTTTCCTGTACATAGTTAAGGATTGTCTCGGAAAGAATGCCGCATCGGAAATTACATCACCCATAGAATGAACGTAACGAAGATACATAGTCTACTTGAACTTTATTCGAGATAGGATGAATGAACCAATGTAACCAATTATTTAACTTTGAGAATGGAAAAAAGTCTTGGTGGTTTTCTAATGCATTGAACCTAGCCTGATTTCGATCCCGATAGTGGTCAGAAAACGAATTTACTGTTTTTTGGGCAGATCGATGTAGAAGTCATTACACCTTTCTAATTACACTCAGCCGGTGCAAAGAGGGAACGTGACACTTTATTGAGTTAGATCTAAGCCTGAAAGTTTAAGTTAAATATACATACATAATGTTTGGCCAAATCAGACAAACCGTAATACAGGTTTTCGATAGGGGTGGGGAAAAGCGCTCCCACTCCTAGAGATCCAACTTCGATTTAAAATTTTAATTAATAAATAACTTCAGTATAACACGTTTTAAACTTGGTAAATTTTTAAAATATAGAAGGGGTAGCTCAGTGAGTAATGCACTGATCTCGCATTCTTAAGGGCCCAGATTTGACTCCAGCTAATGAAGATAATTATTTATTCTGTTTCATCAGCCGTGGATCGATCTGAGGTTGGGAGACCCTTCAGGGGCACACCCAGTCTCTATAAAATGGGTACTCTTAATTAAATAATTAATTAAGTAGAAAAACCTGATAATAGAGCGGGATTCGTGCCCAATCAGAACCTGCACTAAATTATGCCTAAAAACGGAACTTCCTTATAAAGTACTGAAACAAAGATCCTTCATAGGTTGTAATGGTTTAAGTTTAATTGATTACAAAAATCAAGTATTTTTTGGGGCGTGGTATTTGTCAAATGCCTTTGGCAGTTAAAATGTAAGCTAACACTAGTAATCACACTTAATTTCCCAATTATGTTTCTCTCATTTACGATTAATAGATAAACAGAACTAGTTAACAGAAAGTTGTGCAACGTGTACCAACATTTATTTATACTAGTGTTCGCCCAGTGGTCGAAATTCGACCATAGCCATTAAAACTTTGAGGAAAACATTAAAAATAAATTCAATAAATAAAGAGTAAATCACGATTCAAAAAACCTCATTTATTAATACAAACAAAATTAAAATTTGAAATAAAAATTGAAATTTGAGCTTAAACTACCTAAAATTATTTATAAGTAATAGAAAGTAGACACATTCAAAATATTTAATTTCCATTTTAATTTATGTATGTTATTATCACAATGAATTAATGTTATGATTAAGCAAGTAAAAAAAAAATATATTAACAATTTCGACTGAGTTTAAATCCATTTTTATGCAGAAATTCTCTGAAAACAATGTTCTTTTTTAAAGTTCTGTTATTGTTATTAATGAAAAAATGTTTACTTTTTGAGTTATTCACAAATAAAATACTGATTTCATCATAAAAATTGATGCAGCTTGTTTTCGGGAAAGTATTTTATATACATAAATTATAAAAGGTCCAAGGGGAAGACTTTAGCCAAGTTTCATTAAAATCGTTAAAGCCGTATTGGTGCTACAGTCTAAAGCAAATCACGTTTTTCGGCGGCTATTTGGAAAGGAAAGGTCCGATGTTAATGAAACGTATACAAAAAACTTCTGAATATTATTGTGACGTTGTGTCAAAATTTAAAAGAAATCGGTGAAGAACTTTCGGAGATTAGCCGTTTTGAACAAACTATCATTTATCTTTTTATTCACATAATATTTCATATTTTTATTTATTGATAACACTATAGCTCGTCAATAGCTATTAAACAAGAAAAGAATAGAGAAAATCGTTTGAATAACGGAGGAGTAAAAGGGGCTGAACCGTTTTTTTTATTATTTTTTTTCTATTTTTAAATTTAGAAAATCTGCTCATGTAAAACATTATTTTATGAATGAACTTAGATAAGTACGACTCTAATAGCCTTCATTTGATTTTATTCATGAATACGGTATGAATCACACATTAACGAGCGATTTTATTAGAAGGGAATGAGCAATATTCTCCGTTATCAGGTAGTACACGATATTTACCAAATGTTGCTCAAGTGGTCTTGGACAGATGACCCATTCGGATCGACAGACGGACCGACAAAAATGTAAATGACCCGTATGCCGGTGTAGGTGGATCCTACCTCTTGCATAATTCGATCTGAATCAGAGCTAGAACAGCCCTCCACCTGCTCCGCGCTACACGCCAGTCCATCGTTTATTCATTTTGTCCGCTTGTCCGGGAAAAATATTCGCTGCCTGGTAAATGGATGAAATGTGAGCCGTAAAATTTGATAAAAGAGGTCACCGCACGCTCTTTAGGAAATTATAACCGATAGCAGGAAATGGACGACTGATAATAGCCATTTTCCTGACTATAAGATATAATGGTTGAAAGGTTTTTCTCATTAGCTCAGGAGGAAAATTATTTATCATCCCATTAGTAATTAATTATTCGTCGTATCAACAATATGAATATTAGCAGACCCATATTGAAATCGCATTACTAATGAACAGTAATGGGATCGGATTAGTTACACATAATTTCATAATTATATTTTTTTAGGAGTCAAAGAAATAATAATAGATATATATTTTTTTCAGGTAGTGATAAAATAGACTTATGTGACTTGTTAGAATTATGAGTGAACTAATTTTTATGGAGTATTTATACAATATCATACAACAAAAGTATCCAAGCTCAATAAAAATATGTACAGCTCGGTTCCTAAAACCGTCAGCCGAAGGCTGGCCTTGGCAAAATAAGTATTATTGATACAATAATATAAACTAAAACATAATATGTTAATGTTAATAAATAGAGTGTTAATGCTAACAAATACTGAAATACAATGTATCAGCTCTTAATATCATAAATATAATTACACATATATAAATACATACACATTTTTAATATAGATATTTTAATATAATTATATAAATAATTTTTCCGGCTTAAACATTATTCATCTAATAATTAAATTCTTGGCATAAGGCATATCTGTATTACCAAGGTACTTTATAATAATTGGATAGACTTACCCACTTTTTTCTCGTTTAAATGTGCAATTATTTCCCTAAATGTCAGACTATCTTTTCCAAAATATTTTCACCTAAGTTTCTTGTTAGAATTATAGATTTTATGAAGAATAATAACACACAGTAGTCCGTTTTTTTTTATTTACGAAAATTCTCAAAAATACGGCGTTTTCAGTCTGAAGATATCAAAATAACGAGGTCATATATACCAAACGGCCCAATATTTTTGTGATCAAATTATATTACGATTCAAGTGGATAGCAAATGGCTGTTGATATGTTTTCAGTAACGCATTAAGTGAATTAATTTCACACGATAAGATAATTTACTGAAACCAACCACAGAACAGATATTACAATAATTATTTATACATGAATATTTTATTTTTATATTGTTCTGCAACTCTGTAAGATTATGTATTACATTTTTACAATACAGTTTTGCTACTTGAAATAAGATGATTGGTTAATTTTCTTCTCATTATTTGTTTTTATATGAGTCATGTTTGTCGAACATCCCAAAGGGCAGACTAACTGTTCATTAACACAATACCCCACCTGCTGAGGACCTCTTTCCGTTGGTGGCCGAGGATGTTAACCTCTGGAGAAGAACCGCAGCCTCCATGGCCCAGCTCCTAGGAGCGGTCCTAGTCATTATCGTAAATCCCGGTAGTGGATGTCCTCGGGAGGCCAAAGTTCATCCTCCACGGCTAATGGCCTCCGGGGAAGAGATCAGATTTACGACCATCTCTCACCTCTTTCTGCCTCCCGAGGGCCGGTATCAGTATGCTAATTGGGTCTTCAGCGGGTGCACAATGGCGTAGATTGCAGGAGACATTTTTATTATCACTGGTCCTCACTAACGGAATCTGCGGGATCCCTATCTCACGGGAGAAGACGAAGATCTGGATGTTTAACGGTGGCTGGCATTATATGTAGTACCTATGCTAATTAGCGACACCGAAATCTTTTAAGATGGGTAACAGCTCATTGCTAAACAGATACAATAAATTGTTATAATAACAATATCCACTGGAAATAATTTCATACTCAATATGTTCTATCTTACGGCTAATGTTGCGTTGGTCGTTAGACAGAAACTTACAGTTTGATTAGGACTTTCTACTCAGTATTCTCCAGACCTTCCCTCAGCCGATCATTACTTTTTCTTTCGTTAAAAAATTCATTCCGTGATAAATGTCACAAATCCAAAAGCAAAATAAAACCGCATCTCGATGAATATTTTGCAAGTAAGTCTCAACGATTTTGGAAAAGGAGACTTTCTCAGAAACAGAAGAAGGTAATGGAGCAGAACGGCTCATTTATAATACAGTAAATCAAACTTAAACAAAAAACAAAGAAAAAGAAAGAAACGTATGGGACGCCCAAATAAAAAAAGTAAAAAATATTAGCATACAAAAAAAAATATTTTGGTAAAGTTCTTTGCTCGATAATGAGAATTTTAGAAATAGAATATTAGAAATATTCATTTATTATTTGATACAATAAAGATAAATTCCCATAATATACCCTGAAGTAAAAAACATTGGTTAATTATAACTTTAGGGAGTGCTACCGGGCAGTATCTCTTCAAGTATATTCATGTAATTATTTCCAATGTGTGCATTTTTACTAGTTGCATTTTTTTGTTGTATATTTCATTAAATAAATAAAATAAAATGAAAAATTATAACTTTAGAAAATCAATTTTTGAAAAAGCAGCATTTTTTAAATTGTATTTATAAATAAATAGTATATTTTTGTAATCAATTTATTACAATAGATATTATATCACAGGAAAAAAGAAATTAAATAATGAAAACTTTTTCATCATTTATCGTAGTTATTTTTGCTGAAAAGATAGTTACTTTGGGGATGACAGATATCAAATTACATTTATATATTTTTTTAAACACAAAAATAGGGAATTCGCAAATCTTTCGGTAACAAACACAACTTAATTAATATGGAGTTTGAGCATATTCAACAAGGAATTTTTCCTAAAAGTGTGGTATCAGGAGTCCAGTTGGAGGAGGATTAAAAAAAAATTCGAGAATAATCCATTATTTTATGAAAAACGAAAGTTAACATAGGTTAGCTGTTAAAAGTCTCCTTTTAATTTTTTAACAATTACAAACTTGCATTTCGAAGAAATGTTTTGTTTAATATAAAGCAATTATTAATTACATGGATTACATAATTTTTAGTCATTAGTTCCTATTCAAGAGAAATAGTCTCTTAATTTAAAAAACACAAAAAATCTTAACCCCTTCTCAAAATTTGAGGTTTCACATTTCAGAATACTTAGAATTCGAAAAACGAATAAAAATTTTTTTGTCCGTCCGCGCATTTTCTCCGAAACTACTGGACCGATTTTTTTTTTCAAATTTAGATATAAAATCAGAGGTCACCCAAGGATGATCCTCCTTCATCGACATTACTATCCGCCTTTTACTTTCAAAATGGCGGCCGAAAAACCTGCGTTGCTATAGACTGTAGCTCCTAAACGAACGTACCGATTTCAATGAAACTTCGCTATAGTCACTTTCTTGAAGTCCTTTTAATTTACCTATATAACATACTTCAACGAAAAGAAGCTGGAAAAAAAGTTACGAGGGATGGTAAAATTTAATTCTGAATAACTCAAAAAGTATACACTTTTTTGTGGATGTTGTATGGTTTTTTTAAAAGGTTACGGAGTTTTCTAAAAAACAAAATAAAATCGAAAATCGAAAATTAGGAGCAAAGATATGGTCTCCAGTTTTTTTTTTATATGTTCTACTACAAATGTTTCCTTTGGTTTTTAAATTTTGAATGTGCTACTGAAGCAATGCTATTTTTTTTAGCATATTACTAATGATTAAACAAAAAAGTTTAATTCAATAATTGGAATCACCTTTTATTTATTTTTCTTTGTAACTATTAAGGTAATGTTACTTCATATGTATAATTGTTTGGAGATAATAAACCATTGTGGAATAATTTGCAGCGTTTTTTTATGCTCTTAAGGTCTACTATTACTTCTATTATTTACTTCTAGAATATTCTTTATATCTTATTTACCTTTTCTATAGAACTGCAGTTTATATACAATACTACATATCTCGGTGTTAATTAAACAAAAAAATATTTTTAAAAAATCTATATTTTGACAGGCGCAAATATATTTGTTATAGACAAAAAAACTAAAGAAAAATAATAATATTCATATTTATCTTGGACAATACTCATGAATAACAAATCATATTTTTTTTCTATTCTCAACCCTCCAATATATCTTCAATGGAAGTCCTTATGCAGATTTTTCATGGTCACTCAATCCCTCCTACTCCGGTCCTGGCCAGGAGCCTTCAGAAGGGCCACAAAGGGCGGTTTTATGGCCATCATTTTTCATGAAAGATTCGCCCTGAGCAGAGCGATAGCAGCCACCACAGAATAGCCGGGTATAATGAGGAGCTGACTGATGCCGCCGGATTACCGAGCTCATGATCCGTACCCATTTGCATCTCAACGAACCCGTGCGTTTTGTCCCGTACCCCAGCGCAACCGGCTGACAAAGTCACTCATATGTCAGCCGTCAGTGGCCATCATCTCTTCCAGGATAACAGGACCCGAGCAGATATTAATATTTCGTAACATGGACGAGGGTCCGGTCCTTGCGAAACCTTAACCAAATAAACCGACAGGCTAAGCGGCTAGGATAAATGAACTTTGCCTTCCGAGCTCTCAATAACAAACAAAAAATAAATACCATCATTTATCAAACGGAAAAAAATATATATACAAAAGCTTTTCAACGAGAGTCACTTGGCTCTATTGTAGCGTGCTGAATTGTGAAACTTGTACTGGTCTAGAGTTCAATCTCGTTTAACTGAAAATTGATATGTTTGAACTAGTCAAAAAATAAGTGTGAAATTCACTTGGGTATGACTGTCTGGTGTTTCCACCCAAACGACATACATATGTCCATCAAGAAACCAAAAAAAAATTGAATTAGATTTGTTTTCCTGAAAATTGATCAATGAAAAGATTTCAGTACGATTTATTTGATTAACTAAAGCAATGTAAACCGGCTTAAGGTAGATCAGTCTAAACATTTCAATATCTTCTATTATTGAATCTTTTTGCCATAGCTTTATTTTTAATAATTTCTGTTAAAACTAGAGGAACATCTGAATGTGATGCGACCAACATATTTTCTTACTTTCACTTAGTCATTTCTTTTCTCTCATTCATCCCTTTCTGACACCAGGATATGAACCCGTAATATTACATTGGAAATTGAATAGCTGTAACTTCGTTAATAGTTGTCCAAAATGAACGATTTTTATATAGTTTTGTAGAGAATTTCATTTCATTTCATTCTTTCGGACTCAGGAGACTCTGAAACGTATAGATCCGTCATATCGGAAATTTTACCCGATCGCATTACTTTCATTACTTAGTATAGATAGGAAACTAATACAAATAGAAACATGTGTAGAAAATAAAATAAGCTGTATCATTGCTAATACCAGTTCGAATTTGATGATTTTTTTTTTTTTTTGCTTTGTTGGTAATGTAATAACTTTTCAAAAGTTGTATTATAAGTTTAACCATATAATATATACTTACTGAGTTAGGCCATAAAACATTTTTCTTTTCTTTATAACAATTTTTTTCTGAATTTTCTCGGGAATTTAGTCCATATACGAAAATTGAAAAGACAATTATTAAAACATTATAGGAAAGTTTAATCAAAATCGTTAGAGTCGTTTTCGCGCTAGTCTGCAGTCTATAGAAAAACAAGTTTTTAATTTACTGCGCAGTAGCTATTGCGCGTGGAGGACCCAATGTCTGTCACAGGCATTAGTAGTCAAAAACCTAAAAATTAAAAAAAAGAAGCAACAAAATCATTTTAGTAGTTTCCGAGAAAATTTTGGCACAGAATGACAGACAGACCAATGCCAATGATGAATGAATGACCGACCAAAAAATATGTATTTTTCGGACTCAGGTGGCTCTGAAACGTATAGATCCGTCGAAAACCGCATATCAGAAATCTTACCCGATCGCAATATTTTCCTTACCTAGTTAGGTAGGAAAGTAAAAAAGTAGTGCGCGCATCACCCAACTTGCACTTACCGCTCAACTTTGAACGGGAAATATTGTCTGGAAATATTAATCTTATTTAAAAAAGGTTTGAATTTTTTAGGGCAGTTAACAATTTGAAAACATATTTGTGAATTTCGGCCATAATTATTATTGCAAAAACTCACTAATGCCGTGAAAGTAACAAAAAACTAATTTGTTATATCGACACAACGTAATAAAAACCTCATAACTCTTTTAATCTATTTAAACCACATAACTCCAATATCTGAACTCTTATATACAAAGAGAAAATTGAAACCACACATATATTTTTAATTAATGAATAATATTAGTATCGGACTACACAGTGAAAATTATAAGAATGAAATCCTTATTACATGTTGCATACATTTAAACTCTAATTTTTTTATAACATCGACAGGTAAAAAGTCACAACACTAATTGTAAGTGGATAATGTTTAATGATAATGATTTCACTGAGAGAAGAAAATTGATTAAATTATTTACTAATTTGATTTTCTTATATGTTACTTAATGATTATATGAAATACATCGAAGATATATATATATAATTTTTTAATATATTATTGGATATATAATTACTAAACTATAAATATATTTAAGGTTATAAACAAATGTTTTATTCATCCATAAAGTGTTTTAATATTCCATTTCTTCTTTGACACAATAATAATAATATTGTTTTTAAACAATTTTATTCCCTCGATTCACTGGATTTACATATACCTTTTTAAACATAAATATACTTTAAAATTTAGATTTTGTTAGAGAATTTCATTTAGTTTCCGTAGAAACATTTGATTTCCGTTAAATAATATTAATTTTCATAAATTATTATTGAAGCGAAAACTTATTTAGGCGCGTTTTGCACTTTTTTTGTGCAGAGTGAATTAGATTTATCAGTCGAATTTCACTCGGTTTTAACGCTCGGGTAAAGTCGGCTAGAGTCGACTAATTAAAATGTTTTTACAAATGGATTAAAATATCTCAGAAACAAAAAATCGGACCTGCATACTGTAAGCGAGAAAATTGTTCAGGATTTCATCCTCTCTGTAATACGCTATAATTCAAAATTAAATCTTAACGAGACAACGTGTTAGGGAGGGGAAATAGAAAAAATAGTGTCGAAAAGCAAATGATAACCAGTTTAGTTGAACATATGGATTAAAATTTTTCACTCAATAGCCTGAAATCCGATAACAGCTATGATGTGAAAAACTCGATGGAGGTAAAGCAAATTCTTAAAAGAATAAATAAAATAGACCATGTGTAAATATTGTTTGTTGTGTTTTGATATTGAACAATTATTTACCAATATCAACTTAAGAGATGTAATATAAATAATTGAAAATACTGGGATACAATAGAACCGCATACACAAATTAAAAATCTTAAATTGTATTTAGATGCTGTCAAGTTACGAAGAGAGAATAAGAAGAGAAATAGTATAAACCATAATTGTTGTAGAGGACGGTTAATTAATCATAAAATGCCAGTAATAACAAACTGAGATGTTAAAACAATACATTAAATCTAGATAGTGGTGCCAATGAATATTCTAACACATATAATATAATTATTAGACTTAGTAAAATATTATTAATAAAGAATATTACAACAATAATAATAGCCGAAATGTTTTGGCATAAACACCAAATTTTTGGAACTTAAAAAATATTTGAATTAAAAAAAAAAGGACTAAAGAAATTGTGAAATTCTATTCTTCCTAAGGGAATGTACTTAAACATCTTGGTATATTGATTGGGAAATTGACATCTACCAATATTTAAACTCGGTTTAGTAGTCGGGTGCCTTTTATTACACATTACAGCTCTAGGTAAATAGCTTTCACCCATGTGCTTTTAAAGATCCAAGTTACATAGAATTAGGGTGCACAGAATTCCTCAATTTTCGTTGTCGGGTTTTTGAAGTAAAACTTCTATTAGCTATTTTTGCCCTTTTTGTGGAGAGTGAATTATATTGAGCCGTCAGATTTCCGATGTGTAACGCTTGGATAAAGTAGCCTGGAGTCGACTAATTGAAGTGTTTTTGCATATGAATTAAAATATCTCAGAAACAAAAAATCGGGCCTGCATACTGTAAGCGAGGAAATTGTTCTGCATTTGCACTCTGTGTAATGTACTATTATTCAACATTGTATCTTAACACGACGCCGTGTTAGGGAGGCGAAAAGAAAAAATAGTGTCGAAGAATAAATGATAACGAGTTTTATTGATGATATGGATAAAATATCTCAGAAACTAAAAATCGGACCTGCATACTGTAAGCGAGGGAAATTTTCAGCATTTCACCCTCTTTATAATTAGCTATTATTTATAATTTATTACTCTCCATTATCTTCTATGACTTTGTAGGATGGGTATCGCTTTTTACAAAACTCTCTGCTTTCCAACGATGTATTATACGTATACACTTAGACTATTATTTCGGATAATTCATTTTCAACCTAAAAGATTTTTTTTCTTTTTTTGCCCTTTAGCCGATTGCCAAATTCTTGTGCAAATTGCGAAAGAATTCGCTGATTGATTTTCTCTATTACTATTATACTAAAGCAATACTTATTTTTATACTAAAGATTACTTAGTACCTGTGTTTGTACTTTTAAAAATACATTTTTTCGAAACACTATTTCCACCTTATATTCAACTTCGGACTTACTTTGTTCAAGTTGATTTGATATATTGTTCCTTCACTGCCTATCTATTAGATCTTTCAATTTTTTATTCTATTCATAAGCTCGTCAGTTGTTTTTTTTTATTTTTAACATTCCAATTCCATCAAATGTGAACATTCAAATAACAACTTATGGATAAATTACCTACACTTACAAGGCTAAAAAAAGTTGTTGTTTTTTTCGAATAAAACATGGTTCGGGTTATCGTTTTGGTAAAAAAATAATTATTTTTAACTAAAATTATTGTATAACTACGATACTCAGTATGACTCGTGTATTCTTTTCTTTAAAACCAAATTACAGAGGCAGAGAGATATTGATAGTCTACAACATTGATGGCGACCCTGAGCTGAGCCCATCCCATCCAAGATAGAAAACAAACAAGGGAGGAGATAATTGAGGCCAGGTGTGTGCTGGACCGCTCTCCTTAATAACTCTTCATTTCCCTCCATTATCCACGTACCCCCCTCCCCCCGCCATATAGGATATTTACTGCCGTTGACCTGGGCCTCACTGCACTGGACGGGTCTCTTACAGATTCATAAGGTTGTGAGAATGGTAGGGGCGACTATAGCTAGAGCGTACACAATATATTCTTTTGAAGACTTGAATTGAGGTCCTCAAGTGAATCTAGATTCTGAATATTACTTACCATACATAAACGTATTATAACAGTTAGTGGCACGCATTAGGTTCTGATTCACAGTAAACGTCATCAAGATAAACGAAAACATTTCTAATTCCATCCATTGTTAGCTCTAATGGATAGTTTAATTTAATAAGAAATACAAAATTTTATGGCAGAAAGGAGAACTAATATTGGAGCGAAGTATGGAGGACGCTAAAGAACCTACATAAAGTACCACGAAATGTTTTTAAAGATAAATTTTATTTAGAGATTACTAAAGTATATTATTAATTAGCATAATAGTATTAACGTTGTCTAAGCAGCACACACAAACCTCATCACAACTATTGAAGAAACCACATTCTTAATAAATGAGTAACAGTTTCGAATAAAAACGAAATTAGATTTTTTTTTTAAAATATGATTATTAAAATTAAATTTAATGCCAGATGGGGCTTTAAAAAAGTTATCGATTAAAAGCATCATCAGAGGCCCTAAGTGAACAATTAAAATAAAACACAGCTAAACTAGCATTTATTTATTCCATCCCCGTACGTGCTAATTTAGAAAATAAATTAAAACATTCATGTTTCAGGAATAATTCATTTTGATACTGCTACAATAACAACTCTTTGAAACAAATCCAGTAATTGAATAGAATCCTAAGTGGAAATAACATATAAACTGGTGATTAAAATTTAATATTAAACCAAGTTAAACCAAAAGAACATTTTTTTTGTTAACATATCTCTTAGTGATTTATGCCACTATTTATACAATACGACATTGTGCAATGTAAGTGGTTTGCATTTACTCCTTAAGTACAGCTTATAGAGTCAGATCAGATCTTGTAAAGAGGTGAATGAAAATCTACTGTCTATCTATATCAATAAAAACGTAAATATGCGTTTGTTCAAAATCGCTAATCTCAGAAACTTCTTCACCGATTGCTTTGAAATATGGGTATACTGTTTCTATCGTATTCAGTAGTGTTCATTGTTGTCAGTTATATACATTTATACACCCTCCGGTCTTTCGTTTCAGAAAGACTACCGAAAAACCTGTGTCGCTATAGACTGTAGCGCCTAAACGGCTGTAACGATTTTAATTAAACTTAGCTAAAGTCTTCTCCTTTTAATTGTTTTCTTTTCTTCTTACTTTTAATTTATGCATACAACATCCTTCACCGAAAAGAGTATGAAAAAAAAATTACGATGGGTTGAAAACTATATTTGCGAATAACTCAAAAAGTACATAATTTTTATTAGATTATACCCATCATTATTTGAAAGCTTTTTTGATTTCCTGAAAAATGATTTTTAAAAAAATCACTAAAATCTGACGATTTGGTGCAGAGATATAATGCTTTTTTAAACTTTTTGTAATTTTTCTTGGGAGATTTTGAGACAGATTGCTTCTTATTTAGACAATTATATGTTGCGAATTCTAGAGTTGGAAAACCAGACAATCTCTATATCTATACAATGAATGGAACAACAAAGAATATCGCATATTCACAAGTCTTGTTACATAAAATATATTAGAAACATCTGATTTCTTTTTTTATTTAACCAGAATAAGTCACAGCAACTCGTGGCCGAGTACAGCTAGTATTAATATAAATCTTTAATGAATTAAAAATTTTACCTAAAACATTTTAGTAAATATAATTAGACAAGTTGACATAACAACTACAGTTATTAAACTGAATCCTTTAATATTTGATATAATCTTGGAAAACTATCAATTCTTTGTTTACTTATTTTTTCTGTTTTATATAACAACAGGAATGTTGCTATGTATAAAACTAAAAATCGATCGACGTCATAAGAAAGTAAGATAAGAAAATGTGAATTTTTGATTTATTTGAGGTACAATAATTCAATAACTTAATAATTCTTCTAGTTTCTTTCTTTATTTATTTTTTAAACTTATCAAATAGTATTTTGATTTAGAAGTGTAGAAAATCCACTAAAAGTTCAGTAGGCTTAAAAAAAAAATTGTTTTTGCTTCAATATCAAACCGAAAAGTGACAACGGTCCAGTTGCAATACCATATCATAGTTGCATAAATTATGACAATATCGAACCATTTACTTTTTATATTCTGAGGTATGTGAAACCAAAACCAACCACAAAATGAACATGCCTACAGAATGAATGAATAGGAAAATCTATAGAATTATTATTTTTAACCATAATAACTAATAAAATGCAACCCAACGAATATACATATAGATAATATAAATTTATAGAGTTAACAATTTCTGTAGATTTAAGAAAGCTTTTATAGACTACCAACATCTTCAACTGTTTACAAACATAAATAAATACCAATTAAAATTATACCTTAATATATATTATAAGGATGAGGGGACATCGTCCAAGAATAAAGTTTATTTTCTATTTATATTTATATTATAATTATACAAAGTAAATTTGAAGTAAATTAGGACTATGTTCTTTTTTTTAATCAAACTTATTATTGAAGTAAAAAAAAAATACTGAAGAAGCAGTTGTTTTAAACTAAATATACTACATGTCAGTAATTAGTTATTTTTGGAATGAATCAGTATATTGGTTCATTCCACAGAGCAACAACTCTTTTCTCTGAATCTTGAAGAGTTTTATAAATCACTTGATCAGCAATGTATTTATTATTTATAAATAAAAATATAAATAATGAAAGTTGGACATAAAACGAAAACAATATAAATAGTCAAACTATACAAAAAAAATAAATAATAATAATAAAGAAGATAGACAATAATATCTTTTTTTTCAAAAAATGTAATAAACAATAATTTAACGTCATTCATTCCATAAATATTTGGCACTACCAGTTAAAAATCCACACAAACAAATAAAATTATGTAATAAATTATTTTATAATGTTAACTATTTAGACTAAATTGAATACTGGCATAATATAATTTTCATACTAGATGAACTATAGTGTCAAGTACAGTAGATAGTTAGAACAATGTAGATCAAATATGCAGATATCTTGCTCACTAAATAATAAAACTAAATTAGCGCTCCAAAAAAACAAACGTTTAAAATGTAGAGGATCATTCGAGTGGATCTTTTGATTTTTTATTAAAATTGATTTTGTATAATATTTCATCGAAACGTTTTACTTTTTTTTATCATGGTTTATAGTAAAGTGATGTTTTTAAAATTAAAAAAGGGAAAATTCAATTCATTTCACAGTAATTTGTTACTAGAATTACTTTCAATTATTTACGATAGTTCATTTTTCTCTGTATATATTTGTTTCATTTCTTTATTCTGGACTTGTCAATATTAATTTTCAACTTTCGTTTCATTTCCATTTCCATTCGTATCATTATTTTAAAAGATATTTTTCTTCGTAAATCTTATATATTATCAATATTTTTGTCAATAAGATTTGGGCTGAAACATCGGCTATCTGATTATACGAAATATTGACCTTTTACTTATGTCTTGTTTCATGTTGAATATCACTAATTAATATCGTTTACAAACAGCCATATAAATCATTACTGGATCTTATAATTTCTCAAAAAATATACTATTCTTACATTTAAATTTTTATCGAAATTCATTTTTGAAAATTTGAATAATCTTTAAGCCCTTGACAACTTCTCCATGTCGTCTCCTCTTCAGCATCCATTGGGACTGCATTGGAGCATGACCGTATAAATCTTGGTGTCACCTGGTTCACATGTTCCGGTCAATGAAGTAAACACTCCTTTATGGACTGGTAGCAGGAGTACCGTGTTACCACGCCTCTCAGACGTCCTCTTCTCCCTGAATAGGCGGGTAACGAAGGGGTTGCTACACCTCCTTGATGAATGGGCAAGGAGAGCCGGCGAATGCGAGCGAAATAAATAACATGAGCAGGTAATGAACTATGAAGCCTTTTATGAGTCCTAATGTAGCCACCGCCCGATGAGTTATGTCCTTGCTTGCAGAACCTGTTGAGCGGATCCGAGTGCAACTCTAATAGGGAAATGATGGCAGTTCTGGAGGGGTGTACTGCAGGAGTATCGTCCACCGCTACTCTTTATAGACGCATTACAAAATATATGCGTAATATAAACTGAAAAATTATTAACAAAGTCTTAAATAAATAGAAGCTGTAACAAAATGTCTATTTTGAAATTAGATTCCCTGTAACGAATCAATAGTTACATGGAAGATACTTCAAATGAAGAATAAATTTCATTAAATATGTTTCGGATTAGTTAAATGAGATATTTAATCTTTTATTACTTTATTCAACCATGAAAATATAGACTTGAAACTTCTTGTGAGTCTTTTGGACCGAAACTTTGGCAAATAAATAAATTAATATCATTTATTTATTTTATTTTATTTTTTTTTGGACTGAAAACCCCAACCAATTTCTCAACCAAAAGTCAACCATCAATCCACTATTATTGAAAATATACAATACACACACACACACACACACACACACATATATATATATATATATATTTTAATAAAAAGCTCTATATTTAATACGCCAGTTTTGTTTTTTTATATATTCATTCAGCAACGTTTTAGACCATTTTCAAGGGTGGGAATCTTATTTTAAAATCAAAAACATTTGTGCTTCTAGTATTTAATATTTAACTACGTTATTTAACCATGAAAATAAAGGCTTGGAACTTCTTGTGAGACCAGCCCCGATGAAGATCTGATCTTTGGGCCGAAACTTCGGCAAATATAAAGTTTAATATCATTCATTTATTTTTAATTATTATTATTATTATTATTTTTTTTACTGAACATCCGAACTAACTTATCTTTCACATAAAGTTTAGGCCTTCATCGGGGCTGGACTCACGAGAAGTTCCAAGTCTGTATTTTCAAGGTTTCGTCATTTAACTATCCCGAGACAAATTTAATGAAATTTATTCTTCATTTTAAGTACCTTCTTTTAGAAGAGTTAAATTCTATTGATTCGTTACAGCGAATCTAATTTTCCTAATACATTTCTTAACAGTACAATAAGGTTTTTATCCCTTAAAAATGGCCGAATAGACTGAAACGTAGATAAATTAAAAAAATAAAGCAAGAATGATAGATCCAACATGGAGTTTTATTATTAGAAATAAAATAAGTCTTCAAAAACTATAATAAAATACAAAATTAGTCAATATAATTTTGTTAACCAACTAAAATATGTTCCATGTTTTCTATATGCTTTTTTAATAAATTTAAAATCTTTGTATCCGAAAGAAAATAAATTCATGACATAATTTTATGAAAATACCGTAAGTTTTAAAGTGTTAAAATTATTAAAGGTGGTAATTAAAAATTTATTGATCTGGAAAGTTTTCCAGAACGTTTTAAATCTTGTAAGTATAACATGTTCAATCTTAAAAATATGGGGAATAACTGACTGAAATTATATACCTCACAAGATCATGTTCTGCTAAAACTATTGCACATTAACAAGTAATTTATTAATATAGGCACACATTTAATATTAATTTAAAACAAAAAATATACGTTAATTTAGTTGACACAAAAATATTGCGATTCAGTGTTATAACGTTTTGTAAATCTACATTATTATTAATGAACGTTATTAATTCGTAATATGAACATTAACCGTTTACAAAACGTGTGCCCTGTAAGTTTAAAGAGTTAATTTTTGTAAGTTTATAAAGTTTATGTAAGTTTTGTAGCTTTATTTGTAAGTTTATTTGCTTAAACTTAGCAGATCATTAAGTTATTTGCAATTCTTTAAAAATCATACTATTATAAAATACTCATTGAAACTTCTTTATACCAGAATGATAACTTGGTATGCTTTCCGGGAAAAAAAAAAACAGTAATGGTTACTCGGAAAAGCAACAGTGACGAAAACTCTTATTCTGTACCCTAAAGTGATAGTAACCAAAACTGTAGTCGAATAAAGGGCATAACTGTGCTATGGTGAATTCGATCAAATGAAATATTCAGAGATTGGGAGTGCTGATAAATAGAAGGTTTGATATAGATTTTATCAAGTTCCATCAACTTCTTTCACTTAAGTGTTTGTTTTCCTAGACTAAACTATTAGACCAGAAGCAAGGATCGAAAACGCCGGGGTATTTTAAGAAAATTTTCAATCTAACAGACTGATAGTGCTCCTTTTAGGTATTACGAAAATATTCGTCGGCCAGCTCAGACAGGCAATTTAATGTTTTAGGGAGATTTGAACCCCTCTAAAAGTTCAAAATTTTGGGACATTTTGAGAAAGTTTTCTCCTCGTCGCGCTAAGATACAATTTTGAATCAGGTCAGAAATAGGATGAAATGCTGAACCTTTCCCTTGCCTACAGTATGGAGGTCAGAATTTTATTTTCTGAGATATTTTAATCAATTTATGCAATAAAAGTCGTTATCATTTGGTTTTCGCCACTATTTTTTCCTTTTTCGGTTTAAACAGCGTCGCGTTATATACAAACAATTTTGAATAATAGCTCATTACAAGGATAATGAAACTTTGAACATTTTCCTTGCTTACAGTATGCAGATTCGAATTTTAGTTTCTGAGATATTTTAATCCATAAAAGCGTTTCGTGAGTCAAATAATTGAAGTGTTTTGCATATGGATAAAAATATCTCAAAAAATAAAAATTGGACCTGCATATTGTTTTTCGAGAGAAATGTTCAATATTTCATCCTCTTTGTAATGAGGTATTATTCAAACTTGTATCTTAACGCGACGAAGAAAGAATTTTCCTAAAATTCCTTAAAATTTCGAACTTTTAGATGGGTTTAAAAGCCCCTAATACCTCAAATCGACCTGTCTGAGTTGGCTGGTGAGCTATTTCGTAATACCTTATAGGGTTACTATCAGACTGTTAGGTCGAAAATTTGCTTTAAATATTCCGGATTTTTCGGCCCTGACTCCAAGCCTATATACTTCAAAAATGGCTTCTTCTATAGATTTGGTTCTTAAAAAACAAATTACAGCTCTTGAAATACAGATAATTATGTAATCAATTGACATGATAACAGCATTTGGCATATTATTTTGTTTTCTTAGCTGCTCATCCTAAGCTTCTCTTTTATAATATTTATATATTTCGTAAATAGTTAATATAAATCCTTGCTCTTTGCTAATGCCAATGCAAGAGGATCCCTGAGCCTCCCTTGATCCTGCGGTGAGGCGGAGTGATATTCGTCCTTCCTCCCCCAGGAGTAGGGTACTCCTACAATAGCCCCTAATCAGAGCGCGGCTATAAACAGGCGTCGCCGAGATAACCTGGGGAGGAGCACTTGACCACACCCCCGCTCCTGATGGACTTCCGCTCCCAAATGGGATCCTCTTGGTCGGTATTTATTCCATTTTAGTACCCGATTTGGGACTGATACAATTTACGCTTAGGGAGGCGGTCCCACCCCAAGGCGTTATGGCATCATTTTCGATGTTGTTGCTACGTTGGGTATGATTGCTGCTGACAATGTATCAGAAGATATCCGTGGCGTTGATTAAACGGAATTCTCGGGAATCATATACACCATAAAAATCTATATATTAATTTACTCGTATTTGTAATCAATAGACTAGATTTCTGATTCGAGAGAGCCAAAGAACTTTATACCAGTTTTTAAAATTTTAATCTCGACCTTCTTTACATTGTGTATTTTAATTTCCATAATCCACTTCTAGTACCATAGACTATTTTCAATCAGAAGCTTTTCTCATGATAAAATTTAAAAAAAAATATTACCGAAAAACTTCGATTAATTACTGAATAAAAACCAGTATACTATAGTATTTGTTGTTTTTTTTTGGACCTAAAAAGAATAAAAGTTACTCTACCTCGAGAAAAAAAATTGTAGGTATCAAATATCAAGCAAATAAATGTGGTTCATTTTTTTATTTATTAAATATGTCAAAACTATCTTAGGGAAATTTTTCATTTAATGTTTCTAAAAATATTTTGTATGATACCGGATATTTTATAATTTATAAAGTTGCTGAAATGGTCATGTATATTATTTTTACCCCCACTAACGGATCACTTTCATTTTCTCCATACTGACGGGTTATCGGCAATGGGATATAGGCTATCGGATCCTCATTTTTATATTCACAAATGAAAATTTTGATATAATGGGATAAAAATGTGGCTTCTTCATTTCGAATTTATTTGTCTAACCTGATATTGAATAAATAGTTAAAAGTTTAACTTCTATTCCCTTTGTTAAAACGTTTCTAAATTTCTGATTATTAATATATTTAATAATACATCTACGGCTGAAGCCATCACCCAAATGGCAAAATAATATTTTTTTCTTTGATCCACGCTCTCGTTTTAAAGTACAACGTATATATTTTAGCTGCCAATTGTAAGCAAGTGTCAAGAAAATAACAACAAATAAAAAGTATCCCTAAAAGAATTTTTGCTCCTGTTAACTCGATTTTTTCTAATCATATTTATTGAGAGATATTCCAATATGTCACAATTAGGTGATTTTTTTTTTAATAGCCCTTTGAGAGCCACTTAAACATTGTTTTATACAATTTCGTTCACTATCTTCCAAAGTAATTACAGTTAGTATTGAGGAAAAAAAAAAGAGACAGGTCCAAAACCACCCCTAAACAAAATTATATGCTGAATACTCTAAAGCTTTCTAATTAGTAGATTAATATTTTTTACTGCTCTAATTATAATTTTTTATTTCTAGCATATATGTATAACTAAATGTTATACTTTATCAATTTAATTTGCTTTGTACGGTTTCATTACTTTGTACATAAACCATACTATTAAATGAATGATGTGTTTTTTATAACTAAGAAATGATTTTGGTAATTCCTCGCTAGTGCTAAATTCTTAAGAGTCGATTAAAATTGATACGTGACTTGTTATTTTATGTCCAAGATATATTGATTTGGTTATACTATTTATTAGTCATAGATAGTGTTGCCCAAATGCGAGAACCAGACGAGTCTTGGTCTTGCAAACTCAGTCCTGGTCTTGATCTTGGTCTTGCGCAAGAGTCTCGCAGTTACTTATTAGCTTATTAGAATAGAGATATTACTGTCACTAAGGCTGAACGAAAAATTAGAGAAATTAAATGCAAAAGTATATTGGTCATACCAATTATTAACATATAGTAACTAAGATTGTTAAGCATTAGTAACTACTTTGCCTTAATTTTTATATGGAAACAGGCGCGATGATTCGAGGAGCCCAGGTTTTTTTTTCTGTATTATTTATTTTTATTTATTGTTGACAGAGCGTGAATCTGCTCTCTGAATAATATTATGGATGTACTCATTTGTGGCAGATTATAATATCTCTATAGTTAAACATTTTTTTTTTTTAAATCAAATTTTTTTGTACCAGTCTTGGTCTTGCAATAGTTAAACGACCTTGGTCTTGGTCATAGAATAAGAGTAAATCTAAGCTTCATGTTAAGTAAAATGCTAACGTTAAGAATATTGCTGATATACGAATTAATGGTATTATTTTGTGTTTAGTAATCACTGTCATTAATTTACTACATATTATATGATATTTTCCAACTTCAGATCCCGATTCATAAAATGAGCTGTACGTTCCGCTAAGAGACAAGCTGTTTTTACAAGGAGCAGGGTGCCACGAGCTGACAGCCAGCAGGCTCCTTCCAATCAGTTCCTGGAGGGTATTTATTTTTCCAGTCAACACGTTTTAATGGAGATGGCTGGAGGGCTAATATAGCCGCGGAGGCTGGGAAAACAGAACTTCGGTAAAAGGCCCCACTTCAACCCCGGCGATAAGGGTGGCTTCCTTCAAGAAGTGGAAAGAGAAAAAAGTGAGAATCTTGGAAGGGGAGGAGTTCCGAGATGGAAGAGACATTTTCTAACTTTATTTTGGTATCTGAGGGTGCACTGCTGTATTTTGGCATCAGAGCTGTTTTGGGTCTGAAGTGCGCTAGAGGAGTTTCTTGTAAGCAGTGCTAATGTGGGTTAGTAGTCTTTCTAAACATTTCCCTTTTTACTGTATAGAAATTCAAATTACTCCTCCAACAACTTTTAGAAAAATATATAATAACTCTGGTTCCTTATACCTAGTTTAATTCTGCCCCAATTACCTAAATTATTGGTTCATTGGTTAATTGAAGAGACCTATACTCTTACACAACATTGCCAGCCAACATGTTTCACGACTGACAATGAAGAAACTAAACGAGCTGTCTCACGAAGTCCTTTCACATCCACCCTATTCCCCAGAATTATCTCCAACAGATTTCCACATGTTCAAAATTTGGACAACTTCCTTAAATATAACATTTTTGAAAATGATTCTCAGGTCGAAAATGCATTATCTGAATTCATTTCTTCACACAACCGTGAATGTTTGAGTTTTGAGATTGAAAATTTGATAACCCTTTGAGAAAATGTATAGAATATGAGGTTAAATAATTTAAATAAAAACATTTTAATTTCATTAAGTTGTTTTACTATAAATAACTCTTTTCTGTGAAAACTGACATTTCATATGTAAAGACTCAGTACTTCGGAATCAAAAAAAAAATTGGGCTTAAATGATCTACTGATCTGAAAAAATGATGTTCTGTCTGGTAGAGAATTGAATGTGAAGATGTTGAAGAAGGGTGATATTGTGGAGTAAGGAAGTAGCAATATAGGGGACTTCAGTTTAGAGGATACTCCTTTTCAGATATTTATGGAGTTTCGTGTCAACACGGCATACTCCAGGCTATACTTTTCAAATTTAATGTGAACCTCCAGTAAACAGCTTCTCCTCTTTTCTTAATATTAATTAAAGTTTAACCCAAAAGGCGGAGGCTGTCTTTGAAAGGACGTTTAATAGAGAATTCCTTTCATCAATAAAGGGGTAAGCTGTTTGATGCTCTCCCATGACTTGTAGGCTATCGGATCCTCATTTTCATATTCAGAAATGAAAATTTTAATATAATGGGATCAAAAGGTGGCTTCTTCATTTCGAATTTATTTGTCAAGCCTGAAATTGTGTAAATAGTTAAAAGTTTAACTAAATACCTTCTATTCCCTTTGTTAAAAGGTTTCTAAATTTCTGATTATTAATATATTCACTCCTAGATCTTACTTACTTTAAATATAAACATGCAATGATATATCAACATAAGATACAGTTAAACTATAAAAGGTTTAACTCCCTATCTACCGAACAGGAAATATTTCAATTATTTGGACTAAATGTACTCTGAAACATTTTAAGTTTTAACAGTTGAAATTGGCAATTATAACTTCTTTGTGACTCGTATATTTTTTTCATCACATTGTTTATCTATCGTTTTGGGTAATATTTTCCATCATCAGAAACATATTGACTATAGCTAGGTCCTTCTTTACCATCTAAGATAAGTTGCCTTCACAAAAAAGTAATAAATAAATATTATAAAAAGAAAAAGGAGCACAAAAAAATCGGTCCAATAGTATCGCAAAAAAGCCACGGACGTCGGACAGACAAAAGTTTAATTGTACTTTAACTAGTACTAATTTAATAAAAGGGAAAAATGTACTAATAATTAATCCTTGAACTGCAGAGAAGAATCTGATGGTTGAAAAATATTTCCGAAAACGTTAAACAATTTGATGAACAAAAAATTATACAAAAGTCAGAAGGAAGTTATACTTGTCAATGTCACATATATAACAAAAACCACCACAGTAAAAGAAATAACAAGACAAAAATAAGTGATTGTTTTTTGGTATGGTTTATCGATAGTCTACACAATCCGTATAAAGCCGATATTGTTTAGTACGGGTAGACATTTGCCAAACATCAACATCCATCAGAGGCAGAGCAGAACAAGGCTGCAAACGACCCGCTGTTTCATATCGGCCGGACAAAGACTGACTGACCCTTCCCATCTCGGCCAGTTTAATTAAAATCCACGTCGATTTTTTTTTTTAATGTCACGGTTCGCTAAAAATCGGCATGCACACACCTCACGTCAAAGATACAAAGAGGCAGAGCACTTTTGATCCGAAGCCCGCCCGTGCGGTAATGAATTCCCCTCCGAGGCGCCTCCACTAATTGATCCCTGTAAATTTTTTAATATGGACGATGAAGCCCCGTTGGCCGGTACCGTTTGAGGTCAATTGTTTTATTGAGTCGCTCATGAAAGGAGAGCAATTACCGGGGAGTCGACTCTCGGCTCTCGGAAAGGTCGCTTTAAAACCTTAATCAAGGAGACCCCGCCCTCGAGTATTTAATTGGTCGACCGGGAAGCTGACAATGGACCTTAGGGTCAAAGTTTGTTTACGACTTTCCCTTCAAAGCAATGGCCAATACCTGTCCGCTTCAATTAAGACATAAAAGTTTTGAACCCATTTTAAACTTCTTTTTCATTTCATGGAAGGAAATCACTTACCTAAATAGAATTAAACTCCACTGCTTACTCTTTTTTATTAATTTGCTTTTTTTTCTATTATTAAATTAATTAAATTTAATAAACGATAATGAACGGAGATATTTTTCAGATGTTAAAATACTTTATTTATCATCATAAGATTATCTCAGTTTTTGTTTTCTCTCGTATTGTAGGCTATACGATTTTTTTTCCCGGACCAGAGGATGATGGCGTGGGATTCCTGCCAGAATTAACAGCTCCACTTGGCTGCGGGATGCGAATTCGTAATTATTTTTTCCTCTAAATTTAATTTATCAGATTGTCGGGCAACCCGCGCTGCAGTGCACAGCTCGGCCATCCCACCATTGTCACTATGGTTAAAAATAATATCGATTACACTGATACAATTAAAAATAATTTTGGTTAAAATAATGTGTTTATCCCTTTGTGTTTATTATTTAAATCGCAGCTCTAAATCTGCTTTCTTCATAAAATCATTTCTCATGCGTGTTACCTTGTTTTGGAATTCCTTGTCTAATTCCATTGGTAAAAAACATTTTTAACTTTATTGAACAATCAATTATTTCTCTATTCCCTCAACTCAAAATTTAATTATTTACTTTTTTCAATTTTATTTTACTTTATATACTATGGGTTACAGAGCCTCCATAAAGTAACGCCATCTATCTTTGTTATATTTATAGAGCTATGTATAGAACCATCTCTTAGAGGATAGATCAAGTGTGATTTTTTTCTCTTGCCCTCTTCCTGGACAGAACTCAGGTCTTCCTCAGCCAGATACTTGAGGGGCCCTCGGAGGAAACCTTTCTTTCTCCTTAAGGTGTGTCTGGTCCATCTCTATATCCTTAGCCTAATTTCATTCCTCTGCTTGGTTCTTAGTTTTGTATAATTTTTGTAAATAATCTATATTATAGTAATTTCTGTATTGATTGGGTCCCTCGGCAACTGGAATTGAGAAATTGGCAAATACGGAATATTATGAATAGTGTTTTTTGCAAAGTTACAAACATTGAAGGTTTCAGGAAGAATTTAGGTTTGTAAAGATGCAAAAAGAATTTGAGAGTTTAGTGCAGCTACAAAGCTCGATTTCGTAAGACCAAATAGGCCCTGTTATAGTAATGCCCATGAGTTCTTTGAATTGATTGGAAGCATGGTGCATTTGTCTAATATGTGCATAAGCAGTCGAAAACATCAAACGTTTTCTTGTCAGTCAAAAAAAAAAAAAAATTCATACAAAACCTTATTTTGTTTTGGTTTGAATTGAAATTTAATATAATAATAGTTCCTCAAGGTAGTATCCTTGGTCCTATCCTTTACACAGCTTATACAGAAGGCATCCCATCCCATCCTGACACTGTCATCACCACATTTTCTGATGACACACGTATCCTACATGTTAATAATGATCCATCAACTGCATCCCAAACTCTCTAATCACATATCACAAACCTTGAAGAATGGTGTAAAAACTGGAGAATTAAAATCAATTCCAATAAATCCCATTAAATTACCTTTACCCTGCGTCGCAAACCCATGACCTCCTGTTCTACAGAATCCTTTAATAATTCCCCATATATAACAGTTGAACAAATCCGTTATCTGGGACTCCATCTGGACAAACGACTCAGATGGAATTCTTATACAAGACTGAAACGACTAGAAACTGCTCGATGTTTCCGACTATTCCAACACTTACTAGACAAACGCTGTAAGCTTTCAATCAATTACAAACGACTCATATATATGACAATAATAACTATTTGGACTTACGGAACTGAGCTTTGTGGCTCTATTAAACCATCGAATTCCTCTCGTAGCCAATCCTTACAATCCAAAATCCTTCGTAAATCCTCAAAGCTCCTTACTTTGCCACAAATAAAATCATCCATAAAGACCTTAATGTTCCATATGTTTCCGATTTGGCCAAATCCAGATACCTATCCTTCCATAATGAACTCATAACCATCCGAATCCTCTCGTTTCAAACCTTCCTGCTCGATCCCTGATAACCCTCCGAGGCGTCTGAAAAGAAGATGGCCTCGTGATCTACTTATGTAAATATATTATTAGAGTGCTACCAATGGGTAGTTTCTCAAAAAGCGTTTTCATGTGGTTGCATTATTACTGTGTGCACATTTATTAGATGTATTTGTTTATAATACAGTTGTAAATATCAACGAATAAAAAAAAATATAATAATAGAAATAATTTAAAATTGTATCACTCTTAATTGTAGTTAGATTTACCAAATTGTTCTAAGAGTATATAAGTACATCGACTGGACGCACTAAAGCAATACCTAAGTCTATAATATCTACTTATCGGAAGTGTGCCTAAGTATAACTAACAAAAATTTTGATTTATTAATGCAAAAGAGTAAAAACTCCGTTTATTGCTAATCTAGTTGGGAGCATAGACCAGTCCCATAATGGACACAGACTCCTTTCGACTGAAGTTAGACCGACCCCGGTGGGGAATAGCCGAGCCCTAATCTGACCCTTTGATGAGGACACAAAGGGACTAGCCCCGAGAGAGCATTGTTTCCGCTAAGCTTCGGACAATGACAACTATTTAGTTAGGCTGAGCCTAGGAGCATTAGTAGGCTCACTATCTAGAGCTCCCTGCCGGCCGGGTCCTAGCTCCAATAATGCAGGTGATAGGCAGCGGTAGGGGATTAAATTAGGATTAGGTTTTGATTGGAATCAAGTGAAAATGGACGTCCTCGAATGTGTCGATAGTGCCTATGTTACTGTCACACGTAATCCCATAGTGCCAATAGCTACTGATATGGAGAGCGGGTAGCGCCAGAATAGGATTACAACATGTTTTGTAATTGTCCGATTCAGTCACATTCACTAAAAAAAAGAATAAAAAAAAAAGAAAATCAGTCACATCACATCTCTTTAAATGTCAAGAGATCATGTTTTTTTGGTAATAATAAATGATTGCAATTGTATAATAAATGTTGACTCTGTCCTTATTTAAGATATTTTTCTGTGTGTCCCCTTTGGAAAAAGTACTAATTTTACCATAATCTCCTATCTTTGTGTGATCGATTGGTTATTCCCATTTTTCAAATTTCTTCTTTGATGTACTAAACTGATAGTGAGCGTTACCCTCATCTTGATTAAATTAATAGTTCTTTTTCCTTTTCTTTTTTATTGATAGATATTTACAACAGTATTATAAAAAATACAACTAGTCAATGTGCCCACAGTAATAATATAATCACATGAAAACGCTTGTTGAGAAACTACCCATTGGTAGCATTTTAATAATAAATTTACTTAAGTAGATCACGAGGCCATTTTCTTTTCAGACTCCTCAGACGGTGATAGTTCTTAATTTTTTTTTCTCATTTGTTTGATATGTTTCCGACATATCCGTTCACACCATTCACATTCGTTCAGTTTCATTGGCGTTAATAATTGTTTGGGAATAATTGTTTCCTGACAATATTTAAAATTTTATAACTTTTTTGTCTCGGTTACATTGTGAGAATGAAAGGAGGTAATATTAATATTTTAGCAAATACAGGTTTTGGAAATACGGGTGACAAATTACCTGAGAACTGGGACATTGTTATATCAAAACTAAGTTGTTGGATACAAAAATGTTTTAGCCGTAATATACATACATTAATATATACGATATATTAATTTATTTTTTTCCACTATTTCGAAATATAAATATACAAAGGGTTAGTGAAACATTTTAATAGATTCTATGCCACTGATGACTTCAGACAAGATTTGAACGTCCAACCTGTTTCACAGTGCTGACGTTAAAATGACTTCGAATATTACAAAAATATATAGGACATACAACAAGAAATATTTTGGATAGAGCGTTTCCGAGATATCCATCATCAGGTGTAGCTAATGCGAAAAAAAAATTGTTCATCTCATATTTTTTACTGTATTTGACTAGCTAATTCTTGACTGCTTCGTTTTAGGACTAAGTCATGTTTAAGACTTCGGGGTTTCACTTATATCAGGAAAATCATCCATCGCATCGACAAAGACATAGTATGCAAAATTAAAACTAATAAAATTTGCAATATGATTGATTATATACCTTCTTCTCGCTATATCGCTTAGTTTCCAAGAAATCCGTCCTCAGGGTTCGCTAAAGTGAAAAAAAAAATTGTTTATCTCATATTTTTTACTCTATTTGATTAGCTAATTCTTGACTGCTTCGTTTTACGATTAAGTCATGTGGAAGAAAGTTTTAAATAATTAAATTCTCTTCAAGAACATTGATTATTTTACTAGTTTATCTCCAACGGTTAAAAAGTTAGATCAGTTATAATTTATATGTCGATTCCGAGAATTTCCAGAAAAAAATATTTTTTTATAATAATCCACTATTAATCCGTGAAACACTAACAACTTCCCTCCAGCTAGTTAGATAGGAGTGCATTTCTCATCCATGGTAAAACGTAAGGTATTTACAATTTCAATTTTAAATGTTAGTAATATGCGAAAAAAAATAGAGATATAATACAACACATTTTTTAAAAAATTCATCGAACTTTGCTTAATATTTAAGAGCTGTCCCAGTGATAACAAGCAAATAAGCCATTTAAAAAACTTATTTTCACCCTCTTCAACCCCAGCTCGGTACTCCAACCCTTCCACTCTTTCCAACAAGGTTTCTTCTTATCGGTACTGAATTTAAATTGGTCCCAGATAAGAGAATTAGAATTAAGCCTTTTCAGACTGAAAGTCTTTAAAAGCGGATGAGCAGTTGCTCAGCTATAAAAGGAAACATTTTAAGAAGAGAAAAAGAAATAATGAAGTTTAAGGTCCCAACGCTAAAGCCTTTGGGCCATTAAAGGTGAGTAGTTAGGAGTGGCTCCTCTGATGGAATCATTAATTCGCAAAGGCTCCAGGATTAAATGATGCAGAGGAAGCCCTCACTCGGATTGAAGTTTTATCTCCTAGCCCAAACTATAGTGAATAATGTAACGCCACTAAGGGAATCTTTGTCCGTAATTGAGTTTCAATAGGAATTATTAAAAGTCTGAGAGCTTTTTGAAATTAACTACAAAAAACTTTTGTTTATTTTATGTTTTCTCTATATAGCCTAGTCAATGAATGCTCGAATAGAGGGCATAAAAGGAAACGGCTGCGACACAATTTTTGACTTTGGGACATTGTAAGTAAGGAGGTAAAAATACTAATAGTCCCCACTCGTAGGTGTTGAGCCAGATATGGAGGGGAGCGCCTAGTAGGTCACTTTTTTCGGGTTTTCACTTATATCAGGAAAAGCATCCATCGCATCGACAAAGACATAGTATGCAAAATTAAAACTAATAAAATTTGTAATATGATTGATTATATACCTTTTTTCTCTATATCGCTTAGTTTCCGAAATATCCGTCCTCAGGTGTCGCTAATGTGGAAAAAAAAAAGTTTGCCTCATATTTTTTACTGTATTTGATTAGCTAATTCTTCGTTTTACGATTAAGTCTTATGAAAGAAATTTTTAAATAATTAAATTTTCTTCAGAAATATTCATTATTTTACTAGTTTCTCCTTTATTATCTTTAATGGTTCAAAATTTAGATCAGTTATAAATGTATATATCGATTGCGAGAATTTTCAGAAAAAAATAATTTTTTATAGTAAACTTTATTGTATGTATGTATATGTCTCTATATATATACATAGAGATTTTGATGTATAGAGAGTTAGAGCAATATAATAATAACGAATATTATTTAAAAAAATCTGTAAATTCTCGGATGTGACATATTAAGTTGATCTAACTTTTGAACCGTTGGAGATAATCTAGTAAAATAATAAATGTTCTTGAAGAAATATTAATTATTAAAAAAAATTATCGTCATCACTTAATCGTAGAAGGAAGCAATCAATAGTTGGCTAGTCAAATACTGTAAAAAATATAAGGTATATTTTTTCTCGACATTAGCGATAGTTCATTAATTAAGTAATTAAGCAAGTTAACGAAAAAAAAAGGTGTCTAATCAATCATGTTGCAAATTGTATCAGCTTTTATTTTGTATAGATGTTTTTTGTCGATGCTATGGATTGTTTTCCTGATATAAGCGAAAATCCCAAAAAAGGAACCTTCTACTCGCCTCCTCTTCCCTCCCCCAAATTTGGCTCACCACCTACTGGGGACTTTTAGTATGTTTACCTCCTTACTAGTCCAAACAATATCCCAAAGTCTAAAATTGTGTCCCCGCCATTTCCTACTATATTCATTCATTGACTGGATTAATATATGGCGTGAATGTGTTTTTACCTCAGTAAAATTGATGTCCGTGGGACAGAATGTTATACTACTGAATAAATAAGTAAAAAAAAAAAAAAGAATTATAAAAGCAATTATTTGCGCAAACTATTACCATCGATGTAGCAGAGCTTCTAATTGAAATATATATTTGAACTAGCGGAAAGCGTCTTTAATATTATTTTCATTGTTTTCTATTGATTTCTTCTGGATAAAAAGAACAATATATTGTTTATTAACTTTATTTAAAACAACGGTTTCTAGAATTTATTTTAATTTTGTTAATTCTTAGTCATGTTAAAACAACATAAATTAGCAAAAGAACATTTAAAAAAATAAACATTCATTAATTTTTGGACATAATTTCTGGTTTTTGAAAGCCTTCTGAAGAGCGCTAGTGTTTTCAGCAAAAATAATAACAATCAATTATTAAAAACTTAAATTTTACTATAAATTCTTATGAATGTATTGTAATTAATTAAAAACAGATAATTTATAAAAGTATGTATTTATGTTCTGGTAAACTTTTTTTGTGCTCTTGAAGTCTTCTATCACGTCTTTATTTAATATTAAATATATTCCATGCAATTGTTAATTTATTTTATCACCTTATCTGCACTTTCAATCCAATTTTTAATTTAATAATTTCCCTAAAGCTGTGAGCATTACTTGGAACATCACACGTTTTCCTGTATTTGATTGATCTTATGAATTTTCCCATAGTTTAAATAATGTAATATTCAAGTTAATTCCACTAAGTTAAGTAATAATTTTTTGTCAACGTAAATCGAACAGGGCTTTTTTAAAAATGGGTCTTTAATAACCATTTGTATTTTTAGAAATTATAAAAAAAAAAAAAGTTTTGGTATTCAATTGTTGAGGGGAAGTATTGATTGAGATTTATTTTATTTATTTATTATTTTTTGAAGAGAGGTGACGTATAATGTGCATACCTAAAATTTAAATAAAAATTTCATGTGTTTTAGAAATATTTTTTTAATGTTTTGAAATTCTGTATTCAGGTACTATTAAACATTTATGGAGAAAACAAATAGTATTTACAATTTTTAAAACTTATCTCAAAACTTTGGATTATCTTTAAATTGTAAGGGACCAATTAACTTGTACTTTTAATTATTTCTAAAAGATTTTTTTTGGAATGGAGCGTATCGATAACATGGATCTTATTTATTTCACTTAAAAAGGGACGATTCCCCCGAAGATAAGACTCGGTTTTCATTTAGAAAGATGACCAGACAAGGAACTAACCGGAGCTGCCAGAGTGCTCTGGTGGGGAAAGTAGGAGACGCTGGAGCCAGTAGATCTTGCAGTGGAAAAGATAAGGAGGTGCTGTAAAAGGGAGCACTGGCCATCTGATAAATCAATTATAGCCCACGGTGGCTCTGCTATCTCGAGTGATTACTGAGGCAGTGGTAATAAACAGCCTTTATGGCTCACTGACCCAACGCTATAGATATGTTAACTGTCCTCCGTTATGGCTGGGTCCTCTGGCTTTACAGCTAACATGTCCACTAGAAACACTCTTCCGATGGGGAGAGGAAGAGGGGATGTGTATTCTCGGTGGTAAGAGCAAGTTGAAAATAAAATTACAACAAGGCAATCTTCCCTTCAAAAATAAGTTGTATTCAATCAACAGATAAATATAGTGTAGCCATACCAATAATAGAAAAAAAAACTGGGAAGAAATAGTCAGTGGTGCAGTTAAAAAATCACACATATAATATGTGTAAGGTTTATTTTACAATCCGTCAACCTAGTAGTCTGTGGTACAGGCCTCTTTTTATCAAATTGTTAACATCCGGCTGAAATTTCGTGAAAAGCTTCGTCTCATCGTAACCTACAACTATTTTATTTACGAAAGTTCTTCTAATTGGAGGGTTTTCAATCTGGAGACACTTTCACGGCAAACATTGTCTATTTAATCAGGTACTAAAAACTAGTAAAGACCCATTTGCTTTCCACTTGGATCGTAAGATAGTTTGATCACAAAACCGAGAAAAAAGGTGTCCTACAAAAATATTGGACCGTTTGGTCTATGTGACCTCGTTTTTTTATATTTTAGGGTGCAGGTCACGCCATACGGCTCAATATTTTTGAAGACAACCTTTTTTCTCGATATTCTACTCAAATCATCATACGATTGAGGTGGAAAGCAAATGGGTATTTACGACTTTTTAGAACCTAATTAAATAGAAAAAGTTTGTCAGTCATGTTTATGTTTAGTTTATCTCCATTATTCACGTGCGTGTGTATTTGGACAGCTAGTATAAATAATCGTTGCTTAGCAGCTTGATTACTTGTTGATTACGAATTCGAATCCAGGTGCCAGATACAATTAAGCCTATCATTAATCCTCTGCCCTCTCCCCTGGCCCTTCTGTTTTCGTTATTTTGTACAAGTACAAATTAAAGATTTGCACAGAAAAAATATTTAACATGAAAAAGAAATAATTACAAATGTATTAGATAAATGTATGTCGTAAGGACAAATTATCTCAAATGGTTTTATTTTTATTTCATAAAGTTTCTTCCATTGAAAATGACCTAAAGTGCTGACAAATTGGGACAAACAAAGGAAAACAAAGTAAGACTAAAGATCAAATGTATTTATTACAAATAAAATTGAAGTACGAAAACAAAAATATTAATCTATATATTCTTCTGACATTTTATTTAACAAGGTCTACATATAATTCGGAATGAATTCCTTCGACGCTTCATCCCCTTAGATTTAAGAGGGAATCAGTAAATTACATGAGTATATTGGAGATACACCTTTCACAGATTTTATGGAAAAAGAAAATTTCCTTCCTACAAATATCTTCTCATACCAATTACTTTGCCTGTAATATTTTAGCCTAGGCTATGCAGATATTATTAATATTATTAAAGATGTAAATATTACAAGTTTTGGACGAGCAATGAATAAATCCTAAATTGTTGACGTAGTAACTTAGGCAATATTTATCAGTAAACAATATTTTTAATATAGAATAAACTATATTTTTCATTTAATATCTAATTAGAAATAATATTATAATATTTTTTCATTTATTTATAAACACTTTTCTTTATTGGGAAGTATTACATTCTGTCACATTCAAAGATACAAGGATTTGTGATTGAGTAGCTCATTTACACATTAGATACAATAAATAAAAATAAATTAAGCAACAAAATAAGTATGGTAAAAGTAAATGAATATAAACAAAAAGAAAATAAACTAATCAAATTACAATAAATGCATACTTTTAGTAAATTGAAGTATAAGACAATTCACACAGTATAGCTTGTTTAAATGAAATTGTGGTCTCTATTTTTTCAAACTAATATAACACGTAAATAATACGGTAAAAAAAATTGTTTTTCAAATAATAGAAATTTAAATTTAATTTTAATTATAAATGAAAGGCCAAACGGCTAAGAAATGTTTTCGGAATAATTGAATTATTCTTCAAGAGGTAGGTGTAAGATGATATTCCCTTCTTCCACTAAGATCCTGAAATACGCAATGTTTCACTTTCACCAACTTATTCCACTATATAAAATTAAATTTAAATTTTACTATATAATAATTATTATTAGATAGAAGAAGAAGAACAATATAAATGTAAAAATCTCCAGCTTTTACAGCTCCGGTATGGTCTAGTGGCTAGGATACCTGGCTCTCACCCAGGAGGCTCGGGTTCGATTCCCGGTACCGGAATTACTTTTTTTTCCAAAAACGAATAAGTATATTAAAAGGATAAATCAATAATTATTATTTAATTCTTTTAGTTTAATTTTAAAATAATTTTACAAACGCGTAATAAATATACAATTATTTAATCACAGAAGAATTATTATTTAGCCTGATAAAATCATACACATTTATTAACATGAAACCATTATAATTTCTTAAACAAATATTACTGTCATTAGCTTAAACCACAGATTGATCCTATATGTATTTTACTGCATATTGTATACACATACATTAGCAAGACAGATTAATAATCCTTGTAAAATATAAAAATATACCAAATACAAACTCGAAGTTGGTTCATATATTTATGTACAAATAATTATATATTATTAAGTGCTTAATAATGGTATTTAATTAACTCTTCAATATATATAAATCCTTGCAGCCGAAACAAATGCCAATATAACAAATAACAGTGATTATCAAATATATCAAAATTAATAAAAAAAGAATATTTCCGGTACCGGGAATCGAACCCGAGCCTCCTGGGTGAAAGCCAGGTATCCTAGCCACTAGACCATACCGGAGATGTGGGAATTATTAAAACATATAATTATTTGCAAGTTTAAAATATTCACATATTTAATAAAAAATAGTAATTAAATAATATATTTATTATAAAATATTATTATATATTTATTTATAAATATAGCCTAATGGGCCTAAATAAATAAATAGAACCTCCTGGGTGGAAAACATGTATACTAGCCAATAGACCATACCGGAGCTGACAACAATAGAATACAAATAATTAGTTATACATATTTTAAGTATTTTAAGTCCCTCACTTGGAAAGTAAATGTTTTGTTTCTGAACTTGTAAATGTGTCTTTGTCGAAATAGTGTTCTTAAAAGTTATACGTATATGTGATCTTACAAGATAAAAGAGCTTTTCTTTTTTTCTTCATATATTTACAATATAAAATGCGACTGTAAATTGGGTGATTTTACTTAATAATTAAAAGCGTTTTATTATTAATAGTAATTTTGTTCTTAAATTATTTCAATCATATTCAATATTTGAATGATTCAAATTTAAATCTGTTTTTAAATAATTTATGAAAATTTAAAATTGAGAGAGCGGTTATGTTG
Source organism: Nezara viridula (assembly GCA_928085145.1). Lineage (NCBI taxonomy): Eukaryota > Metazoa > Arthropoda > Insecta > Hemiptera > Pentatomidae > Nezara > Nezara viridula. The sequence goes on from OV725077.1 coordinate 211,660,338, forward strand.
GCCTGCTTATCACAGTTATATTAATTTAAAAACAGAGTCACTCAGAACAAATGGTATATTCGAAGATTTAAGATCGCCAATGACCTTCTAAGGTAGAGGGCAAATACTAATAATAAAAATAAATAAATAAATAAAAAAGGATCGTTATATTCATCTTTTAAATAATATAAAATAATTGGTTTAACTGCTGCTATGGATCAAACGGTGCAACATTTATCGTAAAATCGCAAAAAAAAAATTAAAATCCCCACCAGTGACCTCTTCAACAAAGACCCATTGACTGCGACCTCTTCTTGTTAGATCACTTTATCAGAAATGTTTCTTATATTGATGTCAATAAACACTTAAAGTTAATTAAGACAAAGTCTATTAAAATGAATCAAAATAATAATTAACTTAAAATATATCGTATTTTATAAATAAACATATAATAATATTTTATAATAAATATATTATTTAATTACTATTTTTTTATTAAATATTTAAATATGTTAATAATTATATGTTTTAATTAATTCCCAAGTCTCCGGTATGGTCTAGTGGCTAGGATACCTGGCTTTCACCCAGGAGGCTCGGGTTCGATTCCCGGTACCGGAAGTTAATTTTTGTCTTCAAATTCTCACAAATAAATTTTTTATTTGTTCAACTAAAAAGAAACTTATGTTTATTTAGTTTCTGGATTTTTCAATAAATTATTAATATTTTTGAGATTTGGATACTTTTACAATATTAAATATATTTTATACCCCCTCCTCCCCATATGTCATATTAAATTTAAATTTAAATTAAGTAAGAAAATATTTTTGATCGAATCTCATATCTCTAAATAAATTTTGAGGTATTAATTTTAATAATAATAAGGATTAAAGCACAAAAGAAATATTTTTCTCCCAATCCTCCTTTATTTGAACTTTAAAACAAATTCCAGTATATAATTATACATTATCCAAATATATTTCTTCTTGCTTTGCCCATCTGTTGGCCGAGGGTATTTTAAGGAATGGGAATAGATAATTAGTTATATAATAATTAGTTAATTGTGAAAGTCAATCAACTCCTAATCAAAGTTTACAAACAATTAATTAATATATAATTATTAAACGAAATTCGAAACTAAATTGTATGCCATTGACGCGTCAATCGCTTAAAGTGGGCCAGAAATACAAAGCTACTCAAAACAAAAAAAAAAAATTTTAAATAAAGTTGAAGAGCAGAAGCCAAAACAAATCAACGTCCAACCCTTAATAAAAACCAGCAGTTAGCTCTAGTTTTTATCGAGCAGGAATGCGGGCTATGACATATTGTCGTAGTAAAAGAAAGAGCTGGTAAAAAAAAAATAACCCGAGCTAGATAGCACTTCGCTACAGTTTAAAATAGTCAGTAAGGGATCGGGAAGTCTCATCTGGATATAGCTGCCTAAAGAAAGACATTAAGAAAGTGACAGGCTCCATATTTAATCCAAGGATACAGGATATGAGGCATGAGAGACATGCACTTGGGAGATGACTCCTTGAAAGGGTTCGACACATCCATGTTACTCCTGATCCCGCTTCCACCTAATCCTCGGATTCAATAAACCTCCATGTTGGAACATTAATCTTTTTCAGCGGCATGTGCGCACGATGTCATCCATCAGCGGTGTCCCCATTGTTCCAGTGAAATTTAATTTCCACAACGGCGCGAAGTCCCCTCCCCGAAGAACGTCTTAGTTCGTGGCTTCTCTTGTCGAGTCTGTGCACGTCCAGGGCGGTTCGGAAGGTCGTTAATCATGCCCAATTGCCGGGGATGTGGTGACGCTCTAGTTTACATAAACAAGTCGTTTGGGATTTGACAGATTTCTGGAGATTACATTTGCTTTCAATTTTATACAAAATGAACTTGATAGACGATAGGAAGGAATCGATGTTAGGATTACTTGGACATGATCTAACAAAATTTTCTACTTTTTGAGTCGTATTATTTATTAAAGGGCCCTTCTAACTACTATCCAATTTTCTTTTATCGGATCGTAAAATTTTAAAAATTAAGAAATTAAATAAATCAAAAACAACTACAATATGTATTGGATGAGTAGCTTCTCTTAGAAAGCTCATTTCACAACTGAAGTTTCATTTATAAAACTAGTTTTTTGAGTCGTACTGTATTAGCTATTACAGGGGTCTTCAATTCATAGTCTGCTAAATTTTTTTTGATCTTATGTTGAAATTTAAGTATTATTAATTTAAGTAAATCAGACAAAAGTTTACTACAACTTGTATTGGATGAGTTGTTTCTCTTAGGAATCTCATTTCATAACTTCATAACTTAGCTTTTTTTATCACTAATCGTGGCCCACGAGACTTACGTAGTGGAGGTCTCAAACTGGCCCATTGTCCAAAACGTTTGGTTAATATTGTAGAAATCGTATGTGCTACGATTTTTTCCAATATCATGGCTAACCTTTTCATTTTTCTTTTACTTTTTTAATTCCGTTGTTAGATCGTGCATTAATACAAATACATAATTAAGTTACTAACAAATAATTAATTGGGAAGTAAATAGTTAGAGGTGATTTAATTGCTTACTTGCATTTAAACATCAAATTAAAAACATGAATAATTTTAATAGACTGATGTTTAACTATATAAAAAATATTTGATTGAATTGTAAATTATAGGTATATGAAAAACAAACGGAAACAACCTATTTTTTTTTTCTTCAAAAATATAATCAAATCAGCAATAGTAAATTTATTTCATGTGCATAGCTATGACAATATTATTAGATTAAAAAAAACATCTGTATTATTTTTTGGTTAATGGGTACAAAAAAGGGCAGATTGAGTGGTCAGCGGTTGTGTTAAGTCACGGATAGCAAAGGCTCTCGATATCTTATAGTCATGAACATGAGACAAAAATATGGTACTCACTTCAGGATACGATTTTGTTTTAAATTACTAAAGTGAGTATCATTCTAACAATAATTAATCTATGCCATACCAAAGGAGCCATTTAAAACTTGGCAACTAAGTCAAGGCTTCAGAAATTTCCAAAAATGAACCAAAATCATTGATGGGAAAATGGAAAAAGATTTTAGAAAGAAGAAATTTAGATTTAAAATTTGCTGTAAATTTTGGTGGTGAAACTTACCAAGATAATGTTTATCTATGTATTTAAACCAAATCATTTGAAATAGTAAAATTTTAAGCTTTCTGAGATCGTAGGATTGGACAGTTTACCAAAATATAATTCACCGATTTCATACTAATTTACACGTGCATACCAATAGATACACATCGATAGATATGACTTCAGCTGACATACCCATTAATACTAGGATGAGGCCTAAAAGGTGGTCGATGAGAGACCTCGTTCCATAATAAACCAGGTTAATCGAATCAATCCAGGGAAGAGTTACTGCAGGGTTCTATCGTTCCACATGCCTGACATGTCATTTCCGTCTGCTCATTGTCAACAGTTTGTCGACGGGTGTAGATAAATATCTAAACCTGAAAAAAAAAAATCAGGCTTTCTGATATTTGTGAATATGTTGGCATGAAGCTGTATTTTTTTTTTTAATTTAGTCCGCCAAAGGATAGCAAGAGAGTTTGACTTAAATACCGACATCTTTCAGTAGAAATGAATATAGCAAATTCATACATTTTGGAATTGTGGTCATTTTTAGAAAATGGTCAAGTCTTAACTTGGCCGACTTTTTTAAAGCTAGACAAGGTTAATTATGATGATGATCACCTTGGAGCTATGAAAGAACAATGATGCCTTATTTTGGACAGCGATAAATAGGTATAAATTATTTTTAATTTGAACTAAAAAACATCCAGGTAAATTTAGGTATAATTAGGCGATTCAATAAATTAATTGCTGGATTTATAATAATTGTTATTTTCTGATTTTACAAATAACTATACTGTAGAATCACCTAAGTAAGTATGCTACGAACTTAAGCATGTCAGAAAATTTATCTAATTGTTTTAACTATAAACTGCGTTTGAACGATAAGATAAAATTGTCAATTGAACCTCTCAGCGTCTCATTCCATTCATAAAAAAACAAAGAAAATTGTATTTTAATTAATCAAATAATAAAATACCACACACCTTTTGTGTATTTCCAATTATGTTAAATAACAGATGAACCAAAAGATTTATTCCGGCACCGGGAGTTGAACCCGAGTCTTCTGGGCTAAAGCCAGATATCCTAGCCACTGGACTATACCGGACTTACAGCGTAATGTAAATAAACAAGAAAAATTTCATAAAACGTTTAGTACAATGAAGTTTGAAACAAGTAATTCTTTGAAAAAAAAGTCTTAAAGTCACTGAAGTTTACAGATAAAGACATCTTGTTATTTCTTGAAGTTTCAACGATTTACAATAAATAAGATAAGCCCCCAATATTTTTGTTGCTATATCACATTGAATTAATTCGTTTGAAAATCGTTCTCTCAGGATGTCTGCTTCAATCTTCTCAGACACAACTTTCTCTTCAATTACCGGCCTATTTTTATGTATTGATGGAAGGAAAAACGTTTAGATATGAATTGGTGGAGGTAATCTCTGATCTGGTTGATTACCACAAAAATGAAATCATCACTACAACATAAAAAAATCCCAATACAAGGATAAATTAATGAATTAATGAATGATTGAAAAAAGATCTATGTAATAATACAATATATTCATTTTGTATAATTATGAGACACATGCTTAATGACAAGCAATAACTCATAAATCATCACAGAAATAATTCCCATCAGAGTATAAACAAACTATTTCATAAACATTGATTATAAGAACAGCCTTTCAGAAGATCTCTCTAATATCGTTTATTAAAATGTTTCGTGTTTGTACCCTATATATAAAATAAATGTTTCAATAAACAAAACATATATATTTTTCTTATGATATTTATTAAGGATGCATCTATTTACTGAAAAGTAACTAAAGTTACTGGTGTACTTATTTTATGAAAGCTGCATATGAATTCTGCATATATAATAAAAACTAAGTTTTAAGTAAACTATTTTGTTAAACTCAAATCTCTCCAGTAATGATTTTTCTGCATTGACGAACATTCATTTAATAAGTCTGTCAGTATTTCTAAAACCACTCTTTACATTTTGATACAGACTTTTGGCAAATTCATAAAATTATCAAAATGATGATTTGCATTTATACTCCAACCAACTAATATATTAATAATGCTGAAAAATAATCTTATAACTACTATATCAAATTTCTTCAATATTAAGATTTATATAAGTTAAACAGAGATGTTTTTTATGGAAATATAAAAATTTAATTTAAAAATTTTGCGAAAGCGTATCTATAATATTTCAATTTATTATATTTCCCAAATTTATCCCAAATCCCAAATTCCCAAAGCTATTCATGAAATGGTACCAATTAAGGAATTTAACCATCGCGCTTCGTTTTTTGTAATTATTCAGATTTCTTTAATATAAGGGTAAAATATTATATTATTGAAGGCGCTACTTATGAAAACATTAACGATTAAAAAAATGCACGATCACGTACTATCTTTATATCGACATTATTTTTAAAACTGATGCTTCCGTTAGTATAAAGATTGTTTTATTTTTTTATTTATTGAATAATAATACAATCAGCCAATTTTGGAGAGCTATAAATTATTAAGGCTAAAAGTTCTCATTCATATAATAAATACAAATAATGAGAAATAACTATAAATATTATAAAGTAAATAAAAAAATGTATATAAATAAGAAAAAAAAAATAATAAATTCTAAACACATACAATATATACATTCGCACAGAAATCTCCGAGACAGGTTTTTCCTCCACATGTGGAAGGCAAAGCAGAAACTCCAGGAGATCCCAGTGCCACTTTTACAGCAGTGTCACTAGTATTAGAAGCCAGTAGAGGCTGATAGAGGGCACTAGAGCCGCATACGCTCAGGACTTGAGTGGAGAAGCTGGCTATTGCCAAATATAAAGATGTACATAAGGATCGAACAACTGCAATATGTTTATAAAAATCGAAACTTGAGTGTGCGAACGCAAAAAAATAGGTATATATAACATTAAGAATAAACATATATTTCAAATTAGGGTCAATTTATTGATTATCTTTTGAAAAATAAACTCATAACCGTTACTTTGTATATTTATTTATTATGGTAATAGCTCTACATGATATATACCTCTATACTCAATGGTAAAACTTGATATAATATTTTCATTATATATCAAATATATTTTTTTATTTCCGAACGAAAATTTAAATATATTTATGGAGTTATTAATTATTTAATTTATTATTTCTATTAAATCTGTGCCCCGGAAGTAAAGAACACCATGTTCATTTTTTATTAAATAATTTAGTAATTAAGAAACAAATTTTAATAGCTTAAAGTTATGGGAAATTGGCTTCTCTCAACAAATACAAAAACGGACATAGTGTTCTTTACCTGTGGGGTACAGAATTCTTGCAAGAAGTTTTACCATTAAGCGTAGAGGTATATCATGCAGTGGTATTACCGTAATGGATAAATAAACAAAATAACGCTTATGAGTATATTTTTCAACAAATAATCAATAACTTAACCATTAATTGAAATATATGTTTATTCTTAATGCTATATGTTGTTTCTAAAAAGTGTTTTTTTGTCGGTCCGCCATTACTTCTTTAATTCTTCATCAAATCCTATGATTGACCACTCATTTTGAAGATATACTCCTCCTTCACATATAAATATTCCTGTCTCCTGAATTTTCTGGGGAAATGTTTTGAAGAGAAAAGAAGCTTAATTTGCGAATAACTCAAAAGGTATGATTTTTTTTTTTCTGTATAGTACCCATGATTATTAGAAAGATTACTAAATTGTCTCTTAAAGAACAAACATACTATAAGCTAATTACAAAATATAAATAAATAAATTAATCCATCAAGTCCGGTATGGTCTAGTGGCTAGGATACCTGGCTCTCACCCAGGAGGCTCGGGTTCGATTCCCGGTACCGGAATAATGTTTTTAAAAATGTAAAACTTATTAATCTAATGCAAGACCTGTAATTTTTTAGAACTATTTTATTTTTGTTTAACTTCTTTATATATATTAGTAAAATGGATAATACATTATATACTCATACATATATGCTAATTATAGAATCTGATAACATCATCAAATGCTAACTATCGAATCTGACCAGCCACGAGGATGTTTTAATTTCCACTATAATATACATTTTTATGAAGATTTTGTATTCGCTTTTAAATATTTAATTACAATTACAGTCGCTAGATTGCAGGATTATTTTTTTAATATTTAATAGTTAGAATTTATATCGATATTTAAGAGTGTGAAAAATAAAATATATATTAAACGATAATTAAATACAAATAAAAGGATAAAAAGGGGCAGGGAAGTATATAATTCTCCTTTATTACTTCATGTTTGTTTTTGTTATCGGTGAAATTCTGATTTGTTACTAGTTTCTATTTTTTACTTTATTGAATAATATTGGACTCAATCTATATCAAAGGCAATAGTAGTGGTGAATAAGAGGACATTTACATCAAGTCTTTACTAATAAAATGATATTTTAGAGATTCCAATTATATCTTAAGTCATAATAATTTTCATTTTTGCAGTTTCTTAAATGATTTTATGATCTAATAGAATGATAAAAAAAAAAATATTTAAAAAATTTATCTTGCTGGGCGCTTGTTCGGGGAATCATCATTTCAGACTCAGAATTATAAAGTTGTAATAATCATAAATTTTATAGATGAATAATGTGTTAATATATATAGAGGAGAGAAGATGGGACTTTGAAAAGATCCGCATAGCGAGGCAACCGAGCATTACGAACTCAAATCCCGGTGCACTAGAGATTTTTATCTCTGACCTTTATCCTCCACCTCCCTCCTGGTCCAGAAAATTACCGTACAGCTGAAAAGGCGAGGGATTGTTGTACAAATATCAATTAAAATAATTTATGGCTAATTTCCTGAATTCCAACAAGCATTGAAGTAGTCTGAGAGAAACGTTATTTCACAAGCTAGGCAAACTTGTCTTCATTAGTTTATTAGAACAGCCTTTCCGAAGCTACCAGGAGAAGTACATACTATGGAGAAAAGCTTAGGGAAGCACTTTCGGTTCGGATCTCTTCCTTCTATGTCTTCAATTAGGTGGCAGAAACCGCAGGAGCTGGAGCCAACTGCTCGGAAGTGTTTAGCTGAGGCTGGAGGCAACAGCTAACGGTTACTGCCCTGGAGAAGGGTCCAGGATTTTTACACCCTCCGGAGCAGGATTCAATTGGTGGCCTTGTATTGGCGCTCGCAACTCAGGGACTCTCGTAAAAACAAAGCGCTCTCCTCCCACCGCCTCCTGCATCTCTTCCCTTTCTGTCCTTTAATAAACATCTAATGAAAACTCGTGGCAATAACGTTTTATTTCCCTTACTGGAGGGTAGCAGAGCTCTCTCAAGGGGCAATCAAAAAAATATCATTTACACGGAACTGTTATTACCCAACATGATAGCATGGCCCTTTTTGGACAATTACAACCTACCGAGCACGTATAGGAAAAAAAATAGAAGGAAAACAACAGAAAGATATTTGGTGTGAGTGAATGACAGTAAAATTGAATATAAAATATTTTATTATTTATTTATTAATCGAAAATCAAATTCTGACATAAAATTAAATTTGCGACTTACAAACGTCTTCACGGCGTTCTATCACAGAATATAAACCATCTCAGCAGATACCTTGGCCACAGCATATGTATTCGTTGTGATGAGTAAAAGAGGTTTCTTTTGCGTTGAATACTTTCTGCCACTTAATTTATGTTGTCGGTCAGTATTTGGTTAAAATTGTAATATTATTTGACAGTGTCTAAAATTGTTGGAATGTTTAAATCCTTATCATAAGGATCTTATGTATTATTTCATTTATTACATACGACTGTCAACTATCCTCCGCAACACTTTCGACTGAAAAGACTAAAATGGAGATTTTAACGGAACCCCACAATTCCATACTTTCTTCTATAAGTTCAAATCGGTTTTAGTAAAACTTTACACAGGATTTGTTAGTTTTAAAATTATTTATTGAGTAATAAAATATTCTGTCACCTGGACAATAATTATAGAGAGATGAGACCAGGGTGCCTCACCTTTTCTAAAAAACAGAGCAAGCTAAGGTAGAATTAGAAAAATCGTAGACCATATACATTTACGCTTGTCTCGGTATGTTACATATTTTTCGCCTTGTCCCTTAGTCCGAAAATTCTATCCCTGTTGAAATTTGCTCCCCTCAAAAATTTAAACACCCGTCAAAATAAGCCCACTTAAATATTTTGATGCCACAACTTGCGCTATGAAACCCCCTCCTGGGCACCCCTGGGTAAGAGTATACTCAAACTAAAGTTTGTTAGTTAAATACAATTTCAAATGTCCATCAAATAATCTTATCGCCGGTTTAATACTATACATCTTTGTGCAATGTGAGTCCTCTTTTCTTTTCTTTTTTCCTAATCCCCCCCCCCAGGAATGTATTTAATCTATAAAATACAATATATAAATACATAACAGATAATTATTTTATTCATTTAATGATATTTATAAAAATTATTATATGATGTTTATGAAAATTATTTATTCACAACAAAAATTTCTAATTTCCTTTTATTGCCCAATGGCATTTTAAGGTAAAAGGGCTATGCACGCTGTGGCCAGAGGCCTTTTATTATACCACTGGGCGTGGAGGGACCGCCCTTGTGATTCCTCCATGTTATTCATTTTTCTTGATAAAAACCTAGTTATCTAATTTTATGGGATGCAGAAATTTCGATGTTGTTGAAATATATTTTTGGAAAATGTTTGTTTAAGAATAAAAATATATAAGATACATAGATATTTAAAATACTAAAAAAGTATATTTGACTCGGTTACAATAGTTCGCTCAGGAAATAAATAAATTAGATAATCGACAACGCTTTATCATTCCTAATACTGGTTGGTTGTTTTTTGTGTTTTGAAGGGATTCAATTTATTTCCGAAATAATTTACAATAAAATATCTACTTCTTGAGTTATGCCCCACAAATTTTATTTTCATCGTATTTTTTTTCGGCAATCACTTTATATAAGAAAATTAAAAAGGGCTACAAATAGAATACTATCGGAATGTTTAATCAAAATCGCTAAATCCGTTTTGGCGCTATAGTTTATAGAAATATGCTCTTACTACGCGAATTTTCTCCGAAACTACTGGACCGATTTTTTTTTTCAAATTTCGATATAAAATCAGAGCTCACCCCAGGACGATCCTCCTTCATCGACATTACTATCCGCCTTTTACTTTAAAGATGGCGGCCGAAAAACCTGCGTTGCTATAGACTGTAGCGTCTAAACGAATGTACCGATTTTAAGACATAGTCTAAACTTAGCTTAAGACATTTTCTCGACGACCTTTACATTTATCTATATAACATACTTCAACCAAAAGCAGCTGGAACAAAAGTGGCGATGGATGGTAAAATTGAATACAGAATAACTCAAAAAGTATACACTTTTTTGTGAATATTGAATATGCTTTTTAAAATTTTACGGAATTTCCTAAAAAAAAAAAAAATACGAACAATTAGGAGCAAAGATATGGTCTCTAGTTTATTTTTGTATGTTCTACTGCATAGATTATATCCTTTGTTATGGTTTTTGAATTTTGAATGTGTTCCTGAAGTAATGCTTGTTTTTTTAGAATATTACTCATGATTAAAAAAAAATTTAGTCCAATAATTTTTTCGTTTAATTTTTCGTTGTAATTAGGAAGGTAATGTTACTTTAGATGTATAATTGTTTGGAAGTATTTGTGAAATAATTTGCAGCGTTTTTAATTATATTTTACTCTATATACAAATAAACATGCTTCACTTATATTGCTTATACTTCGAATGTATTAATCAAAAGGATAGCTAACTAATGTAAACAGTTCTCATTGGGGTTTACAAGAGTTAAATAATTTCAGCTAGATCAACTTAAATGAAAGTAGTACGATGGAGTCCCATCTTCCACAAGATACTAAAATTAAATGTGGCGCAGGAATGGATGATTGCCGATTCGGACACAGATCCCCCCTCGCTATCGGACATGACCTCCCCCTCCTCACGGAGGCTATCTTCGGAGCAGATATAATCCATAATGAATGACCAGCGACCTCTCCTGATTCCCCAATAAATATTATAGCGGACATTTAACGAGGAATTATGTGAGATCTGGGAGGCGATAAATAAGGCCAGGATGGTGTTATTGCTGGTACTCCTTCCTCCATCTTCAGGAAGAGCCGGAGCCCGGGGAGCGGTCATCGGTGGCAAATGAGCCGGAGCGGACATTTGATTGTCCGGTTCGTTGTCTATCTTCGAGTTGAGTCACTGGCTAGGAACAAAAAGTCAGGATCACAAAGTCCTAATGAGACGGAATTCACCGATGTATGAGAAAATGTGTGTGCAATGGTTTTGTTCACTCCTTCTCCGATGCCAACAGCCAAAAAAAAAAAAAAAAAATTCAGTAAGCATTATGAAAATCTAAAAAAGTTCTTGAGTTCATCATTATAAATTTGCTTAAACTGAGATCCACTACGAACAAAGTAGAGATTATGTTATTAGTGATATTTCAACTGACTCTTTAATGTATAATTTTCAGAGAAATGATATGAATTAAGACCTTTTAATTAGGTCTGGCTAAGCTAAGCCGACATTTTTATGTCTTGTGACGAAACTGTATGCCGCATTTTAGGTAAACGTACCTTTGTATAATATTATACGAATTAAAAAATGAATAAAACACTATGTTTATATTACGATTCAAATATTATTAACAGCTGAGACTTAATTAACATGATATTCTTATTGCCTACGTTTGAACCTAAATTTGTGGATGATCATCAGGGCATATTTACAACTCCGAATTTCTTCAAGTTCACAGCAATCTGAGTTCTAGAACACCATCTGCGCAATAAACATGCTCTGATGAAATAAGTTAGGCTTTAACCGTAGGCAATAAACAATCTCAAAAATTGACTGCGTCATGAATATCCGTTACCCATAATTTATTTTATATGGATAACTCTACGTTAAAAATGAGTGGATAAATTATGCATAACTTTGTGAATAAACTTTAATCTTACCAAACATTTTACAGCAAAAGAGTTGTAGTTTACATTCTAAACGAAAATATTTTCAATTCAGTTGGGAATTGATTGGTCAATTGGTCAATTAATTGGTCAATTTTTTAAAGGATCGAAAATGTTGAACATTTAAAATAAATTTAGAATTTCCTAGAGAATTAAATGGAACTTATCACTTCATTATTAGAAAATGCTCAATTTTGTAATATTTCATGAAGGTTTCAAGTATACACGAATATTTTACATGAAAAATAATAAAAGTCATCAGAAGACGTGATATATATTTTTTACTGTTCTAGGAGGATGATTATATTTAAAATTAAATACTTTCTAGTGTTTTTTTTTTTTTTACATATTTTCATTATCCAGTACTTTGTGTTACTTTTTGTCTCTGCGGAATAAATGTTGATATTATTTTTTCTTCGTCGACATTCTCTAGAGTTTTTCTAAGGTTGACAGTTCATCGCCCTGAGTAACATCGGCGGACAGGTGTCGAGAGTACTGGCAGGGGACATACACCTGCGGAAGGCCCTTGTTTCGTTATTCCAGGCAACGCTGCTTCCAGTAACTACTCTCCAGGAATTGCTACTTGCCAATTAATCGGACGAGTGGCAGGTACTTGTCTTCAACAACCTCTCGAGATACTTGGGATAACAAACGCATTTACATTTCGCCAGGGATTTTCCTTGTTATATTATGTATATTTTCTAAAATATTATTTTTTATTTAATCTTGCCAATAAAGAGCTATATTCGAATTTGATAAATTAACCCTGCTGGGAACCAAGTTGCTCATGCGTAAAATGAAGCAAATTTTAACACAGAAAAAAATGTATACAATCAGAAATATAGACGACGAATGCTTATCAGCTTTGATTATATTCCAATTATTGAGCTTAAACAGCAAATATATTTAAAAAATCTATGAATTAATAAATTAAACATAAGCTATTAGAGTTCAGAACAAATTCTTGGGTATATATTGCGTTGTAATAAATATAAATCTTACCACTAGATGTTTCGCCAATTTACCCATTGTAAGTGTTCTGAGCTAAATAGTTAAACAATCACAATATGTAATCTATATAAATTAAAACGTACAAACAGCTACTAAATATGAGAATGTGTCAAGATAAGAATTTTCTCTAAAAGATTTATTGTTTCCTATATTTTATTTTATTTTTAATTCCTTCGAGGACCAAGATCATAACAGTACAAACATAATTTTTTATAGTTTATTTGTTTGTATTCCAAAGTAATACCTTTATTCTACAAAATTAAACCCTTTCACAAATTTAAACTCTGAATCCGATACTGACTCGAACTATAAAATCTAACTTTTATAAAACCTCAATATTGATTATCTTAATAACTATTATCTTATTTAGATGTAATGTACCTAACTTAAATTGAAGATTGTTTTCGATGTAATATTGATGGATATTATTTCATTATAAATTTCTATCTTTAAAAATCAGCTACCATATAACATGTGCCAATAATAAAATATATAAACGTTTATCTTGTCGCGTTCCTTTTTTGATATTACTATTTTTATTTAAATGATGACAAACACGGAAAAGGCTAAAAATCAAGTTGATGTAAAAAAAAAAAGGTTTATTTTAAACATTATAAGTATTGAGAATATTTCATTGAGGATGACGATGTGTGCATAACTATGTCTAAACGATGAGCGCAATCTAATATTTTATGGACTTAACACCAGCAGGTTTTTTTTGTTCTACTTAAGTTATTATCTTTGTTAACACGTGTCAAAGAATCATATACAATCAGTGAATTAGATGTTCTTTCCTGTAAATACAATGGCGTAAGAGGCATAATAGGGTGCAGTACCCAGCGGCACCTCTTCCTGGAGTGATATTTCTATTAATTGTATGGCGAGGAGATCCCTTTTCCCTCAGCTCCACTTCAACTTCCCACGGACGTTGCCTGGCATGTGTGTTGTGGTCATATGATGAACTGGATAATATAACTTGCGTATTTGTGGGAATATGATGGCTACATTCTTCTGGTCTCTGGTGCCGCTGTCATCTCCATGTATTTTATTGACTGCTTCCTCCGACTTAACAGCATCCGGTTCTTCCTTCTCTGCTAGGCACTTCTTCCAAGTCCTCTTACCAGCGCCTTCAGCTGACCTCTCCAATGGACCTTCTCCAAGACTTAGTAATTTAATCTCCACGTCATCATTCCCATCTAAAAATATTTTCATTTAATCTTTTCTCCTACTTATTTCTAAACTTTCTTATTGGTTGCATTTTTGTAGTAGAACAGCCTTTCGATCTCAAAAATATTCCAAGTTTATCTAAGTTTAAGATTATTAAAATATTTGAGCGTCGCTCCCTAGCAGATAAGATATCTGCAATAGTCTGTGTTGGCAATATTTAAATATTTCTTTACTAGATTATCTCTGTTTATTGTTATTTCATGGAGTTCAATTCAGTTCAATTTCAATTCAAACGGCAGTATCCTCTATACATAGAAATTCATAAATTATATCACATAAATGGTACAAAACATTATTTTATTTTATTTATTGTTTATACATTTTGATTATTATTTATTGTTATTTTTCTTTTATTTATTTTATATATTTTGGACATATAATGTGAATGTCATCCTACATCACTATCACTAATGTCCATGTGACAGATTTGAATAAAAAAAATAAAAAAAGTAAAAATATTAGCATCGATGTTTCAGTTATAGCAGCAAAATGATGCAAAGTGGAGGTAGAAATGGTTGCTACGAAGTATTAAATTTCAATCTAATTGCCACTCTAGCCGATATCATTTTCCATTGACAGGTCATCTGTGACTTCATCCACCGGCCTGAATATAACTGCATTGTCCTAACTGCATTACCCTAGTGCATTAGCACTTCCATCCTAGTGTGGCAGATGACAGATCTGGTGTCAAGCCAATTTACTAACACTGGTGTCCGGCAAAAAAACTCAGGCTGTTTTTTCCACTTTTTTGTCTACTGTTATTTTTTTCCCTTCTCTTCTATTTTCAGTATTATTCACCCTCCTAGGAGCTACTCTCTCCAGAACAGATGTTCCGATGAAGGACCCTTAATAGGGGATAAAGCTGCTATTAGAACGAATTAAGCAGTTGATTTTTTTTCCCACCCCACCCCAAGAATAGACAATATGATCAGTGTTATTGGACACAAGAGGCAGACTGGCAAAATATAAGCAGGTGTACCCCAGGGCATTAGGTTAAGCGGATTGTTTCTTACGAAGTAACCTTCATGTTCGTTTATTGATTAATGCATTACGTCTTTTTCACCTGCTCTAATAAATCCTTTGCTTTATCAAATATTCATATGAAATGCATCATAGAAATATAATCCATGGTAAATAATCATCTTAATTGCATTAAAAAAATGGTTTATATTGTTTAATTATTAATGCATATAATTATTACATACATACACACATATATGTATATATTTATTTAAAATTGAAAATTAAAAAAAAATCAATAATAACAACAATAAAAAGATGAGTTTACATTCATAAAATTTTGTTTGATATTTATTCAGATCAAGTTGTAGACATTTAAAATTAAGTGTTCATAAAAAATAATTTAAAAAATATAAACTTTTCTTGAATGAGTATTATATTTCATTCTGGCAGTGTTTATAATATTTTTATATTATGATATAAGGTTCAAAGCCCACGTCCCAGAAGTTTAACTAGTTACAAAAATCAAGAGATTTTATTAGCCAGCGGAATTCAGGTATTTGTTGGCTTTAGTATGATGAAAATGACAATAAGCTTGTAAAGAAACTTACATTTTTAAAATAGTTTAATTTACTTTAGGAAAGGCTTTAATTATTTATTTATTACTAATTCATCACTCAAAAAATTCTGAAATAGTCATAATAATTGTTGCTGATTAAATATAATGAACTGGCATCAAATGATTATCATTCATCATCTTGTGAAATATCTTTATCTTCAAAAAAAAAAAATCAGACAATAAGAAAAGAAAAGCTGGTTTCAATGTAGTGAGCCGTATGATTTTGCTTACTTGCCCTGGACGACCCACAGTTCCGAAATTTAAACAAGTATCGGACATTTAATGTCAGTGTCGAATGATTAAAATAATATTAATATTATATGTTTTATAATTTTATACTTTACCATATTAAATGGATATTAATATCCTACTATTGATATTTGTTAATTTGTTGATCCATTGCCAGTCAGAAAAGGTACTGTTTATTGTAATTTTTTTTTTTTTAAATGGTGTTATAAAACCATAAACAAAACGATAAGCTTCACAAATGGGAAAGCAAGTAGGACTGAGGTTAGCTGAGAATTGATATATATTTTGACATCTATAAGCCCCCCGCAGATAGGTTTCCACTCGGGCGCTGGGGTCCAGGACCCTCACTAATTGTAAGTTTCAGTTGTCCTCAATCTCGGACCCCCTCCCATTTAGGATGTGAATCAACTGCCATCAGTCACTGACTCCCTTTCACATATATAAGCTCTGGAAATATTTTTATACAGATTTCCAATATTTTGTTTAACTGTTTCCCCAGTAACTAAATACCATTAATAATTAAATAAAAATAATAAAATATGGAACTTATTTAGGGAATTTTAGAATTATTACTTTGTTTAGTATTAAACCCATTATTAAGGTAAAACATTTCGACATATAAATGAGGTTTTTCATATTGCCCAAACTAGTCAAACTTTTTATAAAAATGTAGTCTTTTAATAGAAATGTAGTACAACGTTCATTTTTAATATTGTCAGTATTAATTAATAAATAATAAAATGACTATTTTTTAGTAAAATAATAAGTTGCATTTTTGTAGCTCCAGTTTTGTCTATTATCCAAATAAAACTTTAAAATTTGTACGCATAGTAATATGCAGGATAGTTATTCAATACCTGTGGCCAATATCCAAGTTTTGAGTAATTGAATTACTATACATAATATAATTTTATACTATATTTCATAGTTAATTATTAAATGAAAATCTTCACTCCCAATTCGAGATCCCTAATAAAATTTTCCAACTCGTAGTTTAATTGGTACATCCAATATCTCTTAAGTTGGGAATAAATTACATGTTTAATGTTGTTGTTATTATGTAGCTTAGTCCATAAATTAATTACTCTCTCAGACAACCTCAGGTAAATAATTTATATCTTCCGAACATTCTATCGAAAAATCAGTATCAATGGTGGATATAGAAAACTGGTTGCTTCCTCACTACCGAAGGTAGGGAAGCTATGTATTCTTGCAAGAGGGGGAAAACATAGCTTTTCATTTTTGTGCACAGAATCGAAAATTTTCAAACTCTTATTTTCGTTTTTTTCATCAAAGAACAAAGTTGATTTCATTTATTTCTGACTTCCAGAAGTCAAATCCATGTGAGGGGCACATCGCTTACTACAGTTGATCCAATTTTCATGAGATTTTCTGAGATTGTGTGGGTTGGTGCCTACATGATCACATTATAAAAATATATCAGATACTTTCGCTCGCTCAGGCGTAAATGTATTTTCTTAGACACGCCAATATTACCGTTCTAACTTAAATTTATAGTAAAGAATGGACAAATGGACAAACAAAAGCGAATATGTGAAACGCAAGGTAGGTAGAAAAATGTACGTTTAGTGAATTAAACAGTCATGGCTAGAACAGACTCCGCCTATGGTTTGTCAATTTCGGCTGAGATACCAATAGGATTAAAAAGTTAACATAGGTGCAGATTTTTTTTATTTTTTTTTTTGTTTTGTTTGTTTGACTTCGACTTTGCGGAGACGATGGAACCAAAAAAACATTGTTTATATGTTTGTAAGGTTGTAGGGATTTTTATTTTATTTTACTTATTATATATACACTTGAAAATATCTTTAAAAAAATATAATTGAGTATATAACGTATTTATTCATCATACCAGACTGAAACGACAAGAAACCTACATCAGCACTTACTTGACAAACGCTATAAACTTTCAATTAATTAAAAAAAAACTCATATATAGGACTATAATAACGCCTATTTGGACTTACGGAGTTGAGATATGGGGCTCCACTAGACCATCGAATT
This sequence comes from Nezara viridula, assembly GCA_928085145.1. NCBI lineage: Eukaryota > Metazoa > Arthropoda > Insecta > Hemiptera > Pentatomidae > Nezara > Nezara viridula. The sequence continues at coordinate 211,678,605 of OV725077.1, forward strand.
TCTTCCTTATCCAATCCTTCGTAAAACCCTCAAATCTCCCTAGTTTGTATCAAATAAAATCATCCATAATGACCTTAATGTTTTGTTATGTTTCAGATTTGGCCCAATCCAGACCTCTATCTTTCCATGATAAACTTCAGAATCATCCCGACCCTCTCCTTTCTAACCTTCTTCAATTCCTGATAACCCTCATACCATCTGCATCTGAAAAGGAGATGGTCCCATATTAGGGATGTAGACATATTATTGGAGTGCTACCATTGGGCAGTTTATCAACAAATGTTTTCACGTCATTATATCCATATGTACAAAATGTATTTCTTTAATAAAGTTGGAAATATCATTAAGAAGTAAAAAGAAAAAAAAAATATATTCAACACCAGGGAGAGTGGGGACAGCCTTCATAACATTGGTAAATTTCTAAAACTTTTTCAGCTAAAAATGAACAATGTAAAAAAGTGAAAAATATCTTTGATTTCTTAGTATATAAAACATCAAATAAAATTACAACTTTTTTCTAAGTCCGACTAGTTTGCCATGTGAAAATCGCGTGAAAATTGGAGAGATGAATAATAAAATTCTAGGATATGTTGGTGTATATAAATTATCATCTTTGAATATAAATAACTATTTAAATAAAATTAACATTTAGGTATCAATAAAATAGTTACATACCTGGGGCACTAGACTAGCTAGTCGATTTTTTTAAATCGATTTTAGTTTACACATTGGAGGGTTGATCGCCCCTCTCGCTCTTTCTAAGTCGGCGTCTATAATCATAAAATGCAGATATAACATTGTCACACTTCGCGCACGATAATGCAATTTAGATCACTGAAGTAAACAAGACAAGACAAGTGGAATATAAATAATTATTAGAACTGCAAAGAGCAATAAACAAATTTCTAACGGATCCAAACCAGAAACTGATACATTCCCACAACGGAATAAAATGAATAAAAATAAAGGATGCTGTTAATAGACAAAGGACCCTATCGAAGGCGATCAGTCATCGAAGAGGAACCTTGCGGAGGACAGGGCGTCCTCCAGATAGATCATCCCCTCGTCATTCCCGATTTACATGACAACAGTCTCTGAGTCTGTTTTTGTTTGGGGCTCCTCCGTGCTAAATAATCTCTCTTAATGATGATTAATTGCCCCTTTAACTTTTTATTCTCATCTGTCCCTGCTTCATGGACCCCGCTACGGGGATTGTTTGCAAGGTGTTAATTGGTTTTTTGTCGTAACGGAGGATTGTTTCATATAATGCCTGCTAACATGAAGAGGATATGGAGTGTAAATCATTATCTCCAGGCTGAAATCCTTTACAATCAAACAAGTAAACATCTTTCACACAGTTTATTATGAAAGTTCTACAAGCGTCAGTTTCTTATAACAAATAGCGTAAACCGTTAATAGATCAGAATTTTCCAGTAGGAAACAATTCACATAGCAGACGGTTTGAGTAAACGAACGTTAGTGTTAATTGCCTGAGAAAATTTTTAATTGATATAAAGTATATTTTCTTGTTTGTGACAAAACCAGATTTTATTATACCTTTAAAGGGCAAGGAAAAAGGCGTAGTTGATATAAAGGGCTTAAGAATGAAAACCTGCATTCTTTCTAAGAATTTTGGGTTGGATATATATTTTTTTAGTTTATTTAGAATATCTCAAAAACTGTGAGTATTTTTGCAAAGATTGCTTAGTATAAAGTTGAAGTACTTTAAAATATCTATAAAAATGGTCCTACAATTTTTTTTTTAAATCAATGGTTACGGAGATATTTAAAAGATTATATTTATTGTAATTCCAATTTAAGCAAAAATTACTTCAAACCAGAAAATTTATGTTCAGAGTTGACGATACCATTGTGAAGTTTAATTAATTTTTTAACAATTTCGATTCTTCAAATTATTATTTAAAGTTTCTTTCCTTTAATGACTCTATAAAGTCATTGACAACAGAATTATATTCGATATCAATCAATGGGAAATTTTGTGATGAAGATATGATGTTTAGATTTTTTTTTTAATATATTTTATTCAATAATAATACAATCAGCCACTGTTGGAGGGCTATAAGTATTAAGGCTAGAAGGATGTTTATATTGACGTTAATTTCATATAATTTATAATATGTTACAGAATGCATTAAAACTTATAAAAATATACCACAAATCATGGTTTGATTACATAAAATGAATCAGAAAACTTTAATTTTGTAATTTTTGAGCCAACCACGTTTTATGTTGAATAAACAGCAAATCTAAAACAATGTTTAAGTTAGGTTACAAAATATTACTTCAGAGTAAACTACATTACATTTAAATTAAATAAAAGTAAATCTTATGTATTCTAAAACCATTTAAGCAGTTAAACTACTGTAAGTTCGGTCTTTCATAAAATCAATAAATCCTCGCGATTTTTTTTATAATCTCCCAACTGGACTGATGATACATACTTTCAGAAAAACTTTCTTGTTCAATGAGCTTTAAGTCTATATTAATTAAGTAGTGATTTGTAACAGAGTAAGTTGAGATTCATCCATAATTGTGTTAAAAGATGTAAAAATATTGGGGTCGTTAACTAATTTTACCATACTAATAACATTTTTACTTAATTAGAGAAAATGTAAACTCAACTTAATTAACATAGACTTCTAGCTCATTTAAACAAAGAAGTTTTTCTGAAAGTGTGGTGTCTTCAGTTCATTTGGAAGGTTATAAAAAAAATCACGAAGAATCCTTGATTTTATGAATAACCTAACTTACCGTAGTTTAACTGCTTCAAAGTCCACCTTAAATGGTTTTAAATTCGACAAGATTTAAATTTAATCTAGTTTACTATGAAGTAATTTGTTGTAACCTAAATTAAACATTTTTTAGTTATTGTTTTTTATTCATCATAAAACTGGTTGGCTTAAAAATTACAAAATTTAAGTTTTCGGGTTTCTGTATGTAATCAGACCATGGTTTATAGTAAATTTTTATAAGTTTTAATGAATTCTGTTATACATTATCAATTGAATAAAATTAATGGTAATCTAAACTTGAGCAACATCAATTTTGTGTTTTAAGGCAATTTTCGCTAAAGTGGAAATATAAAAAAATATTCTCATAAATATCGTAACCATTAATTTTATAAAAAAAATGTATAGCTCATTTTTATAGAAATTTGAAAGTACTTTAATATTATACTGAATAATCTTTGGGCAAAACCTCATAGTTTTTTAGATTTTCCTAAAAATATATCATTTTTCTGTGCTTCTCCCTCCCCATCCCCATCCCATCAAAACTCGAAGCGGGATTCTTTGGGACTTCTTTACTAGTTATTATATGGAGGGTAATGAACAATTTCTTACAAGCTTCATATTTATTTTTTGAATTTTGGGTTCAATTCCTAAATTTACTGGACTGCTCCGTCGGGCAGAATGTAGGTAACAGCCAATTTCTACTTTTAATTTATTGTTACCTTAAAACAAATATTTGATTTTTTTTTTAAGTTAATACATTTAGTTTATTTTATGACATGATGTTATTGATTTCGAAACTTATTCTGTTTCAATCCTTTGTAATTTTAAATATAAAGAATTTGAAACTGCATACAATAATTAATTGTTTAATTTAAAAAATACATTTTATTAATCCTAGAGAAATAAAATCACCAAAAATATAATGTTGAAATACTGTTGGGTTAAATTAGGAACAAGTTTATTGTTATTAATTAAGGTGACAGATTGGATCGCTGGCAGGTGGGTAATAATTCCTTCGATAAACACCAATCAAATATTTGTTACATGAAAATATTTATTTTGATTATCGAAAAATATTAATTTATTTATTCATCAACAGTTAAGATATAATGTTAAAATCCGATGTTGACACCGCTTTAGATACGATTTGGCACTTTATTTCATACAAAATAAATGTTAATAATTAGAAATCAATTATAAAAGATTAGAAAGTTAAAAAAACATGGATAATAAAAATTGAATATAATATGAAAATTAATAAAAAGATTTTCCGGTACCGGGAATCGAACCCGAGCCTCCTGGGTGAAAGCCAGGTATCCTAGCCACTAGACCATACCGGAGTTGTTCACAAATGGTGTAGTTTGATTAATTGTACTTAGCATAATCGGTTTAAATAATATTTTATATAAATAAATAAATTATAATTATAATTATTATTTATTATTATGTAAATATTAATTATTATTATATAATGCATGTTACATTATATCACATTAGAAGAATTCATAAATGTTATGTATAGTAAAATTATTATTTCTGAGTATCTCGTTTATTTATATTATTGTAATATATTAGGGAGAGATTGAGGTGTTGAATAAAATAATATACAATAAAATAAATTTTTACAAAAAAGTTTATATTATTCACATTTTTATTATATTTATTTTAATTTATATTAAACGTCCAAATAATTTAGTCGTTATTGAAGGTAAGATTATAACCATTAAAATTACTACAAATACGAAAATTAATGGGATTTATAATAAGTGAGTGAAATATTAAATCAATGAAGTGGTATTCGTAGTTTTTATTTTTATTTTAATGGTAGTTTCTGGGAAATAATTCAACTTCTAAACTTCATAACACGTTTATTTGTTTTTTTTTACAACCAGAGAGTTATTGCTTTTAGGAGATTTTAAAATTTACATGTGAAATTTTTTAATTGTTCAACTAATTCTATAATCACAATAGTAGGGTAGAAATGGCGGTTCTACCCCACTTTAATCCCAGAATTTGAAGGGCACTTTTGGACTTTGGACCCTGGGCTATTCTTACCTTAACCACCTGTACACCACGTGACCAATATAATTTATTTTGATTAATCTTAATCCCTAATCTTAATCCTTAATCCTAATTTGTATTTTTTCATTTTTAAGTTCGACACGTTTCAACTTGTCAAAACAAGTTCCGACTCGTTGAACTCAGCTTCTAGTGTAGAACCGCCATTTATACCCTACTGCGTATAACCTAACAATAACCTCTCTACTTTTTTTTATTTCATCATAGGGTTCCTCGTGCTACTCTACAGGCCTTCCCATATGTTATAACCTCAGTGTAACCTCCCTACTGTTTGTATTACATTATTATATGTATTATTTTGATTATTATTTGAAAAATATATGTATTTTTTTCTAGTAATAGTGTGTAGAAGCTCTAGAAATTTCGTATTTGGATACTTTTAAGCAATTGTATGTATGTAAATACTTCGAATAATTATATTACGCACTTAGTGAACTTCTTAAAATTGTTTATAATATCGTATATTTCTAGTGAAATTAGTGTTAGGATGTTGAATTTTAGTTTTATAGCTGTATTAGACTCTACTTATAGGGGAAAATTATTGCAACATTAGTGAATTTCTTTCATAAAATATAAAGAATGTCGTATATTTAAGATAATATTTATAATAATGCACTGCGGTTTAGTGATATATATCATAAATAGTGTGTATATTTTAAAGAACATTACGTGAAATGTGTTGATGTTATTAAACAATGTTGAAATATCACAATGATAGTTAAATCAATGGATAAATTTAAATGAAAACTATAAGAAATATAGTAAATTTTGTAATAAAATGTCTTAAAATTGTGTGAAAATACGTTCATATATGAAATAAATAAACAATAAAAATTGTATATGTAACTAATATAAATGTATTTGAAATATTTAAACTATAGTGTAAAAGTGTGAATATGTGTTAAATTTAAGTAAAAATGGTAAATTTTGTTGAAAATTTCTGAAAATGGAGTAAATATACAACAAATGGACTACTGTCAATGAAAGAATATAGTAATATTATCAGATATTAGATAAATATGTTTATAAAAATTATCTGAATAGTTATGATGTAACTAGGTAAACATACATCGAATTGAAAGGAAATTCGTGAATATATGGTAATTATAGACCGAAATTATAAGAAATATTGGTAAAAATGTTAAATATTATGTTGAAAATAGTAGAAAATAGAGTAAAAATACTTTAAACTATTGCTTAACATAAATATATGATAAATTTAAACAAAACATTATAGTTAACAATAGTCAATTTTATTGACAATACGAAATAAATATAATATAAAAATGTTTATATGTAACTAATATAATACTTAAAACTGTAGTCTAAAAGCTTGAATACATGTTAAATTTTATCGAAAATTATAAGAATTGTAGATAAACCTTATATATTTTATAAACATTACTGGAAATGAGATAAATATAAAACGAATAGGTTCAAATATTATAGAAATATATTTATATAAATTGTCTAAGCAACTGGTGTGAATTTTCATGTCTGTTGTTAATTTAGATGAAAAATAGATAAAAATGGTAAATTTTATCGAAAATTGTTGGAAATGGGGTAAAAATACAAAAATATGTTCAATTATAAGATAAATATACTATCAAAATGCCTATGTAACCGATTGAAATAAGATAAAAATACTTGAAATTGCAAAGTAAACCATGAATATTTGTTATAAATAGACGAAAATGATAAGAATTATGGGTAAAACTGAGAAATTTTATTGGAAATGGGATGAAAACATGAAAAAATAATTTGAAATATGAGATAAATGTAGTATACAATTGTCTAACTAACTGATGTATATGGTTTAAAACTGTAATGTAAAGAGTGAATTTGTTAAAAATAAGTAGAATGAGATTGAAAATGAAGTGTGAGTTTTCTTGTTTGATGTTAATTTAGAAGAAAAATAATATAAATAGAGGTAAAAATGGCAAAATTTTATTGGGAATTGGGTAAAAATATAATAAAAAAAATAGTGTCAAATATTAGACAAATATAGTATAAAACTTTTATGTAAATGGTTTTAAAATGTAGTATAAAGCTTGAATATATGTTAAATGTTGACAAAAAGTTTATGAAATTTAGGCATAAATGTTAAATTTTATTGAAAATAGCGGAAAATTGAGTAAAATATAAGATAAATATACTATAACAGTACCTATGAAACTAATAGAAATGGGTTCATAATAATTAAAATTGTCGTATAAAGCGTAAAATATATGCTAAATATATACGAAAATGGTAAGAAATATAGGTAAAAATGGTACATTTTATTGGAAATTGCTAAAAATGGTATACAAATATGTAACATTGTATGTAAATGTTGGAAATTGTATGTAAAATTAGCAATGAACGTAGGGATTTAACTAAAATAATTATGTTAGATTTATAAAATATTGGAAAAGAAAAACCAAAAAATAATTAATAAGATATATAGGTTAGTTTGAGTGCACATAACAAAAATATACGTTAGTGTCATAAAATCAAGGAGGTTGTAGACAATACCTTAGATGAACATTTGTGATTCTGATGGTAGTGACGTCACACCCCTATATGTTGCATTATATTTAATTAATATTTAGGTTGTGTTGGTAGTATTGATAATTTTGTAGGTTGTGTTGGTAGTACTGGGCATTCAAGAGTATATAAGAGATGTCCGTTTCGCGATACCTCATTTGCGTCTTTGCTATCGTAGCGTGAACATCGTCTTGTGGTCATATAAATCTTTGTTTGTTGTATAGATTATTTTTGTTTGAGTCAGTTTTTGTAGGTTATCAATTGCATAGGATATAGTTATTGTTATATTGTATAGGTTATTATTTATTTTTGTATTGTGGAGGTTATACATATCTTTTTTTTTTTTATATTGTAGAGGTTATATTTTTTTTTAATATATTATAGAGGTTATATTTATTTTATTTTTTAAATTATAGAAGTTATATTTTTTTTTTTAATTTTGTAGTTTATATTTATTGTTTCTTGTTATATTGTAGAGGTTATATTTATTGTTATATTGTATAGGTTATACCTATCTTTTTCTTCAAAGTTCGTAAATCGTTCATAATCTTTATAAATTGTATAGGTTTTTTGTAATATATTACAAAAATGGATCAGTTCAAATGTAACTTTTGTGGAAATTCTTATGAGTATTTGAAAAGTCTTCGTAGACATGAAAAATCTTGTAAAGGTAATTCGGCTTATACTTGCAGTAGATGTAGAGGAGTTTTTTCAAATGATTATAACGGCAAGAGACATGAAGATGTTTGCACCCAGGAACCGTTCTTAAAAAAACCTAAACTATCTGAGCCACAAAAAAATGAAGTGCTTACACTCGTTCCAGATGAACAGGGAATTAATATGTATGAAACAGCGTTTCAAAACAGATTAGCGTCATTCTTCATTAGATCGCCAGATTGTATGGATATTAATTCATTTTTGGAAAGTATTAAGAAGCTCTTAGCGGATAAAATTCAAGATTTACTAAATCAACATAATGCATTAAAAGTAAATTTTCTATTGGAATGTACATTTACAAATTCTCTAGGTGAAATGAATGACAAAGCATTCAAAACACGAAACAAAGCTGTATTTAAAAATAATGATCTTGGTAAATTTATTGAGAATAGTTTCATCAAGATTAAAACCGAAGCAGAAGAGTCTCAATTTCAAAAAAGTGGATGGAAGCTGATTGGAGTTGATGGTATCAGATTGAGAATCAACAAATATTTACCGTTAAGGGGATCTACATATATTCCTCTCCCTGCATCTATAGAATTGAAGAAATGTTGCATTAATGTACAGAATAATGACATGTACTGTTTCAAGTATTCCATTTTAGCAAAATTTGTGGAAAAGAATGCTCAGCGTGTTGCCAAATATAACAATTTAGATCATTCGTATGATTTTAATTGCATTTCATTCCCAACTTCTCTCAACGAGATAACAAAATTCGAAAAGGCGAATAATATATCTATCAACGTTTATGGTTTGGATGAAAAAACAAAAATATACCCCCTGAAAGTTTGCAAAACGGAATTGAAGGACCATCGGGATCTTTTACTCCTTTCTGATGATCAAACTTCCCATTATGTTTGCATAAAGAATTTTGAAAGATTAGTCGGAAACCAAATTAGTCATGATGGACATAAAATTGAAATTTGTAAACGTTGTTTCAAACATTTCGACAACCGTTATGGGAAGCGAGCAAGTGAAAAACTTGAGGAACATAAAATTTATTGCTCTGAAAATAAACCTGTAAGAATAGAGCTACCGATGAAAGATCCTTTTATCAGATTCTCAAATGTGGAGCGACAAAGTAAAGTACCATTTGTTATCTATGCTGACTTTGAATCCATATTAGTCCCTATAAATGAACCATCATTGAATACAACCAAATATCAGAGGCATGATCCGATATCGTTTTGTATATACGTTAAAGGAATTGAAGGAGTAGACATTCCGATAACCGAACCGTACGTTTATAGGGGGACAAATGCCGCTTCTCACTTTATGGAATATATTACAAATATAGCAAACAAAATACAAGACATTTATAAGATAAAGAAACCGATGCGGATCTCATCAGAAGAAGAGGAAGATTGGGCTGAAGCTAACACATGTTACATGTGTCAAAACGTATTTAATGAAAACAATCAACATTCTATACATATTTTTTTAAATTCAGAAAATGTCATATCAGAATTAACATGATCTTCATATATCCTTTTAGTGCTGAGATTATCTTGTCGGAATATGATAAGAAAGTTGGTATTGTCCCGAATTAATAGTTTCGGCACACGTGTATAACTCTGACAAAGATAGAAGCTATCTATCCCTCTATGTCTGCCCATGCAAAAGTATGCTCTGACACGATCTTGTTTGTCACAAGCGATGTCGTCGAAAATAAATACTGAATTTGGGGCAGCATCTCTCGGGTGTGGAATATTCGAATTATCATCGAATGGGTAGAAACCGACGCCTTCGAGATTTGACAAAACGTGAGCCAAATGTTTATACTTTGGTTGATAAAGGGATTTACTAAATAGATAAACATTCTCAAAATTCAATCCATCGGGGTTTTATAGCAGACTCAACATAAGATTCGTCTTACCACAGTTAGATGGCCCGCAAATCAAGCATCGAATACTATTAGGGAATAAGGAGCCATGTTTGGATCCTCCACCCTCCTCGTGTTGGCTTACGACTGAATCAACGTTCGCTATATCGAACGATGAATGTTGCTTCAACAAACGCATGATGAAGACTGAGAGAAAACAAATATTGCAGGTCCTATATATATATATATATATATATATATATATATATATATATATATATATATATATATATACTTACTTATAACATCTCAAAAAATAAATAAAATAAAAATTGACATATGAGCAATATAGATCCCTTCACGCTTTTTCACAGACTTAGGACTGTCAGGAGCCCAAATGATACAAACTGTTACTTTTATAGTATCGATTTAGGTTTCTGGTGGTTTAAATATATATTGCCCTGTAAGGATCGAGTTGTCGAGGTGTTGGGTGTGTGTACTCAATATTCCATCACACCCTAAAAAACTTACAAACTAGGTTAAAACATGCTAAAAACCATGCATAAAATAAATAAAAATATCTAAAATCGATAAAAGCATCTAAAATTGATAAAAGCATCTAAAATCGATAAAAGTATTTAAAATTGATAAAAGCATCTAAAATCGATAAAAGTATTTAAAATTGATAAAAGCATCTAAAATTGATAAAAGCGTCTAAAATCGATAAAAGTATTTAAAATTGATAAAAGCATCTAAAATCGATAAAACTACCTAAGATAAATAAAAAGCATCTAAAATCGATAAAAATATCTAAAATCGTTAAAAGCATCTAAAATCGTTAAAAGCATCTAAAATGTATAAAATGAAAATAAAATGGCTAAAGTGAGGATGTATGTACTCGATATTCCATACTCCTCGATAAAAAAATAAATTACAAACTAGGTTAAAACAAGCTAAAAACATTATGCTAAAAACAATATGCTAAAAACATTATGCTAAAAACAATATGCTAAAAACACCATGCTAAAACAATGATAAAATATACTAAAAATAAATAAAATCTGGGAGTAATAAAATTGGAGGTTGAGGTCGAACCAGTAGAATAGACATACTCAAAAGTTATTAATCGTCGAATAGAAAGAAGATAGTGAATTCGGTTGGCCATGGTATTGCGGTAGTAAAAATATCTAAAAAAAAAAATTAATAAAAAAACCCCCCGTTAAAATTCATTAAATTTATTAAAACAATTGAGATAAAAACATTTGAAATCAATAAGATCATTTAAAATTAATTGAAACATTTAAATTTAATAAAAACATTTAAAATCAATAAAAGTTGTTAAAATATTTACAAAAAGCAGCTAAAATAAAAGTGGTAAAATGACTAAAATTATCTAAAATCAATAAAAATATTTAAAATTGATAAAAATTACTAAAAACCATTAAAAGTTGGAAAAGACGAAACGTATTTAAAAATTGTTAAAATTACTATTTAAAAATTGTTAAAATTACTATTTAAAATGCTAAAATTACTATTTAAAATGCTAAAATTGCTATTTAAAATGCTAAAATTGCTATTTAAAACGCTAAAATCGCTATTTGAAACGCTAAAATCATAAAATACAAGAGTAAAATAAAATATTAATGTAATGGATACAGTTATAAAATAGAAATAAAAGTCAAGTTTTAAAAATATAAAACTATGAAATAAAATATTTTAGCAATGGACACCTCAATAAAATAATTAAAATGCAAGTGTAAAAAAAATCAATAAAACTATGATATAAAATAAATAAAGCAATGGATACATCAATAAAATAGTTATAAAAATCAAGAATAAAATAAGTGAGTCATTATGACGATAAAATATTAAAAAGACAATTATCCAACGGACCATTCCCTCACAAATACTATTTATTTAAAACTAATTGGAGGGAGAAAGTGATAAAAAAAAAAGTAGTTAAAATTAAGCTAAAATAAAATACCTACCTGAAAGAGCATTGGAGGAATTATTCGACATGATTCTTCAAAAGGGGAGATGAAATGTTTTGGACATTATAGGCTGGAAAAATAGATGTCACCTCTCACATACACACACGACTTACGAGTCTTTCGACCACGCCAGAGGTCCATACATACAGCTTACGAGTCTTTCGACCGCTCCAGAGGCTCAATCACACGACTTACGAGTCTTTCGACTGCGCCAGCGGTCCATTCATTCTATGACTTACGGATGTTTTAGCATCCGCAAGCCAATGGTAACAACTATTCTTCTAACTTATAATGCCCAAAAGCCAAAGTACTCTCCCCATCTTCCAATATTATTCTCTTATCGTCGTACGATGATAATGATATTTTATTTATTTCTATTGTAGACATTTCATGATGATGTGATTTAATTAACTGCATTTTATGCCTAAAGGTTTTATGCTCTCTCAGGCAGGTCATGTAATCATCAATAGTTACTTCTTTTTTTACTACATGTTTCTTTATTCCTTTAATCTTTTTTATTACTTTCTCCCCAATATCTATGAAATACATTTTTGGCCTAAGCCCTATAAAAGTTAAAATAGGTACACCTTTACTTTCATCTTTAAATTTCCCCATTACTTTTTTATTGTTTATTGAATAACAGGGATGATGTGTTGGATAATTGGATGTATCCATTCTTTCCTTCATTGCTAAAATGTCGTCGTATAAGTTATCGGTCTTTATATTATAAATAAAAGAATCAGTATCCATATACATTAATTTTAAATTGGCATGGCCATATTCGATCATCATTTCATCGTAATGATGATGATACATGATATTTTTTGATAAATCTAATATGGCCATGCCTACATATATCGGTTTATCAAATTTAAGTTTCGTCTTTTCCATGTGGACAGCTGCTAAATTTTCATTAAAAATAGTCCTATCTTTAAAATTTGGTTTTTTTATTAATTTTTCCAAAGTGTTGGCGTTCGATACTAATTTAATGTCGATTCTTTTTCTTATATTTTCCATTGTCTTGCCGAAAATGGCATTAATATATAATTTAATTTGGTCTGTCTCAAAATCGTTGATTGCTTTTTTTCTTAACTCTGTGTTGTATGTTATATATTCTTTCAGCCAACAACTTTGTCTGAATTTTAAAACTCTATTAATTTTCTTTAAAATTATACCATGGCCTATGGCCTGTTTTAATGTCATGTAATGAACTATGTAATTGTTTTTTTCTTTAAAATGTGCAATGAGTTTTTTAAACCTTTTCTTATCATTAAAATTGGTATTCTCCGGTAAAAATGGTAGATCGTTGTGTGCATCATGTAAATGAGTTGGATATGTCAAATCGACATCTAAAATAAAACCGAATTCATCATTTTCACTCAATTCGTCGATGATGACGTGAGATGGGTCTACCCATTCGAATTCGCCAATAGGGAGGGGTTTACACATTGCTGCACCATATAGATTATTACAATCTTCATAAAATATATAATTTGAACCTTTATTGGGGTCATAATCTGTTAAATGTTTATTATTGGCTTTGGCGAATCGATGAGAGACCTGACAGAGACCCCCTCTTATCCCCTTTTCAAACATTAAAATCATATTGTAATCACTTAATAGCTCCAATTTTACTTTTGTAAATTTTAACATAGCATCCCACGTCATCGCGGGAACGGTAAAGAAATGCGCTGGGTCTAGTTTATGTGACTTCATTGTTATTTGCCTAAAAGATTCAAAAATATCAGTAAGTAGTAGTGTATCTGATTTGATGTATACATCGTTGTAATCACCCAGCGTCTTACATTTAAACGTATCCCATACCTTTTGAGCATGTCTATAGTCTTCGTCTGTTATATGCTCCTGCGAAAGGTTACTAAAAAATGCTTCTTTAGGGGGTAGTTGTGTTTCTGAATATGTTTCGGGAGATGTCATATATTCATAAGGAAAAACCCCCTTTCTTTTTAAAACTTCAACCTCCTCCCTTCTAAACAAAGATTTAATAGCGGGTATATCTGGAACTATTTTCGCGAGAGAATCAAGGCTGTCGGATAAGAATCGATATGAATCCACAAATCTGATTTTAAAATGATTACTAACGTATTTTGAAAAAGTTATGTACTTTTCCTCTGAATTAGGGATCATATCGATTCTTTTCTCGTCATACCCCAATTCCCTCACGAACAAATGGCTGTCATACCCGCTCATATTATGTAAAAATACAGGGAGGAAGTTGGGGTTTTGAAATCTCAAATTACAATGATTGTGAGCAACCCCCCTATATCTCCCCGTTAGATGACAGTGATCCCTTACTTTGTCACCATTTAATGGCAGGTCACACATATAACAGACGGAGGACTGGTTAAATGCTTCCATCTCCGAATCAGTTAGGGGATTCATCGGAATTTTCATTTTATAGACGCGTTCTATTTTAATAGCTATTTCTTTTAAAGTTTTTATAAAATTTTCTGCAGCGTCGGTTCCTCTATATATTATTGGTTCTTTGACTAGATCATCGTATACATCCATTATGCTGTCATCTTTCTTAACGTAAATGCAATATGAAATTGGCTTATGAATATTTTTTAATAATGTGTATTTACCTAGCGGGTTGGGCTGACAAGATGCTACGGGTTCGAGGTAGCACTCGAAATCGGCGTATACAACATAGGGCACCTTCAAAGTTCTTTCTACATGGTTGAAAGAAATAAAATTATTTTCCCCCGGCAACTCGATCCTTACGGGTTTGTTCTCGATACATTGATTAAAATGTTGATTAAATTTTATGTCTGAATAAAAATGTGTGAAGCATCTTTTGCATATGTTAAGATGATGTTCATGTTTTGTAAATTGAGATCTTACTAATTTATTAAAATTTTTAATATAAACATAATGCTGTTTACCCTCTCCCTCTAATAATAATAGATCTCTGTGATCTTCTAATTCTCTTTTTACTACTTTGAGGGGGTAAACAGCATTTTTTTCATCAAGAGAAAAAACATTAATTGAAATATTGTTTGATGCTTCAAACAGTTTTATTTGATGAACAGGGGTGGGGAAATCAACACATGAGAAGTTGTACCTATGCTGTATACGTTCATAATTTAAAACACGTTCAGGATGTTCAGTTACAAATTTACATAAAATTGAGTATTTGAAACAGAAATTATCGTTTTTATTAACAACATTTATACAAGCTTTTCTATTTTTAATTTTATCTGGTAAGTCTATAAAAGTGCTACCTCGAAGTGGTTTGAATTCGTTGATTTTTAATCTTAATCCCTCTATTACGTATAGTTTCCACCCCGACTTCTTTGTTTCCATATTTTCCATTTCATGTATGATTTTATTAAACCCGCTATCTATTATTTTTTCGATTTCAGTATCTTTATAAATTGCTTTATTGCGTGTTTTAAAAGACGTCTCGATGGTTTCCCCTAACTGATTTATCATTACGCAATCAGCCCACATATTTATTTTAATTGAATTGTGTTCTCGGAGGGAAGCATTTATTCTAATAAAAACATCGTTTCTGATACTATTAAAAAATTTAGTTAGGTCGTAATTGTCGTCGCATCTAATAAAATAAGACCTCAACCTCCCTTTAAAAGCCGTCTCATACTCTGAAAAACCTGCAGCGTCGGGTTTGAGACCAAAGAGGTCCTGCCGTTGTGGTTCTTGTCTAGGTTTTTTCCTCGGGGGTTCATTATTGCAAAATTCCTCATGTCTAAAATAATTATAAATGTTTGTAAAATTTGTTCCGCAGAAACGGCAGGACCTCTTAAAAACTACTTTACATGCAATCTCATGCTTTAATCTAGTATCTTTTCGTGTAAACACCTGTCCACATTTTCCACAAATAACTTCACAATGGTTATCAAAATTATCAAATCGGGACAGGTGTTTACAAGATTTTTCATGCCTCACACGGTCTTGTTCTCTATTAAAAGATTTCCCGCAAAAAGAACAAATCAATTTAATATTGTTCAAAAATTCTTGGGTTTGAGAGGAATCCCCACAAATAGCCTCGTGTCGTATTCTGTTATCTGATCTAGAAAAAGATTTGCCACATTTGGCACAAATGCACGAGGCTAGTTGTGGAAATTCCTGACTATAAATACATGATAGTTCATGAGCCATGCACTCTCTATGGCTAGCAAATGTTTTATCACAGTTGGCACATTTCCTTGATGAGGATTCCATTTTTTGTAAAATATATATTTAATAAAGAATAACTATATATAATAATAAAGAAAAAAAATTATCTCCGACCGATAAATGAATTAAAACAAAAAAATTAATAAGAAAAAAACGAAAAGAAAAACTCTATAAACTAGTATAAATATATATATAATAAGAACAAAAAGAAAGAACAATTACTTTGAAAATGATATTAAGAAAAACACACGAAAATAACTTTAAATATATATATATATATATAATAAGAACAAAAAGAAAGAACAATTACTTCGAAAATGATATTAAGAAAAACACACGAAAATAACTTTAAATATATATATAATAAGAAGAAAAAGGAAGAACAATTACTTTGAAAATGATATTAAGAAAAACACACGAAAATAACTTTAAATATATATATAATAAGAAGAAAAAGGAAGAATAATTACTATAAATATAAAGAAAACACAAAACGAAAAAAATTTAAACTTTAATAAATATATATAATAGTAAGAGAAAAAAAAAAAGAACACTATAATAAGAGAATATAAAGAAAACACGAAACGAAAAAACTTTAAACTTTAATAAATATATATAATAGTAAGAGAAAAAAAAAGAACACTATAATAAGAGAATATGAAGATGTAAAAAGAAAAACCTAAAAGAAAAATGTTAACAGAATAGAAAAATTTTTAATAGAGAACTAAATAAAAAGAAAAAACTTACCTTAGGATAGAAAAAAAAAAGTATGAAGAAACAAAAATAACTTTGAAATAAAGAAAACAACACTGTAGATAACTAAACTAATAATATAAACAAAACTGTAGAAGAAGATAGAGAATTCTAACGCAGAGGACACTAAGTACGATATGAACACTGTGAAGTCTGGAGCTAGAATGAGAGTAGTGGGGGTAGGCACACGGGTACCTCCGGTTGTATCCTCGAATCTGATTGGCTGATGGTTTCCCCCACCACTCTCTTCCGACCCTACCGCTTCCTTCGCAGTGGACCTTGTCCCCCTACATGCCTATGCATGTTCAAACATGAAGAGACTTGTCGCCTAACGCAGCTGTAGTCTCTACGGCCTTCTATATAACATATGTTATGGAAATAATATTACGTATATTAACTTTATGATTTATTTTTTTCGATATTAGAGTCTACTATTAGGTTATTATGTTTGTAAAATTCGAAAATGATATTAGTTTTAAGATTGATTTAATAAAACTTTCTTTGATATTGGAGTATAAGATTATTCGAAGTGCCAGATACTCTCCACGGCCTTCTATATTATTGATAAACATATGTTATAAAAATAATATTACGTATATTAATTTTATGATTTATTATTTTTCGATATTAGAGTGTACTATTAGATTATTATAGGTGTAGTATTAGAAAATGATACTAGTTTTATGATCGATTAATCGAATTTCGATTTATTACAATATTCGTGATATTGGAGATGTATATTCTTAGATTATTAAATACGTTTTGATATTTATGAAAAAAAAAAAAACAATGTATAAAAGTTGATGAGAAGAAGAGGGAGGGGGGAGAGGAGGGGTGATGACGTTGTTGTTAATTTTATGATATATTATCGTAAAATTATTAGAATATATGTATATATTTCATTGTTATAATTTATATTCCTTTTGTAATAATATATATTTTATTCGTTACTATTTATGTTTATATTCATTTGTAATAATATATGTGTATATTTCATCGTTGTCATATATGTATATATTCATTTTGTAATAATATATGTGTATATTTCATTGTTATAATTTATATTTACTGAGACGTAGACAAGATGGGACCAGTTCAGACATGATATCGTAGAATGTCACAATATATGTCTATATTTATGTCGTTACACTTTATATTTACTTGAGGTAGACAAGATGAGACCAGTTGAGACAGGTCCGGACCTGTCGAACTTAAAAATGAAAAAATACAAATTAGGATTAAGGATTAGGATTAAGGATTAGCATTAGAGATTAGGGATTAAGATTAGGGATTAAGATCAATCAAAATAAATTATATTGGTCACGTGGTGTACAGGTGGTTAAGGTAAGAATAGCCCAGGGTCCAAAGTCCAATTCTCCTCCGCAAATTCTGGGATTAAAGTGGGGTAGAACCGCCATTTCTACCCTACTCACAATGATTTAATTGATTAGCATTGTTTTGATATTTGAAATGGAATGAAATGAAAATGAAATGAAAAAATAATTTTATTCTGGGACTACTGTCCCCTAAGAATAATAACAGAGTTACAAATTTATTATCTTAGTCTGGCATATAAAAAAATACCAACTAATTTATTGTTAATTGTTATTTCAATTGTGCAATGGATTGAAATTAAACATTGTATAGATGCAAGTAATTTTACATGTTAGGGGAAGTTTGAATGTGGAGTAGGTTGAACGAATTTGTGGATGAGGATTGACGCATGGAGGTAGGAAGTGAGTTCCATAAAGAAGCAGCACGAATGACGAAGGATTTGCTGAAGGAGGAAGTTTTATGGGAGGAAATATATAAGTCTATAGCTATAGACCTAGTATTGAGAGAGTGGATAGAGGAGCGCAGAGTAAGGAGTTCCAGGATGTAGGGAGGGTTTTTAGTTCTGAAGACTTGGAAAAGGAAAACGCCAAGGAGGAATTGTCGTCGAGAAAAAAATGGATGGGATGGTTATTGAGGTAAAGTAGAGGAAAGTAAGGAAGGGAGCTGATGAGATGTCTGGACCCGAAGATAATAGCCTTGGTTTTATCTGCATCCAGCTTTAATTCATTTATTTCTGCCCATCTGTTGATGCAGTCGATGTCCTCAGGCATCTCAGAAAGTTGGAATGATTGGTATATTTGGAAATCATAGGCATATAGGTGGCAATTAGAGTGTTGAATGGCGTTAGGAAGGTCACTAATATAGATGATATTTGAAAATGATATTTGTATCATTTTAAAATGAAAACCATTTTATGATAAGATGTATTAAAATGTTCGAACTCTCTCCAATAAATACATAATTAAAAAATGTTATTGTTGTATATAGTTGAAATATAATCATTGAAGTTGAAGAGGAATCCTTACAAATTTTAAATATGTATATAAATTCATTTTTAGATATATAATGTTATATCCATTCTTCGTTATACTATAAACGCATTGTTCTCTTCCCAATCAAAATTTAAGGTATGCGCCTATGCCAAATACTATTAATTAATAATAAAATTTACTTGTTGAGGCCCATAACTTTTTGTAATTTATCTAATTTGTGAATTATAGGCATGAATTTTAACTGGAACCCGGATTCTTTTGCCAATGTACCTTTTTACCACTTGCTAGAAATTGATTAAGTTCAATTTATGTATTTTTATTTAAGACATCCTGATTAATACATTTAAATTTTATTTTGAAAAATACATTTTTTCAACTTATTTTTGTTAACTGCACATTTTATATTTTTACTTCACAAAATTGTATATTTCGCCTTATATAAAACCTGTACCACTAGAGCTCATTGAGGGTCTATGATTCAGTACTTGCAAGAAGAGTAAGGCCGGAATTATGACCAACCATCAGGTTATTATCTATTATATTAACTATTAATTAATAAACAGTGCCCACTATATAGAGGCTGGATGTGCCTCAGGAGGGTCTCCTGACTATGTAAGCAGAATAAATAATTATCTGATTCAGCCCAACTGGAATCTGGGTCCTTGAGAATCGGAGCTTAGTGCTTTATTTCCTCGCTCCAATTCGCCGTAATTGAAAACTTGCAAGTTTCATCAAGTAGTAATACTTGAGTTTATAGAATACACTAAATAAGTTATAATTTTCTTGAAAATTCTTTGTTTGATTGGGAAGTCTGTTATCTCTTTGTTTTATAGGTGAAACACCAGTTCTTCCATTCAGATTTGTGATAAATTGGTAGAAATATAACATTTGGGAAGTTTAAATCAAGTTTGTACTACTTGTGAAATATGTGTAGATTACTATATACTCAAGTCACAGAGATGCATGATATGTAATTTAATTGTTATAATTAAACCATTTTACTATATTTTGGTCTGATATGACTAGTTTTGCCCGAAATCGGTCTTTTCTTTGCAAGACCAACACCGTCTAACTGTTGCAAGACCAAGACCAGGACTGGTAAAAAAATCGATTTTTAAATAAAAATTAAGGCAAAATAGTTACTAATACTTGGCAATCTTAGATACTATATGTAAATAATTGGTATAACTAATATAATTTTGCATTTAACTCCTCTAATTTTTCATTCGGGCTTAGTTAGGTTTCTTCCATCTAAAAAATTACAGTAATATATCTATAGTAATAAGCTAATAAGTAACTGCAAGACCATTGCGAGGCTCTTGCGCAAGACCAAGACCATGACGAAGACTAAGTTTTCAAAACCAAGACTCGTCTCGGTCTCGCATTTGGGCAACACTAGATATGACGTTTAACGATTTATTATTTTTTTTTTGTGTTAGATAATTCCTTTTCGAGTTTAACGTTGGAAATATGCTGCAGAGATATAGTCATAACTTACTACGCGGTGATGCTAAAACTCTTCGTCCAATAACATTAGATTTAGTAGGAGGCAAGCATTAAAGACGCTGTAAAAGGACATATTTGTGAGAGTGGTATTTGACTTACGGCCGGAATAAAGACCTTTACTGATATCTGGCAAGTAATTGAAGTAATGGGCTCTTTCGGTTATGGCCAGTAAAGCCGCATCAGGAAACAAACAGAGGCCATATCGATGAAAAGGAAGAACGTCCGAATGTGCTCGAGCTTCACTTCACAGGTCGGAGGGTCCGAGCACGTGCACGTAGAAGCATATGCCCCCACAGGTGGAGTGAATCATATGCTAATGAGTTTAAGTGGTATCTCATTAGCACGAGCATTTGGGAGAGCCATATGGCCCATGGATCCGCAAGTTGGGCCGACATAAACAATGGTAGTCCTAATAATTGTTTCCTTCTAGTAATTGTTATATTCATAATGAAAAAAAATTCTGGCGAAGGGTTTGGAAATAAAATAAAACACTAAAGATTAGAAAAAAAAGTATTCTTTTGCTACAACAGATGCATGGATTTATGATGTTAAGCAATTGTTTTACCATGTAAACCAATTGATTGATACAACTGGTTTTCTGTTTACGCCAAGTTTATCTTAACAAATATAGTTAATTGTATCAGTGATGTCAGGTGGATTTACCTTTGCATATCACTCATAAAATGCATCTGTCAATCATAAAATTTTCTAAGAGAGACAAAATAATTTGAATTATTATTAAGAAAAGTAATTTTAAAAATCGTTTGTACCAGTAAAAATTCTTATATTCGTACAAATTTTCGCATATATCATAATATGAATTCAAATCGATTAAACCCGTCTTTCTGATAATTTAGCGTTATAAAATATTTTTACGAAATTGCGGTTACGTATTTGTTGTACCGGATTAGCATTAAAATTTCAATTTGGAATAGTAATGTAAAAGAAGACAAAATACAAACAAACTTGTATGGTCATAAACGTATTTTCTATTTTAAAATGATACATAGTAAATCTATTGAATCTGAAAGTATCGTCAGTACCCCCTTTCTCAACTGAATCATTTGATTTAGTTCTTGAAAATACAGTTCATTATGTTGCATATAGTGATAATATTAAGGAAAACATTAAAAAACAGAATTACAAAATTATCAGAAATAAAAAAAATATGAGAAGGAGTTGGTCGAGACGTGCTGTGAAATAAATACTAAATTTTTACAGTAGTACTTTAATTGTTTCGCTGACGTTTCGAACCAGTCTATTTGGCCAGTCTATCAACTGCTATTTGGAGTGCCTTATACCACGCCCTGATGAAGACCAACAAAGTGGGTAGAAACGTGGGCGAATTAATTAAAATACTATTGTAAAACTTTAGTATTTATTTAACAGCATCCACCGACCAACTCCTTCTCATATTGAATGAATAAATGAAAACGTGTTTATTAAACTTTTTAAAAAATTATACAAAGTAAAATATATATAAACAAGCAACAACACATAGACAATGGAAAATTCCGTCTGTCAAGGTCTGTGTGTAATCAATAATAAATATTCATCTCATCTGTAACTAAAATAATATCTACGCTATTATTATGTTTTTATACATCCATTCTAGCAATTTTCTTTTTCACTGTCTCATTTGTTTAGATAGTTTTCATTAATACATCACAAATCCTACAAATAAGATTTTTTTTTTTTTGTTTATTTAATGGAATTTACAACTGTATACATATACAACTAGTAAATATGCGCAAATGTAAATAATGGCATGTACAGGCTTGAAGAGTTACTACTCAGTGGTAGCACTCTCTAAATAATTTTAAGTAAGAAGATCACGAGGCCATCTCCTTTTCAGACGCCTAGGATGATTATCAGGAATCGAGGAAGAAGCAAGAGTGGAAACAAGCGGATTTGGATGGGACTGAAGTTTATCATGAAAGGATAGATATCTGGCTCGAGCTAAATCAGCGACATATGGTACATTAAGGTCTTTATGAATGGTTTTATTTGTGACAAAGTATGGAGCATTAAGGATTTTACGAAGGATTTTGGATTGTAATAATTGGATACGATAGGAATTCGATATTTTGGTGGAAAATAAGAAATTTAAATTCAAAAATAATAAAAATAATCATCAAGTACATTATAACAATAAAAAAAATTTTACAATAAATAAACACGATTTTTTATCAATAGTTTGCTATCTGACTAATTAAGATCTTTGCAATGTGGCCTGCTGTACATAATCGCTAAAGGCTTTCCAGTTAGAACCCTTAATTCTGCATTAATAATTAAAAGAAACCAAATAATTCTTCTGGAGAACAGGTCCGCTGCCCAAAATATTTCTCTCTTAACTCATTGAACATGTGGCAAGTCCCCAAAAAGTAAATGATATCCTCTTTTTCTTGAGAGTTACATACCGGACAGCAATCGTTGTCCCCCGCCATCCATGGTTTTACGCTTAAATCGGCAATTCTGTTCTACATTTTTTTACTCTTAAATTTCTTTATTGAGTATTATAACAATCTGTCTGTTGGACATTGGTTATAGTGAGGTAGGATGACATTCACACCATATGTACAAAAAAATAAAATAAATAGAACAAAATAATAATCAAAAGTATATACAATAGACAATAAAATAAAATAACCTAAAAAATAAGAAAATTAAAACTAAGGAAAAAAAAAAAAAAAAAAACACATGCATACCTATATACACTCAGGCGAGGGAACTCCAGGAGAACCCTGCGCTACTCTCCCAACCGCGTCACTGGTACTAAAGCCAGCGGAGATTGGTCGAGAGCACTTTAGCCACATACACACATGTCTTGAGTGAAGAATCAGGCCATTGCCAGAACTCCAATTTATATAATCTACAAAAGGTCGCGAGGCCACTGCCGTTTCAACCTTCTTGGAGGATTATAGGGATGGGAGATGCTTGATAGGGATTGTGCAAGAGGATTTGGGTGGTAAGTAAGGTTCTGGTGAAATTTGGAGAATTTTTCTGGGATAAGGTCTAGGACAAATGGGATGTTAAGGTCATGATGTAGGGTTTTGTTGGATACATAGAAAGGAGCATCGACTATTGTTCGAAGGACTTTAGACTGGAAGGATTGGATGCGCTTGATGTTAGAAAATTTTGCTGATCCCCACAGTTCTAGTCCGTAAGTCCAAATAGGTTTCAGTATTGTCTTGTAGATCAGTAGCTTGTTTTCAATGGAAAGTTTAGATTTTCTGCTTAGTAGTCGGTATAGTTGGCCGTATCGTCGGTTGAGTTCTTGTCTTTTGAGTCTAGTATGCGGGGTCCAAGTTAGTCTTCGGTCTAAATGAAAGCCAAGATACCGGACTGTGTCTGAATAAGGAAGCTGGATGGAATTAAAGAGTACTGGTGGACAGGAATTGCGTCGGAGTGTAAAGGTAATATGTTGGCATTTAGATTCATTAACTTTAATGCGCCAGTTATTACACCAGTGCTCAATCAAGGTGAGGTGACTTTGGAGATTTAAGGATGCTATTTCGGGATCAGAGTTGGATGATAAGATTGCGGTGTCGTCAGCGAATGTTGCAAGAAAAGTATCGGGATGAACAGGGATGTCAGCAGTAAAGAGGATGTAAAGCACGGGACCCAAGACGCTGCCTTGGGGAACACCGGCTTTAACGGAGTAGATATTGGAAAATTCTGTTCCACAGCGAACTCGAAAGGAGCGGTCAGAGAGGTAGGATCGGAGGACTAGGTACAAGGACTGAGGTAAATGGATTTTAAGCTTGGAGAGCAGTCCGGAGTGCCATACCCGGTCAAATGCCTGTGCAATGTCCAGAAAGGCACTCGAACAGTATTCCTTGTTTTCTAGGGCTGAGGAAATATGATCAACAACTCGGAGTCCTTGTTGAACAGTAGAATGTTGAGAGCGAAAACCAAACTGATGGGAAGGGATATTTTGGGATTCTATAATGGGTAGGATTCGTTTCAAAAGGATCTTTTCAAAAATTTTTGAAAGGATTGGGAGTAGGCTGATTGGTCTATAGGATGTTGATCTATTGAGAGGTTTTCCTGGTTTTGGGAAAAGGATAATAGTGGAGTGTTTCCATAACAGAGGGAAGTGGGTGGTGCGTAGGATACAATTGTAGATATATGTAAGGAATATGACTGCTTTGGATGGAAGTTGTCGAAGGATTTGAGGTGTAAGGAGATCATGTCCAGGAGCTTTACGGAGGATTAGTTTTTTTAATTGAAATTTTACTTCGGAAGGATGAATAGCTTTTGGGGGCAAGGAAAGTGGGATTGGTGATGTAAGGAGTTCTTCTACTGTTACGGTGTGGGCAGGATGGGATTCCGGATGTGAAATAAATGTATTGGATAGGTGAATGGCGAACTCCTCAGCTTTATCTTCGTCAGATGCTACCCAGGAGCCATCACCTCGTCGGAGAGGATGGGAAATGCGGTGAGGATTTAGGATTTTTGTTGTGGTTTTCCAAAGGGAATTGTCGCGAGAAGAGAGGGAGGATAGGTAGGAGTTGAAGGATTGTGATCTGAAGGTGGCTAATTCCAGTTTTAATTGTTTGCAGTAGTAATTATAGGAGCAGCGGTCGGTAGGATGTCGGGTACGTTGCCATAATAATCTGGCACGGCGTTTGGTGCGGATTAGGTTAAGGATGTGTTGGGGTAGAATGGTCTTTATAGGAATTCTGGAGGAGTCTTTTGGGAAGGAGGCAGTCCAGGCGGCTTGTTGGATTGTGGTAGTAAAGGAATTTACGGCACTATCAAGGTCATCGGGAGTTTTGAGGGATATGTTGAGATCAATATTATCGGAGATTATTTGGCGGAAAAGGTTCCAGTTTACTGGGCCCCTAATGAATGACGGTGGAGAAGGTTTGGGAACAGGTTCAAGTGAAACATTAAGGATTAGAGGACTATGGTCAGAGGAAAGTTCATTTAGACGTGTAATGGAACAATTGAGGGGACTTAAGCCGCTGTGGATAAAGAAATCAAGAAGATCAGGATTACGGTTGGGATCTGTGGGCCAGTAGGTAGGAGAGTTGGGGGAAAGGAGGTGAAAACGTTGGGAATTGAGTGCAGACAGCAGGGTTCGGCCACGAGAATTCGTGGTTCTGGAACCCCATTGTTGGTGCTTGGCATTTAGGTCTGCACCCAAGATGAAGTGATGTCCTAAGGAGTCGAGGAGAGAACTGAATTGGGCATTGGATATAGATCGGTTAGGAGGGCAATACGCTGATGCAAGAGTGACCGGAAAGTAGAAGGTTTTTATCACGATAGCGGTGGACTGTAGGAAATCATGTATTGGTAATGGGAGTACGTGATGGGAGAATGATTGGTGTACAATTACAGCAGTACCGGCATGTGCTTTTCCGTCAGGGTGGTCAGTACGATATGTCAGGTATTGTGGTATATTGAAGTGCTGTTTAGTGGTTAGTCGAGTTTCAGTAATTAGTGCCACATCAATGTTCTTGTCAAGTAGTAAAGTAGATAGTTCGTCTGTATGATTTCTAACACCATTCGCATTCCAAAGGAGAATGGATATGGGTTTAGGGATGTGAGTCATTTAAGGATTTTTCAAAGGAGGGATGAGGTGAGATACGAGATTCTTGAGGAGTGATATGAGTGGAGTAACAAGGGATTTGAAATCGGTGAGGAAAGATGCTAACAAACTTGTGAGATCTGTTGCATTTGAAGGAGGAGGAATATGAGGAATTTGTTGTTGGTGGTTAGGTATATTAGGATGAAGAGGATTTTGAGGTTGGGTTTGAGATTGTTGTTGTGGCAGGGCTTGACATTTATCGGTTAAAGTCTTACCTCTAAGTAGTTGGGAGAATGATACATCATTGTTTACAATTCTGGAAGGCTCTCTCTCTCTTCTTGTTCTTAGTGCTTCATCTTGAATCCGGTTTTTCTGGTATCTGGTTTTGAGATTCTTGTAAATTTGGCAGCCTTTGTAGTTGGCCGGGTGTCCCTCCAAGCATAGGGCACATACTGCTGGATCTTGTATAGGTTTGGTGCACTCTACAGATTTGTGCTGTTCACCTCACTTCACGCAACGCGGCAGATGGTGGCAATATGTCTTCGTGTGGCCATAGGTCTGACAATTATGGCACTGCACGATGTCTCTCTTGGGATATGGCTTCTCAACTTTCACCATTGTGTAGTATATTCTTGTGATATCATATATTTTTTCGATACCTGGTGATGGCTCCAAGTCCACGAAAAACAATGGTAGTGGGATCCTATTTCGTAATCCTGGCTGCTCCCTGTCCTCCTTCAAAACGTTTGTTACCTGGCGTACATTGAAACCAAGTGTCGTTAGTTCTTCTTTAATAACTTCAGTGGGGGTTGAGGAATGTAAATTTCTTATCACTACTCGTAAAGCTCTTTCCTGCCTCAGCTGGTAAGTGTGAAAATTCGCATTTGTTTCTGATAAGTACTTCACTATTTTTCGGTAGGCTTCTGCAGAATTAGGTGTTATTTTGGTGTCATTGGTCCTGTTAAGGCATGAATAACTGCCAGAGCAGATTTTATTTAGTTGGGTGCAGAACATCTGGAAATTTTTTATATTTTTCACAAATATCGGAGGAGGCTTTGGTTCTCTGGGTATTGCTGCAGACTCCATTACTTCTCTGTCATTTTGAAGCACTTGGTAGGGGTTTGGAGTAAAGAAAGGTGATTCTTCAATCGTTTCTTGTGCAGACGTACCTGGTTGGGGCTGAGGTTCTGGTTCTGAAGTGTTCATTTTGGTCACTGGAGGTATTTCTCGTAGGCAGCGACGAGTCCTTTGTTTGGCTGGTGAGCTAACTCCGTCTGACCGAGACCTCTTGGGCACCTTACTGGCCATCACTTGCTGATCATACCGCATATCATAAGGGAAAAATAAATAAATAAATAAAAAAAAAAAAAATTTTTTTTTTTCTTAAAATAACAAAAAAAAAGATGTCAACAGTAAATATCAACTGCTCTGATATACACTTTAACTGTATCACGTGAATAATCAGAGAGATTCCGCTATAAAATTGGCAAAAACTGAGAGAGGAGTTGAGGAGACAACCTTCTCATCAGCTGATCCACTGCCTTCTGTTCTACATTGAAAAAATAAATCTGCCCTTCTCATATTATATCACGGTCCATTTCAACTTATAAAATACCTAGTCATTTTTTTTCACAAGATGACGGGACTCTTAAATTTCTTTTTGAATATTTAAAAAAAAAAATTAAGATAAATAAAAAAAAAAACAATTCTGAAAGTTATCAAACCTATATTACCACACAAAAAATTAATTAACAAATAATTATTGTTTTCAATATTTATTATGAAAATTGTATAGACAGGTGTGATCTGTGTTAATTTATAAATTGCCTTTTTTTATTCATTTATTGAATAATATAACATTCTGTCACTTGGACATTGGTTATAGACAGGTATGATCATGTTCACCCTATATGTACAAAATATATAAAATAAACAGATCCAAAATGACAGCTAAATAAAAATCAAGAAGTATATACAGAAAATAAAATAAAATAACTTAGAATCAGTAAATTAAAAAAAGCAAAAACCCATATATACATATATACAGTATTTACAATCAGTTGAGGGAACTCCGAAGTATGTAGGTGTTTTTTGCTTTTTTTAATTTACTTATTTTAAGGTATTTTATTTTATTTATTGTATATACTTTTTAATTTTTATTTAGCTCTTATTTTGGATCTGTTTATTTTATATTTTTTGTACGTATAGTGTGAATGTGATCATACCTGTCTATAACCAATGTCTAAGTGACAGAATGTTATATTATTCAATAAATAAATAAAGAAAGACAATTTATAAAATTGACTATACTATACAATTTTCATAATAAATATTGAAAACAATAATTATATGTTAATTAATTTTTTGTGTGATTGTATAGGTATGATACGTTATAAAATTGTTTTTTTTTTAATTTATCTTGAATTTTTTAAATATTCAAAAATAAGTAGAGGCCTGTCATCTAGTGAAAAAATATGACTTTTCCCCCTACTTTTCAGCCTACTTCACGTCTGAATACCAGTCGCTTATTAACTTTTGCATCAATTGTAAATAATAATGGTGACAAAATCGTTGGGAATATTCCAATATAAGGCAGCTGTATTGAATATATAGATAGATGGACATCCTGGAATCTAATAAATGTAAAAATTATAACCATTTTTTAATGTTGAACAACAAAAACAAAAGCCTATATTGTCGAAAAACATGGTGAGAAGAGAAAAAAGAGTAGTATTATTAGAAATATTTGTATATGATTTCTCATAAGTTAATTCATCTCGCATGTAAATATGTTTACCGCACGTCAACTATTTCGTAGCTTAACGGTATCTACACCGCAGGAACAATATCTCACATATTCCGTCATATGCTTGATAACACAATGATAAAAATTAGAGTGACAGTAAAATAGTTAATCAGGAAGCGATAGGAACTATCTTGCTATAGATGTCATTCCAAGACTGACAGGAGATAACAAATTAAACAACTAAAAATAAAGGAGAGATCGCGGCCACGAAAGAAAGAGTCCCTATCCCAGCTCAGGGCTCTCTTATATTTTTTTTATTTTATCTTTATCGCTTTTATCTCTTTTTATATTTCTGTTTGTTTTATGGATATAAATGGTCCGGAGGACGGAACGTTAAAAGGACAATAAACGACGGGTCTAAAGGATATCGATAAAAAAGTAAAAGAAACTGAATCACCCGGAGAGGCCATCCCTCTTCTCATTTGCATCTTATCCATTACAGTCAGATATCCATCATAAAACTACACTTCTTTTTCCGCCTTTTCGAGATTTACGCGCTTCTAGCGATGGTTACTCCCGCCTAATCGTCGCTCCGACGTATCGTCCGGCATTAATCAAGTTAGCAGCGTAGTTTCGCGCCATTAGCCTCCGGGGACATTTTCCTATAATGGAACGCCCGTTTGTTTTTTTTTTCTTCTTCTTCTGCTCTTGTTTACATCGGCCTCGTAAAACGTTTTAGGACCATTTAAAGAATTGGTCCAAGACGGTTCCCTGATCACGCCCCTCCCGGTATTAATAATTCATGCAGATCTTTCCTTATTCCTGCTCCTTCGGTCTTTTATCTCCGAGTGATTCATTAGACCGTTTGAACATTAACGAGATATATCGCTATTCGAAATAAAGGGGCAGAAAAATACGACCGTAACCATTCCAGGAATCATTCTAAATTATTTTAAAGTAGCATTGGATTGTAAAAAGAATCTAAAACGAGTAACTGAATAAAAATAAAATAAAGCAAAAAAAAAATCATTGAAATCAGTGACCCCACGTTCTTAACCTCCCCTCGTTTATAAACGCAAAGTATCGACAAATAAAGAAAATTACTCATAGAATAATTAAATTTTTAAATTAAAACAATTATTTTATTGTAAGAAAGTATGTCCGTATTTTGATTAAGATGTTTTATTTTTGTTTATAAACATTTACTTTTAGAATTAATATTTCAATATTATGCTGATTAATTTATTTTTATTTATTGTAAGTAGAGTGTGAATGAGCTGCTCTATCACTATTACTAATGTCCTTAAATATGGCAAAATATAATATTACTCGATAATGAATTATGTTTTTAAAAAAAATATATTACTGTTAGTTGCAATATTGTTTCACTTTATTTGTTAAAAAACATGACTTCTTGTACGAATAAAAAAATATTTACAAAATATGTCTTTTCCCGATATCTGAGTCGTTTCCCGCACTTCATAATAAAGCTTGCATTTTAAACAAAATGAGGTAAGCCCCATCACCTGTTATATTACAGATGAAGAACAAAGTACTCATAAACGACAAAAAATCAAAAATACACCTTACAATGCTTTTAAGCAGTAAAAGGATTACTATGAAAACAATGAAAAGGATCCAAGTCAAAAATAAATAAAAAGGGGATATAAAAAAAAAAAAACTCTTATTATAAAAAATATAGGCAATCTGATATTAGGTACATAATTTTACTTAATTTATGAACTAATTATATATATATACACATATCCATACCAAGCAATATAAAATAAATACAAACAATACCAACTTACAATAAAACAAACATAAACAGAATCAATACCCTTATGACAAAAACGCTGAGAATAAGCATTCAATTGTTAAGTGATAGTATTATTTTGGGAAGAGAGTACATATTGGCTACGGATAATAAAAATAAATATATTTGATTCACTTTCTCGATACTGTCTATATTAGGAATGTTCTCTACATTAACATAAGGAGATATTAGTTACAATAGCTGGTATCTGGTTATATATCTTGAAAATTGACCAAATAAACTCAATATACCGACTTAGGAACTTAAAGACTTAAAGAAGCAACACATTTATTCGTCAATTTCTATGGTAGACCTGGCCTGAAATACGAATTAGAGACTGAAAAAGAAGTATATAAGAGATCTCCTTCAAGATCACTGAATCAATCTTCTATTCCTTTCCTATTTGAGCAATGGAATTATTTCCTAGGTAGTCGGATGGTGAGCTTTTTGTAAATTGTTATCGTATGTTGGGAAGAGTAGGAGTGTATGTATTATTTTTATCGACGATTTATTTTCTCCATTGCATTGCTTTCCTTTTTTACTTTTTAGAGTATAACTACCATGTTGATAACTGTTGAAATAAGTTTCATGTTGACTAAATGAGGTAGCTTCACCAATAATTTCACCTCTAAAATACCCTTTTCTAGGCCTTTGATTTTATAAATGTCCATAAGAATTGTTTAAGGCTCATCTATGCAATATGTAGCAAAACTCTGGACCTTTGCCAAGTTGTTGAATGGAGAACATGTGGTGATGACGCCAGGAGCAGATCAAACACAACTACAACGACGGCTCCTGTTATTGGGCACAGATAAAACAAATGACTTTAAGGTCGTAAATAGCCACAGCTGTGCCACTCGGCAGTTTTTGCTTAGTTAGCCAAGGTTCTCATAGCACATCTTTGGCAATCTTCCTAAAACTATAATAACCAACGCTATAATAATATCCTTAGATAATTACAAAAAAATATATCGTATATGTAAAAAATCAATAATATTTCTGGATAAATAAGAAAATGCATCAATAGAAAAGAAAGTATAGGATACAAGTGACGATTGCAAGATGTCTGTTAGGCATCTCTACTCCATATATCATACAGTATACTTACGGTTTGCCTCTAAAAGCTGTAAATGTGGGAGCATTATTCACTTACATGAGTAGTATTTTTGTGAATTAAACCTACAAGGTATTAACATTAAGCCGTCGCTAAATTATTTTATACTTTATTATACCTAATACACATTATTTTATACTTTATTTGTATAATGTTTAATCGTGTATTCTGTAGAACATATATATAGTGTGCAACATGGATAACCTGAACTAACATTAATTAGGCCAGACTCCAATGGCTACGCTGTATTTAAGCCAATAAATATATTATCTATATATACCTTTTATATCATAATAATAATTTAAAATGTAATGCTCGTTCTGTGTCAAGTTTTAATGGACCCTATACAAATTTATGAAATTATTATTACAATTATGAAAAATTGTCATATTTGTCCAATCATAATAAATAATAATGACTTTTTTAGATATGAAAAATAATTAATATTTGTACAAGATTTCTACAAATATCTTAATATCTGACGTAAGCCTAAGCTTTAGTCTATGAGATGATGTTGAAGTTCCGATGTTCAATAAACTGCGTGTATGTGCTGCAAACTTAGTTATAACACTATTTGAGTTTAGAAAGAGAATTACTTCTCCAATGGCCAATCTTGGTTGCTCTTGCTAGCGCAACTTTCATTCCAAAGGAAGATATAACCAGAGCCGTTGGTAATCCTACGAGAGGAAGATCGCGTTAGACTCATGGATAAGTCAGCCGGAGGGCATAATACGTGCCGTTAAAGCCGTTCCAATGTCTCTACAAAATTTTAATACGCCATCAGGAGAAGATATGTAAGCCTTAGGGAACGCCTTAAATAGCGGATAAAGCCTTAAGATAAATGAGGGAGGAGCTTTACCTGGCAGTAAGTCATAAAGCCCGGCTTAAGACAAAACCGTCCGGCAACCGGAGCACCGGCTTTTTATGGTAATTGAACAGTGTCATCAAAGTTCTCCAGTTATTACCCAGAGGGCTCTCCCTACCCAATCTCTTACTTAATTTAGGAAGCGGTGTATTTATGATTTGCCACTGTCTGAGGCCTACAAGGATTAAATTTCTGGATTGAATCCTATAATTGGAAGGGAAGTGCTTATTGATAAGTCGTTTTATACCTGCATAAGTATTTTATTAATACTTCAACATCGCAATTCGCATAAATGAGCCGAATTTCGCTGGTTCAAGCTTTATGAAACACAATACTCGAAATATATATAACAAACGAAATAAAAATATGAACTATTCCCAGAAAAATTTGTTGACTTAAATATAGAGAATTTTGATATCCACATCTAAATTTTCCTTAATTATATTAGTAACAAGGTTTTAACAACTAGGAGAATGTCTGGAATCATTAATTTATCATGTATGCATTATTTTAAATAAAATATATAGAATCATTATTATATATTGTAGAAACCAAATATTTATTTTACAACTGTAAAAGCTTCTCTCATAACAATCACAATAGTTATTAAGTTTTGTACCACCACAATAATATATTGTAATATAAAATACTATACATATAATACAATAATATGTACCACCACCAACCAATATAATTAATTATTCTTCTATTTTCAAACTAGTTTTATTATTTCGAAGAATACCTTTTAGTAACCCTTTCTTACTTCACAAAAACTTTATTTAATTTTTGCATTTGACAACGCTTCGGAATTTCGGCCATTTTTAAGCCAAAAATGATTATGTAATCCACTAAAAATCGTTATTTTATCTTGAAAAATCAAAAATTCTTTTTTAAGTTTAATATCACATTCCAAAATCCAAACTTTTATTAAAGTTAAAAAATCTGAGAATTGTCCAAAAATAATACAAAAGCATACAAAATGCTAAGAACATCATCGTTTTGTTTTTTCTTAAACGCTCAAGGTCGATGTTTTATTTTCAAAATTTATCACAATACATTTTATTGCATTATCTTTGTTGCTCGTTTCTTGAATTATAATCTACAACAACCGACTTAAAAAAAAATACACTAATACATATAAATTATTTTATTTTCTTAAATATGTTTCGGTACTGTCAGATAAAATAGACTAACAATAAAATCAGGTAACACAAATGGGGCTTTAAAGCTCTGAACTCGAAGACATAAAAGAAAAGTAATTAATCATATTCTACGATTAGTATATTTAAATTAATAATCATGGCAATACGTTTAAAAAGTGAGCAAATATTCAATTAGTTTAGGAACGCATCAATTTACAGTAGAAACATATATGACAAGTTTATAAATTATGACCCTTTGCAGATTTACTATTATTTTTTATTTACTCTATTTCATTTTATTTTTTTATTTTAAAAGTTCATTTGGTTATTAATTTCAACTCATTTATTGATTTTATTTCTATTTTTTTAAAGTTTATTTATTTATCTATTCTATCTTATTATCTATAAGTGTCTATTGTTATTTTTATTTCATTCTATCAATCCTTTTATTTAATTATGTTATTTATTTAGTTGGTAGTTATTTATTTAATTATGTTATTTTTATTTATTTATTTCATTCTATCAATCCTTTTATTTAATTATTTTTATCGTTTTTTTATTCATATTTTTTGTACCAACCATCCAAACAGTTTAAAAGCAGTGTTATTTAGTTGGTCGGGCGCTGATGACCTGAATGTTTTGCGCCTAGGCATCGAAAGAAACAAACAAACAAGATAGTATGTATTCATTCACTAGGTAAATTTTAGAATTTATAACTTGCGTAGATAAACTTATTAAAATTTACAATAATTTATTAAAGATGCTGATTGAAGCACAAAAAAAATACTAATATTATTACCTATCAGAGATTGTAAAAAATATTTAATATTATGAATTAAGGAATATTTTCATTGGAATAAATCCAATTAACAAACGCATCGAAAACCATAGGTTAATAAGCCTGAATGATTTAATGAAATAACATATCAGAAAACCTAATCATTACAAGATATACTGCAAATTGGGACCTGTTAGCTTCCAGGAGAGATCTTCATTGTATATCTAGTTCTAGGCCTCAGATCGCTACCATGATGGAACGCAGAAAATGAGTAATGCATACAAATGTTACAAAATATGGATGGCGCAAATCTAGCTCATACGGTATCTGATAGCTCCTGTTCTAAATTAGTTCTTGCATATGGAAGGGGCACTTAGAGAGGATAGGAATGGAGAGAATATGTATTGGGAAGAATAATATGTCTTTAAATATTTATAGAAATGATTTTTATCTAACCAATGAGAGGACAGTTAATATGTTAGTAGGAAAATAATCAACATATTTTGACTTCAATTAATATGAACTGTTTCGTAATTCTCTCTTTAGGGTGTACAAAAATAATTTCGGTTAAATGAAAAAGGAATTAGGGTTTGAAAATATTTCAATCACATTGAAAAGGGTAAATCATAGCCAAAGGTTTTTGCAGTGCATTTACACAATACTATGTTTATCTAAATAATCATATTAATATATGTATGGTTCTATGTATATATGAGTATATATATATATATACACACTCACGTGTTTCAATATAAAATACTCAAGCAAAGATCCAATACAGAAAGTCCCCACCAATAAAAAAACGGCATGGCATTAGGCTGGAGCTACGCTGATTTTACTGCTCCCCCGGGGAATTATCATACCTATTGTTATTCTATTGTAGCCAGCAACCCGGAAAAAAAAACTGGTTATTTTTATTGTTCTTCAGCTTCATATGATATTCATAGTGTCTTTTTAGTGAATAATAAAAAGAGGGAATGTGCGCTGTGCCATCAATATATTAATGAACTACTAGATGAGTTATATATTTGAAGGATATCGTTGCAAACAACCAATTTATTATAAACTAAAAATGTTATTACAATCAAGGATGTTCATCAATAGTCGATATTGTGTTCAACCCTGATAATCACTTATGGTGTAAGGCACGGTGATTAGTCTTTTGGACGTAGAAAGATCAAAATGCACATTTTTCTTTTATTTTTATATTATCATTATCCCTCGTAATTATTATTATTATACTTATTTCTCTTTTTGTATTGTATGAATTTATTGTGGACACTTGTATTACTAATCTTTGTTGCTCTTTAATGTGACAGATTCTATTATACTTTAATAAACTTGTATTTATAACAAAAAAAGATGACATATGTTAAATCTCGAATTTTCTGTAGCAAAGTTATCAAACATTTCAATGTGAGGTGATATAAAAACACTCACATAAGCTTGTGGAAATGAAAAACTGACATACCAATAGAACAATAGTTGACTTACCTATCAATATATATCTCCTTCAGTGATTAAAAGTGAATTAAGTCTTGGAAGAAGTGTTTAAGGTTATTGTACAATCCTTTATCTAGAATGAAAATGAATTTACTTACATGGTTTTATTTTTTTTTTTCTTAACCCCAATAATATAATAACGCCTTTTACTGTAACTGTGTGACATTTTAACCCCTTCTTGAAATTGTGGTTATGTTTTGTTGTAATAATAATTATGAAATGTGTTAGTAAAGGTGATGGAGCTCATCCATTTTTGTGTTTATAAGTGTCTTATTACTACTTAATAACTAACTTACTATCTAAGATTGAAAGAAGACTGAGCTTTACTGGAAGACTGAGCTGAACTGGAGCCGGTGCTGGAGTTAGCGAATTGACTAACATGCTTTTTCTTTTTTTTTCATAGCCCCTTTTTATTTATTTTTGTCTTGAATCCTTTTCATTGTCTTCGTAATAGTCCTTTTACTGCTTAAAAGCATT
This sequence comes from Nezara viridula, assembly GCA_928085145.1. Classification (NCBI taxonomy): domain Eukaryota; kingdom Metazoa; phylum Arthropoda; class Insecta; order Hemiptera; family Pentatomidae; genus Nezara; species Nezara viridula. The sequence goes on from OV725077.1 coordinate 211,715,214, forward strand.
GTAAGGTGTTTTTTTTGTCATTTCTGAATATTTTTTCTAGATCAGTAATATAAATGGTAATGGGGCTCACCTCAGGCTTAAGTTGACCTTATCCTCTAGTGCTTACAACTAAATTAATAATACATCTAACTTATGTGAATTGTTACCGACGTTTTGGAATTGCGGCTAGTAATAAATTGTTGAAAAGAGTATTTGCTAATTGTTGAGTCTTTTCAAAATAGAATTTTTTTCGTTTTGCAAGAAATTCGTTTATTGTTGATAAATTTAGTGTTGCTTGTATATCCAATGTCTTCATTCTTTGCATCGTAGTTTCTCTTAATATTTTTATAATTATTTCATTTTGGAAATATTGTAATATTTTCCCAGTTGTTTTGCCAAAATTATACCAACAGGCCTATGTTTCACCATAATGGACAAATTACAATAATTTGGTTAAATAGATTTTTTTAAAAAAAGAATATAAGTGTTTGAAATCAATAATAGTTAAAAAAACACAATAAACCTGTTTATAGGTATGGCTGAGTTTGTATGTTTTTAATTTACTTATCTTTAGGTTATTTTATTTTTTATTATACATAGTTCTTTGATTATTATTTACTTATTATTTTACTTTCGTTAATTTTATGTTTTCTGTATATATGGTGTGAATGTGTTCATACCTCACTATAATTATCGTCCACGTGACAGATTGTTTTATTTCTAAATATATAAAAAAAAATTAATAAATAATAATAAATCCATTGAAAATGTTTGTTTTGCGTGGACGCGATCTCTTAATTTTTAAGTCTGTATTAATAGCGAATAAGAAATCAAACACAAGATATACAACGCTGATAAACTATTTCTGATGCTTGAATTAGAACATAAGTGGAACAGACAGTTTTTTTTTAATAAATGAAGAAAAATGTTGTACACAATTCCACTACATTATTTTGGTTATATCCATCTAAAAAGTAAAGACGATCAGTTAAAATAAAGATGATGTTACATAACTCTTATGTAAAAAACAATGACATTGCAGAAAAAGATCATTAGAAAAAATAACTACAGCTAGAACCATATTTGCTAAATATAAGAAATAATGATACTGAATACGATCAAAATAATAATTCCTTATAAAAAAAGTATAACATATATTCTCCTACTGAATAAGCCAGGCAGTGTTTCAAGCGTTTCAGGTTTGTATCATCGTTTCTTGCAGGCGAAAGAAAGAGAACAGTCAAGCATTAATTTTTTGTTGTATTTCCTTCAAAAACATTGATACACAAAATAAAGATTTTTGTGTATATTTTATTAAATTTTCATTGTATTTATGCCAATCTGATACAAATTATGTAAAGAAGATAATTGTATTAATGAATTATCGATAATTAAATCTATTCACTTATTAACTATTTACTTGTCTACTCGGGACTCATAGCTTTGTTTTTCGGATTTTTCCATATGTAGAATAAAATTATAGAAACAATTTATGAATGTAAAAATGTGATTATGAGTATTAAGAACAAAGCTCGAAATAAAAAAAAATTTTTGTACCACCAGTTTTGTAGGCCACATTTTGCAGTAATTTAACTAGAAAATCTTTATTGCGAATCCTCATTTAATTAGTTAATGTAATTTTTGCGGTCAATATTGTATGTCCATTTTATGTTTAGAAAGATGTATAGTTTAAGATAGTATTTTTTTTTTTTTTTTTATCTATCTGTTTATTGAGTAATAATACATTTTGCCACACTTAAGGGCATTGAGTATTAAGGCTGAGAGGCACATTCATACCATATATACAATTCATAAAAAAAAAAAATAATAATAATAAATAAGTAAATAAATAAAAAAATGAAAAATATAACAAAGGCAAAAACTATAATAAACTAGGAAATGTAACTAAGAGATAAAATTAAATGAAATACAGAAATTCGTAAATAAATTATAAGTAATAGAAATAAATAGAAAAACATTCATACTTAAATACAATATTTACAATTAGGTAAGAGATCTCCGAGTCCCTTTCCCCCACGTGTGAAGGACAAAGCGAGACTCTAAGAGATCCCAGCGCTTCTCTCTCAACCGCGTCGCCGGCATTACCAGTCCGGTGGAGACTGAGAGAGGGCACTAAAACCACAAACACTCATGACTTGAGTGGAGAAGCTGGCCACTGCCAGAACTCCAGTGACGTCTTTACAGGAGATCTCGAGGCCACTGCCGTTTCAACCTTCGAGGAGGGTCGTAGGGATGACTGGAGCTAAATAAGGATTGTGCTAAAGGGTTAGGATGGTGGATTAGGTTCATGTGAAAATTTGAGAATCGGGATGGAATAACGTCAAGGATATAAGGGATGTAAAGGTCATGATGTAGGGTTTTGTTTGTAACGTAATAAGGAGCATTGACTATCATACGGAGGACTTTAGACTGAAAGGATGCATTTGATGTTCAAAAATTTAGTTGTCTCCCACAGTTCAAGTCCGTAGGTCCAGATGGGTTTGAGTATGGTCTTGTATATTAATAGTTTGTTTTCTATTGATAGATTAGATTTTCTGTTAAGTAGTCTGTATAGCTGGCCAAATAGTCGGTTAAGTTCTTGTCTTTTAAGTCTAGTATGTGGGTTCCAAGTTAGTCTTTTGTCTAAAAGGAATCCAAGATACCGAACTGTGTCTGAGACGGGGAGAGGTACAGAGTTGAAAAGGATATGTGGACAGGATCTGCGTCTGAGGGTAAAGGTGACATCCTTGCATTTGGATTCATTGATCTAAATGCGCCAATTGTTGCACCATTGCTCAATTAGGGAGATGTGTCTTTGTAGATTTAAGGATGCAGTTTCAGAATCTAGGTGGGATGACAGGATGGCGGCATCGTCCTAGAAGGGTATCGGGATTGGATGGAATGTCAGCGGTAAAGAGGATGAAGAGGACTGGGCCCAAGACACTGCCTTGTGGAACACCAGCCTCAATTGGATAATAGTTGGAGAATTCAGTGCCGCAGCGGACTTGAAAGGAACGATTTAAGAGGTAGGATTTGAGGACTATGTACAAGGATTGGGGTAGGTGAGTTTTGAGCTTGAAAAGCAAGACATCATGCCACACCCGGTCGAAAGCTTGCTCTACGTCCAGGAAGGCACCGGTGCAGTATTGCTTGTTTTCAAGCACAGAGGATATATGGTCAACAACGCGAAGGCCTTGTTGAACAGTGTTAATGTTAAGATAGTATTAGATCTGGATTAACATCTTACTCCAAACAAAGATACAACAAACCAGATATTCAATCGATTCTAAGATACAAATTATATTATTATATAGCCATTTTTATATTTCCTCTTTTTTTCCCCCTTTTCTTCGGCACTGTATGTAAGTCTTTACTTTTTTAACTGAATAAGGATTAATTCAGAATTTTTTTTATCTTCAAATCTTCATCCGCACCTCTCATGGTAGTGCCAATTAGCAGATTTGCTGTTACAGAAAAAAATGGCATGGCAGATATGATGAAGAATAGTACCCAGCAGCACTTCTTCCCTGGTATGTTTACATCCTGAAATTAGCAAAGGTCCTCTTCAGTCGCTTCTGATGAGCATAAATCCGTTGTGATGTCCGTGTAGAGTTTAGAGAGCAGAGGGTAAGTATGTGTTGGTCAATGGTTGATTGTCTTAGTTCGGTATCTAAAGTTTTGTTGTTGACGTACCAGGAGGCTGCAGTTATTTAGTCATAAAATTTTATTTTGAAAAGATTGTAGTTTTTTAAGTGAATCTTTTTGCCGAACCGTAAATCTGTGAGGCGCATGTCCAATTTGGTTAGAGGAGGTACGTGTATATATTTAGTTTTTGCCTGATTTTCAATGTTGATTTGGAAAAAAGTGAGTATAATGTTTCCAGTATCTTTATAAGAAGAAATAATACTTAACGAAGAAGCACAACATGTACACTAAATTAATCGCCAAATATTTATTGACCTGTTTCCTCAACAAATAATAAATACAGAAGGTGTGTTCTGCGTAATGGAAAATGCACCCTCAAGTGGGAAGCAGCACATATCTTGTAGGAGGATATTATCCGAACCAGTGGCTACACTGATATCTCTTATTGCCTCAACCCTCCGTAGAATCGTAAAAACAAGAAACATAACTTCTTTAATTGCTCCTTACTTGGAGGGGAAGAAAATGGACCACAAAAAAAAAATATTGAAGAACTGGAGGAGTTATAAAATATTTGTATTGCTCTGAAGGGTAATTACTCTCATTCCTTTATGTCGCCACTCTCTTGTCCCCTCTCCGTATTACCATACTTTCAATTAGAATAATTCTCAAACCGAGCACTGCAGGAATAAAAAAAGCAGTATAGCGATCGCTGGCGGTGGAAGAACGAACAGATAAAGGTTATAGCACCATTATGGGGCGGCGTCAAAGACTGCTACCGGGAGAGGAGGGGGGGCTAGAGTACTAAACCTGAGGCGAATATAAAACTTGGAGGATGTTCTTGGAGGAAACAATATCTGATAGAGGGCAAGGCCAATGGCATCTTAGAGATAGCGGGAATGTCATTATAACGGCCGAGATCTGGGGATTTAATTTTTTTTTTTTCCATTTTGCAATTATATCTTCGATATGAATTCTAAATTTCGAATACCAAAAATTACAATTTTAAATCCTGCCCTCTATCAATTGTAATTGTAATAAAAAAAAATAACTTGTGTGCTTTAGACCACAGATAGATAGAAGTGAAAACATCAACAAGGCGAGATCAATAATATAAAATATAAATTATAAATAATAGCTCATTATAAAGAGGATGAAATACTGAAAATTTCCCTATGCGGGTCCGATTTTTAGTTTCTGAGATATTTTAATTTATAAAATTCCTTATCATTTCGTTTTCGACGCTATTTTTTCCTTTTCGCCTCTCTAACATGACTAGCGTTGCCTAAAATCGGTCTTGGTCTTACACTTTGAAAGACCAAGACCAAGGCCACTTAACTGTTGCAAGACCAAAACCAGTACTGTTAAAAAAAACGATTTTTTTCATAAAAATCAAGGCAAAATAGTTACTAATACTTGACTTTCTTAGTTACAATATGTTAATAATTGGTATAACCAACCCTGAAAAATACTTTTGCATTTAACTTCTCTAATTTTTCATTCGGGCTTAGTTAGTTTTCTCCTATCCAAAAAAATACAGTAATATCTCTATGTTAATAAGCTAATAAGTAACTGCAAGACTGTTGTGAGATTCTTGCGCAAGACCAAGACCATGAGTAAGACTGAGTTTGCAAGACCAAGAATCGTCTTGGTCTCGCATTTGGACAACACAAAACATGAAGTCGAGTTAAGATACAATTTTTAATAATAGTCTATTATAGAGAGGATGAAATGCTGAACAATTTCCTCGCATACAGTATGCAGGTCCGATTTTTAGTATCTGATTTTTTAAACCACATTTTCAATAAAACTCGTTATCATTTGATTTTCGATAATATTGATTTCCTTTCGCCTACCTAACACGGCTTCGCGTTAAGATACAATTTTGAATAATAGCACATTATATGTATTTGCGCCTGTCAACAATAAGTTGACAATCAGCAAACGTGATGGCGATAATGATATAATGACATGACAGGCATGGGGAAGGAAAGTACTCAGCAGTACCTCTTCCCTAACTTGTTCCGTTAAATGAAAGGCCTTAAAATGATAACAAAATATTGAGTATAACCAACGTTATGAATACTTGAGTAATTTGTCTTGAGATCTCGGTTAATGTTCATAATAAATGTTAATAATAAGCGTACGCTTACAGGTTAAAGAACATCTATATAAATAAAACAAAGGTTTTGTCTGTACATTGCATTGAATCAACCCGTTTCATGATATTTTTTCGTTTCATACATTACAGACAACAAATATACTTTTAAAACATTTTTCTGTATGTCTGTATGTCCGCATTGCAACGAAATTTTGTCAGGGGTAAGCTCAGCAATAGCTTATTATAGGCTTTTGAAACGTTTACATTATATTAAGGTTTACTAGACTTTAGAAAACATAGGCTTTAAACGAAAACAGAAGATCTCGGTTTGGCAGTTACTTCGATTCTCATCCCAACCTACTCTACGGCGAGCCATATTTAACAGTTGTACTATTCAATTGATGGAAAAAATTATCACAACTCAACGGGAAAAATCCGAAATACCAAACATCAGCAACGCGTTGTCGTTTAAAACACACTCATTTTTCAACTTTGCCCGATCTTCCCGTTCAAGGTGTCATTCTATTCAACTTTCCGATCCTAACAAATGTTTATACATTTTTAGGATTAACCAAACGGATTAGCCGGAAACCGGAAGAAAAACTTCTAAAAATTAAAGTTACCACTCCTTCCTCACCCAATGTTATGAAATTAATCTCCCCCCATGATACAATATCCATCTCAAAAAAAGATTCTCATATTTTAACTATACACCCGTCAAAGATGGGTACATCAGCTAGTTAACTATAAAATATATTTTGGAAGAGTGCCCTTTTTACACCGCAAGGTTAAAAGATATCGGAGTAACCCGTTAGAATATATCAGCATCCCTGGGAAATCAAGAAGAAATCCTTACCAAAGTTTTGAAGTTCCTAGACAATGAAAAAATTATAAAACATATATGATAAGTTTATAACTAATATTACTTTGCAAATTTATTTATTACTCTTATTTTTTATTTTATTTTAAAAGTTCATTGATTTATTATTTTCAATTGATTTTTTGATTTGTTTTTAATTTATTGATTTATCTATTCTATCTTATTCTAGCCTATTATCGTAATTATTTATTAACTTTATTCTTTTATTAATTTTTTCCTTTTTTTTTATTTGTTATTTTTTATTTATTTACTTTTTTTTACCAACCTCCTGAAAAGTATAAAAGTAGTGTTAGTTGATCGGACACTGATGACCTGGATGTTTTGCGCCTAGATATCGAAACAAACAAACAAACCACTCAAGAGTGAAATAATGTATTTTATTCATCTAAGGCTTCTTAATAAATATGATAGATGAATGTTACTTGTTGATTCTTAAGCTGTTTTATATATTGTAATATTGGAATTTAATTTCACTCAACATTTCTGTAATGCAATTACTTTATTGATAGGTTGAAATTAACAATTTTAATATATATATATATATATATATATATATATATATATATATATTTTTTTTTTTTTTTAAGATTCTAACAAGTGGTAAGCGCCCCTGAAGATCGACCGACGCCACCGACAGGCGCTCCTCCAGGTCGGCAATCGTCCCGGTTGCCCCACCCTAAGGCCAACCTGCACTGTCTTGGAATATTATTCTTTTGAAAATTGTAATATTTCTTATTTTGGGGCTTCGTTTTTGAAATATATATATATATCAATGTTTTCATAGATAAATAATGGCCATGCATCTTCCTCCCTTCCTCAAGCAGTATCCAAAGTGACCAAAAAGCAAAGTTTAACTCCCCGCAGTTTTATATAGCACAGGTTATGGTACACACCACGAGCGTTACTCAAGTAACTGCTCATCCTCATGCGTTTTATACATTTCCACCATAAAGGAGATGCCTCCCAAAGCCGCCGTATTGTTTACGATGGCAGATTAGATAAAAAGTCCAGCTACCTTAGCTTTGATCCGCCCAATAAAATATCTTATTATGGTGGATATATTGCGGAGATACGGAAGGGAGGAGTAGCTAGGGAGGATGCATCGCTGATAGGGTTTTACAATTTAAACAACTTTTTATACCCAAAGTCGATTTATGTAAAAAGACGTATGCCTCTGCCGCGGTCGTAAAGATTTATGGTTCTGACTGGAATCAGAAATCATTTTTTCGATTATCTCCGCTTTTACTGCCTTCCGACGGTTCGGGGAGGGGGACTTTTAATATTTGACAAAATTTTAGGCTCTCACGAACAGAATAATATAAAAGGCAGTGGTATTTTTTTTTTTTTTCTACAAACCATTTTCAACCTATTAATATTAATGGTAACAAATTTAGAGTTAATTTTAAATTAAGTAATTTTTTTTTTATTCGAAATTGATGATATTACACCATGCGAAAACAGTTGACTTGAGTTTCTTTATAGATCCATTCTGTAGATTCTTTTGGCAAATAACGAATTTTTTTAAAATTTTTATTTAAAAATAAAAAAATTATTATAGCCATGTATGTGTGATTATAGCGCCTCTACTGGTCCTTAATACCAGGAATGGGACTGAGTGAGAGGCACTGGGATCTCCAAGAGTCTTGCCTTTCCTTCCACTCGTGTTGAGAAAGATTCCGAGATCTTGATGGAATGAATTTTTTAGATATTGTATAGATGCATGTTTGTATTTAAGTAGTTATTTTCATTAGCTTATTTTAGTTTATTTACATTTAATTTTAGTATTATTATTTCTCGGTATTATTTATTGTAAATAGAGTGTGAATGTGCTCTCTGAACACTATTTCACACTAATATCCTTAATTGTGAAAGGTTGTAATATCTCTCAATAAATATGTCTAAACATAACACAAATATAAACATAACACACACAAAAAAAATTATTAGCATTTTTTTTTAGTTATATATTTCTATAAAGGAGGAACAGTATATATAACCAACCCATTTTTGTTTACAATACCAAATATATCATAGTAAATCTTTTTGATCTTAAGGGGTATTTTATCACTATTATTTTATTTATATTATTGAAAAAAATTAGGTTTTCTTGAAACCGACAATTTATATACTTACAACCCAATTGCGAGCTTCCAATAATTTTTTCATGCATTATGAAATAGATATTTTGAAAATTAAAATAAATATCACCTTGTAGGTATCATATCACCTTGTATAAAATGTCCATGAATAACCACGATAAAGACAATCATTGCCATTTCAAAGGCAACATGACTTTCTGATGGCTTCATTATTTAGTTCTGGTCATTGATTTATACAAAATTCCTTTTTGTATTTGGATAAAAGATGGTCATTATTCAAAAACATTTAGTCATTTCTAAGTTTTAACGCTGAGAATGTCAATACCGTGTGTTTCTCGTGTTTTATATAATTCATAACATATTTCATTTATATCTCGTTCTTTTTAAAATCAATAGAGATCCAACAGTTGAGATTACATTGTATACAGTCATAATCACTGATATATAATATATTATCGAACGCCGTTGTTACAGTATTCATTCATATTACAAATGAATATCCTCAAATTCGTGAATATCCTTTTATATATAACAGGAAAACTAGTTAATATGAAGAATTTTGAGAAAGGGAGCGGTTAATGAAAAACTTTTGATCCAAAGAATAATGCTAAAACCCATATTCAGATTTATTTTCGAAAATTCTGGAGATAAAAAAAATTTCAAACTTGAAAATTCTAATTTGAATACCTAAATGAAAAAAAATTGAAACCGGCGTTTTATTTTTTTAAATTCCTGCCTAATGATTTCTTAATCCAGACCTGTCTTACTCTATTAAAGAGATCAATTAAAAAAATGAATTTGTTTAAAATTTGACAGCATGGTGCAGTAATTAAGTATCCATAATTATATCCGTAATTACGAATTTCTTTTTATTTTCACAATTTCTATTCAATGAAGCATGAAAATATTGTGAAATATGTCTCAATTGATGTCTTAGTATCTAAATAGCAGATTATAAGATAACCTATATTTATTCTAATAAAAGCAAAAAAATAAATAAAAATAAAACGAAAATTCGTCATTTGTATATTTCAGAAAATAATTGATTCTTGTTCTTTTAAGTATGAATAGATTAAATACTAATTTTACCATTTAGAAATAATGAGATACCAACATTTTGCCGCCAGGAAAGTATTTTGTGATTGGCGGAGCAAAAACTTTCCGGAGTAATGTGTGGTAAAATAAAAAAAAATTTAATATCATATAGATATTGTAAGTAAGAAGGAGTATATATATATATACATAAATGGGGCTGGGGTAGCCGTGCGGGTTAAGGCGCTTGCAATAGGTAACCAAGTTAAGCAACGCCGAGCGTGGTTAGCACTTGAATGGGTGACCGCCCGATTAGTTTGGCCGGTCACCAGGGAAAGCCACGCTGCCCAAGACGCCCCTTCCCAACCGGGTATGTGAGGCCCGTCAGGCAACTGGAGCCTACTCACACCGATAGGACTGATGACCCTACCTCCGTGTACATAAATCGGGAATCGGGATGTGGTCTAGGAGATTATTTCTCGCAGACAAAGATCTTCATGGTCTGTAGCGCCAACTGAAAAAAAAAAAAAAAATATATATATATATATATATATATATATATATATATATATATATATATATAGTCTTAAAGGCAATTGCCGTAAACTTACATATATATATATTCATTTAAAAAAAGAATGTTAACTATAAAAACTTTTAAAAGATCGTTATTTGCATTGAGAAATAACATAATGGATTTATAAAGGTACCCCAGTCAACTGTTTTTTCATGGCTTAATACCATCAATTTCTAGTCCAACAAAATAATTACAATGATGCGAGAACAGCTGTCTATTCCATACGCACTCCAACCTTTTCTTCACTTGTTTACGAAAATTGAATATTTTTATTATTATTATTCAAAATGGTATAGCTACACTCTTTCAAGGTGAACCCACCATCGCTCATTATTTATTTCCTCAATCCGTATGCACGATATGGCAAGTTCATAACATTATATTAGCAGTACCATGGACGGGTTTCAGGCCAGTACCTGTAGAGCAGCGTAATGTCAGATGGCTACGAAGTTGATAGTAAATGCGATGGGTGACAGTTGGCGCAGGAGCAGGTTAGGACATGATGGCCAGCTGGTCAGGAAGTACCTGGTCATTGGCACCTAGCTACCTTGTGCCCGGGTTCAATACCTCGCCATCGAACTACAGACTTCTGTCTATCATTACGTTCACTATCCTGAAGACTGTTAACATCTTCAATGGGCATTTGATTGTTTCAGTCTATATCGAAAGCAACTTAATTATCATGATAATTCATGTTCAATTACTGCTGAGAATAAACTTAGTTCGTCATAAGGATAACGATATAAAGATATTGATACAATTATATGAAATGTACAAAATAAAAAGGATAAATTGAACCAGTTATTACTATGACTTTGAGGTCTAGTCGCGTTGAACCTATATTCTAACCAAGAACAACGATATCAAGCAACTACACTGGAAGTTAAAAGATAATAAAAATTACTGTATTTACCTAATCAATATATGATTAATGTTTTTTTTTAAACAGATCTCATTAATCCCACAGGCTTAATTTCATTAATAAAAAATCCTTTTAACGAGAAATTTCACATTTCCCATTTCTCACGTTGATCTACAAGCCGTGTCAAAAACAATCCAAAATAGTCAGATGATAGTTGTAAACCATGTTTGTTTAAAACATTAATGATGCTATAAATTAATTTGCTTTACCTCGATCGATTACAATCAGTGAGACAATAAGAATTGATTCCTTCATATGTTGCATTTTTTGTATTTCCTTATTATATTGTCATTAGATCATTGACTAATGCACTCTGAGAATTATTCATATGGGCCTATTAGTTTGAATTAATTTCATTTTGTAAGCACTTGAAGGCAAACATGTTTTAAACACAATTATTTCAAGTGGTTACTTAATAATTGTATAAAATCTGTATACATATTTTTTTTTAATTGTATTTATTTATGATATTTACAACTGTGTTAAGTAAAAAATACATTCAATAAATGTGATACCATAAAATAATAATGTGAAAACACTTGTTGAGAAACTAGCCAGTGGTAGTTTAAACACTAAATAAAATGTGTTTAGAATAGATCTCTAAGCCATTTTCTTTCCAGACGCCTCGGATGGTTATCAGTGATCAAAGGTGAAGCAAGGTCAGAAACGAGAGGATTCGGGTGATTCTGAAGTGTATTATGGAAGTGACCTGGATTGTGCCAGATCTGAAACACAAGAAACATTAACATAAAATATCTAACTCAAAAAGTTAGTAAAATTATAATCACTAATAATACTTTTTTTATTATTATTTATGAAATTTACAACTGTACATTTAATATACACTCAGCAAATGTGATTCAGATAAATACATGACATGACAAGGCTTGCAGAGAATCTAACCATTAGTAGCACTCTAATAGTTTCTAAATTAATAGATCACGAGGCCATCTTCCTTTCAGATTGCCTAGGACCGTTATCGGGGATCGAGGGGGAAGCAAGATTAGAAACGAGAGGATTAGGATGGTTCTGAAGTTTATTATGGAAGGATAGGTATCTGGATTGGGCATAATTGGAAACATATGGAATGTTCAGGTCATTATGGATTATTTTATTTGTTACAAAGTAGGGAGCATTAAGGATTGTGGATTGTAAGAATTAAATACGAGAGGAATTAGATGGTTTAGTGGAACCCCATAGCACAACTCCGTAAATCCAAATAAATCTTATTTTAGCCATGTTTATGAGTCTTTTGTAATTAGCTGAAAGCTAAGAGCGTTTGTCTATAAGTGCTGGAGTAGTCGGAAACGTCGAGCGGTTTCTTGTCGTTGCAATGTGGTATGAGGGTTACAAATTAGACGTTTTTCCAAATGGAGTCCAAGATTTCGGATTTGTTCAACAGGGATACGTAGGGTAATATTAAAGGTCAATGTAGAACAGGAACTAATACGTTTACGACGATATAAAATTGATAAAGTATTAATAGGATACAATTTATTGATGGAAATCTATAACTATATTAAATTTTCAATATTATTCAGATTTTCTCAGGTTATAGAAAATATAATTTTCGTAAGGGAATAAATAGAGTAGGGATCGTAGAGGAGGAGGCGTGTACCGAACTAGAATACCAGGGTGGAGGCAATGATTTGTAGTCCCTTATTTGTGGGCCATATTTTTGTGATAAGAAGAGAGATAACTCAGCATTGGGCTATGACGTACTGTTATTGCTCCTCGTCGGCAATGATTACCAAATGAAATTTATTATTCCCTTTCTTAATATATTCAACCACGGCACCCATGTACGTTGGCCTTTTTAGCCCTAGAGCCAGGGCCCAAGAATAGAACTCATCGCAGGCGAATGTTTGAATGTAAATTATAAAATTGTATATTGTTATTATAAGTAAAATGAAGAACATTCTATGGTCAATCCAATAAAAGGATCAAAGTGTCCTAAGTCATTCCGGTGTAAAAGTCAATAAAGAAACTGATAATGCTATTAGTTTCTAAAGACAATAAGATCGAATTAGTTATTGCAGATGATTGGACCAATGATATCTCAGAGGAATATTTAAAAGAATGGGACACTGAAATCAAATCAATAATTCGCAAATGGAAGACGAGCGAGTGAAAGTCAGGATGAGAGGAAATTATTTTATGCCTTCTTTGTATGGGCCATTTCAAATATGCTCACTAATATCTCCTACAAAAATTAAATCCACACGTTTGCAGAATGTTTTCTGTGATTATGGCAGTGAAACACACACTATTAGACTGATTAAATTCAAAAGCACACGAATCACTATGGAGCTATCAGGAATTATCAAAGAACTGAAATATTAGAAGATAACGGAAAAAAAAAAACGTCTGCCAAGTAAGGTCAGTAGCTTCTCACGTTTCGTGTTTATTACAGGTACATTTTCGTATGAGAATAAAATCTCTTGAGAGAAGCAGAATTGGAATAGCCGATTACAGTTACCCTTCAACATTGAACAAAATAGTGTCGTATTTGAAGATTCCATACTTGATTATGTTTAATAAAAAAAAAAAAAAAAAAAAAAAAAAAATGCATACTGAACATGAATTTCAATACTGTTAGTGCAAAAGGTCTTATGTATAAATTTATTTATTGTTTTACAAGACTGCATAAAAACTCAATATTTCTTTATGCTTTATTAGAATAATTTCATATTTTATTGTCATCTACTATTTTCCATAGTAGCAGACTACTGATATCAGTTGCAGACTACAAAATATCACCTTTAATACACATAGAATTAAAGTTGAAAATTTTTACATACGAACTTATGCTCTAATAATAGTGATATACATTACCGAATCCAGATTTAATTTTGGGGGAGGGGCTTCAGCCCGAAAGATTTATATGTATATATATATATATATATATATATATATATATATATATATATATATATATATATATATATATATATATAGCGATAATTATTTTGAAAAAAAAACACTGCAAATTGTTTCTCTATGGTATATTATTTCCAAACAATTATACATATAAAGTAACATTAAATTCCTAGTTATAAAGAAAAATGAATAAAAGGTGATTCCAATTATTGGACTAATTTTTTTTTTAATCTTTAGTAATATGCTAAAAAAATAGCATTACTTCAGTAGCACATTCAGAAATCAAAACAAAAGATAAACCTTTTGCAATAGCACATCTAAAAAAAAAAACTAGAGACCATATCTTTGCTCCTAATTGTCCGATTTTAACGATTTTTTTTTTTTTTTTTTAGGAAATTCCGTAAACTTTTAAAAAACCATCAATACAATATTGACAAAAATGTGTATAATTCTTGAATTATTCGGAATTTAATTTTCCCGCCCCTCGTAACTTTTTTTGAGCTTCTTTTCGTTGAAGTATGCTATATAGATAAATTTAGAGGGCGTAGAGAAAATGACTTTAGCGAAGTTTCATTAAACTCGGTTCATTCGTTTAGGCGCTACAGTCTATAGCAACGCAGGTTTTTCGGCCGCCATTTCGGAACTAGAAGGCGAATAGTAATGTCGTTGAAGGAGGATCATCCTCGGGTGACCTCTGATTTTATATCCAAATTCGAAAAAAATCGGTAGTTTCAGAAAAAATGCGCGGACGGCGGACTAGTAGTGCATATATAAGAAAAAGTGTTGGACAGAATTCAATAAAATTGAAACTACATTATTTTTTCACCAAAGTCTACCTTTCATCTAACTTTGAGCCAAATCGAACGAGCCCTTTCTGAAATATTGGCATATCTAAAAATAAACGTTTGCGCTTGCGTAAGCGGAAGTGCTGAATGGAGTTTGATAAAATTGATATGGGACCATCTAGGCACCAATCAGCATAATCCCTGAAAATTTCATGAAGATTGGATGAACGGTACTAGGTGATATGCCCGTCACATCGATTTGACTACAGACCGACAACCTGTCTGAAACGTAAAACGCGAGCGAAAATTTTCGATTCTGAGCAAAAAAATTTTTTTAATCTCTCGCACTAACACAATGCTTCTCTACCTTCGGTAGTGAGGAAGCAAAACATCAAAAAATTAGAATTTGTAAATTAGCGGTATATAGTGTCCCCGAAATCGGTCTTGTTCTTTGCAAGACCAAGACCGTCTAACTGTTGCAATACCAAGACCAAGACTAATAAAAAAAAAATCGAGTTTTTGAATAAAAATTAAGGAAATATATTTATTAATACTTGACAATTTCAGTTACTATATGTAAATAATTGAAAAAGTATAACCAATATACTTCTTCATTTAAATCTCTTAATTTTTCATTCAGGCTTAGTTTGGTTTCTCCTATCTAAAAACTACAGTAATACCTTTATAGTAATAAGCTAATAAGTAACTGCAAAACTGTTCCAAGACCAAGACCAAGACTGAGTGTGGAAGACCAAGATTGGTGTTGGTCTCGCATTTGAGCAACACTAGCGTTACACACCTAGTCTGTGGTACAGACGATTTCCTATCTAAATTTTTCCTTTGGTTGATCAGCTTAGCAATTCTTTTTTGCATACTTAAAATCCTATATACAAGTTAAAAAAATAGAAACTTTTCCCAAATTTGTCACATTGCATTAACCGTTTCGATCCTCGATCCAAGTGGCGTAATATTCTTTAAACCAGCCGCCATTTTTGTAAACAGCGGCTCTGGAAAGGTTTATTTTATTTTCTCTTCGAGAGGAGTTCCCAGCCAAGGCCCCCCTCCCCTTGTGGAGGGAAAAGCGAGGCTCCAGGAGATTCAGCGCTTCTTTCTCAACCACCCCAGTGGTATTAAAAGACTGTGGGAATTGAGTAAAAAATAATAACAACTTTCTAGTGATTCCTGAGACCAGAAATAAACGATTGAAATGAAATTTTAACTTTTATTTTTTAACATTTTAGGTATGAGTGTGTGGAATATATATTTTAAATTATTTTGGAACTAGGATCTTATCCCTTGCAACTTTTCCGGTAAAGTGTTTACAGAAAATTTAGTTCTAAAAAACCTTCGGCAGCCAAGAGGGAAGAAAGTAACCAGTCCACTTCAGGCGATGCATACATCACACCACAACTATTTCAATTATTAAATGGTCTAAACACTCTGCTCCAGCCCCTCTTTGGCCTTCTCCAACAGCTCGCGCAGGTAGCTCAAGGCATATGTCTTCCAAATGGCCAGTAATCTGTGGCCTCCTTGCCCATCCCTTCTGTGGAATGCGAACGGACTAATGCAACATAGGACAGAATTGGACTTATATTTACACGAAAAACGGACAGACATCGCTTTAATAACAGAAACTCAATTTACACCACCAACTAAATTTCATATTCCTGGTTACATTACGTACAGAACAGACCATCCAGACAATACAGCTCCGTGTGATACGGCTATACTAATAAAGACATCACTTTCACATAACCTCTTGTACTTATCCACCACACCTGACATACAAACCACAGGCTTAACACTACATACCAAACACAACATAATCAGTATAGCGTCAGTATATTGCCCTCCGAGGAACGTACTGACATCTTCCATCGAAGATAATTGCAAAACATCTTTGCAATTATTTTCAAAGCCTTGGGCGTTGCTTCATAGTGGGCGGTGACTTTAACGGAAACCACCAACTCTGGGGCTCCCGGCTATACACACCAAGAGGACGAAATCTGAGGGCTGCTATCCATGAACTTTCATTTGGCACTGTATTACCTGATACACCGACATATTGGCCAGCTTCGTGATGGAAAACTCCAGACCTACTAGACTTTTTTATAACCAAAGGACTACGAACCATACCTCAAGCCATAAATACAAGCTCTGACCTTTGCTCTGATCATTCCCTTATATACTTGGTTATTCTAGATGAGCCCGTCAACCTTCCACGAAATCCAAAGCTCATCAGTGGTAGAATGGATTGGGATGCTTATAGAGAATTTCTGGATTCAGAACTTTTGATCCCAGGCTCAATTAAGACAGAAGAAGAACTAGACGATGCAGTGGACAAATTTATTAAAAGTGTCCAAAAAGCTGCTTTTGTATCATCTCTTCCTACGTCATCAAGGCCAGAGCACTTGCCTCGATATCCTCAGTATATAAGGGACTTGATCACGGCAAAGAGAAGAGCACGTAAGGTATGGCAGACCAACAGACTTCCCTCAGATAAACGAACATTTAACAGACCGAATAACAACTTACAACGACTAATACAAAATTCAATGCGACAAACAGTCGATAGACTGAAGATGAAAGTTTGTGGAAGCTTGCCAAGAATTTGTTAAAACATCGAGAGGTGCCCCTGCGAAATGAGAATGGTTCATAGGCCTTGTCAAATAGGGAAAAATCTGAACTATTTGCTGATCATCTATCATCTGTATTTACACCATTTACTGACTTCACGAACACAGAACATGAAAACTTAGTACTGAATACCCTAGATATACCACTACCGTTAACACCACCCCCTCTTTCCTTCACTCCTCCACAAGTTGCACCGTTCCAATTTACTTTAAACGAAAATAGAGTTTATTAATGTTAACACAAAGATAACTTTTGAGCAGCTAAACTAAGCCAACTTTTTTTTATCATTATCCAACAGTACAACAGATAACCCAGTTTCACAAAAACAATCAGCGAGTGTGGTGCCAAGATGAAGAATGTTAATAGGTCTTGGAATAGGCGTGAGGGAGAGGAGTGCCCAGCGGCGTTCTTCCTGTGTTGAATGTAATATTTATAGTTAGTGGAGGAGATCCCTCATCCATCTTCTTTAAGCCTCCTTCGGGTACTATCGGGCATCTTAGAGGTGGCCATGCCTCGAATCAATGAGTTGGAATGTCCGTGTAAGTTATTATAAAATATCTTGTAGTGTGTTTGTGTGTGGTCGTTAACTGTTGGCATCTGTAAGTCTTTATGTAAAGTAATGTTACTGACGTACCACGGAGCCTTGGTGATGTTACTCAAAGTTTTAGATTGAAAAGTTTGTAATTTACATATGTGAGTCTTTTTGACTGTCCCGTATAGCTGTGAAACGTTGGTCCAAATGGGCATAAGTAGATAAGTATACGCATTCAATTTCTGTCTAAGTTTTAATTTCGAATGTCTTGTAAGGAGTGAGTACAATAGTCGTAGTCTTAGGTTTAGAGTTTTTGTTTTGTTTTTAATATGTGGGCCCCAGATCATTCTTCTGCCAAAGGTCAGTCCAAGATATTGAACTTTGGCTGTCTAAGGAACTTTGATATTGTCAAGGTAAATAGGGGGGCAAGTTTCACGTCGAAGGGTAAGGGATATGTAGTGATTTGTCTCGGATGATTTAATTTTCCAGAGTTGGCAACAGTCTTTGAATTTATTAAGGTGATATTGTAGAATCTGTGAGGCCTATGTTGAATTTTAATGTCAATTCAAGATTTTTGCATCGTCTGCATATGTCGAGGTCAGAGTATCGACAGGATCTGGAATAATATATGTGTAAATGATATACAAGAGAGGAGCGACTACTGACCCATTCGGCACTCCTTCTAAGGCTGGTTTAGTAGTGGATAGTTCTGTACCTTGGCAAATAGAGAAAAACCTGTCAGAAAGAAAAGATTGAAGGGTAAGATAGTAGGTTGGAGGGAGTATAGTCTTAAGTTTGACAAAATGTCCCTGGTGCCAGACTCTATGGAACGCTTGAGCAACATCCAGAAATACTCCTGTTGCATATAATTTGTGCTCTAGTGCTGTCACAATGTAGTCTGTCACTCGGTGTAGCTGATGAATGGTTGAGTGGTGTGGACGGGGTCCAAACTGATGTTCAGGTATTATGATTTCGGTAGTCAGAATGTCAAGAAATCTTTTGTTGAAAAGTTTCTCAAAGATATTAAAGCATAATGGGAGCAAGCTGATGGGTCTGTGTGATAAAGGGAAGTCGGTGTTCTTGTTAGGTTTGTGAATTATTGTTATGAATGAATATTTCCATTGTAGGGAATTTAGTCGTTCTCAGTATTGCATTATAAATTGATGTTACCTAACTTTTTTTTTAACATTTTATTTTCATATAAAATATAAAAGCAATTATTATAATACACCCCAGATTATGGATAAACAAGAAATGAAAGCTTTGCAACGGTTAATTGTGGTAATTTTTGCTGAAAACAGGTATGATTTTACTTGTCAGGATAAAAAATATCATCATTTTTTCTACAACTTCAGCTCAATCTCAATTTTTTCTCAAACCTCAACTTAGTTAATGTGAATTTAAAGCTTATCAAACAAAGAAGTTTTTGTAAAAGTTGGGATGGGATTTTCAGTTCTGTTGGATGATGATAAGAAAAAAATCATCAATAATATATGATTTTCTATAAGCAGAACTATAAATTCTATCTAGTTTAAAATGAAGCAATTTGTAATCCCTTAAATTAACTATTCCTTTAGTTATTGCTTTCTTCTCAACTAAAAATACGAATAGTTAAAAAAAAACAAAAAAAAAAATTGGATTTGTTTCTTTTATGCTGAACATTGACTGATTATTTATCATTGCAGGATTCATTAACTATTTAATAATAAAATATATTATGAGGTATAATTTATTTATTTTATTTTAAAATATCATAATCTGTCACATGGATAATAATTATAGTGAGATATGAGACATTCACACCATATATACAAAAAACATAAAATTAACAAAAGTAAAATAATAACTAAATAATAATCAAAAACTATGTACAATAAAAAATAATATAACCTAAAGATGAGTTTTAATTTATTATTATTATTTATGAAATTTACAACTGTACAACTTAATATATATTCAGCAAATGTGATACAAAGAAATATATGACATGACTAGGCTTGTCTTCTACCCATTGGTTGCACTCTGATCTGTACGGTTCTGATGCAATTTATATTGGTTGAGGTATAATTAAAAGTATGTGTGAAATGCTGTTTAACTGTTAAAAAAAACTCTCTTCTATCCCATGAAACCATATGCAGTCATGAGTTATATTGGGTTGGCAAATAAGTTCTTTCGGTTTTCAGGGTGAAATAAAACTTTATGTACAATAAAAAATAATATAACCTAAAGATGAGTTTTAATTTATTATTATTATTTATGAAATTTACAACTGTACAACTTAATATATATTCAGCAAATGTGATACAAAGAAATATATGACATGACTAGGCTTGTAGAGTATCTACCCATTGGTTGCATTCTGATTTGTACGGTTCTGATGCAATTTATATTGGTTATGAGGTATAATTAAAAGTATGTGTGAAAAGCTGTTTAACTGTTAAAAAAAAACTCTCTTCTATCCCATGAAACCATATGCAGTCATGTGTTATATTGGGTTGGCAAATAAGTTCTTTCGGTTTTCAGGGTGAAATAAAACTTTATGTACAATACTTAAAACTTAAGCCGGTGTGAGTTTAGAAAAAAGTGATATTATTTTTAACAACACTTTTAAAGTGATATACATCACGTGTATAGTGATAAAAATACATGTAATGTACAATAGATTAAATAAAATATAAAATTCATTAAGTTTAAAAGAGATGAAGCACCTTGGTCCTCATTGAAGAACTGGAAAGTTGGCCACACTAGAAATATTACAGATGTTTTGAACGGATCTTGAGAATCTGATGTATCCACCCTCCCCCCAACATGGACCCCAGGAGTTCTTGACGAACCAATAGTCTTCCCCGTTTTCTGAGCCATATCCAACCAGAAGGACCTCGTGGTCTACTTCAGGCTTGCAGGTATCGCCATCGAAAACGCCTACGATCAAAGGTTCAGTTATGGTAAATTCTAATTGTAAATAATTAAAGCATACTACTGCTAATGAGAATGAATTTTATGATTCCTGACCTCCTCCGTAGAAAAAGAAATGATTGTTGTTAGCGTTGATTGCTACCGAGATCGGTCCAACAGTGCCAACGGCTGCCTTGAGGTCGTAGTCATTATTTGCCTTGATATTCGTGTAAGCTTCGACTTTGGTCCCTGGCACTACCTTATCCTTGTTGTACCTACAACTGCGATTCTGTAAAAGTAATATCTTAACAGTTTAATACGCACTAGGATTAATTGTTATTTAGCATCTTTTTAACTATTCAGAATACGCGATCTAATGGCTATTATCAAATTTAAAATTGATTTATTTTTTAATTAGTACTAAAACATTATCGGGTCTTTTTCAGTTAAGTATCGGCAGTTATTTATTGTCACTTATTTAGAAATTTTACAGATTTGTTAAATACAAACAAGTTAAAAAATTATTTTGATTGTACTAATGAGGTTATCATAATCGTATTGTTTCACTAAGAATGTTAAATTAAAAAAATAATGAACTTCGTAAAATTAAATACACACTAAAAGTTGAATCTTAGCGGTATAGAGTTAAAAGACTCAATGGAATATATTGTGGGAAAAGAAGTTTGTTTGACTCAGATCTTTGTTAGTTCGGCCGAAGAAGAGATTTGAAGGTTAAGATTTATTAACTTTATTAACTTAAAGTTAATAAACTTTTGTCATCCTGAAGATTAATATTTAAAATGATTATTGTTCTCAAAGTTAACCTGTTTTGTGTTTAACATTAATTTTTAGTAAAAAAGTTATTATTTTATGACGTATGATTTCTGAATAATAACTGTGATTTTACTTAAAGTTATGATGTTACTAAAACTGAATGACGATATTGAACTAAAAAAGATGCACAGTATATTTTAGCCTAGAACTATTTTATTATAATTAAAGTCATAGATGCAAATGGACACTCGAGATTTTTACGAAGAAACTATTGCTGGTTTCAAATCCATTCAAACAATTTAAGAGACAGTCCTTTTAAGCAAAAAGGACACTTCGGCTACCCTCCTAAGAGGGATTTATTTTTAGAATTAAATTATAATTTGAATATTTTATATTATAACAGATTTTTTTGATATTTTTTATTACTAACTTTTGCTTCGTATGGATATGCATCTTCTCTTTCCAATCCTCTCACATCAAGCAGATAGCTGTAAGCTGCTTGCGCGTATCCTCCATTACATCCCTCATTCCCGTAGTCTGTTGAACAATCTACGAGCTGCTGTTCGCTGAGGGAGACGAGTTTTCCAGTATTAATAGCAAGCTGGCCTTCTACGGCTCCAATCTAGAAATTATTATAATGGTTCATTGTAGAACTCGATGAATAATGTTACTGATATAGAAATCAACCAAAAGTCTCACAGAGCCGAAAGCCCAACAAGAACCACAATGTCGTTGGTCTTTCACAGGAGTGACTGCACCTAAATCTCTCCAGTCAATCGAATTAGGGATTTCAATGTTTTCTGGAGGGCGAAATCTGAACCTAGATCGTCTGTTCATATCTTCAGTCAGGCGGAGTGTAAACATTCTGTTCATTTCATCCTCAATCTGAAATTTAAATAATTACAGGCACCACAACTGAGCACAATTAATGTTATACTACTTTCCAGATATATCACCTGGTCCCCGATTCCGTTCATGACCAAATAATAAGATACCAGTCCAGCTTCAAATTTAGCGTTATGCTCTTCTATCATCCTCAAGTTTTTAGTAAAAATATTAAACCTAGATTGTTCCTCTTCATCACTCTTATATGATTTCTCAAATCGTTTCTGTAACATTAGAACGTTTTCCATTTTCATTTACCTCATTGTTATTAGATTAAGTTATCTATTTTGGATTAGTAATAATATAGATTTTATTGCTTACTTTGAATGATGTCCACTTAAGTTTGTCAACATTACGCGTTGCGGCTGCAAAGGATGCCAGAACAACCACGAAAATTATTTTCATCCTGTAACCATTTTTATTTTTTAATATACTTATTGGTATATTAAGTCTACTATTTTGTTTGATTCGGTCATTATTGTAATGTGCTACATAATTGTGATAAATTATACATTCCTCAGACAGACAAAGTTCAATATCTTGGACTGACCTTTGAAAGAAGAATGACATGGGGCCCACATATCAAAAACAAAACAAAAACTCTAAACCTAAGACTACGACTATTGTACTCACTCCTGATAGAGATTGAATGCGTATACTTACCTACTTAAGTCCATTTGGACATACGCTTCACAGATATACGGGACAGCCAAAAAGACTCACATACGTAAACTACAGACTTTTCAATCTAAAACTTTGAGGACTATCACTAATATTCCGTGGTACGTCAGTAACATTACTTTATAAAAGACTTACAGATGCCAACAGTTAACGACCACATTCGAACACACTACGAGATATTTCATAATAATTTACACGGACATACCAACTCATTGATTCGAGGCATGGCCACCTCTAACATGGCCGATAGTACCCGAAGGAGGCTTAAAGAAGATGGATGAGGGATCTGCTCCACTAACTATAAATATTACATTCAAGATAGGAAGGACGCCGCTGGGCACTCCTCTCCTTCACGCCTATTCCAAGACCTATTAACATTCTTCATCTTGACATCACACTCGCTGATTGTCGGAACTTCTGACAGGTGTGAGTTGAAAAGTTGAGTTAATAAAAAAAAAAATACATTTGTTCCTTAATCACTTGAAAAAACAAGATATGAATCAACCAAAAACATAAGAACAATATTTAAGTGAATAATACTAAAATCATATAGATAGATGTTTGCACTTAACATAGTTACTCCTTAAACGCATCATCTAAACCGCATAGCAGCAGACCATGGATTGCTCTATGATATCTAAACGCTTCTTTCTGGCACGTCCGAGATATTCAAAGCCAATAGAGGCTGGGTGAGAGAACTTAAGTATATAATTATCGTCAGTGATAAATGTTAAAAGGTTCTTACCTATTGCTGTTCATAGGATCAAGAAGATTAAATAACTCAGATGTTTTATTGTAGGTTTTTATACCCGTTCGGCAAAATACGTCAATCAATTTTTATTCGCGTCGACAAATTTACATTGACATTAAAATTGGATAATTTATTAGTTTTTAACGAATGATAAATTTTATTGAAAAAAAATTATTCAATATTCCTCAATCAAGGACAACAGGTATTATGGTTCTAAGTACACTTTCATACCATGTATACAAACTAAAATACTATAAGCTAAAAATAAATAATAATAATAAAAATAAAAAGTAACAGCCAATAAATAATAACAGAATAACTTATAATTCAATTAGTTGAAAAACCGTTGTAGAGCATAGAGTGTTTTTACAAGCAAAATTGCTGCACTAAATTCAAGTCGCTGAATTGACGTCAATTTAATGGTGCTAACCGTGTTTTTTAAAACAAAAGTTGAATGCTCATTTATATATATATTTTCCTATCAGTATATTTTGATAGATTTTACAATATCTCAATTTTCTATTTATATCTAATATCTATTATTTCCTTATAAAACTTCATATTCATTTCTCTGATTCGGTGGAAGTTAAATACTTTTTTTTCAAGCTTAGAAAAACATTTAAAAGCTTACATATAGTAAGGAAATTTCATTTAGTTTCCTTGGAAACATGTGATTTACGTTAAATAATGTTAGTTTTCTGAAATTATTATTTATACTTTTTTTGCCACTCTCCGTTATCTTACCGTTATAATACAAATTTCTGTATTAGATATTGTTTTTTTTCTAAAATTCTCAGCTTCCTAACGATATATTATACGTATACCTTTCGACTAGTAATTCCGGAGATACATTTTCGAACTGTTGAAACATTTTTATTTTTTTCTGTTTTATTCCATTATCAAATTCTTTCAATAGGTATATTTAGCATTTTTTCGTAACGCTTAATAATGAGAGATAGTTAATTATGTAAAATAAACCATATTAAAGGTACTTTAGAGGAAGATGTATATGAACATTGGCTATTTAAGCCCTGTAAAGTGACATCAATGTCGATAAGAACTAAATGATATTAAAGACCACTTAATTATACAGTGATACACCGAGTTTAATCAAAATCGTTTGAGCCGTTTTTGAAAAAAAGATGTGTTTCAGCGTTGATATAAAGTGGCACTTCCGGTCAGCCGATTTTAAGGAAAAAGTTGCAGTCCCATCTAAGGCATATACCTATCTTAAATACATAATATCAGTTTCGATCGACTTTTGGTTTTTTAACTAGACTGTTCACACAGATACACAGACCCACGGGTACACAGACCATTTTTCGGAACTTGGTTATTTGGAATCAGGGGACCTCAAAACGCGTATTTCCTATTTCCGCTGAAATCTATGGTTCAAAAATTTTCATCATCTCAATACTTACTCTTACTATATATTACACATACAGGTAAGTGAAAGTAAAAAGTTTGGAACAATATATCAATGGCAAACCCAACAGTTGGCAATTAGTGATAAACGATCGTTGAGCCCTATAGAGCTGAGGCCGAAAAGGTGATCTTTTTTTACCGTGAATCCCGAAAGTATTTTCACCATAGACGGCAAATATGGGCATCTGCCACTACAGATAGGATGCAATAAAATTTTATGGGTCATCAAAGTCACTTTTTTCGAGTTTTCGCATGTATCAGGAAAACTATCCCTCGCATTGACAAAGAGGTTCTATACTAAATTAAAGCTGATAAAATTTGCAATATAATTGATTATGTACTTTCTTTCGCTATCTCACTTAGTTTCTGAGACATCCGTCCTCAATTATTGCTACTGTGGAAAAAAACATTTTATCTCATGTTTTTTACTGTATTTGACTAGCTAACTCTTGATTGCTTCGTTTTACGATTAAGCCACATGAAAGAAAGTTTTTATTTTCAAGAAAGTTCAAATTTTCTTTAAAAATATATTTTATTTAAGTTAGACCAATTTTAAAAATTCAATTCAACTTTAGATCAATTATTGTCAGTTCCAAGAACATGCGGTAAAATTAATATTTATTATATTCGTTATTATTATAATGCTATAACTCTCTATAGATCTTAACCTCGGTGTATATATATATATACATACAAAATTAATTTTTATCGCAAATTCTCGGAATCGACATATAAAGTTATAACTGATCTTCGGCCTCAGTTCCCGGACTATTACTGTCGATTAGAATAAGGATTGCACGGATGATAAAACACAGTACAGATAGTATATGGTTCCTCTGGAGTAGTACTTTGTAATATTGGCTCTTTTATATTTGGTTTGTTTTTTTTTAGGCGATACCGCGTTGTTTCTATTTGTTTTAAAATATAATGTTATTTCTCTTTCCACATAACATACATGTTACATGAATTTGCAATTGAGAGATATGTGAGATGAAACCAGACAATTAAAACATAAAGAATGAGCTTTAACTGTTTTGTATCGATCCATAGATTAAGAAATTGTTTATAACCGTACATCCTATGAAGTTGATGGCATAATAGGCAACTGTTAGATGTGTCTTCTTTGGTCATAAAAAAACTTCCTATTTGGTGAAGCGCTCTTATAGCTCTGAAGCTTTGGGCTTATGGTAAGGTTTGTAGCTTGGCATTGTGAAAATTGCCTATGTTTAAATTCAGGCAAAAATTCGAAACTTGGAATATTTGTCCTTGCGTGAGTCTAGCGATCTCAAAACATATGAATCCAAGATAAATCCCTGCTGTTAATAATAAAGCAGTTGCACATTCTATTTAGTACGATTTCAGAAAATCGTACCAGACAATGAAAATTCAAAATCCAACTTTTGAATGGACGCTTATAGCCATTTATCATCATAACGTTTACAAAGACTTCCCAATGCTTGCGCGTAACCCTCGGCTGAAATAGCTATTACTGGTGTTGATTATGCGGCTTGACACTTTATTGAGGTTTTCAAATGATGATTTTTTTTAATTTTCGGTAAGTCAGTATTTTCATGAATTAAGGAAATGAAGGTCTCGATAAGAAACCGATTCAGCGACATCCACATTAAATGTAGGAATATTGATGGCTGGTAATTTTACAGTTTTTTGCTGCTTGGTGTTTCCATCAGGGTTTGAATAAAAGAGGTCGATTGGGTGTCAGATTTCAATTTTTCAATGTCTACAGCAAGTGCTTTGTAGAAGAAATCATTCATATATATTTATAGCATCCATTCCCAATACAACTCAGTGGATACACGGCTATTCCTCAAGTAATATAACTAAAATAAGCAAAAAAGCTAGAAAAGAGACATAACGTGATAATTTTAGTTAAACCTATTTTCCTTTTCTTATTAAATATATTCAGCTGTTCAATATAACCTTCTCTTTCCTTCAGTATGTATTTGGATGGCTTCATGAGATGTCTACTGCATTCTTCTTTCTTTCTGCATATATGTGATCTTGGTTTTTCTGAAGTGATAATGACTGAATTGGCGAAACGTTGGCAAGCTACCTATTCACCTGTATGTTGAGAGACTCCTTGCTTTGTTTTTTTTTTATATTTTTCCAATTATAACATAATCATCTTATGTCTTTTTTCTAGCTTTATGCGTATTTTAGACAAATAATAATAACAAAAAGGAAAATACTTTAATGATAGAAAGAAAAAGTAACAGATGACAACAATAAAAGAATAATTTATAATAAAATAAAATTTCAATGAAAATTTAATTAATTTTCCTTTAATTTTTTTTCTTGTTATACATTTACTTCGATTTACAATATATATATAT
Organism: Nezara viridula; assembly: GCA_928085145.1. NCBI lineage: Eukaryota > Metazoa > Arthropoda > Insecta > Hemiptera > Pentatomidae > Nezara > Nezara viridula. The sequence continues at coordinate 211,743,042 of OV725077.1, forward strand.
ATACTGCATACGAAATTCCGAACTATGGTTTTTGGCCATAAGTGGAAGGAAAAGCAGCACTGAAAGTGGTTCCAGAGCTTATCACTCATAGTAAATGCTCAGGACTTGAGTGGAAAAGCTCGCCAATACATTTCTGATGAAAGTTGAGAATATGTGTGGAATAACTTCGAGTACAAACGAGATGTTTTGCTACTTTTTTGTTTGTTTTTTTGGCACAGTATCGGACATTGGTTATGATTCGAAATGCATTGGACTGTAAGGATTGAATAATATTGATGTTCGAAAATTATTCGCAACTCCACAACTAAAGGTTATAGGTCCAGATTTCATTATGATGTAGATGAATAGCACAGTACTGAAAAAAAAAATTAAATAAAAAAATTCTCTGAATAATGAAATGTTTTTTGATTTTTTATATTATTTCGTGTTCGAATCCGAAGTAGGAAAAATTCTATCAGGCACCGTTCTTGAGAAAATGAAGGTTGTGTTTGAAAAAAAAACTGAAATAGCATGCTCTTTTTAGTTCATTTATTTATTTATTTTCCTGTGAATAATAATAATAATGTTTAAAGTATTACATCCTGAACATAATATAACTTTATGCCTAATCAATGTGTACATTTTTTCCTTTTATAGTGTTCGTCTGCTGTCTAGCAGTAGTCAGCACGAGAATCTTCACATCACGTTAACCCCTATACGTCTTCTCCATTGGGGCTGTATCTTAATTAAACCGTTCTCCGTGTTCATTTCAAACTTCTCCCAAGTTGAAAGGTAAAGCGAAAGAAATCCAAATGAGAGTGCAAACAATGAATTTCTAATTAGATGTTTGTAATCTATTGTCTTATATGATGAAAGCAGTTTTTTAAAAATTTCTTTGTGATTTGTAGTTCTTTTGTTGCCCAAAAATTGTTAACACACACACATACCAAGTTCTTTTTCATTTTCATTTAATTTTTCTTCGAAATCCAGGTCCTTAATTATAGCGCGGATATGTGGCCAAAAAATTCTTGAAGCCTAACACTTAAACTCTCTTAATTTTTTCACGTTGTAGTTTTCTTAGTAGTTTTAGTTGAAGTTTTCATTGCGATTGGATTCGTGTTCTTCATACCTCAAAACATTCCTGTCAAAGTGAGGATTTTGACGCAGAGCAGTGTAGTTTGCTTGCGATTGAAAGATTTGCCAGCTGAGGAAGGAGAAGGAGACCTAACAAACTAATTAACAAAGACGTGAAGTGAACTAACGAAGACGCCACTCAAGCTATTAAAGATGGCATGAATAGTATATGGCCTACTTGAACGCTTCCCTAACGAACGCTTTATTGTCCTCGCAGGGTGGCTCCCGAAAGTCAATTTTGGCAATTATCCTGCAGGGGTGGTGATGTGGTTAGCATCTTCTCAAGCACCTTCAATCTAATGGCTCCATCTTAACCCCTTCGAAAGTAAAGCGCCTTTTGATAAATATTTTACGCTCCCGGTATTCCTTCCTCCCTAAACTTTAGTATAAAAAACTTTTTTATGATCTTTATAAGAGCCATAACTTTTATCACTTTATCCCTTCATAAAATTATTTCTCGAATATAATCCCAGGATCGTAAGATTTTTTACAATTATTAAATTATCCCCTAAGATTATAGAACATAAAGGAAATTAAACTCCAGTTTCTTTTTCTCTATATATTTTCATCAGTCACAACAGAATAAATGCAGATAAAACAAAGCATAAAACCAAAATTACGATTTATACCTTTTACTATGTTGATCGTAATAGAACATTAGATAGTCAAAATGTTTACAATAATTAATTAATTATATACTGAAACTGGTTCACTATAGCTCTAATTGAAGTAAAAACAAAATCTAGTGGTCGGAGATATGTATGTGCATGGCACAGATATACATTGTTCTAACTTAGTAGTAGTAAGAATGTTTTTCTATTTATTTTTTTTTTGTCTTATCTTTATAAATGACATATATATATACATATATTGCTACTGATTACCGTATTGCCAATATTTATTGTTAAACTATTTTACTCACATTTAAAATTTGTTTGAAAATAGCCATTTTGAAATAATAAAGACTGAACATTGTAAAACATCCAGTTTTAATTTAAAATAAAAAATAATTTTTACAGATCATACAAATTTTAAAATATCAAGCAATTGAGAATTAAGATTTTTGTCAAAGTTAACACTTACATTAGTAAATTATATTTGCAACGAAATTCCTTCATACCTACCAGATGCGTTGTACCAGCTGCCTCTTTCACTTACAAGATATTTTTAGATTTAAAAAAAAACGTACATTAAAAGATTGAATCGAAAGGAACGATCATTAACTGAAAAAAAGAAAATGATGAACAATTTTATTGCAATTCATGGTCGACAATGTTAGATGCACGATTGTCCGTTGGACATGAAAACACATAGTAATCAGGATGGTAACATAAAAGATACAATAACCCTAACGAAGATGATAATTATACTAGTCGTAAAATCTCAGAGTTGACAATTAACACCTTCATCAGGCAGAGGTAATCCTCCTTAATCCGAAAGACAATGGGACGTGGACATCTGCTGGAGGACCAGCCGCTGGGAACTGATTCTTCTTCGAAGGGTAGATGGAAATGTGACGGTAGATGAACATCGTAAAGTTGAGGATCAGTTTCATAAGTATGATATCGTTAATTAGGATATCTGGTTCACACAGGAGACAATCCTAATTCTTTGAGCAAACACGCAGACAGGGTTTGATTGTTACATGACGTTAGAAAAAATATTAATTATAAAACGGACTTTGTAATTCTGTATAGCGTTGTGGTTTTCTCACGATGAAAGGTTTATATAAACCATCTAAATTAGTTGTTTTTTTTCATTGATGCAGTCATTTTTTTTTTTTTTTTAGGACAGGTTCTAGAGACGAAGACAGGGTGTCCAGCGACCTGGAAAACCGAGAATTGTACGGGAATTTCTCAAATCGGGAAATGTACAGACATTTTTAGGAAAAAACGTTAATTTTTTTATTTATTTTATTTATTTAGATCCTTTATCCTATAATTTCTTTTCTATAAAATAAAAAATGTCTACTGTTAATACTATTATATGTTCCTGACGATGGGAAGAACATTTCTTGAAACATCTGACAGATATAATAATAAACAAAGAATAAAATTCAATAAAAAGACGTCCTCCTGTATATAATTCTTTATTTTATCTTGCTACCAGTTTAGCACCTTCGTCAGGCTAAATATAATAATCATTTAAAAATTAAGGATATAAAAATTAACAATAATAAAAAGCAAAATTAACAAATCAATCTATAAAATATATGAAAACATACCAATTAAATAAAAACTAATTATCACGTAATTTATTAAAGTCCTTCTCTTCTGCTTGTCAGCTGACGCTTAAAAATAAAAAAAAACTATTGTTGATGGACATTCGTCATCTCCTACGTCTTGTTTTCATTAGCCGCTACTAATTTGATGAACACAGAATCCTCAAATTGATTATCATTAAAACATAGCACATTGTTTTTCGTTGTATATTTCTGTTTTTCAAGAAAATCCATTCTTTTCCGTTTAGATATAGGCTGTATGAGTTTTACGGTGCTATTTTTATGTAAATCTTCAAAACAGTAATTTTTGAATGAAACATTATACACATAATCGTATGAATAAATATTCTCATTTCTTCAGCAAATATTAATTTTACTAAACATTTTTATTTTAAACCCAACCGTACTTACTCCTATAAAAGGGAATACTGTTGTATTTACAGATATTAATAACAGTACTGTCAAATTCATCAGCAGTGAATTTAGGAATTGTATATAAGGAAGATTTATTTTAAAAATATTTTAATAACATTACAGGAAAATGTAGGGCTCAGAAACGAAATACAGAAACAATGGTGCTTTCAGAGATAAGATATTTATTTATTTTTTGTTAACACGTGCTTACATTTTGTTATTTTATATAGGTTAAAATTTAAAAAGAATACATAGTGTTATATTTTAAGTACTTAGCACATACAGGAATAAATAAAGACCTAAAAAAAAAATTATTTTTCCATTTCAAAAGCTACTGTCCAAAAATCTCCTCATTCCACAGTAATTGTATTTACATATGTAATGAAGAATATTGTTATATTCACATAAAATTATAAATAAATATGTTTTATTTAAAAAATATTTGTTTTCTTTAAAATTGACAAGTCTAAATACAAATATTTGCTATCTTATTCACAACTGTAAATACGAATATGGTCGTATTTTCATGTGCGGTAAAGAATATTGTTATATTCACTTAAAAGTATGAATAAATATTCCTCATTACTAAACAAATAAAATCTTAAATGTTTGTATTTACAGACTTAATGAAGAATATTGTCCTATTCACATAAGCTTAAAAATTGACCTTTTTATTAATTAAACAGAATTTGAACAACCACATTGTGTGGATATTTTTTAATGTAATATGGTTTTTCTATAATGAAAATACCGTCTATATTCATGGGAGCCCGGTCAGGGAAACACTTATAGGATGGACATGGACATGGGTATCAGAAGCTTTTAATATATATATTATTAATTTGTGTAAAAATAAATTTATAATAAATTAAGAAAATATCTCATTATAATTTTATGGGAATATTATCGTGTTCATTATCACTCCTGAAAATACGACTGTATGCATTTTTAAAGGCATGTATTTTTATGCAAATATTTGTATTCAGACCAATAAATTTGTCGTAATATTAATATTTAATTAAGAATGTTTATACATACTATTATGTGAATATGACAATATTCTTTAGCACACCTGTAAGTACAATTATATTCATATTTATAGGATCGAATACGATAGTAAATATATGTATTTCGAATTATAAATTTGAAACAAGATAAGTATTCCTTAAATTAAGAAGAATATTTATCCATAATTTTATGTGAATATAACAATGCGATGTTATAAATATAACAACATTCTATATCACATATTTAAATTCAATTACGAGAGGATAAAGAGACATACATGCCCAACTCTGATTTTAAGTGTGGATTTTACTTGATTGATTTTCTTGAATTGTCGTTCATATCAGATCTAAAGAAAATTTAAAAAAAGTATTAAAGAATATTTCCTTGTGTCGGTGCACACATCTCGTTTCAAGGACAATTTTGGAAATGTTTCGTTGTCATATAAAAATAGTATGGTAAAACTCACGCAGGCTGTACCTCATGGGAATAGAACGGGTTTTCTTGAAAAATCAGAGATCAAGAAAAATACTTTAAAAGATAACGTATTATGTTAAAATGTCAATAATGCTCAATTTTGAGGATTCTGCGCTCTGTAAATTAGTAGCGGTTAACGAAAACAAAATGTAAGGGGGTGGGGTAGCCCATCTAAAGAATAGTTTTATTTTCGGCAACGTCGGCATATGTAAAAAATAAATATTATAATTTATTTTTTGCCTTCCTTTTTTGACTGAGCACCCCAACTATTCTTCTCTTCATTATCCACGACAGTCAACCAATTACCAATTATAGTTTTATTTTCATTTTTAACCCTCATCTGGCAAGCGAGAGGAGAGGACCGTAATAATTTTTTATTCATTTTAAAGATTGTTTACTAAATTCTGTTTTTTATTATATTATTGTTGCTATTTTTCATATTTGATTTAGCCTGATGATGGACCGAAACCGGTACCAAGAAAGAATAAACAATTATATAAAGGATGTCAACGGCTTTTTATTGAATTGTGTTTCTCTCCAGTAACATCAAGAGTCGATTCAAGAAACAAAAAACTGCAATCATAAGGAAGTTACATTACCTACGCCAATGAAACAAGAAACTTCAAAACTAATGAAAATAAAAGAAGACATTAATTTTGTTTAGTTAGTCACTTTAAACTTAAAACTTTTTTTTTTTTTTTATCTTTACTTTTTTATCTTTTAACTGTTTATCCGCACCTGTCATCGTATTGACAATCAGTAGATAACTAAAACTAAAAGTTAAAAGTACTGATTCTTGAGAACATTTGATTCCTTTTCTTTTTTCATTGCAACTTATGATTTTGTCTTTATAACTTCCTAAATAAGCCGTATAAGTTCGGGGTTCTTCTATTAGCTCTTATGGGACTAAGATATGAGAACTTTTCATAAACTCAAATAAAAAGTATAAAATGAGTATAGGTTTCGATAAGAGCTTAGTTGACACTATGATCAGCTGTACTCATTATTGTTTATCTGCGGCGTTTGTTTGTTTCAAAACCGATTACATCTATTTTCAAAAATGCTTTAGAACTGGTAAAAAAACGTTGTATAGAACCACCTTTAATAGGAAATTGGATCTTTTGTTATTGATTTTGGAAAGATGTAAATGGTTTTGAAACAAATACATTTAAGTTTATTGAAATAAACCGATGTAATCTGTTTTGAAACCAAACGCCTCATGCGAAACAGATGTATTTACGGGTGAAAAACTAAGAAAAAAACGGTGAAAATCCGAAAAAACGGGATATATACGGGAATTTTTCGGAGGAAATCGCTGGATACCCTGGGAGAACAAAATTCATTTAATTAACGAATAAAATCGATAGGATATAGTAATATAAATATAATTGAGGTAATTTAGTAATAGTCCGTCGACCAATAAACATTAGTGACGCTGCCAGATATTGTTATTTTTTGAATATTTGTTCTCTCCTTCCTTGGCTTTAAGGCTATACGGGGGTTTTCCTGGGCAGGTGAGTGAAGACGGAGATTGATGCCAAAGTTAAAAGACCCTCCGGCATCTGGACGCGAACTCGTAATTATTTTATTGTCTGTAAGTTGATTATCAGTTTGCCGGGCAACGCGCGGTGCTGTGCATACACGTTAGTCCGCTAGCCCACCACTCACCTAGATATTATTGGAATCTATGCGTATCATTCGGACAATCATTTATATACTTGTGAAATCTGGGGGCTCGGTAAACTAGGAATTTTCGCTTCCTCCCTACAGAAGTTAGAGAAGCTTGGTATTCGTATGGCAGGTCAAAAAAAATATGTGCTCAGAATGCAAAATTCAAACTCACGTTTTGCGTTTCAGACATCAAGGATCAAATTTGGTTCGGTGTCGGTCAGATGTCAAATTGATGTGACGAGTAGATCACCAACTACCGATTTTAATAAAACATCAAATTTTAGCCATAAATTAAATTTGTATTGATAATTGTATTTAATTAAGACTATAAAAGTTTTGTTTGTATTTATTCGTGACGAACACGTGATTTCCAATCGAAACTTGTAATGAATTTTGTCCTCCTAGATTGGCTATCGACCCCATGTGTGGCTTTATCACCATCAAATGTTGCTAGGAATAAATTAAGATCAACAAGTACATCGCCGGTAAAGAGAACGTAAATTTTATTTTCATTAATATTACTAAATTGTCTCAGTTTTTATTACTTTAACAATTGCTTATTTAAATTACCAATCATCAAATGCTTTCAATTATGTATACTGTTATCAATAATAATAAATGTTTTGTAGAATGTGAGAAAAACGTGTATGTTATTAATACATGCTCAAAGGCACAAGTTCAATAAATAATGTGGAATGCAAAAAACTATGATTTGGTTCATAAAAATAATATAAAATTTTTTTATAATACAAAATGTTTAACACCGACAAGAGAAATGGTTGAATGACATTTTGTTAAACTATTAAAGATAACATTGTCACGCTGGGATATTACATTAACGTCCTGACAACACTAATCTGAGACTATCACTAAATACCGTAATCCGCCCTTTGACAGGGCCCCATCCTCTGCAAACAGCAGCCCTTTGAGGGCCCATGCAAATGGACCCTAATCCCATAAAAATATTAGGGTCCAAGGAAGGAACTAATAACTCTTTACCCCTCTCTTTTAACCCTTTCTTCCTCCTAAGAAAGACTCCTTTTTTTCGACTCCTTTTTTTGTTTATTTTCTTTTTAATTAATCGCTCCGGGCTCCTCGTGTACCATAATCCCTTCATTAGTGAACTCTCCTATTGTAAGGGGTAGGAGGGTAATTACCATATTGACAGCCCAACCCTTCCGCGCTGATTGTGGCTTCACGGATCGGATAACTTCGTTACTCAGAGTCCTTATCTCCCACGTAAGGGAGAACTTGTAGAGAAGATAAACTGTGGCTTTATCACTCGCTCTCTGTCTCTCTCTCTCTCTCTCTCTCTCCTTCTCCCTCACTCCCTGGATTTATCACTACCTTGCCTTACATCCTTATCTACTCCCCTCATATTCTTATTCATTGTTGACTTTCAATATTGGTTAGGACGTGGTGTGTAACTAGTATTTATACTGACTACTTCAGAAAAAAGTTTTACTATATACATATTTCTTTTTTTAATATTGTCAAGACCCGTTAACCTAAATAAAGAACATTTTATATGTATAATTAATCGATTGAATTATATATACAGAACAAAATTGATAAATCGATGTATTGATAAATTGAAACAATAAATTGATATATTGAATAAAATAATATTTCTTTAATCTTCATTTATACTATTATCAATAATCAATAATCAATAATCTTACCACAAATTACTATGCATGAATCACAACAGACAATTTTTCTACCATGTATTCGTAAAAATATATTTATATCTTTGTGAGTGTATACATGCGTATATATTATTTCTTATATATCAGTGACTTAAAAAATTAATGACGCAACATCAACATCAAACATTAACGATTTTCCATTTTTCGTAATATTCATAAAGATGATCTTGATTACGTCAAAGTTAAGTTTTTCTAAGCGGTGCCTGTATAATTCTAAGCAATAAATTCTTATTAATTTTCATTCCGTTACGAAATAATGATACTAAAAGAACACATATTATGATAAATAAAATAAAAAATATATTAATACATTAATATTAGATATAACTCCTACCATTTTTGACAAAAATGAAACTATCAATATATTGTAGGTGCCTAAGAATATATTTTAAGTTATAATAATAATAATAATAATAAAAGGCTTAGCGAATCCGAGGGTTCTATGCCGACACTAACAATCGCTTATTACACATCTCCCTTCAGTGTTCGCCGTCCAAACCCTGTACCTTCATATCGGCTTTAATGCAATCTTCCCACCTTCTTTCCGGTCTATCCCTCGAACGTTTACTATTCGGTACAGTAAATATTAATCTTTTAGGAATTCTTTCCGTTGCTTCGATATAAAAACGGCAATTATATTAACCGGGTACAGTTCACGCCATTCGCCGTTGTGTAACCGTCTGAACTCTCCGGTTAACTAATTCTTTTTCGGTCCGAATATTCTACGCATTACTTTATTTCCAAAAACCTTAAGACTTTGGTTATCCCTTAATGTAAGCGGAAACGTTTCGCCTCCATAAAAACTGTGGTTAAAATAATGGTTTTATTGATCCTAGATTTTAAGTTCCGGGACAAGGCATTTCTCGCCTTCAGCCTAACTATTTTACATATTTTTAAAAACTATTTTAAATATTTTTAAAAACTATTTTAAATATTTTTAAAAACTATTTTAAGTATTTTTAAAAACTATTTTAAATATTTTAATTTATAGTAAAAATATTTAGTCTGTTAATCTATAATAGCACAATATATAATTTAAATTATATATCTTCCACTTAGACAAACGTCTAACTTGGAATCCTCATACCAGACTGAAACGACAAGAAACAGCTCGACGTTTCCGACTACTCCAGCACTTACTAGATAAACGCTCTAACCTCCCAGTCAATTACAAAACACTCATATACATGACTACAATAAGACCTATTTGGACTTACGGAGTTGAGCTCTGGGGCTCCACTAAGCCATCGAATTCCTCTCGTATTCAATCCTTACAATCCAAAATCCTTCGTAAAATCCTCACTGCTCCTTACTTTGTCACAAACAAAATCATCCATAACGACCTTAATGTTCCTTATGTTTCTTACTTGGCCCAATCCAGATACCTATCCTTCCATAACAAACTTCAGAACCATCCAAACCCTCTCGTTTCCAACCTTGCTTCCTCTTCGATCCCTGACAACCCTCAGAGGCGTCTGAAAAGAAGATGGCCTCGAGATCTCCTTTTGTAAATACATTTTTAGAGTGCTACCAATGGGTAGTTTCTCAACATGTGATTTCATGCTATTTTATTCCTTTGTTCACATTTACTGAATGTATTTTTACTTGTAATACAGTTGTAAATATCACCAATAAAAAAAAAAAAAAATTATATATCTTATGATTTTTTATGACCTTATTATATATTTATGTCTTCTTATGTATTTTTTTTAAATATTAAGCTATAAATAGTATTAAAAATAAATTTTAGGAGTTTATAATATTTTGGTCTGATTATGAGGAAGGTTGGACTTTTAGTTGTCATAAAAAGAAGATTAAATAAGTGTAGTAATTATAATAAAAACAATTAAAAAAAAAAAGTTCTATAAAAGCCTCAACCACTGGTTAAAATTGCCAAAATATTTTTCAATTCATTTCATAGATGAGAAATTAACAATTACATCATTATAAGAGATAAAGTGCAAAAAAAAAAAAAAAATCATCAATATATCGGCCAAATTATTGATATATCCTTCAAGTAGATTCGGTTTTCCATTAAATTACATAACGGAAACCATATATAAAAACTTGGTTATATATTGTTGGTGAAGAGCTTCCGGGACTTGGCAGAGTGAGGACAGAGATAAATCGGCCCGCAGAAGAAGAAGCCATTAAAGATATTGTATCGATCCTTCTCTTGGACGCATTCAAGGCACGCCACCTGAAATATGGCCTATTGGAATAATAATTTTATTACTCGGACATACGCTAATGTTATTCCCAAGAGTGACAAATGTTCTAAGCTATATTATCACTAACAGGCAGGTATAAGTTAATTGAAATCTAAATGCATCCCAACAAGGATCTATCAAGCTGCTAAACATAGATAATATGAAAGCTGCTTTACATACAACGGACTAGATGATGAATTTAACAAATATATTTGTAAAATACATATGAAGGAGAGACAATACCTTATTATTAATTTTTTTTTAAGTAAAAAAACTTCTTTAGGCACGCTATGCCGTTCGTGACGTTTATGTAACGCTCGTTCGGGTAAAACCAGCTTGAATCGACTAATTGAATTGTTATTACATTTGGATTAAAATATATTTCAAAAAAATAAACTGAGCTGTATACTGTTAGCGATGGAAATATTTAGCGTCTCATCCTTTTTTTTTTTTTAGAGCTATTACTCAAAATTGTGTCTTAACGCAATATTAACTTGATTTTTAGTATCCTTATGTTTTCAAGACCAAGGAACAAAAACTACAAAAAAAAAAAAACAAAAGGGTTAATAGAATAAAATAAATAAACAAAGATAAAAATGGACAGTTATAGATAATAAGATAGAATAGATAAATAAATAAATAAAATCAATAAATTAATTGAAATTAATAAACAAATATATATATATATTTAACAATAATAATAATAAATCTGCAAACTATCATTAGTTATATACTTGTCATATATATTTTTAAATCTTTGATTGTCTAGGAAGTTCATAACTTTGGTAAGGATTTCTTCCTAAGTTCCTAGCGATGCTGATGTATTCTGATGTATTCCGAGATCTTTTAACCTTCCGTTGCAAAAAGGGCACTCTTCCAACAAAACATGTTTTATTGTTAATGATGGTTCACACTTTTGACATCGCTCAAAATTCCACAAATTGACTAGGTTTTCAATTGAACCATTGAATAAAAATAGTGAAAATTGTATATCCTGACAAATAAGAATATTCTCACTAATTGCAGAAAGTACCAATAAAACGGTTTATCTAGTTTTTGGAGTCCTAATAAAAAAATAATTTTAGTCGATGTCGCGAGTTTCACCTTACTTGTCGCAATTTGAAAATCAACTTTTTTCGAGAAAAACCCTTATTAATACCGATCTGCAAGTCACAGAAAAATAGTTTTGATACTATCATAATCACAAATAAATCTGGCATGAATGTTTTTCTTTTGTTTATCTATTTATTTGTTTTACTTATAATTTATTTAATTTGCTAAGAATATTTTTTATTTAGTTACATTTTTTTGGTTTTATAGTTTTTTCCTTTGCTATATACATATATGTATTTTTGTTTTTATTGTATAGTATCTATTACAGTATGAATGTCAGCTTTAGTACTCAGTGCCCTTAAGTGTGGAAAAATGTGTTATTTCTCAATAAAAAGATATTTAAAAAATTTTTTCTATAAATAATAACGGAGAAGAATTAATAGTCCGGGATCTACCGAAGTTAAATTGACTATTAATTGATTAGACCAGCTTATTTTGAATTTTTTAGAATATATAATTTAATTTTAGTGTTTAAAAGATTGTTCGCTGTTTAATAGTCTTCAACAGATCTGGTAATTATTTATTTTTGCTTGATCAAACCTAAATGTTTTTATCAATTTCAATTAAATAACATTAGTTAGTCAAACTTAAAATACATAATAAAGGAAGGAGATGGTCCGGGGTTGCTGTCATAAATCTCCTTTCTTTATAATGCAACGGTCAACTATTTTTTTTTTTTTTTTTTTTTTTTTTATTGAGTATTATAACAATCTGTCTGTTCGACATTGGTTATAGTGAGGTAGGATGACATTCACACCATATGTACAAAAAAATAAAATAAATAGAACAAAATAATAATCAAAAGTATATACAATAGACAATAAAATAAAATAACCTAAAAAATAAGAAAATTAAAACTAAGGAAAAAAAAAAAAAAATAACATGCATACCTATATACAATCAGGCGAGGGAACTCCAGGAGAACCCTGCGCTACTCTTCCAACCGCGTCACTGGTACTAAAGCCAGCGGAGATTGGTCGAGAGCACTTTAGCCACATACACACATGTCTTGAGTGAAGAATCTGGCCATTGCCAGAACTCCAATTTATATAATTTACAAAAGGTCGCGAGGCCACTGCCGTTTCAACCTTCTTGGAGGATTATAGGGATGGGAGATGCTTGATAGGGATTGTGCAAGAGGATTTGGGTGGTAAGTAAGGTTCTGGTGAAATTTGGAGAACTTTTCTGGGATAAGGTCTAGGACAAATGGGATGTTAAGGTCATGATGTAGGGTTTTGTTGGATACATAGAAAGGAGCATCGACTATTGTTCGAAGGACTTTAGACTGGAAGGATTGGATGCGCTTGATGTTAGAAAATTTTGCTGATCCCCACAGTTCTAGTCCGTAAGTCCAAATAGGTTTCAGTATTGTCTTGTAGATCAGTAGCTTGTTTTCAATGGAAAGTTTAGATTTTCTGCTTAGTAGTCGGTATAGTTGGCCGTATCGTCGGTTGAGTTCTTGTCTTTTGAGTCTAGTATGCGGGTTCCAAGTTAGTCTTCGGTCTAAATGAAAGCCAAGATACCGGACTGTGTCTGAATAAGGAAGCTGGATGGAATTAAAGAGTACTGGTGGACAGGAATTGCGTCGGAGTGTAAAAGTAATGTGTTGGCATTTAGATTCATTAACTTTAATGCGCCAGTTATTACACCAGTGCTCAATCAAGGTGAGATGACTTTGGAGATTTAAGGATGCTATTTCGGGATCAGAGTTGGATGATAAGATTGCGGTGTCGTCAGCGAATGTTGCAAGAAAAGTATCGGGATGAACAGGGATGTCAGCAGTAAAGAGGATGTAAAGCACGGGACCCAAGACGCTGCCTTGGGGAACACCGGCTTTAACGGAGTAGATATTGGAAAATTCTGTTCCACAGCGAACTCGAAAGGAGCGGTCAGAGAGGTAGGATCGGAGGACTAGGTACAAGGACTGAGGTAAATGGATTTTAAGCTTGGAGAGCAGTCCGGAGTGCCATACCCGGTCAAATGCCTGTGCAATGTCCAGAAAGGCACCCGAACAGTATTCCTTGTTTTCTAGGGCTGAGGAAATATGATCAACGACTCGGAGTCCTTGTTGAACAGTAGAAGTCACAGAAAAATAGTTTTGATACTATCATAAACACAAATAAATCTGGCATGAATGTTTTTCTTTTGTTTATCTATTTATTTGTTTTACTTATAATTTATTTAATTTGCTAAGAATATTTTTATTTAGTTACATTTTTTTGGTTTTATAGTTTTTTCCTTTGCTATATACATATATGTATTTTTGTTTTTATTGTATAGTATCTATTACAGTATGAATGTCAGCTTTAGTACTCAGTGCCCTTAAGTGTGGAAAAATGTGTTATTTCTCAATAAAAAGATATTTAAAAAATTTTTTCTATAAATAATAACGGAGAAGAATTAATAGTCCGGGATCTACCGAAGTTAAATTGACTATTAATTGATTAGACCAGCTTATTTTGAATTTTTTAGAATATATAATTTAATTTTAGTGTTTAAAAGATTGTTCGCTGTTTAATAGTCTTCAACAGATCTGGTAATTATTTATTTTTGCTTGATCAAACCTAAATGTTTTTATCAATTTCAATTAAATAACATTAGTTAGTCAAACTTAAAATACATAATAAAGGAAGGAGATGGTCCGGGGTTGCTGTCATAAATCTCCTTTCTTTATAATGCAACGGTCAACTATTAAATATTCAAGTAAAATACATAATCTTTATTTCCCTCAGAATAGGCTAGTTTCAGGTAACTAAATTATTGAAACAAATGAGATAGTTATTTTTATTACAACCAATCTTGACCCGTTAACTCATATTAAGATGAAACTAATAAAGGGAAAATCAACAGAGTAACAAGTAGCAAAAATCTAGCCGTAGTGTGAAAGAAGGGGGATTATGTATTTTAAGTTGTTTAATAGCCTAGGCACTTGCAATTTTATTGGAATTTAAATAATGATATTTAACTAACAATATTTAATTTATGATATTTAATTGATATTGATGAAAACATTTAGGTTCGCATAATAAAAAAATAATTAATTACCGGAACTTTTGAAAACTATTAAAAAGCGAACAATCGCTTACACACTAAAATTAAATTATATATTCAAGAAAATTCAAAATAAACCGGTTCTAATCAATTTAAATTAATCTTATATTAATAGGCATACAAACTATAAATTAATTTTTGCAGACATTTTTGTTTATAATTTTTAACGGAATTTTTCGGTAAATCGCTGGGATAAGATATCATTTTAACCGATCAGAAATCAATTCCGACTAGAACGAATAAGCGAGGTAGTATTGTGCTTTGAAAACTTTTTACAGTTGAAGTAGAACAGGAATATATGAGATGTCTATTCTTTAAAAAAAAAAAAAACTGTTTATCAATTTTATAAAATAAAAAAAAGCAGTATCAAGATTTTGCAAGATGGGGAGGTTGAAAGTGTTATTTCGTGCTACCAAATATCAAAAACATTATTCTATGATATTATATTTTAGCAAATAATTATGATGCAAATAAACTTCTGACCCCTTTATAGAAATTATATTTTAAAAAATTTAGAGTTTTTATTAGACATTTGGCAAATATATTTTAATCAAAAGTATTCATCACATATTTTAGTTATTATAAACCTATTGTTGTCATTTTTGGAGTAAGATACAAAGGGTTGATGATTGTAGTGAATAATGGAGAGAAGGGTGGTTAATATTTATTTTAACATTTGCCGACGTTTCGAACCGAACTTCCGGACTTCATCGGGGCTGAGAAAAGAACCAGGTAGCAATAGGTATGAGAAACATAAATAATGAAGTTACAAAAATTTAAATTAAATGAAGTAGATAAGTGAACATTAGAGTAAAATAATGTAGGTAGAATAATAACAACAGCAATAACTAAAAAATAAATATTAATAACTGCTAAAAGGTGTGGACTAATGAAGTAAACATAATTAAAATAAGGTAACATAAAAACTAAAAATGGTAATCTTAGAATAAAATGTATTAGAGAGAAAAGGAAAAGGAAATTATATGAGAAATAAATAGAAATAGAAAAATCGAGATATTGAGGTATTGTAAATAGAATAGTTTAAATAAAAAATATACTGACTACGTAAAAGAGAATAAAGAGTAAAAATAAAGTAAAAATAAATGAGCAAATGTATCAATATATACAAAATGGAGATGGAAATATGGAAAATAGAATGATGGGTGGGAGGAAATAAGGAGACAACTAAGATAAGATAGAAAAACAACCTGATCGAAGCGATCGCTTGCCAAGAAGTAAATAAATATATTATATTTAATATAATTAATCTCGTCTGTATGATTTCACTTCTATCGTGTGTTCTAAAGCACACACAGAAGTAGTTTTATTTATTTATTTTTTTTTTTTACACGTCGACAAGGTTTTACCATCATAGTTGTTAATGGGTTTATTGTAAACATGTACTTCAAATAATAATCCGAGCTGGAAGGCAAGGAAATGCTACAGGTTGCCACTAGGGTGTGAAGTTTGTGATTTATTACGAGGGTCCGCCAGGAAATAGAATATAACACTTCTAGTATGGCTTCGAGCCCTAGCATTTTTTACTTAGTCAAGATTACCATTATCTCACTCAAAAGTAACATAGTCCATTCACAGGATACCGAAGAGTACTTATTATATGGATGGATAAATAGTGATTCATCACAAGGATTGAAACTTTTTAAGATTTTTTAAAACAATTTCTATGAAACGTTTCAAGGAAAAATGTTTTCAGAACAAAAGTTCTAAGAAACCTTTTTGTATAGTTCCAGATTCATGGTAAAAAGTTAACTTTATCAATTAAATTAAATTTTAATTGTGTAATATTTTAAGTGAAAATTAAGTACATTGACATCAATTAAATAAGAGTCCATCCATTTCTTAATTACAAAAAATAAATTGATTAAATACAAAAAATCATATATAGGAAATTAAAATTAAACTAAATGTAAAAAAAACTACGGTCTGTGCTTAAGACCACACGAAAGAAGTAAAACACCAACCAAGCGGGATTAATAATATGATATATATACATATCATACATCATCATACATATAAGTCAATTATGCAGTATTGTTCCTTTATTAAAAATGAAATTTCTGTAACGGGTTTTAGTAATTTGTTGAAACACTTTGTAATATTTTTATGACTAATTAAAAAACATATATATATTTAACCCTGAAAATTGGTTTCTGTATTCTCTATTTCATTTTGGGATATTTTAGTCCAAATTTTCAAAACAGTCGTTACGATCTAGCTGTTTGGCGCTATATTTTTGTCTTTTTGACTGTTTAACTCAGTGTCACGTTAAAACACGATACAAAAAAGAGGATAACATGCTGAAAAATTTCCTCGCTTACAGCATGCAGGTGCGAATTACAGTTTTAACCCAAATACATAAATCAGTCGACTTTACCCGAATGAGCGTTACAGAGCCAAACGTGACGGGTCAGTCTCATTCATTGCCCACAAGTGCTAAGCTTGCCTAAAGAGTTTTTACTTAGAAAAATAAAAAAAACAAACACAGGTTGTTTAAATACACTATTTAATCCAAACCAAGATTACTCGTCCATCTATGAAGGAAGAAACAGGCTCCAATCTCATATCAGCGCCTCTCTCTCGACAGCGTCACAGTTATTTTTATGCCAACAGGCGAGGACTTTATTCGGTTTCACCAAGCCATGATAAACAACTGAAAAGCAAGGCAAAAAGTAGGCATTCAATAAATATTTTTTGACATCAGGGCCATTTCTTACCTCATTGAAATAGAAACGAAATATTTCTAATCTTTTGGTTATCAAAATGAGCTTGGTCTGAGACTCACTGGGCTTATGGTGTAAAAGATACGTCTTTTTACTACGTATTCTCATTTCAAGAAAAAAAACCTACATGCTACGGATTTCCTTCGTTGATGAATTGAATAATTAAAAGTTGCAGTAGCCGCTACTTAACTAGCACGTGTCAGTTTCACTTTCTAGCTCCAATTAGCTTTCCCTGATGGAAATTATCCGCTCATGAGCGCTGCCAACTGAACTAGAAGAACGGATAATTACGAACTTTCATCCGCAGCGGGTCCCCGCAGGAGTCGAGAACAAAAACCTTGCCGATCGGCCATCCAGGTGTGAAGGCATCCTAACAAGAAGACCTTTGTGGTCTCTTGGTGATTACTGTATCTGATTAGCGCCCGTCACGCTGAAACTCCAAGATCAAAGAGGATCTTGGCGGGGAAGGGCTACCGTTTGGTTGGCAACCCCTCGCGATGTGCAGTCGAAAACAACAGGTGCTGTCTAATTTGTTTATTCATCAATCGAGGATCAAGGCTTCAAAGGGATCTGATTTAAATATTAAAAGATCCAGAGAGGGGACTTAACAATTAAATATTTGTCTTCTAATGACATCCGTTTGCATATCGTTAAAAATTAATTCGACTTATGCTTTCAGGGAGGTCTTTGAGAAGATAACAGATACTATTGGTTTGAGAAAAAAAAATGTAAAAAAAAGTATACAACAATAAAAAAATATTGAACCATGTCAACCATAGCTTACCTAAAATACTTAAGATTTTAAAATAAATTATGTTAGACAACCTAAGTAATTGGAACAAGTTAGGGAAGAGGTACTGCTGAGTACTTTCCTTCCCCATGCCTGTCATGTCATTATATCATGTATCGCCATCACATTTGCTGATTGTAAACTTATTGTTGACAGGCGCAAATACATATTTTATAGACAATAAAAAATAAATAAATAAATAAAGACAATCTTTTTTATTTATTTAATTATTTTATGAATCCTCTACACATATTTAATATAATTTTGAATAAACTGCATAGTATCGATAAAACATGTACTAATTTCCTCATTACATGTACATTCACTTATAATTATTTATTTTAAGATTAAAACGTACTAAAACTTCTTTCTCATAAATTTTTACACACGTTTTTCTGTCTGAAGCAATACAGAAAACCATCGTGTTAAAATATTATTCTCACCTCTTCTCTTACCCACCTTAAAACCTCATACAATATTTGTAATTTATTACCAATAAACTTAGAATATAGCAAAAAAAAATATATATAGATAGATAGATAGATAGAAAAAAAAACTTTATTCTGGGACTAAGTCCCTTCAGAATAACAATAATGTACAAAATAATAGAATATTACTGGCCTAAACGTTGAAACAATAAATAAAATTGATAAAATAAAATAAAAAGTAAAAAAAACCTTAGGTGCACAAGCTATATACAATACAGATAAAACTATGTACAGAGCATTTAAAATTATGAACAAAACAATTAAAACTATGAACGAATCACTTGAACTATGAACAAAATTATATTTAAGGGTTGAACAACATAAACATACACTTTGAGAAATGAAGAACGAAAAAGAGATACAATGAGTTCATTTCATAAAAAAAAAAAAAAAAAAAAAAAAAAAAAAAAAGCTTTACTTGAATATATATATATATAAATAAACAGTTAATTATAATTGAATAAAAAAAAAATGTATGTATTGAAATTCCTACGTCGATAGTAGGAAATGCATGTACTATCTCTCACCAAGTATTATGATTATATGATTGCTACACTATATATATAATATTAATAGTTAGCTGGTATCTGACTGTTTTTGGAACAGGAATTGGAATAGGAGATTTTTGAATGTGTACAGGGAAGGGGCATGTTGAATTTTGATCATCATGTCGAATATATATATATAGTTTAGTCTATTTTCCAAAAATCCTCTTGAAACAATATTTTTTAAAGTAAATAATATACAAACTGAACTAACTTTAAGCAAAAACATTAAAAATATATATTAAAATTGACAATTTTCTTAATAAAAATTCATCGAACTTTAGATATATAAGTATAAAGAAATTTATACATCGGCTTTGAAAATTTCTTTTTCTTTTTTTTTTGGCTTTAAGATTTTAAAAAAATTCTATTTTTTAAATTGAAAATTATACATATGAAAAAAAATCATTTTTAGAATTAGTCTGGGCTAACAGGATATTATAAAATTTAATACATAACCGTTAATTACCGATTTTATATATTAATCATATATTATATTAACTGATCAATTCAGAAAATGAAGTGCCTATTACAGGGGAGGTTACAACTTGTTGGTCACCTTTTTAATAATTTTTAACATCGGTCATGACTTCATATTTTTTTTTGATAAACGACGTTCAAAAATATTAGACATGTGTTCCGTAAGAAACAGATAACGTATCTACAATAATTTTAATAATGATATATATATATATATATATATATATATATATATATATATACATATTAAATCCTTTTTTTCTGCCTCTACAAAAACATTTGTAATATAATTTTTGGATATACTCACGTTCACGGCGATCCTCTATCATTTAGATGTCATATTAGAGAGAATGATGTCCAAATTGTTTTGCAACATTAGTGAACCGAGATATAACAGCCAATTGTATCTGCTGCGAGACTGGACATAGGTTAAGTTGTTATTTTTAATTATTTTGCTTTTTTTTTATATCTTCTTTTTTTTTTATAATCATGTATGTACATATTCTGTTAATAATTAATTAAAGATTAAAGGAGAATTTTATTTTGTATGTGGTGCAAGTGTCTTATATTATATTTAATTTTTTTTTATTTTATAATTTCCTTTTTTCATATCTAACGTATCACATTACTATTATATTAACTATTATTATTAATCTGGTCATATTTGACACATTTTCCCATAGCCGAACCTATAACTGATTCTGGTATCAGGACCGCCCTTAACGAGCGTTTATCCGATCAATTCGCTCCCGCTGTCAAACGTCACCGAGCTAATGACAAACAATTATTAATCATACTTAATAGGGAAGATGAATGACAATATAGGAAGGGCGGTGGAGCCGATCTGGGGCGCATTATGATGCAAAACGTGAGAAAGACACCCTCCTCGGTAAACAAACAGATATTTTGCATGAATAATATATTGGACAAAGACAGAGCCGATAATGGGTGAGGATGATAGCAGGTGAGCTTCGGTTATTCGTCAGCTAGCTATGCAAAGCAGGGCCCACACCTGTTCTATGTCTCCCCGTGCCCAATTGCCTATTGATTAAAGAGCGGTTACACTCACACTATAGCCCATAATGATCCTGACCATGGGAATGATCACACTTAACAGAAGCATCTGTCCTAATTTTAGAGGGGTTTCCCTTGTTTTTTTCAGTCAGATGAGGACTATTTTTTATATCTGGAAGATATAATGTTTCTAAAATCGGGGGAAAAGTACATTATTACATGCACGCAGTTGTACATCATGCATTTATCCACCATAATTTTTAAATTAGATCTAGGTTTCAATAACCTGTATACATAAACCAGTCTAGCACTGCATGGAGAAAGTTAAGCCATTAAAATATTCCAGGGAACACATATTTATGGGAATTTAAAATTTCGGTAGGTACATCTGGACGGAGTTGTGACTTCTCGTAAGAGACCATCTTTTAGTTAAGTTTCAATTCTGGAACTTTCTACCAGAGAACAAGTGGCGAAATATGAAACACACAGATCAATAACTTCTCTAATACTTTGTTCGCTTGTGTTGTATATTAGAAGAGAAGAGCAATAAAATTTGTGGGTAGAAGGAGGAGGGAGAGCATGTGTTATCGACCTAGGGAGGAGGGGAGGAAGGAAGATGTACACACATGAACTAGTTAATATCAGTTAAGCTAAAGATAATTGCATTTATTTATTTATTTTTTTTTTATAATGGTTTATTGATAAATATTACAATCTGTCTCAATAAAGGACATTTACAATAGAGTTCTGAGAGCACATTCACACCATATTTACAAATTAAAAAATATATAAATAAATAAAAAAAATAAGCTAACTTCAAATAATATAAGGCTACAAAAGAACAAAATAAAATATCTTAGTGAGAAAAATGAAAATAAATGAAAAAAAAGAAATGAAAATAAACATCTTAGACGCAGGCATACCTATTACACTATTTACAGTCGGCCATAAGAACTCCGAACCATACTTATCCCCCCACACGTGGAGGGAAAGCAAGGCTTTAGGAGATCCCTGCGCTTCTTCCTCAACCATTTCACTGGCATTGAAAGCCAGCGGAGATTGAGTAAGGGTGCTACAACCATGGACACTCATGACTTGAGTGGAGAATCTGGCCATTGCCAGAACTCCAGTATATACATGTTAAAGGTCACGGGGCCACTGCCGTTTCAGCCTGCGAGGAGGATTGTAGGGATGAGTGGTGCTAGATAGGGATTGTGCTACGGGATTAGGGTGATGGGTAAGGTTCTGATGAAATTTGGAGAATTTGTCTGGGATAAGATCAAGAATAAATGGAATATTAAGGTCATTGTGCAGGGTTTTATTAGAGACATAAAAGAGAGCATCGACTATTGTACGGAGGACTTTGGACTGGAAGTATTGAATGCGTTTGATGTTAGAAAATTTGGTTGTCCCCCACAGTTCCAGTCCGTAGGTCCACATGGGTTTTAATATTATCTTGTAGATCAGTAGTTTGTTTTCAATAGAAAGTTTAGATTTTCTATTAAGTAGTCTATATAGCTGGCCATAACGTCGGTTAAGTTCCTGTCTTTTCAGTCTAGTATGCGGATTCCACGTTAGTCGTCTGTCTAGGAGAAAACCAAGGTACCGGACTGTGTCGCAGAAGGGAAGCTGGATGGTATTAAAGTAAACTGGTGGACAGGAATTACGACGAAGGGTGAAGGTTATATGTTTACATTTGGATTCATTGACTTTGATGCGCCATTTTTTGCACCAGTGTTCAATCAAGGATAGGTGCCGTTGCAGGTTTCTGGACGCTGTTTCCGGATCTGAGTTAGAAGATAGGATCGCAGTGTCATCAGCGAAAGTTGCCAGGAGTGTATCGGGATGGACGGGAATGTCAGCGGTATAGATGATGTAAAGGATGGGACCCAAGACGCTGCCTTGAGGAACTCCAGCCTCAATTGAATAACAGTCGGAAAATTCTGTACCATAATTGCATTTAAACTAAATAATGGTCTTATAATATACTGGTTTGAATTAATGATCAAACTACCATATTTTGTTTGTTGTTGTTATAGTCGTAAAACCTTCTAGTCATCAACGCCTATGGTTTATTTTAACTATAAGTTTGTAAAAAATTTAGACTATATTATTGAAGAAAAACAAACACTATAAAAAAGTATATACAAAATTATCAAATTACAAAATGAAATGAAATAACTAGTAGTAATGGTAGATATTTTAAATAATAGTACGGTAAAAGTGCTATAATTTAAAAACGAGTAACCGTGTGTTTAGAAATTCAAATACCAATGCCACTCAAGTTTCGTTGTCATTATTAAAGGCTATAGAGAAACTTGTGGCCAATCTTATTCTATTTATAGTTGAAATGTAGTCATTACACTCCACAAAAATATGTTTAACGGAGAGCACACGATAACAATACTGGCATAACGAAGGCGGCTAACGACCCTATTTTTACATTAAATATGATACATAATTGAACGTATGAAGAGTTATTTTTGAAATTAAATAATGAATCTAAACATGTATGTATTTTTAGTTTCAAACTGTTCATTTGTGTCATTATCAGGGCTGAAATCAAATCAGAATTACAAGTTATACTACGTAGGCAGAAGTACATAAAGAAAAAAAATAATAGAAGTAAATTAAATGATAATAAGGTTGTAAATTTATAAGATTTGTTTAATTTATTTTGTATAATATCACTGACTATAGTTATATGTACCATAGTTATATGAGGACCAGGGTAGCTCAGTTAGTTGGGCGCTAGCTTTCATAGCTTGAAGGACCCGGGCCAATTATATATTGAGATCTCATTTGACACTATCCATACAGACAGTCGTTCACTATATCTTTTTTTTTGTAGGCACTTAAGGTATTCGTCAGAACACTTTCTTAATTTCGAGATTGTATGTGATATGTAAATAATTTAACAAAAACAAAACAAACGTAATCCAAATTTTAAAACTATTAAAACATGAGAATAAAACAGCCATAGCCAAATTCCACATTATTAAATTCGTTAGAATTGTTCTTAGTGCACCTGAGCGGAACACATCTCACTAAGCTTGAATGCTTATCTACATTAATTATTATGATCCTGCATTTCCGATGCACCACGAAACATTGCACATATTCCGCCTAATGATACTGTAACAGGTATGTTGCATAGCCGTTTAACTTAATTAAATAACTAGGAATAATTAACTAATGAAATAATATAATGTAGTTAATTACTCACTTTCTATTAATTTTGTTATTTAAGATTCATCAAAGAAACTATGGAAATCTTAAGTAGGAAGTGAATAGCCGATAAAACCGAGGAAAGACAACTACCAAAGACAAGGTAGCAGCGTTAGTAAGAGTTTGTTAACACTATTAGAGGTTGTGGTGTCTAAGCGTGTTGAAATATATTTTGTGGCGGACCTACATATTGAATCTTGACCTTTCCACTCCGGTTAGAATAGATTTGTTTATAACAATCTATAGCAATTTCCACGTAAGCCAGAAATTATGAGATAAAGGATAAGTGAAAAATGTTCTAAAATACTTTGGCTAACGCAGACAGTCTTTCGACTATCGAAAATATTATCAATGAGGTCGCTAACATCACACATAATCCAAAACTCTAATCTTTTAGTCTGAAAATAAACCATGGTAGTTAAAAAAGTTTCCGTTGGATTTTTAAAAAACGTGTGGACAAGTTTTGCTGCACCTTAAAGTTCTCTATCGTACGTCCGAACAGATCATGGTTTAGCGGAAAAAATCAATAGTTAGTTTCGTAAGTTGAGAGAGGATACAGATATGATACTTAATAGTACCACGTATAGGAGTACAAAAATACTTGGCAACATATAGAGGTACTTTACGGCCGTTAGAAGAAACATCATACAATATTACAAACTGAGATTAACAGAAGTTGATATTTTCGACTGTTCCGATGAACAGATTTACAATTTTTTTTTGGAATTGTGATGTTTCCTCTCTCCATTACTTATATAGCGTGAACACTAATAATTTCATAGCGTGTCCTCTAGTAATTACCTAATCTAAGCCCCCTCCAATTCAGTTTAAAACTGAACAATATTAACCAATCAATAGTATTGATAATTCTCACTCAATAGTATTGACAGTATTCAGACTAATTTGAATTTTCGCATCAGGAAAGATGTGACCATGAAGAAATAATTTAAGGTAGAAAAATTTTTGTAGATAAATTAAGGTATTGCTGTCTGCTGGCGTCTCTATGATAAGCTACCATATTCAGAAAAGACTAGGTAAACTGAGTTTAGTATTAAAGGTATTATTATCCCAAGTTATATATAAAAATGCTGTACCACTATATTCAATGATAGGTCTTGAACGAAACACTTGAAAAAGTATTAAGGTATTGTGGTTGCCCTATTTTCACAGCTTACAAAATTCCATCTTCTTTAGTTGTGTTAAAAGTGTAATAAAGGAAGTGACGCCATGGGGGCAGTTCCAGTCGCAGTAAACGCAGAGAGGAAGTTGTCCTTACGCGACTAAGAATAGGTCATACCAGGCTTACGCACCTTCACTTAATTACGAAAAAAAACCTGTGAGAGGTGTGGAGAGAGAAAGACAGTGGTCCATATCTTCGAGAGTTGTGCCTTTTACATCAGAAAATTAAACATAAGAGGAATAAACAGCTGTTTTGGGAAATGATGAAAAAATCTTCGACAAAATCATATATATTCTCTCTCAAGAAGGAATCATAAAAAATCTCTGTACCTCGTGCATCACTCTCCACCTCTTTTTGTTTTTTTTTTTCTTCCTTTCTCTTTTACCTATATAGATAGAAAGATAGGAAATAACTTTATTTTGGGACACAGTCCATTGAGAATAACAAAATAGAACAAAATTAAAATATTACATCTGCCCTAAATAAAATCAATAGAAACAAAGAAATAATGTAAAGAAAATATAAGGTAAACATTCTATATACAAAACGAACGAAACTAAATACAAAACAATTAAGACTATGACGAGACACTTGAAACTATTTGCACTGATAGACTAGTATACAGTTTTAAGAAAACAATAAAGAAAAAAAAAATAGCCTTCTTAAATCATCATATTTCTCATATCTCTCGACGGACTATTTCCACTCACAAACTATTCCATCGCTTTCGCCATCTTCTACCTCAATATACGCCTAGACTCGTAGTTTCCTCTCTTATTTTCCCTCACTTTGACTACAGCTGTGTGGTGTATGGTGGTCTTTCTGTGGAGCTCCGTGATAGACTAAAAAGACTAATGAATAGCTGCATAAGATTTGTGATTGGAGCCCCAAGGTACTCCCATGTCTCTCACCACTACACTGAGTTAAAGTGGCTCTTCCCCTCCATTCGAAGACAATATTTCCTAGGTACGTTCCTCTACCAAATCATCAACAATCATCGTCCTTCTTACGCCTACAACCTTCTCTAGTTCAAATTCTCAGTCCATTCCCTTTCCACAAGATCTCGACCTTCTAGCCTTTAAATACCTTCTCACAGCTCTGCCTCATTCCAAAACTCCTTTATTGCTCGCTCTGTCAATTTCTTGAATTCCCTCCCAATCAAAATTCGACATCCCCCATCCACATTTAAAATCCTCCTATTCCAATTCCTATCTCAAAAACTGTCAGATAGTAGCACCTAATGTGCTAACTTTAAATAACTAAACTTTAATAACCATAAATAACTTGAACCCTAACGTGAATTTTACATCTTTTTAATTTTATCCTATTCTTAATATACACAACCAGAAGATATAATAATATATAATTTCAATTAACGGCGTTGATGACCAACAGGTTTTACGCCTTTACTATATAACAACCAACCAACCATCTTCTTTAGTTAGTTTTTAATATTGTTTCAAGGGCTCTGGCGTGAGTAATAAGAGGGAGCCATTATTTTAAGAAGTTCAATTAATATAAGAGAGAGAGAATTAGTCAATATTTCGTAATTAGTTTGTTTCAGAATCTTGAAAAGTTAATAAGCAACATTTCTCTGTTGAACATTTTTTTTTTTTAGTAATTCGTTTATATTTATTGCTATATTATTCTCTCCTATTTAGGAAAGAGGCAGCTGCAGTCCATTTATGCCTACTCTGGATGTATCCATGATTAAAATTGCGAAGGAGGCGTTGCTACCCTTCTTGTTCATAAATTTAAAAACAAACTTTTACATATAAGAATAAAGAAATTTCTTATGATCTAAACAACTGTAATACCTAGAGGAGTTTTACTAATTTAGGTGTGCAAAAATGCTTGACGGATGGTTTTGAAAATTAGAAAGGGTTGCCAATCTCGTGCACTAAATGATTCTTTTCTTGATAAATACAAAATCGTTTGAAAAGGTTCATATCACACAAATGAAACAAATAAAATGGAGAGTAGAATAGTTGGGGTGATCAGTCAAATAAGAAGGCAAAAATAAATGATACTATTTATTTTGACATTAGCCGACGTTTCGAACTGAAGTTCAGGCCATCATCAGGGCTAAGAAAAGAACCAGATAACAAGGTATGAGAAACAAAAGTAGTGTGGGGAAAAAAATTTAAAGTAAAATTCAGTTGTTAGAATAATGACAACAGTAAGAACATAGAGATAAATGATAATAAGCGGTAAAAAGTTTGGAATGATGAAGTAAACATAACCAAAAAGGTGACATAAATATTAAAATGGGAATCTTAGAATAAAATGTAAAAACAGGAAAATATGAAGTTTTATAAGAAATGGAAATAAACAGTAAAATTAAGCTATTGTGAATAGAATGGTTAGATATAAAATTAAGATGTTGTAAAGTCTATCAAGCTGTAAAGTCTATCGATTTTCTATCTAACTATTCTATTCACAATATCTTAATTTTACTATTTATTTCCATTTCTTATATAACTTCATATTTTTTCTGTTTTTACATTTTATTCTAAGATTCCCGTTTTAATACTTGTCACCTTTTTTTTTTTTTTTTTTTCATTATGTTTACTTCATTATTCCACACTTTGTACCGCTCATTATTATTTATCTCTTTGTTCTTACTATTGTCATTATTCCAACAACTGAATTTTACTTTAATTTTTTTTTCCCACACTACTTATGTTTCTTATACCTTATTATCTGGTTCTTTGGCCTTGATGATGGCCTGAACTTCAGGTCGAAACGTCGGCTAATGTCAAAATAAATAGTATCATTTATTTTTGCCTTCTTATTTGACTGATCACCCCAACTATTCTTCTCTCCATTATTCACGACAGTCAACGATTTACCAATTATGAAACAAATAAAAGTAATTTAAATTAATGAATATTTCTTTGGGTCCCTGGCCATGTTGGTATACCTGGAAATGAACTGGCTGAGACAGTTGCCAAGGAAGCCTGCACCATATTTCGAGAACCTAAACTTAATACGGTGCTGTGCGACTTCAATGCAGTCGTGACGAATCATTGCAAAGAAGCATGGCGCTACCTTTGGTCCAAGGTCCCAAAGACCAACAAACTGAAGAACATTTATGAAGATATAGAACCCCTGCCTCAAATTACAGGAAACCGTCGGGAGCAAACCATAATTTGTAGACTCAGAATAGGACATACTAGGCTGACGCATGGACAGCTCCTTGAAGGGAAGCCTTATCCTAGATGCAGCAGCAGCAACACACCATTGACCATCGAGAACATCATGGAAAATTGTCAGCGCCTATGTCCTTCAAGAACTTCAATATGACTCCTGAGTTACAGCCAAGCCTTGGAACAGAAAAACCGGAAAAACCTCCTGCAATTTTTGCAGGATAACAAACTGTATAAAATGATCTAAATTATGTAATTATGTAACAGGAACAGGGTGCCTCTAACCTTTGTTGTTGTACATGGCACCTAGAACTCTAATAAAGTAAATAAAATTAATAAATAAATCAATGAATACAAATTTACTAGAATGCTGCTTTATTTGAATATACATACCATTGTTGAACGGGATGTTGATACTAACAAAGTTAATGCGCCTTAACATACTTCAAAACAAGTCTCGGAAATGACCTTGTTTTCCAGACAACTAGAAATAGATTTTCTCCCTTCCTCGATATACTTAAATCACCTCAATAATAGCTTATATAAGGATCATCTAATCATTCCAGGAACAGCTATTTATGAATAGAAAAACATCTATTTGATTTAGTTAACACACACATATATATATATATATATATATATATATATATATATATATATAGAGAGAGAGAGAGAGAGAGAGAGAGAGAGAATAGAATAGAAAATAATTTTACTCTGGGACGAAGTCCCTTCAGAATAACAAAAAAGTACACAAATTACAATTTTACATCTGGCCAGATAAAAACAAACATAAAAAGTAAAGATAAAGTTAAATTAGTAAAAAAACAAAAAAAAATATTAGTTCTACATAATATATACAAAATAAAATAATCTATATACAAAACTCTCGAAACCATACTAAGATACTTAAAACTATGTACAATGGTAAAATATAAATAAACCCTATTAGAAAAAATACAAAAAAAAAAAATTTCAATTCTTCTTAACAGTAAAATCTGTGTTTCTGTTGAAAAACAAAATATAAAGTAAAAGAATATGTAATTTTACATAAAAGGTTAGCTAGTATCTGACTGTTTTTGGAATAGGTATTGGAATAGGAGGGTTTTGAATGTAGATAGGGATAAAGAATGTCGGATTTTGATAGGAAGGGAATTCTAAAAATTAACAGAGCGAGCAATAAAGGAGTTTTGGAACGAGGCAGATTTGTGAGAAGGAATGTAAAGGTCGGAAGGTCGAGATCTTGTGGAGAGGGAGTGGATTGAGGACTTGAATTGGAGAAGATTGTAGGCGTAGGAAGAACGATGATTGTTGATGATATGATAGAGGAATGTACCTAGGAAATATTGTCTTCGAATGGAGAGGAAGAGCAACTCTAACTCAGTGTACTGGTGAGAGACATGGTTGTATCTCGGGGCACCAATTACAAATCTCACGCAACTGTAATATATATATATATATATATATATATATATATATATATATATATATATATATATATATAGATAGTTAGATAGATAGATATACGGAATAAGATAATGAATTATAAATAAAAGGTTATACATACTAGATTTTTAAAAAACATGATGTTAATCTTCTTTGTTTAAAATTCGATATTCCAGTTTTGCTTCATCCATTGGAATTATTTTTATGGAATATGGTGTTTTTGATTTTTTGTTTTGAAACCGCCTTCAAATTTTATATTTCAGAACCGATAAAAAAAATTGTCATATAAAATAAAAAAAACAAAAACAAAATGTAATTTGAATGGGTGATAAATAGTCAGGACGCAGTCATTATAAATTTTTTTTTATTTGTGCCAACGTTTCAACCCACACATGCGGGTCATCTTCAGGGCTGAAAATTTTAACGTTGGAAGACATAAAAAAAATTGTATAATGACTGCGTCCTGACTATTTATCACCCATGATATGTAGAACAATCGACTAACTTCCTTCAGTAATTTGAATGTATTACAAATTCATGATTTATATCCACCCAGTATAAGTTTTTCAGTACTTACAGAGATTTAAGAGATACATGTCGAACGTTGACCGTCTGGTTATTTACTACTATTTGAGAGTCTGGAGACTTAGTCTTAGAATCTTATGATACTAACCTTAGAAAGTCAGTTTGATCGAAAGTAAATGATATTCGTGACAAAAATAATCCCATCATTGACGATTTTTTAGATAAGGCTGCCATTCGAACGCCTTACAATGCTTTTGGACAGTAATAGCAAATAAATGCTTTATTGATTGGCGAAGAATTATTTAAAATCGGTCGCAGAGGGAAGACACAATACAGGAGCGAGAGAACATCAATCATATGGAGTTAACACCCTGGGTAAGCGCTAATGCTACTGTGTCAACTTATTACCCCGGGCGAGGCAATATATCACCTCGCCCCCCCCCCTCAGCGCTTCGCCCTCCGAGCCCTCTGCATCGCCCAGAAAGTCCGGCGCCGAAGGCTTCCACTCCTCTGATGCATTGCTTTATCCATATTCATGGACTCGGACCCGCGCACAAATCACTAATTATTCGATTACTCCGATTCGAAACATTGCCCTTCGGGTCTAAGGGCAGATTTGTGGGCAAAGGGTTAAGATCTAGGGCTCTTGAATATTCATAAGATGGGAACATAACTCTTTCACGGCTCCTAGATTCCTCTGACAGATATTTACAGTGGACGAATGACTTCGATGACTTGCTCTAGCATTGATATGATGTATTTATTTAAGAATCAAATCTCTAATAAATTCGTTTTTAACTTAGGAAGTAAAAGGTCAGTATGACAAATTTTATTACTTGCATATCAAAGTGCTTTTGTTACGAGTGATAATAATTTCGACTGAAAGATTTGAGATTTTTGAAGGTGCGTCTTACTGCGATTGTATAGAAATTTAAACGGACATGCCAAAAGTTTAATAAGAAATATGGCCACACCTAATACAACCTTGAATAGGTGAGAGTAAAAAGACGCTGGATGAGAGATCTCCTTTCTTTAGCAAACAAAGTAATTGAATCAAGCCAAAGAAGAAGTGCTACTGGGTACTTAATATCCTTGCCCATGCCTGACATATCATTATTTCTTATATAGCCAATTCATTTGTTCATTGTTAACATACCATGTCTTATGGTGTAAATAAAATTTTAAAAAATAATAAATACAGTGAACAATACGAATAACAATAATACACTAAAAACTCATTTTCAATACTTAGAGTGCACTCAAACCAAGACCATCAATCCGTCCATCGTGGATGTACCGCGAGAGGAGGAGATGGAAGGATTATGCCCTCCTCTCTAGACAAATGTGAAACAAATTGATATAAAATAAAAATATTTATTACACAAATCTAAAAAACTGATTCAAAGTCCTAAATTTATATTGCCTACCGCCGGTTTCATTCATTTAACCTATCCTCTCGAATAATCTGTTTCTTCTGTTCATTATTCCTAGAATGGGTTTCTTGAGGTTTTATTTGTTATATAATTTAGACCATTATTCACCAACATTCTATTTATTAGCTGTTATATTGTGACGAAAAAAAAAATAGTTAGTAAAATAAGTGTTTTTTTTTTATTAACTCGAAGAGGGTTAAATATATAATTGAGTATTTAGTATTGGTTTTAATAATAAGTAATTGTTTATAATAAGTCTTAGTTTTAAGTATTACTTGGAAATGTTATTTTTAAGTCAGTGGAATAACCGACAGCTGATTGGGAGGAAAAACAAAGGAGACTTTAGAGAGAGATGGCGGAACCTCGCGAGTGTAGAGGCACGCTAAGGATTTGGTTGTGTGAAATGCTTTAGTTTTACGGTGTACACTGGATTTTCTTTACTATTCATGGACCTGTGATTATCAGCGACGAGTGCCGCTTGATCTTACCAGTTGCTGAATGAACATTTTCACAGCTTGAGGAAATAAATTGGGAAGACACTGACGACGCTAGCTGGAATAAGTCGTTGCTTCCCCAGATAATTCAGTGTGCCAATTGGACAAAGTTCGGCATTGAGATTTTAAAAATATGTATATATAAGGTTTTATTTCCTATCTATTTTTTTAAAATGTTTGTAATTGGTTTATTATATAGTCTAAGTTAATGTTTAGTTCTATAATAATTT
This sequence comes from Nezara viridula, assembly GCA_928085145.1. Classification (NCBI taxonomy): domain Eukaryota; kingdom Metazoa; phylum Arthropoda; class Insecta; order Hemiptera; family Pentatomidae; genus Nezara; species Nezara viridula. The sequence continues at coordinate 211,775,766 of OV725077.1, forward strand.
TATATTCTTTATTATTATATTTTCCAAATTAAAGACTGTAACAATATTACGACAACATTTCGATCATCACTAGGGCCATTTTCAAGTCTTATTGAGTCCTTCATTAAATTTCCATTATTCTGTGTCGTATTAATTTTTCAGAGAAAATTAAGTTCTGCTGATATTTTAGAGTTTCCCCTACGTCATTTCTGGAGGGACTGAACTAAGGGGAAACTCTAAAATATCAGGGCAACATAATTTTCTCTGAAAAATTAATACGACACTGAATAATGAAAATTTAACGGAGGACTTGAAAATGGCCCTAGTGATGGTCGAAATGTTGTCGCATTACAATGGCTAATAAATAAAATGTTGATGAATAATGGCCTAAATTATATTACAAATATAATCTGTTTCAGATTTCTTGGATCCTTATCGACCGTGGAAATGTTGAGGTAAATCCACCTAGCCTTCTCTCTTAATTTTAAATTTCATCTTCCCGTCAGGAGTTAGTCGAGAGGTATTCCTACTGATAAGCTGAAATGTTGCCATCCTGCATATATGTCGATGCGAGAGCTACTAAAACTGTTAAATTGCTAAAACTATTGAAGGAATCCACCATATTTGCCAAGTAACACAAAAATGCATCACGTCGAATTTTATTCACGATGATTGAAATTGTCATGTTTCAACATTCTAAAAGAAATTAACACTCTTAAATTAATTGCTCCTTCTTAAATAATGGCACTCATCTCTAGGCTTCGCCCTTCGCATATAATTCATCAATCTGAAAGAATTTTAATTTCTGCTCCATTAGACGTGATTCGGCGGTTGACCGTTCTTGGATGAAACCCATATGGTACATTTGCATGTTACCCAAACGCCACCGACAGAAACACATACTAACTCTTGGAGATAAACACACACTAACATAACCAACCAAGAGCATTTACACGGTTGTGTTCCAAAGAGATGTATTGGTTTAAACCTACTATTTTTACTTTGAAATGAAATAATAAAACAATAAATACAACCGAAAACATTACTTAAAATAGCTTAAACTAGAATATCTATTGAGCTCTGAAGCAAAACTTGCGCCTACATGACATTTTTAGCAATCTAACATCTATTCAAGCTCCATAATCAACAGTCGACCGTATGTAAATATCCTGATTAACACCTTCGTGTTCGCCATTTCTGGGGTAATATGTACACACGCCTTATACGAGTGAGATTACTAATGGCGTATAACTATATGTTTGATAGTTTGAAGGAACAAATAACGTTTGCGGGCTAGAATAGAATAAACCAGCAAGAAAAATATTATAGCAAATGGACCAAGCTGAATTCGTCTGCGTCGTAAGACGTTTTAAACTGGATTTACTTTTCTCAGTAAATCCCCCTCTAGTGATTGTTTAGGTTGTAATCTTATTATTGGAACAAAAAAAAAAAAAAAAATCCGACTTTTCAATCAACATGAAGGCTAAATGAAAAGGGGTTTAAAGCTTAAAAATGAAAAAATAAATATTTCAGGATGTGGGAATTCTTCCTTAGAGTCTATCATCATAAAAAAATGAAAGAGTCGAAGTAAGACGCTTTGGAGCGCTATCTTAGCCTGTATTGTCCGTGTTCCCAAGGGCTTTGTCCGCTTTAGCTAAGGCGGTAGAAAATTGAATCCCTTAAGTCGCTTTGGCCCTTGAAGGACAGAGGTCATAAAGCGCCCCAGCTGTCAATCATAGCCACCCCAGGCAATTAAAGCGACAGCAGTGTTCCATTAGATTTACTATCGCTACCGGGCAACGCCGATCGTAAACTTCACGCTCTGCCGTCTGACCACTCTCTTCGGCTCTTCGGATGTCAGCTTGTCCATTCCAGATGAAGGTGGCGTTTTTATTTATCTCAGACTAGGATATCTTATTTAGGTTTTACTTTAAAAAAACTAAAGTCACAATAATAAAAAAACCTTTGTAAGCTCTAATAGTTGAATTGATATATTCGAATATTACACCCACTATTAAACATGTTTATAAGCTGGCAAAAAAAGCAAAAAGAAAAATTGGTTAGTATTATTATTTTTTATTTATTAATGCGTATTTTTTAATTAGCTGTAGTTACAAATCATTATTATATCCAAAGCCATAACGTTGTCTGAATAAATTTAATAGTTTTAGTAATTAGTGTTTACAAAAGCTTTAACACTTTTAGTATTTGGAAATAAGTTAGTCAATAAAGTGAAATATTATTCAAAAGTTGTATAGTATTTATAATAGCTTCTGATTTTTATTTACAAGCACCCATATTTCTTCAGTCCTTTGAATTACTGTTGGCAAAAAGGTGACTGAAAGAATTAGATACAAAGAAACATTTTCCTAAAACAATGTCAGGCGAAAATTAACGGTTCTGTGGAGAACTTCAAAAACCTGTTCAAAAAACTGTTGAATCTCTTGCCATTACCGAAAGTGAAATATGGTATAACAGGTCCATTCATTTTTTTTTTGTCATTGCTTAATCAGATACTTTAAAATCATTGGCTAGTTAGTTGTATTTTGAAAGCTGTTTTCAAAATTTTCACAACATATCAGTTTTTTGTTTCCTCCCGTTAAAAAAAAAAGACGTTTTGAATGATAAAATATTGTTACCAAAATCCTTATAAGAGTGACTGAAACTGACTAAACTGACTTATGCAACTTCCGCCGGCCTTATAATAATAATATACCAAAATCAACCAAAAATAATATTTATAAGCATTTGGTTGATTTAATTGATTAGGACAATGGTTATAATTAAAGTTAAACTGAACGTATTTTTTTTCGGATTGAAACAAAATTAAACAAGAAATATGTGATTAAAAAAAATTGAAACAGCTTAATGATTTTAATTTTGATTCACCAATTAAACGTAACCAATAGACCATTCTTAGCTCTAAACAAAATGAAGCGTCGTAGGTTTATTGAATATTTTTTTTAATATGATAACTCAAAATGAACTGAAAATAAATTTTGTAGCAGCCCTTTTTCGTTAATTTTTATGTAGTGATATTGAAAGGAATATGTATAAAAAATAAAAATGAAGTAAACTTTAGCATGTAAATTTTAATAAATAATTAAGACATTAAATGCATATTATTCAAATAAAATCTATGAAATACTTTTCGTGTTCCGAGAAAATTACGTACGGTTATGAAAGTAAGCCTTACAAAATGTCTTGAAGTTAAAAAAGAACACAGCGATAACCTTATATCTAAATTATCATAAGAAAATCTGTAAGCCTTTTCTGGAGAAAGTCCTGGAGCTTCTTAAACGCTTGTAGTGATGATGGGCCTCCTCGCTGGAAATGGTCCATAATCACTACCATCAGCAAAGATGATAATGAAGATATCCTTTGCAAGCAGAAAAATCAATACAACCTTTCACTTCCTCCATACATGATTGGAAGGTTCAAGCTGTGATTTGTATCTACAAGTCACATTAATCTTCTGAGAGATTTGTTGAGTATTTTCTTTATGATACGATACAATAATGCATTAAATTTCGAAGTTTTTCAAAGCTCCGTTTCCTCAATACAAGACATAGCTTAGCGGACTAGTTAAATATACAATACATTCAATTTTTCACTTACTAAAATTCTATATGTCCTATTCAAATATAGACATTTTTCATGAATCGTTATATCCGAAAAGCATTAATTTATTACTGAAAATCTATTCCGGGAATAAGATATTTAAAAAATCTATAGATTAATTGTTCTTGATCAAAACTTGAGAAATAATATATTTGTACCACCTTTTTACAAGGAAAATAAAGAACCTGTAGTAAAATGAATGAAATATTAAAATTAAAGTAAGACGGACTGGTTGTTGATAAGGCAACGTGAAGTGACAAAATTTTGAAAGAGAATTTATCTCTCTTTAGATAAATGGTATTGTAGACAAATCTGCTGTGACCAAATATTTCCTGATTTGATCATTTACTTCATTTTGTCATATGCTTGGCCTATGTCAAATCATGTGACTATTCACAGTCACTTCACATCCTATTTCAGGCAAGAACCAACTACCAAGTATAATAATTAATTATTATCGCTTATCTCTTTAGAAAAGTGGTAAAAAAAATAAACTTAATGCTTCAAATAGGAATATCTTAATTTTTAATGATGTTGTATCAATATTTTAACTTTAAAAAATTAACCGTCATGTTCATTAATTAATATAGCGCTATATTTCTTTTTTTCATTTGAAGTACTTAACAGGCGAAGATTTTGCTCTCAGAAGTCTGATGGTATCCACAGCTCTTCTTCACTTCTTCTTCTATGCACCAAATGTCTTGGATCTGGAAATTCCTCTAACATGGTGTCATTATCCATCTTCTAGGCTTCCTCAGATATCACACAATAGTTGGTTACTTCAAAGGGCAAGTAAACTTCTTGATGATTTCTCAAGATATGTCCATTGAAGGCCTGCTCATCCAAAAATCCTACCTGCTGTTTTTCTTCGGCCTGTATTTCCGGGAGATTATCCATGGTATCCTAATTTTCAGTAGATTAAATAGATTAATGGTTTGTTCTCATCTAGATCCTATGAGAATGAACGTAAAACAGATCGTTGCTGGTACTCCCCTCTCTTCCAACAGAACGTACTTAATATACAGTGTATGCCATTTGAAATCAGGTTTGGGAATGTAGATCAGTCTAATTAATCAGATTTTGGTTTATTCCTCGAACAATTGAAAAATAAATTAAATTAAAAATAATCAATCAGGAATCTATACCTGATATTATTGAATAAGTGGTAGTCTAACTAAAAATATAATAGTAATACTATCATTTATTTTAAAAAATATTATAAGAATATATATACTCTTCTTTCATTGTCATTTCGAATTTATTAATTTTTATTTTGTTAAATTAAATTTTATTAATTTTTAAACATTATTTCATAAAGGTTTTTTTTTCAGTATTACATATCTTCGATAATTCTTAATCAAATCTAATGATTGAGGCATAATGTCCACGAAATTTCAGGAAAAACGTTATGAAGAAAACGAAAAACTATTTTTCATAACTTAAAAAGTATACAATTTATTGTGGATTTTATGAAGGGTTACTAAATTCACTTTTTGAGTAACAAAACTTTTTAAAAAATCATTGAAATCAATAATAAATTTCTCCATTAAAAATTCTTCTATATATGTATATATTTTTTACTCTAATTTTCGTTCTGTTATTAGTTTATATTGTTATTCAGCCATAAGGGAGCCATTTCTTCATCTCTTCTCAATAATAATAGCTCTTTTAGACAGAAAAAAAAATCATCGAAATTGTATCATTACCAGCAGAAACACAGTCTTAATTTGTAAATATGTTTATAATCATCCATGAAGTTTTTGATTACTTTTCATTTTCATTTACCATTAAAATGACCATTATTGGGCAATACACTGTGCGAACCATTGACGAGGTCCAACGACTGTCTGTATTATTAAGACACACACCATTTATTCATGTTTTATATAAAGAAGGTTCCATAGTAAGTAACAATCACAAAACTCCAATAATATTTCGTTGCCTAACGAATCTTGTTCGGATACAGAGAGTCCTGGTATATTCCGCATGTTTCTGGATGGCTTATTATCTTTCTGCGGCGTTGGGCCGCTTATACAAAGTTGTCCTATCAGGCAGCCCGCCTCGGGGCTCTGCCGAACATCTCCCGCCCTTACCAGAACAATATTATATTCCTCTGCATCACTTTGTCAATTTCGGTCCCCTGGGAAATTGAAATTTCACAGTTCAAGGGATCCTTTTTTGATTTGTTCCAATTCTCGTTTTTCGTTTGTGTCTTTTTTTTTTTAACCCCACCCCCCCTCGACCAGGGTTTTATTTACTCTGGCTGGAAGTTGTTCCCAATTCGGCGTACGACACCGGCTAACAACGCTGACGGGGAAAGAAGCCATTTACATGTATGACATGCAAATCCAACTGGAGGCCACTTTGATAGCTGCTGGGAGTCGTACTGATGGGTTTTCCATCTCATTCACAGGGCCGAATATCTCCTATTTACGGATCACTAACGCTGCCGAATTATAAGTGGAATGCGAGCAATTTGTTGGCGATGGGAGGAGCTCAGTGGAGCGGGCACCGCGCTGACATGGCCTCCCAATAGCCGCTGCCAATCCTCTGTCAGTGTTACAGCGAAATAGCTCAGCTCCATCGCTCATTATCTATTGCTGCATTCTAGCACAGAGAAATCTAATTAGTTCGTTGCAGCTACGGATATTAGCTTTCCAATCGGTCAAGTGGAAAATTAAATGAAATTCAAATAAGCAAACTAGTGACCAAGTGATCAATTTCTTCTTCTCTCCTCAATAATAATAGCGTAATTATAACAACAATCAAATATCGCTACTGTTAGTGCAAAAGGTCGTAAGTAAAATTTTTACATTTTTATTCTACTAATAGCATAGGAAAATAAAATACAGAATTACACTAATAAGTAATTTATTTATTAGTTACAAATATTCCTGGCTCACAATAAATTTTCCATCTACTTCGGTATTCAACAAATATGTTATCAACGAGAATAAATAAATAAAAAAAAGAATAGCCATAACAAAAAAATAAATAAATAAAAAGAAACAGTCGTAAAATAACACATACATAATAACACACAAAAAAAGATGATACAGCAAGTCGCTCAATTCAATAAGTCTCTTGGCCAGCGCCTCACCAGTCTTCTGGGCGCAGTATAAGGATTTGTAGCAGTAGTTAGAGCCTGAGTAATGGGATTTGAATTTAGAGTCAGTGCGTCATGAAAATTATTAAAGCGGTAAGTGGCAGTAGCTGTGATAAAAGGAGTGTTAAGGTCAGTGTGTAACGTAAGGTTTGAAACATAAAAGGGTGCGTCTAGAATTTTCCGAAGGACTTTTGACTGGAATCACTGGATGATTATTATATTTGATTTCTTTGCTGTTCCCCATAGTTCGATTCTATATGACCAAAGTGGTTTAATGAGGACTTTGTAAATAGTTAATTTATTAGTCACAGATAGTTTAGAAATAATAAAGATTAGTAGAAATAATAAAGATTAGACATAATATCAATTTGTATGCTTTCCTGTAAGAAAACTCAATTTTGCATAAACTACCAGTAGCGGTAAGCAATTTGAGATGGCTTAAGGTCACCTGTTAAGTAAAATTATATTTAATAAAATGTTAAATTTTATTTTTTTAAAAAGAATTAATTTTTGATCAATATAAAAATTATTGTTTTTTCTATTTAGACCTTCATCCACACCTATCATAAAAGTGACAATCAGTAGATTTGATGAGATCATAGATGATAATGGCGTCATATCCTTGCGGTTTAATTTAATATATTTTTTAAAAAATTTTATCAGCAAAGTTTCCGCCAAATAACCCGAATAAAAGGTGGACACCTCCATTTTCACGTGATTTTCTTATACATTTTCCCAATAAAGTTGAAAAAAAATATATATAAGTGCAAGTATAAATTTATTTTATAGACATTTTTATTTGGTCCGACTGTGAAAACTTTTTTTTTGTCTATAAAAAATGTATTTGCGCCTGTCAACTTATTATTGACAATTAGGAAATGTGATGGCGATACATGAAATAATGACATGACAGGCATGGGGAAGGAAAGCACCTCTTCCCTAACTTGTTCCAATTACTTTGGTTGTTGAAGGAAGGAGATCCCTCATCCAAAGCTCTTATTTTTATTTTAAGGTTTTACAAGCTAAGAAATCTATGAAAAGTATTTTTCATTTCTTAACATTATTGGCTTGACTTGGAGATCTTGGGTGCATGAATTTTGCAAATATTGTATAAAATCATGTGTGTATTTAAGCAGTTATTTTGATTAATTTAGTTTATTGTTCCCTATGTAGCTCTACAATCCTCGAAGGTTGAAGCGGCAGAGACCCAGCGACCTGTTGTAAGAATATATTGTTGAGTTCTGGCAATGGAGAGATTCTCTACTCAAGTAATGTATGTCTGTTTATAGCGCCCCTACTCAGCCTCCACTGCTTCTTAATACCAGAAATGCGGTTGAGTGAGAGGCGCTGGGATCTTTTAGAGTCCTGCCTTTCCTTCCACAAGTGAGGAGAAAGGCTTGGCTCGGAGATATATGAATTTTGTGTATATTGTATAAAAGAATGTGTGCATTTAAGTGATTATTTTACTTAGTTTAGTTTATTTATGTTTCGTTTGATTTCTTTTTGTTTACATAGATTTACTTTTAATAATATTATTTGCTATTATTATAATTATGATATATCCAATTGTACTGATCAATATTTTTCAAGTTTGGATATTTTCAAGTATATCCAAAAGAACATTACAAAAAAAATCCTACAAACTATCTAAATATATATAAATTTATTTTTAAATATCCAATATTATACTTATTTGTTTCACAATAATTATGTTGAATTTGTATACATAATATGAACTACCACCATTTTTTGTTTTCTTTTTGGTTCATCACGCTCCAATCAGAATGAAAAGTCTGAGTCGATTATACTTGATACTCATTTTCATAAAAATAGGAACAGACTAATAAGAAATAAAGCGAGACTAAAAAGATGCAGAATAAGAGATCTTCTTCCTTAGCTAACAATAAATGAAGAAGAACTGCTGGATGATCCTTCTCAATGTCTGACACATCATTAGTTCTTACATACCTGGACAAGTTGTTATGGACGACAAACAAGACAGGAGCTTGATATTGGCAACCGATGAATGCATTCCTAACAACTAAAGTGTGATGATATTAATATAAATATGCATTAAGATGAATATTATGAATAAGTAGACCTTGAAGAAACAATAGGATTTACCCGCACCTCTAGAGTATATAGTTCTAACTAGTATTAGAACACCAAATTCCATTGAAACCATTATGTTACAAAATAACAAAGATAAAACATCTTGGCCAGATCCATTCCTCTTTGAGATGCGAAAGATGAGATAGTTGAAAAAAGTAATCAAGATATTTACTGAGCAATGAGAAATGAAATTATTTTAAAGTTTAAAAAACAAATAATAACCTTCGCTGAAGGATGAGATGACCACCCCTGCCAAATCGAAGGGCGGGGGGCAGGAAATGGTTATCAATTTCAAAAATGGTAGGGCGGCCCCCCTAAATTAGGGCCGTAGCGTCAGTTAATAGGCCCCATATGAAATTTCCTGGGGTTGTTGAAAAATCACCTGAGGGGTTGTCCTCACCCGGCGGCCGGCATCGGTTAATCAACATATTCATGCTCAGCCATCTCTTCTCCTAATGCTCGCTTATTCGTCTTTTTCAGCTTTATTTAAATCATTCTCTTACCAGCCGGTTTTCATTTCCCCTGAGTGCTTTATAGCTCCGTGACATGTGGCCCGGAAAAATTGAAAAAGAATTCAAATGAGGGGAAATTACTTTATCGCTTGAGAAAAACATGTCAATTTTAGGAATTACATACAAGGTCTGGCTGATAGGCTGCCATCGCTCAGTACATAGTCAATTCATTTCTTTTTTTTACACTAATGTGATTAAGTTTTGAACATTTTTCCTTACTTCCAATACACTACAAAAAAAAATCTGGTGCGCGCAACACACATCTTTCACTTACCGCTCAACTTTGAATAAAAATTGTTTTCTGGCTATGTTGGGCTATTATAACATTTTTGAATTGAATTTTTAACTAAGATAAAGCTAAAAGGTTACAGCTAACAAATCACAAATACTATTAAAATAACAAAAGTCCTATTTATTATATCACCGGTTGATCATGGATTATACAATCCGTTGATTAAGGAATGTACTACTATTAGTTATTAAACTGTTATTTTTCATTTCAAACTTTACTAAAACGGAATTAAGAGATTTGTATTGTCTGGCATAGACCGGTCAAAAGTTGTCACACTTATTGTAAATGGATTCTGTTTAAATATCGCAATAGGAAAATTTATCAAATTATTCACTAATTTAATTTTCTAAAAAGTTATGTGACAATATTTCGGAATAAACGGACGTCGATGCCTAATTATTTAAATATAATATCAGATCTAGATACAGTAAATGTATTAAAGGTTATAAACATATGCTTTATACATCCATGAAATGATTTTATATTTTACTTCTTCTTTCACACAAGTGCAATGAAATAGTTTTTTTAACAATAGCATTGGCTTAATTAGTTGGATTTTAAGTAGTTTTTTCAAACTAAAAAATATTTTAAAAGCTTACATTTAGTAAGTACATTTCCTTGAAAACTATTGATCATTTAAGAAATATACCTGTCTTAAATACGTAATATCAGTTTCGTACGACTTTTCATTTTCGAGCTATAGTGTTCAAATACACACAGACCATTTTCCGGGACTTGGTTATCTGGATATCTGGATTGGGACAGATCTGAAACATAAGAAACATTAAGGTCATTATGGATGGTTTTATTTGTAACAAAGTAGGGAGCATTAAGGATTTTACGAAGGAATTTGGATTGTAGGGATTGGATACGAGAGGAATTCGATGGATTATTGGAGCACCATAGCTCAACTCCATAAGTCCAAATGGGCCTTATTATAGTCATGTATATGAGTCTTTTGTAATTAATTGGAAGTTTAGAGCATTTATCTAGTAAGTGCTGAAGTAATCGAAAACATCGTGCGATTTCTTGTGGTTTCAGTCTGGTATGAGAATTATGAATGAAAAATTATTTCACCGGATTTGAGTAAATTATTTGAGACATCAAACATAAAAATCAGTCAAGCCATTCACTTCAAAAAGTTGTTACGTGTCTTCTGACAAATGTTTGTTTAAAAATTGTTTAAATTGGAAATTTTTTATATTGGGAAAATTCAAACAAATCATTGTCAGTGTTGTATTTCACACAACGACCGTTCTACCTGATATGTCCCTTAGCTCAGAAGGGCTCCAGTTTACTTTCAGCACAAGGTAGGGACCATTAGAAACGGTTTTTCTCCCCAAAAAACCTGGATTGCACCTGTTATGTAGTTCCCAGGTGTAAGCAAGTGAGCTTCAATACTACACCTGCGAACCAGAGCTCATAGGAACAGGCGAATTACGGGAGCATCTGATGTACCTATGACATCAATCAGCCTGCTCGTATTATTAATTTGTGGTTGCCCACAATCGACCTCATTAGTGGCCTATTGCCTGTCTGTGGTATCCACTGTCCATAGTGCACAAGCCATAGCAATCCTCTCCAGTATCAGGGTCAGCTGCATTTTTTTTATTGCAATATTTTAGAGTTTTATTGTTAAAGTAATGATAAAAGTAGAGCAAACTTTATCCATAAAATAAATAGATAAATGTCGGAATATTCAAAGGAATTAAGTATCACTTAAACTAGATTATGTAGACTTTGAAATAAGCTATTAATCTCTCTAATAAACCTTATTACAAAAAATTTTAACCGTTTAAAAAAGGTAACCCATAAGCAACGATGAAAGGTAATGCAAACAATGAATAATTTGTACTACCTTGTATAAAATTTGCTTTGTGTTAAAGTTTAGTTATTATTTTGAACTGAAGCAAATTTTACAAATATATATAAAAAAATATGGTGAGCTCAAGACACAACTTTCACTTACCGCAACTTTGATTATGAATTATCATCTGGCCATTTTGGGCTATTATAACATATTTTAATTACATTTTTAACCATGCTAAACCTAAAATATTACAGCTAAAAATCATAAATACTATTAAAATAACAAAATTCCTATTTATTATATCACCGGTTTAATGGATCGTAAGATCAGTTGATAATGGATTGTACGACTATTAGTTATTAAACTGTTATTTTACATTGCAAAGTTTACTAAAACGGAATTAAGAGATTTCGCATTGTCTAACATAGACAGGTTAAAAGTTTTCACACTAATTGTAACTGGATATTATTGGAATAAAGCAAAGGTAAATTCATCAAATTATTCACTAATTCAATTTTTTTAAAAGTTTACATTTAGTAAGAAAATTCATTTAATTCCGTTGAAAACACCTGATTTATGTTAAATAATGTTAAAGGATAGAGATGGTCCGGGGTGGCAGTCATAAATAGACTGAATAGTGCCAAAACTATTTTATTAAAAGTTTAGAAAATTCTAGAAAAAATAGAAAATTCTAGACATTTTCTAGGTTTTCCCTATAACCCAAACAAGTCAGCAAATTCCCCAATACCTACCCTTACCCTGATTTTCGTGTTCTAAGTGAAACTCCTAGCCGAACATACCTGTAAGTCACTATTTTTATTCTTCTAGTTTTATTTACTTATTTATTTATTTTTTTTCTTCCACATTCTTTTATGTCTATTATTTCATATTATATCCTTTTTCCTTTTCTTTTAATCTCTGCTGTAGATCTGTATAAGTATATTCACATTTGCATATATTATACATTACACTACAACAATTGTTACCATCTATTTACTCCAGTTTAGGACCTTGTTACTTAGCTTACTCTGTTTATTTATTTAATGCACTTACGGTTTATAATTTTAAAAATCTTATTCACATTGTTTATAATTTTTTGTCATAATATTATGTAACTTCCACAATTCTCTATCTTTTGTATCTTGTCCGTTCTAGCCCCGAAGAAGGCCTGCAAAGTCGGGTCGAAACGTTGCCTTTTAATAAAATAGTTTTGCCACTAATTAGTCTGTGGGCCAGACCCCCTTACCGTGCACCCCTCTCCACATAACTATAAATTGCATATCGTTGTGTTCCTTGTGATAATTTATTTAAAAAAAGCCAATGTTCCCACAAAAAAAAGTGAACTAACTGCCCCAAAATGGTGTCAAAAAATGGCAGATTGACGACTTGGATTTCAGTTAGTTTTTTTGTTACTGAGAATCAGCATTTGGCTTAATTTCATCATAGTTAGTCTTTTATTAAAGCTGGATAGTCAGAGAATAATAAAACATGAAAAAATATTAAAAACTAATTGGTTTAGGCATTAAAAAAAATCGGTAAAATCAATTTTTTTTACAAAAAAATTTTCAAGTTGAAAATCAAGCGTCGTTTGTAATTAAACGGTCAACAATAATGCAAAACAAGCTGAAATAAAACATCTGGAAAATACATTTCTTTTTCTAAAACAGTGATTACTTTTTAAAATATTTGAAGTAGTTCCGTAGAAAATGTACTTAAGCGGCAGAAAAGCGCTACTGGCGTAGGCGCCTTCAAGCCTCTACCACACCACTCAGTACTCATAAATGGCTTAGTTATAACGTTTTTGTTATATTATATTGATTGTATTAATGAAAGAATATTAATACAATAATTTAATTGTCAAAATATTTTTTTTTAAATTTATTATTATTTTTTTATTTATTATTTTTTTTTTTTTTAATTTAACTTCCTTTATTCTATACGGAGATCGCTTAAGAAGGCCTCTATTATAAAAATTATATAATTATAATAATAAAACTTAATTCAAAAATACTTTGCAGAATATCTTGAATTTTTTATTTAATATTTGCAATTTAACATTTTGTTTTATATATTTACTGATTCTTAGAGGTAATTTAAATTGTATATACTTCCCCGGAAATGAGTCATAGTAATATCTGTTTTATAAACTAAAATAATATATACCTAATCTGAACTACTTTTAATGAATAGGTGATGGATTGTTTAGTAAAATTCATATATCGCTATTAAAAAAATCATTTTTATTTCCTTAATTTTATTCGGAAGTTGGACCATATTGTAAAAAATATGAACTTTTAATATTAAATGCATTATTCCCTCTGCACAAAAGAAATATGGAAAGGACGAAGCTCTAAGTCCTTCTAGGTAACTGGAACTGATTGTTAGTATTTGGTCTCAAAATGAAGGAAAACGCGAAATTTAACCCAAACATTGGAAAAATACATTAAGCGAACGACAAAGGAAGTGCCAAAATTTCGGAAACAGAAAACAAGGATCAGTATCCATTATATGGCTAAACGAATATATAGTAGACAGATGAACAGAATATTTCAAGATGCTGCTAAAAGAGGGTCAAAATGCTTGATGAGTTTGGATGATATTAAGCAGGTTTATTTTTCATTTTGCCAGGCTAAGCCACATCAGCACGTGGCCGGGCAAAGCTAGTATTTTATAAAATACAGAATATACTTTCATGACTGAAAATAAAGTTTGTTTGATGATAACGGTTGCGACTGTTTCTCATATGGTTGTAATTGTCGCAGATAATTTCGTTGTATGAACGGGCCTTAAATATTTGCTGTTTCAAAGCTCAAGAAATCAGTTTTTTTTTTTTGTTACTTTTAATCTGTTCCAAGTGGATAGTTTTATTATTTAAAGTAACAACATTAGGAAATAAATATAGCAATGAGAATTTGTCCACCTTCTATTACGCGATAGCCGATAATACGACAATGCACTAACAACGTTGCATTTCGAATTCATCATACTTTTTTTTTTCGATCTTAAATAAAACCATAATACCAATAACCTTGTGGAGCACAGCTGATGCTCAAGCTATATCCAGAGACCCCTTGGACGGACCTAAACTATTAATAAGCCCACAGAAGATAATCACTAACAAAATCAGATGCGAGGACGCACCATGACATATGTGGCGGTTATTAGTAACATCCATAAGTGGGTGCACGCCAAGTGTGCATTAAATACCAACGACCTATCATCTCCTTATCAGATCCTCGAGGTCAGAGGATCGGAGCCATCCCACCTGTGCCATTAGCCAGTTTGTAACACTTATACCTAATGTTCCTTATCAGTCGTGTCCGTCTGCTCGGGAACGATAGAACATCCAGTGATGAAGCCAGATAATGATCGATTGTGATCCAAAAAAAATATGTGATATTCTTTTTTATTGTTTTTTTTTTGTCTGTTGCACTTGGTACAAAATGATCACAAGCCAATTTCCTCTTCAAAACTATGAGTTGACCAGTCTAATATCACAGGCGGATCTACGGGGGAGTTTTCGGGCTGAAGTCCCTCCTCCCCAAAATAGTAAAATATCACCATAATTTACAGAAAAAAACATTCAAAACTATCACTTAAAGTATTCTTGTTCGTGTAATTACATTAAACAGGACTTCAAGAACCACTTAAACACAATTTCATAGAGGTAGTTAATTTCTTTCTTTTTTTTCAAATTAATTATCGTTATACGTAAATGAAAAAAAAAAAATCTTTCAGGCTGAAGCCCTTACCAAAATTAAATCCTAGTGCCTAATATGGTGTATAAAAAAAAAAAAATGACAATTTTATCAAATTCAAGATATCAAAGGACTTTAAATATTTTAATCCTATTTAATATTTACCAATACTTAATAATCCCTTTAGCTGAAATGAAATGAAATGAAAATAGATTTTTATTATCCTGATACTGTTGTCCCTTAAGGACAAATTGTAGATACAGAGATAATGCCTGTGTGGCCATAAAATTAAATTAAATATTCTCATTAAAATTAAAATAGTGGAAGAAAATCAAAACAGAAACACCAAATATATACAGAATATATATAATACAAACATATGAAATAAAATAATTTAATAACAAAATCATTTCTGGGAGAACTTAAAAAGTTCTCTTATCTACTTTTCTTAATCAGTCGGGTTGGGAAAGAATTAGGTGCTTAAAAAAGAGAGATTTAAATGATGAAACTGATTGCGCATGTCGTAGATCATTCTCTGAGCTTGTTTAATTCTATTCGACTTCTTCAAAAACTACCAAAGTGCACTCAGTATTGCATTTCTAATTCAACATGATTTTTTTTTTCGACCTCTTTAAAACTAATAATCGTTGTTGAACACAGGTGATGCTCAATCTATATTCAGAGAATCCTTGGATGGGTTTAAACTATTAATAAACCCACAGAAGATAATCACTAACAAAATCAGATGCGAAGACGCACCATGACATATGTGGCGGTTATTAGTAATACCCATAAGTGAGTGCACGCTAAGTGTGCATTAAATACGAACGGCCTATCATCTCCGAAGAAATAATAATTCAAATATTTGGTTGAAAAACTGGCATTTTTTTTTTTTTAATACACCCTATTCCAACGATTCATCCATCATCGTTCATTACCGATAAAATAAAAACAAATCCGAATCGTTCAACATCGTTAAACAAAAAAATCTTCAAAAACAGAAAATGTTTAACAACTATACAAACAATTGTAATTGGTACACATGGTTTGATATTTTATTCTGAATTAAAGTTTATTCCTCACTCTCATATTACATTGCATTTATTATACTACGTATGTTCATGTTATATAATCCTATTTTCACTAAAGATTTTTTAAATAAATCTGCAAATCATTCACAGAGACCAACTATTTAGTATTAAATGAATCATTTTTATTAATAACAAAATTAACTTGAGACTATATTTATAAACTTAGCTCTTACATTTAATGACCTAAAGTGTGGCAAAATATATTGTTTCTTATTAAAAATATATCAGACAAAAAAAAAAATGTTTAATAACACAAAATTCATTCAAAGTTTTGCTAATGTTTACGATCTACCTTATATCCAATTTTTTAAAATGTATCTTAAAATATGCATATAATTAAGTATTTAAAAAAAATATGCACAGACATTAAAATATTCAAAAATAGTACAAGTCTCAAAAATAATTTATGTTCTGCGCATTTTTATAGAATATATATAAATATAATCATCATATATCTTAAGCAGGTGCAAATATGACTAGTTATTAAAAGTAAATATCAAGGTCGTTAAGAACAAGTATTCTCGTTTAACTGAGCTCTACTTCAGCGCGCTTGAGGGAAAAAAAGCCGCGTTTACGCATTTCCCAAATTACGGAAAAGAAGATTGTATAAAATGTTCTGTTTAGGCTAATGTTTCTGTATCTCCGTTTTAGACAAGGGATCTCCAAACTACGGCCTACAGGCACCTTCAATCCGGTCCGCGATAATTTGTTTATTTCCATGGCAAAATTTTAAGAAATATTTAAAAATATGAAATTTCAAATTACTCACACACGAGGTTACTTCAACATTTATTGTATGATTATCTTCCCTTAAAAAAAATTTTATATTTCACAACTAAAGTGTCTGAAACAAGATTTTTTTTTTCAACAGAAGCCATGGCGGAACTTAGTCGTGGTTTCAATGTGGCCAAAACGTTTGCAAAGTTGCAATGTTTGCAAAACGTTTGAAGACCTCTGCTTTAAAGAAATGAGAAGAAAGCTTGTGGAAAGAGCAACTTGAGCGCTAGTTTTCCTGGAGATTTCTACAGATATCAAATCTGTTTTTTTTTTTTAAATTATGCTATTTTTTTCTTGAATGAATAAAAATAATAATGAATTAAACCATTCGTACTAAAACATTTCTCTTTAACATTATAGGGTTAACACCTCCTCCACCGCAGAGTTCGTATTTTTTTTTTCCCACGTTGTTTGTTATCATATTTTGCAAATGTATACGCGGCTTAGCACACATTACTATTTAATCATTATCCTCCAAGTGGTGAACTGCTCCCTGCTGAACAAATGGTACTGTACGGAAGAAGTGGCACTGACCCGGCTAAGAATCGGACATACTATAGTTACCCACGAGTATTTAATGAGGAAAGACTCTCCTACTCAATGTCTTTCCTGCGGGGTACCTCTTACAGTGAACCATATCTTAACCGAATGTTATGCATTCCAATCTTCTAGGGATCAACATCAGTTCAGAAATAGCCTTGAAGAATCACTTCAAAAGGAACCCAATGTTATTAAAAACTTAATATTGTTCCTTAAGGAAACCAAAATATTTAATCACAAAATTGTAATCACATCTACAAATTCGTACAAAATCTTATAATTATAAGTATAGGTACCTGTAAAGTTTTTTAAGTTTGTATGTTCGTCTTCAAATTGTAAATATACCTGTTAATTTCTTTTTTTTTAATCTTAGTTTTTAATTATAATGGTTTTTCAATTTTTCTTCTTGTAATTTTTAATATTTAAATTGTACTTTTTAACTCTTCTTTTAACATTGATTTCATTTTTTTTTTTATCTTTATATATATATATATATATATATATATATATATATATTTTTTTTTTTTTCCTTACTTATGTAAATATTGTGTGAATGAATACTATAGCCCTAGTACCAATGCCCTTCAGTGTGGCAGACTGTATTAATATGCAATAAAAGTTAAAAAAAAAAGAAATCATTTTTTAAACCGTATTTTTACAGTATATTTCTGAAATCATTAACCTTTTATTTAAATGTCTTTGCTAACTTATCTTTTTCTAATCTTAATATTTAATTTTAATGCTTTTTGTAAACTTTTCTATTAATTGTTTAAAAACTTATTTTTAGCTTTTGTTCTTAAATCATTTACCTTTGTATTAATTGTCTTTGTTAACTTATCTCCTCTTAATCTTTAACTTTCAATTGTACAATCATATTCACCTATAACTATTTTTAACTTTCTAAACTTTAAATTGTATTTGTTAGCTGTAGATTGGTTATGTATGCCTAACTAGTAGTTAATCCAATCGTAATATTGTCCGTAAAGTGCGCGCACCAGATTTTTTATGGTTTCTGTTTTATTTATAACCATTATAAAGTATACTTGAGACTATTGTTTAAAAATTAATTGAAAACATATTTTTATCATGTGAATCTTCTCAAAACATAACTTTTTTTCGCTCCAACCAGAAAACTTAATTATATGATAATATGAAAAGTCTATTAAAAAAAAATTTAAGACAAGAACAAATAATATTAAAATTTTTAATACAATAAATTTAGTGTTATTAGATTCATACCAGGGATTGACACTTTTATGGAACTTTTTCAAAATACTCCATTTTAAAAGTTTCTATGAAACCTTTTAAGAAAAAAAGTTAAAGTTCTAAGATAATATTTAGTAATAAAGATTCATTATAAAAATTTAATTATTATTTATTTGAGTTCTAATTATGTTGTACACAACATAGTTAGATGAGAAATAAATAGTGAATGGACTTAGATTAGTGTTAAAATTGATCATAAATGAATAACTCGAATCTGATGGGTCATTTGTTCGGGTTTCTAAGAACAAAAGTAATTTTTTTAATTAATTTGGCAAAATTTTGGCAAAATAGACAGAATCTTTTTATAAAATCTTTTTAAAAATAAAAGTTCTGTGAAAATTTTACTTGAACAGCAGCAAGGGAACACTTCTGGTTCTGAAATAATTTAAAATAAAGTAAATATAATGACTCCAGTTATAACGAAACTGATTAAAAATAAAAGTTCAAATTTCATTTTAAGCCTAGTTTCATACAGATAAGAATTAATTGATGCTTTTAAAAATTTAAATAAATTGGTTTTAAAATAAAATATGAAATATATAATAATTAGAGTTGACAGGTAGAACAGGAAGCAACTATAGGATATGGGCCAATTTTTGTTATTTTGTTTTTCTCCATAAGGTTTTAATGTAAATTGAAAGGTTATTACAGGTGAGTTCATTATAGAGGTTCCTCAAAAGTACTTTTTTTCCCAACTTCTTCCTTGCCTTTTTAGGACATATGGGTTTTTTCTTGGGCCAGAGAAGAGGGCGGTGGATTGATGCCAGAGTAAATGACCCAAGTGGTTGAAGAGAACATTTATAAAATAAACAATCATTATCATTAACTATATAATCATTACCGATTTAAGCTAATAGGAGTTAACATTTACATTAATAATGCTGGATCAAGGGATATAAATGGCAATTTTTCCATACAACGAATCGGCTGAAGATATCTAAATACCTGCACTTCTATATTTACATAAATTAAGGGAGTTGGGGTCAGTAGATGAAGAAACTTACTCAGGATAGAACAATGGCGTAATTTCAAAGTTAATATTGTTTCGACATGATTCGGTACAACCTTTGATTATTAATAATGTACCAGGTCAAAGTAGTGATTTGAAGACAATATCACGATTTATTATAATAGAAAATCCATTTATTTCGCTGTGTGGTTAAGCATAAAAGAACACTGAGGTTAAGAAATAAAGTTACATGTGAAAGTTGCAGCTATGTAACGTGGTCGGGCAAATTAATTATGTTTAATTATTCAAACGAAGGTCCATTACGAATGACCCCTCATTTCTATGAGTTTGGGATAGAAGCTCTTCCTAGAAAAGATTGATATAAATCAAAGATGCTGACAATATCTAAGTTAAAACGACTTGAATCCATTTCTTTTTTTAAGCCTCCCTTCCAAAAAAAGTTATTACAAAAGACCGGATTCATTATTTATTGGATATCATATTTGACGTATATGATAATGTAACGGATATTCGATGTGGATTTCATGCTTAGAAGTTATTTAGTTGAGTGCGTTTTTCAGGGTAAGTAGGAATAACAGGTTCTATTAGTGCAGGTAACTGTTTCGATTATTTGCATGCAAGAAGTTACAAAATGTTGTTACGAAATAACTTGGTTACACGCTGCTATTAATGTTGGCCAACTTGACTGTTACCCATTGCAGAATTGTGCATTACATCCTAATCAAGCTTCACTTGCACTAGTGAAGAGATGGGAATTGAGATGACCTGTTTGATTGTGAATGGAATTAGAGTTTAGAAATATGATAGTGTTACTATATAAAATATATATAAATAGCTGGAAGGGACATCCTTGCTATTTCTTGTATATCTAGTTTTCTTCATAGCATAAAATGTATTCATGAAAAAAACAATACAAATATGCATTCGATAATCTACACAATTTTTAGAATTATTAGCGGATGAAAAAAGAACAACACATAACCTTGAGTAGATAATTTTCGAACTGTAAAATTTTCAATAATCATAATACTGAATATATGCTGTATATTTAATACGAGCTTGGATATGAGAAATTTTAAATTTTAAATATCGCCTTGAACAATTTTAGTGTTAATACTTACTGCTCTCTAAAAGAAGCAGGATTTATTATTCAATAAAAATATATTCATAAAAAAAAATTAACCATCTAAAATTATTTTATTCAACAGTAAAAATTGACGATTAATGACATAAAAAATACACTGTTATATATTGAATCATTCACTTTAGCTCACTCACCTGAAGAAAACGTGACAGCGGACGAATCGCGGCTTTTAAGATGTGTTACTCGTATACTTTCTGAGAAAGTAATCCAACAAAAAGGTGACTTGCCATCAAGAGAACTTGTAAAGCCGTGGCGAATTATAAACTCCCACAACACTTCAGAAATTTTCTATGACGATATGTGGAAGTTAAGGTTTTTCTGCCCGATTCCTCACGAAATGCAACGCATTGTTGACTTTAGTTGTTGACAATACTAATTATAATTATTTCTATAATTTGTTTTGAGTAGCTTAAATAATCTAGAATAGGCCCTGAGGCAAACATAGAAAAGATGAATCTTCGCAAAACAAGCATCCTTTTCCCACCCGATTCCAGATATTTCACATTAAAATATTAATTATTATATGTTTATTATCAGAGATTAAAGACAGTAATAAAGGAGAGGAAAAAACAATGACACTTTTTTCATTATAAAAAACTGTTTTTTTACTTTCACTTACCTGATATGAAATGATATAGTATTTTAAATTTTCGAATCTCTGTTTTCAAAGGAAACTTTTGAGGTCCCCTGAGTCCAAATAACCAAGCCCCACAAAATGGTGTATGTATTGACAGTCAAGTCAATAACTCAAAAATGAAAAATTGTACAAAAGTGAAATTGCATATTTATGGTTTGTACATGCCAGGGATATTACAGCAACTTTTTCGTCAAAATCGGTTATCCGGATGTGACACTTTATATCTTTGGTTTATAATTTTTTGCAATTTTCTCGAAAACGGCTCTAACGATTTTGATTAAATTCATTACATCAGTGTTTTTTATTTTATTTTATTAATTTTAAGTTCTTAATATGCTGTAGATTTTATTCTCATCGATGTTCTCTCATAGAACTTAAGTAGCTAATTTTCAATATTAGCTTCCTCTAAATTACCTTTAATTTTTTTCATTTGAAATAGTTAACCATTCCACATTAATTTCTGATATAAAAAATATATAAATATGATAAATGAAAGAATTTGATACTAGAGGGGAAATAAGAGATCGTAACGGATAATGGTTGTAATGGAGGTACAAAAGGAATACGAGGGTTTGCGATTATTTAGCTTCCGCCAATATTATGTACAAATAAATATGCTTTTTTCATAAATACTATCGTTGGTATTAATTAATACTTAATTGTATAGATTTCGGCGATATAAAAATTTAAAATTTATATATATATATATATATATATATATATATATATATATATATATATATATATATATATAAGGGTACCTAAACAAATAAAAATACCCTAAATGAAATATAAATAAATATAGCGTCAATAGTTTTTACTTTCAATTCTCCTTTGCCTTAAAATACTTATTTCTGCTAAGAGGGTGGTAGTCGTGTGATGCGCGCACCATATTTGTTTTTATTAATTAGTGTCAAAGAGTGTATTCTATTGTAAGAAATCAACCTACTACTATTTCTACCTTCTTCAAACAATTTCACTTAATTTGTCTTGAATTGATATTTTTAAGGTCTCTTTCATTTTTATTACTTAAAAACTGACTTTTCTTATCCCCGTGGTACTTCATGAATAATATTTTTAATAATCTTTCGTTATTGCCATTTTAAGTAACAAGTATTCTTTTAACAATGTATCGATAACTGTCACAGAAAGAAAAGGATTATCCTACAGGTAACTAACCTATTCTAACCACAGTGGGAAGAGCGAAACGAAACGTCCTTGGATCCACTACGAAAAAAAATTTCATCAATCCAGGCTGAGAACCGTTGCCGCTATACCCTAGGTGGCCTAGGTTATGACTCCTTAACACTCTCGGACATAACGGTCTCATATCGGATATCTCCTTATTTACGTTTAGAAGCAAAGTGGGTTTCTCAGAAACCATGAGATGAGAGCTTTTCGGTAAACTTCATAGCCATGGGATAGATATCGGCCCCCTATGCTCCAGCTCCAGTGTCCGGACAATGCTGAGCACATCAGTCGACCGCTCTACCTTTGAAGAACTAATGGCTGAATTACTGAGAAAGACGGTCTTTACATTCTCACCGAGAACGATTTTCCTCAGTTAGTCACTGCGAAAAACTACCCGTATTGCGAAGATTTTGTGTATGGGTGCAAAGCCCCGGTGGACACAGCTCACTTCTATCTTTGAAGATGAGGAGCTAATGGAAGACCATTGGAATGAAAGACTCCAGACTAATGAATCAAAAAGTCCAGAACAAATGAAGTTTTCTTGCAGTACTGAGATGTTATGCTGACATCCCTTACATCTTTATTACCTAAAAGATACGACTGGAGTTCAATAAATAAATATAAAAATATCTCATTATTATTTTATTTTGGAATTTTTCGATAGCTTAAATTGTTTTGAGTTTTTATATATTGCAATTCCGGGACTATAAAGAAATATCTGACATAACATGGTTGTCATGACATTACGTCCATGTTTGTTTCATTCCTCTTTTAACCTGTTAACCGAGGAAAATACGTGACTGATTACAAAAACAATATGCTTGCATACTATCTCGTAAATTGATAGGATTTAATTGATTAGAAATACGTAAAACTCAATGAGTTCAAAATATTACAGCAAATTCCTATAGTTAACGAATCGGAGGCAGTGAATACTTTATAAGTAATGCTTTTATTCATAATATCTTTTACAAGTGGCATCTAAAATACAGATTAATATACTATGGATTTATGGTTTGACTACACAAGTTCACTCCTGGTCTTCTACAGTGAAGAGTGTGACTTCAAGAATGTAACTCCATGAGTGATTAGTCCAGAGAAGCATGGGGTTTATGTACCCAAGATCATCAAGGGGGTGAAGGGAAGTCGAAAGAGGACGGCAAAGGAAGTTATCGATAGTTAATATTCATAAGATGAGGTCTGTGAGAAAGTGTCCTTTTGCTGAAATCGGTTATTGTTTCCTAAGTCTTGATAATGGGTCTTCTGTTCAGTCGGTACATTCTAGATAAAACTATTTCTAAGCATCAGAGATAGCTTGAGCTGGCTATCTAGGGATGCTTTGTTCTTTTATCCTTTGAGTCCTGAGAAAGGTCAATGCAATATATGATTCACCAATTGGCATATTAAATAAAATAAAAGTTAAATTAATATTATTATTATCTGTTACGGATTAAGTTCATTCCGTAACTTATGACAAAAATGTCGTTACGCTTTTTGCAGTAGTAGATCGTGTATGACGAAATATTTGTATCCAGTTTTCTGTCCAATATATCATTTATACCCACTTTATACGATCGTCATATCTTTCCATCAGGTTTATTCATTATAATTTTGATCACCTGCATTATCCGTGTCAACAACTTATTCCAAATGGAACAATGCCAAATAAGTCAGCCATAACTTTTTAAATATATTTTTCTTGAGCATAAAAAAAAAATATTAATATTTCTACTGTATTAAGAAATGTCCCAGCAATTAGGTACTTATGCAGGACTGCATAAAACCGCCATTATGCAACGGAGACAAACCTGCAATAAATGAGGCTATTTACATGAAGAGAAAAAAATTACGAAAAACTCGTTGAACTGGTTACGAGTCCTTCGAAATAATTTTCAAGAATTTACGAGGATGAGGTTGCATTTGAAATTACGTCGTTGTTGCATATTACTTTTTTATTCCTGATATATTTATAAAATTTAAGATGAGGTCATAACGCTCCTATAGTCTGCCTGAGGAACTGGGTTCGGATCATAGCGCAATGTTTTGTACAAATTGCCCAAGCAGGCGGTGGGTGAGGCACTTAAGGGAGAAAAAATATTTTTAACACTCAGCATAATTTACTTTGCAAAATAATAAAATAAAACGATAAGAAAGAAAAAATTACAAACACATTACGTTTTTATAACTAAAGAATCGAGTTCGAAATGATCAAATTAACTTTCTTGAAGTTCATAAAATTAAACGCCTCGTTTAATACTAAACCTGGAGTGAATTTATATTCTGGTACACAGGCGGAACTACGGGAAGCTTGCGGACTGAATCTCTCCCAAAACGGTAAAATATAACCATGTCTTACGAAAAAGATACTAAGAAATTATCTCTAAAAATATTATTGTTCGTGTAATTACTTTTAATATGAATTTAAGAACCACTTAAACACCATTCCATAAAGGTAGTTAGTTTCTTCTTTCTAGTTAGTTGATTCCAAAATACTGTACATATATATATATACATATATACATATATATAAAAGAAAGGCCTTTAGGCTGAACTGAAACTTTTACCGTTAAATAGTTTCTCATATCTATGTTATCTTATCTGTTCTTAGCCCTGATAAAATTTTTTTAGCCCTGATAATTTCTATAGGGTTCTTCCCTCAAAACAAATAAAGATTAAATAAAAAAATCTTAAGCTAAATACTAAAACAATCACAATATGTTCTATTTTTAAATTTGTGATGCATACACGGTTCCTAAATAAAACAATCTTTTAAAAAAATATATATATATATATATATCTAAAAGTATTATGGTTAGTGTAAAAAAATTAAAAAAGCGTTTTACAGTGACTTAACGTCATTTCAAATAGGTAGTTAGTTTTATTTTATTTCTTCAACAGTAATTATCATTTTATATATATATATATATATATATATATATATATATATATATATATATATATATATATATAAACGGCGATTGATTATTCAGTTTCATAGAATTTTGAATATTTTAAGATTTCTCTATCCAATCCTTTATTACCAATCTAATTGTTATTTTCTGACTATCGATCAAGGTGGTGGGGCTCATCTATATTTTGAAACCCGATTGTATTGACATTTGCTTAACTATAAATTTTTAAATTGTCTGGAATTGACAAAAAATCTTTGAAAAAAAATACCCAAGGAAAACAACTGCAAAGAAAAAATTCTAATTTTAAACATTTAATAAATATTCCGTAGGTTTCAAGAATAGCTTAATTGTATTGTTATTATTTTTTTTAAATAATTAATATTTTTCATAAAACTCAGATTTTATTTGTTTTTTCTTAAGATATATCTAAATATGAGATGGTACAGAATGGTGTAAGAGTTTTAAATAAAGAATCTTGAATGCATGCTAAAATCCATGGCACTACAATAGAAAAGCTTTGTAATAGTATAGCTTTAGACAAATTACAAATTAATAGTCGATAAAAAGTACGGAAGGAGTTTTCAAACATACTGGCCCATTCAATTTTTCCATCAGCGTACAACCATGTTAATATAATATAATTTTGTGAATGAGCCAACATGACAAAAAGTGGCCGTGATCATCAGCTCGGACACAAAAGCTGCTGACAATGAAGGTGATGTGTTGTGCAGACAGCACCCCCACCCCAACTGCATTTCGTTTCGCAACTTTCATCTGTAGCACACTGTCACTGTCGACAACAAGATGTATTGACTTTCTCACTTTTCGCTCGTCATGTTCCTGCGGACGGTGGAAGATTGGTCCACATGAAGAATTATATTTTTGCAATTATCGTCATTCGGAAGTCCCTGTAATAGATGGTACTTGAGAAAGTTTCTCAAAGTTCTAAGAAAATATTACAGTCGTTCCCCTATGGTATTTCCTCATTTCTCTTTTTCCTCAGTATTTCTATTCTTAATATTCTAGACTATACATCTAAACATAAACTATGAAGGAATAAGATGTTTGATCTTACCTGGCAGAGAGAAAAGCGGTTTTATTCTCTAAAAAAGAAATATATATATATTTCTTTAAATCTACACAAAAAGTTCATGTTTGGATACGTTCTTGGTTTTAATAATGACAATAAAATCGGTAATATATAAATATGAAACTGACCGAATTAATATTGTTTTTAATTCTATAAAAAAAAATATTGATTTCTAGATCCAGCATTATTCTAATTAATAATTCCCCCTTGACACGTTAACAAATAATGGTCTATTAAGATAAATATTTATTATTATTATGTGAAAATTAATTAATAGGAGTCAAGAATTTTTTTTTCTATAGAATAAAAAAAAATTATGAATTAAATCATTTGTCAGTTATATATAATTCATATATATACTTTTTTCGGTTGGCACTACAGACCAAGAAGATCTTTGGCCGCGAGATGTGGTCTCCTTACAGACGTGTGATACTTGCGGGAGCCAAGATAGCCTGGAGGGGGTCACCCAACCTCACGTTGCTACGAACCATGGTTTCCATGGTGCAGCGGCAGGCCACCCGTAGCTCCATAGCCGATCCCTTTGGGGCCAATCTGGCAATGTCCTTCCCACCGACTTTCTCGGGTTCAAGGACAGTGACAAATCGGTCTAGATCCATGGATTATGGCTGCTCGGAGTCAGCAGGCGCACGAGGACCTATATTTCTTTCCCCGAAACAGACCGTCCATGGACCGAACCTCAGGGGGGCTATTAACATCCTGGTAAACCACATCCCGATTCCCGATTTAAGTACACGGGGTAGGGTCATCAGTCCTACGCCCGGTCGGTGTGAGTTGCCTCCAGTAGGCTGACGGGCCTCACATACCCGGAGGGGGGAGGAGAGACTCGGGCAGCATGGCTTTCCCTGGTGGACGGTCACCCAATCGGGCGGTCACCCATCCAAGTACTAACCACGCTCGACGTTGCTTAACTTTGATTACCTATTGCAAGCGCCTTAGCCCATACGGCTACCCCAGCCCCCATATATATATATATATATATATATATATATATATATATATGTATTTATGTATTACTTTGCCTTTCTTCATAAATTTATATGTATCTTTGCCTTTATTCAAACCAAAACGTACCTAAACAAGCACTAAATCTGAAACTTCTCATTCTAATTTCTAAGTTGGTAACTTGTAGGTAACACCCTTGCCGTTGGAGTACATACGAGCATTTAAACGAATAACGATACAAATGTTTAAGCTCATAGGAAAATTTCACACATAGGTGCTTGCAAAAATCCACAATTGACTAATCATAAGGGTTCTTTATTTACGCTTTAATCCCATATACAACTAATACAAATAACAACAGGCTGATATATGACAAACCTGCTGATAATATGGCCACTAATACGAGAAGATGACAAAGGAGATTCACATTTTTCAATTCGCTATATACAGAACATATTACACTATATACTATAATTACACAATTACATACATAATACATTATATAGGCTTTTATATAACAAAATATGAAATATTCATTAAGGTGCTCTGAAAAACTGCACAGGCGCACACTGGGACGAGCTAACGCTACGGTTTGACATTGGGTTTGGGAGAAAAAACAAAAGTTATAATTTAGAAGTTTTACTTCGTTATTGACAAACTAATATCGTTTTCCCTCCTTTCCAGTAATTTCTAATTTATTTATAGCACTAATATTGCCTTGATGTGAGATAATAAGAGAAGAAATGAAAACCATCTTTTTTTTATATTTGAAGCTGGTTTACCGATACTTTTTGTTCAAACCTAACGGTATGAGCTGGGCAGAATGAGGTACTTCTAGTGAATCCTAAAACAGCTTAAATATCGGTTTTTAAATATATGCATCGTTGCTACGAAATTTCAAACGATTGCAAGCAATTTTGGCCCATTTCGCAAATCGTCGAAATCGCCCGAAAAAATGTTGTTAAGTTTGAACTTCTAAAAACAGTTTTTTAACAGACCTTTCACCACCTATCACCTCGGAAGTTATTGAGGATTTAACACGCCGTAACGTTGAAATAAGAGTGACTACTAATACTTTTTTTAATAATTTTTTTTTACTAGTGTGTTAAAGTTATTAACAATCCAGGTTTTTGACTAAATAATATCTAATAGTCGATACTGACCAAATTACAAACATACAACGAATTTATTAGCAAATAAAAAAAAAACTTCAATATTTTTTCTTATTGCTTTATATATTTATTATAATAGGTCGTTATGAAATTGTAATAAATTATGCTATATCTCAACAATGTAATGTTTACAATCCAATCCAAAAGACGTTTAAAAAATATGTTGTTTTAGAATATTTGATTTAAATAAACCAAACAAATTAGAGAGTGTATAGCTCTTCTTCTAGTTGGTTAAATGATTATGAACAACATTCTGCTAAACCGGAACTATCCGTTTTGAAAATATAATAGAAGACGACCAAGCAGGATTCACAGGAGAAAAGAGTATGTTCCTGATCTTCATCGTAACACAGGTGCTTGAAAACAGATGGGAAATAGATTATGATGAGTACACCATATTTGTCAATATCAAATTAGCCTATAATTCCGTGGGTAGAAACTGTATTGGGAAAAATGGGTGATATCGATTCGTGTTCGGGAACACATAATAATTGAGTAACAAAGTATTTAAAAATATTGAACATTAAATTCATTATTTGACTGAAATTCATAGTTAAAATTCAATCGTGTTATAAATCATATTACTACAAAATTTACCAAATAGACAAAAGTGAATTTTGTTAAGCCAACTTTGCACGGCAGACCCTAGTCTAATAGTTGAAAAAGGTATGAGAACCAATTAGAGCTCTCTAAAAGATTTGTCAGGACCCGACTCGATATGTTTTTGGAAATTGGGACTCAAATCGAGCTATCACTATGCTTGAGCTGAGAGTTTTCGGGAAATTGGTTAGACTGGAAAAGGCGTAGATATTTATACATCCCGAGTTCTATAACAAGATGAAGTATCTGAAGTCTTCAAAGATAAAGTTCGTTGTAGGAAGATAGATTATCATCGATCATGTTCGACGTAACCGTGAGGAATATGATAAGTCAAGTAGCAAGACAGAATACAAGATAGAAGAGTAGCAGAACAAATCGGTAAACATGTATTATTTTTATGTACATTTGGTTATATTACAATTTTGATATTAAAAGTAATATGTTCACATTACAGTTAATAATATACAGATTGGCGTGACCTTTAGCTCCATCATTTCAAAATAATGAGGTTTTACAGAACAAAGGGTCCAATATTTTTGTAGGTTACCTTTTCTCTCGATTTTGTGATCAAATTATCTTAAGATCCAAGTGGAAAGCAAACGCATATTTACGAGGTTTTAGTACCTCTTGAAATAGACAATGTTTTCCGATCTCCAGATTGAAAAGTATTTGTAAATAAAGTAGTTGCAGGTTACGATGAGATGAAGCTATTCACGAAGTTTCAGGCGGATGTTAATAATTTGGTAAAAAGGAAATGTATAACACACTGTAAATGAAAATAAAATAAAAACAAGATCCGTTTAAATATGTAAGTGTAGTACAAACGTGTAGTAAAAAATAAATAAAATCACACATGTATATAACAAGCTCAAGAACTACATTCGAATAAAATTTGAACAGTACGACTTAAATCACTGTGAAATCACTTGGAAATAACTCCTACTTATCAACCCAACTATTGTTCTTTATAACAAGATATTCTGTAAGGCCCCTATCACACTGAAGATGCAAGATGCATGCGTCCTGGATGCAGGATTCATGTGCGTCTTGCATTTTGATAAAAGAGCTTTCACGCCAAGGATGCACGTGCCTCTTGCATCTTATATTTATATCCATTATCTCTGTTAGTTTAGTACGCGAGTTTGAAAGATGAATAATCAATCATCCGACTCTTCGGACGACGAAATTATAATTTTAATAGTATTTTTTTTTAATAGTAATTCATATTTAAATAAGTATATTATTGGTATGATTTAAATTAATTGTCTTCAACCACCTCCTGCATCGATGAATTTACACCTTTCATTTTCTTTTCTTTTTTCAAGTAGGTTAGGACAAATGCGATTCCCAACTGCACCATGTTTGTTTCTTTGGTAATACAGAAAAAAATACATTTTTTTTTTGTCTCTTTGTATTTCTGGTGTTTTAAAAATCTCATCGAAAACCAATAATGAGAGCTCACTTACTGATTATTACATGTTTAATAAATTTTTTTTACTATCATTGAAAAAAATAAAAGTAAAACTTTAATAATAGAACTTTATAAGAGCTTAAAGTTTTTAGTTTAGTTTTAAATTATAACAGCAACTTTTTATATCGTTTTATTATTAATAATGTGGCATGGTATATGGCTAAGATGTTACCAGCAAACGAAAAAGTTGCTGTAACAACTTAGCCGTATAAAACCATAAATACGCAATTTTAGTTTCATAATACTTTTCGTTTTTGTGCTAGGTTGTTCACACACACACACAGACCCTTTTGCTGCACCTGATTATTTGGACTCAGAGGACCTAAAAATGTGTATTTTGGAATCACCATATTTCTCATATCTCTCGACGGACAATTTCCACCCTCAAACTATTCCATCGCTTCCGCCATCTCCTACCTCAACATACGCGTAGACTCCTAGTTTGCTCTCTCATTTTCCCCAACTTTGACTATAGCTGTGTGGTGTATGATGGCCTCTCTATTGAGCTCCGCGATAGACTGAAAAGACTAATGAACAGCTGCGTAAGATTTGTGATCGGGGCTCCAAGATATTTCCCATGTCTCTCACCACCACGCTGAGTTAAAGTGGCTTTTTCCCTACTTCTTCCGAAGACAATATTTCCTAGGTACGTTCCTCTTCCAAATCATCCACAACCATCGTCCTTCTTACGCCTACAATCTTCTCCAGTTCAAATCCTCAGTCCATTCCCTGTCCACAAGATCTCGACCTTCTAACCTTTACATGCCTTCTCACAGACCTGCCTCATTCCAAAACTCCTTTATTGTTCACTCGGTCAATTTCTGGAATTCCCTCCCTATCGAAACTAGACATTCCCCATCCATATCCACATTCAAAACCCTCCTATTCCAATTCCTATCCCAAAAACAGTCAGATAGTTTCTAACCATTCGACAACATACATTTATATCATGCCACTCATTGTCAAATATCAATGCTAAATGATAATGTATTTATATATTAATCAGGCACGTTATATTGTCAGATTCAGCTTTCTGTTTTCTCAACAGAAACACCAAGCTGATTTTAATAAAGAATTTGATACATATTTATTTTTTAATTCTTTATTGGGAAGGCAGTGGATCAGCTGATGAGAAGGTTGTCTCCTCAACTCCTCTCTCAGTTTTTACCAATTTTATAGCGGAATCTCTCTGATTATTCACGTGATACAGTTAAAGTGTATATCAGAGCAGTTGATATTTACTGTTGGCATCTTTTTTTTTTGTTATTTTAAGAAAAAAAAAAAAAAAATTTTTTTTTTTTTATTTATTTATTTATTTATTTTTCTCTTATGATATGCGGTATGATCAGCAAGTGATGGCCAGTAAGGTGCCCAAGAGGTCTCGGTCAGACGGAGTTAGCTCACCAGCCAAACAAAGGACTCGTCGCTGCCTACGAGAAATACCTCCAGTGACCAAAATGAACACTTCAGAACCAGAACCTCAGCCCCAACCAGGTACATCTGCACAAGAAACGATTGAAGAATCACCTTTCTTTACTCCAAACCCCTACCAAGTGCTTCAAAATGACAGAGAAGTAATGGAGTCTGCAGCAATACCCAGAGAACCAAAACCTCCTCCGATATTTGTGAAAAATATAAAAAATTTCCAGATGTTCTGCACCCAACTAAATAAAATCTGCTCTGGCAGTTATTCATGCCTTAACAGGACCAATGACACCAAAATAACACCTGATTCTGCAGAAGCCTACCGAAAAATAGTGAAGTACTTATCAGAAACAAATGCGAATTTTCACACTTACCAGCTGAGGCAGGAAAGAGCTTTACGAGTAGTGATAAGAAATTTACATTCCTCAACCCCCACTGAAGTTATTAAAGAAGAACTAACGACGCTTGGTTTCAATGTACGCCAGGTAACAAACGTTTTGAAGGAGGACAGGGAGCAGCCAGGATTACGAAATAGGATCCCACTACCATTGTTTTTCGTGGACTTGGAGCCATCACCAGGTATCGAAAAAATATATGATATCACAAGAATATACTACACAATGGTGAAAGTTGAGAAGCCATATCCCAAGAGAGACATCGTGCAGTGCCATAATTGTCAGACCTATGGCCACACGAAGACATATTGCCACCATCTGCCGCGTTGCGTGAAGTGCGGTGAACAGCACAAATCTGTAGAGTGCACCAAACCTATACAAGATCCAGCAGTATGTGCCCTATGCTTGGAGGGACACCCGGCCAACTACAAAGGCTGCCAAATTTACAAGAATCTCAAAACCAGACACCAGAAAAACCGGATTCAAGATGAAGCACTAAGAACAAGAAGAGAGAGAGAGCCTTCCAGAATTGTAAACAATGATGTATCATTCTCCCAACTACTTAGAGGTAAGACTTTAACCGATAAATGTCAAGCCCTGCCACAACAACAACCTCAAACCCAACCTCAAAATCCACTTCATCCTAATATACCTAACCACCAACAACAAATTCCTCATATTCCTCCTCCTTCAAATGCAACAGATCTCACAAGTTTGTTAGCATCTTTCCTCACCGATTTCAAATCCCTTGTTACTCCACTCATATCACTCCTCACGAATCTCGTATCTCACCTCATCCCTCCTTTGAAAAATCCTTAAATGACTCACATCCCTAAACCCGTATCCATTCTCCTTTGGAATGCGAATGGTGTTAGAAATCATACAGACGAACTATCTACTTTACTACTTGACAAGAACATTGATGTGGCACTAATTACTGAAACTCGACTAACCACTAAACAGCACTTCAATATACCACAATACCTGACATATCGTACTGACCACCCTGACGGAAAAGCATATGCCGGTACTGCTGTAATTGTACACCAATCCCTCTCCCATCACGTACTCCCATTACCAATACATGATTTCCTACAGTCCACCGCTATCGTGATAAAAACCTTCTCCTTTCCGGTCACTCTTGCATCAGCGTATTGCCCTCCTAACCGATCCATATCCAATGCCCAATTCAGTTCTCTCCTCGACTCCTTAGGACATCACTTCATCTTGGGTGCAGACCTAAATGCCAAGCACCAACAATGGGGTTCTAGAACCACGAATTCTCGTGGCCGAACCCTGCTGTCTGCACTCAATTCCCAACGTTTTCACCTCCTTTCCCCCAACTCTCCTACCTACTGGCCCACAGATCCCAACCGTAATCCTGATCTTCTTGATTTCTTTATCCACAGCGGCTTAAGTCCCCTCAATTGTTCCATTACACGTCTAAATGAACTTTCCTCTGACCATAGTCCTCTAATCCTTAATATTTCACTTGAACCTGTTCCCAAACCTTCTCCACCGTCATTCATTAGGGGCCCAGTAAACTGGGACCTTTTCCGCCAAATAATCTCCGATAATATTGATCTCAACATATCCCTCAAAACTCCCGATGACCTTGATAGTGCCGTAAATTCCTTTACTACCACAATCCAACAAGCCGCCTGGACTGCCTCCTTCCCAAAAGACTCCTCCAAAATTCCTATAAAGACCATTCTACCCCAACACCTCCTTAACCTAATCCGCACCAAACGCCGTGCCAGATTATTATGGCAACGTACCCGACATCCTACCGACCGCTGCTCCTATAATTACTACTGCAAACAATTAAAACTGGAATTAGCCACCTTCAGATCACAATCCTTCAACTCCTACCTATCCTCCCTCTCTTCTCGCGACAATTCCCTTTGGAAAACCACAACAAAAATCCTAAATCCTCACCGCATTTCCCATCCTCTCCGACGAGGTGATGGCTCCTGGGCAGCATCTGACGAAGATAAAGCTGAGGAGTTCGCCATTCACCTATCCAATACATTTATTTCACATCCGGAATCCCATCCTGCCCACACCGTAACAGTAGAAGAACTCCTTACATCACCAATCCCACTTTCCTTGCCCCCAAAAGCTATTCATCCTTCCGAAGTAAAATTTCAATTAAAAAAACTAATCCCCCGTAAAGCTCCTGGACATGATCTCCTTACACCTCAAATCCTTCGACAACTTCCATCCAAAGCAGTCATATTCCTTACATATATCTACAATTGTATCCTACGCACCACCCACTTCCCTCTGTTATGGAAACACTCCACTATTATCCTTTTCCCAAAACCAGGAAAACCTCTCAATAGCTCAACATCCTATAGACCAATCAGCCTACTCCCAATCCTTTCAAAAATTTTTGAAAAGATCCTTTTGAAACGAATCCTACCCATTATAGAATCCCAAAATATCCCTTCCCATCAGTTTGGTTTTCGCTCTCAACATTCTACTGTTCAACAAGGACTCCGAGTTGTTGATCATATTTCCTCAGCCCTAGAAAACAAGGAATACTGTTTGGGTGCCTTTCTGGACATTGCACAGGCATTTGACCGGGTATGGCACTCCGGACTGCTCTCCAAGCTTAAAATCCATTTACCTCAGTCCTTGTGCCTAGTCCTCCGATCCTACCTCTCTGACCGCTCGTTTCGAGTTCGCTGTGGAACAGAATTTTCCAATATCTACTCCGTTAAAGCCGGTGTTCCCCAAGGCAGCGTCTTGGGTCCCGTGCTTTACATCCTCTTTACTGCTGACATCCCTGTTCATCCCGATACTTTTCTTGCAACATTCGCTGACGACACCGCAATCTTATCATCCAACTCTGATCCCGAAATAGCATCCTTAAATCTCCAAAGTCACCTCACCTTGATTGAGCACTGGTGTAATAACTGGCGCATTAAAGTTAATAAATCTAAATGCCAACATATTACCTTTACACTCCGACGCAATTCCTGTCCACCATTCCTCTTTAATTCCATCCAGCTTCCTTATTCAGACATAGTCCGGTATCTTGGCTTTCATTTAGACCGAAGACTAACTTGGAACCCGCATACTAGACTCAAAAGACAAGAACTCAACCGACGATACGGCCAACTATACCGACTACTAAGCAGAAAATCTAAACTTTCCATTGAAAACAAGCTACTGATCTACAAGACAATACTGAAACCTATTTGGACTTACGGACTAGAACTGTGGGGATCAGCAAAATTTTCTAACATCAAGCGCATCCAATCCTTCCAGTCTAAAGTCCTTCGAACAATAGTCGATGCTCCTTTCTATGTATCCAACAAAACCCTACATCATGACCTTAACATCCCATTTGTCCTAGACCTTATCCCAGAAAAATTCTCCAAATTTCACCAGAACCTTACTTACCACCCAAATCCTCTTGCACAATCCCTATCAAGCATCTCCCATCCCTATAATCCTCCAAGAAGGTTGAAACGGCAGTGGCCTCGCGACCTTTTGTAGATTATATAAATTGGAGTTCTGGCAATGGCCAGATTCTTCACTCAAGACATGTGTGTATGTGGCTAAAGTGCTCTCGACCAATCTCCGCTGGCTTTAGTACCAGTGACGCGGTTGGGAGAGTAGCGCAGGGTTCTCCTGGAGTTCCCTCGCCTGATTATATATAGGTATGCATGTGTTTTTTTTTTTTGTTTTTTTTCCTTAGTTTTAATTTTCTTATTTTTTAGGTTATTTTATTTTATTGTCTATTGTATATACTTTTGATTATTATTTTGTTCTATTTATTTTATTTTTTTGTACATATGGTGTGAATGTCATCCTACCTCACTATAACCAATGTCCAACAGACAGATTGTTATAATACTCAATAAAGATATTTAAAAAAAAAAATTCTTTATTGTTTTCTTAAAAGTGTATACTTGTCTATCAGTTTTAATAGCTTTAACTGTCTTGTCAGAGGGTTAATTGTTTTGTACATAGAATGTTTACATTATATATTAACTTTACATTATTTATTTTTTTCGATTAATTTTATTTTGGCTAGATGTTATCTTTTAATTTTGTTCTATTTTGTTATTCTCAAGGGACTGTGTCCCAGAATAAATTTATTTTCTATGTATCTATTTCCTTTGAAAACTCAGATTCGAAAATTTTCACGATCGCAATACTTTCTCTTACTATACATTAGTAGTAGGAAAGTTATTGTAAAAATATTATTCGATAGTGTTAAAATACGACTAATGAAAAAGAATTACTCTTTAATTTAGTTGAATAAAATTCTTCTAGCTTCTTTAATCCTTTTCCTCCAATGGCCATATGGTTTATGGATTCCAGGCAACAAAACGCTCTTGACTCTAAAAGAAGATTGATGCCTCCTCATTGCTTAGCCAAAGCAGGTAAAGGCACAGGTTGTGGGATAGCTTTACCTCCAGCGTATCCTCACTTACATTAGTGAGGCTATTGGCAATGGTTACAAGGGCGAAGTGCCAGTTGTGCCTCCAGCAAGGCACGGCCTCAGGTTTACGGCTTTCGGAAACTGAGGAAGTCACCTTGACTGGCGACCGAGATCAGCTTCCTATCCAGTTCAACACTTCCTTAGAGTCTGAGGACCGGCACTAATTCAACATGATCAGCCAACTATAAATATCAAGGATGATATGATATAGGAAAAATAAATAGATTAAGTATTTAATTTGTATTTATGGATGCATTTAATAAAAAAACAAAATCGTTAATGAAAATTTTAATAATAGACAAACTAATGTAATTTTATTATAATAATAATATTATATAAACAAAATATTGGGTTTGCTGCTAATGATTTTATGTCTAAGGATTTTAAGTATTTGGCTATTAGAGAAAAATGTCTATTGTCTATATCTTCGGTTTATTGCAAATAGCCACTAGCATGGAGAGGCTACAGTTAGTGGGACACCGATTTCAACCAATTTTTGGATTTTTGGACCAAAAATATTGGATATATATCCCGGTGTCGATTCAATGGAGCCTAGGAGCCGAGAAAAAATATACTATATAATTTAAAACAAAATTTATATTATTTTTTTTTGCCTTAGTTTTGCCCGTATTTTTAGGTACATCAGTTTATTTCGTTGTTTGTTGTATATTATTTATTTTTGCCTTAGTTTTGCCCGTATTTTTAGGTACATCAGTTTATTTCGTTGTTTGTGAAGAATAAGAAAAAAAAAATTCATTTTCGTATTTAA
Organism: Nezara viridula; assembly: GCA_928085145.1. Lineage (NCBI taxonomy): Eukaryota > Metazoa > Arthropoda > Insecta > Hemiptera > Pentatomidae > Nezara > Nezara viridula. The sequence goes on from OV725077.1 coordinate 211,813,768, forward strand.
TGAGTTAAATAATGTGCCAAAATGGGCTTCCAGCAAAATAGGTCAAATACATCTTTGTTGTTATAAAACAAATTAGTTCGTTTTTAGTGACCTTTGAAACTCTTAAATAAGATTTCTTATAGAAATAACATTTTTTTAAAATTAATTCTTTTAATTTGGTTTTAACTTGTTTGCATAAATTAGTTTCGTACCATTCCGTGTATCATGCAGAGCCATACATTCTTAATAATTTTTGTGTGTATTGGTGAAGCCGTTCTAAATTTATCACAATTTTCGTGATTGTCGACAGAGTTTAGAAAAAATTATCAGCCTAAGCAAAAATGTTGTATAGATAATTTTAATTTTACGATTGCTATAAAATTTTGAATTTGAGTGTTTTTCTGAGGTGTGCAAAACGGATATTAACTTTGTTTCTTCCTAAAAACATATTTACGACCACAATAGTACGTCGATGGTCCAAATCGTGCCCGTATTGTTGCTATCTGCCAAATATAGTATTTATTCAAATCCGGTCTGGTATGTAGAGTAAATATTTTTTTAGTGTGAAAAAAGTTGATATTTGTATTTCGCATCTCGAAAAACCTTTATTACATATTTTAAGGAACAGTTTCTAAACTCAGTGCAAATTAAAACGATAGAATCGAGAAACGACGGGATACAATGTAAGCTGAGTTAAAAAACGTCACGCTTGATTTCAGGGGAAGTTTAACATACCCATATGGCAACAAAACAAATGGAAAATAAAAAGGAAATATAGAAATAGGAAATATCTACCTTCTGAATCGTTGAATTCCGAAAAAGAAATAAATAATTATGGGAAATAGACTGATTGTAAATATGTAAAGAAATTAGAGAAGCAATAAAAAAGAGGTTACAATGAATGAAACCAGCCGATCCATAGCTTAACCATCGATGAATATGGGAACGCACTGAATTCGAAATTTGGTTTCCATCGATGAGTTAGAAACGGTCTGATGGATTTCTGATGCCATCGATGAGCTCAGTGCTGAGATTAGGAATTAGGGCAGAGCCATTTAAAGAATATTTACATTCTAGCTTTGAGCCAAACAATGATGCACCTGAATGCAGTATTATGCAATGAGATGCAACTTACAGAAATTGGACCATGTCACGACCCCAGGAGTTAAGATTGCACAAAGTGACGAAGAAATGGCGAGCGGAAGTGCGGCCTGGAAGCCGAGAGTGAAAGGACTGTTACGTCGCCACTTTCTACACGCTCCGCGTCTTGCGTAACATCTTTCTTCAGCGGGCTCAGTTCTAAACTTGCAAGCCCGTTTCGTCTGCGCAATACGCTGTGAGGGTCAACCGCTGTTTATTTCTATCGCATGTAGACCTTTCTGAGATATTTTAGGCCTCGATTTTTACAATTTAAGGTTCAATACCAAATTCTTCAAATCGACTCACAGACGTTGATTATCCTAGAATTTTACTCATTTAAGCCCAAACAAACAATTCTTGGAAGACTCGAAATGGTTGGTGACAAAATTATAATACCGATTGCCTCTCAAATTGAAACCTTTTTAGATAAGATGATCTGAGGTTTTAAGAAAAAAGCGTTATTCTAAGTATCAAGCCCTGTTGTGTTTTTTAGTTGATGTTTTAAGTCTGATTCCTAGACTACTTGAATTAATTCAAGTTCACCTCCAAGGTTCATACCCTTTCACTGTTTACTAATGTCCTATTGACGGTGTATAACCTCGAGCGTATCACTCATGGTTGGAAATTGGATCTGGGGTTCATTATTTTACAAGATATAAATAAGTAAATTAAATATTAGATCTCATACAACTAAAACTATTTATTAAAAACTAACGTAAATGCGACTATATATAATATATGCCATACACTCCGAGGAGTCTGAAAAGAAGAATGGTCTCGTGATCTCCTAATTTAGAAATTTTATTAGAGTGCTACCAATGGGTGGTTTCTCTACAAATGTTCTCATGTCATAGTATTACTTTTTATCATATTTACTTGATGTATATTTGATTTTAAACAGTTTTGAATTTCATTAACAAATTAAAAAAAATAGATATATGTATATGTCATATAACTATAAGTTATACGGACAGAAATTCTGCCTATAAACTACAAAATAATGACCAATATTCTGTTAAATCGGATATATCAGTATTATGGAAATAATCGGTGACCACCATGCTGGGTTTAAAAAAAAAAGAAAAAAAAAAGGAAGGCTCATCAGAACAGATCTTCATTCTAACACAGGTGCTTGAAAAACGATGTACGAGCAGCTAAGGATGTGCACGCCTTATTTGTCGATTTTAAAGCAGCATACATTATCAACGCTCATAAATAGACTAGCGCATAACAAGCAGAAACAGCTTTCTTCTATTTCTTAAAGAGATTAAAATCCCTAAAAATTCCTTCAAAGCTCAAATCCACAAGAAAGTCTCCGCGCAACAACAAATGCCTCAATATTAGGTAAGATACCATGTCGTTGTCAAAAATTATACCGATAGATAGAATAAAAAAAACAACAAGCTTTAGGGCTGCGTGCAGCAAACTGTAAAGCAACAGACAAAGTTAGGCAGAGATAGAAAAAGGCTGGTTTGGGCGGCAAAGATCTCCAACTTCTGCAAAGGTAACAAAAAATAAATGAAATGATACATATATTGATTCGATATTTTAGCAATAAATATGTAATTATAAAATGTTAATATTTTTACCCGGCCCCTTGAACCTTCTAGTATCTGGTAATGGGGTTCTGAACCCTCTACCTACCCTACTATTAAGAAAGATTCGACATGTTATCAGTAGAAAAACGGTGAGGTAAGTGTTCTTCCAGACGTAGTAAGTGTATTACATAATGCAGGAAGGACTTTGACATACGACTGGCAAGCGAACCTTTAAAAATTAAGGAGAAAGTTCTCGAAGCTTTCTATTTATGTAAAGCAATTGAATAATATGAACATAAATCATGAACATTACTCGTTAGTCGAGCTACATTTGCACTACACATTAGTAGAACACCACTTGCAAATATGAATATTCTTGTTACGCACGAAATATTATTCAATGATATTTTATCTTTCATTCTTAACTATTATCAATGTTTTACCGTATTGTTTTGAGTTTATCAACAGCATCTATAAAGTCCATAGACATAACCATTATATCATATAATCATCTTATATACTATAATTATATTATATAATTAATTATATTATGATATAAAAATCAAAGAAAAATGATTGCCTTTGTAAATCAACTATCCCTTATTAACAAAGGAAATATATTTTATCATCATTGAATAACGATCACACATTTTTTTAGGTAAAGATGGCCTTAACAATATAATGTTTTTTAAAAATAAAAATTGTTCGTGTAAATTTAGGAATATGTCTAGATGAATTTATACTGAGGGAATTATAGTATGATCACTATACCAGTATGGAAGTGGCGGATCAATGGAGGACGAAGAGGATACAATTTTCTTTTCATGGTTCCAAAACTGTTTCTGTGAGTGATCTGAGCTATATTTTAACAATCACAAATGTTTTCTTTTTAAATGATAAAGGTTGTAGATTAGCTTATAAATGTAAGAATATTTCAAGAAAAAAAATAATGTATATATATATATGGGCTGGGCGTAGGACTGATGACCTTATCCTGTGTACTTAATCGGGAATCGGGATGTGGTCTACCAGGATGTTAGTAGCACCCCTGAGGTTCGGTCCATGGACGGTCTGTTTCAGGGAAAGAAATATAGTACTCAGTTGATGCAAAATTTGATGCTCTACAACTTTTATTCTATGAGGTTTTCCTCTTAGAGAACTCATTTCCAAGTTACAGGGCCATTTATAGTAATTTGTCTCAGTTTTTGACAAATTTGGTAAAAATCAGGGTTGGTTGACCGTGGTTTTATACCTTACCGTGTAACCGAATTATAAAGTTTATGTACCCACTTGACGCGAAATTTAAAGTTCTAGTATTTAAATTGATGCAAGGCTTGATGCAAACATATTTCGCTTTGATGAATCGTTTAGGAGTTATAGCTGAAAAAAACAAAAAATATCTAAAAATACTGACTTTTTTGGCTGTAAAAACTTTTCCCTTGGTGGCCCGCCTTAGCATTTTTGTTTTTTACATGTCTATACCCATATATCTATAAGTTAAAAAAAATAAAAATTTATATCATATTTTTCGCAATGGAGTTCCCGCATGATCCTCATATTATTGGCCTAATATTCTTTAAATCACCCGCCATTTTTGAACGGCAGACAAGGTTCTTTTTACTCAGAATAACATGCACTTTCGTAATTTATAAACAAACCTTCGCTTGCGATCAAGTCGATTTTTGGGCTCTGGCTCCAGGGCTATCAGTTGTTTACCAAGACATCTAGACTTAGATATATATATATATATGGGCCAACGCATAATTATTCAAGCAATACTAAAAAAAATAATAATGGATTGTTGAAAAAAAAAAATGAATTGCTGAAGCAGCATCAGAATTTTCACATTTATCAAATTTTGGAAAAAAAAAAATACAACTAAAAAAAATTTTTATTTACACATTTAAGTATTTTTAGTGACTGACTACATGTAATACATTACAAAACGGGAATAAAATACACTTGAATATCGTTAGTTTCTTAGCAAAAATATATTATAAGTAACATTTCAAAAAAATGAATCACCCCTCTTTGATGAATTTTCTATCTGTAAAATTGTGCTCATAGTGTAACTATACTAGATAGATAAAATTATTGTGTTACTTTCATACACTTATTATATTTTTGTTTTTACGTATCTATAAATTTACAAAAATGTAAGACGATATATTTAGTTACCAATAAATTAAAAATATGATCAAAAATCTTTAGTTATCTTTGAAGTGGAACAATTTAACACAGTTTATTTTAATTTATCTTTTTATAAGCAATTAGCTGTTAAAAGATACAAGTTGGATCTCCAGCTAATTGTATAATCACCAATTTATTTAGTCAGGATAGGTACACAGAGGGCTCTGGACAAGAATCAAAAACAGAAACCCGAAAGTTGAATGGCTGAAGTGGCACTTGTAAATCAGAGCGGATTGCTCCCCCAAATTAATTTGCATCTGAAAGTGTGAGTGACATTGCCCTCCCTGCCTTGCTATTGTTTCAGCGGCTGAGCCACTCTTGGCGACTGTTTGCCCAGGCGAGGCTCGATCCTCAGCCCTCTGTTGTGCTAATTGCCAGCTCTGCCCAACCCTGTTTGTGCTCCATGTCTTCGGTAAACATCTGTAATGGTGCCCCACTCACTTCCTTTGCTGTTCTTGTAGATTAATCCTGCATTTGATGTAGGCTCTTTGTCAAAACTATCCTTTCCTACTGATGGCAAGAAATTCACTGCCGCTTGAGTACCTACTATACTAGTATTATTTACTTATTATTTGCATCAGATATTCGATTAGTTTGTTGATAAGATTAATAAATGCATAATTTAGTAAAAACGTTTTCACGGTGTTTTAAGAAATCAAATAATAGGTATGTTTTTATATTATTTTTAATATTTTTCTTAGCCTTTATTCTATTAAGATTTGTGGTGAGAAACTATTTAATTTTTAAATACCAATAATATAACTTTAGCTTGGAAATTCTTATCAGTAAGGCCAGCAACAAAAAATTGGCTAGAATGAACCAAGGAAACAAAGCCTTTCTTCTCGGTAATAAGAGAGGTAGTGTATTTTTTTTAAATCAGCTATTTTTTTAACAACCCCTTCTCTCCCTGCTCAAATAAAAATATAAGGCTTCTTGCCACAAGTGCCTAAAATGCACACAGCAGTCCCAATCCTTCCATCCTTAAAATACCTCCGGGTAAAGAAAGGTTCCTATCCATGTATATACTTATCCTATACTGTACATTATAATTCGCTTGTAAATAAAGTTTCCGGAGGGTCAGAAAAAAAACTCCTTATCCATTGTTGATTGCTGAAGAAAAATGAAAACTAGAGTGTTTTAACAGTAAACAAAATATTGTATTTTCGTAAGTCGTCTCAAGACTGCAAACTTTCACTAAACTATTAACGTGGAAGCAGAAAGAGTCCAATAAAATAATATAAATTTTCACCTGATTCTAAAAGTCTATAAAGATTTTATTTTTATGTTTACAAAAATATTTATTTAATTTTTTTAGGTCATCGCACTGGGGTTTCAAGTCGATTCCCTTATATTATTATAAATGTACAAAAATAATATTTAAAAATCTGGTGCAGTACACGTATCACACAACTATCTTATAGTTGGCTTATTATATAGCATAGGGAACCTAAAATAAACTCATACACGAGCAGCATATCTCTTTGCAGCGACCGTATTAGATCTCCTTCAAGTCCCTTTTACTATTGACCCTAGTAAATTTAATCAACATTTTATCAAAAAAATGTTGTCTACTTTACGACGGTATACTTAGAATTTTATTATCTTCAACAATTGTTTTGTTGCTTGTAACAATTGGTCTTAACTCCTGTTCCGTTTGTAATCGACCATTGCCTCAAATGAACTTTTTTGTTGGAAATTTTGTCTAGGGTCATCACAACTCTCCCTCCCCCCCTCACCACAGATATTGGGCTATTAAGAACTGAGACACCCTGTATATTATAATTTAATGTGAACCTAATTTTTAAAAAGAATAAATATTTTTTATTATTTTTACTAAATACAAAAAAATTGAAACCAAAAACGAAATTATTTCTTAAAAAAAAACAATGAATCAAATAAAATAACAAATTAAGACTACTGAAAAAGGTTGACCCAAGGACTGCAACTGGGACGACATATACACTACCCAGTGAAGAAATAAATTAACTAACCATCATTTTACAAAATAAACTAAAAAATAAGAGACACTTGAACAGTGATTTGTAATTATTGTATTCAAGTTTTTGTACTTATTTTAATAAATTTACATGTACGCAGCATTTAAATAAAAATATATATGCATAGATTTAAGTTTCAAAAAAATATGTTATTTAACAGTGATGGACTTGACGTCGGTTTTAGTGTACCTATTGTAAGTCAACATTTTTTATCTTGTGAACTCGTTGTTTCTCCACATGGCCTTAGCCACCATATGTTAGAATAACATATTATATTTTTAAAAAAATTTAAAGGTTTTTTTTCAAAATTCAGAAATAAATTATGCGTCTTTCTGGAAAAATATTGTATTTTTAGAATATAGTCATGTTGTAGGGCAAAATGAAGAGCATAAACAATTGAAAAAGATGGCATCGGTTTCACCGTTCTAGGTCAAATACTTTCTTGAGAAAGTTTATTTCGTTATAATACATAAATGTAATTTATTTTTCACATTTCGATCGAAAAATATTAAGTATGGGATTAATTAATTTTTCAGTATTAATTATCGACATCTTCACTTCGTAGAAGTATTCATATTTAATACCTACCAGCTTCCTTACCTTCTTATTATGTAATTAACCTATTCTTCTCCATTACGTAAAACGAAGAATTTTTATAATTAGTAATTGGGAGATATTGTAACTGCCTATAATTAGTAATATAGTAAAACAGTAGATAATTCTTAATAATAATTTGTAAAGTAGAGACTGACAACAACATAATTATACTATAGCTCATAATTAAAGTATAATTGCTTACATATCCTAACTAATTACCATGTTGGTTATCAACATGCGTAGAAAATTGTTGATTGTTGACTAATATTTTTTTGATTACTGATCACCCAAGGTAATGAAAAACTGAAAAGTTGTTTATTAAAAAACCAACGTTTCTTACATAGGTAACAATTCACCTCCAGTCTTGCATTGCATAAATTTAATTAAATAAATTATAATAGTCTTTTGGTCAGTTCAAAATGTATTCGATTTTTTTTTATTTTTGTATATTAAACTTTTTGTATGATCATATTTCATTTTTTTTATTAGAATTAATCTCATTCCATTTTACGTTAAATTGATAATGAAGTACTTTAATTTGTTATGGCACATTAATTTTAATTTGAAATTGTATTAATATCGGACAAAAATACATTTTAGTATGAATTTAAAAATGTCAATAAAATAATAAACAGTTAAATAATTGAAAATAAAAGTTTGACATTTGCATTTTTTCGGCTCTTTAATCAAGCATATATTTTTTAGTACTTGTTTTCAATTTAGGAATTTAGAAATAATCAAAAACTTAATAAATTATAGTACAGGGCGATCATAAAACTGTTAAAGATAATTTTTGTATACCTTCAAGTAAAAATACTAGTGCTTAAAGGAATTTATTTGAGTTCCTGAAGAGAGGGATAAAATTGGAAAATATCGCGTCAAATAAAAATATTGCAATCACTAAACATACAAAGCTTCCTCACAACCGAAGGGAAGCTTAATAATCATGCAAAGGTTAAATTTGTTTTTTACCTCAGAATTGACAATTCGAAAGAAGTTTTATGTTTTAGACATTAACAAATTTAGTACCATGTCTGTTTTCATAGTCATACCTATGTGACGGCCATATTACATACTATCCTTAATCAGATTTTTGCTTAAAATTTTATCATATTCATAAAAATACTTTATTAACACATCTTTCATGATAAGTCAACATTTAAAAAAAAACTTATTCAATTTAGCCTAACTTGTAAGGAACTTGGGGAATAATGAAAAAACGGTCTAATATCCATATTACCAAATTCTATTAAAATAGAAAATAGTAAAATAAATTATTGAAGGTAGTTAATCAACTGTTCTACATATCATGGGTAATAAATATTCAAGACGCAGTCATTATGAAGTTTTTATTAGTGCCGACGTTTCAACCCATACATGTGGGTCATCATCGGGGCGTGGTTCGAGCACTGAAGGTATTCAAGTACTGGAAAATAATATTTGTAAAATTTATAAGTCTATAAACACATGGAATGAGAGTATTTATATATACTATAGTCATATGAGGTTATAATGGTTTTACCTAGGCGTTAGGATTACTGCGGTTAATTCGATTAAATATAATATTCTGGGATTGTGAGAGTTGATACATAGATGGGCTGATATCATCTTTATCTATGTATATTTAGTTACTTTCCAATACCATGTTTATCAATGTACGCATTCTTTTGCTCAGACGTGATTTTCTCCTTGACAATAATATAAATACTTCAAAAAAGGTTTCTTGTGTAGATTTTTTTCTGAAAGCACTAACCATAGACCTTAAAATATTTCTTCTTTCGAAAGAAGATTTTCTAAAATAATTAATTTAATCATTTTTCATGCTGGCCTGTACACAGAATTGTAATCTTGAAATACTATTTGTTAATTTACATAAAATACTAATTTCTCATTCAATAAACTAGTAATAAATCAACATCTCATAAGAAAAATTTCAGTATTTATTAAAGATAAGATAGGCGAAGAGATGGCTAAGACATACATATCTCTAGATTTTTTGGCCATATTCTATGTTTTTGATTTATTCTAAGATGATTAGCGAAGGATAAAGAAACGTCATAAGCGGCGTGTTACACCATATCATAAATTTTCAATTTCAAAAGAATTGGCTGAGCTCAAGGACGTTTTCTAATAAATAATTCACTCCGGACCTCAGGCATCAAAGCGTGTTGCGTATGAGAAAACCATGGAGTCTTGTTAGCAGTGAACAGTATCTGAAAATTGCGAAAGCGCAGATCCTTACATTGGGCAGCCTCGAATCCGCTCTCACTCCAACCTTCCGGAAATCTCTTCGTTCCATTGTCGCCCGTTCGAGAGAACATGAGTGTCTAGCTGAATTCCACTTTCTATTAATGTCTGGAGAAGTGCGTACCGTATGTAATCTATAAGACTTTCAATGATAACACAGGTTCACTGCACCTAGAAAAATATACTAAACCTCTTAAATGTGTGACTTGCCGTAGTTAAAAACGCTACAAAAAAAAAAAATGGTGCAAGGTAATGCCGAATTTCAAGAATTATCCTGAAATGACATGTGACGAGGGTGATGGAAAAACCTAAAAAATTCGCACAGTAATCACAGTGAAAAGTCACGGATGACGGTCAGAAAAAAAAGTGCATTTTTTGAACCTTCATTTTCATTTTTAATTCATCCAAGATCTTGAACCTTGTCAGAAAAACAAATAAGAGGCTATGAAAAAACAGTTTATTTTCACGTTATTTGCAACCAAAAAACAATATTCTGTTAAATGTTTTTATTGCGACAAATAACATCTATTTATTTTTTTAGTTATTTCATGTTCTTGACCTTTCTTTATTATAATTTATTTATTCTCCGCAACATGTTTATATACCAAAGCAAAAAAAAAAAAAAAAAGCTGCAAATGATTTCACAATGGTTTATTACTTTTAAGCAATTATACGTCTAAAGTAAAATTACCTCCCCAATTACAAACAAAATGAAATAAAAAGTGATTCCAATTATTGGACTAAACATTTTAGTTTATTATTTTCAATAATCAACCATTGTGATCGAACAAAAAAATCAAACACTTAACCCCCTCTCAAAATTTGAGGTTTCACGTTTCAGGAAGCGTAGAATTCGAAAAACACAAATACAATTTTTTTGTCCGTCCGCCGTCCGCGCATTTTCTCCGAAACTACTGGAACAATTTTTTTCAAATTTGGTTATAAAATCAGAGGTCACCCGAGGATGATCCTCCTTGATCGACATTATTATCCGCCTTTTATTTTAAAAATGTCGGCCGAAAAATCTGCGTTGCTATAGACTGTAGCTCCTAAACGAATGTAACGATTTCAATGAAACTTCGCTAAAGTCATTTTCTCTACGCCTTTTAAATTTATCTATATAACATACTTCAACAAGAAGTGCATATTAAAGAAGCTGGAAAAAAGTTACGAGGGATGGTAAAATTAAATTCCAAATAACTCGAAATGGTTTTTTAAAAGTTTACGAAATTTCCTAAAAACCCTCCCCAAAAAATGTTAAAATCGGACAATTAGGAGCAAAGATATGGTCTCCGGTTTTTTAAATATGTTCTACTCGAAATGTTATATCCTTTGTTTGGTTTTTAAATTTTAAATGTGTTACTGAAGTAATGCTATTTTTTTTTAGAATATTACTAATGATTAAAAAAACATAAGTTTAGTCCAATAATTTGAATCACCTTTTATTTATTTTTCTTTGTAACTATGAAGGTAATGTTACTTTAGATGTATAATTGTTTGGAAATAATAAACCATTGTAAAATAATTTGCAGCGTTTTTTTTTTTTTAAATCATTAGTAATATGCTAAAATAATTAGCATTACTTGAGTAACAAATTCAAAAAACAAAAACCAAAACAAAGGATATAATCTTTGCAGTATAACACATAAAAAAACATCTAGAGACCATATATTTGCTCCTGATTGTCCGATTTTAACGATTTTTTTTTTTTTTTTTTTTTATGAAATTCCGTAATTTTTTAAATAAACATTTATTTAACCAGAAATGTATCTATATAAAATACTTCAACAAGAAGTGTATATTTTTTTATTTATTCGGAATCTAATTTTACCATCCCTCGAAATCATTCCAGCTCTTTTTCGTTAAAGTATGTTAAGATAAATTTAAAGGGCATCCAGAATAAGACTTTAGCAAAGTTTCATTGAAATCGGTACATTCGTTTAGGCCCTACAGTATATAGCAACGCAGGTTTTTCGGTCTCCATCTTGAAAGAAAAAGACGGATATAAATGTTGATTAAGGAGGATCATCCTCGGATGACCTCTGATTTTAAAGCCAAATTAAAAAAAAAAAAATGGTCCAGTAGTACTTTCGGAGAAAATGGACCGGAGACGGTGGACGGACAAAACAATTTTTATTCGTTTTTCGAATTCTATGTATCCTGAAACGTAGAACCTCAAATTCTGAGGGAGAGGGCTTGAGTTGTTGAATTTTTTGTTCGATCACAATGGTTCATGAATTGAAAATAAACCAAAAAGAGAATAATTTATCAGTTATTGATCAAACTTATCTTTTGTTAGACTTACCCAATACTGGGGCATATGAGATGGTCCAAACTGTCATTTAAATTTAAATTAGGACAAATAGGACTCGAATATTTTTAGATTGTTTTATTGAAAATTAGCAAAATAATGCCTACTTATTTTCAATAAACGAAAACAAATCACTGATATTAAATATTTATTTGGGACAGTTGTTGTTCCCAACATTACTTATAATGGATAGTATATTTGATTTTTGACCATTTATCATTATGGATTCATTGCAACTCAGTAATAGAAAATCTTTTCTCAAAACTATTATCATTACTTGGAAATCTCAAAACTTAGTTATTTTCTCATAATTTTACAGAGAAAACATCTCAGAAGTTGTTAAAATAGTGAAAAAAAGAAGTAAATTGTGATATCGAAAAATTATCGATTGCTCCACTTTTGTTTTTACTATATGTTTCGATAGTTGAAAAACAATAGACGATGGAGAATTTCAGACTGTTACCCATCTATACTAATAAAATTTAATATTGATAACAATTATTCTAGCAGAATTAATTTTAATTAAATATTGATCTTTAAAATACTATTTACAATACATGACTATTAGAATATTCGCTATCTCTGAATTCGGACGAACGGTTGAAATGATTGAAAATTGAAATGAAAAATAGCAACTATTAATATATAACATCTCAGACCCATTTTAAAATTACAAGAAATACATATTAAGAAAAAAACAAAAACAAAATGAACTAGTCTCAAAGAAAAGACAAGATGAAATATTAAAAAAACAACAGGTGATTATAATTGGTTTCTATAAATTGTCATTAAGATACGTAACGCCTTATATGTAAACCGCTGTATTTGTGATTCTTATCTAGTGATCGTTGTTCCTTCTTGAAATGTACACCCCTCGCTATTGACCAGTTGTCGGAGTTTCAAACAAAATTGAACATAGCTTTGCAAAATTTAACATGATTTAAATTGAAATAAAATAAATATTTTAATATATATTGTAGTTATTTGGAATCTTTTCATGTTTTCAAAAATTGTACTAGACAAGCAATAAAATTTAAGTCCTGATACGCATTTTTATACAGTTCTCTCGTTTAACTAGAGCATATATTTACTGTATCAATGCATATCGTCGGTTTATAGCAAAACGTTTATAGCAACTGACAATTGAACACCTTATATCACCAAAAACATCCAAGAACATTGCCTTTGTGAAATCAGAAAATCGTGAGCTTCTTGCCACTATATTTGATATATAAAAGTAATTGAGTCACTTTAGTGCACTTTTTGTTTGTTTGTTTATTTTTATCGATATACAAGTTCAAAACAAAATTTCATGCTTATTAAAACATGCTTGAAAATTTGAAAAAGTCGATATATTTTTTCTGGGTATCCTGACCTGCTACTTGGTAATCACTGGAAATGAGCTGGAAATGAGGCAGCCAAACAAGCACTCACTCTCCCAGGCCGGGGCACTCCCATATTAACACCACATAACACACGACTTCTCCTCAAAAAAGAAATAGTTCTTGGTTGGTAATCCATGTTGAGTGAGAGCCCACCGAGCAGATTGAAGAAAATAAAAATATCAGTGAAACCATCGTCCACCTCGAACCGCCCTATTCGTAGAGAAGAAGTTGCCTTAACGAGACTGAGAATAGGACACACAAACCTGACACATTCCTATTTGTAAGCAAACAGCCTGCATCAAAAAGGCAGCATTGGTACTGTACTCTCACAGGCCGCATTCTTTAAGAGTGTTTTTATTTCGTATTGATTCTATCCAAATTGTAACTCGTAACAAAATTATCGATAGTTTTAAATTATGATAAAGTTAAAATAAAATCGGTGACAAATTTTCTTGTAGCTATCGATTTGTTGAACAATATTTAAATTTGATTTTTTTTTGCTTTCCTACCTATACTGGGAAAGCATTGCGATCGGGTCAAATTTTCGTCCGAAATACACATTTTCAGCCATTGGTCTGTCTGTGCCAAAATTATCTCGAGAACTAGTAGACCGATTTTGTTGCTTCTTTATTTATTTTGTAGGATCTGACTACAGATCTTTTTTTTTTCTTTTAAGGTGATGAAATTCTCTACAAAACTTAATAAAAATTTCGAACTACTATTAACGATGTCATAGCTATTCAATTTCAAAATGTCAAACATGTTCAATGTAAAAAAAACTCGGGCACCATTACACAAGTTTCATATTCCCCTCTACTTTTAACAGAAATTATTGTCTGACAAAATTGGGCTACGAAAAAAAAGTTTTTGATTGGCAATATTAGAGTGTATTGAATTGTTTAAATTGATCTTCTATGATTCGGTTTACATTGCTTTAATTTATCAAAGAAGTTGTAATCAAATCTTTTCTTTAATCTATTTTCAGGAAAGTAATACTTATTATTTTTTTATTAGTTTTGAGGAAAGCCGTGTGAGTAGACACACCAGATTTTTTAGTTTTGAGGGAAGTCGTGTGAGTAGACACACCAGATTTTTTAGTTTTTAATTTACTTAACAATTTATTGTTGAGATTATTGAAATGAAGATTAGATAGCTGTTGATGGCCTCGGGGTTTTGCGCCTTTAAGCCCTAAATAACAATTTCAAAATTCGCAAAAACATTCTTAAAAGTTGAGCTTCATCAAATTGGTCAATAGACCACCCATCTACGTTAAACATCACGTATGATCGACGCTGTTTCCCACGGATAGTAGCCATTGGTCCATAAACGGAAGTAAAAGGAAGCGCCAGACCGGAAGAAGTGACCCGGTGACAGCGGAGGAAATGTAAATACAAGGAGGAAGGCTGAGGATTAAGAAGGCTGGTGGGGCGGGCGAGCGGCAGGTGGGGAGGCCGCGGGAGCTTTCACTGACTGTTTGCGAGCCGCCAAGGATGCAAGCGATCGCCGTTGCCAGGGCCGTGCTTCTTGTAGCCCTAGCGCTCTTCTTGATCGGCGACCTCACGTCTCTTGCGCTGAGGATGACCGGCGGAGCCGTGGAGACCAAGGAGTTGGGCCACCACGCCAACTCCATCCCCCGTGAGTAGTGCTCTTCTTAGTGTCTATAGTGTTGTTGTTGTGTCGTCTAAGGGGAAGGTCAGTGTTCCAGCGAGGTAAGGAGAATCCTCAAATGTATAAAGAGGCAGGAGAATGTTTTTAAAATATAGGTTATTAAGTCTGCATTTTTACAATGAATTATATTAAATTTCCTAATAAGAAGGTGGCTAATAGAAGAGATAAGATCTTTTCTACTACCTATCAATTCGATATAGCACTGATAAAGGCTGTTGTAATGTGAGACCTCATTTGCATGAATTATATTTGATAGAGCAATGTAAACATAAGTGTTCACTTTGCTCATTAAAAGCCCGCGTTATCAGGATAACAGAACTAACAGTGGAACAATATGCATCGCTGCACAACGCCTGTTCGTAACATATGTTCTCCCTTACTTCTGATATCCTGGTAAGTGGAGGTAAATAGCGATAGACTATAATAATGGAAATTTCTTCTTCTTACTACTTTAAGTTGAAATGCTGTAAGCAAATTCGTAAATAAATATAAAATTCGCCATATCATTACGGTTTAGTATTACTATTGTTTTAAAAAATACTTAGGATAATTTTTATTCATTTATTTAGATGTATGTACTATTTATAGAAATTAATATATTTAATAACACCGGGATATATGTTTAGTATAGATTGAGGATACTAATTAAGTATTGCAGATTGAAGGATTAGTACCGGATATTTGTTTACCTTACTATTTTGTAATTTAAAAAAATAGCTCTTAATAATGTCATGCATGTTGATAAATGTATTTATATCGACTAACCCATTGTAATTCTATGAAACAATTAAAAAAAAATAAAATAGAATTCATCGTTATTCATTTCTTTAGCACTAACAAATGGATCATTCAAGCATTTCTTAAATGCTTTTTGAAGCATCAGTTACAGGGAATTCTCTTTCTGAAGAACACCCAGTTTGCACTGAGGTTATAACAGTTTTTGAAATACTAAATTTGATTACAAGCATTAATAAAACATTTCAATACCTTCTTCACCCACGGTTCTTATGAAACGTTAATATCTGATGACGAAACAAATTATAATTCGTCATCAAATATCCATGTTTAAATCGAGATTTTAGAGGTGTTATCGGTAAATTTAATAGCTAGATAATTTCAGTTAAAAAAACAAATAGAAGATATTTTTCTTTTATTCAATGGCAATTTGAATAACTACTCGAAGAGAATCCGGTAAATAAAGGATGCTAATTAGGCACTAATATTTTTTTGTAATTATTTAAAATTACATGTAATATTATACAAATAATATTTAAGATATTATGTGACACTTGATTTCTTATAAAACCAGACGGATTAAAAAAAAATTAAATTAGATATTTAATATTTGTATACACCTGTTATTAATAAAAATTCAACTAAAAACAAAAGTTACAATCGTTTGTAAACACTATTGAAAACGTCTTTGTAAACAGTAATGTTTCGCTTTTGAAGGATTAGTTTCACAAGGAGTGATTTCAACACAGGGATCCTGGCTCTTTTTCTTGAGTTAATAGGCTGTATTTTTGTTTGTAATTTGTTTACGAGCAAACAAAAAATTATTTAATTTATATGTAAACAAAAAAAAATAATAATTATACCTATTAATTAAATTTCATGGACTAAACGATCTTCTCTACAAAAAAACAAAATAAAAATAAAAAAAATAAATCAATTACTCAGCTAACATCAAATGAGCAAATAACCGATCATTATTTACATTATTTTTATTTAAGAAATAGGTTAATATTATACAAATAGGACAAAGAAACTTATCAAAGAAAAGAAAATAAAGATATATTTTTGTTCCATGGTGTATCAGATCCATAACGTTTTATTTTTTTATCTAGTAAAGATATTACTGTTATGTATATTTAATAAGCAGGTATAATTGAAATGTATAATTTAATTAAATATAAATCTTTAAAATTTGAATCTAAATTCATACAGAATTTTGTGTATTTTTTAGAGCTCAATTGCTCCGAATAGGGGTAATAATTATCATTAATATTCCGAAATGTAATAAATAAACTTCTTGAAGAATTATCTACAGAATTTTTTACTAAATCGGTACAATCTAATGTAATTTTTTTTATATAATAATAATCAATAAAAAATCTTAAGAGAAGCCTAATATTTTTTTGTCAAAATAAAATATTTATATTCCTGAAATTCAATTTTAGAAAATAAATAAGCTATAAACAAGTTTATTTCCGTTATAGGAAGAAGGAAGGATTTTTTTAAACAGTTTGACAACTTTTTGATGTGCTCGATTAATTTTTTATTTCAAATTCTCAAGATCAAGACCTCGAATGTCTGAGACGTAATTTGTTGAAAAAAACACATGGTCACGCTAATTTTAAATTCGGTTCAAGAAAACGTTTAACATTTTGAATAAAAACAATTTTATTTTTCTCGACTATCATTCTCTAATTTTCTTTATGTTGTCATTTAAACTAACGGAAACTTAAATTTAAATCAACGGAAACTTCAATGACCTTAATTAAATTGTATACTTAGATTTCTTACTTAAAGAACAATTTTGTTTTATTAACTCAAATAACAGCCAAAAAAATTAATATACTTTTATAAGTCAGATGGAGTAGATATATATATTTTTATTCAACAAATAGGTACCAATCAGTTGGAAAGATAATGAATCTTTATAACTTAAAATCGTCCAGTGTTAAAATAATATAAAACAGTGACAAGAGCAAAAAAAAAATTTTAAAAACTGAATAGTCTTCTGTATACACTTAGAAAACTCGCTTACTTACTTAATTAAATTAATTTTTAAACTACAAAACCATAAAATACTAGTTATAAAAATTTCAGTTTTGTTTAGCAATATTGCTGACACATGAGAGCAAAGGTACGTAACCGACCTTCAAATATATCTAGAGATAAATCTTGAACTCGTTTTCACTTCGCCAAGCCTTTGCAACACTTGAACTACAGTGCATTACTCAATTTTTACAAACTATTTTTTAAAAATGCCATTGACTTTAAAATTTAAAAATAATAATAACAAAATAATATTAAATTTTTTCATATTTTAGGCAATAAAACTTCCAATTTTCATCACTTTTTTAAAAATTATGTTTGTTGTCTCTTACGTTTCGGGACAATTTTCCCATCATCAGAGCAATATTTATTTTTACTTTCTTTTTTTGATGTGGCACCAATTAATTTGTCAAAAATTAAATATTTGTCACATTTTTTAAAAACTATTTTTTAGTGTTACACATATTCATTGATATAATATTCAAGAGTTTTTATTTAGTTAAAAGATAATTATAAAAAAAAAGTAAACTTTTTCCGAATGGATGCTCAATTGTGATGAGTTCCTAGTTCACACAGCATACTGATGAGTCTGTTAGACAATAGTAAAAAAGGAAAAAAATAAATCGGGCAAGGTAATTGAAGTACTCAAAAGATATTTAGTATTTTTTTCGACGAATAATTAATAATTAAGAAAAAAATAATGAGAAACACTACGAGGAAAATCTTCATTTATAGGAGAAGATAATTCTAAAATTCACGAAAAAAAAAAAATTGTTTCAATGTTAAAATCTTACTCGATTCCACTACACCTTAATTATCTCAAACATAATTTTTCATCTTCCTACAAATATTTTAAAGTATAGCTATAAACTTTTTTTTACTAGAATTAGCGATCATTATAAAAGTAACAGATATTGCTAGACAGGGTAGAAAACTAGTGTATTCTTAAAAGTGGGATAGATAATGAATTTCACCATCTTCTTTAATCCTTTCTCCGAAAAAAACTTTAATATTTCATAATTTCAATGTTTTTGATAATATGTTCCTTTAAGTTGACAAAATGACTAACTCCATTTTCAACATTTTTGATTATTAATTTTAGTGATATTTCTAGTGAGAAAATGTATATCTTTTTTTCACAATTCTATATTTCAACACTCCAATCACCTAAATGAAATCAACTTACTGTCCGTACAGATATTATAAATTTTCCAACTAAAAATATCATTAATATGACTTTACTAAAATTGAAGTTAATCATTCTGTCAACTGAAAGGTTCATATATGCCGAATTAAATATCATTATATAAAGTTAAGTAATTGGATTGAATGAATTAAGTCCAATTTTTTATTTACTTTTGCTTAAAATAAAATGTTGTTTAAAATTTTCCGCTACCAAAATTCTGTCCTCCAAGCCATCTGGCCCCATTGCCGCCTCCTAGTCGCGTAGCAGTGTGTATAGAGGGAATCTTTCACAATCTTGGCCTCTCTGAAGGTTGATTTTTGTTAAAGAATGAAAATGATTATTAATTATTAATAATTAAGTAAATGATAATAATAATAATTATATAAGAACGCAATTATTGAAATAATATTTCTGAATGTATTCTCTTGTTTAGGAAACAATTCTATTTACTTAATTTTACAAACCTCTATACATATTTTTTTTTTCCGAATTCGTTCATTCTTTTTTTATTACTTGATGTTTAAGCAAAGAAAAAGTGTCGCTTTAAATAATAACATATTATAATATATCTAATAGACAGTCTTATTAGGTTGTAGAGGTTTCAGATATTTCCTAAATTAATTAATTACTATACACATTTTTAATAACTATTCATTAATTTTAATGGTAAAATTATTACAAAACCTATCATATCAATATATTTACAGTTAAAACCTAATGAACGCCATTTCATCATAATTTATACATTAAGTGTTCTATTGTTCTTTAATCGATTTTTGAAACAAAAATTTAAATTCAGTGAAAAAAAATCACCTAGATTAAAACAAAATAAAAATAAAAAAGATAGGCAAGATTTTGAACACAATTTTTAGGTTTCTGTGGATTATTAAAGATCTACAGTCTGAACCAAAACAATGAAATTATAATTTTAGTGTCATAGCACCAAAATTATGATTATAAGCCAAAATAAAAACTCGTCATCAGTTAATAATGAGTTTTTAGGCTCGTTTTAGTTGTTAGATAATATTTTTATCTTCAAGGAGCTTAGCAATTATACCATCTTTATCTTTTGGAGATAGTTTAGCTAGCTAGTAAGCAATTTCTCTTAGTTGTGGCGATAAACTGGAATGCCAACTAAGCATTCTAAAACTTCCGTAGAACAAAATTATCAGATCATTACCATAGAATGGTTTTTCGGAACGTACAAGGTCTTCTTAATTGTATTTATTCTAGAATAATACCGTTCTCGAAACATTGATTTT
This sequence comes from Nezara viridula, assembly GCA_928085145.1. NCBI lineage: Eukaryota > Metazoa > Arthropoda > Insecta > Hemiptera > Pentatomidae > Nezara > Nezara viridula. The sequence goes on from OV725077.1 coordinate 211,834,049, forward strand.
TTTATTTCTTGAGGAATTAGAATTCCTAAAATTACATACAATATATAACCAGCAAAATAACTGTTATTCTTATCATATATTTTGATTTATCTAATATTTAACAAATATTTTTATTTAATACACTTCGTAATGTCAATAAAACATCGTTTAGCACTAATGGATCCAGGATTTAATTTTGGTTGATTCAGATCGAAAAAGTTATTATATATACAACGATTATTACTTCGGAGAAAAATAAAGAAACTAACTCCCTATGAAATGGCGTTTTAATGATTCTTGGCGTCCTATTAAATGAAATGACACTAAAAATAATACTTTTAAAGATAAGTATTTAATATTTATTTCATAAGATATGGTTTTATCTTACTATTTTGGGTTGAGGCTTCAGCAATAAAGCCACCCCCTTGCCTCTAGATCCGCCTGTGTCGTTTAGTAAGATTATTACCAATTCTTTCGAATTATAATCAATAACAGATAATCAAACTATTACGTCATCGATACTCCCATAAAGATACCAAATTTAACGATAGTAATAATTTTATGATAAAACTGTTTGTCTAACGCCCGATAATCGAACGTTCACGTTATCGATACTCCCTTAAAGATACCGAATTTAAGGATAACAATAATTTTATGATAAAACTGTTTGTCATATGCAATGTTATTAAAACGGTAAGTCGTGATTTATGAGTACCTTCATGGCGTAAGAATAAACTTTAGATAACTTATATTTTCCTCATAAGCCTATTTTCCTCCTGACCAATCCATGTCCAATCCATGTCCAATCCCATTTTAGTTACCTCCTCAATTCCTTAGGAAATCATTTCATTCTTGATGCAGATTTTAAAGACAAACACCAATAATGGTATTCTAAAATCACGAATTATCGAGGATGAATATATTGCTATCTGCATTCAATTATCAACACTTAATTCTTCTTTCCTCCAACCCTCCTACCCTCTGCTCTACAGATCTAAACGTAATTTTGATATCCTTGATTTCTTCATTCACAGCTACTTAGGTCTCCTCAACATTTCCATTTAACGTCTAAACACTCATTCGTCTGGCCATAGACGAACACTTTCCTTAGTGTTTTGCTAGAAGCCGTTCCGAAACCTTGTTTAACGTCATTGATTAGAGTCTCAATTAGCTTTTAAATTAACTGTAAGTAAATTACCCAACAGCTTGATACCTTAAAGTTAAATTAGTCTACTCCCAATTCTTTAAAAAAATGTTTTAAAAAATCCATTTTCGCCAAATTCTCTCCGACAAAATTTATTTTAATATATTGCTGAATGGTCTTATGTTACAAGTTTAGGCAGAGAAGGAACTAGTCTCCTGACTGTTGACCAGTAGTTATGACAGAAACATATCCCTCATTTTGATGTATTTTTTTAAATAATTTTAGGGTTGGTACTTTAATAATCTTATTAAATTCTATCTACTACTAATGTGAATTTTCCTTGACTTGCCTATATTTCAAAAATGGTTTATCCGATTTAGTGTTCATTGAGGAATGTTTGGAGATAGTGTTCAAATGGCCCAGTTTAAATTTTGTCCACACATTTATTACGTAATTTTTCAAAACATATTGCAATAAATAATTTAAAAAATCGATATTACAAGTCTCTTATATATTTTCTTGTAGATTTGTAAGAAGAGCACATTGGCTTAAGTGGCAAATCAATTATTATAATGTCAATGCTTACCGTTATCTACTATTAATTTAATAAAACAAATAGTCGTGAAAACATGATTGGACTGTAAATACTTTTAGTAGAAGTTTGTTGGGAGTTTCAGTCAGAGTGAACTACATTTTTATTTAATTTTTTCCGAAGTTTCAGCCTATGTTTGAAGCCCTTTTCAAGGCTAAGCAAATATAAGATAGCAAAAATTTTAAAAATGAGAAATATGAAGAATACATATTAGCAATAAATAAATATATAAAAATAGTATGTAGTCTACTAATAAATAACTACAATAAATATAATTTTTCTTACGGAACGTAAATTTTATTTACTTGTTTCTATTTATTTATTCGCATTGCCATTAGCATCTTCTAATGTTGTTTTGTCTCTGTGGTTCCCTGATGAAGTTCTAAAACCAATCGAAACTAAGGCAAGAAAATAAAAATGTTTAAATGTATTTCTCTCTGAATACAACGGTTACCCAACTTCTTCTACTTAAATAATGAGTATGCGACGAGAATTCATTTTAGTATGAGGAAGTTGGATATTTTGTTTGTCAAGAGATGTAGGAAAATATTAGTATTCAAAACATTATTTAACAGTCGCGACTGATGGCGAACGTGTCAACATGTTTTGTCGCAGAAGATAGAAGAAACTCTTTAATACAAATTAGCTGAGTTTCTAATCTCAGTTATCTAACACGTTTCCTTAAGATGGTATAACCGACTCGTCCTATATTCAAAAACCAGATTTTGAAGAAAAGTCTTGGTTATTTGTACGTTGGATATGCAAATTTATTTTTATTCCAGATCCTCTCATTATTGTAAGTTTTTTCTACGGGAATTTGGCTCTCGTGAATTCTTGATTAATTGAGGAAGTACAAAGTGGAAATCTCGGCTCTGAGGTTATCCTTGGGCGCACGAACGTTGGTCGGGATTCCCGGCTACAGATCAAACGACTTCAATAGTTCCCAGAAGTGCACAATACTCCAATCGATTCATTGATCGTATGGGTTGAATGCATTTTGGAAAGCGCCGAATGAATTGCATAGCGTTTTCTAAAGTAAGATCCTACAAATAAAAAAAATTTAGTTACTCTTTATACGTAATTATTGAGGTGAAGCAAGAGCAATGAAGTATTTTGGTCGATTAGCCTAATTTTAAATAATTAAACAATTACATTGAGAATTATAATATAAGAATTATAATATCGAAATCGGTAATGTGTTTATTTCAGGATTAGTGTCAAGCAGTTAGAAAATTATTTCATTCTCTTCCTAGACTAGTAATATTAAGACTTGTAATAAAATAATATAAAATTAAAAACGGAGCCTACAAATTCCATTGTAATTTATTTTGTTTTAAAGAATTTATTAATACAATCTGCCACATTGATGGGCATTACTATTTAGACTATTGCAATCATTCACATAATATGTACATACAAATGGGAAATAAATGTAAATAACTAAAATAGAGAAAATAAAGAAAATAAAGTAAATAAAATGAAATAAGAAAATAAATATGCATTCATACAAGATAAATAAAATAATAAGTTGAAGCTGAATGAAATTAAAATGAATAAAACGCACTCACAAATATGTGCAATTGTAATTAAATATAGATTTTGCTTTTAGCCAATACAGCAGAATAAATATACATTTTGTTGTACGTTATTTATAAATTTGATATATTTTAAAGACATAAATTCATATATATATAAATATATATTTCTTAACAACTCGAATTGTAAGCTTTCGTGAATTTATCATTTATTTATCAAAATAAATGCTCATTTGATTTCATGATTTCACATAAATTATACATCATTGCTAAAATATAAATCACAAAAAACTCTTTTTTAATATTTATAAGTTGATACTTAAACAATAAACAATTTTTATTTTTTGACGAAGAAAATCATCAACATCATAGTGGCTTTTGTCACTTTAAAAACTGCCTTGTACGTTGATACTACCATGCATTTATCAATTTAGCGACCACGGTAGTTTAATAAATAGATAATTATATGCTTGGATTTTTTTTTCTCATAAGAAAGAGGTTGCTTCATGCACATTTTTTAAATACAACATTATATTACATTGTTTAAAATGTTTTACATGTTGTTTTGCGTTCACCGAAAACTTGTTCTTTTTAAAGGACTGAAAATTTGTTCACTATACCATTTATTAAAATAACTTACACATTACATTTTTATTAATATATTGGTAACTGAGCAAGAAATTAAGACTTGAGAACGACTTAAAATGTCCAGGATTAGGATATCTGTTATCTGTTATAATATTAACTTCAAGAATATTAGGATATTTTAATCGAATAAGTCCCCAGTAATGTATTTTAATAATATTCTTTATGAAATATTGTTTTGTCTTATATGGACTTGATTTTATATTTTAATTTTGTTCTTTTTATTAATTTTTCAAAACCGTTCAAACGTTCATTTATAAATATTGCTTCGGCCTTGTCTCCAATACTTTTCCTATTTATTTTTTGGTATACATATATTTTAAAATCTTCATTTTCAACACAATTTTTTTTCAAAAAACATGTAGTGTTTTATGCACATATGTATGCATATACATACCGGGCAATAGGACATAGCCTTGACTAGCAATACATTGTGACGTGATGTTAATGAGCACTATACGTTCTGCATTCATCATAAGCTTCTATTCTCTAACAGGATAGTTAGGTTGTCCTGAAGAGTTATTTCACATTTAGTCCGTTAGAGTTAAAGGTTTTATTTTTTTATTCAATTTTTATTTATTTCAATATATTCCACTTGCAGAGATTTTGAGATATCGATCTTGATGTATGAGGAATAAATCGAAATGTCTGATGACAACTATTAGAAAAAAATTATGAAAACTTTAAAAAAAAAAAATAATAAATTTACGAAAATCAAAGAATATGATCATATATTATTGTAGACCATGCACTAATACGAGCCTTTCTGTTGATAGAATGATTAACTCCAATTTCGAAATTTTTGGTTAAAGTCACTTTAGTGACATTTGTAGTTGGAAAATTTATATCTGTTTAGACAGTTGATTCCAAATAATGTTAGAAATTTTCGCAACAGAAATATCACTCAAATTAATAATCCCAAATTTCGAAATTGGAGTTAATCATTCTGTCTAATGAAAGGATCATATAACCACCAGATAGGGCAAAGAACGCAACTTTTCTAAATAAAATAAGGAAAAATAAGACAAGAAGAGAATGAAATAAATAATAAATTTAACAAATTTACAAAGAAAATATTTTTTTTATTGAGAGCGTTTGTCTAGTAAATGTTGGAATAGTCGGAAATTTTGAGCGGTTTCTTGCCGTTTCAGTCTGGTATGTGGATTCCAAGTTAGACGTTTGTCCGAGTGGATTCCAAAATATCGGATTCGTTCAACAGGGATAAGTGGGGAATTATTAAAGGATACTGCAGGACAGGAGGACATATCTTGAGAAACACCAGCGGACTGGAAAAAGAGGGATGAATAAGCATTATTGTGACTTACTTTGAAGTATCTATCAGTTTGGTAGGAACAGATAATGTATGTAGGATGTAGGCATTTACGGAGTTTGTAAAGCAGTCCCGGGTGCCAGACTCAATCAAAAGCGAAAACCAATGTTAAAATGCTATCCTATTTAGTATTAATGAAAATTAGCGTTATCGACATGGTTATGTCTAGAAAATAGAGGATTGTAAAACAGATCCAGTAATCCAAAGAGTAGAGATTGATCAAGAAAAAAAGGAAAATTCCTTACTACGGCTTCAAAGAAGAGAATGGGAATGTTGACGAAAAAAGGAATCGAACAAAAGGAGCAGAATAATTATATTATATATCGATAAAAGAATTATTTTCCTTTACGATAGCATAGGGTTCTTTATTTAAGAAGTTGTGTTCTAATTATCGCGAAACCCAACAGACCCTTTCAGGAGTTCACTGTTCTGATAATAATCCTAAGGAGCGCCATGTTCTGAAATTCGTGTTCAACGAAATCATTTAAAGAAGGCACTATGAAAGATGATCAATGTAATGCTTGTTTTAATTACAATACTTTAATAAAATAATAATAATAAATTTTAATAAAATCTTACAACATTTTATTATACTTTCGGTACAAATACTAATTGGTTTATTAATATTACTTACAACTTTCGTTACTGTTATGGTGTTGCCAACGATAAGAAGTGAGTTTTACTTTACAATAATCGTTAGGAAAGACCTCTAATAGAAACGGCAAGTTCTCCACTCGATCGGCCAAGCAGAAAAGCCCGGCAGTTTTCATCCAGTGGAGGGTGAACCCTTCCCCCCCTTTCACTCTGGTTGAACAACTATAGTTGTGAGCAGCCATTAAGAGTTGAACTTTCTTACGTCATGGATTTTACGTCAATCTTTGCCAAAGTGTGAAATTGAGAGCCAATAATAAACATTGATCGTCATCGATTTAGCATATTTGCGTATTTGAACGTTTATGTAATAAAAGAGTCTGTGGAGCGAATTTGTGTGATTGTTTAAGTATTAAATTTTTACTTAAAAAAAAATTAAATACATTTGTTAATTGTTAAATCAAAATTATTGTGACTCATAACAAAAGCTCCTTGGCAGGTGACTAACAAAACTCTACATACTGACCTCCATCTTCCAACAGTTGACCAATATACAATGACCCTTTATCAAAGATTTATTGCAGAGGCACGGCTAGATCTAACACAACCAGTAAGAAAACACCAAACACCTGAGTGGGAATTGAAAGTTCTTGCTTTGGAAACAATAAATAGCCGCTACTCCGAGCAGAACTGGCTCCATGTATACACCGACGGCTACGCCCAAGCAGCTACGCGGAATGCAGGAGCAGGAGTATACTGCCAAGATTTCATGTTATCCATCCCTGCTGGTAGCCGGGGAACAAACTTTGATGGAGAAGCCATTTCGGCAGCATTGACTGCAATAGAAAAAGAACTCACTTTTTCCCAAGTTGTGATCTTTGTCGATTCACAAGCAGCCATACTGTCGATATGCAATGGCCTGGACCATCCTGATATCACTAGTGCCAGAAATCGGATTAATGACTTAATTAAAAAAGGAATCCGAGTGGCTTTCCAATGGGTTCCAAGCCATTGCGGGCTACCAGGAAACGAAAAAGCTGATGAGCTCGCACGGATCGCCTCGGAAATGCCACAAACTAATCCCCCGCTGCCCTAAGAATCTGTTAAAAGGATTTTAAAATCATTTTACAAGGAAGAGAATAAGATTTGGCAAAAGCGACAGGCAGCGGGGAAAAAATGGGAATGTTTAACAGAGGAGCCGATAAAACAAACCAAAAATAGGAAAGAATCGGTGGCAAACTTCCACATGGCAACAGGGCACGATTACCTGCAAAGGCATTTACATCGGATCGGAGTGGTGGAAAGTCCTGTGTGCCCTCTTTGCCAACAGGACGAGATGTACGACCTGCACCTCCCAGTTTGCCCCGCTCTGTCAGATGTCCGCAGTACTTCTGATGGGATCGGAACAAATGTAAACAAACGATTCATGGCGGAATTGTACTGGGCTGCCAGAAGCCGAATGGCCTAATAGCCAACGGCAGGCCGTTTAATAAAAAAAAAAAAAAAAAAAAAAAAAAACCCTTTATCAACGATTTTACACAAATTTAAACAGACTTAATAACAAACTAATAAGAGACATGGCCACAGCTGAGGAGGAGGAGACTAAAAAGGCTTTGGATGAGAGATTTCCTTCCTTAAACAACCTAAGTAATTGGAACAAGTTAGGGAAGAGGTACTGCTGAGTACTTTCCTTCCCCGGTCCTGTCATGGCATTATTTTATGTTTCGCCATCACATTTGCTGATTGTCAACAATAAGTTAAAAGGCGCAAATACATTTTTTATAAAAAAAAAAATACGTTTATTAAAAATTATTTATAGAAATATAATAAATAATTATGACTTTTTATTTGAAAATTTATACAAAATGGTCTATTCATTCGTTTAATTTTATTTATTTCCATGTCCCCTACTTCATTGTCTTTGTTTTACCGTTAGTAAATTTTTAATGTTGACGATGGCCAAAGTTGTTTGAAAGTTGTTATCAGAAATCAAAAATCTCCTTATTAGAAATTAGAAAAAATTTAAATAGACAAAAAATGATTATGAGAATATAACCTCCTTAAAATAATAAATATGCAGGAGAAAGAGAATATTTAGAGTATTAAAAAAAATTTTAAAACGAAGAAAATAAGTGAAGGGCAATGAAAAATCAGTTTAAGGTGTTAAAATTGTAAAATTATTTTTGTATAAATTAAAATTTAATTTAAATAATAAAAAAAATGATCTTATTTTATTCAATGAATAATATTTCCTGGAAGAGATCATTTGCCTCGGGTTGCCTTTCTCATATAGCCATGACATTTCCTCAGCGAGTTCAGGACCTTTCCTTTGATTTCTGCAGGCAGTTAATATAAACTGTATTTGATGTTTAATACTGTTTATAATTGTTATCGATTGATAGCTTTATTATCTCATATCGCAGAAGTGTATTATTTTTTAACACTATAATGCTATTCATACGAATAGTATCTATTAAGTGATTTTTAATTTAAAGTTTATGCCTATATCTTATTATCTTCATCTTCCATTTCTCTCTGTAGGTATTTTAGATTGTGTTTTCTAAATTTTTTAAAACTTTTTCCAAACTTATTTTGCCGAATTTTTAATTTTCTGTAAGAATGTTTATTTTTGTATTTGTTGGAGTGACTGCACCGCAATTACACAAATGAATTCGATCTCTAATTAATCAAATGTTATATAAGATATATCGTGCCGTTAAACATCATTTTTTTATTACTTATTCTCTAAATCCATCAGTTTAAATTACTATTATCGTGCTTTCTTATATGAACAAAAATTTCTTAAAGAGTTGGCAAGATATTTATCTTGAAAATTTCATTTTACTGTCCATTTAATATGAGTGGATAAATTTATAAATTGATTGAATCTTATTATTGATAAAAATAGAATTCATCGTTAACTATTATTAAAGTAGTAAAATTTCTCATATTTATTTATTAATTTATATTAATTAGAAATTGAAATTGATTACATATCAAATGTGTTTAGTATTTTCACATAAATTAAACATTTATTCAGTTCAATTTGTTTAATCGGTTTGTTTTATTTCATTTTTTTTTTATCACTTACGTGGCCTAAATGATGTGTTCTCAACAGCATTTTATTTAATTTTTTTACCGAGTGATTATCATTAAATATTGCTGCCGTTAGTGTAAAAGTTCATATGTGAAAATTGAGTGTTTTATAGTAGTTCATATAAACTGCTTATTATTTAGTATGCAACTACTGTAAGTAGCAGACTATTATGAACACTCAATTTTTACATATGACCTTTTCTACTAACAGTAGCAATAAATCTTTCTCCTATCAGTATTCTATTAAGCATATTTTTTATTTTTTGCATATCATACCTTGTAAATCTTTTGCTCACATTTACCAGACTTCAACTCTGTTTATCTTGGGCTATTTCTTTCCAGTTAGCTACACGCAGCTTCGGTGCATCTTGCATGGTGGTCTCTTGCCTACTGTTGAGTCATTCTCTGTTGCGTGGAAGCTTTCTTATGGATTAGTTCAAGCTACATTCCCTGCCCATCTTATCCTCCTTGCCATCATATCATAAGATATCGATTGATCCGTATTTGTAAGGCTCATGTCCACCCATAATCATTTGCAATAACCCAGTGCCTTAAAAACACTATGTGCGGTAGCTCGGATTCTACTTCCAGAAAAGACTAACTGGAAAAAATAAAATTAAAAGTAAAAGCTCTGACTAAACGATATAAGCATCTCTCACATCATCTGGATTACAGATCCTCAATTAACATACAAAATAAGATACTGATCTACAACACTATACTGAGACCAATTGGAGCAGAACTTTGGAGTTTGGCAAACTAAACAAATATAAATAAAATACAAACAACAAAATAAAATCAAGACTTAACCATCCCAACAGTAAAATCCTACATCCACGACAAATACTTTTCATTTCATTCTTCAACTAAAAATCACTTGAATCAATTAGTCCTTTCTATTACCTGCTAGAAAAAGGCCAAGAGACCTGCTCCTACAATAATAACAAAATGAAAGCCAATCAATCAAACTCGCTGCTAATGTCTAATGCACCAAATTTCCTAGTTGCGCTGCAGCGCAAATGGTATAGAATTTTAAAATTAAAAAAAAATAATTGAAGTAATTTTCGTGTAAAAATAAAAAAATTGTTTCATTTCATTCGGAGGATAAAGACCTTGAAAAAGAACCTTGATAGGCGATGCTATTACAGCGAAACTAATGTCAGGCGATGAAAAGCCAGAAAACGTATAATTTAAGACTTGCGTAACCAAAGATCATTTAACGACTCGTTGCGTCACAAAGAAAATGACAGTCTTGTTCTGAACGGAATAATTTCAGGCGATAATTCAACTTTTAATTTAAAACCAAAAATATTACTAGGAACTTTTACATGTTTTAGAAATGTTTCTAATTTATTACTTCAGCTACTTTTTAATTTCATTTGTCCAAAGTTGTCCATGACATTGAACGATATTTTGAGAGACACTGAGGTTATAATTTAGACAGGGAGGAGAAGATGTTATCATTCTCTTCAAATATGTAATGGAAACAAATTATTATAACATAATATAAAAATTAAGAATTACCGCCAATTACTCTCTGTGGTAGAGGTAATAATAATAATAAATTTATTTATTGAGCAATTTTACTAATCCTTTTTTGCATATTTTGTAAATGTGATGTTCGTCAGCGAACCTCCTCTCCGGGATTAGCGTGAATGCGTGATTGGATAAACCTCCCAGTGAAGGCACTCCTAACGTGATTCTTAATGCAGCAGGTCCCTGCTCCAGAGGCGTTAGAGTCTCCTTGGTGGGTTCTGTGGTAGTGTATCTGTTAGTAATGTTTGTACAAGTGGATTAGGATGTCCAGCTGAAGAGTCATGAAAATGTTTGTAATATTTTTTAATTATATCAGTCACTTGTGGTGTTTGTAGGTCTTTATGAAGTGATTTATTGGTTATGTAGAAGTTACAATGAGTGATATGCCGGAGAAATTTAGATTGGAAAATTTGAATAGTCTGTAAGTGTGTTTTTTTGCATGAACCCCACACCTGAGAGGCATACGTCCATATTGGTCTGAGTAGCATGTTGTATATAGTAATTTTGTTAGAAAGTGATAGTTTGTTTTTATGGTGTAGCAATCGTCTTAGTAGTGACAATCGATGGTTCAATCTCTTTTTTAATGTAGTCACGTGTGATTTCCAGGATGGTAGAGGTGAATAAAAAAAAAAAAAAATCATCAGATTAATTATTTTCATGACATAAATGTTCGTGATATTAAAAGTAAACATGTTAAAAGCTTTTAATTCATTCAAATTGGATTATTCTCGTTAAATTATATGTTGTCTAAATAATTTTTCATTAGATTAGAATTATGACATATGTTCTGAAATTTCATAGAAGAGTAAACAAAAATATAAATTAAATCAGATAATTCAATATTGGCCTCTTCTAAATAGTTTCCTTGAGAAAGAATACACTTGCACCATATCCGTTTTCACCTCTGGAAGGATTCTTGGCAATCCTCAATTTCAGGGTCTACGGCTGTTTCGTTGTTTCGTTTTTGATGGTCCCTACTTCAAGAAGTACAGTTTTACGAATTTAATGTGGAACACAAATCCCAAAGCAGGGTATGGAGATAAGCTGTGGGGCCAAGGACGAATAAGTCAAGGAAATCGAGATCGAATGTCTAGACAATGTTAATTCTTTTTTAGATTCGTCGGGCATTGTCCGCCAAGAGTTCGCCCTTCCAGGTCACACTGTTAATGGCAACTTCTCAGATAACAAAGCTCGTAATCTTCGGGTTTCATTGAATTTGGTCAAAGTGTAGAGGAGGGTTTTAGTTCTGAAATTTGTTAATATGTTACATATGCCGTTTCTGAAATAACCTTTTTAATGATCTTCTTATAGATAAAGTGACTATTTAAAACAATTTTAATGTTATTTTACTGAAGAGTTATTAATGAGTTTGGATAAATGATAGCCATGTTGTATTGCACAAACACGACTCTAGAATGGAAATACACAAGACTTTTTTTTTTATTAAACTGGTCTTGCTAGTTTCTAGTTTCCTGTTTTGTAGCCTATCCAATAGGAGCTAAACAGTTTGCTTAGTGTATAATTTATTTCTGAAATAATTGGAACTTTAAAAAATGTCCATTCCAAGAGATTAATGGTTTAAACTTTATGGAATTGAGATTAGTTCTGTACACTATCGATAGAACAGGAAGTTTATGTTCCAAAGGTATTAATATTTTTTCATTTCTATTGTACTTAAAAAAAATTGTAGTGTCAATAGAATGATTATTAATATGGTTGTAAAATAAATATTTAAAAAAATCATTTTAATTTAACTAATTTATTCGGGACTTTCTTTGGTGGTAAACACTACCAATTGAATTCAGTAATGCAAACGTACATTTCCAGCCATGAAATTTGATATTAACAAGACGTTTTACCAAATTTTAAATACAGTTTTACAAAATTATCTTATCTCAGATAATTCATTATATTAAAATACTAATTTTAAATAAATTTGATTTATTTGATCATTTTTGATCAATTATATTCTAACCTTGCTTAAAAAAAAAGTCACATGGTTATAAATGAAAAGCTTTCTGTCCAAACATCAGGTATATATGATAAAACATATTAATGTATGTTTTTCCTTGGAAGATCTTCGGTGGAAATCAGTTAGCATAATCAGTCGTGATCCATGGATTTTGGCTGTTCATGGTAAGCGACCGAATAAAAACTTGTCTTGTTCCGAAGCAGGACAGAACTATGGAACCATCAGAAGTTTTGACTTCCACTAATACTTCAACCACGACAGAATTCGAATTAAGACGTGTAAACGATAAACAGGATTTAAAAATATGACACTATTTTTATAAACAAATTACCCCTATGTTTTGCTAAAAACAGTTGTTCCTCATAAAAAAGAGACGACGATTTCAAATAATAATTAAAATCTAGAAATATGATAAAAAGTCAATTTCAGCTATGAAAATAATTTCTTCACCAGGAAGACACGATAATAATTTTCATCTTGTCGTTAACGTTTTCAATTTTTAAGGTTATAGAACGGCAGGCTAATTGAGCGCTCGATTCGAAAAGTAAAAAAGTTTCTCTTGTTTTTTTTTCTTACACTATCAAAATTTTATCTTTTTTTTTAATTTATGATATTTACAACTGTATTTTTTTTTTTAAATGATTTACTGAGTATTATTACAGTCTGCCACACTGAAGGGCAGCAACTGTGTCAGAAGTAAGAATGGTTTCTTGCCGTTTCAGTTTGGTATGAGGATTCCAAGTTAGACGTTTGTCCTATCTTTTTTAAATTTCTTTTCAACTATGAAAATTATTTAAAATAACCACTGACGAAAACTTATTGAAAGTTATTATAGTTTCAATTTTCAGTATTTGTGTAATAATATAACATTTCTTAAAACGAATTTTAGGTTTAAAAATATATCAAAATCAGTAAAAAAAAAAAAAAAATGATTTCTATCATAAATTTTGATCACATATTTTTAAATTTTTTTAATGAACAGGATTCCATGACTGTTACAGACCATTTTAGATTTCCGTCATTTTGGTAAAATACAGAATGAGCAATAGATCTTTTTATCTTTGTTTTGGAAATCTGATTATCTCTAATGACATCCTCAATTTTGATAATGATTGTGGGTTAATGGTTGACTTTAGTGAGTAATGAAGCGAAGGATAGTTGGGATGATCAGTCAAAAGAAAAATGACAAAGATAAATAATATTATTATAATAAATAATAATATTATTTTAACATTTTCCGTCGTTTCGACCCGAAGTTCAGGCCTGCATCAAGGCTGAGAAAAGAACCACATAACAATTGGTATGAGAAACATACACAATGTAGGTAAACAATGCAGGTTTACCTGTAGGTTCTCATACCAATTGTTATCTGGTTCTTTTCTCAGCCCTGATGAAGGCCTGAACTTCGAGTCGAAACGTCGGCAAATGTTAAATTAAATATTACTCTTTATTTTTGCCATCTTTATTTTGACTGATCACCCCAACTATCCTTCTCTTCATAATTTTTATAATGATGCATCGCAATATTTTTGGCTGAGGCAGTTGGAATTGTTGGGCATCCATTTTACTGACAGTAAGAACTGAAGATAGCCAGGCTTATCATGAGGTATAATCGTGAAAAGGTCTGTTTCATTTGCAAATTAAAAATGAAAAGAATATACATATATATACATTATATATACATAGCATACATACATATATATATACATATAATATACATTATATATATATATATATATATATATATATATATATATATATATATATAAATACATAACAAAAAAAAGGATGATATATTTAGCATGCTATGAAATAATCAGAGATAAATAATAATGAATCGAAAAAAATTATCCTTTTCAGTAAATTCCCTTAGCTACTGTTAGTGCTACAGGTTATATGTAACAATTTTTGATTCTTATTTGTGCTAAAAGTGAAATTTGTGTATACAACTACTACAAGTAGCCTGCTATTATGGAAAATAGTAGAGGAAAATAAAATATGGAATGTTTGTTTGTTTTTGGGGGTTTAATTAGGAGTAAGAAATCGAATGAAATTATACTAGTAAATCATAAAAAAATAATCAGTTTTTATGCTCTCCTGTAAAATACTCAATTTTCACATACGACCTTTAGCACTAACAGGAGCGATATATCGATAAATTTTAGAAAATACATCTTTTTTAGTCTGTTTTAAAATTTATCAGTTTCAAGGAGTATCTGTAACGAATGTTTAAAACATCGCACCACGCATTTGGAGGTGATAATTAGAAAAACTCATGAAATGCAAAATCGTTTACAATCTAAACGGAATAAAAGGACTCACATACGCTTATTCAATAATAAAACTATTTGGAAGGAGATGGTCCGGGGTGGCGGTCATAAATAGACTCAATAATTGACTATTTTATTAAAAGCCAACGTTTCGACCCGACTTTGCAGGTCTTCTTCAGGGAGGTGTGTTCAGATAGGAGATAACTACCCCGGACCATCTCCTTCCTTAATAATACAACGGTAAACTATTAAATATTCAATAAAACTATTGGGTTATTGCATAAAAAAAATATGTGCTAATATTGTAGGCTTTTTAAATGGAGAGCAACAGTTTCTTGTCAGATCTATGCAAAATTTAATTGAAAAATACATCCTAGGTTTCTTAGGACTAGTATATCTTCAATAAAAGGGACTAAACAATCACATGATCATGGTAAAAGATTAATACAACACAAACGAGAGTAGAGAAAGTCAGCTAGAGAGAAAAAATGATGACATAGGCTTTTGAGGCTAAAGTATTAATTGTGAGATGGGATTTAAAATTAAAATCTCTACATACAATATTATTATATTATAATTTTCTGAGCTCGAATTCATTGATAGATCTTTATTATCCGTTCGATTTCTGATCAAAGAATGAACCGATACAAGAAGACCCCGAACCCTAAAAACATTATGACATTGGAGAAACAAGCGGAGGTGACGCCAGAAGGTCAGCAAGAGATGATTGGACGCAAAGTGTACTTCCTGCTCTAGCGGAGCCAATTGGAAATGGGTTTGTTTCATAAGAGATGGGATCTTTTAAGGAAGCTGCCCAGACAATAACGCTATCTAGGTGAAGGTTGCGCAACTAGACCAAGGAAACTCGGAAGGAAGTGCCCAACAATCTTAATATAACTTTTCTTCCTTACTAAAACAATAATTTGAATTCTAAAATGAAGCTCCTTTTTTTCTGAAGAAGAAAGGAGGTGAATCTAGTTCTGCGACTTTTTTAATGTACCATTTTTAATAATTAATATGAAATCCGGAAATATCTTCGTAAAAAACTTCGTGAGGGAGAGTGGCAAACATTGCCTATTTAATTACATACTAAAAACTCGTACCCATTTGCTTTCGTAAGATAATTTCATCACAAAATCGATAAAAAAGGTGGCCTTCAAAAATATTAGGCCGTTTGTCCTATATAACCTCATTATTTTGAAAACTTGGTGGTGTAGGTCACTCAAATATTTAATATTTTTTAAGGCAACATTTTTTCTCGAATTTGTGATCAAATTATCTTACGATCCAAGCAAATGGGTTTACGAGTTTTTAGTACGTTATTAAATAGAAACTTTGTCTTCCTCCAGATTGAAAACGCCCCAATTCCAAGAGTTTTTGTAAATAAAATAGTTATAGGTTATGTTGAGATGAAACTATTTACCAAGTTTCTGGCAAATGTTAATAATTCAATAAAAAGGGGTCTGTATTACGGACTATAATACTATTTGAGATGTGCTTCATTTAAAAACAAAAATACTATGGAATAACAAAAGCTTGAATCTTTTGCAAGACAAATGGTTGAATAGTAAGAAATTTTATTTGAACCCTGAGTTGTGCTCGAAATCAGATATACTTAAAGATGGACGAATCAGCCAGAAACATTTTATAATCGATTTAGAAGAAATAAATGAAAACGTTTTAAAAGTATTAAATTTTCTGGCATAATCATACACAAAAAAACATATTTACACGAATAAGGGTTTCAAATTGTTGGTAAATGAAAAATAGTTCTGCACAGATGTTTTAAATGAATTCCAAATACATATTCAAATAATAAGAATTAATAAATAACAAATTACAGAATGCTATAAATTCTTGAATATTTATTTTTCTCTAAAAACTATAAAATTTGCTTTTACAATTCTGAAGTTGATCAGCGGAATATGACTCAATAAATCGATTATATTCAATATATCATATTAATACATTAGAATATATCATCTCTTTAAAATTATTTAGTATGTAATTACACATATATATGTTTTCCCCCAAACATCTTAGTCCGTGGTACAGACCTCTTTATATCGAATTATTAACATCCGCCTGAAACTTCGTAAATAGCTTCATCACATCGTAACCTACAACTATTTTATTTACAAAAATAATTGGGATTGGGGCGTTTCTCAAGCTGGAAGGGGGTAAACTTTATCTATTTATTTAAGTATTAAAAACCCGTGAATACCCAACTATTTACGAAGTTTCAGGCGAGTGTTAATAATCCGATAAGAAGCGTTCTGTGCCACGGACTCCCAATGTAAAACGAATGTTTCACCTTAAACTGATGGGAAGTGTTACAATTTTAATATGAGAGAACATGGTCAAGATAATGCAAACATTAATAGGAAAATCAACATTGATTTATATCCAAACAATTTGAATTAAAAAAAAACAAAAACAATTATTGTAAAAATTTCTTTTTATAAGCCCCGATACTATTATTGTTTTTGTTTTCAAGCTGAACCGTAAACAATATTTATTTTGTATTAACTTTTTTTGACACAATAACTTAAAGTCTGATCTAGAATTTAATTAATTTTAAGATCACTTGAGTTTTATTGACAGTTTGTTCGTCAAATTCTAACTTTCATTCAATGATGGCGGGGTTTCAAAATTTACGCTTTTTTTACTGTTTTTTTTTTAACATAGAGGACTTACTTTGTTCGAGGTTCAGATCCTTTTCTAAAGTACTCCTACCAACAACAAAATTCCTAGTACTCAATTCTTTACCTCCAAAGGACAGTTTTTTTTTTATCTCTTTTAATTCGACTATTTTTACTCACGTTCGGTTCGTCACATTTCCTAAATTTCTTGCTTTATTATTTTTAGAAAGTCCTCTGTTGGAATTTTCTTTATTATTATTACCGTGATTGTCCTTGGCTCTCTTCCCAAACGAGCCGCAAGATCTCCTAATTCATTACCGGATATTTCGCAATGTGAAGGGACCCAAATAAACATTATTTCTTTTCCGTTCTCTTCCACCAGATATTTTTTATACATCCTACAGTGTAATTTTGGTCAGGTGCATTCAGTGTGTGATATTACAATAATTCTTAATTATTATATTCAGTAATACAATAATTATTATAGTATGCCATACAAAATTTATATATTAATATTACTTTAATGTGAGCAATTAAATATATAATGTTACAGCATATTAGCTAACGTAGTACAAGTGACAAAAATAAAAAATAATAATAAATCAGAATCTGTAAGAAATAGATTGTTAAATATAGTCAGTAAAAGCTTTATGTTTGACTAGAAATTACTGAAAATCTAAACTATAAAATTTGTATGCACATTTCAACGGAATGATTTCAAGATAAATTGCTGTTACACAATAATAAAATAAAATAAACGAATATTTGATTTTATCTATAGATATATAGATAGGAAGAAAACTTTATTTCATATACATTTTAAATATTCCTTTTTTTTTTTTTTTTTTTTTTTTTTAATAACAAAACATTTTTTTGACAATGGTATAGAACCGTCTGCCCGGATTTGTCCTAAAATACATACAGTGGAAGGAAATAATAATAATAAAATAAATAAAAACAATCAACTTTGGAAAGATTAAACAGCCTTTTGTTATTTAAACAATATAAAACAACTTTATACTACGTGATACATATAATCTAAATAAACTTTAATTTGTCAAAAAAAAAAAGAAATAAATTTTTTTTTTTGCATAACTTTAATTCTATACTTGCTTTTATTGACACATAACTAAAGAATGTTATGTGTTGTATTGCTAAATCGAAAACATCCTATATTTGTAAGCACATATATGATACATATATAAATTGCTCCAATCTTTGCCATTGAGTATGTTTATAAGATCATTACGGTTTATGATTTTTTTCTTAAAATATATGATTCGATACTCCTGTAAAATCGAACAAACAATGACCTAGTGGTATACATCCTCTATTTCATTTAAATTACAAAGGATACACAATCTTTGTTGCACACTCCTCATAACATTATTGTTTAGAAATAATACTTGTTACTACGCAATTTACATTGTATTATATTATATATACATTGTAATATATTGTATTATATACAATATACATTGTATTATATTGTATTTACATTGTTACAAATTTCATAAACTACTGTACCCCCCACTCTATTTATCATCTATTTTATCTATAAATAAACTTTTTATTATAAAACTCTCCGAAGACATGAGTACATCGCTAGTTTATAACATGGTTATGCTGAGGAGAGGGAAATGATTATTTCTACAAATTGTAACTAACTTTTAGAGTTACAGTTTTTTTAGTTCCATTCAAAATACTTATTCGGCCTGCTAGTTCGCGGTCCTAGGTAGTTAATCTGGGTCAGGTGAAACTAGCCCACGTAACAGAGAACTTGGTTTTCTCCATGAATACGTAACGAGAATAAAACTGGGATGGCGAATTTCAGAACAATAATTCTTTGTTATCGTTTAATAAGTCAATTAAACCTAAATATAAATGGTGCTTGTAATTCTTATTTTTCAAGAACTTTAGACACGGCTGATTTATTAAATATTATATGTAAAGGATTGTGTGAAAGGAAATAACGCTTTTGAAATATTAAATTAAAATAACTGTTCTCTCAACGTTCAAACTACACTGAAATAAAATTTTAGCAAGATAGGTCAGCTATGTTCGAATATTATATAAATATGAAGGCGCCAGCAAGAAAACATAGACTGATTACCTAACTAAGGTTATGTCAACTTGATAACTTAAAGGTAATTTGTTATGATATTAAAAATGGTTATATAGATAATAACGTTGAATGTCCTATTTTTGATAAAAGTGAACTTGATTTACATCGTTTCCTATTTAAATAAATTTAATGATATAAAGTTACATGAATTAATTTAAAAAATATATGAAAAGCAAACTTCATAAATAATTTATACAGACAAGCAGTAGATAGCTTAAAGTGCAAGAAATCTTTTAATGTTTCCCTTAAAAAATATATATATATATAAAAATAAAAATAATCATATTTTTTTAAAAGTTTATAAAATAATCTTGTTATTTTAAGTACAATACATATGGTCCCTTTATATTATAAAATTAGAATATATTTGCACAGCCCCAGAAAACAAATAATCTTTAATTATATGTAGTTTCTTGTTCTCCTTAAAAATGAAGTGAAAATCAAATAACAGATAATTTGACTAAAATATACAGGTGCCTGAATCAAAATTAAAATCAGTACAACAATAGAAGAAAATATTACAGCCATCTTCCCAGAATCAAAAGACGCTATTGTTTTTTTTTTGCATATTATATTTTTAATTATTTTTTAGTACATCAAAAAAATAATTAATGATCAGATAATATACCGTCGCGACTTTCCATTTTCCACATAAGAAAAAATAGTTCCCAGATTGATGATGATAATACATGGGATACTTGTAGCTCGATGATATGATTGTAGTCAAAACGGTTTTATTATTTAAAAGGTAAAATTCATATCTTCCGAGTAACTGATTTTATTTAGTTTAATCGAATAACCATCACTTTTTTTTTGCACTTTAAAAACTGAACATGTGATAAAAATTACCCAAACTGAATGACATTCGGCAAGTTTTTGTTTGTAAACATTTTATATAGAGTGCTACCAATGGGTAGTTTGTCAACAAGCGTTTTCATGTGATTGTATTATTACTGTGTGCATATTTACTAGTTGTATTTTTTTAAAAATACAGTTGTAAATATCAATGAATAAAAAAAAAACTTTTAATAATACGTCTTGATAAAATTAACTATATTTTAGTTATGTCTTATTTGATAATATTCAATTATTATTATTAACACTTAAGGTATTTCATTATCAGTTTAATTGTGAATACTTTAATTTGTATTGATTGATTAATTTTCGATCCATTTTTTCTCTAATATTAAAGTACATTTAAAGCTTTTTGGAAAAATGTCAACAAATTAATAAATAAGTAATAATTATCATTGCTTCGACAATACAATTAAACAGTAATAATATGTTATTTTTCTGTAATTGTTCCTTATAAATTTATATGTACAATTTTTTTTCTAAATATTGTTTAAAGGTATAAATAATTTATTACATATTAAGTATAAATAATTTATTATGTTTCTAAATATTGTTTCAAGGTATAAATAATTCATGTCAGTATTTTCACAAACTTAAAGGTAAAGTTTCCTATTATTTTAATTTAATTTTTATTCTTCCTTAATCTGATAAAATAATTTACATATTTAAATTATGTAGCAATGTTAGTTTTTTTTGTTTTTTTTTACTTCATAATAGTTAATTTTGAAATCAGAAACTTGTTATTGATCGGAATATGAATAAATTATAATTAAAAGGACATAAATCATATCAATGGTAATATTTTGTAAGCATACAAATAAAAATTACCCATACTCGTGGATATCTTATTTTTTTCTTTTTACATCATGACTGGAAGGTTGCAATTATAATCATAACCAACCCCTTGGTTTTTCTCTCAATCCATTCAGAAGCTGAGCCAGTCCACTGTGACTGTGCGCACACAAATATGTAAAAAAACAAAAATTATATTTTCCTATTCGATCTCGAACTTGAGGCAGGGAAGTCCAAGTTCAATGTCCGCTGACCTCCTGAACTGATTAAGTTACCTTAAACGAAACAACATGCACGATGTTAAGCACTTATCATTCTCTAACATCAGATTGTCAAAATCATCATAAACACAATCTACTCAAGAATCTATGCACAACAATCTATCCCTCGCTCCTTCCAAAATATTTTATTGCCCACTGTGTCTTAAAAACTGAGCAAAATTAGAAAAATCGTTGATCATATACAGTATGTTTCATGTTTTCCTCTTATCATCCATTAGTCCGAATATTCATAACCCCAACAAAATTTTCTCTCCTCCAAAATGCAAATACCCACCAAAATATGCTCTCTCCCCTTAAATATTTGGCACAAACGCCATGAAACCCCATTTTTGGGCACCCCTGATCATAAATATTTTTTAAAAAAGATATTAGGCATTAATGTTACTTGTATTTTTTTAACTTTAAGAGTTACTCGTTAAAAGTGGTTGTAACAGTAAAACTTATCTTACACCAAAATGCATTGATTTCGCTTGAACTTATAATCTTCAGTATTTGATACTTTCAAATCAACTCCAAAACGCGTTTTTTTTCATTGCTATTTTACGAATACAGCAATGGTTAAAGCGAAATCATATTTATTTTTTAAATTTCAAACAGCTGTGCTTTTAAAGAAAGTAACTATGAGCTCTAGCATGTAGCAATAGGTAATGACTCAAAAGAGTTGTTCGCCTTGAAACCATAGAACCAGTTAGAGCGAAATTTTCTCATCAAACCATAAAATAGAATTATCTTTCCATGTCACAATCAACAAGGTCTTTTTGTCTTGAAATAAGAAACATAAAATTAAACCTATTTATATAAATATAAACCAATATATTATACAATATAACGCTATTATTATTTTTCATATTATCCTATATGTTATTTCTAAAAGGTGTTTTTTTTGTCGGTACGCCATAACATCGTCAATTCTTCATCAAATCCAATGATTGACCATTCATTTTGAGGATATTCTTCTTCTTCACATGCAGAAAATAGACCCGAAATTTATGGAAAAAAAGTTATGAAGTAAAAAAAACTTTGTTCACCAATAACTCAAAAAGTATGCATTTTTTAGAGTTAATTATCATGGATTGTACCCATGATAATTAGAAAGATTACTAAATTACCTACCAAACAAAAAAAAAAATCGTAAAAATGGGACAATTATTAACAAAGATACAGTCCATTAGTTTTCGTATACTTAATTATGTCTTGCTATTTAAATATATTAATTTTATTTCTTAAAGGCAGTTGTTTGCTTTTACATTTTATTTTTTTTAATAATTTAGAAAATCCCATGATCGGGTCATTATTACATTTATTATCTTTCCAGTCAACATTTAAAAATAGGTCCTAGCAAAGCAATTTGTACAAACATTTTAGTCTATTTTGCTAAATGGAATATTGTAATCGACCAAGGAAAAAATATTAATTCATTAATTTCATAATACATAGGAACTACTTATTTCCATATTGTTTTGCTATTTCTTCACAAAACAAAATTGTCTGCGAATTATTTGCACGGGCCAACTATTATTATTTAATACGGTAGTAACATATTCAGATGACTGTTATGATTGGACGATTTTATGAAACTGCTGGCTCGTAAAAGAAAGATTTCCATTGTCTTAAATAATCGTAGAAAAAAGTAGCTTAAAATATATAATTATCAGTTGTAAGAGATTAAAAACTATAAAAATTGTTTATTGTATTTGTTGAGATGAGGGTGCTGTAAATATTTATCAAATTAGAATCACTCTTACAGCATTTACAGCATGCTCAAGGCAATGATAAACCGCTGTTGTTAGGAAATGATTGCAAGCATAACACTTTCCAAGGGCAGACACAATTTGCTTGAAGGGTATTTAAATTTTTTTTTTTTTTTACCATTTTGCAAAATATTACCCATTTTTAATTTAATATTTTTGATTGTAACTAACCGCACATTCATCTTATAACAGGCTTTGATAAATATTGTAAAATTATAATGAATTAAAGCAAAAGATTTATAAAGTTATTATGTGAGGTCATCAATGTGATTTTTAAAATAAGGTATCTTAACCGTTAATATCTGAAACAATCTATGTTTGGCGGAATATACTTTCTTCTTGCCATCCTTTACTTGTAATATCTATTAAACTAAATGATTTTCAATAGCATTGTAAGTTTTATAATTAATATCAATATAGACAAATATTAAAACAACGGGAATGGTACAATTTGACGGCGTAGAGTATTATGTCGGGGGTTACCCAGGATGAGGCAAGAACCCGATTCCATCAAGGTCTTTGGATTTTCGTTGTGTTAGATCAGGGATTTCCGTTTTTTTTTTTTTTTAGTCTGAACTCTGGTTTAGACAGTTATAATTTCTATCGTGGTCAAAACAGTACTCTTATCTGCACGCTAACGGAAATAAGACTTTTATACGTAGTAGATAAAGTGGTAATAGTTGTAGCTATCTTAACTATCAAGCAAAACCAGATAGTTCGAGAGTAATGCAAAGACAGCAAATGCAATACTATTACAAAATTAGCACGATGGAGTATCAGTGACATTTGGTGCAAGACAAACCCAAAATATTCATCCCAGTAATCTTACAGTTAAAATGTTTTTATCCTTAGTTATATTTTTAATTGTCTATTAAGATCAATAAAGATATGAAAAATAAAGTGTGTGGATTAGATCACACGATAGAAGTGAAAACATCAACAAGGCGAGATTAATAATCCCCACATATATTATTACAGTAAGGCTCAAAATCGGTTTTGTACCAAATATAAGCTCCTGTAATGCTCAAATACTATGAATGGGATACCGTTGGATTCAGAATTTCACGGAGGGTTAGCGAATCGGACTCTCCGCTTTTGTTTTGCTTTATAAAATAAATAAGTCCATACAAACATTTTACTATTCTTCAATACTAGAACGGTGGTAAATCTGTAGATAGATCCGGGAAAAATTGGGCTTTGCAGATTTTGATTATTACACCAAGACCCGATAGTTCCGAAGTTCTGGGTTGTTAAACCCAGAAACGTACTATTTTCGATATAATGCAAGGCAAAGGATCCAAATCCACACAACCTTACATTAATTGTAGTACTGTCATGGAATACGTGTCTCATTTCGTCGACTTGAGGTCTCTATGATTGAGAGAGGGGAGGTTATATTGTTTATCAAAGGTTTTTTTTTTTTTCAGTAAGCCATATCATCGTTAATTCTTCATCATATCCACAAGATCGAGTAACGAATTTTAAAGGTTTTCTTCACCTTCGGGTGGGAAAAACAAATCCAATCATCCAGAAAATTTAGGCAAAAAAGTTATAAAAGAAAAAAAACTTTATTTGCGAATAACTAAAAAATTACACACTTATCCATGGGTTATGCCCATGATAATATAAACGATTACTAAATTCTCTACTAAAAGAAAAAAACAATCATCGAAATCGGACAATTATTATCAAAAATACTGCTTATTGAAATTTTTTAACAAGTTGGTTTCAAACATTAAAGAAGTTTTAAATTAATTTTTGTTTCCTTTGTCGATTATATTTTGGAAGAAAGTAACCATTGATTTCTTTTATGATACGTTGCATTATTTTATTTGCTTATTAATTAATTATTTGATCACTGAGCAATATGCTGTGCGAATTTTCGTCTAATGGCCTACTAGCATGAAATATAAATTATAAATAATAGCTCATTTGTAACTAATATAAAAAGATTAAATGCTGAGCAGTGTCGCATCTCGATGTAATTTTCAATAATTGCTCATTATAGAGAGGATGGAATGCCGAACAATTACCTAGCTTACAGTATGCAGATCCGAATCTTAGTTTCTGAGGTATTTTAATCCGTATCTTCAAAAAATCTCGTTATAATTTAGTTTTCAACACTACTTTTTTTCTCTTTTCGTCTCTCTAACATAAAAAAGATGAAGTGATAAATCTTTCGCTTACCAAAAATATGCAGGTTCGATTTTTCGTTTTTGAGACATTTTAAACCATATGCAATAACACTTCAATTAGTCGGCTCCAGCCGACTTTATCCGAGCGTAACACTTCGGAGATCTGACGGCTCAATCTAATAATTCATTCTCTACAAAAAAAGTGCAAACCAGCTCTTAAAGAAGTTTTCACTTCAATAAAACCATATGATCATTACTTTGTACGATTTGCTTATATTATGAGTTCCGCAAGGAAATCAAAATAGACTGTGGAAGAGTTGATTGTTAGTATTCCTTACCGGCAATATTTGAATCAACCATATATTCTATCTGAAGATATCACGTATCTTGTTGACTGTAGAGTGTTGTAAAAAGAGGAAAGTCTAGTGGTTTTTAATTTAAAATTTTTTTTTTTTTTAGCTATAGCCATAGATATGTGAATATGCTCAGTTTCTAACTTTGTTTTATGCTTTATGTCATCCCGAAATCATACAGTGTAAAGTGTTTAGTATTGGTGTAATCCAAAAGATGTCATATTTATTCTCATTTTTTCTTTATGTCAAAAAGTTGTTTAATTGATTGGTAAAAATCTAGATGTTTGATTTGTTAACTCGAAAATTATGTAAATAACCATAAGCTTCAATTCTTTAACGTCGTTAGTTTTTTTATTTCATGATATTCTGAAATGGTTCTTTTACGTAATCAACTTTCACTTTGACTCACAGGAGTTTTCGGAACCGAAAACTTGTTTTTTTCGCAAGTGGTTGACATTTTATCAAGAAAGCAACACGAAGTTACTTTCCTCGAATGTGTGAAGAATTTTCGGATTGAGCTATGTCTTGAGAACGTATGAAATAATATAACAATCATAAGAAATTATCAAACAATCATTCATTATCTGTGAATAATTCACCCGGAAATCCGATTATTCCTTCCGTGTAAAATTCACATAATTCAAACATGTTTAGAATATTTTAATACATTCAAATTGTCTTATGTCTTTCTACGTTTCCTGTGTCATCAAAAATCATAAGATGCAAACATTAAACTAGTCGGACCATTACAAACTCTATACGGGTTAAGACAGAGTCTGAAACCGTAAAGAATTGGTAATTATGCTGCCGAGGACCAATTCATGCGCATTTTTTAGAAATTGTATAGGTGTAATTCCACTGAGGCAACTTTTAGGCAACATGTACCATGCTAAACACAGTCTTTCAATAGTTGCCTGAATGGAATCGTTTTAGACGCATGCTACACAAGTGTACGACAAAACGCATTCGATGCGACATCAATTAAATTTTGTATCACATAGTCGGACGGCTGCAATAGGCAACACTAGGAAACAAGTACGTAGCTATATGTAGTTCAGTGTTACCTTAGTAGCATTCCGCCATACCATTTGAAAGAGATTGGACTTCCTTCTATTATCTTGGGAGTAAGAAAAAAAAAATCTCAATTTAAACTACCTCCTTTGAGTAACGAATAAATTAACTAAAAAAAATAAATAGTGATAACGGTATGATAGACACGTTAGAGGTAAATTAAAAACGTTACGGTATAAAAAATATGGTTCGTATAGAATAATTAATTGAAAATTTACTTCAATTTACATTTCACAACACGGTATAATTTTTAAATGGGCTGGTTACTTATTTAAATAATTACATTGCGATAAAAAGTGTATGACATTAGGACATCAATATTAGTTTAAATAAAATTTAATATTTATTTTTGGAAGTTCAGTCAGTGATAGTTGTTGAACTTCCTCACAAGGACAAGAACGTGATACGTCTTGAATTTTTTTTATTTTGAAAATGGACCATTTTTTCCTCATTCATTAACTTTCAAATTCAGATGACGCACAGCTTGTTTAAAAATTTATGCAAATGGAAGCAACATTATGAAACGTATGTTGATATTTATTTCACGTGATCAGTCCATTAAATTTCCTATACAATATAATTTCCGTGGTTTAGGATACACAATCAAATTCATTCACACAACAATTATGTAATTTAATATATCTCTGATATTATATTTATATTAGAAAATCAAATCATTTATAATAAACTAAAATTAAAATTAATAATCATCCGGTTTTGGAAGTAGTCTTTCAGGAAATGCGGAAGAGATATATTCAATAATATAAACAAGAGAGAGACAATCACTTTATTTTCATAAAATTGTGCTGCCCAATTATATTGGGTTGTCACAAACCCAGGATAATTATCAATCATTATTATGAACAATTCTTGAAAATAATATAAAATTGTTGTTCATATTTTTCATGAACAAATATGAGCAAAGTAAACAATTTTTATTTATGCAATATTTTATTTTATTTATCTTCATTTTTCTAACTATTTTTTTATTAACATTCTACTTCCCTTTCTTTCACTCCTCTCTTTAGTACATTTCTCAATATATTTCGTTACTAAACCCATCATTTCTAATAACACATTATACAATAATGACAAGAAAAACAACAACAAAAAAAAACACACGCATATATATCTATATGTATATATATATATATATATATATATATATATATATATATATATGTAGATCTTTCATGATGTTAAATCAAAGATCAAGTATATTAATATTTTATTCAAATGATTATTGAACAATTTTATGTTAACCATGTTTTTCCTTCCCCAAGTTTAATTTTCTTATTAATGCATACAGCATTCTGCGCATAAAGCGAATCGGATGTTTTCGTTTTGTTTTGATTTTTATCTGCTCAACCTTGATTTTCCTGTTTTTTGCCATCCTTGGGCCATTGGCTTTTTAACATGCGTGCTGTTTACCGAATCACATACAGGATGAACGAGATTCTACCTCACTGCGTTGGATTTTGTTTTTATTCTAAATTCGAACAAAAGGTTAAGACCACTGAGTATGAGATTAACAAACTTTTCAGAACCTTGAGTTTTATCGCAAATATAATCATTAATTTTCATGGCATTACGTCAAATAGTTGAAAATAAAATATAATTCATACACACACACACACATATAATATATTGTTAATTTTTCTCCGTAAGTAACCAGCAACCACTAAAATATTTCATCTATAATAGCTAACTATACGGCCCGAGATATTGTTTTAGATTCACTAGCAAATCTTTATGATTGTTTTCATATAAACTATTACTTTTTTTAAAATATGAAGCAACGACAAATCTAAAAAAAATAAAAAAAATAGATAACCGGTTATGAGAGCAAGAGAATAACTTGCAATCAAGGCCACTGGTTAATATATATTATATATATATATATATATATATATATATATATATATATATATATATATCAAATGCAATGTTCAACTTAATTCTGGCCTCACATATTTTAAAGTATAAATTGAATTTTATTTTATATTAGTTCGACTGCATGTATAATTACATTATTATTACTATTATTAGATTATAGTTTTATTTTATGTGAATGATGTCTAATTGCTTTGTAGTTTAGAAGAGGTGTGAATTTTTATAAGTGGAAAAGGGTAAATATAGGTAAACATATTTATTAGACATTTTTTATTTATTTATTTTTTTATTGGAATAATAATAATACAATCTGCCACAATACACAGCATTGGGTATTATGGTTCTATGTTCATATTCTTACTATCATATCAAAATTGAGAAAAATAAATGAAATACATTAAAAGTTAAAAAAAAAAAAAATTGTGACACATCCTTTCCTGTATACAATATGTTTATTAGAAATTAGCATTATTTCATCATTTTAACAACAAATATTGACAATAATCTCTAAAATTATTTTCGAAGCCTGTTTAAATATGACCTTAAACAAAGTGAGAAAACCAGTTTCAACGCAGCGTATAATTAGTATGCTATTTGCTATTTCGGCCAAACGGACAGCTTGTTCCATTGACCTAAACTCCCTTCAGAAATTATAATTTGTCTCTGAGACTGATTTTATGTTTATGTTTTAAGATCAGCTTTCACATACATTGCTTTCCCATTACCTAAAGTAGAGAAGCTTTGAGTATAAGCGAAATGCGTGAAAAACGTTTTTTGTAAAA
Organism: Nezara viridula; assembly: GCA_928085145.1. Lineage (NCBI taxonomy): Eukaryota > Metazoa > Arthropoda > Insecta > Hemiptera > Pentatomidae > Nezara > Nezara viridula. The sequence goes on from OV725077.1 coordinate 211,863,419, forward strand.
ACCAATAATTTTCACTTTAGTTTTCCGTCGTATTTAGACATCAAGGACAAAATTTTAGATTTTCTGTAGCCCAACCCGTGCTTTGCTTGTTTTTCTTAGGCAATTACAAACCATGTGATAGATATAACGCATACAGCCGTTCACCCAAATTTTAACAAATTCTCATGTATTTTACGGTATTGGTCGAAAATCAAAGTTGGTACCCTATCAATTTTATTGATTGAATTCGATAAACTACTTTAGCCAATGCATGAGCGAATCCTTTTTTTTTTTTAGTTCTCCCCTTCCTCACCTCTTATGTTATACAGGGATTTTTCCGAGCCAGAGGAAAGGGCGGTGGATTAACGCCAGAATTTAAAACCCTCTGACACTGGGACAAGAATCATTTATACTTGTTAACTTCAGTTAAAAGATAAGCGCAAAATTGATCTAGCATCCATTTCATCAACTATTTTCACTAATACACGCCCAAATGTATTTTCGTTGACAAGAATATATTGCAAAAACGACTCATCAATTTGGCGTAAAGTTGGGATGAAAGTTTGAAACTATTTTATATTAATGTTTAATTATTAATAATAATGTTGAATAATATTAAAATGTTAAAATGGACCATTATCAATTTTTATGTTTCTTTAAAAAACATGGTAAAATAAACAATAAATTAAATTTTGTTTTCATTACGGTCTCAATCGAATACCTGAGGAAGTTACACTGACAAACGTAGCTGGCGTTTTTCTTATTTAATTGGACATTAAATCAGTAGTCAATTATTAATGTATTAACTCGACTACTAATATTCCATATACTAATGTGATTTTGAAAATGTAAGTTACCCAGAGGTTGAAAAACCTCTGGTAAATTTTAATATTTCATAAATAATTTTCATGTATTATAATTTCAGTATTATTTTAATTCATTGGAATTTTTAATTGAATAAATAATGTAATTAGAATTCAGAGAAAAATTATAATTTTTTTTAAATCTCGGTTAATAATAATGAATTACAAACATTATTTCTTTTGTAACAGTTCAACAAAAGTCACCAAACTATTCTATACATGTTCACTTGGTAATTTTGAAAAATGTTGTTTTATTAGATGTGCTTCATCCAATTCCATTCATAAGTTTTTCTTAAAACAAACAAAGTATTTAAAATTTAATATGTTAACACTGTGTACGCACGTACGCACACATACAGAAGCATGTCTTCTGAGAACTAAATTAAAAAAAGCACAAAACATAATAATTTAAAAATATATCCATAAAAAAAAGAAAGAATGAAATCAGTCAGCCATTGATAACTAGCTCTGAATTTACGATTGAAATTTTAAAACTTTCCCATGAACACTTTGATTTGATTTGTCCTGGTTTTTGTTTTTATTTTTTTAGGAGTAAAATAAAAAAGAAATATATTGCATATTTCCCCCCACCACGTTTCCAACGCGTGATATGGTTGACCGCAAAAATGTCAAGCCATTTCCCAACCCCAAATATGTTTCAACTTCCGATCATCTGAGGAAATAAAACCGACCACAACAATGAACAAACCTTCGTCCATGATGTCATTTTTATAATAATAGTTATATTTTGTTTTTATTTTTTTATTATAATCAGCAAATGTTATTGTAGTAAGGAAGGGATCGGTAAATCAGGTAGTGCGTACATTGTCCAATGACACATACTGTTTCCGGGTGCAATATTTTTACTTTCACATATCTATATATATGAAATATATAGTAAGGGGGAGTATTACGATTGTAAAAATGTTCGAATCTGAGTTTTCAACGGAAATACGTGTTTTGAGGTCTCCTGAATCCAAATAACCAAGTGCCGCAAAATCGTGTGTGTGTGTGTGTGTGTGTGTGAATAATCTATCTCAAAAATGAAAAGTCGTATGAAAGTAAAATTGCATATTTAAAGTTTGTATATAACTGAGATGTTACAACAACTTTTTCATCAAAATCAGCTAACCGAAAGTGGCACTTTATATAATCGATTTTACACATATTTACGATTTTTTCGAAAACGGCAATAACGATTTTGATCAACTTGGTCAATATATTATTAAATAAATAGTTTTTAATTTTAGAAAGGTTTTATCCTCATCGATGCAACCTGGCAGAGCTTAAATGCCGATGTTTTCAAAATGTCCTCCGAAGTACCTTTAATTTTTTTATTTGAAATAATTAACCATTTCTCATCAATCTCTTATGTAAAAAATAGTAAAATATAAAATATGAAAGAATTTGATAATTAACTAAAAGATAAAGAAGAGATCGTAATGGAGAATAGTTGTAATAGAGGAACCAAAGGAAACCGACCTCACCCGAATTCGAGGGGGAGAGGGCTTTCGGGCTGAAGCCCACCCAAAATGGTAAATCACGTTTTATGGAAAAAAATGTTAAAAAATTATCTCTTAAAGTAACCCCGGCAACCTGATTTATGAGACAATGGATTTTAAATAGTCACGAGTTCGCGTCCCGGTGCCGGGGGAGTCTTTTAAATGCTCGCCCACACCCCCTGCCCGGGAAAACCACGTATAGCTTTAAAGGGGAGGAACGGGAGGACCATAAAAAAAAAAAAAAAAAAACCCTTAAAGTAATGTGGTTGGTTTCTTTTCTTTTTTTCCGAAGTAATTATCGTTATAGAATTGAAAAATAAACGTATCAGGCTGAAGTCTCTCCTCTCCCCAAATTTAAATCCTGGATCCTCCAGTGCAGACTTCCATACGTAACATTAAATGCTATCGTTCGTATTATTTAATATTTAATTGTATAGATTACAGCGATATAAAAATTAAAATTTGCATCTATATCGCTACTTAAACAAATAAATTATAAATAAATACAGCTGCTTTCTTTATCAGTGGCACTCTTGTCGGACTAAAAATATTTCGTGACACTTTATTTATTATAATCGAATAAATAATTGAAATGTACTGTCAGAAAAGGAAATGACTAGTGTCAAAAAAAAAAAAATATGATATCTTAGAAGGCTATGAAAAATATGTGGTAATTAATTGTTTTAAACAATGTTTCTTACCTTCTATAACTTTTATTTTCACTTCTCTCTGCCTTAAAATACTTATTTCTGCTAAGAAGAGGGTGGTAACTGAAAGTTGTGTGATGAGCGCAGCGCAACAGATTTTTTTTATCGATTCATAAGATTTGGAAATTGGAGACACGGCTTTATATTTTTTAGGCAAACTTTTATTTCGTTTATTTATTTGATGTTATTTATTTATCTTAATCTTTTATTAAGAAGAAACCCCTGGCACTTTAATGGATTTAAGATATTAAGAATAAAATGAAAAAAATCATGAAAAGATGGAGATAAAATAAAGTATACTTGTTCGAATGGCACACGATAAAAATAATGCCTGAAGAGAGTTTTACCTTTGGTGGTTTGGTGGAAGAAGAAGGCAAGGTCGGGAGAGGATAACCAGGAATGAGCAAATGAAAAGTCATAAAGTCTGCAAGAAGAATGCACCCTGAAAAGCGAAATATGGAAGGAGGCCATATAAAATTTATAGGTTAAGGAAATTATTTGTTCAATGAAAAAGTCTTAAATAAAAAAGATTAATTTCCTTCTCACATCGTGTGCATTCAGTTTATATTCATCTGTTGATTGTTGCCAAAATTCAAAATCGATTAGTAAATTTCGCCCGCTGCGGGATCTTGGGCAGTGCAAGCTGGAAAGTACACTGGAGTGCAGTTTCTCCAGCGGCTCCTCTCACATCGGGGAAACTGACTACGGTCAGCTGTGGTCGAAGGCATAATAACAGCCTGATGGCTCCGCAACGGCGTAACGTCTTTGTGAAAGCGTTACCACGCTCTTGCCAGGAGTTCTATTACTTCGGAATGATGGTTTAATTTCTCTCTTAGGAAGGGTTCCAGGAGATGCAGTCACGTCAAGTCCATCATTTAAGCAGCATTCATAAACTGCATAATGGACCTGAAAGAAAACTCTTATAATGGTGTTGATTATTTCTATTATAAGTGGTCATTCAATAAATCTGAAGAAAACGAATAAAAATTAAACATTATTCAGATTTTTTTTTACTGTCATTTCTCATTTTTCATATATTTTTTTTAGTCTGTGGTTAATTCATGATAATACATGTATGATATAAGAAAGGAAAAAATATATTGTTCTGATATTTATGGGGTAAGATTAAACTGTGACGGCTTTGTACTACCAAAGTTTTTTTTAGAACACGCCCGAGGCCGTCTAGAAGGAGGTGGCAAAGCAGAAATTCATTTATGTGAGAATTTTAAATTTTCGAAGGGGGCACATTTTGGCGAGGTTATGAAGTTTTGGAAGAAACCATGTTTTTATAGAGTTTCAATCAGAAGAAATTTTCAAACCATTAACCAAGAGGAGAGGTCTGGAGTCATAGAAAAATATCACTAGTTCAAATTTCGGTATTCAGTGGGAATTCGGAGGAACTAGGAACTAATTCCCTCGTCCTCTCCCCGGACCAGGAAAAAACCCGTCTAGCTTAAATGTATGAAAGGGAAAAAAAAACAAAAAAAAAAAACAAGATAAGAAATGAGGAAAAGATCTCAGCAAGGATGACAAATTACCATATTTATAATTCCACTTCCGCTTGTACCGTTTTTATGAATTGGTGAGCAATAAAATATCTTGAAAGAGGATCATGCGACATTAACCTAGAGCGTGGGACGCCAACCCTGGAAGATGTTTTAAATATTTCAATGAAAATTAAATCTAATTGAGTTTAAGCTATTTTGTTATTTTTGTGGCAAGAAAATACAATGGTTACTTACGTAACCTGATACAGATAAGGCAACATATAGTCAACCGTGGGAAAAGTTTTCCCTTAAATCGTTTTTAAAACGTCTAAATGTTTGTCCATACGTTTTATTTACAGTAATTACAAAGAACACCTTATCTATGGGAAGCTGTGGTTGCATACCATAGTTTTCCTGATTAAAGATTTTTTTGGTTATAGTTGCATTCCTATGGGTCCTAGCCTAATGTTATAAACCTAGAGCTTTCTCAGTAAGCAGACTACGCAACTTATGTTTTCATGTATTCGTATAGATAATAAAAAGGCCTTAATTCAATATCGATGCCATCAAATCCAGCGCTCAATATACAGTCCACCACTGTTCACCATCAAAACTCAAATCTACAAGGCTTGCTTCACCCTGACAACCAATAGCGGATCCGGGATTTAATTTTTTTTTGGGGAGGGGCTTCAGTCCGAAAGCTTTTTTTCATAAAAATATCGATTATTATTTTGGAAACACAGAAAGAAACTAACTACCTATACGAAATGGTGTTCAATTGATTCCTAAAATCCTTTTAAATGTAATTACACGAGCAATAATACTTTAAGAGATAATTTTTTAATATTTTTTTTCATAAAACATTGTGATATTTTACTATTTTGGGAGGGGAGGGGGAGCCTTAGCCCTAAAGCCCCCTTACCGTGTATCCGAACGTGCTAACAACTATTTATCTTTCTAATGACATATTCCAGTGCTTATTTCAATAAAAGGGAATCATCTTGTTTTAAACTTCTTCAGATAAAAATTAAAGACTTTATTGTAAGTATAATATGGAGTAAATCTAAATCTGATTGTAAGTCCAAGTGAATATATCGTAATCGCCCTCTGTGATCCAAGTTTTTTAATTACTTTAATCTTATATCAACCACGTAACTGACCTTCCTTTATTTTTATCCTGTTATTGTTTTCGATATCGAAGCACATTATTCCAAAACCGGTTTCTAGTAAGAGTAAATCTGAAAACAAACCATCAATTCTTTCAATTTATTAAATAGAATTCCGTATCGATGAACAACACTAAATCAAAATATTTACATTTATGCAAATGTAATCTTATGTTGTCTTTCGCCATTAGTTATCGAATTAGCAGAGCGAAAATATCAGACCGTTTCTTTATGATGCTGTATGATTGTCGTTTTGCTTCGGTGAAATCTTTCGTCACGTTTGATAGGAGTTGTTCAGTGTTGTAATATTTTGGCGAAAAATCTAACCGTGTAGCAATCCCTTATTTTCATTGCTAAAATATCTGATGTTACGACAACATCCTGAACACTTCAGAAAGTCCTTCCCATTTGCACAGAAAAACAAACAAAAAACTATGAAAACGAAAACTGGTAATATTGTAAAATAATTGATATATATAATAAGGAGAAGAATAGTTGGGGTGATCAGTCAAATAAGAAGGCAGAATAAATAACAATATTTATTTTGTCATTTATTTTGTCTTCTTATTTGACTGATCACCCCAACTATTCTTCTCCTCATTATTCACGATAGTCAACTATTTAACCACTATTATGATATATATAATAATTTTAAATTTTAGTAATTTAATTTATTTGTTTTTCTAAATTATATATCGGAAAATCTGATATTAAAACAACATTTTTGGTCATTTTATTATAATATTTGCTGTTTTTTTAGTTGTTACAAATTTATTTTTGCTATCTTTTGCGCATGAGATATTCCTATAAGATTTAAGAGAAAAATGTTCTTAAAAATTTATTCTAAAAAATAAAATTAAAGTGGACGAAACTCAAACTAATCGTTTTAGGACTTTCCAATAATTTTAAGCGTTCTTATTATCTCAACCTTACCACTTATAATAATAAAATTTCATTATGAATATTATGCTGGATATAATATATATTTTTATTGATTATAAACTATTTAATATGAAAATTTATATTAAATATATACTTTATTTTTTATGGCACAGTAGAGAAAGAAGGAGAGTAGCTTCCCAACCTTGTTCTCACTTGAAATATTTTTGATTGTTTTTATTTATTCTTAAATATTTATTTATTTCTTAACACAAAAAGTATGAAATTAAAAAGTGAAGAAAGAGAATTAAAGCGAATTAATAATAACATTTTTAATACTTACATTATAGACCATTGGAGAAAAAAACTTATATAGCTAAGATAAGAAAAAATTAACCATTATTTCTCAAATACTTTAAAAATACTATCAATTCAAAATAATAGTATATCATGGATCCTCGGGTACGTGGGGTGGCTTTCTTGTAGATATTTAATTTTTGACGGTGTAATTGTTTTTTAAATATAAGATTAATATTTATTAATATCTTTTAACCATTTCTATACAGATAATTTTTTCTGGGAAGCTATTCGGATTAACTTCAGTATCCATATAGAGAAATGATATAACTGATCATTCCTTCTAAGGAATAATTTAAATAGTCACTCATAAATTCTAATAAATCCCGTCAAATCATCTTTACCCTTCGTAAAGGGTAGTAGGACTTCCTTTCCTACAATACCGTTTAATAATAACGCACTTATCCCTTTTGAACATATCCGATACCTTGGACTCCACTTGGACAAACACCTAACTTGGAATCCTCATACCAGATTAAAAAGACAAGAAACCGCTCGACGACTCTCACTACTCCAGCACTTACTAGAAAAACGCTCTAAGCTTTCAGTTAATTACAAAAGAATCATATACATGACTACAATAAGACCTATTTGAACTTAAGGAGTTGAGATTTGGGACTCCACAAAGCCATCGAATTCCTTATGTATCCAATCCTTACAATTAATGTTGCCCAAAATCGGTCTTGGTCTTGCAAAGTGGTAACAACGCCTATCTGTTGCAAGCCTAAGAACATGACTGGAAAATAAAATCGACTTTTTGAATAAAAATTGAGACAAAATAGTTACTAATACTTGACAATTTTAGTTACTATATGTAAAGAATTGGTGAAACTAATATACTTTTGCATTTAACTCTTCTAATTTTTCATTCAGACTTAGTGAAGTTTCTCATATGTAAAAAATTACCGTAATATCTTTCTAGTAATAAGCTAATAGGTAACTGCAAGGCTGTTACGAGAGTCTAGCACAAGACCAACACCTAGACCAACACTAGTCTCGGTCTGGCATTTGGGCAACACTACTTACAATACAAAATGATTTGCAAAATTCACACTGCTCGTTACTTTCTCACTAATAAAATCGTCCATAACGAGCTTAATGTACCATTATTTCCGATTTGGCCAAATCCAGATATCTATCCTTCCATAATAAACTTGAGAACCATCGAACACTCTCGTTTCTAACTTTGCTTGATCTTCGATCCCTGATAACCCTCCGAGGCGTTTCAAACAAAGATGGCCTCGAGATCCCTTATTGTAAATACATTTTTGTTAAGAGTGCTACCAGTGGTTAGTTTCTCAACAAGTGTTTTCGTGTTATTATTTTCTGTTATCACATTTACTGAATATATATATATATTTTTAATACAGTTGTAAATAAGATACATAAATGAAATAAAAAAAAAAAAAAGTCATTCATGACTATAAGTAATCATTTTCTCTTCGGATAGGTATCAATTTAAAATAATGTTCTTACCTACGAAAAATAACAAATTTTAATGTTACGAATTAATTTTTAACAAAATATCAAACGATTGTTTTTGTTTACAAATAATTAACATTCAGGAGCACACATCATTTCTCGACATGCCTTTATGAATATTTTTCTAAAATTGTATTAGATCATATCATTAACGATTAAAAAGCTGAGTAATTATTCAAATTAAACACAAATGGTCATCTTCTTTTCAATATTCATCGAACAGGTGGCTCCAAATTGCAAGCTTAGGTGGCAGTAAACTTGCCAGCTGTCAACTAAAATACAATTGCATTGGCATGATACACTTAAGGCAGAGGGGGTCGTATGTGAGCGCGCATCAATATTTATAATTTAATATATATTTTTTTTATCATGGTATCCTCATGAATTTTATATTTTTTTTTATTTCAAAAATAGATAAAAATGGGTCCTTGGGAATTACTTAAGCCAGATGGTTTTTATATTGTAATGGGTTTGAGGGAAAGGTGTACATTCCCATCGCCTGCTTCTAATCCATCATAGCGAAAATTATCATTAATTATACTTAAAAACAAGAAAAACTAACTGTTTTGTCATGAAAGTTAAATAAATGAATTGAGATGCCCGGACAAAATTAATTATTCATACGTGCTAATTAGTCGTTTCGCAGTACCTTTTGGAAATATGCGACCTCCGTTGGACCTGACTGGATCTGGTGAATTCAATGTTTGATCGACACATTGGCTAATATCCTTAATAAAGTTATGTGATAATTTTATTTTTTTTTAGTTATATCATTTTGGATTAATCTTAAATAAAAAAAATATTGTAAATTAGGAGTTAAAACTTTACCAAACTAAGTAAAAATTCAGCATAAATCCAATGAATTTATGCTCTTAGACTAATATTGCACCTTTACAGTGTCACAACATTAGCTCTGGGACAAAAGCACAACGAATCGATTAAGTTCTTGTCAATAACTATCACGGTAATTCAGTTTATGCGGAAAATATAGTCAATAATTGTTTGCCCGTATTAGCAATTCTTTCGATAAAATCAAACAAGATTCGTAGTGAACAATATAACTGTTGGGATAAGTTTCATTTTTTAGGATATGTATTTTCATATTTTCTAATAATTTGATTCGTTTATTTTTTTTTTTTTTCAGTAGGTGTACTGAATAATAATATAACCTGCCAAATCGAAGAGCCATAAGTATTCATTTATATAGTATGTGCATACCGTAGGAAAATAATTTTAAACAGATATCATAAAAAATAAATAATATGAATAACTAAAAAAAATTTAAATAAATAATAATGTAGAGATGGTTGACCGTGATATAATATGAGAAGGAGTTGATCGGGAAGTGCGGTCAAATAAATACTAAATTTTATAAAATAGTATTTTTAATTATTTTTTAAAAATAATTTCCGACGTTTCGACCCACCTCGCAGGTCTTCATCAGGACTACAAAAAATACAAAATAAAAAAGGTACATGGTGAAAATAAAATAAATGAATTAGAAGTAGATATTATATAAGAAAAAGTTGTCTGATAAAGAAATAATAAGATGATATCAGAGATATAGTGGGTGACAATGTAGTTAAAATGTCAAGTATTTTATATATATATATATATATATATATATATATATATATATATATATATAAACAAACAAACAAAAATAAAAAATAAGTATGAATAAAAATATAAAACAAAGGAAAATGTAGCACGTAAGTTAAAAGTAAACAGATTGTGATAAAAGATAAGAAATGAGTGTATAGCCAACTAATAAAAATTACATTTGATAACTGTAGATTAACAGATAAAGAAAATTAATGTTGGCGAATAAAGAAATTGAAAACTGAATAAGTATTAATATAGTATACTTAATACTTATACGTAATAAGTATTGATATAGTATTTTGTTATCTTATTCTTATTTTAGCTTTACTATATCAATACTTATTCAGTTTTCAATTTCTTTATATTTTTATTCAAACATATTTTCTATTTTCGTTTGTATCTTCTATATATATATATAATACTTAATATTTTAACTACATTGTCAGCCACTATAAATCTGATATCATCTAATTATTTCTTTATCAGATAACTGTTTCTTATTTAAAACCTACTTATAATTCATTTATTTTATTTTCACCATGTACCCTTTATATTTTGTATTTTTTGTAGCCCTGATGAAGACCTGCACGGTAGGTCGAAACGTCGGCGTAATAATTAAAAATACTATTTTATAAAATTTAGTATTTATATTCCAGTCCTTGTCAGATACAAACAAGTGTGCCTGTAGAACATTTGAAGCAACACTAACTACGTAAGAATCCTCGCCTACACTAATATTAATTATAAATATTAAAAATTTTCAAGCGTTATTCATAGAACTGAATGAAGTAGTGGGCACTTATGAATATCAGAGTCGTACAAACGACTCAAAATTAATACCTGAAACCAAGAAATATGCAGAATTATTGTGAAATATTTGTCTCATACACAAGCAGAGTTTCACGCTTGCTTATCAATCAGACCAAGAGAGAGAGAGAGCTGGGAGTGATCAGTTGTCTGTATTTCTCAACTCCAGTAGCCATTATTGAAGAACTGACGGCCAAAGGATGCAAAGGCCATATGCATCAGATATTCTACGTTTTAAAAGAACATATAGAATAATCGGGAGCAAAGAAAAAACAAAATAGACTAGCCTCTATTTTTTGTAGACTTAGAGCGATCTCCCGGGGTTGAAAAACATACAAAATCACGCGTCTGTATTACTCGCGTGTTGTTATTGAAAAAAATCTACCTCAAGTGGGAAATAATGCAGTATTATAACTGCCAAGCTCGTGGTAAAAAATACCTTACTTTTTAAAAAAAAAATTTTATTATTAAATAAATCCATACCTACCATTTCTGGCATAATATTCTAAATTAGAATGGGAAGGTCAAATTTCATTCTGTGGGTCTTATACAATACGCTACTGTCACCACTTACCAGAGTGTGTAAAGTGAGGTGAGCAGCACAAATCAAGGTGTATGAAGATGAAACAAGCACCCGCAGTGTGTGCTGTATGCTACCTCAGCATTCGGTAAACTATAAGGGATGTCAAACATACATAAAATTAAAATACAAACTTCACTTTTTTTCTAGGTAAGATATCAGGACTCTTAGCCCATTAAACGCAACCTTCAGTTTAGGTAACTCAAGAGTTTCCTTGGCCAATAGTTTATTATACCTTTGAGTAATTGATATTTTTTTGTTTGTCTCTTAAAAAATTACGTAATATGGTGTTTATTGCCTCTTTCAACTTAATTGTCCTTGATTGAGGTAAAATGTAATTTTATATCATGAAGAAATTTTATGTCAAATGTATTTTAAAGACGTTGCATGTCTAAACAGTCGAGGTGTAATATAAACACAAACTAAAAATAACTGCTAATTAATAACCTGATCAAATAATTCATTTAGAAGTCAATCTTAAACGTCAATATAAAGAACGAACTACACCATGTGGGTTTTTACTACTTTTTTTTCTCATCCATAGACGGTTTGATTATACAAATACAATGTATATACAGTTTAACTAAAAATAATTAAATAGATAAATAATGTTTAATTAAAACAAAAAATGGAAATCGTAAAACTCTTAATGAAATTAATGAGTGTTGAATCGATGACTAAAGTCCTAAGAGGTAGAAAAATAGCGGTAATTAAAAGGGGAGCAGATGGCAGAAAAAAAAGTGTTAAAAATTATTTAATATACATTTTTTTATGTCATATAATTCATGAAAAGGTTAATTTATTAAGAATCATTATCAGGTGATATTATAGATTCAAGAATTAAAGATTCATAACAAATACAAAGATATTATGGAAAATGCAAGATCTTGGTAAGGATTTATAGTTGTCATTTCATGAAAAAAAAAAAAAAACCTTAACAGATAATATGCAAATATAAATGACTTTAATGATAGGCTAGATATAGATTTTCATAACAGTTTTACGATACATGTGTCCTTAACATTTTCATTTTAAGCTCCGGTAAAAAATAAATAAAATACATAATATTTAAATATGCACATTTGTAATAAAATACCGAAGTGCTGAAGATTTATTTTAATAATTTTTAACTTCTTTCGTGTGAACCAGACAATATTACAAAAATAAATTTAAAATGCATTATAATTTAATATGAAGAGCAAGCCAATAATGCAGAAGATCTGTTTTTTCTTTGTTTGTTTATTTTCTTTTCAATCCAGGGATTCTAAAACCTGTTATGGCGAAATATCTGATACTAGAGGAAGGTATTCGGAATAGCATTAGTAGTGTACACAATCTTCTATTTTAATGAAATTCTATTAATCTATGTCATTATCAAGAGACCCATTACTTCAGTAGTGGATCTCCTGTCAGAGATACCAATATTATTTATTGACCAATTAAATCAGTCCAACAATGGGGTTGAATATTGAAAAACACATATAAACTCATCGAAATATTTCAGATAATAGTTCATATATTTAACTAACAATAAGATGCTAAAGAAGACTCGTGAGATGAAAATATGTAAAGCAGGATAAACATCTTCCGAAACGCATTAGATATATTTAAATTGTTCACATAGATTTTTATTTATAGTTATTTAAACCAATATTATGTATCATGTGTGTAGATGGTTGACCGTATGAAAATACAGAGAGATCGTCCAGGAGTAGGCCAGAAACAATATCAAATAAGTGCTAATTATTTATTAAATTCCGTTATGTAGCCACATATTGTCTTCATTAGGAGACAATGCATCGGCCAGAATGTTTTCTTATGTATTAACAAACTAAGTCATTACTACTATTTTATACCTCATCTGTTATTATACGTGTAGACGGTTGAACGTACGATTCAGGGAGATAATCAGGCTTATGGAGTTCATTATTTATATCATTTACAATATGCATAGTTTTGCTGTAACTTCGCAATATACCGACAATGTATTGTAGTTGGAAACATCGGCATTATATATCATTTGACAGAAGAATGACATGAGGCCCACATATTAACAGGAACAGACTACGACATATTAAAAACTTCAGACTACGACTATTACGGGAGTATAATGGTCGTTGTCTGAAGTATTTCAAGACATGCAAAATTGAAACTGAATACTTAAAGTTACCTAATTATGTCCGTTCGGGTACTATGCTTCAAAAATATAAGGGACAACGAAAACTGCCTACATCCGAAAAATAGAAACTTAAAATTATGACTCTCTGTAATTGTTCTTTACAGAATATGAATTTTTTGTATAACTAAAGCTCCTTGTCACCACACAGATATTACTTTACATAAAAACATTCACATGGCAACAGTTGGAGACAACATGCGATCATAACACAAAACATTTCGCTATTACTAGCAAGTATTATTTATATATTCCAATCTCCCATACTAAAATAGCAATACGGGTGTTGCATTAGTGTGTTATATACACGAATGCCTAATGCACTGCTACTATTTAACATGAGCAAGGATGTGCATATAGCTAGCAGTTCTTCTGTTCTATCGTTCTATCTTATTACTTCTTGTTTATCGTCTTCGAACAAGCTTCTAGAATCTGGAGGTCTTCTCGGCGCTTTTCTTCTTCTTCTGGGTGTACCAATATTCCTAGGTATTCCGTCTGCCCCCCCGTCCCGCCTATCAACGCCTTAATACTATTATTCTTTCCGACAGAACCCTTACTGATTTTCAGTACTTCTGAGAGGTATTTGTAAAGAAATAAAGTCTTAAAAAAATATATTTAAAACACTCTCATGACTTATGTGCCTTCATATAATGTGCTTCCAATGTTTTCTAACAAACATCAGAGCAACCACTCACAAATAATTTTCCGGTAAAGAGTATTTTTTATGTATTATAAGACGTATTCCTGCAACAGTGTTTATAGCGAGGAACATTATTGTGTTTTTAACTTCCATTTTCCTTTTTTCTTGTTTTGTTGTGTAATAGTAGCATCAAATATTTCATGACTATTAATTATCTCTCATTACTTTATTGCTCAATCTGTAATAAACTTTTACGGTATACAGCTGCTCAAGTTTTATTTTTTTTATTTATCGCCAAAAAAGTAATCTATAAAACAAGGTGATAAAAGTTTGAATTAGTATTTAATTTAATTTTTATATTTAAACCGATGTCTTCTTTAACACCTGCCCAAAAGAAGTAAAAACATTAGAAAAAAAAAATTAAGATAATATATTTCTCCAATTTTATTTACCCATTTGGTTTTAACGACCTTCTTGATGTTTTGCCGCCTAAACTAGTCTGCCTCCTTTTTATTTATTTTGGCTACTATTTTCCAATTTATTTTTTATGTTGGCAGTTCTATAGTAGACAGTTTCCTCTAACTGTCCATTGAATTATTAATAGTTACTTTCTCATAAATAAGTTATGAACATTATAATTAGAAGAATGTGAGGAGATTAATGTTACAATAATTATATAAAAAATATAATTATATGGATTATGTAAGTAGAGATATCATTCATTTATTTGATTTTTTGGAATTTTTGTTTATTGTTATTTATGTGCTGTTATATTTTTTACATATATATATATATATATATATATATTTGTAATTATTGTACAATTACATTATAGATAAATATTTTGACTAAAAAGTCGTCGTGAAAATTAAAATGAATTAAACATGGAGCAGAGGTGTAAGCGATTTTCCTCGAAATTATAAATTTTATTAATAGTTACATAAAATTGCACAGATTATTGAAATTATTACATAAAAATTCCTTGATGAATGGGGATGTTCAGATTGGATTATATATTATTGTTATTTTATTTTATTAGGCATTAGTGTTATCTTTTAACTCTTTCTGATGTAATTTATTATTTATTATTTCTAAATATTCGGATTAGTAGCAAACTTGATTTGATCATTCATCATTAAAAAATCGTATCTATAGCAGGAGATCCAATTCTGAAATAATGGGTCTCTCGATAATGATACGAATTTATAGAAATTCCATAAAAAAGAAGATAGTGTACATTACTAATGAATGCTATTCCGAATGCCTTCCTCTGGTATCAGATATTTTGCCATAACTGGTTTTAGAATCCCTGAAATGAAAAAAATAAACAAAAGAAGAAAAAATAGATCTTCTGCATTATAAGCTTACTGATCATTTAAAATTATAATGCATTTATAATTTTTATAATATTGTCTGGTTCATACGAAAAATTAAAAAAAAATCGTATAGAGTTCAATATTTGATTACATAGGTGCATATATATATGTTAAGTATTTAATTTATTTTTACCTAAGCTTAAAAAAATAAAGTTTAAGGACATAAGTCTCGTATAACATTCTTGTAAAACTGTTATGAAAATCAGTATCTAGCTTCGCATTAACATCATTTATATTTACAGATTATCTGTTAAGATTTTTTTAAATTTATTTATTTATTTATTTTTTATGAAATACTAACTATAAATCCTTGATTCCATCATATCATTGTATCTTTAATGAATGTTTAATTGTTTAATCTATAATATCACCTGATAATGAACCTTAACAAATTAATCTTTTAATGAATTATATTTGACAAAAAAGTTATTGAATTAAATGCATATTTAACGCCGTTTTTCTCTGCCTAATGCCTTTCTTTTAATTACTATTAATTTTTCTTGGGCCTTAATACATCGATTAAACGTTCATTAATTTCATTAAGATTTCTACAATTTCAACTTTTTGTTTAAATTGGGCATTTTCTTTTTGCTAAATTTTTTACATGATATAAAATACTGCAATTTATATAACAAACAAAACTTGAATTTGCTTATAGAATAGAAAACCAAAAGGGACAGTTCGCTGAACTTATTTAACATATATGTATATAATTGTATGTATATATTGTATTTGTATAATAAAATCCTTGGAGGATGCGAAAAAAAGTAGTGGAAAACACTTGATATAATTCGTTCTTTATATTGATGCTAAAGGATGACTTCTAAATGGATTATTTAATCAACTTATTAATTAGCAGTTATTTTTTGTTTATATTACATCTCGACAGTTTAGATCTTCAATATATTTCAAATACTTTTCACATAAGTTTCTTTTATTCCTTCATTGAACAAAATTACATTTTGCCTCAATAAAGGACAATTCTGATGAAATAACTAATCAACACCATATTACATAATTTTTTAAGAGATAAACAAAAAAAAAAATCAATTCCTCTAAGGTATAACGAACTATTGGCTGAGGAAAATCTTGAGATGGTAGGTGATCTCTTAAAATATATCGCTCGAAAATCAACAAAGTGTAAACTAGAGAATTTTTATTTATTTAATTTATAATTTATTTATTTAACTCTAAGGAAGATCTTCAATATATTTCAAATACTTTTTACATAAGTTTCTTTTATTCCTTCATTCAACAAAATTACATTTTGCCTCAATAAAGCACAATTCTGATGAAAGAACTAATCAACACCATATTATATAATTCTTTAAGAGATAAACAAAAAAAAAATCAATTCCTCTAAGGTAGCAAACTATTGGCGGAGGAAAATCTTGAGATGGTAGGTGATCTCTTAAAATATATCTATTTAATATATATAAAATATATTTATTTAATTTATAATTTAGCCTTGCTTTCCCTCCACGTGTGGGGGGATAAGTATGGCTCGGAGTTCCTATGGCCGACTGTAAATAATGTAAATAGGAATGCCTGCGTCTAAGATATTTATTTTCATTACTTTTTTTTTTCTCACTATGATATTTTATTTTGTTCTTTATTTATTATTTTATTTGAAGTTACCTTATTTTTTTTTACTTATTTATTTTTTTAAATTTGTAAATATGGTGTGAATGTGCTCTCAGAACTCTATTATAAATGTCCTTTATTGAAACAGATTGTAATATTTATCAATAAAAAAAAAAATAATAAATAATTTATTTATTTAACTCTAAGGAAGATGAGTTATGAATTTCAGACTTATCTGACTCCTAATAATCCAATAACACACAATAAGTCCACAAACTGGAGCAACAAAACCCAACTGATATTTCCAAATAAACACAAAACCGCGTTCTAAGATATGTGAAACTGACATAAAATGACACCTCCGAGAACCTTTGGTAGAGTTCAAAAATCCATTTTTTGGGTGAGAAATACGACAAAAAATGTCTGCCAAGTAATGTTAGTATAGTTTCCTCGCCGTTTTAATTGACTGTCCAATAATATATATTTCAAGTTCTATCATTTTTCGTTTGGGAATCAAATTTCTCCGTTTTTGGAAATACAGCAATCCCTTAAAAATCGACGATAAGCCCTTTACGTCGAAATAACTAAAAGCAGACAGACAGACACCGAGCCGTATTTGATCCTTCGTGCCTTTTAGGCTGTAAAATGTATTTGTGGTTCCCTTTGTCTCACAAATAATGAATACTTTGGTCGAGCACATGTTTATGAGTAATGATAGATATTGTACTGATTTGTTTATTATCTGTTTTTTATTTTAGTTGTTTATTTTCAACTTCCTTGCAATATGTTGGTTCATAAAAAATATAATATAATAGTATCATCATTTAAAAAAAAACAAAATGTAATTCAGATTTGTATCAGCCGATATTTTGTATATATATATATATATATATATATATATATATATAAACATAATTATTTAATTGGGAATAAGGTCACTTATTAATTATTCAATAAACTACTAAATGTTCATTGGTTCTGTGTTAATCGACATTTCGATCCCGGTTTTTTTCTTTTTATAAATTAACAATGGGATCCTCTTCAAAGCTAGAACAACAAATAGCTCAATCGGTACACAATTATGCTTCCATATGTTTCTAATAACAATTATTTTAAAATTTTAACCTATTTTTAAAATAGAGCTTCGATACCTTAGGCCAAAGACACACCAACAGTCTCAGCAACGTCCACCAGCACAGATATATATATATATATATATATATATATATGTATATATATATATATTGAATGCAAATTTATTTTCAATATAATTTTATTTATTACAATTTTATATCTTCAAAGATTCTCTTTGTTCGAATACAAAACCTCTCTAACTATGTTAGTGTGGAAGCAAAACGGGTAAGTAGTTTTTGCAATACATTTTCCGACATTGTTGAGACAAAACAGCCTTAATCTTCATTAACTTATCATTACTGCTTAGAAATTACTGATTCTTCGTGGAAGAAATAACTAATAATCACCATCTTGACGAAGAAACCATAACCCCCTCCTAATTTTGTTTATATAAAAGATTTTCCTGTTTCGATCGGAATGGTCGAATTACTTTCCCTCAATGTCCTTTTGTGCGACTTGTGTTCAGCCCACGCTCGCTTTCTAAGTCCTCTTTCTTCAGTGCCATCGTTAGGACAACGGGTGCAAGGACGGAACATGAAAGGCGCTGCGAAATGGGAGAACGTGATATGCGAGACAGAGGATTGCGGGTGGTGAAGAAACCCGCCCAAACACCCCCGAGCAATTTCAATACCTCGTAAAGGTGAGAGCACATTTTCATCATGGCGGCCGTTAATTGTTCTGCGCAAGAGGCCACCATTTTCGGACTAACTGTTGTATGTAAATTATAATTTTTACCTGCCTACCTGACATATGTCCCGTTCATTAGCTAGGACTGCACCTGGTGTGCAATGGCAATGCATATAGGCCGCCATTTTGGTCATAGCTCAGAATTTATTATCCCCCCCTCCCCTGCTTGAAGGCATATAGTAGCCAACTTTGCATAGGTAGTTGTTATTATACCGCACACCCAACAGCAATTAATAATAATTACTTTATTCTCGAACACCCCCTAATTACGACTGACTATATAATTTTGATAATTCCTTGTGATTAATTTTGCGACTGAACCTGTAAAAATAATTAAGAAATATATCTATTTCGCATCTGAATGTTAGTTAATGACATAATTCACAATGATAGTAGTTATTAATTTAAAATGTATTAGAATGCATCATGCGAAATATCAGTTCCGGGAGTGACTTAATTTAATAAAATACAAATGGCTAAAAAAAAGTAATAAAAATAGTAATTTTAGTAGAACCAGTAGAAATCATTACAAGAAGAAAATTAACTAAATCCTTGCATTTTCCTGACATTAATCTGAATCATAACTATGCAGTCATCCAACTACTCTTTACCGTTCCTCGAGATGTAAAAGGGTTGTCAATCTTTGTTAAATGTTGGACCTGATTTTCCTACGGCATTTCTTGTAAAGACATTTACAATTCGTACGAATGTGATTTAACGCAGTTGGAATAATTAAATAGGTATTGCTGAGTGATATTTGAATTCATTTCGCCACTGTAAAGGGAAATTATATCAATGAGAAAATATTTGATAAACAATATATTTACAGAAAAGACAAAAAATAAAATAAAAGGAAAATAATAGAGATATAATGGAAGAAAATTAACTTAATGTTTAATAAAGTTAAATAACATCTTAAACATTTGGGTGATCCCTCCATGTATTTAGAGAAAACTTGACCTTTGGAGATCATTGTAGAAACTCCAATATACACATGTTTACAAAATTTCGTGGTGCCACTGATTTTCAAACTTTGAGGAGGATAGTAGACAAGGGTACAAATAGATAGATAGTGGTCGGAGGATAGATAGAAGCTGACAAATTTGGATGATGTGTAAGGTATCGGTGAAATGTTAGAAAATTGTCAAGGACAAGGTCTAAAACAAATTGAGCATTGCCTACGGTTAGAAGATTTTTTACTGAAAGAAATGGATGCATTTAGTGCTGGAAATCTTTGATGTCATCCAGAGTTCGAGCTTCAGATTATTTTCAGTATTGTCAAGTAGATTAGAAATTTTGACAATTTCTTGAATGTTCTTCAATGAAAGAATGAGTATTTTCGTTTAGGAGATTATATAATTACTCAGCTATATCGTCGATTAAGATTTTGTATTTCAAGCCTGGCACGTGTGTGCTACGTTGGTCTTCTTGTTTGAAATGCAGTATGGAGGATTTGTAATCAGTTTTGAAAATTGAGATAGAAATTTTGGTATTTTTCAAAAGTTTATCTTATTCGTACGCCCGTAAATTTGGTTTGCCAAATTTATAAATTGAATTGCCAAACTGAGACAATGGTATTCGATATCTAACAAAAGTTCTAAATTATTCCTTAGGTTATATAGATGTTTACTATAACCTAGACGTTATTCAGATTGCTAAGGAGTAATTTAGAACGTTTGTTAGATATTGAATATCATTTTATTGCTTTCTGGGTCCAGAAGTACCTAGAAAGGGGGTTCATAACGCAAGTTGTGCCTTGAAATGTTTCAGGAGATGGTACATTTTAACGATATTTTGAATTTTGGAGGGGTGCAAATTTCGACAGGATTATGAATTTTCAAAATTGTTTTTCTAATATATCTTGGGAGTGAAAGAAAACGGAAGTTTATACTAAGTATGGACATCACTGTAGGGACCGTGTCAACCTTCTATGTCTGTATTTTTGACCCTGTTTTGGATGATGGCCTAAAAAAATGGGAAGGTAGGCTTCGTTTATCTAATATATATATATACTTTAAATGTAAGGCTTTAATATTAACATATCACTCCTTTATAATATTTTTATTTTTCTAGATTTTTTCTTTATATTTACACATAGTAAGTTTTAGAAATCGATGTGAAGTACTGAACGACCATCAATACGGAAACACGTCTTTCAAAAGAAAAAGTTATATTTACAGAACTCATATAAAATGGGAAAGGGTTCCGACAACTTAAAAAAAACGAAAAGCTGAAGTCAAAAACATCAATGCCTCTTCCCTTCCCCCAATCAGAATAATCAACGTATTTCTTAGACCAATTTCGTTTTAGAGTTACTTTAAAAAAATTAAATGTATGCGATTTAAATAAGGTAATACCTCATCAAATACTTTCAGATAGAAGAAAAGATTGGCTCAGTGTTTTAAAGAAACAAGATCTTGAAATCAAACAAGATAGTTATCTATTTATCTATTATTTATTATGTATGTATCTGATATCTGTATGCGTTAATTTGTTATTTTTTCAATTTTATATTGATTTACTAATTTCCTTGGTTTATATTCGGTTTTAAGTTGTACTGTATAGCAACTAAATTGTTTATTCTTTGTTACAATATGGATGAATTGTTTAGTTATAACAACGTCGTCACATATGAGCTCCTTTAGAATTATTCCATATATATATATATATATATATATATATATATATATATATATATATATATATTTTCCTAGCCTTATCTATTTAAAAATAAAAAAAATTATGTACATACCCATAATGAGTAATGCACAAACAATTATAGGTCCGTTTTAACAATCAGCAAACTGTTAGTCCTATGCAAAGTGCAGTTTATTCCAAGTCAGGCGCATTTGGGTTACACGTGTTAGAAGCAATAAATAACAAAATATGCTGTTTTAACTAAGTTTATATATATATAAAATACACATAAAATGAGGTAGTAATGGTAAGCCGAAGATATTATAAAATGGAAGTATTCCAGTCCATTGTTACATTAAGTCTTGTAACTCCTGACTTATATCATTCGTTGATTCAACTTATTTTGTTATGTATCTACGTCATTTAATGAAATGAATATGAACCATTTAATGACAAATGTAACGGCAGAGTAATTACGGTTAATATCAGTAATCATGGAGAACTGTAAGAGGAAAAGGTTGCAAAAGTAATTTATTTCTCATTAGTTTCGGTATGTGGATGCTGCAAATTTTAAAGGAACAAAATTGATTTGTTGAGATATATAATAAGACTCGTACTTAATACAAAGTAATTTTTATAATTAATTTTAACCATTTTTTTGATTTTTTCTTGCCCTTAAAAGAATTGATAATGGGTTTCATTTCAGTTTTAATTCACAACAACCTTCGTTTATGAAAAACTATGTATTCCAAAATTGGCAAATATGCTTTGATCCATTGTAGCTTTAACTTGGTAAGATATCAATTAAAAATTAATAATTATATTGTACCATTGCAAAATGATGTTGTTGAACAGCGTAAAATAAGTAATAATAAAAAAAAAAAAGAAAAAAAAGAAACGAAAAACGTATGCAGTCTTTTTATTCAAACCTAATGAAACGTTCTCCAGATTGAAGGTTTCATTCTCTGCACTTCAGTTATGAAATACAATTTTATATCTTCAATTGCCGCATTGCTGAGAAAAACCCTATTCAGGTATATTCAAGTTATTGAAAAGAGTAGTTGACTGTTTTTTTACTGAAATTCGTAACAAATATAAGTTATATTCTGACATTTCAAACATTTAAATGTATTAATTGAGCTTTACTGTAGAAAATAATATAAGTGAATATGCCAGGCAAAAATACTCATTATTCAGAATTATTTTTAGTTCTGGTTTTTTTTTCCCTTTTTTGTGATTATTAAAAAAAAAGGATTTTTTTTTCGTTGACAAAATTCATTGTTGCTAATTTTCTACTGGTAAGTTTCCAAAATCAATCCCATCGCCACTTATCTAATGCCATTCGTTTACAAATATTTGCGTGTTCTTAATGAGCACGTTTTGTTTATTAAAACAATTATTTATATATTTATTTATATTTATATTATTTATTAATTCTAACGTTAGTCTAATTATTGTATATTTCACGCGCCATTTTCTCTCTTGGAACATATGTTGTTCGCCATTTTCGAATTCGCCACCCGTTTCATATTTGATATGCATGAACTTATCTTCATCAAAATACACCGAATGTTTTTTTTGTTTTTTCCTTTCAGGACTCATATTCATCTTCATTTTGAAACAAAATGGCATTAAAATACAACTAAAAGTTTAGCCATGGGCGTCGAGGCGAAAATTCTACGTTAGAACATAAGGTTCTTCAGATAATTCTTAGAATAATCTAACCATAAGGTCCCCTTTTTTACCTTCAAAGAAAAAAATAATTTTAATTTCTTCCTCATGTAATCCATTAATGCCATAATTGCTCAGCACATGTTTCCTGGTTTACTGGAGTATAGAATCGAATGAGTTACTAAAATACAATGGATTTCTGCAGATACATTATAAATACCAACAGATAAATTTATCTGAAACGAATCCGCCATTCATTTTGGAATTTGCAGTGTATTCCAAGTTGCTAAATGGTTGAATTGTATAAACTCTATACACAAACACAACCCACAAAGATTTATCCGTCAAATCCTTGGAAGAAATATTTAAGTACACTGGCCTTATTATTACTTGCAGCTAGTATCTTTAAATAAGGATACACATTAATGAATGAAATTATGATTAATACTACATATACGGGGGCTTTTCCGGGCCCGGGGGAAAAGGCGGGGGATTAATTCCAGATGTAAAAGATCCCCTTGGCACCAGGACGCGAATTAAGAATTATATTAATCAAATTATCTCATATATCAGATTGCTGGGCAACGTAGGAGCTGTCCACACGCGTTAACCTGCTCATGCTTAGTATGTATTCTACATTTGGTTTCATTTAGTTGGAAAACAAGTTTTGGTCTGGAAAGAGGTGTAATCGGTATTCTAAAATGTTTTGTTTTTCCCATAAAAATAAAATTAAAAATAAAAAAAAATTAACTAAACAACAGAAAGGTTAAAGATACAGGGAAATAGGCTATAAATAAATTGGCTATCGCCTGATACCAATGGACTTGGAGAACGATGTTCTGAATAGTATGTAGTTCTTGGAATGCTAGTAATACAGAAATGAACTATTAACGATTAAAAGACTTTATGAAATTATATAGTGTTTGATATATACCGTCTCCGGCCGATTGTTTTTTTTTTTTTTAAGTTCTACTGAAATATAAGTTTTCAACCTGTAATTTGTGTCGATTTTTATTCGGATACGAACTATAAAAGTTGAAGATCGACAAGACTCAGGACTTTTTTTTAATTCACTTCATAATTTATTTTTCGTTTCTACTTTTGTGAATAGTGTGATGGTGGGAGATAGAAAGTGATAGTTTTTGACTTATTATTCACACGTTGTCAGGAGATAAATTGCAATAAAACTCTTCTTTCAAGTTGCGATCGGGTTTGCTAACAAGCAAAATGGTAAGTTTAAACTGAAATTTAATAGTGAAAACAAAGATTACATAGAACCAAAGCAGAATGATAACTGACCTAAATAGTTCTAAGAATAACATATGAGAATATAAACTAAAGTAGAAACAATAAGGTAAAAGGTTTTTCTTTGAAAACTATTTTAAAATGGGGGTCGGCCAATATATTTAAGCTGATTAAGCATGTCCCATTATGTATTATTAATAGAGAACATCAAAGATGTTTTGGAAGAATAATCATAATATAATTTATTTATATATTAGTTTCTTTATAACACTCACGCTTAGGCTTCTACAACTTATTTGTAGACGCTACATCAAAATTTATTGTATAAATTACAACAGGTGTTTCCGAGGTCCCGTTTTTCCACTTTTTTTGCATATTTATTAATTCATTTTCTAGTGTGTATGCCGCCGTGAAGAAAAAAGAATATAAAATGAAAAGCTGCAAGACGCTCTTCGACGTATGGCTTATTTCTAGAATAAAAAGACCTACTGTATAACCAGTTTGAGGCGTACAACTACACCCTAAGTCCGAACCTTCGACAATTTTACAATAAATTGAGATGATTCTTTTTTTTTTTAAGTAATTTCAGAATAACATTACTCGGTATGTCGATATTTATAGAGAGAAATTAGAAATTTTAATTTTAAAAGCTTGTAGTAATTGTAGAAGTCTTACTTACTCATTCTATTTTGTATTTTTAAATAGTAGTCTTCGGCGCAGACACATTTTATCAATTTTTTTAACATTTGTCTTAAACTTCGTGAATTCCTTCCCACATCTTACCATTACCTCCAACATTTTTATTTACAAAAATACTTTTGGTAAACTTTTTCTATTTAAGTAGATACCAAAAAATCATGAATATTTATTAGCCTTCTACTTGAATCCTAGAATAATTTAATTACTAAATCGAGAAAAAAGATGGCCTACATAAATATTGGCTCATTTGGCCTAATCTCCACCCATTTCAAAATAACGAGGTTATATATGTTGGACGGTCCTTAATTTTTGTAGGCCACATTTATTCTTGATTTTGTGATGAGATTACCTTAAAATTCAAGGGAAAAGCAAATACGTAGCAAGAAAACGTACCACTTCAGAGAATTTTCGTTGACGAAAAGTTGTAAATTAAACTAAAATTTAGCCATTAGTTTTAGGTGGATAATAATAATTTGATAAAAAGGAGTCTATACGGCGGACATAGAGTTTTTTTTTTCGATTAATCTATACTAGTAGGCCCGTGCGAAAAATTCGCACAGCATATTGTTATCAAATGCCAAATTAATAAGAAAAGAAAATAATGCAACGTATCAAAAGATAAAGAAATCAATTTTTACTTTATCCATAATTATAATCTACAAAGGAAACAAAATTAATTTAAATCTTCATTTTTGTTTGGGAACCAACATATTTACAAATTTCAATAAGCTGTATCTTTGCAAAAAATTGTCCGATTTCAATGATTCTTTTTTCCTTTTGTAGACAATTAAGTAATGTTTTATCATAGGAATAACCAAGGGAAAACTGTGTAATTTTGTAGTTATTCGCAAATAAAGATTCTTTTTTTTCATAACTTGTTTGCCTGAATTTTCGGGGTGATTGGAATATTTTTCCCGCCTGAAGGAGAATGAAGTCTTCGAAATTGGTGGCTCAATCTTGAGATTTAGTGAACAATTAACGATAATATGGCTTGCCGATCAAAAACACCATCGATAAATAATATAAACTCCTCCTGTCTCGATCATAGAGACCTCAAGTCGACGAACTGAGACATGTATCCAATGACAGTTCTACAATTAACGTCAGGTTGTGTGGATGCGAACCCATGCCTTGCGTTATCTCGAAAATAGTACGTTTTTGGGCTTAAAAACGCAGGATCCGATAGTTTGTATCGACTTTATTTATTTTAGAAAGAAAAACAAAAGCGGAGAATGCGATTCGCTAACCCCCTGTGAAATTATGAATCCAACGGTATCCCATTCATGGTATTTGAGCATGACAGGAGCTTATATTTGGTACAAAACCGATTTCGAGCTTTACTGTAATAATATATGTACGGATTGATAAATGTAGAGGAAATAAATATATATTCATTTTTCTTCATATTTCTTTTAATCTCATGAACGATTTTCGCATTATTTATGTTTAATCATACGCACGTTTATTCATGTATATACATTTTAATATATAAACTCTTTTATTGAGAAATATCACAATCTGTCTCAGTTAATGACATTCATAATGGAGTTCAGAGAGAACATTCACTCTGTATATACAGAAACATAAATCAATAAAGTGATAACAATAGAATACATAGAAATAAGAACAAAATAAAATATCATAAGGAGAGAGAAAAGAATATATATATATATATGTAAAAATAAAAATAAAAGTAAAATGAAATGTACTTAAGTAAAATAAAACATCTTAGACACGAGTCATGTATTTTTCTAGCATGCAAAAATACCGGTTAAACTCAAAATAAAAAATTCTCTAATTTAGAGTTTATAAAAAATATGTTTTGAATAGGTAGGTTTAGTTTTATAGATACCTTACACATACCTTATCATATAGGTTACACATATCTTTGTCCGAAAATTATTCTTAAAAGAAAAAATTCTCACCTCCATTCATAACTTTGTCTTTTCTTGTTTAAATAATCAGCAGTGAATAAGTGATAGGATGTTATTATAATTTAAAATCACAAACGTAACAAAGCGATATATAGCTAGAATTTAACTTGTTTATGCCGATTTTGGAATGTATACTGACAATTTTTTCCTGAAAAGTTAGATTTTTCCCATTAACTTGAGGCTCTGTTGAAGTTTGAAGAGATATTCCTGAACGAAAGGTCAGATGAGCACAATATTCAGTGAAAATTACTTCGTTTTTTTCTTTATTTTACAAGTATCACAAATTGACACCCATCACGGAAGATAATTATTACCCTTTTTCTAGGCCCTGACAATTAAATTGAATTATATGCTAGCATTGGGATTAGTAATTATTGTAGGATTAATAACCCACAGATTATATCTTAATTTTCCTTAATTGCAACTGGGACTTAGGCATTACGAAGTTAAAATTTAGATAATAGCTTATTCCAAATCGCTTGTCAGTGAAAACATAGTAATTTACCTTCGAGGAAGCCCTTCGGATTGCGATTTCGGTAGCTAAGAGGTGTTACCTTTCAAAGAATATTAGGATTAATTGATACCTTCATTCGTTAGGGTCCACTGCTCATATATCTAACGGTAGGATATATATTTTTAGGTTTAGAATTTATTTTTTATACAAGATCTAATTTAATATTTCTGTAGAATAGAATTTGGAAACAATAAAAAAGAATCAGTGAAAAGCCATTAACAACTTTTTTTTTAGTCGAGTTAAGTAGCGAAACCAGAAAGACGACAAAACTTGACAAGAAATAAAAATTAAGCCTTTACTGAAGACGTTGGAACATGTTTTTATTTTTAGTGAATATTTAACCCCACATACGAATCTAGGGGAGGGGGAAGAGGGAGAGGCTTTAGGGCTGAAGTGAAAAAAGTATTAAAAAATTATAAAAGTATAATTGTTCATGTAATTACATTTAACAAGACTTCAAGAATCACTTTAACACCGGTTCATATAGATAGTTAGGATCTTTCTTCTTCTTCCGGAGTAATAATCGTTATAAATAAATAAATATATATATATATATATATATATATACATATATATATATATATATATATATATATATATATATATATATATATATATATATAAAGCTTTCGGGCTGAAGCCCCTCCCTAAAATAAAATTCTGGATCCGCTAGCGCTAATCCCTATCAAAATAGAAAAATTACGCTATTAACGAAAAAATTATCACTAAATATCAGGCCATTTTATTTTTTGTACC
The DNA here is from genome assembly GCA_928085145.1 of Nezara viridula. NCBI lineage: Eukaryota > Metazoa > Arthropoda > Insecta > Hemiptera > Pentatomidae > Nezara > Nezara viridula. The sequence goes on from OV725077.1 coordinate 211,891,886, forward strand.
AGCCGGTCTGCCTGCAAATATAAGGTCTCACTAGTCAATAAAATTAAAAATTCACTAAAATTGGACCATTTTAAAAATATATTTCGCCTCTGCTACCTCGAAGTCGTTTTACTGACAGGAGTTACTTCCTAGATCTCCATATATAGGAGAAAAGAGAGTGAAGAAAATATTTTCGTTTAATTATCTCAACATTTTTTTCTAATAATTATATCCATTTCAGGATACCGCATAATTTTTATATTTAACGGCTGTCAGTGGAATGTAAAAAGGAGAAAAATACTTTTATTCAGTCAGTGGAATCTAAAAAGAAAAAAAATACTTTTATTCCTTCATGCATGCAAATGCTTTTTATTTTACACTTATAAAATAACATTTCTCTGATTCGATACGGGTAGAGGATCAGGAAATCGTTTTTAATTTTTTAGGACAGTTAGGGGTGAACAAAAAACAAGATTTGAGACGTGGACAAAGTACAAGATAAAATATCATGAACACTTCTAATTATTTTTGTTTTAAGTTAACAAGAATCCCGAATAATGACAGCGATGTTAGACTAAACAGAGTAATCATCCATTAAACTACTGAGTTATATTCAACTAAAAAAAAAAAAAACAACTCTGATATGAAGTATTTTTCTTGGAAAAGCTTTAATGTTGCTATGATTTTATAACCTCTGTTATTCCTACTAACTATAACTTATTATGGAGGTTACTTTACGTAATTGTATTTTAATATATTTTGTTAAACTTAGATACAGTTTCAAATTTATATTTGCTTTAAAGCAGCTAAAGTCATTTCCAATATGGATTAATTATTTAATTATAATGGAATATTTCTGGAAAACTTTACCAAATTTGTCTTTAATGCGCCTGCATTTTATTTGAGTCTCATCCAATTTCATGTGGGAATCAATTTCACGCCCTTCAATTCCGATGCCTCATCTTTGATATTTAATAATTTGGTCAAACCAAAACCAAACAAATGATGGTATTTTTAAGAAAATCTAGATAAAACATAATAGACCGTGGTACAGACCCCTTTTTATCAAATAATTAACATCCCTTTGCTTCGTAACCTAAAAATATTTTATTTACGAAAATCCTCGGAATTCAATCTGTAGGTCGCCAAACATTGTGTATTTAATTAGATCCTAAAAGTTCGTAAATACCCATTTGTTTTCCAATTGGATCGTAGGATGGTTTGATCACAAAAAGTTGGCCTACAAAAATCCTGGACCGTTTGGCCTATATAACCTCGTTATTTTGACAATTTAGAGGTATAGGTCACGCTAAACGGCTCAATATTTTTGAAGGCTAACTTTTTTTTCGACTTTGTGCTCAAATTATTGAACGAGTTTTTAGTACCTAATTTAATCCAAAAAGTTTTTCCGACCTTCAGATTGAAAGCGCCCCAATTCCTAGAATTTTCGTAGATAGAAAAGTTGTTGGTTACGATAATTCGATAAATGTTAATCATTTGATTAAAGGAGGTCTGTACCCCGGACTAAGACTTTATGTAATAATGATAATTATTAAAAATATATTGATTATTGATAATAACAATTGATTTTTGAATAGCCTACAGTACCAATTAATTTTGATGAAAATGAAATTGATTAATTCAATTTAAAAACCGATAAAGGAATAACCTAACATTTTCCGATCCTCATCTAACTTGAGTGTGAGATTACCAAAAATTGGCTTGAGGATATTGAAAGAAATACCGCTTGGGATTTTATGAATAATTTTTTATTCTAGATAACAATTTTTTTTTTGTTTTTTACCATAAGCTACCATGATAAATAGTCAGAAATCAAATGTTATTTCTTTGGCTTGCGCGCGTCCTTCACTTGGCCTGGAGCATTGACAATAAACCTGACAATAAAACTACGAGGAAAGCGAGGGGGTCGCCGATTGCTGCTCTGTTTTTGTTTTGTTTTTGCTATTGCTTTTGTTCCTCTCTCTCTTTCTTTCTTATGTTTTCTTCTTCTTTGTCCCCTCCACGACCTTCTCTAGTCTTTCAAGGACAAAGTTTCATTATATCATAACGTTATTATACGATCTAGCAGTCAAATCTATGAGTGTTATTATTTAAAATTACCTTTTGAGTACTTTAGGAGAAAGCCAATCCTCAATTACAACTGAATATGAATAGGAAAATAAGAATTTTTCTTCCTCATTACCGAAGGTAAGGAAGCTTTCGAGCAGTAGCTAAGCAATTTATTTGTTATTGATATCCCCATTCACGTTTTGCCAATGAGAATTCAAGGAACAAATCACGTTCCGCCTGTAATCTATCTTTGATTAAATTCTTGCGATTATATAGATTCCAAAGGATATAGGAGTATCCTTTGACAAAATATTTTTGCAATATCTCAAATCAATGTCATCAAGCTAGTAAATATTGCTCTTTCGCTTTGGCTCACAGGTGAAGAAAAGTTAGGAATTTTATAAAATGTATCCCTTACTTTCGCTTACGGATACTCAAACTTATTTTCCAGAATGTGCTGATATTTAATGAACAGGATCATTCGATTTAGTCGCATATTACAGGAAATTTGGGGAATAATATACAAATAGTTGGTTATCAATTCCATATTTTTCCATTTAGCAACAAAAAAAGTAATTTTAAGAATGTAATGGCTGTGAAATGTATTAGGGAGTGAATATGTGACTGTTATATAAGTTTTTAATCTTATTGCGATTTATTAGAGGTGTTTCTATTGGTTCATCCTTTTCAGTTTTAAATAAAATTATAGTCTTTGTGACTAGCATTTAGTGTTGCCCAAAATCGGTCTGCAAAGTACAAGACCAAGACTTGTAAAAAAATCGATTTTTAAAATAAAATTGAAGCAAATTAGTTACTAATACTAGACAATGTTAGTTACTATATATAAAGAATTGATGTAACCAATATAGTTTTGCTTTTAATTCTTCTAATTTTTTATTCAGACTTAGTTAGGTTTCTCCTAATTAAAAAATTACAGTAATATCTATCTAGTAATAAGCTTAATATCTCTCTAGGTAACTGCAAGACTTGCGCAAGACCAAGACTCGTTTCGGTCTCGCATTTGATCAACACTAGTATGCGGATATGATTATTATCTTATGGATTCCATAAAATCGATAAAGAAGCAATACTGATTTGCTTGTAAGATATATTTCAAAATATATTTAGTTATGATATATGTATTAAATAATATATATAGAGGCAGGCGGTTCTGTAGTTAATAGTGCAATATGGTCCGACATTATAGGGCAGCCATTTTGTTTTTTATCTTTCTGAACCTATCTAACTCTGTTGTACTTGCATGACTGAGTATAGTATCCTGTCAACGGTATTTCTGAATTAACATAACAGTCAACAATTAGAACTTAATTGTATACTTTTATTATTCTTGTTCGAATACTTGTTGAATGCTCACTATATGAATTTTCACTCGATATAAATAAAAAGCATATTCACATACCTACATTCATAAATGCATAATACTACTCTATGTTGAGACAACATAAATAATCATAACTTATTTCCTATTGGTTCTTATTTTTATGTAATAATTATATTATCAGAGGTTGAAACAGTTATTTTTTTTTTTTTTACGCATGGTTATAACTTGAAATGTGTGAAAAAAAACGTTTATCGATAAGAGATTAAAGGTCAACTTTTTTCTTTCAAAAATGTTAAATAAGAGTTTAGGTTAAAGAAATTTTTAATTTTTTAATACATAAATAAACGTCATAAAAAAGTATTTGTTACACTTTTACTTATCATCTCTAAAATAAAAGTTATAAGTAAAAACAATTACAGATTATTATAAAAGTTCATAGCTGTTACACTATTTCAGTACACAGTTATTCTAATTAATACCGTTGATCGTGGAAAATGTTTGAATGTTAACTTTGTAGAACATTATACAAAGCAACATTTTATTTGTTGATCAGATTTTTTTTACAAGAAGAGTAAAAATCTTAAATATTTTTGAATTAACATAATGCATACTATCTTGATCCATACCTTGTAAATATTTGCTATTTTAAACGAATAGAAAAATTATTATAATGTTTCATTTAGCTATTATATCTATGTTCATTCATATAGCTATCTATGTACATATACTGATGATTAAATTTTCTGTTAATACAAATTCAAAAGCATTTTAATTTTACATAAATTAATTTTAATTTTTTCATTAAAACCTATTCAAATAAATCGTTTATATACTGTTATATAAAATCTTTTATTAATGAGGTTTGAAAATAACTGTTTTCAAATGACATCTATCAATTAAAGTAAACGTTCAACAAAAACTTTTATACACCTACATATATAGGTAAAACTTAAATTTTTACTTTTGATTACAAGGGTTAACTGTTTCATTCTCTATGATAATTAGCATTGTATTAATTGTGGATTCAAAGGTTGTTGAAACTCCAGTACAGCGAAAATGGAATTCATTATCAACTTAATGTATATTTTTTGATAATACTTTAGAAAAACTTTTTTTTCGTGGGCACTATTGAATAATTCAATAAAATAGTATGTTAAATATGAAATTAATTATAGTTATGTTAATTATTTATTTTTACTGATCCTTATCTTACACCCATTTTTCGGCTACATCAAACCGTTTTTGTAATATAGGCGTATTGATGAAGATACGTTCGCATAATCTTAATAAAGTACTGGATGGAATCTCAGAATATGAATACCTGCTTGATCATCCTTAAACAATCCGAACAGTTTTTCCAACTTTTATATGAATATAATGAGCCGGTTTTTGAAATATAGACGTACTGAAAGAAAAACTATTGCGGATCACTGAACAAACGTAGGAGATGGAATTAAATAAAATTGATACCAAATATTTTTTTTCAGTAATTCTTTTCTTTCCTGCAACCGGAAGCTAAATTGAACGAAAAATTTTGAAATATATGTATGTATAAGAAATTACGGATCCATTTCCGTATCAACACTCGTAATGCCTGAAAATTGCATAGAATTGCATTAACGGTAGTAAGTGACATGTCCTTCAGAGGCCCGTTTCGGGATGAAACTAAAAGTATTAGTCAAAAATACAAGTGTTCAAAACTTCAGAATTCAAATACTAATACTTTTGATTTTCTAGGTATGTGAGTAAAAACATACAAATCAGTGAGTGGCAAGTTATTTTTTAGAGAGTTTTGTGACGTTTAATTTAGAAACCAGCTAAATACATTGAACGCGTTTGCGCACTCTGCCGCCGTTAGTGTTAGTGACCAAAATCGGTCTTGGTCTTGCACTTTGCGTAAAAAAAAAATCGATTTTTTGAATAAAAATTAAGGCAAAATAGTTACTAATATTGATTATTTTAGTTACAATATGTAAAGAATTCGCATAACCGATATACTTTTTGATTTAACTCTTCTAATTTTTCATTCGGGCTTAGTTAGGCTTCCCCTATCTCAAAAATTACAGTAATGTCTCTATATTATTAAGGTTATAGGCTACTGAAAGACTGTGGCGAGACTCTTGCGCAAGACCAAGAAGGAGTTTTAGTCATCAAAAGTTATATGTACTAGTAAATAGTGACAGTATCATAGTAAAAGTTTGTATTCGTGTCATGATAACATAGTACATAACTACAAAATATAAGTTGTTTTTCATTATTATTTAAATTCAATTTCAATCTCGAATATTAAATACGGTTTTATTGCGAAATGTTTAGTGACTGTTTTTTACCAGTCATACAGGTCATTTTAAGATTTTGCCAATCAACCACCATTCCTCGAAAAAAACATTAACAAAAAACAGATAATAACTAATAAGCTCCTTAAATTCTAACCTGTAAAACGCGTATAGAGATTTTCGATTCAGAAAAAAAGTATTTTAACCTCTTGCTTGCATACAAAGCTTGTCTTACTTTGATTGACAGGAGGAACACATTGATGCCTAATTGCAATATTAATGATGCCACTTCCACAGTTATAAATACAAGCAAATTACATCAAGCAAAAAGTTGGAACAATGCATACTGATTGTGCAACTGGTTTGCTCATCGGGATGACGGCAATCAGATGTTTGTATTTTACGTCATCATATTATTATTTATTAGATGCCTTTTTTTGGACAGCGAAAAATGTTAATTTTTCAAACAAGGATACTTTATCACGTTTTTTTGAGCAATAGGTTACATTATAGATGTTACTCATAGTATATATCACTATTGCTAGTGCAAAAGGTCGTATGTAACAATTTCACATGTTTATTCTCTTTGTGCTGAAAGTAACATTTTGTACTTTGCAACTGCTAAAAATAGTCTGCTAAATAGGAAAATATAATTGGAAATTTTACTAATAAATCATAAAGAAATAATAGATTTTTATGATGCTCTTCTGGAAAAAATCTTTCTAATATTTAATAAAAATATCTTTAGTAATATCATTATTTAGTAAAAAATCTTTTTAATTTATTTAAAATGATTTGATTTTATTAAATTTAATATCTTTTTTTAAAATTTCTATTTCTTAATCAGTGATAGAGCAGTACTTACTAATGCTGAAGATTTGAATCCCGCTAATGGCAGATAAATTACTTATTTTATTTCATCGGTCGTGGATCGATTCTAGGGTCAGGAGACCCTCATAGGGCACATTCAGGCTCTGTAAAGTGGGCAACGTTAATTAAAATAATTAATTAAGGAGGAAAATCTGACGGTTCAGCTTGATCTCTGTTAAATCACCTCTTTGTACAATCGTTGACTAAGGAACAGAACTTCCTTACAAAGCACTGAACCCAATACGTTGTTGTGGTAAAAAAAATGTTTTCTATTTGTTGATTGAATCTATTCAATCAACAAATAGAAAAATCAACAAATGCCTCCTTACTACCTAAAGTAGGAAAAGCTGTATTTTATACATATAGCTCTAGAGGGGTTTTATTTGTTATTATCAAAAGCTATCAACTAATTTGTTTCATGTGTAGATATTGTATCCTACTGTGGCAGTAGTTGTATCCAAAGGTGGGAAAATGGGAAAATTTCCCTTGTAAAAGTAGTCATTGGGGAAAAAATCTTACGTTTTTTTAAAATATACCTACTATTACCGGTTTTAAGGTGAATGAATTATTATTAAAGGAATTATTCGATTTAACATATAAATATAAAATAATATTTCTTCCAATTATTTGGAAATTTTCAAATTCTTTTTTACACTGCTACTAGGTCTCCTTCCCACCATTCCAGAAAAAACAAATCAGGGTCGGTCACTGGTATGGACATTGCAAGTAATTATATGACCTTCCATTTGTAATTTTTCTTATTTATTTATTCAATTTGTAAGCAATTATAAGCTATGACCTTCAAGCATGTTATTTTGTATTCAGGCCATTTAATATTTATGATTGTAAAAAAAAAAATTAAATTATGACATTAAAAAAAGAATTAAAGTCCAGTAAATGCTGACGATAATCATCAGATTAATTTGTAAAATAATTTGAGCACAAAATCGAGAAAAAACGTGGCCTTAAAAAATATTGAGCGGTTTGGCTCAATATTTTTGTAGGCCACATTTTTTCTCGATTTTGTGATCAAATTATCTAACGATACAGTGGGGAAAAATAGGTATTTACGAGTTATTAGTAGCTGATTAAATAAACAAAGTTTTCCGACCTCCAGATTGAAGACGCCCCAACTCCAAGAGTTTCGCAAATAAAATATTTGTGGATAACGATGAGATGAAGCTATTCACGAAGTTTCGGGCTGATGTTAATAATTTGATAAAAAATGGGTCTAACTACGGACTATTTACTTTTGCCATTATTTATTTTGAGTAAACATAATAATTATTTATTGTTACCTCTACCCTGCAGGGTCATTGGCAACACTCCATATTGATACTCTATTATAGAATTTTATAATTTCTAAAAATTGCAAGATTTTTTCCACACCTTTTTCGTTGTCAGTGACGTTTTCTTTTAGACTTTGAGCCCTATTTTAAAATTTTTCCTTATATTCTTAAGTACTGGTCAATCATGGATGTTATGTTGGACAGTTCTTTGTACCTTACAGCTCTCGCAAGTCGGTTGGTCTAGTCCTCTTAGTAAGTAGGCATGTGAAAACTCACAATGCCCAATTCTTAAGCGGCAGAGAACTCTCTCTTCTTTTCTGGAGAGTCGGTTACTAGTTTTCCATTTGGAGCAATGGCTTTTTATTTCTATTAATTTGGTTTCTTTTTGTTGCCATACGTTCTACCACATTACCAGCATTTTTTTCTTTATATGCTGTATAAAATCTTCTATCGGGATTTCGTTAATTATTACTGTTAGATTTCTTTCTTATTTATGAAATTATAACCAAATTATATTGTGTCAATTGACATAGCGTAAAATGTGTTAATATTAAAATGTATCAATATATAAAATAAATTGTTTAAGTTTTTCATTCCTTTATTATATTTTTGATTATTATAATTTTAATGCCTCTAAATACGTATATAATAATTTGTCAAATTGTTGCTTATAGAAAATGACAAGCTGGAGAGGTTTACAACAGCAGTAAAAAATTCCTGCCTGCCCAAGCTGATATGTGAACTCAACGCCTCCCCGGAGAAGGACAAGCTCACGCCGAAAGCTAAGTCCCTTCTTCAACTAATAAGGTAAGCATATAACATATAATTATATTATTTAATTATTTAGTAAGAGGGGGAGAGAAATTTTTCAGAAATTCAGTCATTTTCTATAAAACTGTTGTAAAGTTATGTATGTTTTAAAACAAAAATTGAGAGCCTAGTTAAGGATTGTTCCCCAAAGAAAATAACATACGAGATTTGAAACTAATACCAGAATTAAATATAAAACTAAGATAACATTGGTTGCAAAAGCCAGATAGGTTTTCCCCTTTTTTAATAATTGCCTATAATAATTTTTAATAATAGCTGGGTAATGTATGTCTAACTTTGACATATTTAATGCCATAAAGAATATTACCTGTATATATTGCTTTTTCATTAAGGAAGGTAGGGAAGCATTGTATTCGTACGAGAGGTTAAACAAATTCCACTCGCGTTATACGCTTCAGACATCAAGGATCAAATATGGTTCGGTGTCTGTCTGTAGTCAATTCGATGTAATGGGCATGTCATCCACTATCCTTTATCCGATTTTCATGAAATTTTCAAGTGATTGTGCGGGTTGGTGCCTAGATGGTTCCGTATCCATTTTATTAAATTCCATCCGGCACTTCCGCTCACGCACGCGCAATATGTCTTATATGTCTGCAAATATGTTTTTATTGATACGTCAATATCTTTAAAACCGGACTCGATTTGGCTCTTTATTTTTAATAGATCTTGTATATATATGTAAAATACATGTTTCGAAGAATGCGTATAAGAATTGATTTCTGCATATCTAACCCTCTTTATTTTGTATGTTGTTGTTACTCAACGAGGCATCTTAAGTGTAATTCGATCGATGTATTTATGAGACATGTTTGCTATCGATGGATATTGGCTCATTTCAGCGTCTTAAATATTCAGCTAGGCATCAGAGATCTTAAGGACAGTCGTAAAATTTGACGACTAAAACAATTATATATAAAATTAATGACTTCAACTTAACTTAAGGAAATATCATGTTTACGTCGATAAATACGAATCTTTGAAACGAATTTTCCATTATTTTCCTGAGAAATATAAATATGGAAGATTTATTTTTCATAACTGAAAGTTCATGAGGCTGTCGTCCCGTTATGAGTACTTTACGAAACGCTGTAAACTCATCTAAATAATAAAAATCAGGTAGGGCAAATCTTATCGTATCTAACCAGTGCAATCCTAAACCTTGTGGAAATATTAAACATATTAAGTTTTTAACAGGTTTCATTAAAAATGTTTACGAGGTAACAAACCTCGTTAATTATTTTGCTCTAAATAGATGTCTTTCTGTTATATAATCCATTTAAATAACACCTATTAGTCGGTAACCTTGTTTTCTGAAGGATTTAATAGGTTACGCTAATAGGTTTGAAAAAAAAAATATTATTATTCTTTGATTGTTGCCAATGAGCAGTTTTTCTAATTATGTATATCATATTATGAATATCAATATGATAACACGTTTATGAAACGTATTCATCACGAAAAAAAATATATAGATGTAGATAGAGACTAGTTTTTTTAATTCAGTGCGTTAATTCTAATTCATATTGTTGTTTCATATTCATATTGTTGAAGTTCATGGTGAAGTCCGGACAAATAAAAACCAAATATTAAAAATACATTTCAAATCAAATAACAAATCGTTATAAAAAGATAATCCACTACAGCCAAGTAACATGGCCACATCATTTAGCAGCACGATTGGACTCTAAATTAATGCCATGTTCTGAATCAACAATGCCATGAATGCGACGCCTCTAAGAAAAGCATCCGCCATATATGGAGTCGGGTGTTGATTCCCTCGGACAAAAGATGCTTATTGTCTAATTGTGTTTATAATGTTAGGCCCGCCATCATTAGCCGTTGGGTGGAAATGCAGTAGCCATAAACTAGCCATTGTGGCTGGCGACTATGGCAATAAATAGAAGTGTTATCATTAGCGACTACAGCCTTCGGATTGATGGATGCCGGTCCCCATTTCCTGACCAAGGTTGTAGACATAATTTGGGGAGTGGTGTAAAGATCAATCATTTGTTAATATTACCGGAAGTGACAAAACAGTTATTGCTGGGAGGATGTTTGTCATAATGCGAGACAGTATTCTTTAATAAGGAGACAAAATCTCATTTATCTAACGTATAAATGAAGGTCATTTGTATCGCTGAGCAATCAAAACTATATTTTTAATTTGTCAACGATCAGTGATATATTTCAATAAGAAAAAAAGTAAGCTTTCTAGAAACCTATTTTGCGACCGTTTATCCAATCCACGACTTTCTGATAATACTTTTTTAAGAAATACATACAAAACAAAATATTACAACATGTCACTTCAAACTTGTCACATTTCTTCATAAATTGTTTTTCAAATATATAAGATGAGTGAATGTATCTTTTAGATCAGCTGAAATTTGAAAAAAAAAATTATATATAATTTTTTCTGATAAATATTTTATGAGATACTAAGTATTTCGATGGATCACCTCTGAAACTTTGTAAGTCAATCAAACAATTTTACACAAGAAAACTGTTTTTCTATTAGAGAAAAAAAAAATTTTTTTAATGGCTTATTCAGAAATCAAAATTGAAAATCGAAAACTTAATACCACATATTAAAATTATTAAAGTAAATAAGCAAGCATTTCGTATTTACATAAATTTAAAATTTTCGTGAATTGGATACAGAGAGTTTTAGAAGTAAGCCATCATGTGTAGAATTACATATTTCAAATCCGTGAACTGTAATATTAAAGTTCGCTCATGTAAAGTTATTCCATGCCTTTATAAAGCTTTATCTTTTTAATTTTTTTTAACTTTAATTTTTTTCTATTAACACCTGTCATGATGGTAATGACAACCAGTGAATGTAATAATAATGGAAAAAAACATAGTGGCATGTAAGGTATGAGGAGAAGCTGTGAACAGCGGCAACTCCTCCTGGCGTGATATCTTAGGCGAGGAGGTCCCTCATCCAGCTCCTATTCAGCCTCCTACAGACGCTACCTGGCATATCCATAGTGGCCATGTCATTTATGAGTGTATTAAGATGTCCTTGTAAGTTGTCATGGAATCATTTGTAATGAGTTCGTTAACAGTCGGCATATGGAGGTCAGAATGTAAGGTTACGTTGCTAACATATTAAGGTGCTTTTGTAATTGTCCTGAATGTTTTTGCTTGAAAGATTTGAAGTTATTTATATGAATCTTTTTAGCAGTTCCAAATTTCTGTGATGCGTAAATCCAAATAGGTCGTAGCAAGGAATTGTATGTGTTCAATTTCTGTCTCAGTTAGAGTTTTGAATGTCTCGAAAGAAATGAATTCAGAATTCTTAACCTTTGATTTAGTATTTTTCTCTTCTTAGTTATATGTTGGCCCCATTTCATTTTTCGGTCAAATGTCAGACCAGGTTAGTGAACGGTGTCTATCTGTGGAATATGTGTATTGTCAAGGAAAACAGGAGAGCATGCTTCATGTTGAAGAGTAAATGTGATGTGCTGTTATTTGTCTTGATTTAGTTTGAACCAGTCATGTTCAACAATATTCTAGAATCTGTGAGGCGTGTGTTGTATTTTTGTTTCTTGCTAAAATTGTTGTATCGTCTGCATATGTCGCTGCTAAAATGTTGGAAATCACAATGATGTCGAAGTTTGTGACTATTTTTCATTTTTCTAAAACAAAAAACAATTCATAGTACTTAAAAACATCAGCAGTTATACATTATATAGCACAATATTCTTCTACTTACTTAATATTTAAATAATTTAAAATTTCTAAATTTTAAACATGATACGAAGATAAGTAGAAAAAGGTTTGCTTTATTTTGGTTATTTCCTTAATGAATTATTTTTATATTAATTTGAGAAATATATGTATCTGAAATAAAATAGAAGCAGAAGCTTGTGATGTTTAATTAGTTTCTGATGATTCGTGTTTAGTGGTTCATTAGTTTCGATTTTATTGTGAAATCACGTCGGAAGCTCACACGAAAAAAAAAAATTGAATACTTAATAGTTGACCATTGTATTATTAATAATGGCAAAACTATTTTATTAAAAGCCAACGTTTCGACCTGACTTTGCAGATCTTTTCCAGGGCGGTGTGTGCTCAGCAAGGAGTTTCACTTAGAACTGGAAGTTTCAGCTGAGCACACCTCCCTGAAGAACTGCAAAGTCGGGTTGAAATGTTGGCTTTTAATAAAATAGTTTTGCCACTATTTAGTCTATTTATGATCGCCACCCCGGACCATCTCCTTCCTTAAATATATATATATATATATATATATATATATATATATATATATATATATATATGTGTGTGTGTGTGTGTATCAAACTTCAAATGTCTTCATTTGGATGTGAAATAAATCAATAAATTCCATTGTTTCAAGCTTTCCGGAATTAGGGGACTACTTATATTTTAGCAGCGAGTCTTACATAAATGATTAAGTTTAAAACAATTTTTAAATTAGGAAGAAACATGGATAAATAAAATAAAACTCGAGATATTTTTTCGATTTTGTAAGAAATGCATCTAAATTATTCAATAAGTTTGTTGTGGTCAACTGCATACCTTTATTTTGGAATATAATTTATTGCTACTAGTGGATTTCTTCAACTCTTGTTAATGATATATATATATATATGTTTATATATATATATATATATATTTTATGTTTAAAATTTTTGGACCATTTTTTTTAATAGCTTTTAAACTTACTATTGTACTTCATTTACACCATAATATTTTTTAAATTATCGAATTTTCTGACCATTGCATCATTTGTAGCAAAAGTAACCTTACACTCAAGACCTACTTCCACCTGTAATTAAACATATTAAAATTCAGTAATAATGGATTAAAAGGCGAATTACATACCTAATTCGAAACCCTCGAGCCACCAGATGATGGTCATTACAAACTTGTTACTGGAATGATCATTTAAGAAGATAAGTGCCCTCCTCATCAGGTGCAATCAAATCTAAAATTATCCATATCAAGTTCGAGAGGCGATTCTTTCCATGTCAATTATGGATTAAATAAACGCTTCGTTGTATTTCTTTTTTGTTCAAGTAACATGGCCGGGGAGTTGCCTCACCTTGAACGAATCAGAGCCATTTGGGTCGGGGTGAGTCTAAAGGTCAATACTCTTCTGGATTTTACAATCTTGAGTACCATATTGCAAAATAATTAGTTTTTTAATGACACAGAAGGAGGTATCATTTGACGGAAATTGACTAACTCCATCAGTGTATATTTAAATCACTCTTATTTAGTTTTATAAAATCTTATAGACTGAATTCCTTGAAATTGGAGGTATTACAAGAGCAAATGAAATAAATTATAGGTTTTATTTTTCATTAATATTAATTAATGATAATTACTTTATTTGGGTGAAATAAGTAAAGATAACGTATACTATAAATAAATTGCTTTTCGGGTTCTTCTGATCAGTAGGTTTCGATAAACGAGTCGACAAAAGAAAGATAATTAAATTTGAAAGAGACGAATCACAATTTTGATCCCTAAATTTCCACCACCATATTTCATGTTCACATATGATCAATCAGCTGATGCGCAAGGTTGTTAATCCACCTCGGCTCTAAGCACTAGTGGATCCAGGATTTATTTTTTTTTGGGAGGGGGGGGGAGGGAGGCTTCAGCCCGAAAGCTTTTTTTTTTCATAAAAATAACGATAATTGCTTTGAAAAAAAGAAAGAAACTAACTACCTATATGGAATGGTGTTTAAGTGATTCCTAAAGTCCTTTCAAGAGATATTTTTTAAATATTTTTTTCCATAAACATGGTTATATTTTACCATTTTGGAGGGCTTCAGTCCCAAAGCCTCCCCGCTGTAGATCCGGCCGTGGCTCTTAGAAATTGCTTGTTTTTCAGAGGGATCTTGATATTATTCACTTAAAACTGGTCATGGTTACATTAGCAAAATTGATATTTACTGTGTACAGTTTTATATATATGTATATATATATATTTTTTTTTCTTTAAATGGGATATTACCATCAGGTCAGCTCTAGTAGAGCATCTAATAAGATAAGTCGGTCCTTTGCTCGACAACTCATTCTTCGCCAACCAAACAAAAGCCTTATCAAACACCTCCATTGACCCCTCTTAGTTCAGGAGAACATGAAACCCAGCCAGGTACATCATCACAAGCGACAACTGAAGCATTATTTACATTGAACCCCTATCAGCTGCAAACCCCTTTCAGAATGATAGAGTTTGGGCCGATACCAAGGATCCCCAACCTCCCCCAATATTCGTTAAAATCATTGTTTTAGTTAGTTTTATTTATGAACAATAATTCTAACCAATAGGATTGATGTGCCTCATTGCTTAAATGAAGATGTATTTTTACAGTAGTCAAACTAATTGCTCATTAAGCAGTTTACATATTTTTTTATAAATTAATAAAGAAAAATGTTGGTTGAAACACTATTAAGTCATAGTTCATTCTTAACTAATTTTCATTTTTTGACCTATTCATAAAGTTTTTTTTTTGTCTTCGCCTTCTTCGCCTTTTACTCTGTTTCCTGGTCCAGGGAGCGAGAGTGGGAGATTAATTCCAGAGTTAATACGAATACAGTATTGTTTTATCACTCCATCTTATATATCCGGGTTGGTAGACAACGCGCTGTGCTGTGCACACGCGTTAGCCCGCTTGTCCATCCTGCCCTTAACAATTTATAACATAATTCATAAATTATATGTTTGATAAAAAAACTCTTAGATGGTATCGTAACCCCAGACAAAGAGTTAGGAATAAAAATAAAGATTCCCCCTGGGGGAGAGGACGTCACAAACAAGAGAGTTAATTGTAATTGATGATACGAGGCCAAGAAGTGACACTAATTAATGCCTCAAAGGACTTGATGCCTCGGGCAGAGATAAGCAGTAATTAGAGAGTATCCAAGACGCCATATCTCCTTCTGTCCCAAGTCCTGGCTAAGACGGGGAGCCTCAGGAGTTTGCTCAAGTCCGGTCCTTCAAAGGGAACTTGCTAAGGTAGGTTGTCCCTTTCATCCCTACAGGTTTAGGTTCAATGGCTCTTATTATTGGGACAGCAGGGAGCATCATTCAACAGGATTTGATAATTACAAAATAGAATTATAACATAAGTTCAGGATGAAATTTTTTTATAAACATTATTTTTATAAAAACTCATATCTCTTTCAATCATTCTGGTGATCAAATAAGCTATGCCATATTGTTGAGATTTTTTTTCGATTTCTCACAATCAGCAATACTGTTAAAAAGTTATCTCTCTATTATATAAAAAACTGTTTAGTGGCCGTCGTATTTGATTTTATTATAGTATTAGGAGGATAGGAGGAGCTCAACTTTTCGATTTCGTCCTGTAGGCTCGATAGTGCTGCTCTCTTATGGCGATTATTTTACCAATTATACAACTGTTCATTTAATTGTATACATGTTGAACTCCTGTAACCTCCTATTCTCCAAACACAAAATAAAGATTTTAGACCAAAAAAGACAAGTTTATATAAAATCTTATATAAAATGACAATAAGAATAATTATAGTTATGTAATAATATAAAATGGCAATAAGTCGTATAATTTATATTTTTAAATGGAATTCAAATTTTTTTCAGATCTATTGAGACATCGATGAGATCTTTGTCGATTTTTTCAGTCATCAATAGTTTCGTTCCGGTTATTTTATGTTGTTAAAAAATAATACAATCTTAACTATAGAATATATGAAAATTACAGTTATGCAATTTGAGCAACGATTAGTACAATTAAATGAACCGTTGTATAACTTATAAAGTGGGGATGGTTCTTGTGAGATGGGGGGAGGAATAAAGTGGGGTCCGTATAATATAAAAACCTTTCTGGTATAATATAAAAAAGTAATCTAAATATATTATATAAACATTAATAATTTATTTCTTAAAGGCATATTAAATAATTATTTATTTATTATTATTATTATTATTGAATGTAGTATACCTAGTTCTAAAATATTAAAAAATATAGTTCTGTTATAAATACTGGTACAAAGGAACTTTGTTTACATCCTTGGGTATTATTTAGACAACCCTTACCTCTATCAGGTCGTTTTCTTTATATGTCAGGATAATAATCCCAATTAGTTTGTATTTTTCTTTCGCAGAGTTACCATGGAGTGGGATGATAAAAAACTCCGAATAGCTGTGATCGCCATTGAATGATTTTGTTTAGCGATGAAAAAAAATTTACAATTGAAGAAAAATTTAATCACCAAAATGACCGTGCGTTTCTTTTCAGTGCACTTAATTATTGAGTTTATTTTACAAAAACTAAGGCCGTAAAAGTTTAGCTCCATCAAAAATTTACTTGGTGACTTTTCAATAAACTGATGGTATTTTCAAAAGTAAGGCATCTTATCCAGACCATTCACAAAAAAAAAAACTGGGACTTCAGCCCAAAGCTTTTTGTTTGTTTGTTGGGGTTTCAAAGGCGTAAAACACCCCAGAGGCGTAAAAACATCATCGAACCCCGCAAATTAATCTTGTTTATCTTTACATTAAATTTTTAAACAATTTTAAATTTTATTTAAGAAATTGTTTGTTTTTAAGAAATCTGACACTAACTTTATAGTGTCTTTGTCATCACTTAGAATGTTTGATATTGAAGGTGTAAGTCCTAGACTATTTAGATTTGATATGTAAAAAGAACATTCCTGTAACATGTGGCTGACAGTATTATTGTATTGTATGTATTTGCAGTATTATTGTAGTGTATTATTGTAGTGTTGACATTGTGGTGGTGGCTGCTTGCTAATGAGAATGGGTAAGATTGGTGTGGCCTATTCTCAGTCTGGTTAAGACAACTTCTTCTCTGCGGATAAGGCGATTCGATGTTGACCACGGCTTCACTGTTTTAAATATTTTTTAATTTGCTTGGTGAATTCTCATTCCACAAAGATTGCCAGCTATAATCTTTTTTTTTTTTTTGAGGAGAAGACTTATATCTTGCGCCTCCCTCCTCTCTCCCTCCCCCGCCGGCCTGGAAGGGTAAGCGCTCGTTTCGCTGATACATCCGCGAGCTCATTTCCAACGTCAGTCCAAAGGTTTCCTTTTCCTCGTGGATTTACAGTGTTTCCATTTTTTAAATGCCCACCTTAAAAATTTTTAAGAAAATCAGTAAGTATAAAATCAGTAACCAGTTAGGTTTTTTATTCAATAATATAATTAACAAAATTCATTTACATTATAGATTCAGAAAAAGTAGTTTAATGACTTTTAAATGATATTAAAGATAGATTAGTGAACTTCTAAGAAAATTTCCATCTCTAAAACATTCGCTGGTCAAATACTCCGTTTTGCTTAGTGAGTGCATGCTTGGCGAGTACATTTTCTACGGGTAACTTTCACTACCTTTACCATCGGAGTGTATCAATCAGGATTCTTTAGCGAAGCAAAGAATCAGTTATCCCATTAAATGGCTTTTGTAGCGAATGAGGCGTGCGAATGATTGGACATAAAGGCATTCACCGTTTTCGGAGAGTGTTGCCAAATGGAATGATTGCAAGTGATCAGCAATCTCCTTTCACTGCACGTTATTGTCCAGAGTGGATAACTATCGTTAGGAGTTGCCGAAATGAAAGTAATCAAGTATCAATTCCACTGTTAAAATCTATTTTAATGATTGAATAGAATGATTTCGTTAGGTCCCTTATCATGATTACGGATTAGCAATAAGAATAATTATAATTATACAATAATATGAATTGGCCACAAGGCGCGATGTATAATACAGATTTTTAAAGAAATTAAAAATTTCTCTGAACTGTAGTTACGTTCCATTTATTATATTTTGATAAAAAAAAATATATATCTGAACTACTGAATACATATAAATTACACTTATACAATTTGAACAACGAGTAGTAAAATTAAATGCATTAAATGCATTAAATTAAAACAGTTGCATAAGTTCTTAAATTGGGGTCGGTCCGCTGTTAAGCAAACAGTGGGTAGCCCGTTAGAAATTAAAAGAAAAAAATGTCATTTGACTATTAAAAAAATATGCAATTAAAGAAATATTAGTTGTTAAAGGAAAGAAAAAGAAAAACACGCAATACATATTTCGAAATAGAGATGCATTTATAATCAAATAAACGATCATAAATCTTTAATCATTTCAAAGTAATTAATGTTTTTGGCATATTCATGTATGATAAATTAATGAATGACAATCAAAAAAAGATGTATGAATTATATTCTTGTTTCAAGGATCTGCCGGGAGTAATTTTAAATGATATTCCCAACATGCAGATATCATTATTTTTTTCAGTAATAAGTAATTAACATTATTAAATAAAGGAAACAAATAATATAATTAAAATAAACAAACAGCTCGAAATGAGACATTACAAATAAAACAATCAAAACTATAAATTTTAAACTATTAATTTGTGTAGTATAAATGTTATATACACCTTCTAGTTTTATGTTTTTAATAATTCAATATCCTTTATCCTCGTTAATCATTTGTTTTACCTTCCTCTCGTGTTTCCTCCAGTACGTATTTTGTTTAAACTTCGGTATGTATGGACGGCTTGATGATATGTCAATAGACAATTTTTTTTTTTTACTTCCTCACTACCGAAGTGTATTCGTGCTAGAGGTTAAGAAAAATTTTGTGCTCAAAATTTTCACTCGGGTTTTACGTTTCAGACATCAAGGATCAAAATTGGTTCGGTGTCTGTCTGTCTGTAGTCAAATGTAACGGATATATCACCTACTACCGTTTATCCGATTTTCATGAAATTTTCAGGAATTGTGCGGGTTGGGGTTAGTGTCTGGCACCATATAAATTTTATTAAATTCTAATCACCATTTCCGCTTACGATCACGCAAACGCATTTTGTAGATATGACAATACTTCAGAAACTGCTAGTTCGATTTGGCACAAATTTGGAGGGAATTTACGAATTGGTAAACGTAAAATGGCATCAATTTTATGAAATTTTATCCATTACTCAAAAAAAAAAAAAAAAAATACTTCAGCTTTTAGATCAGGAAATGTTGATATGCCTATAGTTTGAAAACAGAGCATTCGATTTGACCCAAACTTGGAGGAAATTTGGAGAACAGTATATAAATTACTTAGTATCAATTTCATTGAATTCCATTTAATAATTAAAATTAATATAAATAATTGTTAACAATATAATGGCTGTGAAATGTTGAAGGCACTGATCATATGACGTGGGAGTTAGGTTATTACAATATTGTTATAGGGTTATAAAATTTTAGGTTTTTTTTAAAAACATTAATTGATACGGTATTGTTTGCTTGATTCAAAACAATACTGGCATGGCACTTACTGCATTTAGATTTGGTGTAAATTTTAGTAAATCTGAAGTAATTTTTACTCTGAATTTGTAAACAAAAAACGTCTTATTTGTGATTGTGTTTCTTTCCATTGAAGTTCAATCAGTTTTTCTTAGTCTCGATTTCCTCCTTAAATATCGAAGTTTTGTGAACTTCACCCATATTTTTATATTCAAGCTTAATCAGTTTTGTTCTCACTGAAGAAAAGTATTGGCCTATATACTTTTATAGGCATATATATATATATATATATATATATATATATATATATATATATATAATATATATATATATATATATATATATATATATATATATATATATATATATATATATATTAGCCAATGAAACGGTGAGGAACTTATACTGACCTTACTCGGCAGACGTTTTTAATCTTTATTTCCTCATATTCCCCCACCCTGACTACGTCTGCGTAGTGTACGGTGGCCTTTCTTTATAACTCGGCGAAAGACCGAAAAGAATCATGAATGGCTTAGTAAGATTTGGCAATGGAACACCGATACGTTCTCGTGTTTCCCATTACTATGCTGACTTAAGGTGGCTCTTCCCTCCCTTCAAAAGACAATATTTCGTATGAACATTCCTTTACCAAATAATCTATAATCATCGCCCGTCTTACGCATTCAGTCTCCTTCGATTCAAGACATCTCTCCACTCTCTCTCCACAAGAACTCGTCCTTCTGACCTTTATACCCCTTTCCGAAAATCTGCCTCATTTTAACACTCCTTTATTGTCCGGTCCACCACTTTTTGGAATTTCACTATACTTAAAATCCGCCATGCACCATCGTTATCCATATTTAAAACCCCCTTATTCCAAATTCCTCATTATAATTCAATCGGACGCTGGGTAGTCATTTATTATGTAACAAGGTTTCAGTTTTCTCTATACATCATTTACATATTTTTTTTCTTTTATGATTTTGGAAAAGATTTCTAGTCACTTTTCACTGAGAATTTTTTTTTTCGTACTTTTTCTATTTATAAGATTTTAAATCTTTGTGATGTATTTAATTATTTACTAATATTTAACGCAATCCTCTCTCTCTCTCTCTCTCTCTCTCTATATATATATATATATATATATATATATATATATATATATATATATATATATATATATTACCTTTTTTCTTCTTTTGTTTTCTCCTATCAATCCACATCTTGGAATATAGATTATATTATTCTTTTCCAATGTTTACAATACTATTACAAGTATTCATTTGAACGTATTAATGTACAGATGTAAACATTTGTCTACTTTTTACTATTATTTTTTTCAATACTACAATAGTTTTACAACAGAAGTAATTTATTGTTCTTTTCCGATTCCATTTAGTTATTTCATACTTTGTTGTTTGTAGCAACTATTTTGCAGTATTGAGACCATATCGCTCATCTTTTTTCTTTAATACATCTGTATAACTATATAAATACTTCTCTTATTGCTTATGTTTTAGTTATTGTTTTATTGTAATATGTATTTTGGCCAGATGTAATGTTAACTTTTATGATCAATATTGTTATTCTTAAGGAACTTTGTCCCAGAATAATGTTGATTCTTCAATTCTTCAATTCCATACGTCATCTTCGAATCGGCGGAACGTTGGCAAGTTAATCAACTGTTAACTGTATGTTGGAGATTCATGTATTTACAGTTTGAATTTAAACGAATAACGATTACTATTTTAATGTATTATTTCATATTCCGCTTTTTAACATCAGAATTGTTTAAAAAACACACTCTGAGGAACATATTTTTTGCTAGTATGTGATGGAATCCTCTGTATTTTCTATATTTTACTTAAAATAGTTCAAGTTAATTGAATAAAGAAATAAAATAAAAAAATGTATGCTGTTCCAGGGACACGAGTATCAGCATGACGGCGGACTCCAGCTCCAGGTACCACTTCGCAGCTCACATGGGCCAGCTCATTTCCGGAATCGACGGGACTGGCTGCCACAACTTCTACCCTTCTTGCCCACTTCCGTCTGTCAAGGTGTTGTCCCTACTCAGCAAACCCTCACTTCTCTGAGAGAATTCCAAGACTAATTAACCTGGAGGAAACACCGAAGGATTCCTCCGAAGAAGAGGCGTTCCGAACATATGAGGTGCTTCGCAGGATAAGTCCTGAAAAAAAAGGAAACAGTCAATCCAGGAGAGGCTGTTACTGCGTTACCGCTAACATTGTGATAAAATATTATAGTTAACATGACATAATAATAAAGAAGAGGAAATCGTGAAAATTAATGAAATTCTGTAATTAGCCAAGAGTATATAAGACCCCAAGTAGTATCTGCGTTCAATTGTAATTTATTAAAGTTATATGACTTTTTAAAATTATATTTATAGTCTAAAGTTTTAACAAAATATCGTGGGCTTATTGCGAAAAGTCACTAAGTAAAGTTTTGATAAAGCTAAATTTTATAGTGGCTTTTCACGAATTTCGGTCTTATTTGTCGATACAAAAACACAGTAAGTGTATCAAAATGACACGAACTCTTTTAATTATCAACAACTTTGTCATAAGTGCACAGTTTTCTTATTATTCTAATGTCTGAATGACTTATTGCAATAAACCCCCGATATGTTTTTTATTGTTTGTTGGTACCGTTTTCTATGTTGAAAATTTTCTGACCATCGAGATTAAAACTTACAGTTGATTTTGCGAACGTTCGTGATTGTGTTTTTTTTAAACATATTTCGTAAAAATATAAATTCAGTTCAATTAAATAGAAACATATAATAATAAATGTTTAATGCGGTAGTTTTTTAAATGAAAAAATTGTGATTTTGGTTATATTTTTTTATACATTTCAAAGTTTAGGTGAATTAAAATATTCTTACAGATATTAGTTGAAAAAATAATGCTATTATCAAATTTAAAAAAAACATATAATATTATTTCAGCAACAAATTCCAAATATTTCATTCAAAATTTGTCACTGTAAAATCACTTTACAAACTTTTTTTAAGTCTTCGTCCAAATTTTATATTACTGAAACGGTGACATATTAACGAACCGACTGCTATGTCAACATTCATTTTATACTTTATATTGTTAACTAATTACAGTATTTTAAATATTTTTCATTTTTTTTATTACCGTCCATAAATAAAGAATAAATGAAGTATTGAAAAAAATATTAAACAGTAAAATTTATTAAAAATATGAATTTTATTGAGTTTCAATATTACTCTATTTTGTGATAATGGACATACCATACAGATTGCTTTAAGGTGTACTATTGATCGAAGTTACATGAAATAATATAATTAATAACCATTTGTATAGAATACCATTAATTAATTGTAAATTTGTAAATATGAAATCTAGAATAAAATTTTGATTTTAAATATTAACTTAATATAATTTCCACTAGTTCAGTTTTTATATATACTTTAACAATAGCTTGGATATTTATAAGAATTTTAATTATTAAATCTGAACAAATATAAAAATAATTTTAGATTAGTTGAATTTCTATTAATATCAAAATTATTTATTTTAATTTTCGTTATTGATGTTATTGCTAATAATCCTACAGTCAAAGTAGTTAATAAAACAATTCAGGAGACCGTAGAATATTTACATTATAAGTGGTGTTCACTATGTACAATATATCAGGGATTAAAATGAAATTTTAAATTGAGATAAATTATAGCTCTAATCCTAGCCAAATTAATGTTTATTTATCATTTAATGTAACTTTTAATCTACAACTGAAACGAATAATAGTTAAATGTTAACCATAAACTTAGAACTTTGTAACAAAAAAGTTCATAACAAATTTCATATCAAGAATTATTTTTCTGAAATGTTACATAGAAACCGTTAAAAATGAACTTTTAGTAAAGTACCATAAAGATTTCATCTCCTACAATATACCGCTTATAATTCTTATGTGTGTATCCAATGCTTACATATCAGTTTATAAATGATTTTGACTCCATATTGTTTCTCATGGCATCGACATTGTTATGAGATAAGTCATTGTTATAAATATTATGTATATCGTAACGCATGGAATTATCTTAAAAATAAGTTACTTAACAATAGAGTATTTGTTTATTAGTTTTTTCGTGATAACAGATGTTTGTTATCCCATAAAAATTTCATTCTTCACAAGTTATTTACAATTTTGTGTGCATATCATGATTTTAAAGTTTTAAAAAGCTGATAATGTTTTGATTTTATATTTTTATACATATATTTATTTTATTTTATTTTTTTCAAATTGAGTTACCCTATCTAAGTCGATTTTTTGTGTTATCCTCATATCTGTTTACTAATACTAAAGTTTGAAGGTCAAATCGAGTAAAACCTTCTTCCACATTGTTTTGTAGTCGCTACAGGCGTACAAACATACTTGACAACAGCATATGATCAATGTTTTTGTACAAGTATGCTTAAACATATTTAGTCAAATGTAGGTTTGGTTATAATGAATAACTCATAAGTAAATTTGATAGATTTGAAATTTAAATAAAACAAAATAATGTTCCTATTTATTTCTAAATAATTATTCTAGTAAGTTGGAAGTATGTATGTAAATAAATTCAAAATAATTATATCTTGAATAATAATGAAAGAATAAATGTCTTGTTATTGTGTTGTGTTTATGTCCTGACCCTTATAAGCAATGCAGTGTACCGATTAAATTTATATATAATTTAATGTAATAGTGTTAAGTTTATAAATAATAGTGATACTTTAATTAATGTTAGTAACTTAGAATATAAATAACATTAATGATTTTTTAGAAATGAATTCCAGATCTTGTAATATAGAATTCTATTATTAAGTTATTTTCCCTGTGGTAAACTTTTGCATACAACATAAGATTTTAAATAGTTTTATTCATTGATTACTAACTATTTTAATGTCTTTTCATCTTCTTAATTATTAAGGACTAGACATTGACCATTAATAATTAATAAATTTCAATGTCAATACTTTCATTACTCAATAGAAACCAAATTACTCATAATTCTTAATTCTGACTACAATTCAAAATACAATTGACTACAGTATTTTTTATTCTAAGACTAAAAAGTAGCTATTGTGATTTCGTTCACGTTTCAGTTTAATTACTTATTTCATTAAGTAAAACATCAATTTAAAACAAAAGTAAGTTATTGATAGAATTATAAAAAATATACCATAAATATAAAAAATATAGTTCTGCTATAAATACTGTTGCAAAAGTTGAACTTTGTTATCCTTGGGTATGATTTAGATAATGCTTACCACTATCAGGTTATTTCCTTTAAATCTCAGGATAATAATCTCAATTAGTTACTATTTTTCTTTCCATCTGTTAACATGAAGTGGAGTGAAGAAGAAAACCGAATACCTACGATCGCCTTACACAAAGTTGGAAAATGTAGGTCTGAGATTTTCGACACTTTGAAACCTTTGGGTATCAGCCGTATGTTCGTGTACCGCACTATAAATAGATATAATGAGACCCTATCTGTATGTGACAGACCTCGACCGGGCACTGTCTACGTACTGTGAGAACAGAAAATGCAGCGACAACAGTGGCTGCTCGGATCAGAAGAAATACCATTCGAAAATAATAAATCATGTCTCGGGAAATGGGCATCTCTGTCAGATTAATGTCTCGCATAGTAAAAAATGACCTTAGGATGGGGGCATTTCGAAGAATGACAGGACAAAGGCTAACCACTCCTCCCCCCCCCCAAAAAAAAAGAATAGAGCGGATAGATGCAAATTGCTCCTTGGCCGTTTACACCAATGGCCTTCATCGAAAGATTTTGTTTAATGATAAGGACATTTTTACAATTGAAGAAAAATTGAATCGCCAAAATGATCGTGTGTACGCACACAACTCTAAAGAAGAACAAGAAGTCATTGGAAGAGTGAAAGAGGTCATCGCCCATCCTCAGAGATGGTTTGGTAGGAATTTTTCTTTGATGGCACCACAAAGCTTCTTTTTTGTGAAAAAGATGTTAAAACAGCCGCTAAAAGCTATCAGGACGATATTTTGAAACCTGTTGTCAAGCCTCTAAATGATACTCTGTTTGCCGGAAGTCATTGGATTTTTTAGTATTATTCCGCTCCAGCTCACAAGGCCAGGTAAACTCAGCAGTGGCTACAAATGAACATTCTAGAGTTCATCTCTGCCTCGAATTAACCCTCAGGAAAACCTGATCACAACCCACTAGTTTATCGCCTTTGGTCCGAATTGGAGAGGATGGCATGCCACAGAGCACACCCTAACTTGGAAAGCCTCAAACAATCTCTGATCCGAGCAGTTGACCGCTTTCCTCAAGAAATGCGGCGAGCTGCTATTGATGACTGGCCACGGAGATTAAATGCCTGTGTCAAGGCAAAAGGGGAACACTGAGTTCTTTATTTTTTTTTTTACTCTCTATGTACATATATACATTTTATTATCTAATAAAGTTTTTGAAAAAAATAATTTTTCTGTTGATATCTGTATATATTTTCTTGTAGCAATATTTATGACAGGACTAGGTATATAACCACTAAGTGGAGGTTATTAAAAATATGATAAAAAACTTTAGTTTGAAACAACTTTAAACTGAAAATATTTGGACAAATCTCTTTAGTAATATATGTTACAAACTAATTCAGTAAAAATAAAATAAATAAGTATATGTTTAAAAACAAGTATATAAACGCATACGCACAATATTAAAATTTTTATTTTACCGTTATAGGATGAAGAACAAAAAAGAGAACAAACCAAGGTCTTCAGGAATTCTGAATTCAACCTTGCTATTTATTCAGATTAATTCTGTCTAAAAATAAAAATATATAAACGAAGGCAAAAAAATTATATTTTAAGAAAAAATTTCTTTATTCAATCCAATAAATTTTTCAGCATGTACCTTTTATTTTATTTTTTATTCCTATTTTGGGTTACACTCCTTTCTTTTAACTCATGGTATGGTCGCATGGTTGGTGGTTGGGGGTAAACTCCTTGGGCTCCGACCACGTTTATTCTTGCCATATATTGATGCAAAAGAAGAAGGAGGCTCTGTCTCTTAGCATGTGTGCATACGAAGGCGGGTTTCCTTATGAGAATGTTGGATTTCCTTCACATAAATAAGAACTTGGTCTCTTATTAATGAAACCTGTTTAAGACAAGGCGTGCATCGGTCCTTATTGAGCAAACGCTCGCAAAACTGGTATTGTCTCTTTAATGAGATGAATAATTCAATCCAGAATGATCCAGTTTTCATATTAATAAATGAAAATCTTTACTTCGCTTGATAAATACAGAATATTCCTGAATACCACAGGTAAAATTTTGTTAAAGAAAATGTACACTTTTTAAAAATAATTATTCACAACCATTATTAAGTTAGAAAATATCGTTAAAACACAAATGATAAAGTAATCCAGTAAAAAAAGAACTGATCCAGATATTTTATTTAACAGTTCCAAATATCTTATTTCATATAATCGTTATGACGATTATAAATGTTTGATTATATAGTTCAATTTAAAATAATCTGTCATACGTTTCTTGAATGATTCATTACCTTAAGTGTGTCCAGAATAGAATGATCAGTATCTTTAGTGAAAATTTAATTTATCGTTTACCCAAACAATAAACAAATTATGAATTTTGATGGGTATGGGTGGGGCGAGGGAAAATTCATATGTAAGTAAAAGCAGAGATATTACAAGGTTAAAAAAAAAATCTTGGCACCAGAGAGTGAAATCCAAGAACTACATCGTCCTATTCACAAATTAGAATACTGCAGCTCCTCAAGTATAAGAATATAAGGTAAGTATAAGAATAGAATATAAGGGACTTGATCATTATTAAAATACATGCATGATGATGACGCCAAGGAAATTCGCAATAGACGAAAAGTCTAGCGAAGATGTCAAGCATTTAATTTTTATTTATTAGCCATCCCGCTAAGCACGCATTGTAATTTACATTGTTTGGATTACTTGGAATGGGGAACTGAAAAAATTTATATGAGATGAAGATTACGTTCAGTTAATAATAATAAAAGGCACAGCAAACCCAAAGGTTCGATGCCAACACCACCAATCGCCGTTCACTTATTTCCCTCCGGCGAACACAGGACCAAACTCGATTTTTTTGTACATAAATCTATGACTCCATCATTTTTCAACAGATTTTCTTAATTCTTCGTTTTATAGCATCAATACTAAATATATCCCAGTATATGCGTTATTATTATAAAATATTACCATAAATAATATATGAAAAAACAGAAAGAAATGACACTATGGTAGATAACGTGGGGCATTTTACTATAAAAATCAATTTTTTTTTCGAGTGTTAGAAATCTTGTTTTAAATTCTAATGATATTTTACCTATACACACACACACACACACATATATATATATATTTTTTTTTTTTTTTAAATTTTGATAAATTTCAAATTTGATTCATTCGACTGAAAAACTAGTTTCTCGAGGATTCAGGAGTTCAATTTAAAACTCAGTATGAAATTATTATATCTCAGATCATTTTTTAAACGCTTTTTTGAGATATACCGGTTAATACTCGTTAATGAAATGTTCTTCATTCTTATAATGGATAATGTTTTGACGCATATCCTACTCATCATGACACAGAACCATATTAAGGTTTATTGTCAATCTAATAAAAATAGTTTTTACCATGTTTTCCTCCACACCACAGGTATTGAGAAACGTCGAAAAATACTAATTCCAAAGAGCCTGAATTCAACAGTGGCAGCTAGCGTTAGATAATTGTTGATATATAGATTACAATGAAGAATTTCAAAAAATTTTCAAAGAATTGGAAGGAATACAAAATTTCCAGTGAAGTAAATGCTCAGAATTACCCTCGAACTTTCAAAATTACATTCCGTTATCCTAAAAATTCACACAGATGCATATGTCTCCATATTCTAGAAACTTTGGGGCACAAGCAGATTTACGGGGAGGGAGCTTTCGGGCTAAAGCCCCTCCCCCCCAAAACACTAAAATATAACCATGTTTCATAGAAAAAAATATTAAAAACTATCTCTTAAATTATCATTCGTTCGTGTAATTACATTTAATAGGGCTTCAAGAATTACTTAAACACCATTTCCTATAGGTAATTCATTTCTTTCTTTTTTTTTCAAATTAATTATCGTTATATATATTTAAAAAAATCTGTCGGGCTGAAGCCCCCCTCCCCAAAAATTAAATTCTGGATCCGCTAGTGCTTCGGGGTATAAATCTGTTTAATTTATACGGATTCCAAGTTACATGGGAATAGCCGGAATGGGCTTGCAGAGGTGGCAGCCAAACAAATCCTCGCTCTTCCAGGCCGGGATACTGCCATCCTCTTACCTCTGGAAATGAGTCTTCGTCTCAAAAAAGGAAATATCAGACAGCCGACAGCTCATGTGGAATGAGAGTCCACCAAGCAATTTGAAAGTTATTAAAAAATCAGTAACGCCCTGGACCACATCAAACCGTTCTAATCGCACGAAAGAAGTCGCCTTGACTAGGCTGAGAATAGGTCATACAAATTGGACTCATTTATACCTTATCGACAAACAACCACCTCCAACATGCAAATACTGCAATGGCCCTCCCACCGTCAACCATATTTTTTAGGAACGCCCCTATTACATCCCAAGCTTAAATAGATTATTTCTTCGACCGCATATTTCAGCTATATTAAATAATGATGAATCAAATATAAAAACAGTAATAAATTTCCTTAAAACTCAACGATTAAGACAAAGTTATATTTAGCATGTTTTCGTAACTCTTAATAATGAGAGATAGTTAATTATTTAAAATGAACCATATTAAAAATTGTTTGTGCCAAAAATCGTTTGAATTTCTCACGTTATGGTAAGTGGTGGGGGCAGATCAGATGATCTAAAAGATAACACTTAATCCTTAAGAAATGCAGGTTTCTCTGGGCACTTTTCCACTGGCAGCCATTTTGGACACGCCACCGGTACTTGAGGGCCCACAAGGTAACCAAAAGATGTAACCTGGTGATGGTAAGCTATTTTTGCACAATCAGTATAACCTACCAATCCATTAAGATACAGTCCACTGCATAAAAGTAGAATGTTGCCCATAATTTTGAATTCTGCCAATTGAGAACTCATGAGAGTTATTTGCCTTAATTTGAAAAGTTGCCTAAACAAAAGTACTTTAGAGAATGACGCATATGAACATTGGACATTTAAGCCCTGTAGAGTGACATCAATGGGGATAAAATCTAAATGATATTAAAGACCACTTAATTATACAATGATACACCGAGTTTAAACAAAATCGTTAGAGCCGTTTTTTGAGAAAATTGTAAAAATGTGTTTCACCGTTGATATAAGATGGCACTTCAGGTTAGTCGATTTCAAGGGAAAAATTGCTGTAGCATCTATAGAATATACCTATCTTAAATACGTAATATCAGTTTCGCATGGCTTCTCGTTTTTTAAGTAGTGTTCACATACACACAGACCATTTTTCGGGAGCTGGTCATTTGGACTCTTGGGACCTCAAAACGTTTATTTTCGTTGAAAACTCAGATTTAAATTTTTTTCGATTGCAATACATTCCCTTACTATAAATTACATATATAGGTAAATGAAAGTAAAGAATTGGATCTGGCACTGAAAATAAAGATTATTTTTCATTTCTTGTTGAATCTGATGAAAATTAAATAGGCAGAGAAAAAGAGTAGAACTTCGAATTCTTGAAAACAGTAACAATCTATAACAGAGTGCAAAATGTAAGTATAGTCAATTACCATCAACGTAATAAAAAAAATAAATAAAAATTTTAAGATAGTTCTATTAATGATTTACATCTATGTGTTATTACCATGTGATATCGAAAAAGCCGCTTTGGCAAAATAATTAATATAGCTAAATAATTAAATAGGAAATGAAAACAATTGATTTTTTAAAATTATTCATGATATTTATTTCAATCCTTAAATCTATTTACATGCATTCAGTTTTCTACCCTTATGATGTTAGAATGGCATGAATAAACGTGTTTATTATTGTTTGTTTTTATGTAAAGCTCTATGAGATTATTTTTTTAAATTTTTCTACTTCGATTCTTTTCAAGTTTGATTCATATAAATTATAAGCGGATATAAGATGAGAAAAACATATAAACAATAGTAATTAGTCAATGACAATATAATTAATTGAATGAATCATAGGATAATAGTAAATTAGAAATGTAAATCAGTACAATGATTGACATCCGTTATTGCATGCATATTCATAAATAATTGACAGTACACTTAGCAGTGCACAATAATTGCTACACTGGTTTCAAACTGTATTGATAGCCATAACTAAAATCAATTTAACTATTATTGCACAATTAATAGATATAAACAAGGAAATACATTACTATAACATTTCTTAATATTATATTGTTATTACAAAGTACTAAACTACAAGTATAAATATATACTTCTCTTTTAAAATATTTATTTTTTAAAATAAAATTACTTCCAATTTATTAGAGCAAAATTTAACACAGAAAATAAAAATAGAAAAAACGATCATTGTCAGATAATATAATTGTTAACAATTTTACCAGTATACAATTATTCTTTTAGTTGTTTTTTGATATTAGTTACTGGAACATTTTAAATTAATATAGAAATAACAAAATACTAATATTTAATTTTTCACTGATATAATCACTGATCTAAAACAATTATTTTAAGAAAATTTGTATTTAAAACATTTTTTTTTTCACAAAAAGCAAGATTTCTGAGGAGCAAGACAGAAAATGCCTTCAGATGCGAGCCCGCAATACATTAACCAGCTGTGTTGGCAGTCTAACTCCTAGGTAATAATACACTTCTTACAATAAACTTTCTTATGAAGTTATATCTTCTTATAATAATATTTCATATATTTTAGTATTTAGCAAATTTTATTAGCAATAAAATTCGGTAATAAATTTGTGAATATAGGAGTGAAACTGAAATTAGGAACCTCAAATTAAAACAAGCCTAGAGTGAGCTTTTAAACTGAGTATAGGTAACAAAGAATACTTCCATGATCAAAACTTAAACTAAAAATTATTATGCGAAATTTACTTTAATATATATATATTATATATATATATATATATATATTAAATCAATTTATTATTTAAATTAAGATGTTTTAAAAACGTCTCAGAGACTCCTAAAATTGAAAAATAATTTGTTGTCATTGGATATTTATTTTTCTCTATAAATGATCTGACCTAAATACTTCAAAACAATAACTTATTTTTTTTAATTATAGCTCACTTACTTTAGTACATTATTCAGTATATTACTAAATGTAAACACTTATCAAGAACAAAAATATAAATCATGTTCCTAAAAGTATAGTTGTTACAGTAATTACCGTTATTAGGAGGAAAAAATTTAAGCCCTCCAAAAAATAAATTATAGATCTGCTATTGATATTAAATTGTTTTCAATTGTTATAAATAATAACGACAAACATGGATTAAATCACAAAATATCGGCTTAGTGAGATTGTGAATAAACCTAGATCTAGGCGAGAATTGGATTATTAAAAGTTATTTAATAATGTATATAAAATATTCATGAATAAAATCATTTAATTAAAAGAACTGACTAATTGGTCTAATTAAGTTTTTTTTTTGTCTGATATAAAGAATACTTCAATCAGAATTAAATATATTTTATGATTATTCATCTTTATTTTCTGTTTATTTATTTATAAGAAAGCACTGCGAAAACTCCATGCTTACCTTTAATAACAAATCATATTTTCA
Organism: Nezara viridula; assembly: GCA_928085145.1. Classification (NCBI taxonomy): domain Eukaryota; kingdom Metazoa; phylum Arthropoda; class Insecta; order Hemiptera; family Pentatomidae; genus Nezara; species Nezara viridula. The sequence goes on from OV725077.1 coordinate 211,924,689, forward strand.
AGTAACTACAGCCGAACAACCAATAATATAAAGAGATTCCAAGACATTTTCTATAATTTTTTTCTAATATAAAAATTATAGAATTTTTTCAGTATTTTAAATAAAAACGGTGAAATTTATTACACAATGATTTATTATTTCTAAGCAGTTGTATATCAAACGTTACACAACTTTCCTTGTCAAATAGAGGAAAATAAATAAAAAGTTGTTCCTAATATTGGCCTAAATATATTTTTTTTTTACCATTTGACAAAAATCTTCATTGCTTCAATTTAAGTAAAACTTTCCAAAAATAAAATCCTAAATAAAGCATATCATCTTTGTCAACGTGGAAAATAATAAAATTTATATTATTATTTTCCTTTTTATAAATATAACAAACAGTAAATGAAGCTAATAATATCCATGTTGAATTCGAGAAAGAGTATAAACCGGGACAACAAGGCAGAGTCAAGAGATGTAACCTCATTTAGATAGAGAACGTACTGGAAGGAAAATAATAAAATTCCAAATAAAATTTAGAACACTACGTCTTTGCTCCACATTTTCAGAATTCACCGATTATTTTTTTTTTCAAGTAATTTCGTAAATTCTTAATCTTTTTTTTTTTAGTTATTCATAAATCTAATTTTACCATCCCTCTTTAGCTTTTTTTCGAGTTTCTTTTTGAGAAGTATGTCATATAGATACAATTAAAGAGCTTTGAAGGAGAAGACACTGCCAAACAGCCATGTTTCATTGAAATCAGTAGTTTTCAGTCGCCATCTTGAAAAGAATGGTAATGGTGAGTTCCTCATCATCTTAGAAGCAGTGATGAGGCATTGATGACAAATCTCAAAAATATCTGACCAGTAGTCTTGGAGAAAAGCCAAGGACAGCGTTAAGACGGGCGGATTTTTTTTTTTATTATATTTTATGGTAATCATCGATAAGGGGATGGGGAAGGAGCTAAATTTTATTTTTATCGGTTGATTAAAAAGGTTAGTTATTGAAAATAATAAACCAACAATTTTTGTGTGATACTTCTCTGAGCTTATAAAATAGTTTTGTTTTCTTCTTCTATTTCTATTCTTTTATGTTATAAAAAACGCAAACAAATAAAACGTAAGCTAAAATGTTAACAATTTTATGCTTTAACTGTTTTCTAACGTTTTCACGACAGAGTTATTCTTATATTTTTTTTACGCGATTAGCGACATGAAGGAGCCATTCTTGTATTTTAATATAAAGGTAGATGCTGAGTTCTCAATAACCTGTCCCACGTTACTGTTAATCTTAATCAGAATTCGCTTTCATTACTATTGTTAGTGTAAACGTATTATCATTATTAAAAAAATAATCAGAAATACTCATATCATAGGCGATAAGTAGTCAGGACGCAGATATTTTTAAGGTTTTTATTGGTGCCGACGTTTCAACCCAAGCATATGGGTCATCATCAGGCCTTGAACAGCTTCAGGGCTCGCAACAAGCCCTCATGATGATGACCCGCATGTTGGGTTGAAACTTCGCCACCAATAGAAATCTTAAAAATGATAGCGTCCAGAGTATTTATCGCCTATAATATGTAGAACATTCGACTAACTTCCTTCTGAAATGTTCATACTTTTATACTTTCCGTAAAAATACCTGCCCTTCAGTTCATATTGACCATAATCTATTGCTCGAACTACTGGTGTTGTGTCCAAATGCGAGACCAAGGCGAGTCTTAGTCTTGCGCACTCAGTCTTGGTCTTGGTCTTGCACACTCAGTCTTGGTCCTGGTCTTGGTCTTGCGCAAGAATCTCGCAACAGTCTTGCATTTCCCTATTATCCTATCACTAAAGAGATATTGCTGTAATATTTTAGATAGGAGAAACCTAACTAATCGCGAATGAAAATTTAAAAGAGTTAAATGCAAAAGTATGTTGGTTATACAAATTATTTGCATATAGTAACTAAAATTGTAAAGTATTAGTAAATATTTTGCCTCAATTTTTATTCAAAATATCTATTTCTTTTACAATTCTTGGTCTTGGTCTTGCAACAGTTAGGCGGTCTTGGTCTTGGTCTTAAAAAGTGCAAGACCAAGACCGATTTTGGGCAAATCTAGCTCAAACCAACAGAGTCCTTAGTCTTAGACTTGACTTAGATAGAAGCATCACCTCATGTAAACTCCCTTTAAAATACAAAAAATAAAATAAAAATTTAAACGCAAATCACGGCGATTTCCAAAAGACAGAGCTTGCTGATATACCCCCGGGGATGAGAAGGACACTAAAAAAGTGCTAAATGAAAAATCACCTCCCTTAAACAAGGGAAGTAATTGAATCAAATCATAAAACATTTTTAACTAGGTATTTTACTAGGATTCCTTCTTATGCCATTACTTCATTACGCATGTCATCATGTCATTACTTCATATATTGCCATCCCATATGATGATTGTTAATATACTATTAACAATAAGAAGAAGAAATTGATTGTTAATATACTATTAACAATCACTTTCTTCTGATTTTCTTGATATGTTTTCATCATAATAATGATTTTCTTCCCAAATTTTCATCACTTCTTTCTGAAGGTACTGGCTTGTTCTCGTGGAGGCCTATTAGAACTGGATTTATCACAGATCTATCATATTACCCCAGGCTATACATCCACCATTAATTTGAGATTTCTGTATATTTTTCGGCTTCAGAATATATTTGCGGCTTGTTATTCACTGATCACTGATTATTTCTGACCTTTGTGCATTCATTGAATGTATTATGGAAATTAAGTATTTGATTCTGTCTACTTTCAGAATCGATCTCCTTTCTCCGCAATTTTATTTTTATTTTTTTTTTTTAGTCTATTCTTCGGCTTACTATCATGTATTATGTTTTATCTTCATTTTCTTGGAGGCCTATTTGTTCTGCTTCTCTTATTAGAGTTTTCTGCATATCCTAAGATTTTATTATTCTTTCATAAAATTAGAAATGGTTTGTAGCAATGGGATGGACTGACGCCAATTTTTTTCAATATCTCCAAGAACTTGAAGATATTGAAAAGGAATATGATAATAACAACAAGCGAAAATGGCAAGTTGTATCATATAACGGGTAAAATATAGAATAGTGCAGAGATTAGTTGAAGATATACACACATACGGACACTCTGCAATCGGAAGTACGATTATGCTAACGAACATTATGCAAGTTGGCCGCCCCCCTGATCAATATTCATATCGAACATCCACCTGAGACGTTCGACGTAATTATAGCAGCATGCCGTGCGTTACCTCCTTTCGGTGCCCTACTTACAACAGTTAAGTAACTATCCAACATTAGTAAGAAGCACCGTGATCTTCGATAATATCTATCATAGATATTTGTTGGTGTTAGCTAATTTAATAACTGATCCTTATTTCTTATTTTTAATTTTGTATTTAAAAACATTTATTTTCACCAGTCAACTGTTGGTCCTATCGAGAATAAGGACCAATAACACACTGCTTACATAAGCTGGTCAATCGAAATCTCATGTATGAAAGCGAGAATGTTAAGATATTGCGGGACATGTGGTCAAATCCATCCACCAGGAAGCTTCTAAACAACAATGAAAGCCTTTATAGTTGTAGGGGACCAGTTGATAGGAAAAAAAACAGAGTTATTGATTCAACCAACAAAGGTGGTGCTGAAGTTCAAGATAGCAGAGGCGGCCAAAAATCTACACGTTTTGTATAGACAACAGAAAAAATAAAGAAAAATTTTGTTATGTACCCTGCTAACAAGGTAACTTATAGTTCATTTGTTTATAGAGGTAGTACTGTCACTGATGAACTATAGTGGAAGTAAAACAATATTTGAACATCGTAAATTTGTTTCTTTTATGTTATTTTAAATCCGACTCGGGTAAACTAGTAAGTAGAGATTTGTAGATGGGATAATCTGAAAATGAGTTGTTATAATGTTATTCATTTGTATACTTAAATTAGGTGGAAGTCATTAACAGAAAATTCGTGTTACCATTTTGTGTCCTATCATGCGTTAAGGAATGTATATATAGATCGGTTATTTCAGAAAAGATACATTGATTGACAAAGATATTTTCGTACTATAATGTCTAAAAGTTTAGCTCCACAAAAAATACCTGCTATGTATGCTTCGTTTTCGCCTATTTAAGTTTAGAAAGTTTACGGTTATTAACAATTAGATGTTTTGTGGATTAATTTTAAGTTTTTTATGATCTTTATACCCAAACCACCTTTAAATCCCACCTCTTCAATCATTTCCCTATCACTCCAGTTCCCATATAATTGTAAATGGCTTTTTTTGTAAATATGTATATAATTAGTTAAATATGTATATAATTAGTATATATATATTTAATTTAGGTATTATTTTTTTTCTTTTTAATTCATTAATAAAATATTTAAGAATTATTTTTTCTTTATTAATATTTTAATAATATTAATATTTTTTTTAATTTTCCATTTATTTATTTTTTTAACAAATTCTGAAGTTCTGAAGCCCATAATTGCACTATTCTGTATTATTTTGAAGGGACTTATAAATGAAGCATACTATTATTATTATTATAATCCTTATGTTTTTTGAATTATGAATTATCGCGTGATTATTGTTATAATATAACATATTATGTAATGTCAGATTCAGTTTCAAAGTCGATAATGAAGTGTTATATCACTCTATACAATACTGTAATGACGTATTCAACACATGAGTTGACTGGCAGGCGCAAAGAGAAATCACACTGGCCATTTGGTGCTTTACTGCCTTGTGCTTAACAACCAATGAAATGCAATTTCTTTTACTCGCAAAACTGGCAATTATAACTTCCTTGTGATTGTGGTTTATTTTTATATTTTACATTTATTTTACGTTTCGCCATGCCACATCGTCAGAAACATATTATTTACAGTTACTTGTCCGATACACCTCTCTTGTCAATATATAAAAATATTTTTATAAATCTTAAGGAAATATTACTTCCTGATTTTTTATAAAAAATAATTCAATAGCAATTTTATAATTACCGTATTAAGAAAAACAAATTTTATCAATAACAATTGTTAATTCTGTAAGCTCAACTCCTGTTACAATAACATCCTCTTCCAATAAATAAATAAAATTCTGTGCGAAACAGGTAAAACTTTAAAGAAGATGGAATCTTCTATAGGTTTCTATAAGGACAATAATAGAGGACCAGTAACTTCTTGCATTGAAAGTTCTGCGTAAATGTGGGAAATAAACCATACCGTTACAACTACCTCAAAAACGTAATCTCTTTGAGGTGTGTGAGGATCTTTCACTTTGTCCAAATCGTGCGTTAGATTCGCCAATTAGATAGGAATTGTACATAGCTTGTTGAAAAGATGAAAACTGAAATGATATTTCCTCTTTACTTTCTCCAGCCTTTCAGAGCATTCGCACTGTCATGCTTGTCGTATTATGTTGGTACATGGAAGTGTAAGGGATTTTTTAGGGTATCGTTCTTCGTGTTTTAGTTCGTTTTTTATGAATGTTGCTTAAACTGCATTTTTTTCAGGGATACTTGTTGGTAAAAAACAATACATTCCTCTTAAAATATTTTTCGACATTTGAGTAAGGTCAATGAGAGGCCTTAGTTGTAAGCATAGTCGTTCCTATAATTCCACTTGAACTTTATGTTAAAAAACGGATACTTTTTTGAAACTCAATCGAAATTAACTTCAAGCGGAATTAGTTTAAACGCTAGGAACGTTCAAAGGCTCTGAGACAACCACAATATGTTTTCAATGTTATTAATTCTAATAAAACGAATTATTTTTCCAGATTGGTCAGAACAAACTTTATTAATGTTAAAATGAAAGATTATATTAAAATAAACTTTACTCACCATGTCGTTTATCTGTGAATCATATTTGACACGTTAGGGAATCATACTTTTATAAAAAAATTAAAACCGAAAGTCTTAAAACAAAACGAATAAATCATCAAGGGCTCTTACACAAAGAACGCGAAATGACCCGGCGACATTTTCGGTACCGCTGCGAATCATATAATATTATATAATGCAATATATAGTAATACAACAGTATCGACATATCACCACTGACAGGAACATCGCATCTCCAAGACAGATCGCACTCTATGTCTAGGGGTTCTTCATTGTCTACCACAATCCTGTCATTTCTTCTAAAGATTTGAATATATTAAAAGATAGCACGTCTGAGCTATTTTACGACCCAACATTGTTTTCTTGGTTACAAAGACTGAGAAGAATGCTAAATTTTACAAATGAGAAAAATAAAGGTAAAAAAAATAATGATAAATAAAAATTCTTTGTAAAAAAAAAAAACAGCCTTAAGTAAGTAAAAAGCCTTAAAAGTTAACTGTTCAACTTATACGTTCTGGACTCTCTAAGCAAAAGTAAAATTAGTTAGTAAATTATAATTTTTGGTTGTAAGTGTAACACTCAAAAATAAAAAATAAATAAAAACAAGTGGATCGATCCTATCACCTAATTTTTAATTATAAATAAATAACTTAATTATGTTCTAATGTTATAACACATGCATTTTAATTTAGTTACTAAATTTAAGCACATAGCAAGAAAACGTATACAAATTCAATTTTCAAATTCAAATACCTACGTAAAATAAAATGCCATAAGGCACTTTAGCTGTATCATATACAGTATTTAATATAAAAGATAAGCTCTGTTTTGGCAATGATAACTCCCAAATATACAACAATTGATTTATTTGTTGAATTTACATTTTAACGTTTCGGGAAATTTACTCTCATCATCAGAACTTACAATAACATATTTTCTTGTCGATTCAAAGCTAAAGTCTGGTGTGCTCCTTTATCATGTTTTAAATTTACGTTATAGATAAATTACAGCTATAATATCTAGAGCATCAACATTCCTATAGACCAATAATTAGGTGTCTGCTGTAAAGGAATACTCTATATACCCGATACTTTATATAATACTCATAGCAGACACTCAATTATTGGTCAACAGAAATGTTGTTACTTTAGATATTATAACTGTAATTTATTTAGAACATAAATTGAATACATGACAAAGGAGCACGTCAGTAAGTTCTGAAGATGGGAGTAAATTTCCGGATACGTTAACATGCAAAATCAACAAATAAATCAATTGTTGTATATTTGGAAGTTATCATTGCCAAAAACAGAGAATATCACACAGCTTCCCAGCAAAAAGAAGAAAAGAAGAATAAAAGATTTCAGGGGTCCAGTCTAAAAAGGCGAAATTAATTTACGAGTGAAAACTAAAATCTGCCCACTTACTATATCCGGCGATAATAGATTCGGAACTGACTACTTCTGAATTCTGTTCATGAGAATTTTAATGAAATTTCGAAAAGTCAGTGGGTTGAGGTCTGGTAGCCCGCAAAATGACACGTCTCTGGGTACACCACGACCTTATGACCTCATTGGGGTCAATTCTGAGGCATCTTTCTAATCCTTGGAAATTTCTAGTATTGTTTAGAATATTAAGTATTATTTTCTCTTTGATAAGATTTGACGTAATACTAGAAATAACTCTCACCACTTTCCTAATACAGCATTTTTTAATGACTTTAATTATCTTGTAACTTTGACAATATGACCAATCTGGAACGTGAATTCGTTCATATAACTGTTAGCTTTTTATTTTTTTATAATTTAAAATTTCGATAAACCAGATAGATAGATAGTTTATTTTGTCTAAGGAAATTCCTGTACAAATAAATATAATGGAATAATTAACAATGTTAGATCTTGAGTCTAGTACTGCATTCAAACATAGCATTAACAATGTCCACAGCATTAAGTATGACTAATATAATAACAGATTAGTAAACGATATATATATATATATATATATATATTTAAAAAAAAAATGTTTTACTAATTGTTATGTATATATATATGTATATATATATATACTTATATATATATAAGTATATATATATATATATATATATATATATATATATATATATATATAGTAAAACATATTTTTTTTTTTTTTTAATATTCGAAAGGTATAAGACAAATGACAATATAAATAAGCATTAATATATGTTATATGATTAACTATACCACTTAACAGTTCAATGAACAGCCCTGTATGAAATAATACAGTTGGTTTATTTTTTTCGTAGTGTCTATTTTTAGTATCTCCTCCACACTAGCATCTTCTCTGGATTCAGTGATAAATGCCTTCAAGTATTTATTTCTTGGCTCGTTGAACTTGATACATTGGATCAGAAAATGAGTTACCGGGTCAGTTACAAGGCAGTTGCATGCACCACATACCTCACTGGATTTAATAGTCAAAGTAGCATCTTTTAAGTATATTTTCATAAAATCTTTACTTGCTACTCTGAGACGACTAACGGCTCTTAATTTGTTTAAATTCAGAGCCCTGAACTGAAGATAATCCTCTGGTCTGGTAACATTAAAGGAGCAGATTTTTCTATATCTTGGGTTTGATTTAGAGTTTAACACTCTGTCGATGTCCTTGGATGCGTGATGGTTTCTTATTTTTTCCATGATTTCATCTTTGAACCTCATCAGACCTTGAGAGAAAACACAAGAAAACAGCCCCTGACATCCGAGTTCCGCCACAATCATCTTTACTTGGGTAACCCAGTTATAAGTTGGATCAGGTTTTCCAATGGATGAGTCTCGAGCTCTAAGCCTATTAAAGCATTGTCTAGGTAGTCTTTCGTCACTCGTTAAGCTTAGCTTTGTCCAATTGTTGATCACTTTTTTCAACACTTCAACACTTAATGGAGATCTCCCACTTTCAAGGCGAGCCACATAGTTCGGTGTATTTCTTGGCCAATGGAGCAATGACTTGATAAATCGAACTTGCGTCCTCTCCAAAACCTCCAGGTATCTCGTCCCCCAGATCTCTGCAGCATAGAGCAGTGTTGACGAGACCATCGAGTCAAAGAGGCTGATTTTTGTCTCCCAAGAGTCGCTTTTTCCATTTCTCAGGATTGCCATCACTTTGGTCGCTGCAATAGATGATCTATGTAAAAAATGCTTCCCGGCTCTCTCAAATTTTCCATAAGAAGAAAAGGGTACACCCAGATATGTGAAATTTCGATAAACCATTGTTTACAAATAGATATTTATTATGATAAAGTAATAAAATCATAATTACTAAGCTTTTTTTTTTTTGCCTTGTGAACTTTATTTCCCAATGCAAAGCTATCAAATTGTTTGATGACAGTCAACAGACATCCCGTTGTTTCAATTAGGGTAGCAGTGACATCAGATAAATCAAACATGATTATCGACGTACATTTCTTCTTTTTGATATCTTGATAATATATTTATTTTTTTAGTTTTTATTATCTACTTTACTTATGTTCATAAGCTGTTACTCCATTGAAAAGAGACATTGGGCAAGGATATGATTGCAGTGCTATTGATTTCTTTATCATTAGCATCTCGTATCTCAGGCAGGTAGTAGTTCTCAGATGTTAGATTCCGGTTTCTCATTTCCGTTTTATTGCTTCGGAACATAACGTTTCCTAATGAAGGTGTCAGCAATGGGTTCGGCCACGGTATACAGCTTCAAACACTAATTTAGTTTTGATTAGGAATAGTTTGACTATACACTTCTGTTTTCATAACGATGTACACTAATAGATATAGTTTAGTTTTTCGGTTTAATATTCAGCATCATTACAAGTTTACAATACGTAGTAATTCTACGAAAATATAAAAAAATATTTATAGTTGATTAATGAAAGCAAAAAAAAAAAAGTGTAATATTCCTGAATAAAGCCTTCAACCTCTCAACATCAATCAATAATCAAACAATCAATGCTTAACATTGGCTGCAAAATAGTAATATAATATCTATTTTTATATAATTATTTCTTCTATTTATATATTCGTATTTGTTACAGATAATAATGTGTGTTAATAAACAAAAAAAAAATTAACTTATTTATTCAGAAATATTACAATCTGTCACAATTAAGGACATTTATAATAGTGTTCAGAGAGTACATTCACACTCTATTTGCAATAAATAATACAGAAAAATAATAATACTAAAAGTTAGTCAACAAATTATTTGACATTAAAAAAATTAAAGAGGTCAGTTATTCAATATCATATATTCCTGGTTTTGGTTTGAGTACAGTTAATTCACAATAGAAGATTTCTCACCCAGCTCCATTTTAGTCGCCTCGTCGTATTAATGATCTATAGTTTGTATAAAATTATAGAAATGTAAAAAGAAAAAAATGTTTACGTATTCTCTTACTCTCAATGACAATATTTGGCTTTTTACAAGATTCGCCTCGGTGCATAGTATTTCTTGCTAAGCCACTGGGTAAGTAGGGCTTTATTATTTACGTACTCAGAAGCTCCTGTTATCAGTCATAAAATTTTGAAAAGAAAAAAAATTAGTTTAAAAGTTCTTCTTTGTATCAGAAGATAAAATATGTTAAGCTTATTGGTGTAAGTGGGTAGATATGTAGTTTAATGATACAGTAATTTCAGGGGTTTGTTCAATCCTTTATTCCATTTTGACGTGCAAACCCTGTGTATAACGGAGCTAGTCCAGAGTTCTTCTTAGTAATTTGTCAATCGCCAATATAAAGTTATGGTGCCTGTGTGAATTGATACCGAAAATGGCAAACCATTAAATGTATTATTTACATATATTCAAGATAATCTAGTCATTATATTGAAATCTTCTGATCTAACGTTTTCACTGAAGTAATTTAAACTAGAAATGACTTATATATATTTAATTATTAAATATTTTCCGAATCATAAAATCAGAAATACTTAAATAATTCCTGTTTGAACAAGATCACAGAATGGTTTTCACTGAAGAGCAGAAGCACAATTACTAAAGAAAGAAGTGAACTCATTACAGTGGATGGCTATAGTTTCTAAAATTAATAATTAATCTAAGAACGTTCAGTTGGAATTCATATTAGTACCTACAGGTTATTTATTTATTTAGTTAATTATATCTGATACAGGTTAAAGGAACATCTATTGCTGTCATATCTACCCTCCAACAAAAAAAAATATATATATATTGTTTTTTACTACATTTCAACTAAATATGAGGCGCCTACTAACAGGTTAAAACTGAATGAGAGATTAAAACTAAAAAAAATGTTGGGACATTTCGCTTATTGCTAAAAATTAATGTTGCGGGCCTGTACCAGCAGACAAATTTTTAGGTCCAATTCAGACTAAAACATTCCAGAAGAGCAGATTAGAAATAGCTTTAACAGAATAGCATAAGTGTAGTTAGTTTTCATTAGTGTCACTTCATAAAGCAATACGAAATATTGTTCTTCAACAAGCGGCTTCCAGCAAACAATTTTATATAATAATAGTGCTATTTATAATAATCAATGTTATTATTAATATGTATATTATCAAGACAATTAATAATAAATATAATTATCTTATTTATATATTTTTTCTTTGAACAAAAATTAATAAAATTTTACTTACAGCTCACATCATAATCATAATATCATTGCTTTTCGATGTTGCTGAATATTGATCTATGATAACAAATTTGTGTGTTATTTATTTAATTGTGTGTTGAAATGAATTTCTAGTATTTTCTTTTCTTTCTAAAACAACTTTAATGATTATTAATAAATTTAAATTGTAAAGAGAAATTACAATACAAAATTTATGGATTCAGAGACAATAAATCATTTGATAATCGGCGGAAACAGACTGTTAGTAATAAAGATAGGCGGATGTAATTTTCCATGATAAGTGTCGCATAGGTAATAAATATTATGCACAATTCTTTAGGTCAATTGATCGAGTCAGTGACAACTAGCCGTGTAATAAATCAATTAAACCATTTTTTATTTATTAAAAGAAATATTTAATTTAAATTTTTTTTTTACCACTATTTATTTTGATATTCTGTGATATTTATTTTATTAACTGTTATGTTTTTTACCATTTTTATTTAGTTATCTTTGTTATTTAACTAGTTTAAAAATTCACAATATTAAAATATTATAAGTTATTATGAATCTGTTATTACAGATATGGATTATAAATGCGTCAGATTAAATTCCAACTTCGCCAATTGTAAAGCAAACTTAAACAGGTTACTTGGGGGAGCAAGCTATTTTTAATTAAGGAGGATATTTATTATGTTACGTCAAGATCGGACAGTTGTTTAAAGTGGTCCGTGTTTGGCACTTTACCATAACCTGTTTAATGCCATTGAAGGATAAGGAACCCACTTTATAAAAGTTGGGTATGCCTTAAGTACTAAAGCTTACCAAAATAATCAAAAATATAATATTGTAATATTGTATAACCAATAGGTTGTTCAGGTTGCAGCTGATTTTGAATACAGTTCCGTAAAAAAAAAAAATTACTAATAAACCGCACCCTATAATATAGCAGGAATCTTGTATTCAGTTATTCCAAGTAGAACCTAATGACCAATGTTTACGCTAGAGTAACATGAGATTGATATATTGAAGGGTAAGGTACCCATTCTATAAAGGTCAGTTCTATCTTGAGACTTTATAACAAGAGGCAAGACGTCTTTTATTATTTCTGCACTTCATTATGATATTGCTTACTTAGGCTATAATTATAGGGTTGAGAGAGAATCACTTAGAATCGATTACATTGGGTTGCTTTAAACACAGCATACTTATTAATCGCTACAGACAATTTTCCAAAACTAATATACAATTATATAGTAATAACAATATGTATGAGAATAGTATACGATTTATATATATATATATATATATATATATATATATATATATATATATATATATTTTTTTTATTATAATTTCTTTTCCCTATATTTTTATTTATTTATTTTTTTATACTATTTCTTTCATTCATTTATTAGAATTATACATCCCTTTCTCTTCCTTCTCTCCCCTTATATAAATATTAAATCTCAAATTATATTCTATATACTCATATTTCAACATTATTCATACTAAACTAATATTTATGTAAACTAATTAAGTATAATTTTAAATTATTTAATTTTTTTTGTTTCCTCTTTCCTTCAGGGTCATTGGTCATACCTTCAAATTAAACTCTATTACAGAATTTCACAGCATTTTATTTATTTATTTATTTTTTATTGGAAAATAATATATTTTGCCACACTTATGAAGCTCAGTGAGGCATATCCATACCACATGTACAATACAGTATAAAAAATAAATAAATATATCTATATAACAAATTCAAGAACTATTATAACAACAAAGAAATGTAACTTGAAGTTAAAATTAAATAAAATACAGAAATTCATAGCAAACATGAATAAATTATAAGTAAAATAAATAAATAGATAAATAAAAAAAATAGATTAGAAAAAAGAAACTCATTCACACATAATTACAATATTTATAATCAGCCATGGAAGCTCCGAGTCCAGCCCTTTCTTCGACGTGTGAAGGACAGTGAAGAGATCCCAGCGCTTCTCTCCAAGCCGCGTCACCTGTATTTGAATACAGTGGAGATTGATGGAAGGCACTAAAGCCACTGACGCTCATGACTGAGTGGAGAAGCTGGCCATTGCCAGAACTCCAGTAATATAATACAAAATATCTCGAGGCCTCTGCCGTTTCAACCTTCGAGGAGGATTATAGGGATGACTGGAGCTGGATCAAGATTGTGCTAAGAGATTAGGAAGACGGATTGGATTAAGGTCAAACTTTGAGAATCGAGATGGAATAAGGTCAAGGACATAAGGGATGTTAAGGTCATGATGCAAGGTTTTGTTCGTAACATAATAAGGAGCATTCACTATTAAACAGAGGCCTTTAGACTGGAAGGACCGGATGAGTTTGATGCTCGAAAATTTAGTTGTTCCCCACAGTTCAAATATTAGTTCACATATTTATATTAGTCCAGATATTAATTTTTTTTACTGCTCTTTTAAATTTTCTGGAGATTTTGTGAATTTAGATTAAATTCTATAAATTTTCTTTTAGAGTTGCTGCTATATCCAAATTTTCTCTGATAGTTTTCATTGTTTGGGGAGACATTTCTAAAATGTGTTTTACTGTTCATTAGACATTGCGGCTCTGGCAAGTCAGAGGATAATTATTGTCAATAAGAAATTAATATTTTTTCCTTGCAGTGATATTAAAAGTAAGTTTATGAAACTCAATTTTTAACTATAAAAGTGATCTAGGTTTCTAACGCAATCATTGCCTTAAAGCAACCTTTGTAATTCTTCGTTAATCATCTGGTGGCGTTTTACAAAATCCTAATGATTTATTTCAAAACCAAGTTCAGGAAAACATATTTTGTAACTCTTCACTGTTCAATTGGCACATGAGCTGAATTAATGTCGAAAAGATGAGTAAGTAATAAGTCTAATGATTATTGCAGTATCCTTATAAATTATTGCAATAAGAGTCAGCATTTTCTCAGTATGTCGTCATGAGAAATTTAATACATTAATGGAATATCCTTCTACATAATGATACTACAAAAGAGGATTTATGAATCTAATTTTCAGTATTATTACTTTTAGTATTATTGTTTTTCTGTATTATTTATTTTAATTTATTATTAATAGAGCGTGAATGTGATCTCTGAACACTCTTATAAATGCCCTTCGAGACAGATTGTAGTATTTTTCAATAAACAAGTTTAAAAAAATTCGTATAGGGTATGTCCTTCTTTTATAATTAGTTTCTTTACAATGTTGATACTAAACAACCAATCCATAGCCATCCCATTCCTATCAAATAATTATCTGATTGTATAAACCTAAAGAAAAAGAAGATAAAATTGTTAATTCAATAAGTATAGAATAGTTGTGAAAATATTCTAATTAATTAAATATTTAGTCAAATAAGTTTAAATAGCTAAACATTTTAAAATATTTTAACAGAACCGAGTGTATAGGATGTCACATAATTATTTCCATTTTGTAACATAGCTAACCCTTTGTTACTTATTTTTATCATTACTCCTTAATTAGAATAGAAAGTTCTTAAAATATTAGGTTCATCAATGAAACATGCATTTCCAAGGAGAAAGGAAACATGAAATTAGCGTAAAACAGCCGAAGTTGACGAATGACTCTTCTTAGGAATTCGAATGGTAGCAAAGTTAGACAATCCAATCAATAATGAAACCAAATTAAAACTAGATAATTAAAGTAGGCATAGCTTTCTTAAATAAAGCACAGTGACAAACATTTGAAAGTATCGAAGATGATTTAAGAGACAGTTGGGTTTCTCACGAAAAACTATAGTTGTCTTATCTAGGTTGTGGAGAAAACTAGTGTGTATATATCATTAAAAGATGGAAATAGAAATATAGATTACATTAAATTTCTGTAAGTTTTATTTAAAAAATTTGAAATATATCGACAGTAGACAATGAAAATCTTTAAACTCTATTTTAGTCAATTTTGCGAGGTAAAAAATAAGTGTTTACTACGTAGACAACGATCCTCACTTATGTAAAAATTTAAGATATCTATAGTTTTTTTTGCATAGAGAGCTCTGAGACTAAAGATATAAAGTTTGAGTAGGCTGATTTTCGTTGCCTACCGTTGAATCCTTCGATCGATTCACATATATCTAGCTGTATTGTAAAACACTTGGTTAGTTTGTTTCAATAAACTTTTTGGAGGGTAAGAAAAAAAAAAAAAAAAAAAAAAAAAAAAAAAAAAAAAAAAAAAAAAAACACTTGGTTAGTATAAAGCAATCCAACTGTAAAAGGTTGTTTTTAAGAGATTGGTCCTTTTATTTTTCTACATAATTTTCAAATATTATTCAATTGCAGTTATTTAAACACTTAATTAAGTGATATACACATCATGTTTATATGTATAATATAAATTTAACCCTGATAAATCCAGATCCATTATTGCTTAATCCAACTAAAAATTATTGTCTCCGTAAAATTAATACCACAAATTAAATAATAAAAAAGATTCTCATAAAAAAGAAATTTTAAATATTTGTTTTGCAACCACAAAATGTCCCACAAACAAGTAAAAGTGAGACGATAACCTCAGAACCGTACGTCTGATATTTACACGGTTATGCCTCCTTGGTATCTTTATTTTTCAGTCTTATAGTATGAAACCAAACTACCTACATCCCATATTTTTTCTGACCTTTCTTTAAACCCATTTCTTGAATACTATTTTATTTAATTTTATAAATCTGTATCTATTTCATACCAAAAGCTCTTATTTATTTAATTTAAGAAGTAGCTAAACTTAAGTTATTAATCTAAATGACGCCCCAATCCGTGTTTTAAGAATTTATTTTTGGCCAGATTTGAGATATTCCACACTAAAAATACTAATCACAAAGCTAATATAAAATATTTTTAAAAAATAATACAACAATTTTCATTAAGATAAAACGTATAGCTTTGTTGGTTACAATAAAAGAGTAAATAATAATACAAAATTAAGATCAAATAAGAATTTCAACGTTTTCCGAAAAACAATATTTTCCCCCACGAAAAAACAAATTTCTCTAAAGTAAATGACTATTTCTCAGTTTGTTTTCACTATTTTCGTAATTTAGAATGATTTTTTTTTTTGTTGACATTAGGTAGTAGATCGTTTGCCTCTTTAACAACCCTGCTTAATCTCTTACATTTTATATCTATCTGCTTCTATCTTCTGTCTTAGGCTGTTTCTTTCCACTTATTTGCACGCAGCTAGTTTACTGCATCTTTATCGATTCTATCTATCCATCTTCTTTTTGGTCTTCCACGTGGTATTTTGCCTTATATTGAAGCATTCATTGTTACTGGCTTTGAGATGGATTGCTACAAGCAACATACCCCATCCATCTTAACTCCGTGCCTTCATATCATGGGATATTGATTGAACAGTTTCTGTAAGCCGTTCTTTATTGGTCTATCTTCTATATGTGTTAGTACTCTGATCCCAGATGGTTCCGGTTATAGTGCGCAGGATTTTTCTCTCAAATCTTTCAATACTAGGGTGCTTTTCTTGAGATTGTTCGAGATTTCCATACCTTTGAAAGGGAGAAGCTCTGTTTGCGCTAGTTATACGCTGGTCTATTTCTGACCGTTGGGCATTCGTTGAAGTCATTATGGAGTAGAGGTATTTGAATTTTTCTACTCTCGAGAATGAGTAACCTTCTACGCATATCCTGTTATTAGGAAGGGAATTTCAGTTTAGCCTATATTTCGTTTTGTCTTCATTTAATTGTAGACCGATTTGCTCTGTCTCTCTTATCAGAGTCTAAGTGAGTTTCTCAATGTCCTCTTGATTACATTCAAGAACAGCTATATCATCTCCGTATCCAAGGATTTTGTGATTTTTTCCGACTGTTTACTGTTAGACAAATATCATTTTATCAGGAAATAATAGCCGCTAAAGGAAAGTAAATCCGTAAAAATGAATAATTTCAGGAAATTTCCGAGGAAATTTCATCCAATGAATTTAAATCTTCGATCTTGGGTATTTAAAAAATTTGCTTAATTGTATTACTTTTCTAATGATATAACCAACATGAAACTTGGTTTAATTTCCAAGAGATATTGAGGTTTGAAGATCAAAAAACATAAAATTCGCGTAACTATATGAGTACTTAGATTTTTTTTTCCCTTTTATGATGGATCTGATTATCTGACAGACTCAACGGACTAACATACAACTGATGCTGCACGAAGCTCAGGCTGATTCCTCCTACAAGAACAGAATTTTGAACGAATTAAGGATTTGCAAGTAAAGTGATCCAATCTCTACCAAAAATTCATAGCGCACTTCTTGTTTCTGTTTATTAGTGTTTCTTTTAAATTATTGTAATGAAGGAAGTTAGTCGACTGACCTACATGCCATGGGTAATAGACAGCTAGGACGCAGACAGTTTTAAAGATTTTTATTGCTATCGTTACAATCCTAGTTTGTGGATCATCACCACGAAATGTTACCAGCACTGTTTAAGTACTCTAGAAGTGTTAAGTACTTGATAAATATCATTGCTGATAACATGCCCTGATGATGGACGACCCAGAAATTTGGGTTGAAACGTTGACAATAAAATTCTAAAAAAAAAAAAAAAACTGACTGGGTTCTGACCATCTAGCATCCATTTCCAACTTTGATTTTATATTTTTTTACGAGGATTTATTTTTTTGATGTTCTGTCTTTCTCTTTTTTTTTTTTTTTTTTTTTTGCAAAACATAAAGTTTGTGTTATGTATGAAATCGCATACACGTTTTCAATATTAGTAATTTAATATATTATTATTGGAGGAACGGAAGCATTATAAATGATAACGTGATAGATATTATCCATAGATAAAACTATGGAAAAAATACTTGGTAGGCAAGTGATACGAACAATACGAGCGTACAATACGAGTGATGTAGGAATAACGTTTTATGATCTCTCAACATAAATATCTCGTGGAAATTAGTGTAGATTCACATAATTGGGGATACCATCGGAAATCTGATGACATGAAACCAGGGTTTCAAACGGAAAAAAAAGTTTTATTTTTAAAAAGTTTCGGTATCATTAGAATTTTTACAGTCGGTAGTTTTCGGTTCTTTTGGAAGTAGAACATTTTTCCTAGCAACTTTTCGAGTAAATGTTTAACAGAATTTTAAATTTTAGAAAACTTTTATTTAAAAATTCAGTCGATCGCGCTAAAAATGCGACCTAAAAATGATTTTTGTTCCTAGCTACTCAAATAAATGACGCATTAGAATCATGTGTAATTAATTTAAGACAAATTATAAATCTAAATTAAGACCAATTACTGTTTATTTTTTATTTAACGGAACTTTTTTTAATAACTCGAATGAATAGGTATACCATAAACCTGAAACTTTATCAGAAAAAAGTTTTTTAGAACTTTTATTTTGGGGTGGTGCCACGATTTCTTTCTATCCGTTAATAAACGTTTTAATAAAAATCATATGGTATGAAGGCTCCTTGGTAGTCCTGAGCTACATTTTTTTAGACTATTCTTGATATTGCATGCTGAGCAGTGTTGCCCAAATGCGAGACTGAGACGAGTCTTGGTCTTGCAAATTCAGTCTTGGTCATGGTATTCGTCTTATTACTATAGAGATATTACTGTAATTTTTTAGATAAGAGAAACCTAACTAAGCCCGAATGAAAAATTAGAGGAGTTAAATGCAAAAATATATTGGTTATACCAATTATTAATATATTGGAACTAAGATTGTCAAGTATTAGTAAATATTTTGCCTTAATTTTTATTTAGAAAATCGATTTTTTTTACCAGTCCTGATCTTGGTCTTGCAACAGTTTGACGGCCTTAGTCTTGGTCTTGTAAAGTGCAGACCGATTTTTGGCAACCCTAATCCTGAGAAAACCTTCGTATCAATTGTTTGATTTTTTCATGCGATTAATGGTTTAATGTAAGTATACTTGAGGGGACCGTTTCTTCAATAGCTGATGAGCAACAAGCCCTTGGAATGCAGGACCTAAGACCTCGATGACCGCCCCGAAGAGAGGACCCTGGAGGGGAATGGGCTGGTGGGGTAGCTCCTCGGCAGTCACTCCGTGGTCTGATCCCGCCCGAGATGCGGCTACTCTCGCTCGTTCTGTTCGCGCTGGCTCTGCCTCCGGTGTTTGGCCAATTCGAGCTCCCGGTGCAGCTCATCGGCTTCCCGGTCATCATCATCGCCGTCAGGATAGCCAACTTCATCAAGAAGCTCACATATGCCCTCAACCCCAGTGAGTAGCAATCCTTTCACAGCTATCTTACCTTCAACAGGTGGCGATAAAGTTGATTACAGGAGGAGAATTCCACTATTTATTATTGTATATTAGCAAAACTTATAATGTTTTTTCATTCATACACACAAGGAAAGGATTAATTAAAAATTTAGTTATTATTTATATTTTTTTATTATTAGAAATTTTTAATTATTTTTTTCTTGAATATGGGGAGGAGTAATTATAACTGTTTTTCACATCTGATCTTAAATGGAAAAAAAAATACATTTAACGCTTTATGTAGTTATGATTAATTTTATTTAATGGTATTAGATTATTTTACAGGTTGTTTTTGGACGGTAATCTGATTAGTAATAGGATATTATACATTCCATACAACTGATTCTCTCGAATTTACGTTTAATTCCCTAGCTTTTATCTTTTCTGTATTTTTATTTTATTTTATTTTCTGTATATATAGTGTGAATGTACTCCATCACTATAATTATTGGCTACATGATAGATTATTATATTTATAAATAAGTAAATAAAAAAAAATTAAAAAATTCTCTAGTAAACCAAAGTTTTTACATTTACAATTAGTTATAATCACATTAATCGTAAACATAAAATTATTAAAATCATTGCAATAAAATCAAACTCCTTTACTGTCCGATAAAGTAAAATATATTCTTTTCATTTATATATCTTTTTTTCTTTTTAGGTATTTACTTGATAACATATATTTTCTGATTATTCAATACTTAAGTTCATACTTGAAAATTGAAAACTAAAACATTATTTACATAGATTTTATAAAATATTCATGAATAAAAATCTGTTGAGGGTCGGGATGAATCTAAAAAATTTATTTTATTACCTATTTTTTTAACCATTGCAATAATTAAAATTATAACTCATTGTGAAGCCTTCATTGATGGCACATTCCAGTGAATGTTTCAAGGCCTCGTGACCATCTTCTTTCCATCCACCATTGACGAACATATTTTCTTAATGAGTTGGTCCAATTGATAAATTAGATACGAAAAGTTTTTAACTCTTATTTGAATTTATTTTTTTATTGTTGATTTCCTTGACCCAGAATTGTGTAAAATATCTCCCACCCAACACCATCCTTTGTAAATATCCATTCGAATTCATGTTGTGTATAGTACACGTTTTTTTTTTCTCCCCGTTCCATTGATAATGTTACCAATTCAATATATACCGTGTTCTAATTAATATACTTTTGATTGTAGTTCGCAATAAAGGGTTAACATATCCACAACTATAATTACTTGAAAAATATTGTATTGATCTTTATTTATATTAAATGTATTTTTAACGACTTTATATTAACTACTATAGACAGAAAAAGGAATGGTTTGAAAAAAATGTAATTTTTGGATTCCTAGTATTTTAATTTTCTTTTTGCGGTTATATGTTTAACTGTATTACCTTACATAAGATGCAGGTGGAAGATATGATATAACACTATTACAGTGTTGAATGTTTATTTATATTCGCTTTTATTATTCCAAATGCATTGCCTGTCCCTTAGCTTAAATGGCATTCATAACATCAATTTGTAACAGCTACATTTAGAAATATAAAATCAAATAATATAATAAATTTAATAATCAACATAATAAAGCTATTAAAGCCTGTAATTCATGTTTATAGGTATTCAGTGATACAAATTAATATAATGTTATTTAAATTATTTAATAATATAAAACTTCATTAAAAAGAAAGATATAGTAGAAAACAGGATAGTGTAACTCTTTCGATTACTACACACAAACAAATGATAGCTAAACATTACAATCAATAATATACCCATTAATTTCAATTTTATTTTCTAATAATATTACGTGCATATTTCCATCATCAATAATTTATATACAGTTTTTATCTTCTTTTTTTTTTAAATTTAGACAAACGAAATTTAAATCCATCAGATAGTTTTTTTAATATAAATAAAATAAATTGTGTTTTCCAACCTTTTTCGTTTGATTATCGATAATTAACTAGTTAATATAATTTATTTGTATTTTTATTTTATATTGTAACGCCATATATTATTCTCAAAATATATTTCAATAAAATGCTCAAATAAAATACTACAGAATTTGTTAGTCCTCGATGGCAGTTTAAACAAATTAAGAGAAGGGGGAAACATTTCCAGCTATGCATAGTTGGAGTTAAAAATAATTTTAGTAATAGGGGTTAGCTTTAGTTTATGTTAGCTGAAGTTATAATGGGAGTTAATCCACTGAATCGATTTTAAATAGAAATAAAATACATTTAAATACAACAAAACGTTAGCTATTTTATAACCGAGCTTCATAAGATTTAGTTATAAACACAAACTTTGTGCAAAGGATAGGTTTCAACTGTTTTTCTAATCCTGATTTTACAATGATAGCTAGCAATGGCAATGTGTTAAATAATTTTTAAAACATACTCAATTGTCATTAAAAATTCAAACTAATTACTACTTCTTTAAAGAGTAATTTATTGGTACGACGTGAACCTGCAAAATTTATTTTCTAGTATACCAATTATTTAACTAAAGTAGTTTTAAAAAAAAAAAATTATAAATCAGAAAAGAAATCTATAATGACAATGAATTCGATAAATTTTTAAAAAGTCTCAAACATCGAATGTAGACTGTAAAGTTACTAAAAATAAGTTTACAATTCATGATACAACCCAACTTTTTAAAGTTATAGATTACATTAAAATAAAACCGCAATATGGTTATCTTTAAATTTTTCCATTTTTTTTTTTTTTTTAGACTAAATATAACCCGTTCTTATCGTAAACAAAATAGATTCACCAATTCATGTTTATTTGTATTTTCTTTTTTTTTTTTTTCTTTTTTTTTGTATAATTTTAAGTTAACTACAAATGACTTTTTTTTTGTAAATGTTGATATAATATTACAAACAAGGAATCTTTCACAATAAAGTATTATTTTATTCCTCCATCTCACAACAGGGAAGATGTAATATAATGAATATAATTAGAGATGTAAAACCGAGTTAAGTAACCGTTATTGTTACGAATGGCGGAACTCCCGTTCTGCGGGCGATCCATTCATAAACAAGCTGGACGTTCCGTACTGATTGTCAAACTATACTACAGCCGGAGTAAATGCAGTAGAAAAAGACGTTTTAGTTAAAATATTTCCAGCGGGACAGCATGTATTCTCTTTTACATTGGCATTCACTTTCACATAACTGTAAATAGCCAAAGTATTTACGGTATAATGCATATGTTAATGTCTGTAGTTAGTAAAAATACAATATTTCAGGACAAGAAAATTAAAAAAAAATAGATCATGATCGTAATAATAATGATAAAAATGTAATTTATAAATCAATAGTTAATTTAAATCAGCTTAAAATCAGAAGGATCCTATTATCATTGCAAACACTAGATTATTCCGACTAGTTTAAACTTTACTGTTTATACCAAATATGATTATAAATTTTAAAAATCCTAAATATTTGTATACACATAATTTAGTTAATTTGAATGTATTCTAATTGGCAGAAAAAACATTACATCCCAATGAAAATTACTCGATAAAGTTTATCCAAACAAATACACAAACCAATAATATACAAATATTTTTCAAGAGAAGAGATTCTGTCATCTCAAGTGCTAAGGAAGGCTATGAGAAAATATTGTTCAACCAAACAGATCTATGGGGAAGAAAACATTATTTAGTTGTATAAACGTTTATTAAATGACTTTTTATTACTAATGCTTCGAAGGATATGAAAAAAAATTAGAGATAAAAAAAATATTTAAAAGAATAAATTACATTATAAAAAAGTAGCCCAACAACAGTAACTTTTAAACATTTTTTTAAAAGTAATAATAAAAAAATTCTGTCCAAAGGCCAATTTACGTCAACATATCTTCGGTAAAATTGTAAAATATTGGAATTATCTAGTCTTAACTTTTAAGGGAGATAATAAACGGTGAAAAATGACTAAATGTGATGATTTTTTTTTTTTAATAAGTATTTACAAAACAAGTGATATAAACACCATCGAGTAGTAGAATTGGTGATATTATTGCTCACAAAATTTATACAATTACATAATAACCCTAAATAAAAGATTTTGGAGTTATGTATTCATATTTTTCCTAATATTTAACCTGATTTAAGTTTCATAATGTTGCTTAAATATTTTTCTCTTTTTAAGATTTTTCATTTTTTGCAGAAAAGGAATAGTAAACATAAAAAAATCATTGATAATAAAATATAATATAAATAGTAATAATAAATATAAAATAATTATAAAGAAAAAATCTACTTTTTTATATTTATTTATATTCGCCTCTCCTCCTAGACGGTCATTGGTTTCGATTATATATTGGAACTGGGTTGCGACACTGACAGGGTGATTGTCAAGTATTAGTAACTATTTTTCCTTAATTTTTATTTTTAAAAACTGTTATTTTTATTTTGCAACGTGCAAGACCAAGACCGATTTTGAACAACACTAGTGGAAGGATAGATATCGTTAGAACATAAAAATTCTTTAAAATGTGGACGTTAACTACTCTTATCATGTATTCATGTTAATGTCGTCTTAAATTAATAATAAATTTGTTAAAACATAAAGTCATGGTGATACAACAATCGATCCTACTCATATCTTACTTGAAATTTAGCTAGTAAACTTGGGCCCAACAGAAATATACTATTGAGGTAAAACAGTACCTTCAAAATGTAGCTTAAAAGAAAAAAAAATAATAGA
This sequence comes from Nezara viridula, assembly GCA_928085145.1. Taxonomy (NCBI): domain Eukaryota; kingdom Metazoa; phylum Arthropoda; class Insecta; order Hemiptera; family Pentatomidae; genus Nezara; species Nezara viridula. The sequence goes on from OV725077.1 coordinate 211,949,171, forward strand.
ATGGTAATTATTAAATTAATTAAATATTATGTTGCGATAAATCCATGTTGAATTAAAAATAAATTAAAATTAATAAAGCTGTTTATAAATATATAATATATAATTGAATTATGCCACGTAATCAGGAAGGTATCATAGAAAAGTAACAAGATTACGTAAGTGATAATTGATTATTCGATAGAAGGTTTCATGATATTATTTAACCTAACCTTATTTTTTTTTTGTTATATTTCATAGAAATATTATTTATAGCAAATATATTTATTTGTCCCATTTGTTTATGTCGCAATAGATATTATTCAATAAAATGATAAAAATAGTATTGCGTACGGATTTAATCATTTTCCTTTCATTCTAACCACTGTGATCAATGCAGTTTGGTAAGAATTTATTGCCACACAATCTTACTGTTGAAGGATAAAATATTTATTTTTTAACAAAAATAAACAAGATTTACAAAAAAAATTTGAAAATAATTTCAGTGAGCCAAATATGAGCTTGAAGTTAGTCAGAATTTATTTTTAACTTCATTCCTTTACCCACACCTATCAGTAGTACTGACAGTCAGCGAGTCTGATGTCGGGAAAAATGCTGGTTGATCGGCGTGAGGGAGAGGAGTGTCCAGCGACAATCCTTTCTGGATGATTTAGTATATTTTTAAGCGAGGGAATTCCTCATCCAGCTCCCTTTGAGCCTCCTAAGCGTGTTTTCGGTCATGATAATCGTAGCTATTAGAGCGTTGTTATGTCCATGTAAATTATAGTGAAATATCTTTTAGTGTGTCGGTATATTGTTGTTAACTGTTAGCATTTTAAGGTCTTTATGTAAAGAAATATTTGTAACGTACCATAGAGCTCTAATTATAATCCTGGCAGTTTTTGAATGAAAATTTTGTAGTCAGAATTAAAAATAAAAAATATTTTTTATTTATTAATTTTATATTATATTTGCAATTGCTTTTGAACGCATCTAGCAAATGTGCTGTCATTCGTTTTGTGCACTATATCTTGAAAATTTATTCATATTGTGAGCAGATCCCGAGGTCACTGCCTTTATAGCCTTCTTTGAGGTTCCCCTGGTAACATGGAGGAAAGAGAGAGAGAGAGGAGAAATGGATTAGGATGATTAATAGTTGAAGTATGGAATGTGATTTATCTGTAGGTTTTTACTGTTGGAATGTTTATGTCGCTGTGTATGGTGTGATTTGAAATATAATAGGGTGAATTTAAATATTTTGGACTGTGTAGTTTGTATTTTGTTTATGTGAATGTGTTTTGCGGAACCCCAAAGTTCTGCTTCCTATGTCCAAAGAGGTCGTAGTATGAAGGTGTAGATTAGTCGCTTGTTTAGTAAGTTGAGTGGAGATCTGTAGTCCGAAAGATGTGACAGTTGTTTGTATCGACTGGTCAGTTCTGGTTTTTTAATTTGGTGTGTAAGCTCTGGGTGAGTTTTTTGTCCAAACATAGTCCGATATGTGCTACACAAGTTTTTGAGAAAACTGGCTTGTTGTCTATTGCCACAGCAGAACTCGAAATCTTTCTCAGGGTGAAGCCAACATGACTTGACTTGCCATTAATTTTGATTTTCTATTTTTTGAACCATTGTATGTCGTGGAGGTGGTTTTGAAGTACAACTGAAGCAATAGCAGGATTTTTGTGAATAGAAATAATTGTAGTGTGTTCAGCAAGCTATAGAGGGTTAATTTTAATTTGTTTAAAAAAAACTCATAAATGGAGTATAAAAAATCTATTTAGATATTTACAAAATCACAATATTGAACATTTAAACAGGTCTTATTTATTTAACAGAATTTCAAACCAGCTTCAGTCTCTTGTATTTGGTTTCCAAGTAACTTCTCTGGTATCTAAGTTGTAAATCTTTCCCAAAGGGGAGAAGACAATGTTACTGAAGAAACACAAGACAGGGATAAAGGACAAATTGTTAGAATTTAATAAAGTTCGAATGGATACAGAAATGTTGGAGATTTATAGTTTCCTATTTCGCTAACATTTATTAAAAATGGAATAAAGACGATTTTAAAGAAGCGCTTACCCTTCCCGGACTTGGTAAAACTTTCTTAACTGCGTCCGAAATGAAGCGGCCATTGAAAGAGGCCATACACCAACCTCAGCAGACACTATAGGACAACAGTACTCCAAACAAATTAAAAGTGATAGAAAAGAAAGTGAAGCTATGTAGCAGTTCCAGTAGCAGTTAACGCAGAAAGGACGTTACGCGACTAAGAATAAGTAATACCAGGCTTATGCATCTTCACTTAATTACGAAAGAAAACCCGCCCATTCGTCAGAACTGTCTAATGACAGTGGTCCATATCTTCAAGAGTTGTGCTTTTTATACCAGAGAATTAAACAAAAGAGAAATACCAGCAAATACATCGGTTGGTTTGGGAAATAATGAAAAAATCTTAAGCAAAATTATATGTTTTCTTTCAGAAAAAGAAATCTTTGAAAATCTCTGAACCTCTCACGCAGCACTCTCCACCTCTTTTTTTTTCTTTTACCAAACGTGCTAAATTTAAACAACTAAACTTTAATAACCGTGAACAACTTTAACCTTAACGTGCATTTTACATCTTTTTAATTTTATCTATAATACTAGACTGAAACGACAAGAAACCGATCGACGTTTCCGATTAATTCAGCACTTACTAGACAAACGCTCTAAACTTCCAATTAATTACAAAAGGAAGATGGCCTCGGAACCTTCTAATATAGAACTTTAATTTGAGTTCTACCAATGTTTAGTTTCTCTTTATGTTGTCCATGTTATACAGTTGTAAATTTCAATAAATAAAAAAAATTACAAAAGACTCATATACTTGACTGTAATAAGGCCTATTTGGACTTAGGGAGTTGAGCTATGGGACTCCACTAAACCATCGAATTCCTCTCGTATCCAATCCTTACAACCCAAATTCCTTCGTAAAATCCTCAATGCTCCCTAGTTTGTTACAAATAAAACCATCCATAATGACCTTAATGTTTCTTTTGTTTCAGATCTGTCCCAATCCAGATACCTATCCTTCCATAATAAACTTCAGAATCATCCCAGCCCTCTCGTTTCTAACCTTGCTTCCTCTTCAATTCATGATAAACCTCCGATGCCTCTGAAAAGAAGATGGCCCCGTGATCTCGTAATGTAAACATATCATTAGAGTGCTACCATTGGGTAGTTACTCAGGAAGTGTTTTTATGTCATTATATCCATTATGTTCAAATTTACTAGATGTATTTATTTAATACGATTGTAAATGTCATTAAGAAGTTAATAAAAAAAAATTATCTAATTTCTAATATTCGCCAGAAGATGTAATAATATATTATTTTAATTAACGGCGTTGATGAACAACAGATTTACTATACAACAACCAACTAACAGGATTTTAAGTTGAAAGTGTTAACTGATAGTAAAATTCGTGTATTGATGAGGATTGTTTGTTTACATTAAAGATATTCGATGAGCCTAGAGATATCAGGGACCTAGTCCCTCCTCTTCAGTTCATTGGCTTCCCCTGGCCATAACACAGGTCTCCACGGTCTTCGCCTTCAGTTAGGTTATATAACCCTCGTACGACCTTGTGAGGACGCCGCTTTCTTCTATAATCTCGTCTTCGGCATCTCAAGACTTATCTTAAATTATGCCAGGGGTGTATTTTGCGATCCAGGGTCAACTAATTGAGTAACGGTTTATCCAGAAGTATTTTGAAGGCAACATATAAATTTATACTTATAGCTAGATACATGAAAAGTAACTACAAATTTGCATGTAACATATAGAATGTTTGATTAAATATATTTTTTTCAAATTTTTGAACTTTTTTTTTACACGATCCAGCCAGCAAGGACCACGCGAATATCATTTCCATTTCCTCTTCAAACCCACAGCCTTCCTCTTACTCCAATACTCTCATCCTCCTGAAATGTTCCTCTCGCTCTTCCTTAGTCCATTTTCTCCCTCCTCTTTCCCTCCCACCTACAAGAACCCCAACCCTTTTCAGTTTTCCCCTGAAAAGTTCACTATCCAAGCAATCTTTATGCGTGATTTTGAGCCTGTCTAGTTCCACTTTTATTTGTTTTACATATCCCCCCATACTTTTATATTTGCAAACTTTGTCAAAAATTATCTTGTTCAATCTTTCACTATTCATCCTGACCATGTGTCCGTAGAACCTCAGTCTTCAGGTCCTGACGGCAGTTTCCAAATCTTGCGTTACCTTAGGTCCGTGATTCCTCCTCACAATTTTCCTCTAGATCTTCATGATTTTCTCTAATCTCAGAAGGCTGACTGTTTCCACACCATATAATATTACAGGTCTTGCTACTGTACAGTAATACCATATTTTTGTATTTGAGGACAAATTTTTCTTGTTGTAAACATTCCTGGTGTGAAAGTTCAGTCTTTGCAGTTTGGTTATTCTTACTTCGATTGATGCCTTATCCGTTCCGTTACTACATATTATCTCCCTTAGGTATTTAAACTTTTTGGTTCCTTTTATTTTCCCATATTTTGTGTCCAATATTTTCTTGGTGAAGTTGTCATAATTTCTGTTTTTTCATAAGAGACATTTAGTCTCGTTTTCTCGGATATTTCTTTTGAACATTTTTATTGAATCATTGATAGAAAAATTGAAAAAAAACGCCCTAAAAATATGCCCTTCTCAAAAATTTCGATGGCGTGACTAACCCAACCACTCCTTGGCTCTTCGAGCTTGATTTAGTTCCTTGGTTATAAAAAAAAAATATGATGTCTCATCCAGCACATTTTTTTAAGACTGCTGCATGTTATAATGAACTTGTCAGATATAGCTATGTCTCTTACCATTCTCTTGGAATTTTCATGAAAGATATTGGGAAATAGTAAAGCATGTTGTTCGTCTTTCGGTTGGTGTGAATCACTAGTATGCTCTTGTGAGTCCATCAGAAGATGGTTTTCTGAATTTCTAAAGATTTACACATGGAATCAAGTAAGCAGGTATGGGTATGTATGGGTCCTAGTTATATTTTTCAATAATTGTAAAAATGTGAGATGAGCAGAGGAAAGAGATCGTCCGGGGTGAGAGTTATTAAAAATGAGTTAAAACTAGCTGACCCTTGCGAATAACCCGCACTAACATAATAACTGTATCTGCAAGATACGCAAAGGTTTATCACATGTATTTTGTAAATTATCTGTTTATGAAAGGATTTTCAATCTGCCATGGTTTAACCGTTGCATTTACTTAAATTTATAATTTAAATATTAGCTTTTTCCTTCATTAGATTATCATAAATTAACAAAAGCTTCTAAACATTTCCTTAAACATCTGATGACGACAAAAGTCTGAAATCTTCAGGGAGTCATATAGTTAGGCCAATCAGGATGCATGTTACTCTATCATTAAAAAAACAATTCAACGTGTATTTTTAAAATGATAAACTACTATAATGAAGATCTAAAAGTAAATGCTATTGTAATCGAAGCGCATTAAAAAAAAATTAGCAAAAATGTTTAAAGGAAGGCATATTTATATAAATCAAAATAAAATTATTAATTTAATTAATTAAAAATAAACTAATGTATTGAAAACAAAAAAAAAATAACTACCACCATAATATACAGTACCCTTGAAAAAAGGGAAAATTCCCAAATTTGATAAAAAAACTTCCCAGCTGCAACAGAATCTTTGAAGTGTAATCTTCAAATAATAAATGTTCAGAAAGCGATAACCCTGCACTAAATCGTCCGATGTTGATGATTTTTTTAATATTTTGTAGAGAATTTAGTAAGCTTTCAAATACTCATGTATAATAAACAAAAACGTACTTTTCGAGTTATTCGCAAATTATGAATTCATTTGTAACGTCTCGATCCTTTGAGACGGTACTGTCATATGGTTAGAAAATTCCCACTTTTACATTCACTTATATTTATGTCCTGATATGAAATTAGGAATTAAAATTACGATTTTCGTACTCTACGTGATATTCTCTTTCATTTCATACCTCATTCAAAATCACCCCTGGGAACTGGAAAAGAGGCATATATTCTTATATATAGGAGAGATAATATATAAGATAGTGGAAATTATTTTATTATACCTACGTTTCGATCCAACAATACAGGTCTTCATCAGAAAAAAAACGAACAAGATACGAAGGTTAAAGAAAACTGTTGAAATTACATGATATTAAGGTAAAAATGTAGGGAAATTACTAACAGATTATTCTGTATTCACGGTGAACTCTTTGTGGACAAGAATAACGTGGATTTATGTGAGTGAAATTTACTTATTTTTTTATCAAAATATCTTGCAAATCTTACAGTTTTTTATAGATTTTATACGTTGTCCTTTCTAGCTCTGATAAAATCCTTATTTTCCACTATTTTAAATTTTTTGATGACCGCCATCCCGGACCACCTCTTTCCTCAATATGCTACGGCCAAGTAGTGAGTATTCAACGTGAATTGAGCAGATTGATTCGTTTTCCTAAATGTCATTAATTTTCTTTTTATTGCAGCATTATGCTATATTTGAACTTATTACAATAATAGAGTCTGTTATTAAATATTATCCTCGGTTGACTTTATGATTTCTCTCATAAAGGTAGTGGAAATGATGGGCAGCATGCATTGCATAATCTGTTCGCCTTGGTCTAGATTCTCGAAAATTATTTCGTGGCGCCTAGCCGCCTGACGAGTTGCGAAAAACAAAAATAAAAATATCAATCAAACAGACTTTCTCCCCAGGAACTAAACACAGGTTAGCGGCCGAACTTGAAACCGAGTCAGGTCAGATGAGAACTAATTATAACATCCAACTGGTTTCGAATCAAAATATTTGCAATCATAATCAACGCAAGAATTTCAAGTCTGTTGACGTCAGTTTTGATAGCCGATATTGAATCAGTAATAATTTAAGGAAAGTATAATAACCCAATGTTTTTTTTTTTTCCTTGTTTTTTAAATCCATGAATTACGTAAATCAAGTTTTTACTTATGAAATAAACCTTGAAAAAAATTAACATGTCGACAGCCACACTGCAAAAGCTTGTAAACGCAATTTAATTAGAACGTGCAGTTTTAAGCTTTGCCGGTTATTCATGGCTTCGTACATATTCATAAAAATAAACTAAATGCTATTTAGAACATTAGAAATCTACTTCCTAAAATAAGAAACACACGGTTTATTTCGTCTTACAGTATGACTGTCGTTATATTAAAAATCAGATTTTGAATACATTTCATTAGCTTAAATGTTAATAATTTCTACAATTTACAAAAAAATAATAATTTCAATTACAACAAATATTATTAATACAAATGTTAATGATTTAATAGTACATTTTCCGAAATTATCAAATTTTAATGATACTGTATTTATAAATATACTTACTTAAATGCAAAAAGAAAAGAAAAATTAATTTTATTATTTTTTTTAGAATTATATAATGATTATATATCTGTACTCCGAAGGCAAACAATACCATGTCACATTTCTATTTTGTTCAGGAGAGCCATTTTTTCCATAACTTTGGGCTATTAAAATTTAATAAAAGTTAATAAATTATTTAATAAACACACGACTTAAATATGTCCATTAAGAAACAAACAAAAAATTTAATTACATTTATTTGACTGAAAATTGAACAAAGAAAAGAATTGAGCACGATTTCTTTGATAAAATAAACCGGCTTGTGGAAGATCAGTGTTAAAAAATCAATCCACTCTAATATTTATAATAAAAAACTTGTTACCAGAGGCCCGCTATCCCCTTCCTAGCACCGCGATTTGAACTCACAATCTTACATAAGAAACTGAACAAAACCCTACAAAATAAAAAGAAGAAGCATTACTAGTTCGGTCTACTAGTTCCCGAGATATTCTTGGTCCAGGCAGACAGACAGACCAACGGCTGAAAATGTGTTTTTCGGACACAGGTAGCTCAGAAACGTACAGATCCGTCGAAAATTGCACATCGGAAATTTGACCTGATCGCAATATTTTCCTTACATAGTAAAGGTAGGAAAGTAATAAATTAAAACATGTGTCGAAAATAGAAGACGCTGTATTATCACTAATACTGATTCGATTCCGATGATTTTTTGTTTGTTTTGTAGGTAATTTAATTGCCTTTCAAAAGTATATATGTAAATTTTACTATAAAATATATACTTATCGAGTTAGGCCCTAAAATATTTTCCTTTTCTTTATAACTTGTTTACCTGAATTTTCTTGGGAATTTAATTCAGGTACGAAAATTGAAAGAACATTAATTAGAAATTGTTGGCCGTTTTTTTTTCTACAGACTATAGAAAAATATGTTTTTCAGTTGTTGCGTAGGCGCTATTACGCAGGGAGCATCCAATTTGTGTCACAGGCATCAGTAGTAAAAATCCTACAAAATAAAGAAAAAAGCGAAAAAATCTATTAACATGTTTCCGAGTTTATCTTGGAACAGACAGACTGACTAAAAATGTTTTTTTCTGACTCAGGGAGCTCTGAAATGTACAGATTGGTCGAAAACTGCACATCGGAAATTTGATCCAATCGAAATACTTTCCTTACCTAGTATAGGTAGGAAAGTAATAAATAAATATAGCGTCTATAATTTTTACTTTTACTTCTTCTTTGTCTGAAAATACTTATTTCTGCTCTTAACTAGTATATGTAGGAAAACAAAAAAATTGACATGGTGTCCTTCACCTTCGGGACACAGATATTTGTTTTCAACCATGGATTAAGTTACATATTTATTATTTTATTGGGGAAATATCAGTTTTAAACTAAAAATGTCTGCATTCCATTGTAATATTCATAATTAAGTGATTACGTTCCCTGGCGCCACTTGTTTACAAATCACTGTAATAATATAAACTGGTTCATCCCATGCCAGAGAAATTATGTCTCTTCCTGTTATAAGTGAAAGTGTTCCATATCTTTAATCATTCGTTAATCCTAACTAAAATATAATTTATCTGAAATAAAAAACTTATTATAATAAATAAACATAAAATAACCTATGAAATAAAAAACGGCGTATCTAATTGTCATTTAGATAATTACTTTAGACTAGACGGTAAATAATAGTAATTACATTTTTATGGTTATGATTTTAATTTAATAACATTAGAATATGGGAATAAGTTTGAAGAAAATGAACTAACTTCCTGAAATTCAGAACGACAAAATGTTGTATAGTTCTGTTAACAATAGATATCGTTAATAAGCAAAGAAAATGCGGGAAACCAAAGAAAACGCACAATAATTTCTTGACCATTTAGGTACGGAAAAAATTAAAATTTCTTTAAATGACATTAGGCACCACATGAAATCATGCTTTTCTCGTAAATCTTTGCATTTAAGATATAAATAATTTTCCATATTTATAATACATTTAGAAAATAAAAGAATAAAGTAGAATCCGAACTGGAATTGAATCCGTCTGTGGCAGAAAATATTATTGTAACTAGGATAAGTTCCTAAAATAAGAGCTGGGCTCATCGATGGCATCGTTTCGCCCATTTTAGAAACGGATACTATGCCATCACTGAGATCAGAGCTAGGTTTAAGAACTTCCTTATACCCTTAGATCAATTCGAAGACAAAAAGGTCTTATAGGAACATGTCTAATCTGCATAAAGTACGTATTGACCTTAACTAGCTTAAGGAAAAAAACTGAGGGTTGAGAGTGGATGCCGACCACTTCAACTTCTTGAATAACAGTTGGCAAAAGGACAGTGTTTCCTTATATAATAATTAGCACAAAACACTTCGTGGGTCGTAGGATATACAGGATTTTTAATTCATTTATCATTTTTTTTTTTTTAACAAAATAAAACTTTCACATTAATATGAATATAAAATTTCGTATGTATTACACTAAATATTATACGAACAATATCGTTATCAATCAACCCTCATATATAAAATAGCTATTAAAAAATAAAAAGTTTTTTAATATATATTAGTTTTTTACTAAAATCAGTATTTATTTATAGTTAATGTTTGACTATCAAAACAGTTGAAAAAAAAAATATATATATCGTAGAATATAAAGAATAATCACAACATATAATTTTTAACTATTATATTATTAGTATTCTCGACTACCAAATTAGCATCCCTCGAAATAGACAGAATGTTATTTAATTAATTATCTATGCCGATTTATCCTATCAGTTATCAACGATCCATCAATTGCATCCCAAACTCTCCAATCACAAATCACAAGTCCTCAAGAATGGTGTCAAAATAAACTGGAGGATTAAAATAAACTCCAATAAATTCCATCAAATTACCTTTACCCTTCGTCGCATACCTATGACTTTCTGCCCTACTGTATCCTTTAGCAATACTCCACTTATTACTGTTGAACAAATCCGATACCTAGGACTCAACCTGGTCTAAAGACTCACTTGGAATCCTCATGCTTCCTCTTCTATTCCTGATAACCCTCCGAGGCGCCTGAAAAGAAGATGCCCTCGAGACCTTCTAATATAGAACTTTAATTTGAGTTCTACCAATGGGTAGTTTCTCTTCATGTTGTTCATGTCATGCTACCAATGTACAACATTTACTTGTTGTATTTTTCATGTAATACAGTCGTAAATTTCATTAAAATAAAAACTAATTTTCAATATCAGATCGAATATGAGCAGACTAATATTTTTTATTTATTTTAATTAGTTTTCTGATTTTATCAAGAAAAATAAATATAATAACTTCAAAATTGTTTAATATGAATAATTCTGAAATGAAAAAAGACGAAAATTTTGAACTGTATCTTTTTGGCATACATAGGAAAACATGTATATAAAACCATATACACACATACAGAACAACAGTGAACAAGAGGAAACGGAAGCAGGAAGAAGACATTGACAGACAAGAATTAATTGCTCGCAACAGTTGCGTCAATGAAGAAAGCCCAGGTGACGATCAAATATTTTCGTTTTCATTCTTCGATAATTAATGACGCTTATGTAATCGTGTCAATGGGTTAAGAGCCATAAATGGTTTGTCATTAATTAAACGTTCAAAAGAAGATGAGTGCGCTAGATCTCTTCATTAACCCACTTTAGATGTATTCAAATCAGGAATTATTTCTGAATGTAACTCACTAATATATGAACAATTAATTTTATGTTTATGAAGAGGTACGCCTTAAATGTTTAAATTTTTTGATGTACGCCTATACGATACAAATTTTATTTAAAATACAATTTTCTTTGTTTTGTTTTTAACTCCTTATTCCATTGGCAAATTATCAATGCTAATTTTTTATCATTAATAATGTGAATGTAACATCATTTTTTCGTTAGCAAATAATTATATTACTTATATTGTTCTTACTAATTTCCATTTTTCAGAATTTTAAGATATTAATAATATAAAAACAAACATGACTTATTGGGAAAAAATACATTATCATATCAGGATAACACTAATAAGACATACGTTATATAAACTCACTAATCTACTAACTAAATATTATTACATGAATCACCAATCATCACGAATACTTTAATTCATTTAATGTGCTTTTATAAATAGCCTTCTTAAGGTACAATTCATTTCCACCCTCTTGTCCATCGATAATCAGGGATTTCAAAGTGCACGAATTCGAATTTTTAGTAGTTATTGAGGAAGAACCAATCATCGCCGATTGAAAAAAACAGTTAATAGAGATTAAAGAAAAGAGCCATCACCTGTCTTTGAAGAATTGGTAGGAAGGCTGTTTGAACGAACCGTAACTAAATGATAAAGAGGCCACTCGATTCACGAGGACAAAGGCACAAATATAAGGTACTTAACACTTAATTTAATTTATCTGCTTTATTTTGCTCATAAAAAGGTCTGAGATACGTGATTACTCCTCGAAAAGTATTCTATACTTTATAGATAAATAAGTATCTATATATCTTTATCTATATCTATATCTATATCTATATATATATATATATATATATATATATATATATATATTATTTTTTTTTTTATGACTTTATATTGAAAAGCCAAATATATAAAAGATATAGAAAATCTGCAAATTGATAAATCTTATAAATTTTTCGAAAAACTGTGACCTACTTTAACGGAAGAAGAGTAAACAAACCCGTACCTTCAAAACGAATCTTCTTCATATGTTTGAACTTAGATAAGCAGTCTCCCTCCATTTCCAAATGGCGATACGAATAAACTGAGTATAACTTTCACTGATAGCGTTACGCTTCTTAGCCAAGCCCACCTACTCAGTGGAAATCCCCTCCAACAATTTTCTCCTACGTAATTAAAAAAAAAAAAATAATGTTTTCACAATTGAATCAATATTAAATCAGAAAACTTGAACAATGATTATAATTTAGGTATATTTTTCTAAAGCAATTAAACTTCTTATTTTATTTAATTCTAGCCATATCAGGAAGGCAAATTGATTTGTTCTGCCTTTTTTTTAGCATTTATTTGCACCTGCCAACTTCTGCCGACAATCAACAAATGTGCTGAAATACGAGAAACAATGACATGTCAGGCAAGGGGAAGGACATCCCTCAATAGCACCTTTTCCCTGACTTATTCAATTACTTAGGTTGTCTATGAAAGGAGATCTCACATCCAACGCCTTTTTAGTCTCCTCCTCATATTCTGGAGGATGTCAGCTGTAACCATGTATCTTATTAATCTGTTGTAATGTCCGTTTAAATTTATATAAAATCGTTAGTAGTGGATAATTATGTGTTGATCGGCTGTTGGAAGATGGAAGTCAGTATGAAGAGTCATATTTTATAATTTTATTTTGCAATAATACCATATTTGAAAATAAAATAACAAAATTAATTGGTATTGTTAATTCTTTTAACAACCCATTAAGCTCGTTGTAAACTGTCTAGATGTTATTTCCTAGAGTTCTCAGTATGGGTAATGTGATTGATTTATCAATCAGAATAAAATTTTAAGTAAAAAAAATGTCTTAATAAATCTTGTGCCTAAAATATATATATATATATATATATATATATATATATATATATATATATATATATATATATATATATATTTAAAAACTTTATAATGATATTTGCAACTGTATTAGTATGAATACATCAAGTAAAAGTGTACATAGGAATATTAGCACTCTAATAATTTTTCTATATGAGATCACCAGGCCATCTTCTTTTCAGACGCCTCGGAGGGTTATCATGAATCGAAGAGGAAGCAAGGTTACAAACAAGAGGATTCGGATGGTTATGAAGTTTATTATGGAAGGATAGGTATCTGGATTTGGCCAAATCGGAAACATATGGAACATTGAGGTCTTTATGGATTATTTTATTTGTGACAAAGTAAGGAGCATTGAGGATTTTACGAAGGATTTTGGATCGTAAAGATTGGATACGAGAGGAATTTGATGGTTTAATGGAGCCCCATAGCTCAACTCCATAAGTCCAAATAGGTCTTATTATAGCCATGTATATGAGTCTTTTGTAATTGACTGGGAGGTTAGAGCGTTTATCTAGTAAGTGCTGGAGTAGTCGGAAACGTCGAGCTGTTTCTTGTCGTTTCAGTCTGGTATGAGGATTCCAAGTTAGACGTTTGTCCAGCTGGAGTCCTAGGTATCGGATTCGTTCTATAGGGATAAGTGGGGTGTTATTAAATGGTACAATAGGACAGCAATTCATTGGTTTACGACGAAGGTTAAAGGTGATCTGATGGGATTTATTGGAATTTATTTTAATCCTCCAGTTTTGACATCATTCTTCAAGGTTTGTGATGTGTGATTAAAGGGTTTGGGATACAATAGTTGGATCATTATTAACCGACAGGATACATGTGTCATCAGCTTACGTAGTGATGACAGTGTTAGGATGGTCTGGGATATCAGCTGTATAAACTGAGTAAAGGATAGGACAGAGGATACTACCTTGAGGAACTCCGGCAGATTGAGAAAAGATGGATGAATAGGTATTATTGTGATTTACTTTGAAGTGTCTATCAGTAAGATAGGAACTGATGATAAGAAAATATGTAGGGGGAAAGAATTTAGGGAGTTTGTAAAGCAATCCCGGATGACAGATTCGATCAAACGCCTGTTCAACGTCGAGAAAAACTCCAGTGCAATACATTCCGCGCTCCAATGCAGAGGAGACAACATCCACAACACGATGGCATTGCTGGATAGTGGAATGGGATATGCGGAATCCAAATTGGTGATCAGAGATTATGTGGTTAGAATCTAGGATGGGATACAGGCGTTTTAAGATGAGCTTCTCCAGGATTTTGCCCATGATGGGTAAAAGAGAGATAGGACGGTAAGAGGATGGGTATTCTGGTGGCTTTTTGGGTTTATGTATCATTTTGACTAAAGATAGTTTCCAAGGGTCAGGAAAATATGTGGAACGGAGTACGGCGTTATAAATGTAAGTGAGGAATAGAATGGCTTTTCGAGGAAGTAGCTTAAGAATATGGAAGGTGATTAGGTCGTGGCCAGAAGCTTTGCGGGAGAGTAATCTGTGAATAATATTGGATATTGCTGAAGGATGAAGGCTAGTGGAGACATTGAGTGGATATCCAGTTCTGCTTCAATACATTCAAGTCTTAGATTTCAGGAGCGTTTAGTCGTCGTCAACAGTGATTTGTCGGTAGGTGTAAGTTTTTCAGTAAAATTTAGTAAATTTTGAATTTCGTATTTTCTAATTTCGGATTTTAATTTGTTAGTGAGTTGGGTTGAGCGAGTTTTATCTGTTGGGCCTAAAATATAATTTGAAAATTCACAATTGACAACAATGATATTCAATAAATCTTCTACCTTCTATAATAAATTATCACATGATTTACTGTTACATTCCATTTTGAGACCATGGCTTAAACAACATGTAAAAATAGAACTGGAAAATAATCTCCCAACGTTTCTTAGTTGTGTCATTATTTTAGTTTATTTATTATTAGAATATAATATTACGGCAAAAATTGTGATAACCTCAATGATCTGTTCAGTGTGGATTCAGGTTAGCTTGTCTTATTTTATTGGACATCACAATAAAATAATTGATCATATTCATCAATATAATATTTATAAAAATCTCTGCACTAAAAGATTAATGGTCGTTATCAACAAAAATGTAAAAACTATTAAAATATGTTTTAAATAGATTAAAACAGAAAATATGATATATATTAATTTATAAAATAAAAATTCCCTTGATTAAAAAAATAAATATAGATATTAATAAATAATAAATAATCTGAATAGATAATCCTAAAGAGTTTCTTCTCACCTTATTTATAGAAAATGAAATGATAGCAAAGTAATAAATGGAAAACGAACGTTTAAATTACTTAATTAGATTTTAATTTATTTATTTTTTTATTTATTCAGAAATATAATAATCAGTCACGCGGACAATAAATTTACTTTAAAAAAAAGTGAAAGATAGAAACTAAAGCTGTATTTAGTAATAATGATCACTGAAGCTTAACCTACTTGTATTGAATTAGGTATTGTTTCTCATTTATAAAAGGCTTTCAGTCTAGAAATTTTTATAAAAATTATAGCTTACGATTAAAAATATTTAAAATAACTGAGTCACTGGAACGGATCCAGATTGGATGAAGTGGCTAATGAAATATTTAACGCTGGAAAAAAAAAATGGCTTGAGCTGGCGTAATCCACACATAATAAGTAGGTCATGAAGTAATTCTGCTCCAGTCTGCCCCACTCCCCACTCTAATATTTTCTAAATTCAAGTATTATATTATTTAACTTATTTTTATTAATTATTTATTCTTTAAATTTCAGTTCAAATTATTTATGTAATTATAGATTAAAGAATTATGAGTTTCCCGAGTAGTAAAGTTTGATTTTAAGAGGTTGGTTCTTTCTTCCCTGACTCCAAAACCTGCAGCATTCAACTTCATCATGTTAGCTTCGGCCCAGTCATAGATTCTATTTAAGTCCTCTTAAAGTTTTTTGGTGGCTGCCACCAGGTCAGAAGGAGAAGGACAAGTATATTTAGAAATCGCCTACATAAATATGATACTGGGAGTGATGGATCACGCTCACTCTTTCAGCGAAAAATGCCTTGAAAATGAAAAATTTGTTAAAGTTCCAGAACATAGGGAAAACAAACAAGAAACGGGCTATGGTTATTAAAACTATAATTTTTTGATATCTCTATTTATGATGACCAGAAATTATAGATAAGTAGCAATTCCTTCATAGCCTTGAACTAGTTTCTTAAAAGGAGCACTGAAAGCAGAGGAATTGAATGGCAGTATGGGACTTCAGTGGAAGTCTTGGGCCGACAAAAGGAAAAAAAAAAAAAAAAAAAAATATATATATATATATATATATATATATATATATATATATATATATATATATATATATATATATATAAACGTAAATTTCAAAAGCATTTGATATTGCTAGTTAAGTGAAAATTGTCGATTCCAAAATTTTCATTGAAACTTGACATTCCAATAACGCAAATTAAAAAAATGGAGACTAATTTAATAATTAATCAGTTAAAGGTTTAAATGGGAAGTTAGTTTGCGTAAAACATAGTAGGAGTTTTTATTTGTTCAAAAGTGATACAATTAAATTAGTTGTTAGCATATAAAAAACACGGGCAACCAATGGAATACTTTCGTCAACCAAAAACTCTCGGATATTTGGACATGACTTTTCGCCTAACTGCAAACAAAAAGTTCTCTTTAATGCATAAGAAATCCATACACTATGCAACGGACGAGTACCACAACTTAATAATTTGGTTAAGTGATATGGCCGAAAACCACGGTAATAAACGACGTTTTTTTTATATTATATTTATATTTCTACTAATTCTATTATTATGATGAAACTCTCGTTGTCTTGTAGTAACTATTGCGAAAAACTTAATAAATCGAAAAAAAATTTGGCTGCTTAGAATAATCAAGACCCCGGTTGTCCTTCAAATACCACCTTCAGCTTGAATAGAACTTACTTTCTAGAACGGTGCAGAGCTCTCCATTCCGGTTCTTGAGCATGTGCAACAGTTGGCTGCCATGCAACACAAGCGATTGTCTCAGGGAAGAATCTTGGTCTGTACCCAACAAAGACAACAGCACCATTGTTTGTGTAAAATATTCTACGTCGTTCGTCTTTTCGGATCTTGGCCAAATGAGATAATTAAGGACAACCTGCTCGAATATGGATTATTCAATTCAGCCAACTGCTATGGTTAAATCTTAGTTAATGAGAAAGCCGCAAGTTGCGGAGAAAGTGCAACTAATCGGTTTATTTCGGGTTCCGTTTGGTAATTAGTATGTACGGTGGAATAGCTACATTCACTTTCGGAACATAAGAGAACATCAGTTTTAAGTAGTTTTTTTTAACAATGCTTTATAGTTAAATTGAGATTCTTCTGAAAATAAAGTACGGTTGGCCTACCAAAGATTGTCAATTTAAATAATAGAATATATTAAAAAAAATTACCGTTTTCCATCCAAATATTTGTATTACTATTTCTTAGAGAGAAAATACAATTAATACTCAAAGTATATTCCATTGTCACCTACCGTCATTAGCAATCTGCTAGCCAATTGCTCAACCCCATTCTTTGGGATGGCTGTCAAAGAATTCTTGGATTGTAATTTCAACTTCTGAAAAATTATCAAATTGTTTGCCTTGAAGAAAATGGGCCATGGATATAAATAAGTAGAAATCCGATGGTGCGATGTCTTGATTATATGGTGGATGAGGCAGGAGTCACATGCCAGAAGGGTTTAAATAAATTTTCACACATTTCTAATCTCTTAGCTGACTTCTGAGGAATAAGTTCGTAAGGGAGAAGTCCAGTGCTCTTTTTCACCTTCCCCATGGCGAGTAGATGGAGATTCTTTCGACATAACACACTCCCTGGAAAGTTCGCGAATACTCGTGGACTAATTTGACTCAACAGCTTCCAGCAGAACTTCATCAAAGCCCATTAATGGCCGCTCTGAGCACTTCTTCCTTTCCAAAGTCACATCTCCACTGCTAAATTTTTCAAACCAATGCCACTCAGTGCGTGGGTCAAAGACCCCTTCCCCTTCATAATAATTTCACGTGTTGCTTCAGCAGCTTTTCAGCGGATTTTTGAGAATTGTTGGCACTCTACTAATAGATGCTTCACTGATTGTGTTCTGTTGTCAAATATTTGACACGTGGGTGCTTCTAGACCTCTACGAAGGTGCCTGTGTGTAAATAGGCAGTGACCAATCAGTATTCGGCACAATATGATTTCTTTTCTCCTGGATTTTCTCGAGCTTGTAGTTCATATCTCGTACTCTGTTTTTATTTCTAATAGTGACAAAGAATCGCTGGACTAGATGTCAATGGACAAATTATAACCAACCCTGAAGATATAGCTGAAGGTTTAACCAAGTATTTCAAAGAACTCCTCGAACTATGACCACTCCATAAATTATTTCTCAGGAACACATGAAAGATAAAACAAGATTCATAGGTGCTAATAGAATTTGAGGGACGCAGAGAATCGATTACGGAAGCAATACCTAAAATCTGGTCTACAGAAGTTCAAAGGAAAGTCAATTACTGGTTTGTTATTTTTTGTTATAACTCGTTTGATTCCAGGTTTTGGAAACAAATTTTGTTCATACTTTCATATGAAGTTATAACTATTTTTATATTTATATCGCAAATGTCATATCGTATATTAATATTCAATTTTTTTTTCAGTGGTTTGTTTCAACTCATCACATTTTATTCCTTTTTTTTTTCACATTTTGCACAGTATTGGCAACATAAGCTATGTTTCCATTTTAATAATCTATGCTATTTATTTTTCTTAATATATTTTTTTTCATATATTTTATAATAAAAAAATATAGAGTTCATTGGAATATTAGTTGGATCCTCTCTTTTTTTCATAGCTTCTGGCCCAAAACGTTTCGCATGACCTTTCGTTGAGATTTCGCCTTAAACAGGTTGGACATTAAGACGGAGTCGCCAAGTGAGAGCTCTGAGACAATTTATGTAATAACGCTGCCTCTCTATTCCAGAGGGACTCCCGTCGGTCGCAGCAGAAGGAAGCTGTTTCACGAACTAAGGTTTTGAATTTTCTAACAGCGATTTTTAAATTGTTCCCACCTTTATAAATCAAACAAGAAACCGGAAAAGTTTAAGAGTAATTTGGAATAAATAAACGATGCTCATCATACTTTTTAGGCATGCAATTTATATTTAATCAAACACAACCAGAGGTTCCAGAAGAGATCCGCATGAAAGTTTCGCCATCAAAATTATTGAGGAGGGCATATTTTGACGAATTATGGTTTTCTGATAGAGGCCCATTTTCACGGAATTGTGCATTTAATGGAGGAACCATGAAATGAAACCATGTTATTATGAAATTTCAATTTGTGGAAACTTCCGTAATAAGGAAGCATGGAACAAGCCGAAGCAATAAGTGTAAATAAAAAACATTTCATATAATTATACTTTCACTTCTCTTTAAGAAGAAGAAAGCTATAAAATATCCTTGCTTGATACATGAGAAACATATTAATTTTTTTTTAATTCCAGAACACGTAATTTAAAATAAATTGAAGTAATTTAAAAGATAAATAATTTTTTCACACAGTCATCGGTATATATTTCATGAAAATAATAAAAAATAAATTGTCTACTTTTTTAGCTATCGGCAAATAAAATATTGAATTCATTGTAACATTATTTCCGCTTGTTCTCGAGAAAGTATGTTATAGATATCAATTAAAAGGGTTTCAAGGGTTTCAACTTTAGCCAAGTTACGTTAAAATCATAAAAGCCGTTTAGACGCAACAGTGCATAGCGACACATTTTTTGTGGCTTTGAACAAAAAAAACATTTGCATTTTTTTTTTTTTTAAATATATAAAATTATTGTAAGACAGAAGTACTATGCAAGAAAACCTTCCAGGAGTGTACGAAGCAACTTCTTAAAGTTTAATGGCGATCATATGAATGGTTTAGTAATACCTAAAGGACAAACAGACAGACAAATATTCATTTATATATATATATATATATATAGATTAATACAGTCTGCCACACTAAAGGACATTGGTACTATCGGCTATATAGTATTCATAAACTGTATACAATATTCATTCACACAATATGTACATAAGAAAGGAAAATAAATATAAAAAACCAAAGTAGAAGAAAAAAAAAAGGATACAAGATAAATAAAATAACAGATTAAATCCAAATGGTAATACAATAAATAAAACACATTCACACGATATCATGTATATACAAACAATTGATTTGGTTCGTTTCTGAATAAAGTCGCAGATATATTCTTGTATAATAAGAACGAATAAAAAATATTTTATGTACACAAATATCACCGTTATAAATCAAATCCACAGGAATTTTGATCTACAGATCGGCAGTTTTTGCAATGTAGATCCATTTTCGGCTCTGAAGAGTGAAGGATTTTGATGAATGGGGTATCAAATGAAAGGGTATTTCATGGAAAATTGAAGAATTATAGTCACATCCTCCCAAAATTTCCGGGAAAAAGTTATGAAGGAAAAGAAATTTTATTTGTGAATAAATCAAAAAGTATTCATTTGTTTGTATCCATTTGATTATTTGAAATATTCCATAATTCGTTAAAAAAAAAAAAAAATCGATACAACGGTAAGTCCATATTTCAAATTCAAAATATTAAACTTTTTTTTTATGTCAGTAGGTAAGGCAATGTGCAAAAAAAGACATACAAGGAGCGTAAAGTACTTTAGCTTCTTCTAAACGGATTCAAATCAAGCTATAGTAGATACTTAATAGTAGATAGATAGTACTTAATCTGCTAAGCAATCCGTCAATCAAACCTGATATCGAATGACACTCCAAATCACTTAAATAGTTAATCAACCTGGTGATTGAGCATATTCGCCATCAAATTACCTCCTTGCACAACGATTAATTTAGAAAAAGTAGTTCCTTACAATACTAGACAGAAGATCATTCATGGGTTTTAGTGGTACAGGTTTTAAAATTTATGTAATAAAAACCATGGAGAAAATCAGCTATTTCCGGGAAATTTTATAAATCCATATTAAAAATTGTGGAAACAAATATATTTGTAATGTACTTAATTGTATTAATTTGTAATGTAAAAGATCATATAAAATCTGGGAATGTAAGTGAAGGCCTATTCTTAATTAATGTGAAATGAAATTCATTGGTCACAAATATGCCATTTGCCAAAGTATTCAATAATCCATATTGGCGGATTTTTGTGGCCTCTACATTTGGCAGATATCTGTGATGTGTTATGATCTTATCATCATATAAATAATAATACGACAAAAATATCTAAAGGCACACGATTCAATGAATATTAATTAAAGGATTGTTTCAAGATTGCTTCGTACGCAACCTCCGAAGTACGTTCTATATCGTAGAGTAACGTCACAATAATGTTATGAGTTATAAAGCACGTTGATAGGACAAATCATTTCCTTATGCAAACGTGACATTTCGAAACTACATATTAGTAATCTTCCTGAAATCGTTGGCTTTTCGCGGCCCACCAACTAGGAACTATTTGTGGAAAATTGGAAATACCTTTTAACAGAAATCACTTTCTCTATTTTTCAGGAAAAAACATAGATTAATATTTATATCATATAATATTTATTTAATTATTTGTCATTATGTTGTGAATTTTCTTAACTTTTATAGGATATATAAAATCCTAATAGAGTAAAAAAAATGTAATTAGCTTCTTTAGATTTTGATTCATGCAGTATAAATAAATCATTATTTAGACATATCTCTTAAAGTATTTTATGGTTCTCTAACACCATAGTTTCTGAAATCACTCTGACGTAATAGCCTATTTAGTGTTACTGAAGAATCTGATAGCAATGGAAAGCTTTGTGTTGCATTCATTAAAAGACAAATTATTTAATTATTTAAAGTAAAGTGAATGCATTTCCAAGACAAATAAATCAAGAGGTGAAACCACCACGAGGTATAAATCATAACATGAAATTGACAAAAATCGTTCTAGATCAGTATATCTTATAATGCTATTCAGTAGTAAAAGCACATTAATCAAAAAGAAAATTGATGTGAAAATGATTTACTAGATGTTAAGAATTATATCGCGTTTAAAAAAAAAAAAAAAAAAAAAAAGAAACATAAGCGAATCGATTCCTAATTGGAACAGAGATTGGAGTCTTCCTTAGAAGTGAGAAAGCTCTTGCTTGAAGAACTAAAAATTGGTTAAATAATGCAACCCGAAATAATATATATATTTTTTAAATGAATTGGTTGAAAAAAACCTGCCAACGTGACAGAATCGTAATTGGCCCCAATCCAAATTAAGGCAGCAGGAAGAGGAACTGCAGATATTATCTTGTAGGAAGTAGCAGCGGCCTACTTGAGACTCAATGCCCAGAATCCTCAGAACCTCATCTCGAACCAAGTACGCTATGTGGTGTACAGCAGCCGATAAGTTGACTTATCGATCAATCGATTAAGTGACTGATTGCGACCTTTCTGGCGTGAAAGTGGGCTGAAGATGTTGGGTTACGCAATTGCGGAGAAAGCCAAGGCCGGGAAACCTCACTGGGCCATTTCCCGGTAGGTTACATCAGGCGTATGTGGAGGAGTTCTTCGGTCTTTGTGTCTCTTCGAGGAGGAAAAGCGGACGGTTTGTGACAGCCTGGCTTATGGTTGTCACATGGATACAGGATCTTCCGGAAGAAAACAGGGAATCCGTATTGAGGAAGGATGAATCTGAAGTAACTGCGTGACTACATCGTTACTACGCTCTTGCTCTAAATGAATAATACAATTTTAAAAACTCATGATTTTTATTAGATTATACGGAAGGCTGTTTTATAATACACCGGCACTGACACCTTTTCATCAAATTATTACTATCCGTCTAAAACTTCATGGATGGACAACAACTTTTTTAACGTAAATTTTCGTAAATGGGGCTTTTTCGATCTGGAGATCGGTAAACTTTGCCTATTTAATACTAAAAACACATGAGTACCCATTTACTTTCCAGCTGAATCGTAAGATAATTTGATTACGAAATCGAGAAAAAAAGTGGCTTACAAAAATATTGGGCCGTTTGACTTATAAAACCTTGTTATTTTGACATGTTGTGGGTGGAGTTAACGCCAAATGGCCCAATATTTATTGGAAATATTTTTTCTCGATTTTGTGATATATATACATATTATATTATATTTATTATATTATTCAGATCATAAACATAACTATTGACATCAATTGAAGGGTCAGGAGGATAAAGGTAATATTTCACAAAACAAAAAAAAAAAACAATCAAACATCATTTCTTCACTACGAGACCGGGGTATATCATCAATAGTATATCATCAACTTTCGAAAATATTGTGCCGTTTGTCCTATATAACCTCGTTATTTTGAAATGTTGGAGGTCTAGGTCATGCCAATCGGCTCAATATTTTTAAGGCCACTTTTTTTATCGATTAGGCGATCAAATTACCTTACGATCCAAGTAGAAATGGGTATTTACGAGTTTTTAGCACCTAATTAAATAGAAAAAGTTTTTCCACCTACAGATTAAAAACGCCCCAATTCCAAGAGTTTTCGTGAATAAAATATTTGTAGGTTACGATGAGATTAAACTATTTACGAAGTTTCAGGCGGATGTTAATAATTCGATAAAAAGGGGTCTGTACCACGGACTATTATGTTTTATTCGAAATTTCACTTTTGTCAAAGCCCATCAGTTAATTGTAATTTAAAAAAATCTTGTGGCTCACATTAAACTTTCAGTAAAAATTGATTTTTTTTACGTTAAGGAACAAAAAAAATATTACATTAACAATTTTAAACGGAAGACAAATAATATAAAGTATAACAATTACGTGTACTATATATTCTGTGTATGCTAAGCTGAAAATAAATGTTATATTTTTCTTTTATATTTTCTTTTCATTGGAAACATTTATTCCCCATTCAATCAGTGCCATTCGGCGCCCACGGGCAATGAGATTCGCATTCTTTAAAACAATAAATTTATTTCTTAAGGTATTTTATATTGTATATTATTTGAATTTTATTTCATTCAAGATTTCTCCAATACAGTCGCTTTATCGATAGGCTAAAATAATTATTTTAAAACGTTTTGTATATATTTTTAAATTCTAACAAGTAGCAAGCGCCGCTGGAGATCAACAGGCGCCCCCAAGAGCGCCCCTTCAGGTCGGCATCCTGGGATAATCGCCCAGGTGTCCCCACCCTAAAGCCGGCCCTGTATTTAATGTTGTAAAAATTAACATAATTAACAATTTTAATCAATTTTCTTGATATTTTGTTTTTCTATATTATTTAGCTATCCCACGATAAATAATGACCTTATTATTCCTCCTTTTCACTTCCTTTCCTGGTCGGTTGTATGGGGTGTTCCTGAGCAAGGAGAGAGGGCGGGGCATTAAGTTAAAAGGCTCCCAAAATAAGTATTCCAACTGTCTTTGGTTCATCAGATTACCAGGCAATTAGTATTTTGCACACGCGTTAGCATGCAATGCCACTACGCCTCCTAAGTTATATAATAATCTATAATACAATTCTTATTATCATAAATTCTTTCTTAGACTGGGAAAATATTTCACCAATTATTAGAGTTATCCAACCTCTTCACCCCATGGGCGATGTCACAAGTCCTCTCTGGCCTCTCCTGCCAAAAAAAGAAAATCATTGCTTTCCTTTCTCTTATAAAAAGTACAAAGGAAAACAATAAGGTTTTTTTTTTTAATTTTAAATATTTTTTCCTTGCTTGGAATTTAAATGGAATCTCACAAATATATAGTTACCCAAAAAACTCAAAACAATGTAAATATGTGGTCACTTCCCCCCATAATCCTTTAAAACTTTTTCCCCACAAAAAGTTTGATAGAGCCATGCATCGATCGCTTCCTATTAATCTCCTATCAATTTTTTATTTCTATTAATAATTTAGAAACGTTAATAATTATTTCGAGGAAATTTTATTAATATCATTCAATCACTGCCTACAAGTGAACGAAATTGGAAGATGGTCATTTATCAATGTCACACACAGCTACATCACAACGGCGAAAGTAGAAAAGGTTATTTAGAGATAGACTCCTTTCAATTTCTTTCATTAATGAATACTGAATCATAGCACAAAATCAGAACAGTCGGGAAGACGTTCACTGGAAATAAATCACTGAAATAAATACGGGCTGGAATATTACACTTCTAAAAATATGTAATTTTTTGTAATATGTAAAATGTAATGTATGTAAATGTAATGTAATGTAAAATATGTAATTACACTATCATCTGGATATTTTGTCTAATATTATTAACTAATAATTTAATTCAGAAAAAATATTACTTTATTTATTTATATTTTAGTACGTTATATTCACATATACATTTTTTTTTTTTATTTACTTACCAAAGAATTATTTTTTTATAGGTCCACCTTGTTGATCTAATGAAAAGAAATCATTCATATATTCTCTATATTTATTTTGGTGAATAAAAAAGAAATGTATTTATTTCATTTGACGAATTATTTACTATATTTTATAACGCCTTTTATTACAAAGATAATAAAACAAACTGAAAAAAAACACCAAATTTTTTCCTTAATTTCATTCGAAGAATCAACATTCATTTGAATCATATTTAGAAATAGTTACTTATCATTAAAGAGTTCCTGAGTTTCCAAGTTTAATAACCATGAACATCGACGCTTCGTCAAATCCTATAACTCTTTTTTATTCTTTTAATTATTAAAACTTCTTTAAGTATGTAGCCCAAAAATTTTTAATATTCCTTTAATTGAATATATCCGTTGACCAAGAACTGAAGGAGTGAGGATACATGAACCGAATGAAAGATGGAAGAAGTCGTAAATAAGCCGTACTTTTTGAAAAAAAAAAACGAACTGAAATAAATTAATATGGAATAGATTCCCACAAAAAAAAATAAACACAAGAGTTTATTCCTATATTATTTGCTCACGAAATAGACTAAAATTATCTTAAAACGTGTGTGTTGCTTTAAATAGTGGGAGTTATACTTATTTGGAATACCATATGTGATTCCAATTTAATTAAAATCACGATGTTTTTTATTACGCATATGAGTTAAATGATTTTTTTGTATAATTTACTAGTAACACAAAACCAATTACTAGTGAATCAATTGCTTTCTTGATTAAGGAAATATTTTAATCGGTTTGAAATATTTCTATGCTGTTTTCAAAGAATCTTTGAAGTAAAATTTAAATAACATAAAAAATATGAGATATATAATTTTTTCATAAGAATTGACATCCAAAGCTTAGAGGAGTGCACAAACCAGATCGTTTTCTATCTCACTGCTCTCGGGTTTCGACCAACAGTGCAGCTGACATAGAAATATTTTATTTATAATATAGATTAAAAATTTAATAAAATCATTTAAATTATTTTTTCGTTATTTTTAATTTTGAAAATGATTAAAAAAGCTTCGATTTATGTGTTTTGTACTATACTGTCTTTTTCAATATACCAAAACCTGTCTACAGTCACTTTTTTTTCAGTTTATTTCTCATAATTATATAATTGTTTTAAAATTCTTTTAACGATTTTTTCTGTAAAAACCAAGTTTCATTTATATATTTGTTTTTATTTAAATATTTAAAACCGAAATTGCAACATATAATCATATTTAATTTACCCTTATTTTTATGTAATATTTTACTTATTATTTCTCTCATCATACGCTGATATGGTGCATTAAATGTGTTCAGTATTGAACAAAATTAAATATAAAAGTTATATACATGAACGTATTTTTAAAATGACGTCTGTTTGTTATTCATTTATTTTTAAATATCATTTTTAGTTTCATAAATTTAAATATTTCAACTTCAGATATAATTATCTTTATTTCGAAATACATAAAGTACAAAGTATTTTCACCATTGAAGATTGGATTTATGAAACAAGAAAAAGCTATTAAAAATTGGGGAGGTCAATGAAAAATAAAGCGAGCCTAATTAACAGAAATAAAACCGAGTGCATGGACAACAAGCTCTAGAAAATCGAAAAGGGAAGAAATAATTTTGTGCCCAATGCGAATTGGACACTGCCTTTTCACAAACGGATACCTTCTTAGAGGTCTCGAAGCGCCAACCTGCAAAATGTGTGACAACACACCTCAGACAGTTAAACATTTATTACTAGAGTGTCCCCAACAAGAAAAGAGACACAAATTAAAGCTGTGGACGACATTGAAGGATATTTTGGAAGACAAAGAGGAAGATTCTCTTCAATATTTAGTGGAAACAAATTACTACAACAGATTATAAAAATTAAGAATTTCCGCCAATGACCCTCTAGGGCAGAGGCGAACAAAAAAAAAAATAAGCTAAAGATGAATAAAAAACTGAAGACCTTTGTTTCTTTCCCCAATTAACAAAGTGTCAATTAGCTAATCTTCCTTCTATAAAAACCTTATGAAGTCATAATTGTTGTAATAACGATTCCAAATCGTCTTGTAAAACATTTTCTTAATACATAAGTTGCCTTTATAAAATGTTTGAAATTACATACTAATCAATTAAAGCTGTTTAAAATAAATTATTAAGTTTATATTCAGTATCAAGTTAATACGAATATGAGAATAAAACAATACCTATGTATTTATAAACTCGTTATTGTATTGATAATATTGTTAGCTACTGTAGCCATTTAATACTAATAGTGATGAGTGAGTGTAATGAGGCGGTGGAGGATCCAATCGTGCTAATGGAGCAAGAGCCGAAGAGATGGCCGGTAAGGAGTGTAAAGACTTAGCAAGGACTTAGAGAGGACTTAGAAGCCAGCTATAGCTCTAATGAAACAGTTAAGTCCCTTAAAACCTCATATAACTTAACTTTGGTTCGCCCGCCACGGTCCAACTTCTACAGCTCATCCCATGATTAAATGCACTTCAAACTTCGACTTTATTACTAGTTCATGGAATTAATTTATTTAGTTTCACCTATTCCTTAGAGTAGAAGAGATTTGCGTTGAATTGTTCAAAATAAAACTGTAATTTTCGTAAATTGGTTTATTTCTTTAATATATAATTAAATCAGACTTTTGAATCTAATGTTGAAATTTATTAGAAAAGTAAAAAAAAAAGTTTTTATTTTATATATAAAATATATTCATGAGTCATGCAGAAACAATAAATAAGTCATGGTGTAAAATATGATGTATTTTTTCGAAAATTAATTAAATATAGATTCTACAGCTGACAGTCTGTTGTTCTCTTCATAAGAAAAATACTCTATTAAAATGTTTAGTAAAAATTAAAATTATTGAACAAAATCCAGTATCCTTCCAACATGAAAAGTAGGTAGCTCAAACTTGAATTAAACACTCCTTCAAAATAAGCTGATCCAATCCCATACTGTTTTAATGGTTGTTAATTCGCTTAAAATTACTGAACAAGTTCCTGTTACTAATACAGAAGGAGTAGGATAGTCAAAATACTACCATAAAAAAATTAACTCATAGCTTGATTTTATTATAATTAACAACACAAAACTTATTCTTTTGACTAATGGGTTGTCTTAAAAATATATAACCAGAACTTGAGAAACGTCTTGCAACATCATGAAATTGAGAAATATTAATTTGATAACCTTGGATGACGAGAAAGTCAGGTAGTCAAAACTCTCAGAACGACATTTGATTTTTAATCTGTAATACAAATATTTCACATCTTAAAAATGGCTTATTACATTTCTTAAATGTTCATGAAATTGTCTCGAAACAATTAAACCCAAAAGGCATGATACTTAATTTATTTTACAACTATATTCTCAAACTAAAAAGAAAATCTATTTTATAGCATGTCCAGTATCCGAAATATGAGTCTACAAAATATAAAAAGCTGATATCAAGACAATTTTTTTTTATAACCCAAGTTTCGTAGATTTAATAATTCCTTTAGATAGATTTCCATTTACTTTAGCTGATATATATTTTAAGATCCTTCTGATCTATTTTCTATTTTGTTGTAATCTTTATTGTCTATTTATTTATTCACTTCTTTATATCAATCAGGGTGGGCCTTTTATCTTAATAATCAATATTTGAATAAATTTGCAAATATTTAACAGCGTAATATTAATCGAGTTAGAAAATACAGTCTAAGTTACTTTCACACACACACACACACATATATATTACTTTTATATATATATGTATAAATCGATATATATATATATATATATATATATGTATAATTAAAAACATCGTTTAAATTTAGTTTTCAATAAATCTAAAAAACAATATCTGCTTTATACATCTCAATAGTACTTGTTTCATGTCAGGCTTGTTTTATATTTACTAAAAATAATAAACAAAAACGAAAAAAATAAATAAAACTTATATGAAATTTCAAAACTATATTATTTACCAAATACCATAAAATCATAACATTATCAATAAAAATTTCTGTAATACATTTAACATTATAATGTACCAATAGATAACGATGAATTAATTATATATTTCATCGTGAGATGAGTGGTCTTCAACAAATGTTTCAATTCAATTTTCTAAGCGAAAAATTTGTTATTGTACATAGGTATGAATGTGCTAAACAGATTTATTTTATTTTAAATTATATTTCTTATTTATTTACTTTTTCTTATTTATTTTATTATTTTTCTTAATATTTGCAGTTATTTTTCTTTTTTTCATATATTGTATGAATGAGCACTTTTAGCCTTAATACTTATTGTCCTTCAAAAGTGGAAGATTGTATTATTATTCAATAATAAAAAAAAAAATTTGTTAATTGCTTAATAGGTTAATAGCAGAATGGTCAATATATGGGTCAGTGACTGATAATCAATTAATGAAAATTATTTACAATTAAGAACTATAACATTATTTATTTATAAGTTGGCGTAGGGAGGTGGCGGTCCCATCGCCCGGTCATTGTACCGCAACCAGCCACTGGCCCTCCAGGTTGGGGGAACACTTACACGAACACTCACACACCAAGTACACTTTAGACAGCACACTACAACACCTAAACACTACAGACAAAGGTCACCTACAGTACACACCCTAGGGTCACCTTCACTAGGTAGCCGCCCCGGATGGGGGAGCTAGTCAGGATGCTCGGAGGAGGCAGCCCCTCTACCTGACTCGGGGGCAGTGGGCTGATAACCCACCCCCCCTAAAGTACCTTATTACGAAACCTCAAAGAGAAGAAGCCGGACTGAATTACGGTAACAGACCCAGGAAACGCCTAAATGACCTAAGAAATGGATTTTGGAACATTTTATCATTACATAGACTAGGAGCACTTCGTGCGCTCCTTGCAGAAGTGGACACATACAGAATCGACATAGCAGCTATCCAAGAGGTCCGATGGATAGGACAGGGAATTATGGAGAAGAAGTACCATACACTCTA
Source organism: Nezara viridula (assembly GCA_928085145.1). Taxonomy (NCBI): domain Eukaryota; kingdom Metazoa; phylum Arthropoda; class Insecta; order Hemiptera; family Pentatomidae; genus Nezara; species Nezara viridula. The sequence continues at coordinate 211,979,653 of OV725077.1, forward strand.
CTATAGCTGCCATGAAAAGCATCACATCTTCGGTACCGGATTTGTTGTGAGAGGCAGAGCTCGACAGTTGGTGATGCGATTTACTCCCATTAACCAAAGGTTATGCTACATTCGGCTTAGAGGAAAATTTTTTAATTTCTCTCTAATCAACTGCCATGCCCCAACAGAGGTGTCACCTGAGGAGGATAAGGAAGCATTTTATGAAGAACTTGGACGCGTGACAGAAAGCTGCCCCAAAAATGATGTTAAAATCATTCTTGGTGACTTTAACGCACAAGTTGGTAAGGAGGTGGCACTCATGCCGACCATAGGAACCCACAGCTTGCATGAGACCAGTAATGATAATGGGCTACGGATGGTGAACTTTGCTACATTGCACGGACTGGTTGTTGGAACAACTCTTTTTCCTCGAAAGAATATCCACAAAGCAACATGGATCTCTCCAAATGGGCAAACAGCATCACAGATAGACCATGTACTCATTAGTGCCCGTCACAAGTCCAACATGATAAATGCAAGATCTTATAGAGGTGCAAATATGGACACGGATCACTATTTGAGCATTGCCGAGGTCAGATCACGAATTTCGCTGATTAAAAACCACTACCAACGACCAAAGAAGAAGATTGATGTGGTTAAACTTAAGGACTCAGACCACCAATATTCGTATCAACAAGCTGTGGAGACGAAACTTAATGAAGAAGTAATTAATGACAGCTCTATGGTCGATGAACAGTGGAAGAGATGCAGCAACGCAATGAAACAGGCAGCAGAAGAAGCTCTTGGCTACGAGACTAAATCTAGAAGGCCCCCATGGTTTGATGCTGAGTGCCTTCAAGCAGTAAAAGTGAAAAATGAAGCCTACAGAAAGAAGGTTCAGCGTCCCACAAGGCTCTCCCAAGAAACATATAGAAGAAAAAGACGCGAAGAGAAGAGATTATTCCGCGGAAAGAGAAGAGCTTGGGAAAATAAGAACATGGAGGACACAGAGGCATTGCGAGGCCAAAATGAAAGTCGCCTGTTCTTTCAGAGAATAAACGAGGGTAGGGCAGCTTTTAGGCCCAGAGTGACGGCATGCAAAGACACAAATGGAACTCTTTTAAGCCACAAAGATGACGTACTAAGGAGATGGGTACAACATTTCAAAGGCGCATTAAACAGAGGAACGGTGCCTGGAGAAGTAGGTGTAATGAAGGAAGACTCCCTGAATTCTATTGAACTCCCGGATGAGGAGGAAATGGAAAACGCCCTGAGGAAATTGAAAAATGGAAAGGCGCCAGGCCCGGACGGAATCCAGTCAGAGCTGTTGAAATGTGGAGGTGAAGAACTCAAGAAAGCTCTGCATGATTTAATGCTGACCATCTGGGAGAAGGAAGCTATGCCTACGGAATGGGCAACAGCCATTATCTGCCCAATACATAAGAAAGGAGATCAAACAGAATGCGCTAACTATCGAGGAATCTCACTCCTTTCGTGTGCTTATAAGCTGCTCTCTAACATTCTTTTTGAGAGGATCCTCCCGTATTCTGAAAAGGAACTGGGGAAATATCAGGCTGGATTTCGAAGAGGACGCTCAACGACTGATCAACTGTTCTCTCTGAGGATGATCCTAGAAAAGACTATGGAGCGTAAGGTAGTCACCCACCATTTATTCCTGGACTTTAAAGCAGCATACGACAGCGTTGATAGAACGCAACTATACTGTGCCTTGGAGGAGCTAAGCATCCCTCAGAAGCTCGTACGCCTAATCAAGATGACCATGGACAGCTCGAGATGCAGAATACGCGTCGGTTCTGACGACTCCGAAGAGTTTAAAGTGAGCAGTGGGGTTAGGCAAGGGGATGCCCTCGCCTGTCTATTGTTCAATTTGGCAGAGGAGAAAGCTGTAAGAGACTCCGGTATTCAGACCAAAGATATAATCTTCAATCGCCTGACACAGCTTCTTGGTTTTGCTGATGATATTGACATAGTAGGTAGGTCTGAACGGGCTCTCAGAGAAGCGTTTATAAGCCTTGAAGCAGCTGCAAGACCACTTGGTCTAGAAGTCAACGAGAGGAAAACTAAGTATATGAGAGTTGGCGGTGAGGTTGATCTGAACTCTCCATTTGAGGTAGGTTCTTTTAAGTTTGAGAGAGTGAAAAGTTTTATATACCTTGGGTCTGAAATCAATAGCAAGAATGACATGGCTCAAGAAATACAAAGAAGGATCACGGCTGCCAATAGATGTGTCTTTGGACTTGGCCGACACTTAAGAAGTAGGTACCTCTCAAAGAAGACCAAGCTGATCATATACAAGACCCTTGTTCGGCCTGTTTTGACATATGGCTCAGAGGCTTGGACGATGACCAAAAGGGATGAGATGAAGCTGAGTGTCTTTGAGCGAGGAGTCCTCAGAAGGATTTATGGTCCAGTAAAGGAGGGTGATGTCTGGAGGAAAAGAAAAAATAGGGAGCTCAGTTCTCTCTATGCAGACATCGACGTAGTCACGTATATTAAACTGGCCAGACTAAGGTGGGCAGGGCATGTGGCCAGAATGAGCACCCTTGAAATACCAAAAAAAATAATGATGGAGGAGCTGCACCTCGTAAGACGGGTAGGAAGGCCGAGGACGAGATGGTTGGACAACGTGGCCTATGATGCGAGAACCCTGCTTGGTGTGCGGAACTGGAGAGCTGCAGCAGAAGACAGAGCCAACTGGCGGAGGCTCTTGGAGGAGGCCCAGTCTCGGTGACGGGATGTTGTGCCATACATGAATGAATTTATTTATAAGATACATATTTCTGTCATGATAAATTTTCTATCTACAATGGTAATGAGTAAATATGATATTAAGGAATATAGGTGAAAATAATAACATAATATAATAAATAATGAAATGAAGTGAAAATAATAACATAATGAAGTAATGGTGGTAAAGGAAGCTGTCGGTACAGGGCAGGAAGGAAAGACACAAACCAATACTTTCTATATCGTGTTAATCCATAAATATGCAGAAATCCCGGAAGAGTTCCTCCGGAGTGCAAGAACCGGTGAGTGGAGTTGCGGTGACCTTGAGGATGCGGCCACTGGTCAGGAAGGAGTCGCTGACCCAAATCTTAGGTAGGCTACGTGGCTTACACCACGCCAACCAGTGCCGCGTTACGAAACGGAGAAACTACAGGTAACAGAAATATAATTCCACCCGCATTCCAAAGGTATATATCAGAATATCTTTATGTTCGCAACTTATCTGTTATACGTACTGTTTCGGAAGATTATGAAGTACAGATCAAGCATTAGAAATTTTCAATAGATTTTATATATAAATCAGAAAATACAAAAAAAAAAAAGGGATTGAATCGCTGCAGTCATTATATATTTTTTTTTTTTTTGTATAGCACATTGCTCTTTTTGTATAGCACATTGCTCTAATTCAGAACTCTCCAAACTTTTGGGCATGCAGCCCGGATCAAGCCATCGCTTGCAATGAAAAAGAAAGTTTTTTCTATAAATGACCTCTCAATTGTGAAACGAGCTTTCTAAGTAAAACAAATTATGCAATAAATTTTGTAAATATTTTATAAAACTTAACCATGTAATAATATAAATTTTCACGAGCTGTAGTTTGGAGAAACATGCCCTAAATTATTTGAAATGTTTTCAGAAAAAAAAAAAATAACAATTCAATTTATTATTTTCATTGAAGGTAACGAAAATTAAGAAGTTACTACAACCGATGGAAAAGGAAATTTCCCTTTTTTTTACTGATTCATATAAAAAAGAATAAAGATTTCAAAGGAAGGAAATAGTCCGGGGTGGCGGTCAAAAATAGGCTAAAAAGTGGCAAAACTATTTTATTAAAAGCCAACGTTACGACCCGACTTTGCAGGTCTTCTTCAGCGCTAGAACGGACAGGATACAAAAATTGAAAATTAAATATCCAATAAAGATTTTACTATAATAATTCAATAATAAAGTAAAATAAAATAGATACATTTTTTCTGATTTGAAAAATATTTGTTTTTGGTTTTATCGTTCAATGAGCAACAAAAAAAATATATATATAAAATAAAAACAAACAACAGTCAAGAAAAATAAAAATTGAGCACCAGATTAAAAAAAATATATATATAAATAAAATAATACCATTTTCATACAATCAACCCAATTTCTGTAAATATTTCAAAACTCTAAATGAATTTAGTGCGGTTGAAGAGTGAGTAAAAAACCTTAAAACGTAGAATAACGTTCAAAAAAAAAAATTTGACATGCCGAAATTTTGACTGAAATATAAGTCAATACAACGAATTATTTAAAACCCTGTTGTATGTGTTATGAAACGGATTTAAATCCCTTTCCCCTTCTAATGACCTTATTCTTCGTACGTTCACTATCATTATAATAATTACAATAAATAGATAAACATGAACAAACACTGGTAGTTTTTTTAGTGTGAGCACTGGTCGGATTCTATTACAGACATTTCATTATGTACGGCAATGGATTCAGTACATTTCAGCTTGAAATAATATAGACTGACTCGGGGAGACTACAGTCAATGGATCACCGATTTCAATTAAATTTGTTTTCGTGTTACTACATCGAAAAATATTGGACATATCCTGGCTGTCGTTCCAATGGGTATAAATATATAAAAAATAATTTATATAATTTCAAACAAAAATTATATTATTTATTTTTGTTTTTGCTTTGCCCAGAGTTTCAGGTTATTATATATCAATCGATATCTCTTTTTGTGAATAAAAAAAGATATTAACTATTGTATTAAATGAGTTATAATTTATTAGATATCACAAAAACTAAATGGCGCTTCCAGTGAAGTAGGCCAAATACATTTTTGTAAAGTACTGAGAAGTTATGAATGCTTTAGTTATCGGCCAGAAAAAATAAATGCTGTTTGAAAATAAAGTATTAAAGTTTGCAATTTTTTATTTCTATTTAAGAGTTTCAAAGGACACTAAGAACGATCTAACTTGTTTTTTCATAACAAAAATTTATTTGGCCGACTTAAATGAAAGCTCCTTTTATTTTCGTAATTGTAGATTCCCTTTGTGAGTATTATTGAGTTACCAAATTTTGCATTATCAAAATTCGCTAAAATAATTAATGACCCTATTATGACCGGGTAGAAGCAGATAAATAAATATGTAATGATTATAGTCAAGTTCTAAAATCTTGAAAGTTGAAAGTTACTCTTTTGATAAGATTTCTAAATTATAAATTTTGTCTACAAACCTATTTTTAATCTTTGAGTTTCTGTGTATTTTATTCCATTTACATTATCATACGATGACAATTATATATTGTTTATAAAAAACAATATAAATGCTCTCGACACTGAATCCAAAGAAAGCAATGAACTGAAGATAAAAGACAATAAAGAACTCCGGAAGTGGTTAAAAAGAGGGCTTTTATAGGTTTATATTGCTTCAGTAGCGAATAGAGTCATAATAAATTTTATGAATCTTTTTTTCGCCTTCAATCTTCCTCCAACGAGATGACCCCCAACTCGTCAGAAAAATAAAAACTCTATATTTATTATCATTTCTCTTGAGTCGTTTTTCATATCTCATTAGCGAAACCTCTTTTCACCGTTCTGTAGTGAGTACAGCACTTTATTACCTTGTTTTTCTCAGTACCGATCTTTCGTTCCAGGTCAGACGATGGAAATTCCAAAATAATATTATGAGATAACCCTTAGGAGACTTAACAGTTAGGTAACTCATTTTAAACTTCAATAAGCACTAAATATCTCTTGAGGGAAAACTTTTACTACTCTAACCATTATACTGAACCACTCAGAAAAGCACTTCGGCTTTTAATACGGAAGTTTTTATTACAGTTTGAACATTAATAAATAGAGTTCAGATCGGGATTTTTATTTGAAAAGAGAAATAAAATCCGGTACAGTAACGTTTGTAGGAAAATGAAACAATAAAAATATAAATAAGTATAATTTTATAACCATACTCTTGCAGTTTGCAATTAAAATTAATGTCAGTTAATATAAGCTCTTAGTAACTTGCAAATTAGGTAGCAATGGTGGATCTGGGATTTAATTGGGGAGGGGGAGGCTCGCTTATTATATTTATTTATTTTTTTTTTTTTTTATAAAATATAAAACAATGTTGAAGTGGTCCTTAAAGGTCTTAAAAAGTAATAATAATAAAAAATGGTGTGTAGTGTCAATAATGCTTTTAGGAATAATTTATATATGTATTTTTTGACACGTGTTATGATTTCGTAGCTGAAACCATAGGCGCAGGGAGGGCGTGGGGAGGAGAGGCTAGGGAGGCGATCACTCCAATAAAATGTTGAGGAGACGAAAATATCGTTTGCATTGTTCTTGAATCTAGAAAAAACGGGAACCTTTAAATCAACAAGGTAGCTTATTATTTACATCAAGTCCAACCTATCTATGCCAATCGCCTATTTTCTTGGGGTTTTTTTTGTATTCCATCGCTCCATCCCCTCCTACTCCCCCCAAAATCAAAAGTTTACGCCTATGGCTGAACTACATGTGTTATAATTAAAAGCTAATGAATCTTATGTGAATATATCATGAATATACGTAGATTTATTATTTTTGAGATAAATTGTCTTTATTTTTTTTTTCATATATATTTATCATGTGTAATTTTTAATATGTGTTCTTCCGAGTGCAGAAAAAAAAATTAACGATAGTTTACATGTTTGAGTATCAAAGATCTTAATAGCACATAGTTCGATGAGCCACGCAGGGAATGTTATGCAACTAGGAAGAAGAGCGCGTCCCACATATTCTCGGACCATGGCAGGGAAAAGGCATGTCCAGTACTAATTATTGTTTCTTAAATTATAATACCCATACCATAATGGAATGTTTGTGTGGGAGCTACATCGAATCGCACTTAAACGTATGCTACGTCTTACTCTGCCAATCTGGTTTATATGTTGATTAATACAATAAAACATAATAAGCCTTCTTCGTAAGAAATTATTTAATTTTTTTTTCTTCTTTGAAATAAGGTACGAATGGAGAAATTAATGCGTTGTTATCTACTTCTCTTATTTTTGATAATGGTAATATTTATTAATTAATAAAAGTTTTTAAGATATGAAAATTCCTGAAAGTAGCTTTTAATAGTTATCTACATATTATCATTGATTTATTAAATAATATATATAATTATCACCCTTAAAATCATATGTTCGAGCAAGTACTCACACCATATTAAAATTGTGCCATGTAAGGGTTTTCTATATGGAGTGTTTTAGAGCCACTTATACTCGAGGACTTTTAAGTTATAACAGGCGTAATATAACGTCCGTTGCGGGATCGAAAATATATATCTGGCCGTCCATGTGGTATGATAGCTCTCAGAGCCAGCTGAAAATTATAAAAAAGGAAGTGAAGCCTTAGGGTACCTCCAGCCGTAAATGTTGTAGGCTCCAAGAGCCACTCAAATGTAAAAGATGTAACAACAGCATGACGATAAGTCATATTTTTTAGAAATGTCCATATTTTATCTCATAGCTCAATAGTTTTGGATTAAAAAGTAAATTATCAACGATTTGTTGAGATGATAATACAACATTGGAATAGGTCCTTAAATTTTTAAAATTAAATGACTTATTGTTGGAAATGTGAAACACAACCGACAGTAGCTTACTTTAGAAGGAAAAAGGCAAAAAAGAGATATTATGCATTTGTGTGTAAATATTTAAAAATATATATTATTATAAATCAAATAGGAAAAATGACGTTGTAGAGCACTGAAGTTTAGCGACAGTAAACAAGAACGAACGAATAGATATCTTGACGTAATAATGTATCATGACCGCGTTAAAAGAAAACGTCTACCAAGTAAGATCAGTATAGCTTCGTCACGATTTTCTTTGGCTAAACAATATTTATATTTCAAAGTCTATAATTCTTCATAGAGAATAAAATCTCCGGTAGAAGCCGTTTTAGGAAATGCAGTAATCCTTAACATTCCCGGGTTTGATATCCATGAAATTTGTTCATCAGGGAATACTGAAATCCAAAAGAGTTCAACATTTACAAATCGCGTATTTGATCAATCGTAATTAAAAAAAAAAAAAAAAATTTACATACTGAACATGTATGTCACCACTGTTAATGTAAAAGGCGTCTGTAAATGTTGAGTGTTTTATAGGAGAGCATGAAAAATAATTATTTAGATAAGATTGATTAGTGTAATTTCATATTTATTTTCCTTAGTACCAGACTACCTATATTTCTAAATTATTCTCCATATTTCCTCCAAGTTGGGTAAAATCGAAGGAGTCGTTTTGAAACTATAGGCGTGCCAAATAATACGTTTACTGATCCGAAAGCGGAAATATATTTTTTAGAGTGGTGGATAAAATTGATACTTACTTAAGTATCTGTTAAGCAATCTCTAACTTCCCTCCAAATTTGAGCCTGTTTAAAAATAAAGACGTATCAAGGAAAATACTGTTGTGTATATATAAGAGAAAGTAAAGGACGGAATTCAATAAAGTCGACACGGAATAGTTATAGTAGGAAAACCCTCCATTATTTTAACTTTGAGCCAAATCGAACTAGCCCTTTCTCAAATATCGGCATCTATAAGAAAATACATTTACGCGTGCTCAATCAGAATTGCTTGATGGAATTTGATAAAATTGATATGGGACCCGCACAATCCCTGAAAATTGGATAAACGGTAATAGATGATATGTCTATTACATCGATTTGACTACAAACAGACACTGTACCAAATTTGATCCTTAAAATCTCTTTAAATTTCATTCAGTTTTAATGTCTGAAACGCGAAACGAGAGTGGAAATTTTCTATTCTGAAAACATTTTTTTTTTTTAACCTCTCGCACGAATACAGAGCTTCCCTACTTTCGGCAGTGAGGAAGCAAAAGTTCTATTTCAAACGTAACATGGATTTGGAAATAAAAAGATTATTATAAGAAGAACTCTAAAGAGGAATAATTGCAATAGTGAGAACATACCTCATTCTTTATATATGTCAGTCTTCTTTAAGCACGTAAGGATATCTCATTATGACATAACTTTTAAAGGACATTTGGAATTAACACAATACAAAAGACATCTGTAATACTTGAATACTTAAAATGAATATAATTTAATTATCCCCGCAACGACTAGGTTACCTTCTTGTTCAGAGAAGAGAGATAAACTAGTCCTCTACTGTTGAGAAGTAGTTTAATAGGTCAGTTAAATTGTTTGTATTTATTAATATTAATTATCGTTTATTAAGTAATATTTTAGCTCATTTCTACTAATATTTGCTAATTTATTGATCATTTTTATCTAATGACTATATCTCAAGCTAAAAATAAATAAACTATAAACCTAATAAATATATAAATATGCTTTCAAAATTAAATACAAACTTAATTTGTCACTTGTCTTGTAATGTTCCATTATATTTTACTATCATGACAGTAGAGAGACTTTCAGTAATTACAACTGTTCTTAACTAACTAACAGGTTCTTTACATTCTTTGAGAAAAACTAGTCCCTTATGCAAGAACTGAATAGTGGAGACTAAGGATTTCCTTTCAATGACTGATGCTCCTTGTAGAAGGTATACTTTCATACAGAGAGGCCTGGATGTGACCTGGCTTCTCTCATCTGGGTTCCAGAGACAGTTAAGGTCATATCGGATACAGACGGCACAGAACTCCACAATCGAATACATTGCTGTTCATTATTCATCTGAGTCTTGCTGCGATGTATCGGTGGTCTACAGACACACTTAACACTTGTCAAAAACTTCATGAAATTACAAGACAACAAAATCAAGCGATGTAATAAAATTTTATGAACATCCCTTTGCTTTCCAATTGATTCGTAATATAATTTGATAATAAAAAAATGGAAAAAAAAAATATTGGGTGGTTTGTCGTGACCTATACTCCAGTAAACTTAAGAGAAAAAAAACAGCTTTACCCCAATATTTAAAATATAAACATGAAGCAAATCAGAAATTGTTCATTACTTCCCCTTAATAACTGGTAAAAAGTCCCAAAGAATCCCGCGTCTGGTTTTGATGGGGGGAGGGAGAGGAAGGACAGAAAAATTATATATATATATTTTTTAGAATATCTCAAGAACTGTAAGGTTTTTCGCAAAGATTATTTAAGTATTTAAAGTACTTTAGAATGTCTATAAAAATGGTCCCATACATGATAATGTCAGTGGTTACGGAGATATTTATAATATTATATATTTTGTATTTCCACTTTAAGAAAAACTTGCTTCAAACCACAAAATTGAAGTTCTTCATAGTAGACGATACCTTTTTGAATTTTAATTAATTTTTGAACATTATCGATCCTTCAAATTATTATTCACAGTTTTTTTCCTGTAATGATTCCAAAAAGTCATTTACAACAGGATTATATCCAATATTAATCAATGGAGAATTTCGTGATGATGATTTGAAGTAAAATCGACATTAATATTTTATATAATTTGTAATATATAACAGAATACAATAAAACTTATCAAGAATTACCATAAACCATGGCTGATTACATATAGAGAACCAGAAAACTTAAATTTTGTAATTTTTAAGCAAGCACATTTTATGTTGAATCAAACACAATAACTAAAAAAATGTTTAAGTTGCAACAAATTACATCATAGTATACTAGATTAAATTTACATTAAATACAAGTCAATCTTGTTTATTTAAAACCATTTAAAGGGGACTTTGAAACAGTTAAACTACGGTATGTTCGGTTTTTCATTAAATCATGAATTCTTCCCGATTTTTTTTATAACCCACCAACTGGAATGACGATACCCCATTTTAGTAATTAATAAAAATAAAGATATATATATATATATATATATATATATATATATATATATATATATATATATATATATAAGCATTAGTTTTTCTTACGGAAGATGCCGGATTGGCATTTGATTGGAAGATGGTTATTATTTTTATATGACAATATTTTACTGATGACATGTTTGGAATTTAAATTGACTAAGAATTAGAATTGGTATAATTATAAATATACTGTTTTTACTTTCCTACCTATACTAGGTAAGGATCCAATAATGGATCGGGTCAAACTTCCGATCTGCGGTTTTCGGCGGATCTCTACATTTAAGTGCCCCCTGAGTCCGAAAAACACATTTTTATTCATTGGTCTGTCTGTCTGTCTGTGCCAAGATTTTTTCGGGAGACTGAACCGATTTTGTTGCTTCTATTTTTATTTTGTAGGGTTTTGACTAATGATGCCTGTGACAGAAATTCCTCCATGCACAATAGCTTGCGCACAATAAATGAAAAACATGTTTTTCAATAGACTGTAGCGCGAAAACGGCTCTGACGATTTCGATGAAATTTTCCTATAATGTTCTAATAATTGTCCTCGCAATTTTCCTATATGGACTAAATTCCCGAGAAAATTCAGGGAAAAAAGTTATAAAGAAAGTAATAATGTTTTGGGGCCTAAAACGGTAAGTGTATATTATACGATAAATTTTATAACACTTTTAAAATGTAATTAAATTACCAACAAAAAAAAAATCATCGGAATCGAACCAGTATTAACGATGATACAGTTTATTTTCTACACATGTTTTAATTTATTACTTTCCTACCTATCCTGTTTTTGAAAGGTAATGAATCTCCCTACAAAACTATACAAAAATCGTTCATTTTGGACAACTATTAACGAAGTTGCAGCTATTCAATTTCCAATGTAAGATTACAGGTTCATATTCTGGTGTCAAAAAGGGATGAATGAGAGAAAAAAGATGACTAAGTGAAAGTAAGAAAATCTATTGTCCGCATCTCACAAACTTCACTGTTTCCTCTACTTTTAACAGAAATTATTTTTTGACAAAATTAAGCTATGGCAAACAGTTTTTTATTAGAAAGGAGTGAAATATTTAAACTGATCTACTTTAAGCCGGTTTACATTGCTTTAGTTTATCAAATAAATCGTACTCGAATCTTTCCTTTGATCAATTTTCAGGAAATTAATCATTCATTTTTTTTGTTATCGTATGTAAAGATATATAAACTTTTCTGAAATAGGTAGGAAAGTCGTATGAGTGGACGCACCACATTTTTTTTAATCTAATTATGTAACATTAGTTTCTCTAGGTTGAAATAAATTAGAGATTATGAAATTTTTCTATTAAATAATCCAAGTACTGACCATATCCATTTTTAGTATAATTTAATACAGTTTATGTAAATTAAAAAAAAAAAAATAATAAAGTATAAAGATCTAAAATTTTAGGAACATACCCAAAAGAGCTATAACTTACTACACTGAACAATATATGTCAGCTTAATACCGTAACAATAAGGCAACAGTTCTTGGAGTAAAGCCCCACATAAGGAAATGTAATGGAGGGATAATGGTGTCGTCATAGTGAAAGCGATGAGCTTCGTTGCAACACTTGCCCGAGGACCTTGGTGAGTTGCCACACCTGTCAGTGTTTAGTGTAGTCAGGGCTGGACCTCGCTAATTCCCTTACGAAACTTCTCGTTAGTAATTAGTGATTAGTTTGGTTAGTGTGTAGCGGTTAGTTGAGAAGTCGACTGGTTAGTAACGCATAGCCAATCAATTTGTCCACTTCCTAAGAGCGTACTGTTTTTGATTAATTACTTTTTAATAATTAACCTTTGTAATGAACCTAGAAAAATAAAAACTACGCTGTGTGCTTAAGACCACACGATAAAAGTGAAAAAAATATGAGACTTAATTATTTGAAAGAGAAGGCAGTGGATCAGCTGATGAGAAGGTTGTCTCCTCAACTCCTCTCTCAGTTTTTACCAATTTTATAGCGGAATCTCTCTGATTATTCACGTGATACAGTTAAAGTGTATATCAGAGCAGTTGATATTTACTGTTGGCATCTTTTTTTTTTGTTATTTTAAGAAAAAAAAAAAAAATTTTTTTTTTTTTTTTTATTTATTTATTTATTTTTCTCTTATGATATGCGGTATGATCAGCAAGTGATGGCCAGTAAGGTGCCCAAGAGGTCTCGGTCAGACGGAGTTAGCTCACCAGCCAAACAAAGGACTCGTCGCTGCCTACGAGAAATACCTCCAGTGACCAAAATGAACACTTCAGAACCAGAACCTCAGCCCCAACCAGGTACGTCTGCACAAGAAACGATTGAAGAATCACCTTTCTTTACTCCAAACCCCTACCAAGTGCTTCAAAATGACAGAGAAGTAATGGAGTCTGCAGCAATACCCAGAGAACCAAAGCCTCCTCCGATATTTGTGAAAAATATAAAAAATTTCCAGATGTTCTGCACCCAACTAAATAAAATCTGCTCTGGCAGTTATTCATGCCTTAACAGGACCAATGACACCAAAATAACACCTGATTCTGCAGAAGCCTACCGAAAAATAGTGAAGTACTTATCAGAAACAAATGCGAATTTTCACACTTACCAGCTGAGGCAGGAAAGAGCTTTACGAGTAGTGATAAGAAATTTACATTCCTCAACCCCCACTGAAGTTATTAAAGAAGAACTAACGACGCTTGGTTTCAATGTACGCCAGGTAACAAACGTTTTGAAGGAGGACAGGGAGCAGCCAGGATTACGAAATAGGATCCCACTACCATTGTTTTTCGTGGACTTGGAGCCATCACCAGGTATCGAAAAAATATATGATATCACAAGAATATACTACACAATGGTGAAAGTTGAGAAGCCATATCCCAAGAGAGACATCGTGCAGTGCCATAATTGTCAGACCTATGGCCACACGAAGACATATTGCCACCATCTGCCGCGTTGCGTGAAGTGCGGTGAACAGCACAAATCTGTAGAGTGCAACAAACCTATACAAGATCCAGCAGTATGTGCCCTATGCTTGGAGGGACACCCGGCCAACTACAAAGGCTGCCAAATTTACAAGAATCTCAAAACCAGACACCAGAAAAACCGGATTCAAGATGAAGCACTAAGAACAAGAAGAGAGAGAGAGCCTTCCAGAATTGTAAACAATGATGTATCATTCTCCCAACTACTTAGAGGTAAGACTTTAACCGATAAATGTCAAGCCCTGCCACAACAACAACCTCAAACCCAACCTCAAAATCCTCTTCATCCTAATATACCTAACCACCAACAACAAATTCCTCATATTCCTCCTCCTTCAAATGCAACAGATCTCACAAGTTTGTTAGCATCTTTCCTCACCGATTTCAAATCCCTTGTTACTCCACTCATATCACTCCTCACGAATCTCGTATCTCACCTCATCCCTCCTTTGAAAAATCCTTAAATGACTCACATCCCTAAACCCATATCCATTCTCCTTTGGAATGCGAATGGTGTTAGAAATCATACAGACGAACTATCTACTTTACTACTTGACAAGAACATTGATGTGGCACTAATTACTGAAACTCGACTAACCACTAAACAGCACTTCAATATACCACAATACCTGACATATCGTACTGACCACCCTGACGGAAAAGCACATGCCGGTACTGCTGTAATTGTACACCAATCCCTCTCCCATCACGTACTCCCATTACCAATACATGATTTCCTACAGTCCACCGCTATCGTGATAAAAACCTTCTCCTTTCCGGTCACTCTTGCATCAGCGTATTGCCCTCCTAACCGATCCATATCCAATGCCCAATTCAGTTCTCTCCTCGACTCCTTAGGACATCACTTCATCTTGGGTGCAGACCTAAATGCCAAGCACCAACAATGGGGTTCCAGAACCACGAATTCTCGTGGCCGAACCCTGCTGTCTGCACTCAATTCCCAACGTTTTCACCTCCTTTCCCCCAACTCTCCTACCTACTGGCCCACAGATCCCAACCGTAATCCTGATCTTCTTGATTTCTTTATCCACAGCGGCTTAAGTCCCCTCAATTGTTCCATTACACGTCTAAATGAACTTTCCTCTGACCATAGTCCTCTAATCCTTAATGTTTCACTTGAACCTGTTCCCAAACCTTCTCCACCGTCATTCATTAGGGGCCCAGTAAACTGGGACCTTTTCCGCCAAATAATCTCCGATAATATTGATCTCAACATATCCCTCAAAACTCCCGATGACCTTGATAGTGCCGTAAATTCCTTTACTACCACAATCCAACAAGCCGCCTGGACTGCCTCCTTTCCAAAAGACTCCTCCAGAATTCCTATAAAGACCATTCTACCCCAACACCTCCTTAACCTAATCCGCACCAAACGCCGTGCCAGATTATTATGGCAACGTACCCGACATCCTACCGACCGCTGCTCCTATAATTACTACTGCAAACAATTAAAACTGGAATTAGCCACCTTCAGATCACAATCCTTCAACTCCTACCTATCCTCCCTCTCTTCTCGCGACAATTCCCTTTGGAAAACCACAACAAAAATCCTAAATCCTCACCGCATTTCCCATCCTCTCCGACGAGGTGATGGCTCCTGGGCAGCATCTGACGAAGATAAAGCTGAGGAGTTCGCCATTCACCTATCCAATACATTTATTTCACATCCGGAATCCCATCCTGCCCACACCGTAACAGTAGAAGAACTCCTTACATCACCAATCCCACTTTCCTTGCCCCCAAAAGCTATTCATCCTTCCGAAGTAAAATTTCAATTAAAAAAACTAATCCTCCGTAAAGCTCCTGGACATGATCTCCTTACACCTCAAATCCTTCGACAACTTCCATCCAAAGCAGTCATATTCCTTACATATATCTACAATTGTATCCTACGCACCACCCACTTCCCTCTGTTATGGAAACACTCCACTATTATCCTTTTCCCAAAACCAGGAAAACCTCTCAATAGCTCAACATCCTATAGACCAATCAGCCTACTCCCAATCCTTTCAAAAATTTTTGAAAAGATCCTTTTGAAACGAATCCTACCCATTATAGAATCCCAAAATATCCCTTCCCATCAGTTTGGTTTTCGCTCTCAACATTCTACTGTTCAACAAGGACTCCGAGTTGTTGATCATATTTCCTCAGCCCTAGAAAACAAGGAATACTGTTCGGGTGCCTTTCTGGACATTGCACAGGCATTTGACCGGGTATGGCACTCCGGACTGCTCTCCAAGCTTAAAATCCATTTACCTCAGTCCTTGTACCTAGTCCTCCGATCCTACCTCTCTGACCGCTCCTTTCGAGTTCGCTGTGGAACAGAATTTTCCAATATCTACTCCGTTAAAGCCGGTGTTCCCCAAGGCAGCGTCTTGGGTCCCGTGCTTTACATCCTCTTTACTGCTGACATCCCTGTTCATCCCGATACTTTTCTTGCAACATTCGCTGACGACACCGCAATCTTATCATCCAACTCTGATCCCGAAATAGCATCCTTAAATCTCCAAAGTCACCTCACCTTGATTGAGCACTGGTGTAATAACTGGCGCATTAAAGTTAATGAATCTAAATGCCAACATATTACCTTTACACTCCGACGCAATTCCTGTCCACCAGTACTCTTTAATTCCATCCAGCTTCCTTATTCAGACACAGTCCGGTATCTTGGCTTTCATTTAGACCGAAGACTAACTTGGAACCCGCATACTAGACTCAAAAGACAAGAACTCAACCGACGATACGGCCAACTATACCGACTACTAAGCAGAAAATCTAAACTTTCCATTGAAAACAAGCTACTGATCTACAAGACAATACTGAAACCTATTTGGACTTACGGACTAGAACTGTGGGGATCAGCAAAATTTTCTAACATCAAGCGCATCCAATCCTTCCAGTCTAAAGTCCTTCGAACAATAGTCGATGCTCCTTTCTATGTATCCAACAAAACCCTACATCATGACCTTAACATCCCATTTGTCCTAGACCTTATCCCAGAAAAATTCTCCAAATTTCACCAGAACCTTACTTACCACCCAAATCCTCTTGCACAATCCCTATCAAGCATCTCCCATCCCTATAATCCTCCAAGAAGGTTGAAACGGCAGTGGCCTCGCGACCTTTTGTAGATTATATAAATTGGAGTTCTGGCAATGGCCAGATTCTTCACTCAAGACATGTGTGTATGTGGCTAAAGTGCTCTCGACCAATCTCCGCTGGCTTTAGT
Organism: Nezara viridula; assembly: GCA_928085145.1. Classification (NCBI taxonomy): domain Eukaryota; kingdom Metazoa; phylum Arthropoda; class Insecta; order Hemiptera; family Pentatomidae; genus Nezara; species Nezara viridula. The sequence goes on from OV725077.1 coordinate 211,996,727, forward strand.
ACCAGTGACGCGGTTGGAAGAGTAGCGCAGGGTTCTCCTGGAGTTCCCTCGCCTGATTGTATATAGGTATGCATGTTATTTATTTTTTTTTTTTTCCTTAGTTTTAATTTTCTTATTTTTTAGGTTATTTTATTTTATTGTCTATTGTATATACTTTTGATTATTATTTTGTTCTATTTATTTTATTTTTTTGTACATATGGTGTGAATGTCATCCTACCTCACTATAACCAATGTCCAACAGACAGATTGTTATAATACTCAATAAAGAAATTTAAAAAAAAAAAAAAAATTATTTGAAATATTAATTTTTTTGTTTAGTTACATATTCGCAGCAGAGGTGCAGAACTCGTATAGGAGCATATCGGTTCGCCCCTCCTCTCCCTAATAATTTGGGTAATCAAAAATTAAAATCAATAATAAATAAACTAATTGAATTGATACAATATGTAAACTAAAATTGATTAAGAAAAGTTGACTAGCTAGCTAGGCTAGGGTATAGTAGTATATATTTAACGATTTTATTGATACCTAAATAATACATTTATTTAAATTGTCATTTATATTCAAAGATAATAAAATAGAGGGTTTTCCGTAAGCAGGGGGAAATATTTAAACAGGCAATAGTAGACCTCTAGAGCTATCAAAATCTTCATATAAACAATAGCCCGATTTTTGGCTAAATAGTAGAAAATCAGAGTTTTATGTTTTGTTTTTTAAGTGTCATGGTTTTCGATGAACATAAAGCGATAACTTAAACATTAGTTAATATACTTAATTAAAAATTGCTTCATTATAAACTAGACGAAATTTGCTACAAACGAAAGTAGGTTTTATTATTGTTAAAACCATTTAAACTGGACTTTTGAGGGAATAAAATATGATACGTTGTGGTATAATAAAAATTTACAATTATAATTGTGTATAAACTATTTCAGGTTCTATATTCTCAAAATAATAATATTTACAATATATTTATATATATATATATATATATATATATATATATATATATATATATATATATATATATATATATATATATATATAATCTGAATTATCAAATTTCTGATTTTTCCATGGAATTTAAATTTTTGAGATGTTTTAGTTCAAACCTTCAAAACATTCGTTTGTATTTGGTTTTTGGAGCTATCTTTTTCACTTTTTGATTCTCTGAAACGGCACCTTGTCAAAATAAAATTTATGAATTATAGCTCATTAAACAGAGGATGAAATGGTGAACATTGCACTCGCTTACCATATACAGGTCCGATTTTTTATTTTCTGAGATATTTTAAATCAAATGTAAAACTTGGTCGACCGTGGCCGACTTTACCCGAATGAGCGTTACATAGCCGAGGGTGGCGGCTCAGATTAAAGTCGCGCCTAAAGACTTTTTCACTTTAAAAAAGTTAACTCACCTTCTCTCTCCCCTCAAATCTGAGATATTGCGTTTCAAGATACGTAGAATCCAAAAATCTATTAAAATAAAAAAAAAACAGCCGCGCCTCTGCTGTCTTTGGCTTCTCTCCGAGACTACTTTCTGTAAATTTTTTATTTATTTAGAAATATAATAATCTGTCACGAGGACAATAATTATAGTTAGTTACATATGAACACATTCACACCATCCGAGGCTATTGGGTCGATTTTTTTATCAATATCTAATAATCCTGCGTAGCCGATCTTTGTTTGATTTTTCGGTTATTCGAAAACTTAACATCTACTGATTATCATTTGAAGAATAATTCAGTTGTTTATATTACTTCATAAAAAAATGAAAAAAAAAATTTGATCAGCAGGTCATTATTACTAAATAAAGGTAAATATCGATTTTAAAATATTAATCTATTGTGTATTCAATAGAAGTTTTTTTTTTTTTTTTATTTGTGTGATTCTGTTTATTTACAGCTGCGACATCGCGTAATAGGTTGATTATAAATAACGTTACATAGAAGTAATAGACGATTCCTAGAGTCCAGTTCATTATATTTTACTTGTTTGGCGCTATATAAAAAAAAAACATATCTGCCTCAGCCTAATATATTCGGGGTCCGTCAATAAAATAAAAATAGTAAGTCCCTAATAGAGAAACCTACTCTTAGAATTTAAAGCGTTTAGCTGTATTGCACGCAGTCTCTGAGAAATAAAAATTATCTTTTAAGATGGCCATATCGTTTCAAGAATTATCCTTCAATTATCAAAAATAGCAAGGGGAAAAGAAGTTGAAAATAAACGAGAAAAGGAAATGTGGGGGACGTGAGAAGCTGACCATTTAGAAAACAAATAAAGTTGTGATGAGGAACCCTATTAGAACCTTTCGTACTAAATGTTTGTTGAGGAAAGAAAGAGAATCATTTTAAAGTATATTATTCCCCATCAGCATGCGATGATATTTTTGAGGATATATTGAAAATTTAAATTTTTAGTAAATCAGGTTATTTCGATATTTAGTACATTGGCATTGGTTTACTCCTATATTTTTTGGATTGCAAAACAAACGAGCTTGAACGAGGAAAACAAAACGCACCCGCAAAACTTTTATTGCCCACACTATCAGAGCTTAAACATATATTTGATCTCGAGAAGCCTTTGGTACTACATCATGAAAATACTGAACAAAAATTAAAGTATTAAAAAAAACTTTATATATCTGAGAGCCTTGAAAGCGTCTTAACTGATGCAAGAAATTTGAAAACTTTTTCTCAAAAAAGTTAAGTTAGTTTCTCAACATTATTATCTTCAATTAACAATAATTATTGTTCATTTCAGTGGTTATCCGTTTATATACGCGTCTACAAAAAAATAAATTTCTTTCTTGTATTATTTTTTTTATGTAATGGTTTTAATTGATACTAATAAAATTAACAATTTTTAATTCGTATAGTTAAACTTATAAAATAAACTTTTTCTCAACAATTATTATCTTCAATCAACAATAATTATTGTTGATTTCAGTGGTTATCCGTTTATATAGGCGCCTACAAAAAATTACATTTCTTTCTTGTATTCTTTTTTTTTTATGTAATGGTTTTAATTGATACTAATAAAATTAACAATTTTTAATTCGTATAGATATTTCAATTTATAGAAATAATAATAAAAAAACTGTATAACCTTATTTTTAAATCATAGAACTATATTATATTATCTGAATGTTGGAAACTCCTCTCCTACGGGACTAACTGTGCAAGGTAATATGAACCGAAATTCAGAGTATCTATTTTTTTATATACTTTTTTTTCTTGTTACAATTAAGTACTGGTGCCAGTTCTTAAAACACCTGCATTTGTGTCCTTTATTCTGTATGTTATCAAAAAATATTAACTTATATACCGATGTTCTGATGATGCATGAATAGGCGGTAATTTGGTTTAATCAAAAGTACATTTATTTAGAAATATAATAATCCATCACGTAGACAATAATTATAGTGATATATGAACACATTCACTCCATATATACAGAAAATATAAAATTAACAGAAGTAAAATAATAATCAAAAACAGTCATACCTATATACAATATATTTATGATCAAAAGTAAAGAGAATTTTATGACTAGGAGTATTGATGGTTATTCTTTATTTATTATTAATAATAATAATAATAAAAGGCTTAGCGAATCCGAAGGTTCGATGCCGACACATCAATCGCATATTACACACCTCCCTCCACCGTTCGCCGTCCAAACCAAGTCCCTTCATATCGGCTTAAACGCAATCTTCCCCACCTTCGTTTCGGTCTACACCTCAGACGTTTACTATTCGGTAAAGCAAATATTAATCTTTTAGGAATTCATATTTTTATTATTTTATTATAATATTTCATTTCCGATCAGACAATACATACTAATTTTAAACTAGGAAATAAATTAGTAATATTCAATTGAATACAAATGATAATAAAAACAATATGATATATAAAAATAAAATAAAATTGTGAGGTTATTTTATTTAATGAACATTTATTAATTGAAAACAAGAAAAATACAACTTTTTAACTAATATTGTAAAATCAAATATTACAAAACATAGCGATGATACAGTTAATATTGGCCAGTGTTTCAACTGCCTCCCGCAGTACCACATCCTACGCCCTGAAGACGACCTGCAAAGTGGGTCGAAACGTCGCAAAAATTAAAATAATTAATATATTTTAATTTTTTATTTATTTGACCGCACCCTCGACTAACTCCTTCTCGAGTTAATATTGTCGTCCACTCTCTGGTTACTCCACATAATAAATATATATAACTACTTCCTATTTGGACTGTGTCACCAGCGTTTCGTAATAGACCAGAGAAATCTTACTTCCTCGATCGAGATCTCATTTCATCAAATTTCATCAACCCACGAAACTTGATTTAGGATGTTTTCCAACAATCTGTTTTGTTTTTCCAAAAAATTTATTTGAGTGCTCCAACAATGTCCTGTAAAATGAATTGTTCCTTGATCATTTATAGAAGTAAATGGTAAATGTTAAATGGTAATTCATAGTAATTTCCAAACCAAAGTCGTTTTATAAATGAGTGATAATAATAAATTAATAGAAAAAAAATCAATTAAAAATAAAACAAGGTTGTATAGTATTGACTTACATAAAAAACTCACTTTGAATTATACAGGTCAAATTTTCGGGTTTGGTAAAATGTCCAAAATTAAATGTATGAAGTCAAGCTAAAGCTAAATGATGATCATGATCAATTAAAATGGTCATGAATCTACTCAGATTCCGAAATTCCCAGTGAATTCTAGAAGAATCGCATTCAATTCTCGATTAATCTTTAAGAGAAGCCCAAGAATTGCTTCAGATGGCTGCCATGCATATAATGGATTCTAGGTTAGATAGACTACATAATAAAAAACAGATATATTTTAATTTATAAACAAAACCAATTACTACTGAAATAATCTTTTCCATCATAAGGGGATGTTTCCTTTCATTTCGTTTGTTTCGATGCCTAGGCGCAAAACATCCAGGTCATCAGCTGCCGATCAATTAAATAACACTACTTTCATACTGTTTGGATGGTTGGTACAAAAAAATAAAAATAATAAAGGATACAAAAATTAATAGAATGAAATAAGTAAATAAAGATAATAAGACAGAATAGATAAATAAATAAACTTTAAAAAAATAGTAGAAAAATCAATAAATGAATTGAAATTAATAAACAAATGAATTTTTAAAATAAAAAAATGATAAAAAGTAAATACATAAATTAAAAAAAATAATAATAATAAATCTGCTAAGAATCATTAGTTATAAAGTTGTCATATATGTTTTTTCAGTCTTTCATTATCTAGGAACTTGATAACTTTGGTAACGATTTCTTCTTGATTTACCAGGGATGATGATGTATTCTGGGGTATTCCAAAATCTTTTAATCTTATGGTGTGAATAGGACACTCTTCCAAAATATGTTTTATAGTTAATGACTGGTCACACTTTTGATATCTGGGGATAAGATCCTTTGTTGTGAGGTGGAGGTGTGTCAGTCTGGTATGTCCGATCCTCAGCCGTGTTGGATTGTTCTAAAGTCACCAGTTGCAAGCCATATTAGGGGATGTTATTAAACACCTTGGTAGATCGCTAGTGAAATTAAAGTATAACAATATTTAAACTTTGTCAAAAATCGTTATATATATTTTAGCAGGACGATTAAAACGTATTTTATGCAATTATTTGTTCGAGTTTTGAGCTGGAATTGTTTCAAAACAATCATATGATCCAACCGATTAATTTAATCCCTCAAACATAAAAATAGGTCGTTTTAGCGGACACTATCACTCTATTCTAGTGATAACACAGTAATCTTGTTATGATTTTTATCTGAATATATTTATATTTTATTTCAGGTTTATTTATTTTAATAAATAAGGCTAGAACATTAAATAACTAAAAATACGTAGATGATAATTTTAATAAATTATTCCGTAGAAAAAGTAAAACTATAATTAATGGAACCTGCAGCGTAACAAAACATTACGGTCAGCTGCATACTGTAATGAAGTAACCTACTTACTGCGGCTTGAGTTATTTGCGGTCCAAAGAAAAACAACAATTTCATTATAGACAGTCGCATTAAAAACTTCTATTGCGTACTACAAGCTGACTTGACTACGGCACTCTCTCCTATAATGTATTTCCAATGCATTAGAAATAATGTAGTGACATTATTTTCTCTTCTGACCTTGATGTTTCAGGCATTAAAGCAAAGTTTTACTTTAAAATGGAAGTATAGGACGGTATTGAAAATCCAAAAACGTAGTCTGTGGGGTTATCAAAATTTTCGGATTATTAAAGGTTGAATTTAAAATTATGGATAATTTCAGGTAGCCAAAATATATGTATTATCACTTATATAAATACTAATATTTTTTAATAAACAAATTTATAACTGAAAATGATCATTTAATGTACGTTGAGTCTCTGATTTTGCAGGCTTCGGTAGTCGAAGTTGTGCCATTTGTCCAATCCAAGCAAGTATTTATTGCCTTTGTAGCGTTTCTATGACTTATCAATAATGAAAAATAAAATTGGGTACAAATAAATGATACAATAAAATAAAAATTAATATAGAAAACGTATTCCATACCTGTTTTTTAAATTATCAACTAGACTTTTACTGGAATTAAAATTTGCTTTACCATTCTTCTTAAAAATATATATTAAAGAAAAACATTGATTTTTCAACTAATGTATCTACGGAAATCTGACACCCTTGTGACCTATGTTGTAAAAAACACGTATAAAGAGATTCTTTCACTTCTGGATGACCGCAAATTTAATTGTTCCATTTAGAGACACTGCAAAACATTTCGACAGGGAGAAATTCCAATAATATTTACTGAGGAACAGAGTAATTTCCATCCCGTCTTTCGTCAGTCTACTATTTTCCTTTCTTGTTCGGATTACCGGAGGTCGGATTATCGAGACCGTCTGTGTCAAGAAAATGTCAAAATCTACAATATTGATTTCCAAAAATATCGTGCCAGTTCCTCTTTTCAAAATTGATATTACTTTCACTTACATAGATATAATAAAGGAAAGTATTGCGATCGTAAAATTTTTCGAAACTCAGTTTACAACGGAAATACACGTTTTTAGGTCCCCTAAGTCCAAATAACTAAGTCTCGCAAAATGGTATGTGTGTGAGTGTCTCTTACAAAAGTGAAATTATATATTTAAGTATGTTCCTGGGATGTAACAGCAACTTTTTCATAAAAATCGGCTAACCGGAAGTAGCACATTATATCAGCGATTTAACACATTATTACGATTTCTTCGAAAACGGCTCTAACGATTCTGATTATATTCATTATATCAGTGTAAAATTAAGCAGTTTTTAATATAATGTAGGTTTTATTCTCATTGATGTTCTCTAACTAGACTTAAATGGCTGATTTTCAATATTAGCTTCCTCTAAAGTACGTTTGATTTTTTTAATGTGAAACAATTAAACATTTCACGTTGATCTCTAATATAAAAAATAAATAAATATAAAATATGAAAAAATTTGATAATTAACTAAAGGAGAAATAAGTGACCGTAAAGGAGAATAGATTTAATGGAGGAATGAAAGGAATACGAGCGCGCACGAGCTCACCCGAAAGATTAGAACAGGTTTCCGTACGTGACATGAGCTTGATATAATACTGACAATATTAAGTACATATTGTTATTTAACTTTTTTGTTATTTAATTTTTACTTGTATAGATTACAGCGATATAAACATTAAAATTTGTATATATTTAAGGATACTTCAATAAATAAAAATACCCACAATGAAATATAAATGAATAAATATAGTGTCTATAATTTTTACTTTCACATCCCCTTTGTTTGAAAATACTTATTTCTGCTAAGAAGAGTGGTGGTAAGTGAAAGTCGACTGATGCGCGCACCGCACCTGATTTTTTTTTCTTTCTATTCCAAAATTGGGTATAGTGTAGAATTGCCCTATTAACAACCAGTGATTACAATATTAAATAATTAGCCAGTATTGCTGTACTGGAACTGCACTAGCCTAGTGCTACTGACCTGTCCATCATTAGATCTAATGCTAGCTCTCAACCACATCATTAGTAATCAATTTCCTATTATCAATGCTATGTATAGTACTATAGAGGAATGGGGCCTTCCTGTATACATAGCTTCTGTGTTGCACTATCTAGTACCAGTGACTAAATTGGGTCTATCATTAATTTAATAATTATAATAGTTATTAGTTAAATTAATTAATTTTAATAACAGTTTTAAAAATTAGTATTAATTACCTATTCATAGTGAAACGAAAAGGTTTCTTGAAAGGCATCGAAAAATAAAAACAAAACAAAAATTATATGAAACTGTACAACTTTTAATTTTTTATTAGATATTAAGCTATACAAAAACGTAAAATTAGCTGACAAATCCAAACATATAGCATTTACTCTTTGAAAAAAGCACCTGCCCTCCAGTTTATATTGACAACAATCAAACTCCTCAAACGGACACGGTTCTTTATAGGGGACTCTATACGGCCATTCAGAATTGCATTCCGAGGCACTAATGACGTTCCGAATGATCGTATAAGGTAGTGAATGAAGTACTGGTGGACGTGTCTGGCGGATTTCCGAAAATCTGGAAATCAAAGGTTCATTCACGAGAAGTGGAGGAGAAACTGAGGTAAAAGTAGTGGGGAGTCTAACTATACTTCTAGATATGTTAGTTTAACTAGGCCTCACAACCATTATAAATTCCTGATTTTCATTCAAAGTAAATAGTTAAATTGTTTAAATTGCATATCCCTAGTTTATATTTTTATAAACCATTTCAACTAGTTTTTCTTTAAATAGTCAAATGGGCAATATATTAAAAAAAAAAAAAGTGGACACTTCACAATTTACTCAAAAAAAAAAAAAAAAATCTTTAACTATAGTTTTTCTTTATCATTATTTCTCTTGACAAATTGATTATTTTCGCAAAACTTTTCCTAAATTTTTGTAAGTAGTTGACTTATATTTTTCTAACTTTGGTCTAAACGATTTTCAGGCACTAATAAGTAATTATTATATCTCCATTTTTCTCTTGATGTCCAATGACAATGATTTATATTTCAATTTTTTATTAAGGGTCGCTTACCTTCGACATACCTTCGACAAAAGGATGACATGGGGCTCGCATGTAAAAATAAAACTTAAGACACTTAACAAACTACTCAAACTACTTTACCTCTTTTTGGTAAATCTTAAAAATTAAAACTGAGATAGAAACTGAATACGTATAAATACTTATCTATACACACATGGACAAACTCATCAGAAATACACAGTATCGCTAAAAAGACCAACCTACAAAAACTTCATACCTTCCAATCATATTATTACGACTGATAACAAAAGCACCTTGGTACGTGACTAACAAAACTCTACATACTGATCTCCACATTGCAACAGTTGACCAACAAATAACGATCCTTTATCACCGATTTTGGATTTTTACTTTCACAATTTAAGCTGACATAATCACAAAATACTAAGTGACATGGCTACAACTACCACCCCACAACATGAGGAGGAGACTAAAAAGGCGTTGGATTAGAGATCTTTCTTAGACAACCTAAGTAATTGGAACAAGCCAGGGAAGAAGTGCTGCTGAATACTGCCCTTCCTCATGTAATTATTTCCTGTATCTCCGGCACATTTGCTGATTGTCAACAAAAAGTTGATAGGCGCAAATATATTTTTATAGCCAAAAAAAACTATTTTCGGAATAATCAAACTTGAATTTTAGAGATTGAAATCCTGTTGCGTGTTTTAAGACGACAAATTAGTTTTTATTATTTTTTTAAATATTTTTAGTAGTTTCTTAGGAAATATTTCGCATAATATTAATTTATTTATGACGACCCGAGTTTTTTTTTTTTTTTTTGATATTTTGTAAGTTAAGGCTGTCCTTGTTTCAAAAAATTCAAGTTTCAAAATTTAAAAACGAAAAATTCAGTAGTTGTTTAAGTTAACAATAATAATCCATAGATTCCATCCGACCGTGTCCAATCTTTCAATTTATGTAATAATTTGTCTAAGACAAGTATACGAAATATTTTCTAAGATTCGAACGAGATGTTTTACACTAAATTTTGCTAATGATTAATACATAACTACAACATAAGTAAATTTATTGCGATTCATGGTTGCCCAGAATGGAGTCGAATGGCGAAAGTTGTTTTAAGAGAGTCACATTTTTATTAGGTCGTAAATTTTTGGAGGGTATCATATTTTTGTGGATTTTCAATTAGGAGAACTTTTAAACCTAGAAACAAAAAAAAAAAAAAACTGAACTACAATTTTTATAATTTTCCTTTTTCTCTTCTTATTGTTCATGATTTTAATCCAAATAGTTACAATAAAATTATGGAAGTTAAGAAAATAAATATATTTTCTTAGTAGATATCTTTTTTGTAATTTTACTTTTATTTGTACCGTTTTTAAGAAGAAGAGAGTAATAAATTTTCTTGGGAAGGGAGCGTGCACCATCGTCTTTGGGGGACGAGTATCAGTTTTCCAATTATCTGAATTTTATTAAGTAAAATATTTAGATAATATAATTTTATTGCAACTCTTTAAAGCAATTTTTATGGTTCAACGTTAACTATCTACACATATTATTGTATTATACAATGAAATAAGAGTCCTGGATAATTGAGGCGTGAAGGGCTGAGACATTGGCCACTTACAAATCATTAAAAAAATACATGTTCAGGGTTCCAGAATAAAAAAAATAAAAAAAACTAGTTTAGATAAATTTTACGTGTATTTATAGTTTAAAATAGGTAGGTATATATGTCTGAAATGTTACTGTAATTATTTCGCTACTTAACGGGAAATACCACTTTATATCATTGATTTTTAAAAATCAATACAATTTTAACGAAAAAGTCACTAACAATTTTGAGTAAACTCGTTATCTCGGTGTAAAGTTGAGTGTTCGTTAATATTAGTTAGTCCTTATCTTCCTTGAAACGGCCCGATTTAAATTATGAAAATTATTTCCTTTATTATAATTTTAAAAATTATGATTTAAGCTGATTACAAATAACTAAGGGTTCCTGAACATGTTGGAACTAAGGGTAATTAAATTACTGATAAAGTAGCAAAAAAGGCAGTCTTTCATGTCGTAACAGGATTCCAATTACAAAATCAGATCTGGTGAAAGAGAATGTCCATAGCTTAGGGCAAGGCATGACATGTGACACAAGATTACGAGTATTCCAAACAACCTCAAATTTGGAAAGAAATATGTAAAATCTTGGAGCTACAATGATCGCGGCATACCCAGAAAGAGGTAATCTATTCCCGGCTTGTAATCGGACATTCAAGATTGACTCATTCCACCTCATCACTAAATATGCACCACCAAGATCTCACAGTGCCCTCACCATAGTCCACATCTTTCAATTGTGCACGTTCCTTCCCATCACTATTTACCAATAACGATAAAGATGTAACCGATAATTTGACAGCCTTGGGAAAAGATTACAGTAGATCCAAGTAAATAAATAGTTGTATTGATTATTTTTAAATAGTATTTTATTTTTATTATATTAGTATGTATATTTTATTATTTTTACTTACCACCTCATCTGCGTCCTGAGTTAGATAAATATTCTTGGTTCAATAATCTATATATTGAGCAATTTTTTATTTTTTTTTAAAAAATTAAAACATGTTTTTTATTGAGTAATTTAACATTCTGTAGCAATATGGACAATTGTTACAATGAGAAATAAAGTATTTACAGTAAAAATATAAAGAAAGAAAATAAAACGAGGGGAAAATATTAACGAAAAAACATTATTTTTATTAACCTAACATAAAAGTTGAACATTAAATTAAACATGCAATAAGAAAGTTTGTTGGCAGCTTCACAGTGTCCCATCACATCCAGAATATAAATCAGAACTGCAGGTCTCTTGGTCAACGCCTTCTTAATCGTCGTGGTGGACCGTAGTGATTTCTTGTACGTTTAAGAATTTCTGTCAGAGGATTCATATAGTAGGTCAGTCTTTGATGAAAGTTATTGTAGTCTTCTTTTGCAGTGTCTGAAATTGTGGGGCATTTTAGTCGTTATATAATATAATAGGTCAACTGTCCTTCGCAACACTTTTGACCGGAAGGAATGGGTTTTTTTAATGTTGGAAGTTTAAGGATAGCCCTAATGTTCTATGCCGAAGTCCAAATCGGTTTAATTAAAACTTTATAAAGGCTTAGTTTGTTAGCTATAGATAATTTAAACGTCTGTAAAGTTACCCGAATAAAATAACGTATCGTCTGCTTAATTCTCTTCATTTTTTTCTAAACGGAGATCTCCAAGTATGTATTTTGTCTTGGAAAACTTCAAATATCTAATCACATCTCATACTAGGATTTCAATGTTATTAAAATATTAAAAATTTAGTGGGAAGGTGTATGATTAAGGGTGAATACTACATATACACTTTTTTTTCATTCATTTTAATTTTCCACCTTGTGGCCAATCAGCAATATCGTTTAGATGATTTTGAAGAGTGGTAGATGCTCGAACATGGTTTTTGTCTGAGCTGTGGATTGCAGTGCCGTCTGCAAAAGTAGTCAGTAGAATGTCATTGTGTTCCAGTAGTATAAAAAATAAAGAATAAGAAATCGTAAACGATAAATATTAATTAAACAAGTTAAACATAACTGAAGTAAAAAAAAAAATCACAGACATGCCTATATACTGTTTACAATCAACCGAAAGAACTACAAATCCGGTGGAGGGAAACTGCTCTGCTCCCTCAATTGCGCCAATGGTAGTAAAGCCAGTGGAGACAGAGCAAAAACGTTTTTAGCCACGTGTAAATAGTTTTAGTAGTATTATTTTATTCATCATATCGACGAAATATTTTTTAAAAAATCATTTTTTGACAGTTTTGATTATTATACAAATTAAAGGTCTTATTTTCAAAATTGTCAAAGATGGTCGATGAAAAAGTTTAATAATTAAATAATGGAGAAAATTGAAAAAAAAACTTTTCGAAGCATGAAAACAAATTTCTGGAATTAAAAATAGTGATATATATATATATATATATAAGAGATGGGCAAATGCTACTCTGAGTACTAACTGAGTAGCAAGTATTTTACTCGAATACTGACCTTTTTTGAGCACCAAAAAATTTAATTACTAATTCACTTGATGTCAAGTGATCAACTAAAGTAGTGATTGAATTCTCAATAGTGATTCAATTTGATCGAAATACTTGGTGCTCGGTATTTGGAGTACATCTAACATCTAAAGTTTATTCTCAGGTAGACATAAAAAATGATAAAGTGCAAAGAATTTTTATACTCTATATTAATTGTCGGATGTTTGTATTTATAATTAAAGTAATATTCTTAAAGTTTATTTACTTTTATAAAAATAGTTGGAATTAGGAAAGGTAGGTATGTGAAAGAAATATATGACCGCACCATAATTTTTCGAAGTAATAAATTTATTGTTTCATTATGCTTGTTTGATCTTTGTTCATTTTATGGTGCTGTATTTGAGTATTGGTCATAAGTAAATTAATCAAAACTAAGTATTTGATAGCAAAATTATTTGTTAATAAATAAATTTTGCAATCAAACATTAAGTATTGATTAACTTATTTATGACCAGTAGGTTAACAAACCACCATAAAATTTATTGTCGTTCTCTCTTTCACACATGCGCAATAAGAAGGAATTGAATTCGAAAAGTAATAAACGCTGGAAACATTAAGTATTCCGACGATAAAATCGATTCGTCATTTTGTTATTAGTTGTCATGGCTTAGCATGTTTTCATTTTGATAGAATTATACAATCGTGATTCAACAACGTACAGAACCACCCTTAAGTAATCTAGCCAATCGTGACATGCTACTTTCCAGACCTATAGAAGACCTTGAGGATGCTCAAAGTTCAAGAGAGGTTTTGCAAGGCAGAAAGTCTCTGGATGTCGAAACGACTCTGGTTAACCTCAATTAGTAGTTTCCAAGTTTCCAAAGCTTAGCAGATAGATGAGCCTTCACAGCAACAACGTTTTCTCTACTTCTATCTGATGTCGATGATCTTTTACCATTTTTGCAATATCGGTTACAGTTTCATTGCATAAGTGGTTTATTTGCAAGATGAGTGAGTTAAAAGACAAGTAGTGATGTTTATTAATCTATGCTGATTATTGCATATTAAGTTCTCAAGTATATTATGATGCAATGCTTAGTCTTTTGACCGTGAGAATAAGGATAATGTTTTTATTTTATTTTATTTTTTAATAAAGTTCCCAATTTTTTCAAAATTAGGAAGCGCTAGTTTAAGGATATTTCGACTATTGTGAGATTGATCACGTTCATAGATAATAATACTAACTTTCTATCTAACATGAAAGAAGAAGAGAATTAATAAGTAAATTATATAATTGTTTAAAATGTAACTTTTTTTTTTATTAGGCCACTCAATATATTGAAACAAGCACGGATGAGCTACTAAACATGTTATTAGCTCCCTCTTAGTTTATGACAAACTTGGAATGAAGCCGAACTATTTAATTGTGATTTAATAAAAGAAAAAAAAAAAAAGAAAGAAAGTGGACTGTATCTTCAAACATTTATTTTGGAACATTTACGAAATCTAATATTGAAAACATAAAAACAAAATGAATCAATTTTACACTTGTTAGATAGGTAAAAAAATAAACTTCTAGCATAAAATAAAGACCAGCTGAACAAACACTTGTGACAATATTAATGAAACATTTTCATGCATGATTTCTATGGCCCAAATTATAATAAAAAACCAATAAAAAAAAACACCTTATATATATATATATATATATATATAATTATATATATATATATAATTATTTGTTATATATATATATATATATATATATATATATATATATAACAAATAATTAGATTGTACAACGTTACGTGGACGAAGCAGGACATTCGTAAACCTCGGGCTCTATGCAGAAACCAATTGTAGCTCTTCAATGAGCGTGCTCAAAACGAACAGCAAATGGGCAGCGGCGAGCACGACGAGAGAAGTACGTCTCTTCAGAGTAGAACTGCAGTGGGCAGTGTTGAAGTTGGCAGTACTCAGCTCAGTGACGGACGGAGTCAGACTGTCTATTGTCAATTCTACCGCCTTATGACTTGAACCTAGCACTTGTTTATAGCTAGTGCTACTACAATCCATAACAAAGTAGACCAAGTATAGACTATTGATTTATTTAATATAAACAATATAAGCTATGGGCCTAAAATACTTAAAATACACCTATCTTATACATAAATATACATATTATTAATTTATTTCACTTTGCTAAAATAAAACAAATCAACAATTAATCAAACTAGTTAAGTGTAAAATAAATTGAATTAACGCTGTGGCGTTTGTAACTGTAAAAATAAAATAAGTTAACGCTGTGGCGTTAAGACATGTTGAATTAATTGGCTGAAAATTAATGCCTAGCCTGTCACATACTACTACCTAGTAAAGCCAAATACAATATTAAAAATAAACTAAAAGTGTTTATAGAGTAACTATATGACAAATATTAAAACATCGTAAATACATAGTTATATTATGTATTATTGTAGATTTATTTTTCTAAATAATGTGTTCTAAAAAAAAAAAAATAATAAACTGAAATAAATCAAAAAGTATTGATATAAAAAAAAAAAAAAAAAAAAAAAAAAAAAAAAAAAAAAAAAAAACAGAAAATAAGTGATTCGATATAAAAATCCATTAATCTAACAGCAGCTCATCGGCCCTTCAATTATAGGATTAATTTCCACCTAATTCCCAACTTATCTCCCAAGCAATGTCAAAACATTTTAACACTGTAAACAATAATTTTTTGAAGGTTTGGTAAACCTGGAGACCAAGGTCTGTTAAAGCATCGTTCCCAATCTGCGTATAAATATAAAAAAAAAATTAATTAGGGAAAGAGAAACCATGGAGAATAAAACCAAACATCAGAAAGTTTAGTAATCTTTAAATAATAAATACTTAAACAAAAAAATATGTATTAATTTATTTGTTGTTTATTTATTAATGAAAAAATAAATTAGCAAAAAATATAAACTATTAAAATTTGCATTTTTATAATAAAATGTTGAAAACATTATATATTAAATTAATATTCATTCAGGCAGTTCTGTTTTTGTGAATGTGAGAAAATAAAAATAAAATATGTAGTCGTAAGCTACCTTTTATTATACACTTTTATGTATTATGTTGATGTACTGCTAAACCACCTTGATAATTTTAACATTACTAAAAAAGACAAATAACAAAAATATTTCAACATATTTTTTTAGATGTTTCCTTTCATTTTTGGTTCATCAAGAAATTCTTAGTGCCTCTTTTTTTTATTTTCACTATATTTTGTTAATAATATAAGATTATTATAATGTAATTTTGCCAGTTAATATTAAATATTTTCTTCTTCACATTTCTAAATAACTACTCAAAGTAAATTTTAATTTATGGAGTATTTTTTACCGAGTTAGTAATTTTTTATATAGGACTTTTTGATTCTGTTTTGTATTTTTTTCTATAACCTTAGTTTTTTTTTACTTTTAATATTTTAAAATTGAACATTAAATATTTGTGTCTTTATTATTTGATGTATTTATTATACTCTTATAGTTCTACTTAATATATATCAACCATGTACCCTACGACTACAACTGTTAGCCCTGGAGCCAGGGCCCAAAAATCGACCTGATCGCAGGCGAAGGTTTGATTGTAAATTATGAAAGTGTATGTTATTCTGAGTAAAGAGAATGCCTTGTCTACCGTTCCGGAGCCGCTGCTTTAAAAAATGGCGGCTGATTTAAAGAATATTAGGACAATAATTTCAGGATCGAAACGGGAAATCCATTGCGAAAAATGTGAGAAAAGTTTCTATTTTTTTAACTTGTATATATGGGTTTAGACATGTAAAAAACAAAATTTCTAACGCAGGCCACCAAGGGAAAACTTTTTACAGCCAAAAAAGTCAGATTTTTTCGATATATTTTGGGTTTTTCATCTATAACTCCTAAACAATGCATCAAAGCGAAAAATATGTTCTTAAATAAATTAAAGAACGTAACATTTTGCGTCAAACGAGTACATATACTTTAAAATATGGTTTCGCTGTAAGGTATAAAACCACGGTCAACCAACTCTGAGTTTTACCAAATTTGCCAAAAACTAGGACAAATTACTATAATTGGCCCTGTAACTTAGAAATGAGTTCCCTCAGAGGAAAAACCCATAGAATCAAAGTTGCAGAGCACCAAATTTCGCGTATACTCAGTATCAACTAATTTAATGTAGGTCACTTGCAGCGAACAAAATCGGTAATCCCCCGATGACTAGAAATTGGTAATGAAGGTATACGTGATTTTCAATATTTCAATACTATGGGTCTATTCTACTGAGTTAGTTTTGTTTAAAGTCTGTTACATGCAGTATAAGCCTCTTTTCCACCTCTCAATAGCAAAAGATTTTGGTAAACAATGTGCCGAAATATACCGAATTTTATAAAGGGATAACGAATCCCGATTCGAGATATATAATTGGCCAACAATAAAAATGTCAGTACTCACTATATGCAAAATTTGATGCTCTACAACTTTGATTCTATGGGGTTTTCCTCTTAGGGAACTCATTTCCAAGTTACAGGCCATTTATAGTAATTTGTCGCAGTTTTTGGCAAATTTGGTAAAACTCGGAGTTGGTTGACCGTGGTTTTATACCTTACCGCGATACCAAATTTTAAAGTATATGTACACGTTTAACGCAAAATTTAACGCTCTTTAATTTATTAAAGAACACATATTTCGCTTTGATGCATTGTTTAGGAGTTATAGATGAAATACCTCCCAAAAAATAGAAAAAATCTGACTTTTTTGGCTGTAAAAAGTTTTCCCTTGGTGGCCTGCGTTAGCAGTTTTGTTTTTTACATGTCTAAACCCATATATACAAGTTAAAAAAATAGAAACTTTTCTCACATTTTTCGCAATGGATTTCCCGTTTCGATCCTCAAATTATTGGCCTAATATTCTTTAAATCAGCCGCCATTTTTGAAAGCAGCGGCTCCGGAACAGCTGACAAGGTTTTTTTTACTCAGAATAACATACACTTTCGTAATTTACAATCAAACCTTCGTCGATTTTTGGGCCCTGGCTCCAGAGCTATGTCATAAGTAATCATAATTCTTATAAGAAATAAAATTAAGTTACTTAATATTTTATTATCAAATTCCAAAATATAATACAGTTTCTTAGGTAATTCAACTTTAACTAACAGTTAATGATGGTTACATAAACTTGTAAGAATATTAAATTTTTTATTACAATCTACCTATCTACTTTCATGCACATCTTACCAAATACAATCGGATGATGCATCGCGAAACGCCTGAGAGACAGCTATTCTATCAATTAGACTTGATGAGGTACTTTCACAGTTAGGAAAGCCCCCTCTCGCGGGACTAGACAATGCTCTTTCTTCATCCTAATCTTGCAACATGACATCAAGTGATAACATCATTCCGATCCTCTATCCCGCAGATTAGATATAAATCGGCTTAAAATTAGAGATTAATCTATCAATGAGGTATAGAGATCTATGGTTGAGTTAATTTCCTTTCACACATTGTATGATAGAAGTGAGCAAACATTTATAATAACTTCAAGACATAAGAAGATCGTCAATTAATATAACAATGCGTTCCAAATCCACAGCTTCCAAGTTTCAATTTTTTTTTTTTTTAATCCAGAAATAAGCAATTTAGGATGCGAATCATATATATATTTATTTACCAACAAACGGATCACCGATTTATATGAAACATGTTTGAAAATATACTAGGTCAAAAAATATTACAAACTTATCTGGGGTGGTGAAGCAATTTTTTTAGTAAGCCAAGTAAACGGTTGTTAAGAATAAGCGATCGAGATCTTTTTTGTCCCCGTTCCAAGTCTCAAATCGTAAAGCGCAAATTTTAGTACTTGTGAAATTTTTTTTCCTGACATTCACTAAAGCATATTGCTCCAAGTTTTTTGTCTAAATTCAACGTGACTATAACCGTTGAAAAGCTGAATTACTGCTCTTTCAACATGTAACAATAACTTTTAAATTTTAAGACTTTATAAGGAATTAAACAAAAATTCCTCAAAAGTTAACATTTTACTTTTAATTCTGTTATAATTTGTTTTTTATCATCCCGTGTAGTTCGTTATGTACGTGGTAACTTGTTATTAGTGATGTTCGAAAAAAAAAAAAACAGGATCTTAAATAAACAAAAATTCCTACAAAAAAAAAAATATATTTTTCGATCGATCTATTATGGAAATTCGTATTCAAGAGTTTTCGAGGTGCGAAAAACAAAGATTTTATCCCACATTGCACCCTTCGTTTGGTATAAATTGTTTCAATATTGTACTCATACTAAAGCAATTTGTCAAATGTACTGTTTATTTTAAAACCTGGTGGTATCTAGAGAAATATCATATGCTCCGATTCGGTCTGATAACAATAATAATGCGTTTAGAGTAGATATCACACACGTTACACACAGATCCTATCAAATTTATTATTTGAGTGACTTGTGGTAGATAAATGCCAAACCGGAACCTATAAGAAATTCCAAAGGTCCGAATTTTGAGCACAAATATTTATATATTTTTCCCATGAATATTCATATTAAAAGGATATCAATTGCGAATAACGAATATCAAAAATGTTTCCAAAAATATTTAAGGGAATCCGGATGTGTTTAATATTATTAATATCTACATTTATATTATATACGTTCCAGAAGAAATCCGAAAAATTTCTCATTTTCCCAGGAAAGAAGTGGAGTAAAACATTGTATGTGATAAATGAATTTCTCCATTATTTTAAAAAAAGCTAATTTCTCCTCTATTTAGTGAAAGTATTAAAAAAATAAACTTCACATACAAGCATGCAACTAAGAAAGTTCACTATTCATAAACTATTCATTTTCATCCATCCTCTTTCCTATTTCATGAGTTATGTTTGTTTATTTTATATAGACACTTATTTATTTTTCAGACATTGGTCAAGATCTTGCAATTCTCCTTTAAATTTATTAAACAAATAAATTAATATTTTTTTTTCTTAGTTCCATGGGATGTGGTGTTATGGACAGAGGGCAAGTTAAGGATTAGAAAAGGAACCTCTTTTGTCGTGCAGGGAGGGAAGACGAATTAAGAATAATGTTTATTTTTATTTGTAATTATAGTTTAAGTCATGATGTAGTTATAATATTGTATAGTTCTATTTCTTATCCCCAAAGTCTAATGATTGAAATTTGAGATGGAGTCTCTTGTACTGTATAGATCGTACGGATTATAAGGAACTTTGTGGAGTTCAAATGTTTAAGAATTGGTAAGTGCTGAATCGTTACTCTGGTGATGTGGCTCAGTAGTTGTCTTGTAGTCTAGTATAAACATACATCATCACTTATGTTATTAAATAATTGTCCTATCAGGCAGAGGCAAAATCAATAAATTAATAAATATTCATTGAGAATTTTTTTTTTTTTTTTTTTTTGCAAACATTAAAATGATGATACTCTTTGTTTCCAGACACGTACAGATCCCGCCCTCGGAGGGCTCCAGGTTTGGCTCCTCCAATCGATGTCGCGGAAGTGGAGAAGCAGCTAGTGGCCGAGATGGGAGAAAAAGTTTGCATATACGAGCAGATCTGCGAGCACTACGCGCTCCAATCGCTCCAGCCTGACGTCGATGCAATTCTCGATTGGGAGCAAATATTCAGGTAATTTATAAATTATGATTTTTATAAGTCATTAAATAAAAGAAAAACAATTCCATGGGTTAAATATTATAATAATAATAAAAAATAAAAAAAACCTCTACCACTACAACATGAAGGGATGCAAGTACTGTACAAATGTGTACAAGTATGTGAGAAAGTACTGTTGCAAGGCCAACGGTTGTGCAGGGAGGTGACGGGCCAATATCACGCTCAACCGCCAAGTTTTCACCTTTATTATTTTTTAAATTAAGGGTACCCACTTTATTGAGGCTGGATGTGCCCCAGGAGGGTCCTCTGATCTAAGGGTCGAACCACGGCTAATGCAAAATTACTAGTCATTAGTCGGACTCGAACCTAGAACCTTGAGATCTTGAAGTCAGTGCTCATCCACTGAGCTTCCCTTTACTATACTATATAATTTTTATAATACTAAATAAAAAACATTCATCTCACTGAAGTTCGAATGAACATCGTACACAATGGTATCCACCTATGTTCAATCCATTGCTTTTTGTTGGCTGGTAAACCATTTAATTTAATAAATCATTGACATTTCCACTTTCTCCTTAAAAATTTATTTGTTACTGAAATACGATTTGACATCAAATCCAGTGGTTCTTACACTTTTTGTCTGAAACCCACTGAAATTACTAAAAGAAATTTATTATTCCAATATATAAATGTAATAATAAACTAGAGAAGTTAACAAAATAAAACAGAAACATATGAACCTTTCCGGGAACAGAATGACTAACTCCAATTTGAAAATTTTTGAGTAGTTATTTTAGTGCAAAAAGTGAGTAAGTTTATTCCAGAATAGGTGATTACAGTATTGACACATAGAACTGTAAATAAAGGTATACTTTTTCCCATTAGAAATATCACTAAAATTAACAATCAAAATTGTTGAAATTGGAGTTAGTCATTCGGTTGGTTGTTGTATAATAAAGGCGTAAAACCTGTTGTAAAACCGGTCATCAACGCCGTTAATTAAAATTATATATTATTATATCTTCTGGTTGTGAATAATAGGAATAAAATTAAATTAAAAATACGTTAAATGTACGTTAAGGTTAAAGTTGTTTACGGATATTAAAGTTTAGTTATTTAAAGTTAGCACGTAGAGTAAAAATAAAAATAATAATAATAAAAGAAAAGGTAAAAGGGAATAATAAGAGGTGGGGAGTGCTGCGTGAGAGATTCAGAGATTTTTTAAGATTCCTTCTTCAAAGTCATTCGGACAACCGAAATACTCATATAAACAACAAGATAATTTGAAATTTACTTTAAATTTTGCGACGTCTTTCGAAAATCAAATTATAATCTGTAAAAATTATAGAAGCTGCGTTTCTATCTCGCAATTGTTAAACAACTTTGAAATTTAACTATTTTATCTTTCTTATATAAAGATGTTACTCGTGACATATAATTTAAAATTGTAATTTTTGTTGATGTAAATCAATATTGATAGGTTAACACGACTTTGTAGGAAAGATAGATTGTATAATTCTGCTATCAAATTTTAAAATAAACTTTACATATGTGCTACCAAAAAAATGGATAGGGATATTTCTATTTTATTTGAATTAATTAAAATTCCTTTTTTTTTTTTTTTTTTTTTTTTTTTTAGGGATTCTTCTATTAATTGGTATACTTAAAAAGTAAATACTAAGTACTCTTTATTTTTTAACAAAGGATTGTGAACATGAAAAATACTCATTGTATAAACTAACAGTTGTTTCGACTTTTCTCAAGTTTGATTCAGCAATATTATGTTTAATGGTGATAAACGTACGATAGATACCCAAATATTTAAATATAATATCAGATCTAGAGTTATTAAACTACATTAAATATATTGAGGGTTGTAAACGTATCTATGAAATATTTTTATATTTCACTTCTTCCTTCACACAATCAAAATGTAGTGGATACTGTTGGAATATCACAAAGGAGAGATTCATCAAATTATTCACTAATTCACATACAAAGTTAAATGACAATAATATGGAATAAACGGACATTGATACCCAATTATTTAAATATAACATCAGATCTAGAATTATTAAACTACAGTAAATGTATTTACGGTTATAACCATAGGCTTTATACATCCGTGAAATGATTTTATATTTTACTTCTTCTTTCACACAAGAACAATGAAATAGTTTTTTAAACAATGAGATTGCCTTGATTAGGTAGATTTTAAATACTTCTTTTCAAACTTAACCATATTTTAAAGGTTTACATTTAGTTAGTTAATTCCATTTAATTTTCTTTATGACGTGTGATTTACGTTAATATTATCTGTTCTCAAAAATGATTATTTATATTTTTTTCGCCACTCTTCATTACCTTCTACAACTTTCTATATTAGATATTGTTTTTTCTAAAAGTCTCTGCTTTCCAACGATATATAATACGTATACCTTCTGACTAGTATTTCCGGGAATTCATTTTCGATCTGGATAACCATTATTATTTCTTCTCCTTTATTGAACTATCAAATTCTTTCAAAAGTTATATTTATCATTTTTTTGTTACTCTTACTAATGAGAGATAGTTGATTATTTAAAATAAACCATATTAAAGGTACGTTAGAGGAAGACGCATATGAATATTGGGCATTTAAGCCCTGTAAAGTGACATCAGCGGAAACCAGACCTAAATGATATTAAAGCCCACTTCATTATACAATAATACCCCGAGTTTAATCAAAATCGTTATAGCTTAATTACTATATATTAAATATATAGGTAAGTGAAAGTAAAAATGTGATTCGCTTAAAAAAACACGAATCTTCAAATTCCTAATTTTCAGCTGTAAATTGGAAAATTGTTGATATGAACTTTTTTGTAGATCTCGAAGTCTACTATCAACCTTTTTAATTATTTCCCTCAACTTAAGGGACATACTGTATGTATATTTCAACAGAATGAGCCTAACTGAATATTAAACAGCTATCAAAAGCAATAGTACCTTCGCTTTAAAGAAATTTCAATGGAGCTTCGACGTGAAAGTTAACAAACCAACTGTAAACAAGTAAATTAGGCAGTCCCAATTAGAAAAAAAAGAAGCATAATGGGGAAAGAAACTTCACAGCATAGTACTAATTATGCCTTCGCTTACTACTAAATGGGTGTAACCTACATTTCTTGATGGATAAAAAGAATTTCTTGTTCTTGTTTTTTTTTTTTTTTTGTTGATGGTCGAAAGTCATAAGTGCCTCGGGGGTTATTATGGAAAAAACAATTTATTAAAAGGTAATTACATGCATAGTAGTTTACAATGTATCATAACTGATTAAAAGAAAGCTTGGGACGGGAATATTATCCTGTTACACCTTCTATAATACATAATTAATTTTTATTGTATTTTCTTATATCAGTGCTTATTGTCCTGTAATATTCTAATTTTTTTCCTTTAAATTTATTTTACTTATTTTTCTGAACATATTTATCTAAGTATAAAAAACGTTCCTTAGTTAAACATTAAACCTCAGTTTTCACTTTTTTAATTTATTTATTTATCAAAGAAAAATATTGAACTTTGATATTTTAGTTTGACTAATTGCAGGCGCTTACCCCACTGCTCAGTGAGGCAACCTCAGAATCTGTCCCAACAGAGCCCGAGCTGGTATGGTTACTACATTCGACTAAATATACCTGTAACGTGTTTTGCATAGTAGCATATTTTATAACAAATTTAACAAAATTTATTTGATAAAAATATATTTCTATTTAAGTAGGCCGTATCAGTTGGTGAGAGTTATAAAACAAAAATTTTCTGTGAGAAATTATTAAATATGCGAAATTCACTCGGTAATAATAATTTTTCCCCACGAATGTATACTATATATATATAGTATAAATATATAGTATATATTCATATACTATATATATATATATATATATATATATATATATATATATATATATATATATATATATATATACACACAATACTATATAATAATATATATACATCATATATATACATAATATATATATATATATATATATATATATATATATATTGTGGTGAAAAATTATTATATATATATATAAATATATACACATGGCTCATTAGGGTCTGTACCGATGTCACAGGTCTTCCTAGTATGATAATTGGGACTCTTCATTACCTATTGCTATTTTTCTTTATTTTAGAAGATTTAAACTTTTCATCGAGTTTCTGAATCCTTGATCAATAGTGTATAAACTGACCTGAATTATAAAACACTAACAGTGAAGATCGCTGTTTCTTTGATTTACCCGAGTATCACTTTCTCATACTCATGTGAAAGGTGCTCTTGTATAACATAACTAACTCTTGAAAAAAAAATCATGTAAAGGAATATGCAAATCATTTAAGAATGTTTTGTTCCGCTTACTTCTTCTGCATGTCTCGATTTTTTATATGTTTTTAATAAGAAAATGTGCATAAAAGTTATACAGATTTGCATTTGCTTCTTGAAATTTTTTATAAAAAGTCAAGTATTAAAGGCAGAAAGCTGAATATTGAATTTAGGGGACAAAAGAATTGCATGTTATATCAATAAGATACATTATCTGTACTCCAAAAAATCACCAACGGTATCCTATTTTTATATAGAAATATATAAGTAGCTTTTGAACAGTGTAATTGGATTTGTCGTGAACTTCCACTTTATGGTTAGTGTTGTTCAAAATGGGTCTTGCAAGACCAAGACCAAGGTTGCCTAACTGTCGCAAGACCAAGACCAGAACTGGAAAAAAAATCGATTTTTTAAATAAAAATTAAGGCGAAATAGTTACTAATACTCAACAATTTCAATTAATATATGTTAATAAATGTTATAACCAATATACTATTGAATTTAACTCCTCAAATTTTTCATTCGGGCTTAGTTAGGTTTCTCCTATCTAAAAAATTAAAGTAATATTTCTATAGTAATAAGCTAATAATTAACTGCAAGCCTGTTGCGATACTCTTGAGAGAGACCAAGACCATGACCGAGACTGAGTTTGCAAGACCAAAACTCGTCTCAGCCTCGCATTGGTGGCAGTGTTGCCACTATTTATGGTATTCGGAAATGCGCAATACGATAGCGGGATGTTACTGCATTGGGAAGTTACTTCAGGAGACAAGAGTTTGGCATACAGAAAGTTTCACAAATAGCTTTACCACTTAAAACGACAAAGAGAAGTCCATGGTATCGATAGATCTGTGATTCTTTTATCGGATCTTCGTGTGTCACGTTTGGGCTTTAAGAAATTCTCTCTTTCATAATAAAAAAGTGGGCTTACACAATTGGACAAAACGTTTTTTTTTAAGAATTGTGTCATTTCCGTAATGTGCCATTGTGAAAGAGACAATTAAAGTTCTGGATGTAATGCATTGTTTGACGTTAGCGTTAACTTAAAAAAAAACAGAATAATATGTCAAATGCGCTCACAGAATTACTTCTAATCTTTAACTAGTCTCATCAAAAAAGTTATGTAAATGGTCGTGTCGGGTCAATGTGACTCGACTTTCCAACTTAATTTGCAACTTCTTTTCAACTAAAATTTGATTTAATGGTTATTATTTATACATATAAATCTTATGTAGGTGTATATATATTGTGTATGTACCAACATACCAGGAACGTGGTTGCATATCTTTTATAAAATATCATGTCAACTGTTATATACATATACACATATTCATTTAGAGGGAAATACATCAAATTGCTTGGTGATTTATAGTGTTGACCAAAATTGCACTTTGCAAGACCAAGACCGAAGCTGACTAACTGTTGCAAGACCAAGACCAGGGCTGTTAAAATAAGTCGATTTTTAAAATACAAATTATGGCAAAATGGTTACTAATACTTGACAATCTTAGTTACTATAAGTTAATAATTGGGAATAACCAATATATTTTGCATTTAACTCTTCTAATTTTTCAATCGGACTAAGTTAGGTTTCTCCAATCTAAAAAATTGCAGTAATATCGCTATAGTAACAGGCTAATCAGCAACGGCAAGACTGTTGCAAGACCAAGACTATGGCCAAGACTGAGTTTGTAAGACCAAGACTCGCCTCTGTCTCGCATTTGTGCAACACTAGTGATTTAATTTTATAAATTATTAATGCGTAGTAATTAATAAATAAAAGTAATTAATTAATTACTTTTTTTTCAGTAATCCTGAACAAAAACAAAAAACACTAAACAATGGTAACTATCATTGAACCTATAGGATCTTTGCTTCACCGTTATTGTTCGCAAGTGGCATCCGCTATGAACCTTCGTGTGCTTCAGATCTTGTTATTATTGCTTTATTTTTGTATTCATAACTATCAACAATAAGAAAAGCGAAAAACGAATGAGTGCGCATTTGATGCTTAAAGCATGAGGAGGGGAGAGCAATACAAAATTAAAAATTCTTAATTGGCTAAACTTTCGATAGTGTTAGTTCAAAAGGTCATGAGTAAAACTTGAATGTTTCATAGGGGAGCATTAAAATCTGTTTATTTCTTTCATATTTATAAGTATTATTTCATATTTTATTCCTCTCTGTTATTTTATATAGTGGTAGACTACTTTAAGCAGCTACTGGCTGTAAAATGTCACATTTAACCCAAATAGAATAGAAGCGCTGAGAGAGAAGCGCTGGGATCTCTTAGAGTCTCCCTTTGTCCTCCACACGTGGAGGAAAGGGCTGGACTCGGAGCTCCCTTGGCTGATTTTAAATATTGTAATTAAGTATGAATGTTTTTCTTTTTTATATATTTATTTGTTTTACTTATGATTTATTTAATTTGCTACCAATTTCTGTATTTTTTTTTAAATTTGATTTCAAGTTACATTTCTTTGGTTTTATAGTTGTTACCTTTGTTATGTAGATATATATTTTATTTTTTTATTGTGTTGTATATATAGAATGAATGGGCCTCACTCAGCTTTAGTACTCAGTGCCCTTAAATGTGGCAATATGTGTTTTTCTAAATAAAAAGATTAAAAAAAAAAAAAAATAGTCTCTTAGGAACACGAATATCAACTGAATTAATTTCTTTACTATATATTTTTTATATTAATGAAAATCGATTTGATGGTATCAAAATATTCAGATTAATGTAAAGAAAATTTATAAAGCAGGATGCTTGTAATTGAGTTTGAGTCTAATCCAGCGTAATAATAATATTAGTATTTTATTACTTCGTCATTATATTTATATTTTTTTTACAATTTAATCAAATAAACTCTTAAAATATTTGTCATGAAATCTGTATACATCATAAATTATGATAAATCATTATTATAAGCCATATCGATTGACTCGACGTTATATCTGTTGACAGGAAATTCGCCACATCTCCCAAAGATGACGCGGAGTTCTACCTACTCAGCATTTTCCTCGGAGATATCGTGGGCTCCCCACACCTCTGTAGGCAGCTCGCCAAGAGAGGGAGGTCCTGCAAGGGCAGCATACCCCTAACATCGGCATACCCAGCTATCAACCTGGACAACAACAGGGTTTCGGCTGCTAGAGCGGCTCCGCAGCAGTCCCAAGCAGTCAGCTGGCAATACTTCTACGCTCCGAACGCGCCACAGATCAGCGCCATAACCCCAAGATAGCCAGGCTTATCCTTCGCAACTGTAGTATAATTTTAAGGGTAGTATCCATGACTATAGGATTGTAAGGTCACTCATCTGAGGTGCACTGCTTTCAATCGAATATTTTTTCATTTTTTACCAGAATAAAAACAATAAAATGGAAAAATGTACTTGAAACGCAGAGGATTCCTCAAGTGCCTCATTGTAAAAAAAAAAATATTTATTTAAGATGTAATTAATGTATAAGATGAGATTAGTCAAAACCGGATAAAAGGTTTGGGCCTTTATTTATCTTTCCGAAATCAAACAAAATGAATTCCTTCCTAGATACTTTAAATTTAAAGTAGTGTATATATTAGGTTGCTTAGTCATCCAAAGTAAAGAAAAAAATATTTCTTGTTTTCAAAAATAAATTAAATAATTGATAGAACAGCTCCATTAATTGGTTCATATCAAAAACATAACATTGGACCAATCGTAATAATTCAATTTCAAAAATAGTGTATTATCATGTTTTATAAAACTTCAGTAAACCGTAGTTGATTTAATTTTTCAATAAGCTACTTAATTTATTTTTTGATAAAAGAGTAAAACGTGCTATAATTGAAGGAGAGAGTGGTATATGGAAAAATCCTCTACATTAGAAGTTTATTTTGACTACAATACTGCTTCTTTTAGTACTTCCATGTTTAATTAAACGAAAATCTTCAATGTTTCTTGTCATATTTATACTGATTAAGTTAATAGACCTTCCACATTCAGCAAAAATGGCACCAAATAATATGCAATGTCCGTTGCTCTGAGTAGATGTTACCATTTAGAATATGTTTGTTGATTATCAGAAAACAAATTATGATCAAAAGTTTCTTCGGTTAAATGGTTCATAAAATCAATAATGAAATGTTGAAACTCACCTGACTAATATTCGAAACAAATCTTTTAGGAATTTTATTAGATTGATGTAAAATTTAAATAGTCAGTAATTTCATTTGATTTTAACTAAGTAGCATAAACATTGCGTAAATCGGTTTTTGTGAAGGATAAAGGCAGGAGCAGGGATAGAAAACATATTTCTTGGTATTTTTCTAATCACAAACTTAAACAGAATACATGGGCATGAATAAAACATATATCTATTTTATTTAGTTGTAGTCAAACCGAATCTTGTCTTTCTACTACTAAATACGATCCACCGATTTAACATATCCCCTGACTTGTTCTTTTTTTAATACGAACTTATGATAAATTTTATAGCTACATTATTATCGAGTAAAACATCTTTGAGTAAATTTGACTTTCTGTTTTTTGTCTTTTCTTCAATGCCTATAACAACCAAAATCGCTAGACTGACCTGCTAAGATCAGAAGACCCGCCAAGAAACGGAAGTACGCGGTATTAGGAGGAGCATCCAAGGAGGACTTCCTGTCGCAGGTGAATCGCCTGATCTTCCACCGGGAGGAAGAGAGACTCCGTTACCAATGGAAGAAAGTGGTACCAGAGGCACCGCAACAGATCTTCAGGGCCGCCTTCACTTCGTCCTTTGTGCAGATCTTTGTTAGCATCTTCCCAGAGCAGCCGCTGCATATCCTTTGTCCAGTCGCAGGATATCGCGTCCCAGCTCTCACTGTCATATTCTTCAAGTTAGATTGAAAACTACAATTGGACGTTGAACCTTTAGGTGAAAATGTCCTACAAGAGCAGAGAAAGATCCGGTAACTAAATAAAAAATGTATAGGGTTATATTAGGTTTGTATCGTAATTATACGATGCATAGTAAAATGAAAGCGAACCATTATTTTCGATACTAAATCCATAGAACTATATGGAGGTTGATTTCAAGATCACTTCAAACGCACTGTAAGTGGAACCCCAAGCAATGCCGAATGTACCCGAGTTTTGGCAATAATTTTTTACCTAAAATGCACAGCATACGATTTACTGAGCAAAAACTGAAAGAATTGTTTTTTTCTAGTATACTTTTCGTGATGATGAAAAAAGTATTCGGTTAAAGATTATAGGATCTATCGAAATTCGGAGTCTAGAAATCTGTTCTAACAAAACATTTGAATAATTTGTCTATTATTTCGTTGCTATCGAAACACAATGTTCCTGAAAACCTCTTTATATTCGCTACAAATTATATCTCTCTGTGCATATTTATATCATATATTACAAAAATATTTTTAATGTAACAATTTCTTTCATTTTGTAGAATCGAACTTTTTTAATTACTCTTTTAAAACTAAGTTGAATACAATGCTGAAAACAAGTGGTAAAAACAAAGTGAATTTAATTATTGAACAGTTTTTTTTTTCTATGAATTGTTACTGTTTAGCTTTTAATTGATTTATTTAAAGCAATTAATAGTTCTTAAAAATAATAATTATAAAAGAACAATGCAAAATAGCTAGAGAGTTATTTTGGAATAATCCAAATTATAGTTGCCATTTCAAAACAATTATAATCCTTACCCGTCATATAAGTATATTTTTTTTGAAGTAGAGCCATCAAATTTTTGGAATCTTTCGGTAGCCAAATTTCGGTAGACTAAAATATCGGTTATTTTTTTTTTTAATTGACAATAAAATAAAAATTAGAAATATCATCAATAGATCAACTATTTTATATAAGAAATATGGTATAGATCCAATGCTATTGAATATATTTCTAAAATAAAGAGAAAATGTTATTTTTATTAATCAAAATTATAAACATATTTTCATTAAGAATATTTCTAAGAAGTTACCATATACATAATCAAGAATTTGCTTTGTTAAAATAAAGTTTACTATAACTTTATATTTTAAATGATTAAATAAGCTCAAATTCGCACATTAAAATAAACGTACACAATCACAACATTTATAAAGGCACAATTAACAATTGTTTTTAGTTAAAATTAATTTGTATAAAAATAAGCCAAAAGGACAATATAAGTATTAGGTAGGCCATAATAATTTAAAAAATCTTTCTTTTGATAATGTAATTGAATTTTTGTAAATAGTGTAAATAACTAGTAAAGATATAACTAAGCTTGTAATAATCAATTATAATTAGTAGAAATTTAGAGTGTGTTCGGAGTGAAATAAATTCAGAGATTTATCTAGTCTCTAATAAATTGTGAAAGTATTTTTGTTTACAGAATGATGTAAATGATTCATTTCCTGTGTTAAAACCATAACAGTTATTATGTCTCTAGAAAATAAATAATATATATAAATGATCTTTATGAATAAAAAAAAATATTTTAATAAAATATGTATGCTCTCTTTTAAAATGCATAACAGTTATAAACAATAACAGTTAGTCAAAACTAGAATTAAATTGTACAAAATAAATGTTTTGTAAAACTTTGATAGAATTTTCTAAACTAAATAAAATTGTAACCTAACTATGATATAAGAGTTTAACTTTATATATTCATTTGGCATGTCATATAAACTACATAATGCTAATAAATGTATACCATTTTTTGACTATTTTATACCTTACTCCAAATATATAATGAATTGATAGTGATGAGAAATCTTTTTTGAAACCCATGTGTTAAACACCCATATGTGTTCTTTACTTATTAAAGTTTTATTTATAGATGAGTCATTTCAAAATTACAAGTTATTTTAAGAGAAAATTTTTAGATCTTGTAAAATTTGAATTTCCAATAGTACTTCTTATATGCAGTATCTGACTTCAATGCAAAGATGGACAAATGCTATTCTGAGTACTGAGTACAGAGTACTTTACTCAAATACAGGCATTGTTTCAATACCAAAGAATTTAATTACTAATTCATTCGATGTCAAACAAAACTGAAGTAGTGTTTGAATTCCCAATAGTGATTCAATTTGAGTAAAATACTTGGTAATCGGTACTCAGAGTAGCATTTATCAATCTCTACTTCAATGGAAGTTTTGGGCCAAAAAAGGAAAAAAAAAAAATATTATCAGCTTAAGTGCACCAAGTGCGTTCTCTACACTACCAATAGGTCCATATTATACTAATTGTTATAATTTGGGCTCCATATTATAATTAGTGTACTTTTTATAAATAATTAATTACAATATTCCTCTCCCCCAAGACATTTCAGATAATTTTTTGGAAAGTATAAATCATTTTTTCAATGTTATCAAACCATTTTTCGATCAAGAAGAATCCCTCCTCCTCATGTACTATGATTTATGAATTAAATGTTATATTTTCATTGTTTCATGTCGCACACCAGTATTTTTTCTTAACTCATGCTGACGTTTAGTAGAAGCATATACGTTACAAATTAACAAGAGTACATATCGTGATTGTTTCAATATTTTGCTCCTTAGTCATAATCTAGAATTGAAAGGGCGCGGGCAAACGAGCTAGCAAAACACACTTGTCCCGGCAATCTGATAAATAAGATAAGATGATAAAACAATTACGAGTTCGCGTCTCGGTGCCGGGGAAGCTTTCAAGTTTGACATAAACCCTCGCCCTCTCCCCTGGCCCTGGAAAAATACTGCATAAAAGACGAGGAAGGTAAGGACAAAAAAACTTAAGAATGGAGACTGTTTTGAAAACTTCAAAATTTTTTACTAAACTATAAAGTACAACAATAACAGCAATTTTAATTAATCAATTATTTTGAGAATAGTCTTAAAATTTTAAAAAAATATAAAAAAAATAATAAATTTATAAAATATTTTCATAACACTATATGTCATCACAAATCATGATTGCACAGCCTCTATTTCAAATCCCCTCATTCAATGACTGGAAGAACATTACGGACAGTGGACATCAGTACGTATGTATGTGTATATGTATGTACGCAAGTGAGGAGATTGAAGTTGGAAAAACTTTCAAGGAAGAACTCAATCAAATAGATTGATCAGAAAATATATTCGATCATGAGTACAAAAGAAAAAAAAAAGAGAGGTAGGCAAGAAACTATGATCATCTGTACGAAGAAATTTTTTAATTATTTGAAAAGAATAGTGTAGGGACTATTCATTACCTCCATAAGTCAATCAACAAAGGCGATAAAAATAATAATAAATACTGGAATAAACTAAAGTTCTTTCGTTTGGTAAATTTAAACAATTTAATCATAACAATATCCAATGTAAATATGATACTTAATGATGATAGAGAAATCGTTAATTGTAGATAATATGGTTGGAAATTTAAATGGTGGTCGCAATCACAGTCTGAAACAATATACGACACAAATATATATTTACTTATTTTTTTAAGAAAGCAACTTCGGTATACATCCTCCGTATGAAAAGTTCTGACGAGGGCATGGAACGTTGGCCAAAACGTTGGAATTAAACAAATAAAAATATGTTTATTTTATTTGTGTTATTCAAAGTGAACAAACGAAAACAAACAAAGTAAACCCCGATTTCCCAACCATTATACATAATAATGGTGTAAGTAAAACTCTTAGTGTATATAAATAAAACTATTACATGTTCTAGTCTCATTACTCTTTCGGAAAAATTCATCATAAATCATTGAAATCAAATTCCTTTGATTACTAAAAAGAATAGGATATTTTCCGAAAAATTACCAGTGAGCAAACAATGCTTAACGTTTTCAAATGTTTTCCTTTGTTGGTCATATTTACTTGTACTTTCAGTAAAAAAGCATATCAATAAAAAATAAATAAAAATACTTAAATATATATTATCATTTATTTCTTTTATGTTTTTGAACCAAGTATATAATAAGCAAGATCCAAATGATTTGCATTGTTAGATCGCACAACAACCGTTATTAATGAACATTAGGTACAGTTGAAACATATTTTAATCTTGGGGTAATGCCGATGCATTATAGATTTCTATCATTTCTTGATTACACTCCTTTAAATGCAGCTGATGCACTTCGCACATCTGCACCTCATCAAGATAATGAAGTGTTACATTGCAATTGGTTGCACATTGACTCACATTCAGTTCAATCACAATATTTTATATTAATTTTTATTAAAAATTCACCTCAAGCAATAGTGGGAAAGCAAAAGTTTTTTTTAGAATCCTTAATTAGTTTTATTTCCAGTTTTCAAAGAAGCTGAAATACCAGTAATTGTGAAATGAGTGAATTCACAAATAATAAACGGAGAAAATTTCAACTAATAAACACATTCTATAACGATAAATAAAGTATATAAGGAAATATTACTAGAAACGTCATGATTATCGCATTGTTCAAAGTAAAAAAAATTCAAAAATAAAAAAATGATTTATAATAATAGAATTCGTACATATATTAGAACTATGTTCTCATAATTGCTAAATGGTATTAATCATACTGATACTTATTTGGAAAATATCAATTAAAGTATAGTAAATACTTTTCTTCTATGATCACACTATACACCTTTTAAAAAAATAAAGAGGATGATAAATTTGTATATATTTTATGTTCAAATAGTATACAATCTTAATTTTTTTTTTTTTTTCATAAATTATTTAAGTATGCTACATATACATTTGATAACACAATGACAGAAAAAAAGTAGAAGAAACGAAAATCGGTAGCCAACACATAGAAAAATAAATTAATGGGTAAAAACATTTTGGTTTTATTATTGTTCTTAAGACTCAGTACGGCATGTATATCTCCACGTTTTCAGATCCATTATGTCTAAATCGATAATAATAGTAAATATTAAGAATTCTCGAAAGTATTTATTACTAAAGGCAAATTTAAATAATTGACAATGTTCATTGTTTCAAGATTAATAATATTAATTCTCACTAAAAATATTTGTCTGTACTTGCTCTATTTAGGTTGCGATAGTCATGTATCATATAACTAATATAATACATACATATAATAGATCTATATCAAAATCGAAGAAGATTCCTTTTGCAATATATATCAATACATCAAGGATGTTGACTCTATTTCTCACGCAATATGTATAATGCACAAACAACACATATAATTGTTATAAAAAAAAATCAACCAAAAAAATAAATAACCTTTAAAACGTGTACCTGATGAGTAACACAACAGTAATTTTTAAGGATGCGATAGGTAAACATGACCTAAGTTGAAGCTCTGAATTTTTTCCACGCAACATGTTGTATAATGGCTGTCATGTTTACCCGCTCCAACTGAATCCTCGTAAATAACTTTCTCCGGAACAGCAGCATTACCATTCGCCGCTTGTCCGTCATGCTCCGACTTCAGCCTTCGATACAAGTTCAAGGGGATCCCGGCCAATTACTTTCTCCTTTACTATAATAAACCTACAATATAAATTCTTAGCAAGCTCTTTTACGAATATATACATTTTTTAACTATTCCCTACTTCAACACGTTCGCTGCCAAAGAGACTCAGAAACGGTTCACCATGCCCTTTCCCAAAGCCCGATATCTTCAAGGAAAATACTACGAGTTTGATCATATTATAATTGACGTATCGGAGGCAGTGAGGACTTTATAAGAAATACTTTTATTCATAATGTCTAGGGTTGACTACAAGAGTTCACTCCAAGTCTCCAACAAGAGTGTGACTTCAAAAATGTAACTGCAAGAGTGATTAGTCTTAAGGACCATGGGGGTAATAAACCCAAGGATAGTAGTAATAGTAGGGGGGTGAAGGAATTCTGGGAAGTCTAAGGATCCGTGAGAAAGTTTTGCTGAAATCTGTCCTTGTTCTTTAAATCTTGATAATGGGTCCAGTCAGTGCCCTTTTGATAACTACATCTAAGTTATCAGAGATAGCTTGACCCACTAGCGGATCCAGGATTTAATTTTTTGGGGTAGGGGCTTCAGCCCGAAAATTTTTTATATATATATATATATAATGATAATTAATTTGAAAAAAAATAAACTACCTACCTATATGACATGT
Source organism: Nezara viridula (assembly GCA_928085145.1). Classification (NCBI taxonomy): domain Eukaryota; kingdom Metazoa; phylum Arthropoda; class Insecta; order Hemiptera; family Pentatomidae; genus Nezara; species Nezara viridula. Next base: position 212,032,986 of record OV725077.1, read on the forward strand.
TTTTTAAGTGAATCTTGAAATCCTATGAACTGTAATTACACGAACAATAATACTTTAAGAGATATTATTTAACAAATAGTCGCCGAATCAGACCTTTTTTTTTTATCAAATAATTAATATTTGTATAAAACTTTGGAAAAGTCTTATAGTAACGTATAACTTTTTTATCTAAGAAAATTCTTAGAAAAGGACCTTTTTTTTGATAAACTTAATTTATTTAATAAGGTAAAGATTTCTTGATCGTAATATAATTTTATTACAAAAACAAGAAAAAGGTCGCCTACAAAAATATTGGGCCGTTTAACCTATATAATATAGGTTTATAATATATTAATATAGGTATATACAACTACAAATAATAGGTATACAATTTATTTTGACATGTTTGGAGTGGTCTTTCCAAATGGAATAGATTTTTATAAGCAACATTTTTTCTCGATTTATTAATGAAATTATCTTACGATTCAATTGGAAAGCAGAAGGGTGTACATGAGTTTTTTCTACCTCGTTAAATAGACAAACTTTACCGTTTTCCGTATAGAAAACGCCCCATTTACGAGATTATTCATTAAAAAAAAACATGTATAAGATGAAAGTATTCACGATGTTTTAGAAGGATGTAAATAAATTGATAAAAAGATGTCTGTACTGCGGACTATAAAACATGAAAGTTGAGAACAAAACTCCTAGTTTCTTTTTTTATTAACTAACCTATGTATAACTTCATCAAGTTTCCTTCATAACAACACAATACCTTACATGTCACGAAGTTCAATATGACTTGGAATATGAAATTATATTATCTTCGTACCTGACGAAATAATTTTCCATTTTTCACACCAAAACATTTGTTGAAATCCGTAATTTGTATAATCATGCATGTAATAGAGATAATTAGTTATTGATTCCTAAAATTTAGTATTTTTCTAGTCAGATATATTTTAAACATTGATACCAAACTCAGCTATAAGATAAATAAAGAATTTCCTCATTACCAACAATAACATACAACAAACTGTTTTCAATGAAAATATAGAAGCAATTTCGTGTTCATTAGTGTTGCTACATGAGCGCAGAAAAAAAATAAAAAATAAAGATATAGACTTGCAATTCTAAATAATATTTTTCAGACAATTAGAACATTAATACAAAAAAATGCATATATCAAGAAATCATAATTGTCAACTTAAACAGAAAATTAAGCAATTTCACAACCAAAAAAAAGATAAAAAGAAATTGGCTGTTTAAGTGATTATTATACATTCGTTTAAAAAAGATAATAGAAAAGATGGATAGTTGGATAGTTATCAGTCAAATTAAAAATAAATAATTTTATTTATTTATAAAATTATTTATTTTTTACCATTTTAATTTGACTGTTCATCCCAACCACCCTTCTCTTCACTTATTCACTACAGTCAACCATAAACCCACAAAAAAGATAATAAATTGGATCTTACCTGGAAATAGTTTTTTTTTTTATTTATTTCATTAACTAACATCTTACTTACTTAAAGGAAATTGGTGATAGTGAGGTATAGATTCATTCATAACCGAAAAACATAAAACAAACAATAATCAACCAAATTGAAACTAAGCAATTATAATTGAAAAAAAACACACTTTTATCCATAGCATATTGGCCTAGTAATTTTCAACCAAACTCCTAATATTGTTCATGACGATTTTATTAGAAAGGATGTAATTGTAGTAAATTTTCTATATATTGTTTCCCAACGAACACCGTTTCATTTTCAAAATATAAAAACAAACATGGTAGCACACCAAAAACTTCTTGTTTTGTCATAAATAAAAATGTCTTGTCTTTAATTTAGAGCATTAAAATTTATTATTTCCTATTAGTTTTCTTTATTTTATAATTATCATGGATTCTTTCCTAATCAAGACATAATTAAATATTATTTTAAATTAATAATAAAAAATATATAATACAAGATAGACAAAGACAGCTTTTATTTTTTTTTAAATTGATAGTCTGTGATTTATCCATAAAACGTCTTAAAATAAATACTACTATTATTAATTAATAATTAATAATAAACTATTACGTGAAATATGCAAATGAACTACGCATTTCTCTTTATTAAATAAAATTAGAAATACATTCTGTTATAAAATCTATTTTTTTATTTGCAAGATATTTTCAAAATTACTTTACTAATCAATACTCTTCAAGTTTATCACAGTAATAACAATATATGTAAAGATTAATTAAATTAATTCTAATAAATAGACAATGGATAAACTTAATGTAGGGATTGTAGTAGACTGAACATCTAAGAGATAGCGCCACAATACTTAAACCCATCAATCCTATATAACTTTAACATGTTTGTATTATTTTAATTATTTATAAATAAAATGTATCCACTTCGTTATTATGATAATACTAACTTAATCATGATCCATAATTATACTCTTCGGAGTAACGGGAAAAAAATCAGAATCACCTTTTTAGGTATTAATCACCATAGCATTTTAGTTATTGATATATATTGATACATAATATAAATATATACAAGGTGTCCCTGTTATTAATAGCCAAATTTTGGAGGGTGATTCTAGACAAAATTTCCAACACAAAAGTCCACTTCATGCATTGGCCGAATCTGAATGGAAAAGGAGTTAAGACTAATTTTGCGTCTTCCTTAAGATGGTAACGTTTTTTTTATTGAATAAGAAGGACTATCTTAAACTATTCACGATAATTAAATTCTGAGCACACCATCCTAAATAGCCATGTAAAAGATAGGCAAAAAACAGGACCGAAATGAAGAAAATTCATAATTGGCTTGTAAATGTGGGAATTAGTTCCTTTTTGAATGAAGAACAAACTATGAAAAGACCTCTAAAATTCCATGTCCGCTTCCATCCAAAAGGAGGATCAAAGATGGTTACCTAGCACTTTCTGTCTTATTTTATGTTTTTCCTCATATATTTGCCAAAAAAAATGTTAATGATGTTTCTCATATTTTTTGTAGTCCTTAGTAAGACAAATATTTAAAAAATTGCTGTTTTCATATTTGCTGAAAAATTGTGGAGATATGTTATTTTTTAATAAAAAATACGCTATTTCTAAAATGAATTCAATCATGGACTATTCGAACTAGATAGCTAGTGATAGACTAGGAGCTAAGCATCGTTTCGTTTAACTGAAGGACTTACAGTTAGTAACCATTTTTAATTGCAGATAAACCTCATCTGATCTCAACTTCGGTCTGTCGATGCCTTTCTGTACGAAAATTTAAATTAAATTGGTGAAATTAGATGTTTCATTTATCAAAATATCTGACGGCTGAAATTTTTATTTTTTGATTGAAATTTTTTTAAATATTGTAAAGAATGTGTCTCTAAAATATAATTCATCTCGAATGACGATGCAATCGGTTGCATTTTGAAACTGACGACGTCAAAGTCATCGAAATTATCCAGTCGAATGGAAGTTGGATGTGCAAAAAATTCTAATTTCAATTTCAGGTTTCTCTTCGACTTTTTATGTTTGTTGGGGTGCTGAATCTGAATTTGAATTTACCGAGAGAAATATTCGATTATAATCCGTGATATATGCAAACATCGAAATCTTTTCACCTTTTTAGTTTTTTAGATATAACTCCGAAACTATAAATTTTATCAACATTATTATTGTATACTCAGTTAAAAAATACAAAATCATCTAACGATTTTTAACATGGCTTTTTACTGTAGGGCCAACGAGTGAGCAGATAAAGCAAGTTTACTGTCAGTTTATTTCACAATAAAAAGTTGTTTTCGTTACTTTATATTTCCTGAAACTGATAATCTATGCATCCCTCCAAGAAACTTATTATAATCAATTTAATTAAGAGCATTAAAATTCTTATAAACCTTATGGAGATAGGTTAGTTAGTGAGAATGTAAGTGGCTGTTAAAGCGAACGGAATTTAAGACATTTTCAGTCGTATAATCTAACGCACTCAACTTACGCCTCTTTATATCTATTCATTTCTTTAAATACGGCTAATTTTACTATATTTATAACATAACTAGAATGTATAAACAAATAATATAGCTTTCATATATTCTGTTAACATGAGAGACATCGACAGACCGAAGTCGTTAGCTCAGATGAGGTTTATCTACGATTAAAAATGTTTACTATCTGTAAGTCCATCCTTCAATTAAATTAAACGGTGCGTAGCTCCCAGTTCATAACTAGCTATCCAGTTCGAATAGTCCGCGATAGAATTCAACTTTGAGATGGCATCTTTTATATTAAAAAATAATATATCTCCAATATTTTTCAGAAAATATTAAAAAAAAACAATTTTTTACGAAAAAAATGAGAAAAATTATTTCTCATTTGTCAATAGTTACAAAGATATAAAGGGAGACATAACAAAAATCAAGATAATTTCGCTTTATTGACTCCAAATAAATCAATTTACAGCTCGTTTATCATTTTGATATCAGGTGAACTTCCATGGAATCTAAAACAAGTATTCTTGCCGATTATATTAGTACTTTTGGAATTTAAGAACGATGGTTTTTTACGGAAATATGAGGAAAAACATAAAATAATACAGAAAGTACTGGGTGACCATCTTTGGCCTTCTGGGTGAAAGCGGACATAGGATTTTAGGGGACTTTTCATGTTTTTTTCTATATTCCATAAGGAAATAATTCCCAAATTTACAGCCAATTACCAATTTTCTTGACAACAAATCTTAAATTTACTGTGCTAAAACTAGACAAAAGTTTCTTTGGTTAAACAGTGATTATTTATACTAAAGTCAGTGATAAAAGGAACTTTAAGTATAATAGTATGAAATTTTGTCTGCTGTAAAATAAGAAAGAACTTCTTCCATCTCATATTTACAGAAAACATATCATTTAAATTAAATTAAAGAAAAATAATAATTCGGTAGTATTATTAAACAAATGTACACAATAAATAAAAAAATAAATAAACAAACGTAATGAAAGTATTAATGACTATTGCGTTTATTTTTCGCTTCTGGAGAAAGTTGAGGAAAAATACAAAATAATGAAGAAAGGTTAAAGGAGGATATTTAAGATTATACCACACACTTGGAAGGAAGGAAGAAAATATGAAAGTAATCAAGTGTTTGAGGTTAATTATCGAAATCTCGAGCTTTAGTGGACCTAAAATGGTGATTTGTCTAAAGTTTTTTTATATTTTATAATACAATAGTTCAGTTAATTCTTCTCGTTTCTTATTATACAGTAAATATTGAATTAATTTCTTTATTTTTGGTTAATGTTTGAATCTTTTGTGACATTCAATCATTTGAGAAACAGTTACTCATCATTTAGGTTGGCAATATTTTCAGGGTTCAACCACTGAACGAAAAAAAAAAAATTTTAAAAAATACATTTTTAAAAATACCAAGTCTAACCACCCTTTTATTGGCCACCACTTTACATAAAACATTTCCTCGTGTTACAGTAAAACCTGGCTTAACGCAAATGAAAGAATGAAGAAATTTTATGAAATTATAAATGTTTTTATTCCTTGAAAAAGAAAAGTCATGATGAGCTTAAAACACATCTTCAACAACGTGGTGGAGAAAGGATAGAAGAAATGGAGGGCCAGAATATATGTAATATCTTTAACCTGTAGTCTCCATTACAAATGAGTATACAGTTAAATTTCATATTACCATCATATCCTCATATTTAAATATCTCTATTTATGAATAACGAAATTCATCAAGAAAATACAATATCACAAACCAGCAAAATTGTACTTCTTTAACCATTATTATTTAAGCAATAGAAAGTAAGGTGAACACCTTTATTTTAATATAATTTCATCTTCTATACTTTTTATTTTATCTCAGTGACCATTATAAAATACAATATTCACACAGTCCACTCCACATAACGGCAGGACCAGCTTCAATTCAATTTCATGATTTATGGCTAATATTGGTCCTCAACCAATGACCGACAAACACAAGCAAAACAAAAACATTCTTTGATAATGATCATGAAATCATACTTTAAAATATACAGTGTGTTTCAATGCTTAATAAGATTGGTTTATAAATAACCAATAGAATTTGATGAAATAAACGACTGTATGACGACAGTTCAAACGTAGGTGTGACTCCACTTAGGACTTCGCACGTCAGTCAACGACCTAGAATAAAAATAGATGGGATCAACCGAGCTTTATTTTCAGACAGGATAGGCATTTCAAAGGTATGACTGGTCAGCTGTGACGTTTGCAAAAGGCGGATGAGGAAAAGTCCGCAGCTAATAATAACTTCCAGACCTGGATATTGATTTCGTAAGAGGTGCAACAGATTTCCCCTACGAGCTATTTATTTAATCTTGGGCTCGTTCGTATGATTCGTGCTAAATAAAAATACATTATTTTAATAAAATAGTGAAACAAGTATAACAAGCGGGAAACACTTAGGTGTTAATACATATTAACTGTTAAAGATGCTTCTAAGGTTTAGTAATTTTCTTACAAGAGACGTCATTTTTCAACGTAAATAATTTAATTCATGTTTCAAACAAATAATAAGTCATTTGTATTAACCAAAAAAGAAAAAGAATATTTAATTTATTATTATTTTATTAACTATATTTTTCACTCACACCTGTCAGAAGTTGCGACAACAAGCGAGTGTGTCTCCAGGTTTAAAATATTGGAATAGGTCTTGAAATAAGCGTACGGGAGAGGAGTGCCCAGCGGCGTCCTTCCTGTCTTGATTTTAATATTTGTTTTAAGTGGAGGAATCCTTCATCCAGCTTCTTTTCAGCCTTCATTGGGTGCTATCGGGCATGTTAGTTGTGGTCATGCCTGGAATGAGTGAGTTGGTATGTCCGTGTAAGTTATTATGAAATCTTATGTAGTATCGTTAACTGTTGGCATCTGTTAGTTTTTAGGTAATATAATGTTACTGACGTACCAGGGAGTCTTGGTGATAGTTCTGAAAGTTTTCTGAGTTTTTTTTTTTCTGAGAGTTGCCCCAGTTGTGGAGTTTGTTTAGATGATATTGTGGAGTCTGTGAGACGTATATTGAATTTTGATGCCTTTCCAAGATTGTTGTATCGTCTGCGTAAGTTGCGGTCAGAGTACAGTATTACAGTATGTGTAAATGATATATAACAGAGGAGCGTGTAACCCTGAGGCACTAAAATGTAAATACGAACTTTGTTATTCTTAATTTAAAGGAACATATTGATACTTGTAATAACTCAACAAATGGATTATATTACAAAAACTTTTCTCCAACTTTAGGACCAACAAAAACGAATCAGGATTGCATAGATTGTGTGAACTCAAATTAAGATAGTTTTTTTGTTTTGTGTCATCGAAAATATATCAAAAGCCTTTGAGAGGTTTTACAAGCATACTGTCAGCAAGAAATACAAAACCGAAAAACTATTTCGACCAAAAATTCCCTTGATTGTATTTTCAATAGTTTGAATGAATTAATGAGCATACAATATAAAATATACAACTTAAAGAACTTTTTTTCCAAGAATATTTTTGCTCTCATTTTAACTATTGTTGCTCCAAGAATACTGTATAAATTTTAATCTGTTAATTGTAATATTTATTCTAATTTTATGAGTTTCAAAGACTGACGAACATATTTGCTTTCTACAGTACATTTCATGAAATTTCCGATAATATTACTTGATAAATATCACTATGACAAAATTCAGAAAATATTTATAAGTCATCACAACATTATTTTATTTTTTTGTCATACAAACCATTTACCATAAGGGAAAAAAATAATGGTCACTTGAATTTGATGATATTTAAAAATGATAAGTTGTCGAGGCTATTCAAATCCGTCATTAAGTTCAGTATTTCCACTGTAGGGAAAAAAAATATCTATTTGTAATACATAAAGTTGAAATGTTTCGTGAAAGCATTGGCGGGAATAAATAAATAATTATTTGTTTATGGCTTCCTAGCTACCAAAGGCAGAGAAGTTTTGGTTTTGTTTGTAGTGTTAAAAAAAAAAATTTGTTATCAGAAGCGAAGTTGTGCATGCACTTTAAGTTAAAGACAACAAAAAACAATTGGTTACGTGAATGTCCACGTATTTTGTGACAATTTTCAGCTTTCTAGCTCACTAGATTAAATATTTTTACTGGAATATATTTTTAAAAAATTATTTACTGTTATTTAATCTCGCTTGGACTGCTGAGAACATTAGCAGCGATTGATCAACTTAAATATAATTTATTAATTTTGTATATTCATACAAAGCCGAGGAAGCTTTGATGGGAAAGGATTTTTAGGTTCAGTATTTTATTTTATACTGTTTTAAGTTTTCTATTTCAGTTTAGGATTTAGTAAAAATACCTACAATTTCGATTTCTTTGTAAAATTCTATTTCGGAACTATTTATTGAAATATTTTTTAGTTGCTTTTTTCTAGAGAAAAAAGATAGCTAGTGATTTAGTAGCAGAAAATATGAAGTCCGGTCCATTCCCCATTCTCCTATTTGTAAACTGCATTATCTGCCGGGCGAGGTTTGGATATTTTGCTTTGCAGCAAAACAATTACTCGTTAATAATTACTACTAGGATAATAATTCGTTCGACTACGCCATGCTCAGTAGTTGTATATTAGAAACCTCCATTCTAAACATTTCTGTTTGAGATTTACTCATAAAATCTCGCAAAAGATAAATTATTGTTTATAAAATAACTTTCAAAAAACAGTATAGTCTATTGTGTTATTATAACCGAATACATTATATTTTATTTATAAACATTTTATGTTTATAAAATCAAATCGAGGGATATCAGGAAAACCAATAGTGGTTATAACTATAAATTCGGACTAATTTAGCCGGATTCTAATTCTTCATTATCTTCATATGTTGGTCATTTTCATTTTTTTTAATTTATTAGTATTGGCACATTTAAATATATAAGTGACTGAAAATACTGTACACACTGTTTTCCAAATCAAAATTGAAAATAAGACAGAAACTCAATACACACATTTACCTACTCAAACCCATATGGATATACTCCTTAATAAATAAATAAATCACAAATTTATAGTTCTGCAAAAAAAAAGACACACTTACAAAAACTACAGACAATTGAATCCAAAATTTTACGACTCATAACAGAAGCTCCTTGGTATGTAAACAACAAAACTTTACATAACGACTTACAACAACCAACTATCGACCAGCGTGATCTCTACTCCAGGTTTCATCTTAAGCTACACGGACATCACAACGGACTTATTAACGACATGGTCACAGCTGACAAGCCTATCAGGAGAAGACTAAAGAGGAGCTGAATGAGAGATCTCCTTTCTTGAATTAAGGAAATAAATCAAGACCATGAAGAAGTGCTGCTGGGTACTATTTTTTTCCTTATGCCTAAAATGTCAATTTTTCTAATTATTTACAGCACATCTGCTTATTGTCAAGCTCATGACAGGTGTGGATGGAATTAAGAAGAAAAAAAAAATATATATTTAATATATACTCCATTTAATAGGTCTGAGCAGCAATGAGTTAAGGTCTTGAATAAGTACATCAATGAAATATCTAGTTATCATTATTATTATAATTATTTATGAAAAAATAAAAAGTGCAAACTATAAATTCTATGGGTTTACTCATCCAGCATAAATTCAGGTTAGACACAGATTTAAGCATCAATCCTTAGCTCACAGTTATCCTGACATCTTAAATGGATAAAAATCATTTTATTTTGTTTTTAAATAGCCAGGATGTATGCTGGATAAGTACACATTCTGAAATTTCTGTTCATAAGTAACCCTTCATGTGAGATCGAACGAGCTACGAACATGTTGTGTTCCATAGTAACAGAATCCAAAGTCATGTAAAAGTAAATATAAGCTCGCACCTACAACCAGTAATTTTCCTGCAGTGTACCATATTGTGCAACCCAAAGAAGTAAACTTGCTAATATCCTAATATAATAATATAATATTCTCCTTCTGCTACGATATCATTGACCGACATATATTCTAAAGACTTGATAATAAAGAAAGATGAGGCTCACTCTACGATGATTAAAGACTTGAACAAGAACTTTTAATCATCTGAACACCATCATGCGTGGGAAATAAAGGAAATGAAGCCGCCGATCAAGCAGCCAAGGAGGCAGCTTTATCATACTTAGAAATCTTCGGAATTTACACCACATCAGGTATGGGCAGTTTTCTAAAATTTCGAGCTAAAATGACCTGGAATACGCCTTTGGAAACAACCGAGGAATCAAGTAAGCTCAAAAACATTAAAACAGAAACCAAACCCTGGAAAAGTTCAAATCGAAATAGTAGAAGAGAAGAAGTTGCTGCCACACGATAGATTGCCACTCGTGACGAGTACTCTGGCCACTACATGCGCAACGAGCAGGTAATGATTGGTACACATTTTAAAAGATTGTCAGATATATGTCATTTACATTTACTTTCAAAATTTAAACTTTGAAAGAAATATTTAGGCATTACTAGGAGACAATAGTAACAGCATTGAAGTAATAATTGAATTCCTTATTGAAAGTAATTTATTTAATAAAATATAATAAAACAAGCAAAGAGAATTTTTATAAATTCACCGCAGGAAGACATTTATGACTTAAGCGGTTGAGTGTCTATAAACAAATTAAATTAACCTAACCTCAAATGAGCTATATCCATATTTACCGAGATGTCGCAAAAGAAACCTTTTTCCACAGAAGAAACGGAACTACTAAATGGTCTCAGTGTGAATTTTTTAAGCTAGTTTATTTGGTGTAGCTCGAAATAAAACAAACAATATTTCTTTAAAAATTAGTTATAAACTTATCTAGGTTCATCCACAAAAGGACAATGTGTCTAACTGTCGATTTCTAGAAGGTTTCAGACCTAAAAATGTTTTCGTGGTTTGTCTTCCGCCAATCCAGTCTGGGACCATTTATCGCGTTCAAAATCTTATTTCTTCGGTTCAGACCGAAATCTGAATCTTCATTAAATTGTATAAGTAAATAAAAAAACTTTTTATGGACTGTGCATTCTCCAACGTTCCGCACGTTTCAAGAAGTAAATCCTAAGAATTTTTTCAATCCTCTATTTGCTGAGGAATCACGTAAGATTTAATGCCCCTGTGGCAACACATTCAGAGCAAGTCTTCTTTTTTTCTGACAGTGCATCAATTCAATATGACCAGTAGCCAAACCATAAGTTATAACCCTTCTGCGACGCACCTCCAACCATGGTGACCTCAAAGAAGCAATCTGTTGAGCACATATATCCCGGTATTGGCCGCGGAGAGGGACCGTATCGGACGGTAAGTACAGATTGTGCGGTAGACCACAGAAGACAGAAGTGGATCGGGCCGCGAACGTGAGCCCATCTCGACGTGGCACCTCATCCTGAACTCGCTGCAATATCCTCTCGCACGAGGCCCCTCCATTAGAACCTAATGGTCTCTAGAGCGCGTGCGCAGTCGAGGATAGATTCTGCGGTGATACCCGTTAACTTATTTCTATCCTTATTCATTTTATATCTTGTTATTTACACCACAATTGCTATGGAGCAATTGAATCCTTACCGGAGCTCTGTTATTGAAACACGATTTTCTCCAGCTACTATTCTAGGGCCCCGAAACATCCAAAACAAAAATAATAAATACAAACTACAGTTAGGATAGCACGATTGGGTTAGTTGTGTATTCCTGCATTCCACACCTTATTTTGAATCCATATTTTCTTTAGATAGACTACTGTTTCTATTCTAAAACGTAATGGAATAGAACACGATCTTGTGTTTCAACATTGATATAATAAGAATATAAAGATTTTTTTTTTTAACTTTATTTCTCCGCTCACATCTGTCCACGGGCGGATCTACGGGGGGAGGGGGACTTTCGGGCTGAAGCTCCGCCCAAAAATGGTAAAATATAACCATGTTTTATGGAAACAAATATTTAAAAAATGTCTCTTAAAGTATTACTGTTCGTAAGGAATCATTTAAACACCATTTCATATAGATAGTTAGTTTCTTTCTTCGTTCCAAAGTAATTATCGTCATTTTTATTAAAAAAAAGCTTTCGGGCTGAAGCCCTCCTCCCAAAATTAAATCCTGGATCCGCTAATGCATCTGTCAGAAACATTGATAACTAGTGAGTGTGCTGCCGGTAAGTAGAAAATTGAGTAAGCCATTGATATAAGAATGGGAGAGGAGTGACTTGCGGAATACGCATGTTCCTGTAAGTTATTGTGAAATAATTTTTAGTGTGTTCGTATGTGGTCTTTATGTAAAGTAATGTTGCTGATGTATCACGGAGCTATGGTTATGGTCCTGATAGTTTTTGATTCTCAATTTCAAATTTAGTTGTTTTCGTATGAGGGTCCTATTTGGCTGCCCCGTATAACTGTGAAAATTAGTTTCAGGTGATAGTGCAGAGTCCGTGAGGCTTGTATTGGATTATGATTTTTCATTTAGATTGTAGTATCGTCAGGGTAAGTCGCGGACAGAGTTTCGAAACTGTATGAAATATCAGATGGATCAGTGATACATACAAAAGAGGATCGAGTACTGAACCCTGAGATACAAGGGTTTAATTATTTAACTCCTATTAAGGCTGGTTTAATGGTTCTGTGCCCCGACAGAGACAAATGGATGTTTAGAATCCATTATTATGTTCAGGTATTATGTTTTCATACATACATAAGTGGTGCGACATTCCGTCACCGAGAATGAGCCTCCTACAATAGTCTCCGCCAGTTTATTCGATCGTTTGCTGCAGCTCTCCAGTTTCGGACTCAAAGAAGGGCTCGCAACTCCGCATAGACCGAGTCAATCCATCGCACGTTCAGTCGTCCAACTCGCCGTTTCCCATGGCGCTTCGGTAAAGATCATTTTGGGAATCTCGTTGGCAGCCATCCTTTGCACATGCCCAATGCACAATCTCGGAGTCGTCCAAGCTTCACGATCTTGGCTGTTTCCACATCGTTTTAGATTAGTTATAAAGTTATACTGTTGTAGAGTCTCGTTAATTCATTATGTTTTCATACCAAGTAATATTTCGTAGCAATGTTTCTCAAAGATATTAGGAGCAGGATGATGGGTCTGTATCACTGTAACATATAACCTCATATTAATTTTTCAGTTAGGTATAAAAATGAATTAGGTATAGTTGAATAATTATTCTCACGCAAACATTGTAAGTGTTTATTCAATATTTATAGATATGGTTGGAGGATTCGATTCAATTCATCAATATTAATTTAGAAATTAAAAAAAAAAAATTAGTTCTTTTATAGAAACGAGCTCTTTTGAAAATATGTTTCTCAATTGTTTTGAGACTTTCTGTAGAGTCTTCTTCCGATAATTTTACAGCTCAAACCGAACTCGGAGAAAGCAAAAAATGAAAAACATCTTCCGATATCAACTGATATATTTCTTCTGAGTTTTATGTTGATTTTCTAGATTACTGAGGATTTTGAAAAATTAAAAACTTAGTTTAGCGGTTTTGCACATCTCAGATGACCAATAAGATGATGTACGTTTAGTTGTATTATATTACCTCCTCTTCTCACAATATATCAAATTTTATAGGGTGTGTAAAAATGGTTGATTTAAAATTTAAAAAATTGATTGTTGTTATACGAAAAGAAACATATGGTTTGCCAGTTAAGGACATTATAATTATAATATATTTAATTTGTTTTTTTTAATATGTTTAATTTGAAGAAAATTTTGGTAGCGTACTATTTTACTGTCGTGTGTTTTAGGAATGATACATTTTAAAGAAAGGTTTTTTTTTTTAGTCAGGTCCTTCAAGAAAACAATGTTTTATTAATTTTTTTTTTCACTGAGTATGCAAGAAAATTTACTAATTATAGAGTATAAATTTTACTTTTTGATCTTTTATCGCTAATTAATTATCATATTTTTTGTCATTTCGAAGTCTTGACCCATCAACAGAACTAGCTATGTAGAAGACATTTTATTAACTTTAGGTAAATGAAATCCCAGTTGTTTACCACTTCATTGTTAAGTTATTACTAATGCATATTTTTGATTAAATGATCATGTTTTACCGAGGCCTGGTAATGACAGCAAGATCTCATAAAGTTTACAAACAATAATGATGAATTAACAATGGAAGGACCAAAAGGAAGATTTTATTCACCAAAAATAATTAATTTGTTGATAAAATATGTTTTATATTAACTGTGGATATCAAAATAGATTTCACAGACGATTTCAAATTATCAAGATTTTAAAAGACCGCCTGACTGTTGCAAGACCAAGACCAGGATTGGTATAAAAATCATTTTTTTGAATAAAAATTAAGACAAAATAGTTACTTATATTTGACAAATTTAGTTACTGTTAGTAGAGAATTGGTATAACCAATATACTTTTGCATTTAACTCCTCTAATTTTTCATTCGGACTTAGTTAGATTTCTCCTATCTAAAAAATTACCATAATATCTCTGTAGTAATAAACTAATAAGTAATTGCAAGACCGTTACGAGACTCTTGCACAAGACCAAGACTGAGTTTGCAAGACCAAGACTGAGTTTGCAAGACCAAGACTTGTATCGGTCTCGCATTTGGGCAACACTACACGTTTTTGTCGATATTGTGATAATATGTTTCAAAGGTATTTAAATTTCCGTAAAAGAAAAAGTAAAAATCAATTTGGAGCAAAGGTATGGTCTCTAGATGTTTTTTATATGTTACACTGCAAAGATTATATCCTTTGTTTTGGTTTTTGAATGTGTTAGTGAAGTAATGCTATTTTTTTTTTAACATATTACTAATGATTAAAAAAAAGTTTTTATTTCAATAATTGGAATCACTCATTTTTTGTCACTAGGAAGGTAATGTTACTTTAGATGTATAATTGTTTGGAAATATTAAACCATTGTGAAATAAGCTAATAAATAACTGCAAGACTGTTGCGAGACTCTTGCGCAAGACCCAGACTATGACCAAGACTGAATTTGCAAGACCAAGACTCGTCTCGGTCTCGCATTTGGGCTACATTATTTCAAATAAATTTCAGTTATCGATGACTGATTTTTAGATGACTGATAAATGGTTCATCAATGGAATTATTCGTTCAGTTCAATATAAAATTACAATATTAAATAGTAATATATGTATGAATGTATTCTTCAGTGGATTTTAAATGAATCCTTTTTGCCCTGCACTTCGAGGATACGGCCTGAAAACTATCCCTAAAAATGGTAACCGAGATTTATCCTCTGGTCCGTACGATATAGTTTCAAGAAGACGAATTTAAAACGAGGACAAGTAGCTCCTTCAGGATGGCGTATTATTTATTTTTCTTTTTAAGACCACGCAATATCCTCTCCTAAACAATGCGACGACAATGCCATCAAGATCTTTATCAGATGACCTTGCTACCAACTGATAGAGGACCGATACCGACCCCCCAGACACGCCAACGAAAGTGTGTTATGGTAGGGCCTGATTTCACCGCGTACTCCGGCTCAGATCTGCCCAGGCCGGCTTTCCAGGAGGTTCTCTTAGTGAAGGTGAGTGTCATCCATTTATCATTATTATTTGAAACGTTTAGATTAATGATACATGTATAAGACATTGAGAATGTAGCTCTTCAACTCGTTCGGCGCAATGTTTAGAGCTAGAAACATCAATGATTTTCAATTAATCGCTATGATAGTAAACAGGAACATAATTATTCGATAGATGGAGATAGTTATAAGTATCATCAGTAACAACTAACAATTTATTCTATTTATTAAACGATTCGATTAATGTTAGAGATATACTTCAGGAGGAACGAGGAGAAAGACCTGCTTTTAGGATCGTTTTCATTTAGCATCAGCGAAAAATATAAGTATTTAGCAATGAAATTACTTTTATTACATATTTTTAGAGATATCATGTTGAACGCAATAAAATTATGTGTAGGTTCAGTGAGGACGCCTTTAAAATGATGGTAAACAAGTATTGTTGATCCAACAAGAACGGGTTTACCGTTACACTTGGTGCCACTTTCCCAGAATGCTCTACTTGAACATATCTTCTGAAATCTATATGAAAAGGCCAATAATATAAATATGTATGTGTGTGGGTGTATACATGATCTAATTATTCTGCGAAAATAAAGGTAACGCCATCCATCTAATTTACATTTTTCATTATACTAGTGTCCGCACAGTGGTCGAAATTCGATAATTAGTGAAAATTAAAAGAAAAAATAAATGGATTTGCATGCTCCGAACATTTTTTTCTCTACTATTATATATTCGTACTTTTACTTTTAAATGCACTCACAATTCAAAATATTGCATTACCATTTGTGAACGTTTTGAGTTATTCCCAAATAAAATTTTAAATCCATCATACTTTTTTTAAGAAAAATATTTGAACCCACTTTGCTCGTTCGGTAGGTACAAATTGTTTTGTAAAAATTTTTTTTTTAAATATTAGAAATAAAATAGATTTCACTATTCTTTTTATGACCTCCATCCTATCTTACCATCTTCTTAACAATTTTCTATTTAACATTTAATTTAATTTTCTTTCCCTTCTTTATCTTTGTACATCTCTTTTATATTATACAAGTAATGCAATGTTTAAAATTATTCAATAGAAACAATAACAAAAAAAAAGTGTATTCATACTATAACAATATGAAAAATATAAATTTGTCAAAATAGGAAACTCCTAAAAAATTTAAACCGAAAAAAGTTTTAAAATATCTTTAACTCATTAACTCATAACTCCTTAACATTTAGTTTTAACTAATGTTTGCGGAGGTACGGTTTGTGACATTTTGTAGTCCATAGCTACACAGTACACGCTTTTTTAAAACGAAATTGTATATAACGACAATGTATATAAAACATGACATAATGTATTGTATTAGAAAATAAGTCCTAGCGGTTTTTCTGTTTATTTTTATGTCAGTATGATACACTTCTTATTACCTGATGAATTAATCCCTTAGGTGGATTGTTCATCCTGTTTGTAATATGTCAACAACTATATCTCTTAACTCTTGTTGAAACTACCATTGTGTTTGCTATTGCACTGTGAATATAGAAGAAAATATAATTTATTGTCGGCATATTTTGTTGTATTATTTTAAAAAAGGTAAGCGTGATGCAGAAGCTCATTAAAAAAATTGTAGTGTTTATGGTGATGGTGCATTGACAGAACTCACCTGTCAAAATCGGTTTGCAAATTTCATGTAGGAAATTTTGACATTAATGATGCTCAACAGTCTGGTGTCCACATGAAATTGAAACGAGCATTGTTAATGCCATTGTTGATCAAAATCCCACTCATTCAGAGCGAGAAGTCCTATGGTCCTAAATGTGGCGCACACAAGCGTAGAAAACCATTTGCACAAGCTCGGCCGTGTTTGGGTCCCTCACTTGATTTCTTTTTTTTTAAATCACGAAAAATGTTTAACTTCAATACGACTTTAGCTATCTACAAGAAATTTAGCAGGAATCTAGGGCCACATAAACTATGCAAAATGACATACCTTCGTAAACAAATTACACATAGATATAAAAAATAAAAACCTATTAGGAGTTTTGGTTTATTTATTACTTATGTAGGCATTAAATGAAAACACCATTCATACGGCTATGAAGAGCAATAATTCAGCTTTCCAACGGATACATTAATATCGAATTTGGAGAATATCCTGAAGAGTTATGAATGATCGGAAGGGCATTATGTTCCACTAAGACTAGGCCCCACATCTCATTGGTCACTCCCAATAAATTATTGAGCCTTGGATGGTACTTTTTGCCCCACCCTCCCTATTCACCAGACATAGCTTCAAGTGACTACAATTTATTCCGGTCTCTGCAGAACTCCATCAATGGAAAGAAATTCCAAAAGGAAGAGGACATCAAAAACCACTTGGAGCAGTTTTTTAAGAATAAACTGCAGACATTCTCTAAACATGTAATAATGCAGTTGATGGAAAGATCGGAAAAAGTCATATTACATAATGGTCAATATATTTTAGATTAAAATAAATTGTATGTCTATAATATATTGAGTTTTATTTCACCCTGAAAAACCGAATGGAATTATTTGCCAACCCAATGTATAAAAACAATTCTGATTTTTACTCCAACGTTGTATCAACATTTCAGAGCAATTGGTGAAGAACTTCCGGAGATTAGCGGTTTTTAACGTATTAACATTTATATTTTAATTTATATACACTGTTACCGATTTTTTTTTTTATTGATGATACTAAAGCTCATCAATAGCTAATATACAAAATGTAAAATCGGTTAAGAAACAGAGGAGAAAAGGGTTTTTAGAAATTAAATAATAGGAAAATGTTCTGTCATTTAAATGTATTAATGTCCAAGCATTTGAATAAAATTAGAATGAATTACTGTAGATCAATTTAGTATATATATATATACAACAAAACGTTTTTCAATATTAAAATTTAAAATTCTTGGTTAATGAAGTAATTATGATTAATTTTATTATTACAAGAAAGAAGATTGATAAACCAATGTAACTACAATTCTATTTAAATAGTAGTTCATGGTTACATTTTTGTACCTATTTTTAATTTATTCCAGACTTTATCAGAAACCGTTCATTAGAATTTATAATTAGATTTAGATTTTTTATTTAATTTTTTAATTGAAAGTAATGGCTGATTTGTAATTTCTTGCAGTCATTATGTAAGTTTTTCATGTATTTGTGCATTTAAATTTTTTTTGGAGTTTTAAGTTTAAGTTTTAAGATATTTTTACATCCTTAACAACTGTTACAATTTTTTTTTTTTTTTTAAATATTTTCAGAAATTTTTGATAACTTAAAATATATTATAAATTGAATGTATATAATTACTATTTATATATCTCTATTTAATAGAAAATATGTAAACATTTATTTATTTATTGTTTCGTTGCCTCTATCCTGTAGGATTATTGACAACACCTTAATTGTTACGTAATTAATAACGGATAACTATTTCTACTATCGACCTACACAAATGAAAATAGAAAATGTGCCCATAGCCTACTCTCTCATCTGAAATACTTGGACAGAGAGATGACCTATAGGGCAAGAAGTGGGTAGGCACTTAAAAATGCAATAGTAGGCGGTTTGACTTTCTCTGTCGGTGAGCCAAATAATCGAGTAGAGCAAGAATTTTTATTTTATTTCTAATATTTTTTTTAATTTTGTAACGTTTTGGTCCGAACCAAATTTGATATATTAGAAAAAATTAAGTTGTAAGAAATTAGTTCGAACAAGTAGTTCCCTCAAGGAGTTCAAACTAATTAATGAGTGGTCGGGATTATCGGAAAGTCCGGGATACATGTGGAGTACTCAAGAAAACTGTCAACAATAAAATACTAAAAATATTATAACTTACATCATACAAATGTTGAAAATTGATACAAATAATCAAACTGAAAATAACAAATTTGTGTACATATTTTTTTTTATAGAACTCAGTTATTTGTATTTATTTTGTTATGAATTATTATATTTACATTAAATTTATTAACGCATAAATAATTCATATCACTGTGATGGAGTAGGGTAGCTCAGTGGTAGGATGGAAATATGATCTTCCAATGCTCAAAGTCCTAGGTTCGAATCCTAGCTCATTTCAGAAAAAAAACATTTATTCTGTTTCATCAGCCATAAGGCGCCCCTGGGGTCAAGAGACCATCCTGGGACTTACCCCAGCCTCTATAAAGTGAATATCTTTACTTAAATAAATAATAAATTAAGGAGTAAAACCTGGCGGTTGAGCGTGATCCCAGTCAAATCACCACCTTGCACAAATGTTTAATAGGAAATGATACTTTCTCTAAATAATGCAATGTATTATGAGATGGATGAATTGATTTTCTTTTCCTCACCGGTTCACTCCAAATAATAAACCAAAATGTTTGTACTAATTACAATAGGTTGTATCTTTGTTCAAAATGGTACAATTTCGATAAATTCGATTTTTCGTTTTGTAAAGAATTTATCTAAGTACTTTTCAAATTGAAATAATCAACCATAAGTTGTATACTATTTAAGTTTTACGCGAATGAAGTTTATTTTTCTTCAAGATGATGGTTCAATCATTGAATTTAATGATGAATTAACGAAGATACAGATTGCCGAAAATATTTTTAAAAAATTTCCCATAAAAAGTACATTAGATACCCTTCAGTTAGTAACTTTTGGTATTCATTTTAAAAAAAAAAAGTGAAGGAAAAATTCCATAATTTTATTTGAGTAGATTGAAAGCTTAAGTAATAATTTATTAAGTATATTTTTACTATAAAAAATATGCTGCTAACAAAAATATTGTCATTTTTAAAACAAAATTTAAAAGTTTCTACTTCAAAACAACAACTTTATTTTTTACTGAAGTCGGAAAAAAAAATTTGTTACGACATAATTGTTCCGTATAAAATCTTAGAAATTAATTCCTAAAATTCATTATAATTACAGAAAACCACTCT
This sequence comes from Nezara viridula, assembly GCA_928085145.1. Lineage (NCBI taxonomy): Eukaryota > Metazoa > Arthropoda > Insecta > Hemiptera > Pentatomidae > Nezara > Nezara viridula. The sequence goes on from OV725077.1 coordinate 212,053,483, forward strand.
GGCAAGAATTCGCGAGTTGATCTATAATTATTTCTGCGAAAGGAATTCGAATATGCAAAAAGCTAATCAATCATACAATCCAAATGGGTAATTAATTTTCAGTTATTGAGCATTATTTTTTTTTTAGAAAACAACATATTAATAAATAAAAATAAACATAACAATGTCTATTTTTTCATAATGTATTTACCTGCTGTCAAAAATAAATTATATCTCAGATTGTTTTTTGCATTGCTTCTTTATCGAGTGAATGTTGTGAAGTGCGACGCTGGCAGGAAAGAAAGTCTTTGTAAGGTCATTTCCGAAACTTTTACTGAAGTCGTTCAAAAGAACTGCTAACCCAAATTCTCCATATTATACTATAAATAATTTATAAGAATTTTTATTATAATAAATTAAATGTCACATATTAAACCTAAACATGTTTTTTTTAATAATCTAAAATATTATATTTATTTAAAACATTTCTTGTATTGATACATAAATAAATAAACACAGACACATTTTAGGGTTTCTTGATCTCTCCCTTTTCGGTCTCCCTTATCTCAAAAATTAATCTATCGGTTTACTTAAAAACTGAGTGGAGATAACTATTGAATTTACGTAAGCTTAATTGAGCTATTTTTTGTTTATGAATTTGAACATAGTTGGAATCTAAAAATACAAAATCATTCAAATGTTTAGGCTATTCTATGTATGATACCAATGAAATAAGGAAATTTTTGGATAGAAAAAAATCAGACCATTCATGGAATCGGATTTGGTTTGGATTTATGAAATATACAAGAAAGTGAAAGAATTCTAGGTTATAAATATATTTTCACTATGAAACTTATCATAAGTTATTATTAATTGAATTTAATTAAAGTAAATAATGATACACAATGAAGTTCAAGGAAATTCAAGATTTGTGATTTTTTAAATGAATCACATTTTTTGTTGAATAGAAAGCGATAACTACAACAAACTTAATTTAAGTAATTCAAAGTTGCTTCATTCGGGTTTATACGGTCAAAATTTACTTAAAATTAAAGAAGAGTTTGTCATGATTAAAACTATTGAACAGAGACTTTTGAGCATCTAAACTATGCTAAATTCTGTTTAAAAAAACAGATTTTTTTTTTGTTTATTATTTTATCTAATTATATTAAAGATACCCCACTTTTAGAAAAACTTCCTCGTTTAATAATCTTTAAATTCATAATAACTAAGTTGAGGTTTACTAGGAATAATCTTGAGATTCAGTAGTTGATTAAAAAAATTATGTGATTTTTTATTCTTCCACCTAAAAGAACCTGTGTTTTCAGCAAAAATGCATATAATTAACTGTTACAAACCTTTTATTCCTTCTTTTTCCCTTGATATGGGATGTATTGAAATAAACATACTTGCCTGAATACACTATTTATAATTATTTTAAAAAATTGTTAAAAATGTAAGATAGTTATGAAATTGTGTTTTTTACCCAGATCTGTTTTTCAGCGAACTGGTCCGTATTTATTAGTGAAAAGAAAAAGGCTAAGAACTTAAAACATGTTAAAATTTACGTTTTCTTGAAAATAATTGAAACAATCAACAAATTTATTTATTTAAACATAAATTTTAGAACTAGAAACATTTAGCTTTTCTCTAATTAATACTAATCAGTTCGTAAAATAGAGATCTGGTTAAAAGCATAGTATTATAACCAATTTACCAAAAAAATATTTTTAAAAAATCATTATTTTTAACATTTCTTTTCATAATGATAAAAAGTATATCTTGGTAATTATGCTTATTATAACTCATCCCAGATCTTGAGGAAAAAAAGAATAAAAGGTTTGTAACAGTTGATTGTAGGCATTTTTGCTAAAAAGGGTTACTTTTAGGTGACAGAATAAAAAATCCCGTTTTGTACACGACTTGAGGTGAATCGCAAGATTTTGACAAGTAAACCTCAACTTTGTTAATATGAATTTAAAGCTTATTAAACGAGCAAGTTTTTCTAAAAGTCGATTATCTGCAGTATAATAAGATAATGATAAAAAAAAAATCGCGAATAATTTATTTATTTTTTAAAAACAGAATTTAGCATAGCTTAAACGCTCAAAACTACCCTTTGAATACTTTTAATCATAACAAACTCTGCTTTAATTTTAAGAAACTTTTGTATATTTCACAATGAAACAATTTTGAAATACTTAACTTGAATGTTTCTTTAGTTATCGCTTCATATTCAACAAAAAGCATGACTTACTTGAAAAACCACAAAACTTGCATTTTCTTCTTTTCTGCTGAAAATTGGCCCATTGTTTATATGAAATTTTTTATAGCTGTTGAGGTCTGCTATCGCTCCTATAAAAATTTCTCTCTACTCACAGGTCATCCTGTATAATACAATTACAAAATAAGTATAACGAAAAACTATTTTTATTTGTGATAAAGATGTCAATTGTCTGTTGTTGTTTTTTTCTATTTCTAAATTAACCTTTTGTCAATTTTGAATATTAATTAATGAATACATATAAATATGAATGAACATATAAATTATATAATTTAAATGTCCTTTTAGGAAGAACGTAGAGAGAAGCAGGGTTAATTAAAGTCCGGTTTATAGTTTGAAATAAATTGGCCAACATTGACCATAAATTGTCATTCTAACCAATTTAAGACTATTCGTACTCATTTAAATTAATTAATTATTTAAAAAAATAAGAATGGAGAAGAAATAATCATAATTGCATGCAAATTAAAATGAAATTACAAAATTGACAACAATGGAAAAAAATTTACCAGTGAGTATGAAAATGAAAAAAAAAATAAAACAATGGTAGCCTATAATTTCGTGGATTGAAGGCGATTGGTTCAGTTGGGACCACTAATAACAGCAACTGAGCATCTCGCAGTTGAATAATTCACGAGTGGGCGTTCCTGTGGGCTTGGGGAAAGCCAATTTTCACTTTTTATTCTGAGGAAGTGGAAGATTTGAAAATTAATTCTGATGTAATAAATTATTAGTTCGATTTGAATTCTTTTTCGAATTTTTTTTTTCTGTTAGATAAAAGAGTAAAGAGATAAGTAAGACGGAACGAAACATAATTAAATCAATTCGAGAATTGCAAAAAGGACACATGCAATCATGGCTTTTACATTACCTTTCTGAACTTACTTCATTGTCAATGATCCCTTCTTCTTGATGCCAAAAAACAAAAAAAAAACACACACACGTATATATATATACATATATATATATATATATATATATATATATATATATATATATATATATATATAAAACTTAACATATGAATTGTAGTCGCATAATAGGTCATGAAATTATAATAAATTTAATCTAATAATAATATTAAATAAATTTCATGACATATTATCCGACTATAATTTATATCTTAAGTTATAATATATAAAGGTCGAATTATAAAAAAAAAAATTGTAATATATATAGAATAGAATAGAATAGAAAATAATTTTATCCTGGGACGAAGTCCCTTCAGAATAACAAAAAATTACAAAATTAAAATGCTATATCTGGCCAAATATATACACATATATATATATATATATATATATATATATATATATATATATATATATGTATAACTTAAGCACGTAATTTCAGTCTCGAGTGACTCAATTTTCAGAAAGACTGGTCACATACGCACAGACAAACAAACAGAGCTTTTTGCGAGATTGGGCTATTTGGACTCTTAGGTGAAAAAATAGTGTATTTCCGTAGAAAACTCGGATTCAAAATTTTGCTCGCTCGCAATTCTTTCATTATTACATATATATACACTTACTGTATATATGTACTAAATAATACAATTACTATACAATTCATATATAGGTATAGGAGAGTAAAAAGTTGTATGAGTCACAGTAATTAATTGAGTCAGATGTCAGTTTGGACGGTAAGGTTCGTTAGTCTAGTAATTATTTCTTAATTCTATCAATTTCAAATAAGCCTTTCCTGTAGTTTTTCGCATGTTCAAAAGAAAAAATACCTACCTAATTAAAAATGTATAATTTTTGTAATGTAAACAAAGCAGAAATAATTATGGTACCATAAACAAATTTATGGTACTTTGTGCTGAAGGTTCGCACTTAGTTTCAGAAGTAATGAAAGGCAAGATAACAAAAATTATTATGAACTAGTTATAAAAATATATAAGAACGAAATATATGTTATCTACTAATAAATAAATTTTAAATAGTGAATAAAAATTACTTTGTATATTTTTCTTTTAGATAAATTAGACTTGTACATGATATCAGACAAAAATAAAATTAATAACTAAAAGTAAAATATGAGATATGTAATCTAGGCAAAAATATTTATGTCAAGTTGTAAAGTAAGGGTAACAAAGTAATAAACAATGAAGTAACGAAGAAATGCAATGCAATAATAAGTAATATAAATAAATAAAAATAGGTAGGATGTGGTAATTATTCTAAGTTGATGCTAGAATACTGTTTCGTAGAAATGCTTTAAACACAAAATGACGATAAGCATATAAATGAAATGAGTGAATAAATTCCAGTGAAAGCTAATTGATTTTTATAGAAATTCAGATAAGTATCGATTACCATATATAAACACCCAACGTAACTGATGGTCCAATTAAATTTTTTTCTAAAGTACTAATTAAAAGTACTAAGTACTAAAAAAAGTAGAATGAAAAAAATTAATTTCATAAAACGCCTCTTTTTTTTTTTTTTTCAAGAAATGTAGAAGTCCGTGGGTACAGACTCCTTTTTATCGAATAATTAACATTCAACTGATACTTCGTAAATAGTTTCATCTTACCGTAACCTACAACTATTTTATTTACGAAAACTCTTGGAATTGGAACGTTTTCAATCTGGAGGGGGAAGGGGACAAACATTGTCTATTTAATTAAGTACTAAAAACTCGTAAATATCCATTTGCTTTCTACTTGGATCGTTAGATAATTTTATCACGAAATTGAGAAAAAAGGTAGCTTTCATAAATATTGAACCGTTTGGCGTGACGTAGACCCCAAATTTTCAAAATAACGAGGTTATATAGGACAAAGGGCTTAAACTTTTTGAAGGTCACTTTTTGTTCGATTTTATGATCAAATTATCTAACGAACCAAGTAGAAAGCAAATGGGTATTTACGAGTTTTTAGTACTTAGTTAAATAGACAAAGTTTGCCCGCCTCCAGATAGAAAACTCCCGAATTCCATGAGTTTTCGTAAATGAAATAGTTGTAGGTTACGATAAGATGAAACTATTTACAAAGTTTCAGCCGGATGTTATTAATTTATAAAAATGGGTCTGCACCACGCACTATAATGAAAAGTGAAAAGTTTTTTTAAGTACTGTTAATAAAAATACATCCATAGTTTTTAACTGTTTTAATCAAATAGAAATTTAAAATATATTATCTTATTGTACCATTATGCTAAACAAAAATTTAACTTTGTATACACATTTTTCATAATTTTTTCCCTCCGAATCATTCCATTTTTTTCACACCAAAACAAATCTTAATCACCCTTTTTTGTTCAAAAACGAATCTTGAAGTGAAATTGTTCCCAATGGGAACCATATTTAAATTTCAATGTTTTTTTAATTACTATTGAAATAATCAGAGGATTCCGGAAATGTGTTCTACAAAAAAGAAATTTCTTAATTAATTTTTTAAAAATATTGGTTTTTAAATTAGCATTGGAATAGAAAATATAGTTTTTCGGGTTTCCTGAAAAATATTTAATAATGATTAGAGTTCACTAAGGAAATGAACGACTCAAATAATCAACATAGTTCTTTAATAAAGGAGCAATCAGAAAATAATAAATGTCTAGGTATAGTTCGCAGAAATTTTTAATAGCGATTCCATTCCTGGTATATTATTATTTTCAATAATGAACCATTGTGATCGACCAAAAATTTAAAAACTTAATCCCCTATCAAAATTTGAGGTTTTACATTTCAGGATACGTTGAATATAATTCAATAAAAAATTTTTTGTCCGTCCAACGTCCGCGCATTTTCGATATAAAACCAGAGGTCACCCGAGGATGATCCTCCTTCACTATCGACATCACTATCCGCCTTTTACTTTCAAAATGGCGGCCGAAAAACCTGCCTCACTACAGACTGTAGCGTCTAAACGAATGTACCGATTTCAATGAAACTTCCCTAAAGTGTTTTTCTCGACGCCCTATATAACATACTTCAACGAAAAGGAGCTAGAAAAAAAGGAACAAGGGATGGTAAAATTAGATTCCGAATAACTCAAAAAGTATACACTTTTTTTGTCGATATTGTGATAAGGTATTTAAATTTCCTAAAAAATGAAAGAAGTTTCATCGAAATCAAAGCACTATCAGTAGAGATATCGCGATATTAAAATATTTTTGGTTTATTATTTTCAATAATGAACCATTGTGAGCGACCGAAAAATTCAAAGACGTAACACCCTCTCAAAAAAAAAAATCTGAAAAATTCGGAGCAAAGATATGGTCTCTTGTTTTTTTTTTATGTTGTACTTCAAAGGTTATATCATTTTTTTTGGTTTTTGAGTTTTGAATGTGTTACAGAAGTAATGCTAATTTTTTTACCATATTACTCATGATTAGAAAAAAAAGTTTAGTCCATTATTGGAATCACTTTTAATTTATTTTGCTTTGTAACTAGGAAGGTGGTGTTACTTTAGATGTATAATTGTTTGGAAATAATAAACCATAGTGAAATAATTTTCAGCGTTTATATTTTCTTTTAATGTGTTAACGTTTACATTGGTTATAAATATTGGTTTCCTAAAGGATTTCTATATGAGACCAAACCAAAATTTTCCACAATGGGCAGTCACCCCTCTCATGAATCAATAAATACATGATTCACTCCATCTTCGGAAAGTTACCTTGAACTTGTCATCAGATGACTAACTCCAATTCATTATTAAAGCCAATCGATTTATTCCTAGTTTCGAAATTTCCTTATTTCATCCTTGAGAAACAAGATATCTTCCAAAGTGTTTATAAATTTTCTAACCTTGTTTACTCTTTACTAACGGGCGCAAGACTGAGTGCTCAGCTTTAAGAAAACATATTGAGTTTCATACAGCTCTTCAAATAATAAGAAACAGGATACTATTTCCGGCAAAATGGATAATGAACCTGAATCCATACTTAGCTTAATAATAACGAGGAAGAATACTTGAGAAATTCTTAGAGAAAAAAAAAATTGGAAAAGTTCAATTCAAGTTGAAGGAATATTAATAATACTATAATCATGTTTTTCTTATTTTATTTTTTCGTGGATTTAATTGTTTTAAAAAAGTTAACATAATAAATGATTATAACAATATTTAATTAAATTGAATTTTTGCACGCCTACTTACTAGAACAGTGAACCACATATAGTAAAATAAAGTTAGGGGAAAAAACAGCCATATTCCAACATAAAAAAGATAAAAAAAAACTTGTCAGAATTTTTTCATTACCCTCCCCATAATAACTGGTAAAAAGTTCCAAAGAAATACGCGATGGGTTTTGATGGGGGAGGGAGGGGAAGAACAGACAACTGATATTCCTTTTATGTTTTGTGAATATCTCAAAAACTATAAGGTTTGTCGTAAAGATTGTTCAGTACAATATTAAAGTACTTTAAGATTCCGTACTTTAAGATCTAAAAATGTATAGATTCATTTTTAGATAAAGTTTATGGTTACGGAAATATTTATAAGATTATACTTATTTTATTTTCGCTTTAAGGAAAAATAGCTTCAAACCACAAAATTTATGTTGTTCATACTAGACGATACCTTTTTGAAGATTAATTATTTTTTTAGCATTTTCGATTCTTCAAATTATTAATCAAAGTTTCTTTCTTTTAATGATTCACAAAATTCATAGACAACAGAATTATATGCAATATAAATCAATGAGGAATTTCGTGATGATGATATGAAATTTAGATTGACATTAATTATAAATAAATTGATAATATGTAACAGAATACATTAAAATTTACCATAAACCATGGTCTGATTATAACTCAAAAAATGTTTAATTTAGTTTACAACAAATTACTTCATAGTAAACTATATTAAATCTACATTTAATACAAGTAAATCTTGTTTATTTTAAAACCAATTAAAGGGGACTTTGAAGCAGTTAAAGTACGGTAAGTTCGAGTTTTCATTAAACCAAGTATTCTTCGCGATTTTTTTTACAACCTCCCAACAGGACTGAAGATACCACACTTTGAGAAAAACTTCCTTGATTGTTGAACTTTAAGTCTATATTAATTAAGTAATGGTTTGTTACAGAGTAAGTTGAGATTCATACCTAATTGAGTTAAAAGATGTAAATTGTATTTTCACTTTAAGAAAAAATTGCTTCAACAACGAAATTGATGTTTTTCATAGTAAAAGATACCTTTTTGAAGTTTAATTAGTTTTTTTTTACATTTTCGATCGTTCAAATTATTATTCAAAGTTTCTTTCATTTAATGATTCTTAAAAGTCATTAACTATAAAATTATATTCGATATCAATCGATGGGAAATTTCATGATAATGATATGAAGATTAGATAGAAATTAATTTCATATAATTGATAATATGTGATAGAAGACATTAAAACTTATACAAAGTCGATGAATTTACCCTTGATGAAATTAAAACATTGTATACTTAGGTTAACTATTTTTGACATAGGGTCAGATCATTTTGAATATTTTATTACATCGATATGATCGAAATAAAAAATATGTACTTAAAACCAGGGGTGCCCAAAAGGGAGTTTCATGGTGCAAATTGCCCCATTAAAATTTTTGAGGGGGCATATTTTGACAGGGTTTTCAATTTTTGAGGAGAGCACATTTCGACGGGATTGGATTTTTGAATTGAAAAATTTTAACCAAGGGGCAAAGGAAAAAAGATGGACGAAAACATAGTAAGTATAATTGAATATATTGTGGGCGGGGTGGCCGAATGGGCTAAAGCGTGTGCACAGCATCGCCGTTGCCCGGCAACCTGATATATGACTGAAATGATATTAAAAAAAGTCACGAGTTCGCGTCCCGGTGCCGGAGGAGTCTTTTAAATCCGCGCCCACAACCTCCGGCCCGGGAAACCCCCGTATAGTGTTAACGGTGAGGAAGGGGAGACACAGAAAAAAAAAAGTATAATTGAATATGGTCTAAAAGGAGCTTAAACCCCTCACATGTGTTATATTTTGTGATGAATTTTTTGCAGTAAATATTTTTTGTTTCTTTATATGTTGTTTAATTTATATTTATATTGTTTGTGAAAAACTAAATTTAAATTTTGACGGTATTATTAATATATTTAATATTTATAATATTAATATGCATATTATGTAACTGAAGATTTCCAAAAACAATGCTATACATAAAAATAATAACATTTAATTATCAAACTATTCTTCAAAAACCATAAGGTTCTTTATCAATATATATCCGTACATATATTATTACAGTAAGGCTCGAAATCGGTTTTGTACCAAATATAAGCACCTGTCATGCTCAAATACCATGTACGGGGTACCGTTGGATTCAGAATTTCACGGGGGGTTAGCGAATCGTATTCTCCGCTTTTGTTTTTCTTTCTAAAATAAATAAACATTTTGCTAAGCTTCAATACTGGAACGGTGGTAGGTCTGCAGATCTATGAGGGACAAATTAGACCTTGAAGATTTTGATGCGTACAGCAAGACCCGGATAGTTCCTCCGGAACTATCGGATCCTGCGTTTTTAAGGCCAAAAAAATACTATTTTCGAGATAACGCAAGGCATGGGGTTCGCATCCACACAACCTGACGTTAATTGTAGTACTGTCATTGGATACATGTCTCATTTCGTCGACTTGAGGTCTCTATGATCGAGAGAGGAGGAGTTTATATTATTTATCGATGGTGTTTTTTATAGGCAAGCCATATCATCGGTAATTCTTTATCGAATTTTTCGCACGGGCCTGCTAGTTCTATAAATATTTTATAAACCATTAATAACTGTTCAAATATTTGGGCAATTGTCATATCAGAAGTTATGCCAAGTTTTATACAGTTAGTTATATTAAGGTTTTATTCAAATGAAATAAATATATAATTTTTGTGAAAATATTGTGGTATTGCTTTAATAACATTGAAATAATAATGTAAAATTATAAACATTTGTACCAAAAAAAACAAAAACAAAAAAACAAGCAGGAAGCAGTAGGTAAAATAACTTATTAGATGCTGAATAAGAAAGTGTATACCAATATTTATTACTAGGTTCTTCATAACCATCTTCATAGGCTATTGGAATGGAATCAATTGGAACTGACCAGCAATTCTGAAACCTTAGCTTCACTTTCGTTTCACATTCGAAAATAGAAAGTCGTCCGTGTAGTCATTTTCAGAACCAGTCACACTTACACATTATGGCATCATCGGAATTCGCAACTCTACTGATATGATATCAAGATGAATACTTTGTTTTTAATGAAATGCAAAAAAAAGTTCAATATTACATTTTTTATTTTCTGGTTCTTTCATATGTTTTTACCGGTAATATTTTTTCCACTAGCTAAAACTTTTGTTTCATTAATATTCACCACTTTTTTTATTTTTGTTTATTTATTTCTGGTTTTATTTATTACTAATTTATATTACTTAAAAAGAGAATACCAAGTACAAAAAAAAATAAATAAAATAATATCTGAAGCAATGGCATTGTTAATAAGTTAGATTTTTCTACTCAAGCAAGAACGTTTAAGGCATTGAGAACAATTCGTAAAGTGGCTAACAAAGACAAAATATTTGGGAATCAGAAAAATAAAATTATTTGTGTTTGAGCATCCCGTATGATGAATAGATTATCATCTATCTTAGCAATTATGATTGATAAGTTAAAATACGTGAATCTTCTGTGCGTTCATAGTTTAAGCTCGTTTATAATTAGAAATATAAATTAAAAAAATAACTTTACTATGGGACAATGTCTCTTAAGAATAATAAAATGATACAGAAGAAAAAAAAGACTTACTTCTTTTCAGAACTATTACATAAAATGATAAAACTTTTGTATTTATATGCTTAAATAGTATATGCAAAATCAAACAATGAAACTATTTACAAATATTTAGAACTACATAAAATACTAATGAAATGAAACAAAATAATTGCCACTTAGCTTTAAAATAATAATAATAATAATAAATAAATAAAAAAGATAGGAAGAAAACAATAAATGAAAAATATATTCCTCTAAGGGGTGAGCACCAATTAAAAATAGATATAGTAAAAGATAAAGAAATAAAGATTTATGGATTCCTTCTTATGCTAGTAAAAATTAATAGTCCGTGGTACAGACCCCTTTTTTATCGAATTATTAACATCCGGCTGAAACTTCGTAAATAGCTCCTTCTCATCGTAACCTACAAATATTTTATTTACAATTCTCAGAATTGGGGCGTTTTCGATCTAGAGATCGTCAAACTTTGTCTATTTAATTAGTTACTAAAAACTCGTAAATACCCATTTGCTTTCTAATTGAATCGTAAGACAACTTGAGCAACAGACAAGAAAAGCTGTGGCCTTCAAAAATATTGAGCCGTTTGTCCTATATAACCTCGTTATTTTGAAAATTTGGGAGTGTAGGTAACGCCAAACGGCTGAATATTTTTTAAGGCAATTTTTTTTCTCGATTTTGTAATCAAATTATCTTACGATCCAAGTAGAAAGCAAATGGATATTTACGAGTTTTTAGTAACTAATTAAATAGATAAAGTTTGCCGACCTCTAGATCGAAAACGCCCCTATTCCGAGAATCGTAAATAAAATATTTGTAGGTTACGATGAGAAGAAGCTATTTACGAAGTTTCAGCCGGATGTTAATAATTCGATGAACAGCGGCCTGTACCACGGACTGTTACATTTCTTTAAAAAAAGACCCGTTTTATGAAATTAATTTATTTTCATACTATTTTTTTTAGTACTTAGTACTTTTGAAAAAAAAATAATTTCATCATCGGTTACGTCTGATGTTATACATGGTAATCGATACTTATCTCAATTTCTATAAAAATCAATTAGGGTTAACTGGAAATTAGCGACTCATTTCAATGATATGCTTATCGTCATTTTATGTTTATTGCACTTCTATAAAGCAATATTATAGCATCAACTTAGAGTAATCACGGACTATAAAAATATATAAAGCAGTAATAAGAAAATGAATAAATGTTTAAAATTAAATTTATTTTAACTTTTTATGATATCTTATTTAGTATTCCATTATAACTTTATTTTTAAAGTTTAAAAGCAAAAATTCTTGTAGAGCAGAACCGACATGGCATGATAATATAAATATATACAAGTTTCTATGTACAAGTAGTTATATACAAGCTCATCAGAAGCGGAAAAAAATATGAAGTCAAGTTCGGAACAGGTGTAGTAACTTTCTAGATAAACTATTTTCATAAAAAATAATAATAATAACAAAATTAATATTATTGTTTTAAAATATTTGTTCACGTGTATTTTGAAACGTTTCCATCCACATATACATTTTTTTTTAATCAAGCATAACAAATACCCATCACACTTTATATATATTAAGTTATGAAATTTATAATGGCCTAATTATCCCCGGCGCTGATACACAATACCCCGCCATTAGGAGGAAAGAGACAGGCAGAGCGGGATTATGTTCTGGGTATCGCGTGTTTCGATGCAGGACACGCGATGGGATCAAATAAGGGAAGATATTTCTCCACTAATAATGGCTGTTTTATATTTCAGCAGAAGGAATCTTTTAGAATGGAGCAGTCCCCCAGGATGTTCTGCGTCGTCTTTGCGATGAGCCTAGTCTTGGCTTCGGGTCAGGATGCGGGCAGCACGCTAGGAGACTTCGTCAAGTAAGTGCAAGTCTGGAATGAATTGTGGAAATGGCTAGCTATTAATCTAATGGTTCAAAAAAAACTCTAGTCACTAATGGGTCACAGCAGGACAACGTCCAATATCAGAACCTCAGTTATCCGAAATGGCTATATGAAAAACAAAATCAAATTGCATTGTTGAAAATCAATCTATTATTCACGGATTTATTTTATCTGTAATTTAATGATTTATTCAACACTTTTTTGCCAAAATTTTGTGTTTACTCGTCTTTTAAGTGTTTTTATTATAGTTCTATATTTTTTAAGAAGTTTTAATTCTGAGGAATAGAGCTGATTTGATTTTGTATATTAAGTAACAAGTTAAGCAAATTCGTATCTACTATAAATTATTTTATACTTTTAACCAAATTTACGAATTTAACCAAATTCGTATCTACTATAAATTATTTTATACTTGGTTTACACAACACCTACTAGAAAAATATTATTTTGTCTAATTTTTTTTAATTGTTATCGCCTCTATCCTAGAGGGTCATTTTTTTATACTCTATGGTAATATTGGGTTTCTATTAAGTATCGGAATGAAGTGTTGACTCCATCTTCGATGTCTCCTAATATCTCCTTCATTGCTATTGGTAGTTTCAGTTTTTGTCGAATGTTGTTGAACTCGTGGCACTCCACTAACAGATGTTTTACTGACTGCGGTTTACTGTCACACTTTGTGTAAGTAGGTACTTCTAGTCTTCTGGAAAGGTAACCGTGAGTAAACAGGCAGTGACCAATTCGTATTCGGCACAATATCGTTTCCTCTCTTCTGGATTTTCTTTTTCTGGTAGCCAATTTGTTGCACTCTGTTTTTATTTCTAATAGTTTAGACTGTTTGGTTTTCCATTTGTTTTCCCAATCCTCCTACAACTTCTTCTTTGTTTCGTGTACCCATTCTTCTACTGCGCTAAAGTTTATTGAAATCATATTTGGTACCTCACGCTTGGTACCTTACGCTTTCTTGCTAAATTAGCTGCTTGGTCTGCTCTTTCATTGGATGAGATGCCAGACTATGAGATGGAACCCAGACAAATACGACACTGACTTCAATATCTCCCTTATTAGGGAGTCGCTTGGCCATGGGTTAATTATGTTGTCATGACACTTTTAGAATTTGATGCTTTCATCCATTTATTGTCATTGGAATTTGATATCCAATGGAGGACCTCCATGATCGCAGTAGCTTTTCCAGTAAATATGGAGCTCTCTCCTGGTAAGCTAAACAGAAGCTGGTACTGGTTTCATTGGTATATACTGTACAGCCAACACTATAGTACATTTTGGAGGCATCGGTATATATGACATTAAAACCTTTGTATTTCTCCAGTAATTCAAAAAAAGTAGTTTTGGATTTTATTTTTAAATTGTGATTTTAGCGACAAATCTGTTCGTTCCTGTTTCGTCGAATTTCGCAATAATTTTCAAATATTTCGATAGTTTGGAAAGACTTTGTCTAAAGAGGCGGTAGTTTATTTTGCCTCGTACTTATTTTTTTCAACTTTATTTTTTGTTTAACGAACTTGGACCAACCAAACTTTGAATGTCAGAACTATCCGTCACTATCCGTTATTCCATTTTTCATTACTTATTAACGTCATGTTTTTAAATAAGAAAGTAACAATTATTTAAGCGTCGAATAACAACTCCAATAAGCTGGATCAATCCATGTAGAAGTTTGAGGAGACTTATTGCTAGTACCTTAAATCAAAAGAGATATAAGAACGTATGAAGTTCCTCATTCACGCTGAAAAGAATTCCTAAATCATATTTTTCTTGACAATATTGAAAATATAGTGGCATGGATCGCATATGACTTACAACTGAATTTAATGGAAATTTTTGGGCCCATTTCTAAGAAATTGTGATTCTTAAAATCTATTAAGAAAAACAACGGAATTTAAATTTATTTACAACACTAATAGTAATTAATTAAATAACAGATTTCATCAAGTATTAAAATAAAAAATAGAGCTTTCAGAAGCTCTATTAAATGTAATTTTAAAGTCACTTTAAATTTGATCTTATTTTAAATTTAACTATCAGTGACAAACATTATACGTATTGTTGAAAACTCTCGAAATGATTGCGTCAAAATATTATTTCTAGGCAATATCAATATTTTTTAACAAAAATTACTCAACTGAGTTTTTTTTTACAAGTATTTATTTCAAATTCTGAAACTCAGCCAAACGATAATGAAATTGGAAATCCTATTTATCAATTATTCTACCTTAAAAAAATGCCGATCGGGGCATAAGAAAATACTTAGCCTGAGGTTATATTTAATTGAGTGATTATGAAATCACAGGCCAAAGTGCTTCAGTTTCGTTAATTCAACAGTGTTAGTTCCTAATAACACTAAAGATAAATACTATACCTACTAAATTTAGGCTAATGGATGTAAATTTCATAATTACAAAAACCATAACGTTTCCAGTAAAAATTAACGAACCATGGCTCAGTGTTTGCAATATCAAACAATGGGTTTTCCCATTTCCTGCCGAAATAATGGGCTACTTTCGAAACAATCGTGTCTGGAGGAAGAGAAGATGAGGTCAGATGTCTTTACAGCGAAGATATTGCCTACTTACTCAATGCGGACAGTTTATTGCTGGAATAAGCAGTTAAAAGTCACAAACAAATATTAAAGAATAAAAAAACCATCTCACTGGAAACATTTATACAGTGTTGAAAATAACACATACGGATTCTCAGCTTTTATAAAATCGTTTTTATTATATTTTGTTTTATTATATTTGGCTTTTTAAATTATAAAACTTAACTGGAGGGAGATCCATATTTACTGGAGAAGCTACTGCGATCATGAAGACCCTCCATTGGATATCAAATTCCAATGAAAATCAATGGATGATAGCATCAGACTCCAAAAGCGTCATGGCAGCAATAGGTAACTCTTGGCTAAGCAATTCAATAATAAGAGATATATTGAGAGTGATATTTGTCTGGGTTCCATCTCATAGTGGTATCTCAGGCAATGAAAGAGCAGACCAAGTAGCTGACTTAGCCTGGAAGGGAGAGGTTTCAACCATAATTTTAATAACCTGTACCACAGTAGAAGACTAGGTACACGCAACAAAAAAGTTGTAGGAAAATTGGGTAAATAGATGGAAAACTAAACAGTTAAAACTATTAGAAATAAAAACAGACTGCAACAAGTGGGCTACTAGCACCAGAATATTCAGAAGAAAAGAAACCATATTGTGTAGAATACGAATTGGTCACTGCCTGTTTACTCACGGGTACCTTCTCAGAGGAGCGCAATTCGATAAACCGCAGTCAGTAAAACATCTGTTAGTAGAGTGACACGAGTTCAAAAACATTCGGCAAAAATTGAAACTTCCAATAGCAATGAAAGAGATATTAAGAGACAACGATGATGGAATCACCAAATATTACAATTGAGTATAGAAAACTACCTGCCAATGAACCTCTAGGGTAGAAGCGACTACAAATAAAAAAATTTAGAGCCATAAAAATAAGTGTTTAAAATCTGGATTAAGGTTGCTGTCATTTGAGCTTGATAGATCATAATAATAAAGATAATGTAAAAATTTTATATAATTATTTTTTTTTTATTGTTTAGCCAGCTGACATCATTGATATCGCAGAACGGAGGCATCGGAAGCTTGGTTAACGCAATCCGCCCACCCGGACAATACCCTGGACAAGTTCTGTCTGGTGGAGACAACGGGTATGGCCTTTATCCTTCGAAACCTCACAACCCTTCCCAGTACCCCGAGCAGTACCCGGAATACGCTCCGCAGTACCCCAGTCAATATCCTGGATATCCACCGGAGAGGCCGAGCCCGTATCCTCCCAGCTATCCAAGCGAGTACCCAGAGGACTACCGCCCAGGCAGACCGCCTTACCCGCAGAACTACGCTCCAGGGTACAACCCTTACAGACCACAACCCGGCTACCCGCAGCAGAGCTTCATGGCAGCTCTCGACTCAATCACCAGGCACGACGAATTGAGGTGTGTGCCGAGGCTGCTCTGCGAAGTTACATCAGGAGGCAAACCTGGGTACCCGTCCTCGAACTCTAACCAGCAGCAGACTGTCAAAGAAACCATAACAACGTAGGTGATTTATTTCATTATTTATAAATAATTTTTTTTAATTCATAATTTTTTACAGAAGAGATTGGAAATTACATATGTGTAAGTATTGAGTATTGAACCGTTCTATTCCTTCCAAAATCGCTTAAGATTCACATGGCGCTGCGAAACGATAAGAAAATATATATTTATTTCTATATAAAAAAAAAATATATAGCTACAATGATCTTTACTTTTATTCCGATATGTTAAATATTATTATAATATCGAGCACTAAATATTTTATAGCATATGTTAGGATACGATTGGAAAATGCCAAAAGCAAAACTTCTTTGTTTCAAAAATGCCAAAAGTCTTGAACATTGGTACTTGATACTTAAAGACAAATAACGTATACAGAATGGAGGAAGGGGTGAAGGGAGTATGCTTCCCAAAATCATCAAGCCCAAACACTTGGGGACGTTTTTATAACATAATTAAACCTCTTTAAATATCTAACTACGACGAAGGGTAAAGGTAATTTGATGGGATTCATTGGAATTTATTTTAATTCTCTAGTTTTAATATCATTCTTTAAGGTTTCTGATGTGGGATTGAAGAGTTTGGGATGCTGGGTCGTTGTGAACTGATAGGACACATGTGTCATCAGCATAGATTGTAATAACGGTGTTTGGATGGGTTGGGATGTCAGCTGTATAGACTTTGTAAAGAATCGAACTTACCTTGAGGAACTCCAGCGGAATGGGAATAATACTTTTTAAGCTTAGAAATTGGGATAATGTAAGTAGAAAACAAATTATTTTGGTAAAGTATCAACATTCGTAACAGGTTGCTGAAAATTTTCAAATCCACAAGAGTTTGTTAACATTAAATATTTCTCTGCATCATGATATTTTAATTTATGTACTCTTAAAAAATAAAAAAAATCAACAGATTTGCTATATAGCCACTACAGCGCAGTTGCAAATATCATAAATGAAGAAATATTTATGAAAGTTCAGAATAATTTGTGACAACTATTGAAATTGTTGTAAAATTATGTTCCAACTATTGAAATAGTTAAACAATTTTATACTTAATCTTTCCTCCTCCCAAAATTTTACTGGCGTCTCTGCATGTATATATGCATCACGGTGGATGTGGAGAAATGCGCACGTAAAAGTATTTTCTACTGATTATTCCCTCGTTAATATACATTTTCTACTTCAAATTATTATATTTTTTGTCTATATGTCTTATTTTTTTAGCCTAAGATTCATCCACATATTAAAAATGGGAAAAAAGAATGAAAATACGCCCGTAAAACATATAAATACCTAGAAAATTTTAAATATAGTTAGGAATATCAAAAATTAAAAAAGGTTCTTATTAACAAGTTTTTAACTAACAAGAATTTTTATACTTAGAACTGGACATAACATGGTTAACTCACACCTCTACAAAAAATTTAAAATTGGTCCAACTCTTTTATGTGAATGTGGAAGGGGTGAGTAAACAGCCGAACACATTCTTCAGACATGTATCCTAATGGAGGAACAACGGAAGCAGAGATGGCCTAAGTTAAATAAAAAGTTATCCTGAAGTCAAACGCTTACTTGTTTAGGTTCGGTGGAATTGCTGCTTGATTCAGATCCATATAATAAGAAATGTTGCTCTCATGCCCTACTCTTTTTCACTAGCTACTTATAATACTCAACAAATGAGAACTGTATTATTAACTGATTTGTAAGAAACCAGTCGTTATATATTATTTCAAATGAGTATTTAAAGGGATTATAAGCTAATGGGAGACCACATATATATATATATATATATATATATATATATATATATATATATATATATATATATATATATATATATTATTCTGTCGAGCAGACACGTGGAGAGGTGAGACCTGAGAAGACACGCTCCATGGAACGAAAACTACCCAACTGGGAGTCGTACACAGTTGATTTACCCTCACACCTTATAAATTAATTGTCAGCTCAGCGTCTGGATCCGATGGAATTCTGCAGGAGTCGTAAATTTCGGCTTTTATTGCTTTCCTTTCAGGCCTTATATCTATTTCAGTACCGATTAATTTTGTATTGCCTAACGTATAGGAAATAAATGTTTTCAGGAAGAAAACAGTTTCAACAATCAGCTAAATCGGGAAAGTAATTAAATAAAAAATAATCGTAACGATTGCATTATAAGATGTGCCATTGCCTATAAGTTGAAGGAGATTGGAAAAAAAAATTATTTTCAAACTTGAGTAATGAGCCATATTCTAATAACAGAAGACTGCCTATTCTCATGCACGCCCTACATGTTATTATACATCAATAGTTATGTTTTAATATTAATTAACACGTCGGAGACACAATAAAATAAAAATAATTATAAAATAAATGAAATTAGTAACTGAAAAATTTGGGACTACAATAACAGAAAACAAATTGCGATATCTCAAATAAATAGTACAATCATTTGATGATGAATGATATAAAATAAATGTATAATGTCAAAAGATAAGGAAGTATCTGATTGTTTTTGGGACAGGAATTTTTTTTATTTTATTTTTTATTTATGATATTTACAACTATATTACAAATAAAAATACTTCAGTAAATTTGAACACAACAATATAGTAACATGAAACCCCTTGGTGAGAAACTACCCACTAGTAGCACTCTAAAAATGTAATTACAAAAGGAGATCTCGAGGTCTCTTCTTTCCAGACGCCTCGGAGGGTTACATGAAATTAAATTAAGCATTTCTCAAATATAAGGAACAGCCAAAACGACCCACATACGGAAACTACAGACCATTCTGTCAAGAACTTTTAGGACTACAACTCCATGGTGCTTCACAAACATTACTTTACATAAAGATTTAAACATGCCAACAGTTAACGACCATATACGGACACACTACAAACAATTTCACAATAACTTACTTGGACATTCTAACACACTATTACAATTGAAGATTAAGAAAAGATTAAGTATAAAATTGTTTAACTATTTCAATAGTTGGAACATAATTTTACAACAATTTCAATAGTTGTCACAAATTATTCTGAACTTTCATAACTATTTCTTCATGTATGATATTTGCAACTGCGCTGTAGTGGCTATATAGCAAATCTGTTGATTTTTTTTATTTTTTAACAGTACATAAATTAAAAATATCATAATGCAGAGAAATATTTAATGTTAACAAACTCTTGTGGATTTAAAAATTTTCAGCAGCTTGTTACGAATGTTGATACTTTACCAAAATAATTTGTTTTCTACTTACATTATCCCAATTTCTTAGCTTAAAATGTATTATTCCCAGTACGCTGGAGTTTCTCAAGGTAAGTTCGATTCTTTACAAAGTCTATACAGCTGACATCCCAACCCATCCAAACACCGTTATTACAACCTATGCCGATGATACATGTGTCCTATCAGTTCACAACGACCCAGCATCCCAAACTACAGACCATTCTGTCAAGAACTTTTAGGACTACAACTCCATGGTGCTTCACAAACATTACTTTACATAAAGATTTAAACATGCTAACAGTTAACGACCATATACGGACACACTACAAACAATTTCACAATAACTTACTTGGACATTCTAACACACTGTTACAATACATGATTTCGATTATCATGCCCGAAAACACGCTTCGGAGGCTCAAAAGAAGCAGGATGAGGGATTTCCTCGATATCCCGATCGATAAAACACTGAATTCAAGCCAAGAAAGGATGCCACTGGGCACTCCTTTTCCTCACGCCGATTAAGCCACTATTAGTATTTTGACGACAGCAGACTCGCTAATTGTCAGTACTTCTGACAGGTATGGGTAAAAAAAAATGAAGTGAAAACAAATTAAGCATTGCTCACAAAATACTTATAATGTAAGGTTCTCCTCCAAAATAAGTATTTTTATAATGTTGTACTGACAATATACCATATATTATAAAACTGGTATCTGTATTCAGTAATAGAAAGAAACCTCAAAGACGAAACAGGGTGATGGCAACCTGAACATAATAAAATTAATTAAATTCCTTAACGATACTCTTAGTAGATTTTAAACATAGAGAAAAGAGAAAAATAGTCTGGGGAAGCATCCTAAAGACCCAATAGGGTGTCAATAATAAACATAATATATTCTAATATTTAACGTATTTCTAAAACAATGATCGTTCATATCTATATTTTATCTACCCACAGTATCACATTGTGGGTTCAATTCCTCCCTCCTTCCCAAGGATATTTGTTTCTTAACAGTCTAAAGAAATAAATCTTGACATTCTTTATAGTCAGTACTAGTATTACCCAAAATCGGGCTTGGTCCTAGAACTTTGCAAGACTAAGACCGCCATTGGTATTAAAAACACCTTCTTTTTTAAAAATAAAATTAAGGCAAAGTAGTTACTAATACTTCACAATTTTAGTTAATATATGTTAAGGATTGGTATAACCAATATACGTTTGCATTTAACTCTTCTAATTTTTAGTTGGAGCTTAGTTAGGTTTCTCCTATCTAAGAAATTACAGTAAAATCTCTATAGTAATAATAATTGTAAGACTGTTGCCAGAAGGCCAGGTTCTCCACCAGTATCAGTACCATTACCAGTACTAGCAATTTAGTATTTCACATAAATTTGGATATTTTAATAAGAACATATCTATATTTTGCTTTTTCTTCTTAGATTATTGTCAGTTTTCGCACAAAGATGTATACTAGTAGTTAATATCTGGCTGAGATGTTGATTTTATAATTGAACAATAAACCATTACTCAATGCGTTTTGAAAGTATGAATCAGTCGAACGGTTACATAATATTGGAGAGCGTTACCACCTTATTTAAAAGCCGGAACCGGTAACAGAAATAACTGTTCCGCTTTGGACCGCTTAAGGCTCATGCTCACAAAACACGATCAGTTGTTGCGATCTGCGATATTTTTGAATCACACTAGAAGAAATCATATAATGGGGTAGACATCATAAAAATTAGGTCACCGTCCCGCGGCCATACAAAAAATGGCAGATCGTCTCAACAGAACGCCTACAGTATTAAAGATTGTTAAATTTGTTTATCAGTCCAGCTGAATAGCTTAATTCTATTTTAGCCTTATTTTCTCCGAATATTACAGACTACATCGCAGGTATTTAATGGGAGGATTTCTGTTTGAACAAAAAAAAGTTCTTAATTGTAGATTGATGGTTGACAGTAGTGAATATTTGATGATTATTGGTTGGGGTGATCAGTCAAATAAAAAATGGTAAAAATAAATAATAATATTTTTTTATTTTTTACATTTGCGTAGGAAAGCGGGACCAGTACCTAAAAATTTCTGTGAAACTTTTTACGAAAAAAGTTTTTGGAATATAAGTTCTAAGGAATGTTTTCGCAATACAGTTCCATGTTTTGGTAAAATTTTAATTTGTATTTATTAAGGTTCTTGCAAAAAGTTCAGTTAAATGAAAAATAACTTGGCTTAAATTACAGTTTTATATTTATTTTTTCATAAAATGTATCTGTTAAGTAATGAATTGTTTAATGTGGTAAATTAGTGATATTGTGTATGACCAGTGTTATGAAAAGGGAGAAAAAATTAATAATAATATATTTATAAAATAATGTAATAATATAATGTAAGAGCTATGTAAATGTGGATTGATCGGTATGCTCTGTATAAAGCAACGCTATGTAGTAGGGCATCATTACTTTCAATAAAGTATTTCTCTCTCTCTGTCTTAAATGAATTACACATGAACCTGATGTGTCGTTTGTTTGAGACACTATGAATAAAAGTAATTTCGTAGGCAGACTTTTTAGCCGAAATCAACCGAATTATAAATAAACGTTTTTTTAAATAAAAGTTCGGTAAAACCTTTAGTCGAAAAATTGCCACGGAAAAAGTTCTAGTTCCAAAAGAACTAAAAAATTATTGACAGTAAAAATTCCGGTTACACCGAAATATTTTTTTAAATCATTTTTTTTTTCCATTTCAAGCTGTGATATAAAATGGTTTTGTAATGGTAATGATTAAAATCTATGATATTATTCATTCATATTGTTTTATTTGATAATGTAAAAAGATATAGAGAAGCCTACTTATGGTTAAAGTTGATTTTTTCTACAACTATAAAATGTTTGGAAATTTGTGATTTTTTTTTTGTTTTTATTCATTGATATTTACAACTGTATTATAAAAAAGTACAACTATTAAATGTGCACTCAGGAATATAATAACATGAAATCTCTTCTTGAGAAACTACCCACTGATAGCACTCAAATTGATTAATCTAAAAAGAAAGGAGATGGTCCGGTGTAGCGGTCATAAATAGGCTAAATAGTGATAAAACTATTTTATTAGAAGCCGACGTATCGTCCCGACTTTGCAGGTCTTCTTCAGGGCTGGAACGGACAAGATAACAAAAAATAGAGAATTGTAGCAGTTTTATGATATTTTTTTTTCTTGTCCGTTCCAGCAATGAAGAAGACCTCCAAACTCGAGTCGAAACATAAAAATAGTTTTACCACTATTTAGCTTATTTATGACCGCCACCTCGGGCCATCTCCTTCCTTTATAATGCAACGGTCAACTATTATATTCTCTATATTCAAGATTAATTTAAAAGTGTTAATCTTAATTTATTTATGGGGTTTAATCAGTTTAACAATAATAACAAAATTAAATTATGTAGTAATATACTCTGTAATATTTTTTATTTCAGGGTATAATAAATCATTTTATTCTAAAATTAATTTTTGTTATACCTACTATGACATACTTAAATTTCAATTGTAGATATTTTTCTCCATAGCTTATGTGAGGAAAATAACAAAAAACTATTTTCTAATTTGGTTCGTATTCACAATCGAACTGACGGACTTTACTTTATTTTGTATGTTATTTTCTTTCTTATAATGGTATGAACTTCACTCAAATGAATGACTTTTGCAGATTGCTGACAGTACTCAACTTCATGGACAACAACCCACTGTTCGTGTTCGGACGAGCAGCACTCCTGGGAGCAGCGAGCAGGGGCAACTCCGCGGCCTGCCTCAACGCCTACCCCACCTGTCCGAAGGATCCAGACCGTCTTGTCCACTATCTCAACAACCACAACGGCGGCTTCTTCAGGTTCTTCAGCGGACTCCCTTCTCAGGGTCGGGACCAGTCCGTTCCTCCTGCCGACGAAGAGGCCAGGATACAGAACAAGCCCGGCCGAGCACTCTCCTTCCCTTCGGCAGTCCGGCCGATCGAACCCCAGGACTACCTGCCGCCCTCAGCGCACTCCTCCGGCGATCGCTTTGTTTTTCCGGACAGTTCGACCAGGGGGGGCAAGCAGCTGCACTTTCCCGAAGAAGGTGACTCCTATCTTGGAAGGCCCTCCTATAATCCGGGATCAGCCTATAAACCGGACTACTCCCCTCCTCAGAATTTGATCAACTTCAGGGATCAGAGGTCGGTGAAGTTTCCCGCTCCAATGAACTTTCCGAAGCTTTAACAAAAAGCTAAAAGGATAGCTCCAGTAAAGATCTCTGGGGATTTTATCGGTGCGTAAAAAGTAAAGAAAAGAGATCAAATTGAGTTAAATCTTGTATATATCTTAAAAACATAGCGGTGTATCGATGACAAGAATCTATTTATCGAACTTAATAAATTTAATCTGTAGTTGATTATAACCGATACATTATGTAAATAAAAATCGCGTATTGAGTATAAGATACGCGTTAAAATGCATAATAAAAGCTAAAAAAGATAATTTAAAGTTAGTAACCAAGAATAGAACTCAACATTTTGTTTTGTAATTATTATTATTACTTTTTAATATAAATCAAATTAAGACTAAAACTTTTAAAAAATCACGATAGCTCCACCGCACATTCAATAAATAATAAATCTGTTTAACAAGAAATTTATTTCGGCCTATTAACCATTTCTAAACATATATAAATTACATATTTATTAATGTATATATTTAAAGAAATAGGTTAGAAAAATGAATAACTGGCAATGAAAGGTAGGCAAAGGAAAATAATTATATCGCCATCGAGTTATATATTATTGAGTACTTTCAAAGTTAAATATGGAAGAGAAAAAAATGTTCGAAAATGGCAAATAAATGTCGAAAAATACGAAATTTAGTAAAACGCTTAAATATAATTGTTTTTTCTTGGTAGAAAGATTTTTTATTATTAGAATATGTTGTGGGTGAAGTCTGGTTTCGTTGAAACCTTCGTCTAAACTTAAATTAATACTAAAAAATAAAAAACGGTTCAACTAAAAATAAACGAAGGAAATAAAGGCATTTATAATGATAATATATCGGTAGATTTTTATATATCAGAAATGAATAAATCACTATATATTCAACCATCAATCGGATTTTTGATCAATGAATAAAATAAAACGATTATATTCCTTAAAGAAATTGGTGCTTTATAGACTCAAAATAAAAACAAAAGTATGTAAAATATTGGTAGCTAAAATAAATGAAACTTTAATTAATAAGAAAGTATGTGTCCATTTATGGAAAATTAAAATCAGACGAATAACCCAAGAAAATCAATTGCAAAAGCACTAAAAATAAAACTTAAAAATTAACTTAATTTATAAATAATATAATAATAGGTTACGTATATCTAAACATATGTTACATGAGCCCATGATAACCAATATATGCAAGAGTCCAGCAAACACTCAAAATTTATATTTTATTTTAATTAATTCATCTTCTTTTCGAGTCACATTATAATTTTTGAGTTGTTATTCCTGTAACTT
Source organism: Nezara viridula (assembly GCA_928085145.1). NCBI lineage: Eukaryota > Metazoa > Arthropoda > Insecta > Hemiptera > Pentatomidae > Nezara > Nezara viridula. The sequence continues at coordinate 212,079,267 of OV725077.1, forward strand.
GAAACTAAATGGAGCAATGTCGACATTTTTGAAATTCCAATGAGCTGCACGAAAGAAATTGAGTGTACATTAACTATTTTATAAACTAGTTTTCCCATTATTAGTTAGACTCAATAGCTAATTAATATTGTGAATTTTTTTTTTAAACAATTGATTTAAATTTCCATCTTTTGGAAAGAGACCTTTTTTTCCCAGGTACAAATTTACGAAGTGAGAATATGAAAATTAATTTTCCATGATTTGGATTTATCTGTTTGTTTATCACTTATTTTTATAAATATTTGTTCCTTAATTTAATAATTTATTTGTTAATAAAATGTTTATTTATTAAAGGTCTTATTCATTCAAATTATAATAGGCCGTGACCATGATAGTACCTCAGTACCCTTGCCCGAATAAAAAACGGGACAGAATAGAATATGATGGAAATTTTTGGTTTTTATTTCGTGATGAACCATTAAAAGACAATCAACCTACACAATCTCGTAAATATAAACACAGTAGAGAGAAAACAAAATGGGTAAGTTCCTAAACTCAGCGCTAAGCTCATCGATGGCATCGCATCCGTCTCTAAACAGGTCAAAACGATACCATCAATAAGCAAAATATAAATATAATATTATAAAAGTGAAATGACTTCTTTGTAGAATTTCAGACACAATATTGTAACCAGCAGATATGTAACTAGAAAAACACTTTTCTCTCACATATTTAGTAGAAATTATTTTTTTTTTATTCAAAAAGACTTATTATATATATATATATATATATATATATATATATATATATATATATATATCATCTCATATACCTTATCAAGATTTATCCTGTAAATCTTCTGGAGTAATATACTAATATCCAAACCATTTATATTTTATATAGAATAAAATAGTCAACAAAAAGAATACAATAAAATAAAAAAGAGTAATCTAGTAAATTAGTACATGCACCATGTATTAAGTATAATTTATATATCAATATAAGGACATTTTACAACAGTTATAAAAATTTAAAAAAAGTATTTACAAATTACAACATTGTGATGGTTATAAAACAATTTGGTAAGAGATTAGTAACAAAACAATAGGAAATTCGTCAGTCTTTGAGATAGTCCAGGTCTCTACTTCGTAAGTAAGAACTCGTCTGATCAATTTATATATATATATATATATATATGTATATATATATATATATATATATATATATATATATATATATATATATATATATATATATAAAATTATAATAGAAATTTTCTTTCAGACGTATGAGAGCTCAATCTACTTAAAAAAAAAAAAACGAAATTTTATTAAGAGAATTTTACAGATAATAGCAAACCAACAAATTTTTTTACACTATGATTTATTCTAGAAAAATGTCTTTACTAACAAATGAAAACTTATTACTTACGATGGTAAAGAAATAGTTGAATGTAGATAATATCATTAGGAACTTATAACTAGGAGTGACAGTCACTATGAGAATCACAAATAAAAATGTATTAATTCTTATTTGGATATTTGTACTCTCAAATAACTTTACAGGTAACAAATAATTAAATTTGTTAATAAGTAACAGTGAGGGAAATAACACAACGAATTCCATACCCCCAGAATAGTTTCACAAACCATATACGACTCTCATACTAAACAAAATAGCGAAATACCGCAAATGTATACACCTAACACGACAAAGAGAAGCTCCGGTTCAAATCTAGTGGAAATTGTAAATGACCCCACGAGGCACTATAATCTCCACCTCCTCATCTGCTACCCCTTTGTCACACCATATTTCACCGCCTTGTTTGTTTTGGAAATCTCAGCCGGAGGTTGGTAAATATTTCTGTGGGGCTTTTGGAAATAAGTGGTTGTTAGCGAGTATTTCTGGGTCTATGGGTGACTGTTAAAAAGAGCTCTCTGACAGCGGCCTTAGGCCATAACTCACCCAGCTATTTTTCATGAGGCCACTAATCCGGATTCCGTGGGCTTGTCACTGGAACAGAAACAAACATCTCGAAATAAGGATCTATAAAGGAAACTGGAGTATCACTGCCAGATCGGGAGCGATTTATTATTATTTATTTAGAACACTTAGTGAAGAATAGACCCGTCATAAATATTGAAAAATGGAAAGCTCATAGCATCTAATCTACTTGTTTAGTAAACAAATCTTCTGGAGAAATCTAGCGTTGCCTCCTAACCATTTATAGTGTATATATATATACACACACACACACATATATATATATATATATATATATATATATATATATATATATATATATATATATAGACACTCATATATATATGAGATAGTCAACAATAACTAGATAATAACAATAACTAGATTATTTAACTTTTGTAAAAACTATCCATTATAAAAAAAGAGGAATTGATAATAAGTAAATATAAATTATTTATGGAATCGTTGATTGGTATAATCTTGGGCATGATTGTATGGGTCAGAAGATGGTTAAGGATTAAAATTTGGAAGGTCTTTTGGAAATGTATTTATTTTTTGATAACGGTAATTAGTTTGAAAGAAACTATATTAAATGATGTATAAGTTATCCTCGATTGAATATTAAATAAAAAAAATTATGAAGAACAACAATCTAGTATGTAATAGAAACAATCTCAGAGAATAACGATCAATATTTTTATTTATATTAAAAAAAAAATAGATGGATTGGATTTTACAGTAAATTAAATGTTAACTTGTGAGATATGATTTGACGACAGAAGAATGACCAAGGACCCTCACGTCAAAATGAAAGTACTGTCCACAAGTGATTGAAAATACTCTACCCACTTTTCCAAATGAAAATTGAAAATTAGACAAAAAATAGTTACATAATCTTACCTACTCAAATCCATGTGGAAACACTCCTTACAAATTTACCGTTCTTACAAAAATTGCAGCAATTTCAATCCAAAATTTTGAGACTAATAACAGCAGCTCTCTTGAACGTAAATATAAAACTTTTACGTAAACAAACGACAACCCATAAGTCGGCAAACATATACATACTCCCTACTCCTGATTTCATATTAAACCAAACGGACACAATAACAGACTTATAAACGACATGACCACAGCTGACATGTCCACCAGGAGCCGAATGAAAATGAGTTAGATGAGAGATCTCCTTTCCTTAATCAAGGAAGTAAACAATGATCAGGAAATAGTACTGCTGAGTGCTATCCTTCCTTATGCCTCTAATGCCAATCATTCAATTTAACACGAAAAATCTACTGATTGTAACTATCACAAGGTGCCGGTAAATATTTGAGGAGAAAAAAAAACATGTCAGTCGATCCATTTTAAGCTTAAAAAAAATTAATAGCAGGCAAACTCCTCTTATAAGTGTATAGACCAATATAAATTATATAATATAAATAAAAATGCGAAACTGAAGTAAATTTAGTACAATTAAAAGTGTAACTGAATAAAAATCGAAATAAATAAAACTAAATAAAAAATCAATATAATAATAAAAAAAAAAAATAAAAAACGCATGATTTAAAATGATCCATGATTTTAAAAGATTCCTAACCAGCCACGTGGAGTATGCTGCTTTTTGATTAACAGATAAATTAAACTCAATGCCTGGATCGACTCAATACTTTCCATCAATTGACGAAGGCATTTAATAAGCAAAAGTGAAATGACTAGTAACGCCGTCATTTTAATTGGAGGTCTTAACAATGGCTTATAGCAAGGACACTTAAAGGATTAAATAAATAATGATTAATATTAATTTATTTATATTAATCATAAAATACTCTATTCCTAAACAGTTTAACACAAGCTAGTCATAAATCAGAAGTTGCTGGATATCGCTCTTTTCAAATTTTTAATCAAGATAGTGATTTAAAAAAATAAAGAACACAATAAAGAATATGCTTAATGTTTGTAGAAATTACTTCATGAAAATGCATTTTTGCCTGAAGAACGCAACCTCCACTATACGAATGTGTTGCGGTGAAGTTTCCTATTGCGCCTTAAGCACCATTAATTAGAAATGTTTATATGTATTTTTATTTCTTGTCTTGTCATTTTTTTTTTTTTTTTTTTTTTTTTATGAAAACCTAGATATATGTTTATTCTTTAAATTTATTTTTAAAGAATATAATAAAGGCTCAAGAACGTTTTAGTTAAAAGTAAGCCTTAAGATGAAATTTTAATATTTATTTTTAGTTTCCATATGAATGGAATCAATATTTTCATTTTGGTCCCGGTTATTTCAGTTTTTTACAGAACTCTTATTTATTTTAAAAAAGATGTATTTAAAAGGTTTGGTAATTTCGCCAAAAAGTCAATCTAAAAAAATACATTTTATTCTTAGCTACCCAAACAGGCAACCAATTAGAATCTAGTAATTCATTTAAAATAAATTAAAACTCTAAATTAAATTTTTACCGTATATCTAGAACTTTATTACAAAAATTCCCTTATAAATGTTATTTTATAAACATTTATCCTTAAAAGAAATTACTTTTTAAAAGCGTTCCATAAAATTTTGAATCCTCTAGTTAAAAAGAAATCAGTTCAGGTTTGATGTAAAAATATCTTAGAATATTTTTCAAAACATGTGTTCAAAATTATTTTAAGCTCAAAAAATATGTAATTTATGGATATATAATAATAATTTCTTGTTAGCTGACCAATATTTACATGATCCGGTCTACGATTTGTACATAAATGCAAAATAACGAAAAAAATAAGGTGTGTGATTCAGACCACACGAAAGGAGTGACCACGCTCCCCCCTCTCAAAATATTTTATTGTTCACCTTTTCTTAAAAATAGAGCAAGCTAACATAGAATTAGAAAAATAGTAAACCATATACACTAACATGTGCTGCGGTATGCGGTATTTTTTCTCATATCACTTAGTCGGAAAATTCATAACTCCGTCAAAATATGGCGCCTCAAAAATTTTGGTGGAGCAATTTGCGTGATGAAACCTCCTTTTGGGCAACCCTGTCATACGATATAAGTGAAAACATTAACAAGGTGAGATTAATAATATAAAATATAAATTATAAATAAATAGCTCATAACAAAGAAGATGAAATGCTGAAAATTTCACTCGGATATAGTATGCAGGCCCGATTTATAGTTTCTGAGATATTTTAATCTATATGTAAAAATATTTTGATTAGTCAACTATAGCCGACTTAATCTGAGCGTTAATGCAGAAGGAATCCTGACGGGTCAATATAATTCACTCTCCACAAAAATGTGCAAAACTCGTCCAAAGAAGTTTTCACTTAAAAAAAAAACATGTAAAGTAAAAAGCAAAAAAACGTATAGCTAATTTACTTTTAAAATAATGTGACAAAAAATTATAAAAAAAAAGTAGATGGGCTAAAATTTTGAGACCTATTGTTAATCTTAATACATTAACCCTGGTCTATTTATTAATAATTTTTTACTGAGTACTTATTAATAATTTTATTAATTGTTCAATAACAAACTCGATTGGCTTGACAAGTTGTTATGATGAGACTCTTTCAAACCTCTCCACTTTAAACACCTACTCGTTCTCCAATCAGACTGTCAATGTACCTAAGAGAACTCTTCAAGTACCCCTAGAGACTATTCCGGTTTACTTATGTTATTCAAGTTTCCTATGTTAGCTATATGTATATTTATGTGTTTATTTTTTTTCTCTTTCTTTCCTTTCTCTCTTTCTATTTCTACCTATACTTTTATTTTTAATCAACTCTTATTTGGTGAATACTTAATTTATGTATGGCCACACTGGCATTTACCCTATCCTTATAATTTGTCCTAGAGGGACAATAGTCCCAGAATAATAAAAATATTTTTATTTCATTTCATATTACTTGGGGGCGGCTCACAGTGAGACGAGTAAGGGAAAACCCACGACATCGGCTGAATCTATTTATTTTTTTTTCAGATGAGCTATTCAATAAAAACAGTCAAAATTGTATATTATGCCAACTGAAAATATTTTTAGGAACTCCACAAGGTATCAATAAAACAATTTATCTAGTTTTTAGAGTTCTAAAAAAAAAAAAAAATAATAGATTTAGCAAATCATGTCCTGATGTCGGGACTGTTAATCTCCTACCTTTTTTCCTGACCCTGAAAAAGCTCGTATAGGCTAACAGGCTAGGTAGCAGTGGTGGAAAAAATTATTAGACTCTAACTTTTAATTAGAAGGTAAGTAAGTCTTCAAAAGTTTTTTAACAACCAAACTTTGATGTAAACCGTGGTGGATGTACTACGTAACATAAAAAAAATGAGATACGTTTTAACGTCAATAATGTCAAGAAATTATCGGCTGGTAAAACTTAGTATTTGTAGATGATACGAACAAGTAAGAAAAATGGAATGTCATTACATCTAGCATCAGATGAATAATTAACTTTTTAGCGATACCTCGTACTGTCGTTAACAAAACATAGATACTAAAAAAATATTTATATTATTCCATACTTCCATGAAAAATATACAAAAAATTAGAGGATTTTCAAATTTTGAATAGTGTTTATAAACATTGTTTTGAACCTACTGTAAAGCAATTTTCATTCGGTATACAATTTTAAAAATAGGAACTGAGAATAAACATGACTATTACAATTTAATAATTACACATATTTTTTAACTGAAAAGATAAAAAAATACTTGGTACAAGAATATAAATATTTTATACCGAACAAGACTAAAAAAAGTCTACTGTTCTTTTCGAAAGAAGGGGATTCTATTTTTTCTCTTTTATCAGAGCTTAGAAATTGATCCTACGGCACCGAAGCTAAAGAGATTGAGGAATTGTTTGCCCTGGAGGAAAAGGCAGAACAAAACCGCCCCAATAAAGCTCCTTTGGACCGAGAGGGCGTGGGGTGAAGATCTCGAAAGCCTGTACTGAAAGGTTGAGCGAACAAAACGGATTCGGTAATTAATCTTGGGCGGTAACTCGGCGGCGCCACCCCTTAACGAAAAAAAAAATAATTAACAATGGCTTGAGATCACCCCCACCCCCGCGCAGATTGTGAGGGGTGGTTTAATGATATAGCGCTGGTGGCTAAGGCGATTCCACTCCAGGAAAGCCTCATATCTCGCAAACCAAAAACACCTAACATCTTCTGTGGCCATCAGCTTCTTGAAATTGATTCTCAAGATCTTGAAGAGCTGGACTATGCCTTCATCAAGACAAAAAAAATTATAACATCCGCCTAAAGCTTTGTGAAAAAGTCTTCATCCTATTGTATCTCCGAAAATTCTCAGAGTAATATGGCGTTTTCTCATTACTTAATTACGCACTAAAAACTCATAAATACCCATTTATTTTCCACTTGAATCGTAAGATAATATGATCGCATAATCCCCCAAAAAAAGAAGGTGACCTATAAAAATTGGACCGTTTGGCCTATATAATCTCGTTATTTTGACATATTGAGATGGAGGCTCCAAGTGGCGCGATATTTTTGTAGGCCATACTTTTATATTCATACTCGATTTTACAATCAAATTATCATATGTTTCAAGAGGAAAGCAATTGGGTCTTCATGAGTTTTTAGTAACTACTTAAATGGATTAAATTTGCCGATTTCCATATTAAAAACGATCCATTTACGAGAATTACGCGAAAAAACGCTGCAAATTATTTCACAATGGTTTATTATTTTATAACAATTATACATTTAAAGTAACATTACCTTCCTAGTTACAAAGAAAAATAAATAAAAAATGATTCCAATTATTGGACTAAACAGGTTTTTTTAATCATTAGTAATAACCTAAAAAAATTAGCATTCCTTCAGTAACACATTCAAAAATCAAAAAACAAAACAAAATATATAGCCTTTGCAGTGTAACATACAAAAAAACATCTAGAGACCATACCTTTGCTCCAAATTGTCCAATTTTAACGATGACTTTTTTGGAAATTTAAATACTTTTGAAACATATTATCACAATATCGACAAAAACGTGTAGAGTTGCCCAAATGCGAGACCGATGCGAGTCTTGGTCTTGCAAACTCAGTCTTGGCCATGGTTTTGGTCTTGCGCAACGGTATTGCAGTTACTTATTAGCTTATTATAGAGATATTACTGTATTTATTTAGATAGGGGAAAAATAACTAAGCCCCAATTAAAAATTAGAGTTAAATGCAAAAGTATATTGTTTATAGCAATTCTTTACATACAGTAACTACCAATCCAAACATATAGTTTTACCAATCATGGTCTTGGTCTTGTAACAGTTAGGAGGCCCTTGGTCATGGTCTAGAAAAGTGCCAATTTTGGGCAACACTTATATATATATATATATATATATATATATATATATATATATATATATATATACACACACACGTGAACGTGGAAACGTGAACACCTTAAGGAAAACACTAAATTAGTCTTAATTCCTTTTTCGTTCGGAATTAGCCCATGGATCAAATGAACTTTTATGTAGGAAAATTTCCTCTAGAATCATCTCCCTCTCACTCATTCCTCCCTCTCCCCCCCCAGAGTTTGTCCATTATGAACTGAGAAATACTGTATAAGTCGGAAATCTCCGGAGAACAATAACAGCAACTCCCTGGTAGGTAAACAATAAATATACCGAATTATGACAACCAACTGTGGACCAACACATACTTACTCTCTACTTCGGATTTTATATTAAATTAAACCGAGACAACAATCGACATAATAAGGTTTATAAAAGCGACATGGTCACGGCTGACATGTCCATCAGAAGACTACTGAAAAGAAGCTGGATAAGAGATCTCATTCCCTGAATCAGGATATCAAGTAGACAACAACCAGGAAGATGTACTTCTGGGTGCTATCCTTCTTCATAGATTTAATGCCAATCATTCAATTTGACATAACAAATCTGCTGATTGCCACTATCATGATAGGTGGGTATAAATATTTGAATACATAAAAAAAAAAATCAAATCCAACTGTAAATATAAATGCCAATAGTTCTATAAATTATTTTGTATTCAATATAAATAACTTTATTTACCCCATGTTATTTGTCTCTCGCGGAAAAAAGAAGTATCAAAAGGGGATCTATTGTTTTTAATTTTATATTAAAATAAACCAACACAACAATCGAAATAATTCGGTTTATAAAACCGACATTGCCACGACTGGCATGTCCATCAGACTACTTAAAAGGAGCTGGATTAGAGATCTCATTCCCTGAATCAGGACATCAATTAGACAACAACCAGGAAGATTTACTTCTGGACGCTATCCTTCTTCATAATTTTAATGCCAATCATTCAATTTGACATAACAAATCTGCTGATTGTCACTATCGTGATAGATGCGTATAAATATTTGAATGCATAAAAAAAAATCAAATCCAACTGTAAATATAAATGTCAATAGTTCTATAAATTATTTTGTATTTAATATAAATAGTCTTATTTACTCCATGTTATTTTTCTCTCGTGGAAAAAAGAAATATCAAAAGGGGATCTATTGTTTTTAATGGCTTGACTACAATGACTTTTTCTAAATTGGTTGGTAAAATTATTAGCCATTTAGAAGACACATCCCCCTGGCCTGGCTGCCTCGAGGCATTTTAAGTGAGATGGACTGTTTCCTTAAATCTTGATACAAAGGCAGCAAACGCTAAAAATGGCTGCTAGAACGCCTATTTCTTTTGTAGTGTTTGTAGTCTTCGCCTATCGGCTGCTTCTGATTTAATGTGTTGTTGTTCTAGCTACCATTGAAAAATGACTTTAAAAAATAAACTCCTAAATACATATATTAATGAACTAAAGCAAGTTATCTTGAGATCTACAAATGATTATTAATTTAAAAAAAAATAAATTGTGAAATGTTTAAAATATATTTTAAAAAATTTAGTTATCATGTAAGTTTTTTTTTAATAGAAAAAACAGAAATGACTAGTCTGTATGACTAACATAGTAAGTAGATATCAAGAGATGAAACTAGAAATTAGTATTAATTTTTAAAAAAACAGAACATAATAAGCATAATCCCACAGTTCGCACTGCGTTAAGATTTCAGAATTTTATTTTATTTATTTATTTATTGTTTTGTAGTAAAATAACAATAAATAAAATAAAAAAACAATGAAGCAAATTTTATGGATCGGTTATTAGAATTTACAAGTTTCCAAAACTCGTTAAAAACATCTATGAATCAACAATTGATTGTTAAATAACCATTTTTTTTTTTTTTTAGGTTTTTGAGAAAGCTCTGTCCCTTTTTCAATATACATTTTTCATTTGAATTTACTAAAAACGATAAATCTTTTAAGAACCCCTAAGTTTCTAAAGTATATTTGTCAACACAACATTTGTAAACCTTACCGTTCATTTTTACTTTCACTTACCTATGAATGAAATATATAGTAAAGGGATGTATTGCGATTCTGAACATTTTCGAATTTCTGTTTTCAACGGAAATATACGTTTTGAGGTCCTCTGAGTCCATATAACGAAGTCTCGAAAAATGGTCTGAGCGTGTGTAACAGTCTAGTTCAAAAACGATAAGTTGTACGAAAATAAAATTGCATATTTACGTTTTCTTATATGCTTGAGATGTTACAGCAACATTTTCGTCAAAATAGGCTTACCAGAAGTGTCACTTTATATAATCGATTTAATACATTTTTACGATTTCCTCAAAATTCCTCAAACAATTTTGATTAAATTCATTATATCAGAATAAAATTAATCAGTTTGAAATATAATGCAGGTTTTATTCACATTGATGTTCTCTGACAGGGCTTAAATGGTTAGTTTTTAACATTAACTTCATGTAAAATACCTTTAATTTTTTTTATTTGAAATAACTAACCATTTTACATTAATCTTTGATATAATAATAGAAAATACAAAATATTAAAAAAAAATTATAATTAACTAAAGGAGAAATAAGAGATCGTAACGGAGAATAGTCCTAATGGAGAAACCAAAGAAATACGAGCGCGGCTGGGTTCACCCGATCTCGTCCGAAAGGTTAAAACAGACTTCCATACGTAACATGAGCTTAATATAATACGGACTCTATATTATGTACATATGGAACAATATTATTTACATATACATAAGCGGTTTTCATGAATGCTATCATTGATATTATTTAATATTTAATTGTGTAGATTACAGCGATATAAATATTAAAATCGGTACATATAAGGGTACTTAAACAAATAAAAATGTCCACAATTAAATATAGCGTCTGTAATTTTTACTCCTCAGTTGTCTGAAAAACTTATTTCTGGTGAAAATTGTGTGAATTGTGCAGAAAAAATAATCTGTTTTTATTTTGTTGCTTCTGCACTCAAAAAAATTTAAGAATTTACTAATCTCTTTAGCCGGAATACACCTGAACTTGAACTGTTTATATTGAATTATCGAATCCCAATTGATTCAACACAAACAGCCTTAACCGACGTTGGAGCAATATTGACTGTATCATATCTCCAAGGAGCCAGTGTGTACCCTGAGGACGTCTTCATCAGGATGCTAATCCGACGACTTGGCCATGACGTGGAGGTTGATAAATGCTACTCCCTCTTGAGGTAATCTGGCGGCTAACCCTTCCTCTTACGCAGGACCTCCTTCTTGTAATTGATGGCTCAAAGGGTTGAATAAATTATATTTGATAAAGCTACGGCTCGCCACCTCTTTCCGATCCTGTAACGGACACCGCTTTATCAAGTCCTTGCACATTAACCACTCTTCGGAAGGATCTGCATAAAGTATAATAAACTGGGAGCAACCCTTTCTGCTTTCTTCAGCGGAGGCATTAATCACCACCCACCCTGACAAATAGCAAAACGTTTTCATTAACTCCCGATCCGCCCGAGGGAAGAAACTGTCTCCACGAATTGGCTCATCTGGCCGTGAAGTGATATATTGTTTATAAAAAAAATTCTAGATATATTGGATAGTGTTCTCGCTCTATCCCGTATGGCTGCAATGCCAGAGGTAGGGGGGAAAAAAATATTCTCACTCAATCTCCACTGACATTTAATACCACCGGAGGCGGTTGAGAGAGAAGCACAGGGAATTCTTGTAGTCCTGTGGAGGGACAAGTCTGGTTTGCTGATTCTAAATAATGTTCATAGGTAGTTTTTTATAACATTTATTTTATTTTTACTCAATTTCATATCTATTATTATTATTCTATATAGAAATCCTATTTATTATTATTTTATTTTAACTTTATTTATTGCATTTATTTTTTGTTTTATTATTTATATTATTTCCCATTTGTATGAACATATTGTATGAATGAATACTTATAGCGCAAATACTTCTCTTACTCTTAATACTTCTCTTACAAAGTTATAGATTATACTTTTATTCAACAAACGTGCTACAAAAGGTATAATTTTATTGAAATTTGACAGTCACTCAAAGCTTATAACATGTTGATACAAACTCCGTCGGATTTTGTCGGAAGGCTCGACGTAAACCTTTATTCTTAAAACTTTTGCTTATCGATTATTCTCTTAAACCTGTCCATAAGGTTTAAATATTATATTTAAGAAGAAACACCACAAGGTAGTGTACGATCTCCAGTAAGTTTTTCTATGCATATGAGACCATGGTAGAAATTAAAGAAAGTTATCGTGACAAATTAAAAGAGATCTAAAAGATCTCGAGTACTGATGAATGATCATTCAACAGTCTTAGTGATCATCATAAATATGTAATCCTGTAACATACAAGACTAAATACCAGATAATTTATAGCATCGAATTTAGCTATACATAAAATAACTACAATACTGAAATAAATTGAACCGATCGACATAGCAATGTTGGGATGGATATCTTTTTATAGAGAAAGTTGAAATTATTTTTCTCTATCTGAAATAATCATTAATTACTATTTCTTATAGTAATTCAATAATAAATATACATTTTTTTTCACAAAATGCAGATTAGTGACTTTTTTCAGTAAACCAAATAACAATAAATATAAATATGAATTCATAGATATAATCAATATGTTCATTCAATAAATTTAAATATACAGTTTAAATTCTACATATACAGGGTGGGAAAAAACATGGGAAATTAAAGAGTCCAAATTAGTAGGAATAAAAACAGAGCGCAAGAAATGGGCTACAATCACGTGAAAAAATACCGAAGAGAGGAAACCATATTGTGCCGATTACGGATTGGTCAATGCCCATTCACGCACGGGTACCTTCTTAGGAGTATAGAAGCACTCACGTGCCAAAAGTGTGACAACATATCACAATCAGTAAAACATCTATTACTTGAGTGCCTACTGTTTAAACAAATAAAAAAAAAACTAAAATTAGCAACGACAATGAAGGAAATATTGAGAGACAATGAAGATAAAGTCATTATTCAAACGCATTTTGGAAACTAAGAATTATAATAGATTATAAAAATTAGCACCAATGGTAGTTGGAGTAGAGGCGATAACATATATATATATACAATAACACATATATATATATATATATATATATATATATATATATATATATATATATATATATATATATATATATATATATACAATATAATATTAATATCAATTAGTTTTAGATGAATAGAAAATTTTAATTAAGGAAAATCAATTCATTCATTGGTTTTCCCACATTTACAAGACTTTCAATAATTTAAACTTTTTTTTATAATTAGTTTTTAGTCTTTACCTCTAACCTCAGACTATACTTAGTGCTTACATTGATGCTGAACTTTATTTCTGTTTGGAAACCTGAAACGGCATAAAATTGGGCCATTTGTTCTTTTTTTTTTTCAAGAGAATGACTATCCTTATTAGTAAATAGGATATCCCACACCAATTAAAAAAATGTTCTCACATCACCTGTAACGTACAAATTCTACAGTTGGTTGAGCAAAAAAAAAAAAATAAATAACGCCTAGAAATCAATGAACCAAATCAATCCATAAAGAGGCGGAGAAGTTCTAAATCATTGAGCTATTAGCCCTGCTATCAGAAGCACATGAAAAAGCACTTTACACCTTACGATAGCCGAGCATAAATATAATTGAATCCCAGAGGTCGGAAACAGCTGCCTATGGACAAAGCCACTGGTGACCAGATATAGACGATTTCTAAAAGTCATCATATCACCTGCCCCCACGATATCCATCCCGCTTGAATTAGCCTATTCGTGTATCGGCTGCGGGGAGCGTTATGACTTGCACGCTTGTACAGGTTGGGGAACACGTGCATCCATAATTATTTTTCCAGCTCTACATATAGGCTCTTAACAAACTATAAGGGGCATTTCAGTTCGCTTTTTACGATATTACAAAGAATATTTTGTATAGTAGCTGAATTGTATGTATTCTAAACCCTAATCTATGGTCCGTTAAAAGTAGGCGAATACAAGAAGATACACGCTTTACAAAGGACAGTGCATCCTCTCTTGAATGATTGTTCTTTTTAAATTTCCTCTAAAAAATCAAAAGACGCAACGTGGAGAAAATACAGTTTTGTACAAATACAAAATCATATACAGTTTAGAGGATTGAGAGATTAATTAAAAAATTAACAAAGTGACAATTTAATAATAATTAGAAACTTTTTTTTTCATTTATTATATAATATAATATTCTGTCAAATAGAAACTAGTGAGGTAAGACCACATTCACACTATATGTACAGAAAATAAAAAATAAACAGAAGAAAAATAACAACTGAATAATAATCAAAAAGCAAATAAAATAAATTTAAATAAAAAACTTAAACATAAGTAAATTTTAAAAAACACAGAAATACCTATATACAATATTTACAATTAGGCAGGGGAACTCCAAGACTGGCTTGTCCCTCCAACTATGAAGAGAAAAATAGAACTTCAGTAGATCCCTGCAATGCTCTCGTAACCGCGCCAGTGGTACAAAACCTAGTGGAGATTGGTTGAGAGCACTTTAGGCACATTCATGTCTTGAGTGGAAAATCTGGCCATTGCCAGAACTCCAATATATTAATACTACAAAAGGTCGAGGGATCACTGACGTGTTAACCTTCTTAAAAGAAATGGATGGTGCTAGATAGGGATTGCGCAAGGTGATTTGGATTATATGTAAGGTTCTGGTGAAATTTGGAGAATTTTTCTGGGATAAGATCTAGGAAAAATGGGATGTTAAGGTACTGCAGTAGGGTTTTATACGTTTTAATTATAAATTATAAAAATAAATTTATTTATTGAAGTACTTAAAGAAAGGACTTATTAGTGGTCATCATTAGTGAGTAAAGGGATCCATTCGAAAATGACTAAGGTGTCTACTCACAAGACGAAAACTGTTTGCTGTATCTTTTGGTCTTATCCAGATTATTTTTAAGTTATGGTTTGTACAAAATTTTATCATGTTTCAAATTAGCACCTGAAATGTTACCAGAGGTGCATGCTTTTGGAGAGCAGAATATCCTTAAAAGATGGGTTCAAAAACCAGATATCTTATCTAACCACTTGTAAAATTTAGATATACAATATATGAAAAGTTAAAGGACTTTAAGTTGAAAACTTTAGAGAAGTTTCATCAAAATGGCGCTTATAAAATTGAAAGAATTGTGAATGCCGAAAAGATAGAATTGCAGCTTTTTACGCTTAGAACGTTTTTTTTTTTTAAATTGAAATGTATATTCATACTATGAAATATTTCCTAGTAAATGAGGCAAATGTAAGAAAAATAAACATTATTATAAATATACATATTATTTGTATTTAAAATAACTTGTCTTAGCTTTAGTACAAGTTTCTTTCTTTGCTCCTTATATGAAGGTTTTGGCTTTCAATCAATTAACTATAAAAATGAAATATTTAAATAGAAATATTACATACGTTGTAGCCAAATAATTTTGTTTTATTTTCCATTTTTATTTCCGGTGACTTACAGTGACTAGCTCGCAATTTCTTCAATCAATTTCGTTGATATTTATTATAATGAAACAAAAAATTTAATTTAATTAAAATTAAAATTAATTGTTTAAATAGTAATTTATACCGTAGAAGTAATTTATGACAGGAATTATTTCATTACGGCAATAAAAATTAATTGGAAATAATTAGTTGGCAAGAATGTAATTAACTTCAATGAATTTAATAGACCGGTTTAAACACATTAAAGCAGGATCCTTCAATTACATCAAACTTTACTAATTTGCGCCAAGAATATTTAATGTCTTAACGAGAAACAAAAATCGTACCCGTCAATAATTTTAAAGCTATTACTTTCAAACTGTTTATTAATGCTAATGTCTAGATAAGAAAGATGGCGATGTGGCGAAGTAAGAAGGTATAATATGCAAAAATGAATTTTTTTTATCGATCTGAAATTAAAGTAAAATTATTCGATTACGTATCACTTCTGAAACTTCCGTTTTTTATCACTTCTGTGAAACGACATTTTAGTATTCTATCGCCAACGAAAAAAGCGACATTCATTGAAATAATCTTTTCACGTGTCATAAAAATACTCAAAGTAATATAGAGTTCAATATTGACAGAATATCCATTTTAAAATAATATATAGAAGTAGGAAACTAAAACTGCATAGCTCTAAATCAATATAATTAGATTTTAACAAGTAGTGAGATATGCATATCTGATTTGAGTCAATTCAAATATAATTTAAAAAATCCTTACAAATAACAGTAATGTGGATATAAATAAAAAATGTATTCTGTATTGATTGTGTTCTGAATTGATTGTATTCTGAATTGATTGTATTCTGAAATGTATTCTGATTCTCCCCTTGACACTTAAGGAGAAAGCCCTGATGAAGGCCTGAACTTCAGGTCGAAACGTCGGCATATGTAAAAAATAAATATTATAATTTATTTTTTGCCTTCCTTTTTTGACTGAGCATCCCAACTATTCTTCGCTTCATTATCCACGACAGTCAACCAATTACCAATTATGAAAAAATGTATTCATCAATGGAAAAGAATATTTTACATTTACATTCAAGATTATGAAATAAATTTCAGTAAGATTATTAAAATTTCATTAATTAAATTCTTTTAAAATAAATACTAATAAAAAACAAAATTACATCCCATAAAAGTTACAAATCTAAAAATAAACCCTTACATTTGAACACGAAACCTTAAAACTATATATGTAATCTATTTATGACATCATATATGCATTACTTTGTTCAATAAATGAGATGACATTTCGCATAGCACACCAGAAAAAAATCTAGTAGTAAATTACTTTATGAAATTGAGGGAAAAATTTATAAGCCATAAAGAAATAGTATATGCAGAGGATATAATTCCTGATGGGCGAGGAAAATGAACCTGTTTTCCATTAGCTGAATATGATTAGATAAATGTCAAAAATATTATTATTATCTATTTATTAAGGGTGTAATTCTGTCAGCACACCTTTTGCAATTTAATATAACTGCCTTGAGTCCAGAGCTTTACAACCAACTCAGGGGATAGGAATGTCACAGATCGAAGCGATTATCGAAGTTATCGGGTGACGTTTATAGGAATATTCACTAGGCAGCTATGTCGATTCATATAAAAAAAATAATAAAACCAATATATGCAATTCGTTTTAATTTTAAGAGATATGTACCATTTTTAATTTGTATGCCTTTGCAATTTATTATTTAAATACTTATAGCAAACATTATTGCGCGAAGCCCAATATTACCTAACATCAATGAAACGGTTATGATACATGATAAGATTATAAAATAAAAGTAACTGAACTAGAACTCATTCGCTAACATGTTACTGCTATTTATTAACATAAAATAAGAATACACAAAATTAACTGATTTCAATAAATAAAAATATAATGACTTCAAAATTATATTTAATTAAAGGAAACAAAACGTTATTGTTCGTAAAGACTAAAGACCTTTATATCTCAAATAAAAATTTAATCATAATCACACTGACTTTATTACAATTGTCAATAAGAATCATAAAATTTGTTGAAAAATTCGTTGTTTGGCATTTCTTATTTGAGATGTATTGTAAATTTCAGTATTTTATTTTAATTTTAGAATGGACTTTTCATAAATAGTTATGAAATTAATACGAGAGGAATGTGAGAATAAGAATGAAAAAAGATTTTGTAATAATTATATAAAAAATAACATAACATAGATGATAGGATAATGATGCAAGTAGGGATTGTATTCATTTAGTTGACTTTTTAGGATTTTATAGTGTTTTTGTATGTGCTGATTGATGTGTTGTAATATTATAGATAAAGATTTCGACATAAAAATGGGCAAAATTGCATGAAACGTTGTCGAAAAAAATAAAATGAATTGAAGCATGCAAAGGGTGCAATCAAATTGTTTCCTCGCAATTATTAATTTGATTAATGAATTAAAAATGCCCTTGAAAATTTGGAACATTTTATAAAAAACAAAAAATTTAATTTGTTGATTCTTTTGTGTCAAGTATGACTCATTTTAAAAATGTATGCAATATTACTTTTTTTTTTACTATTAAAACACTTTATTCAGAAATATTACAATTTGTCACAGTTTAAGGACACTTATAATAGAGTTCAGAGATTGCATTCATACCGTATATACAAAAATATAAATAAATAAAGTAATAACAAAAGAATAAGAAAAAAGAACAAAAGAGTAAAGAAAAAAAAATATATATATATACACATAAGTAAATAAAAATAGAAATAAAAGTAAAACAAACACCTTATATAAAACATACCTATATACATTATTTACAATTTGCCAGGTGATCCCCGAACCAATCCTGTCCCCTCCACATTTGGAGGGAAAAGGGAGGCTTAGGAGATCCCTACGCTTCTCCCTCAGCCACTTCACTGGTATTTTAAACCAGCGGAGGATGAGTAAGAGCGCTACAGCCACAGACACTCATGACTTGAGTGGAGAATCTGGCCATTGCTAGAACTCCAAAATATCCATATTTACAAAAGGTCTCGTGGCCACTGCCGCTTTAACCTACGAAGGGGATTGTAGGGATGGGTGGTGCTTGATAGGGATTGTACAACGGGATTTGGGTGATGAGAAAGGTTCTGGTGAAATTTGGAAAATTTGGCTGGGATAAGATCAAGAATAAATGGGATATTAAGGTCATGGTGTAGGGTTTTATTGGTTACATAGAAGGGAGCATTGACTATTGTACGGAGGACTTTAGACTGAAAGGATTGAATGCGTTTGATGTTAGAAAATTTGGCTGTTCCCCATAGTTCTAGTCCGTAAGTCCAGATGGGTTTCAGTATTGTCTTGTAGATCAGTAATTTGTTTTCACCAGAAAGTTTAGATTTTCTATTCAGTAGTCTATATAGCTGGCCATATCGTCTGTTAAGTTCCTGTCTTTTAAGTCTAGTATGTGGATTCCATGTTAGTCGTCTGTCTAAGAGAAAGCCAAGATACCGGACTGTATCTGAGAAAGGAAGCTGGATGGAGTTAAAATAAACTGGTGGGCAGGTATTACGCCGAAGGGTGAAGGTAATGTGTTTACATTTAGATTCGTTTACCTTAATGCGCCATTTCTTACACCAGTGTTCAATCAGGAAGAGGTGCCTTTGTAAGTTTGCGGACGCTGTTTCAGGATCTGAGTTGGAAGAAAGGATAGCAGTGTCATCAGCGAAAGTTGCCAGGAGGGTATCGGGATGGACAGGAATATCAGCGGTAAAGAGAATGTAAAGGATGGGGCCCAAGACGCTGCCTTGAGGAACGCCAGCCTCAATTGAGTAACAGTCGGAGAATTCGGTGCCACAGCGAACTCGGAAGGAGCGGTCGGAAAGATAGGATCGGAGTACTAGGTATAAGGACTGTGGTAGGTGGATTTTAAGCTTGAAGAGTAATCCGGCGTGCCATACCCGGTCAAAAGCTTGCGCTATGTCCAGAAATGCACCCGAGCAATACTGCTTGCTTTCTAGGGTTGAGGATATATGGTCAACAACTCGGAGTCCTTGTTGGACAGTGGAATGTTGGGAACGAAATCCGAATTGATGAGTAGGAAGGTTATAGGATTCAATTATAGGTAGGATTCGTTTCAGTAGGATCTTTTCAAAAATTTTTGAGAGGATTGGGAGTAGGCTAATTGGTCTATAGGATGCTGTATTGTTGGAAGGTTTGCCTGGTTTCAAGAAGAGGACGATGGTGGAATGTTTCCATAAAAGAGGGAAGTGGGTAGTTCGTAGGATGCAATTGTATATATATGTAAGAAATATGATGGCTTTAGATGGAAGTTGTCGAAGGATCTGTGGGGTTAGAAGGTCATATCCAGGAGATTTGCGAGGAGTGATTTTCCGTAAAAGGTATTTGACCTCAGAGGGATTAACAGCTTTAGGTGGTAAGGAGAGTGGGATAGGTATTGAGAGGGATTCTTCTACTTTTACTGTGTGGCTGGGATGGGATTCTGGATGAGGAGCGAAAGTATAGGAAAGGTGTTTGGCAAATTCCTCGGCTTTATCTTCATCAGATGCTGCCCAGGAGCCATCATCTCGTCGAAGAGGGTGGGAAATATGATGGGATTTGAGGATTTTTCTGGTGATATTCCAAAGGGAATTATCATGAGCAGAGAGTGTGGTGAGGTAGGAATTGAATGATTGGGATCTGAAGGTGGCTAATTCTTGTTTTAATTTTTTACAGTGATAATTGTAGGAGTGGCGGTCGGCTGGATGTCTGGTACGTTGCCATAATAATCTGGCACGGCGTTTTATGTGGATTAGGTCAAGGAGGTGTTGAGGTAAATTATGTTTCTTAAGGATTTTTGAGGAGTGATCAGGGGAGGAAGCAGTCTGGACTGCTTCTTGAATTTTGGTAGTGAAGGAATGTACTGCATTGTCCAGGTCTTCAGGGGTTTTCAGGGTTACTCTGAGGTCAATTTTATCGGAGAGGATTTGATGAAAGAGTTTCCAGTTAACTGGGCCTCTGATGAAGGACGGAGGAGAGGGTTTAGGAATAGGAGCTAGTGATACTTGGAGTATTAATGGGCTGTGGTCTGAGGAAAGCTCGTCAAGACGGGCAACGGAATAGTTGAGAGCACCTAAACCATTATGGATAAAGAAATCGAGGATATCGGGATTACGGTTAGGATCAGTGGGCCAGTAGGTAGGTGAGTTGGGTGGAAGAAGGGTAAAATTTTGGGAATTGAGTACAGACAGCAATGTTCGACCACGAGAATTCGTGGTTCTTGAACCCCATTGTTGATGCTTGGCGTTTAAGTCTGCACCCAAGATGAAATGATGTCCTAAGGAAATGAGGAAGGAACTAAATTGGATATTGGAGATGGATTGGTTTGGAGGGCAATACGCTGATGCAACGGTAATAGGAAAGGAGAAGGTTTTGATTACGACTGCGGTGGATTGTAGGAAATCGTGTGTAGGCAGTGGGAGTAGGTGATGGGAGAGGGATTGGTGCACAATGACTGCAGTACCGGCATGTGCTCTACCGTCAGGATGGTCGGTACGGTAAGTTATGTATTGTGGTATTTTTAGGAGCTGTTTTTTAGTCAGTCGAGTTTCCGTTATTAGGGCTACGTCTACGTTCTTGTCTTGTAGTAAGGCTGTTAGTTCGTGTATGTGATTTCTAACACCATTCGCATTCCAAAGGAGAATGGATATGGGTTTGATGGAAGTCATTTAAGGATTTTTTAAAGGAGGGATAAGGTGAGATACTAGGTTAGTGAGAAGTGATATCAGTGGGGTAACAAGGGATTTAAATTCTGAAAGAAAGGATGTCAATAAGCTGGTTAGATCTGTAGCATTAGGCGGTGGAGGAACATATTGGATTTGATGTTGGTGAGGTTGTTGTTGATTAGGTACATTAGGTGGAATAGGGTATTGAGATTGGGGTTGAGTTTGTTCTTGCGGCAGGGCCTCACATTCATTATTCGGGTCTCTACCCCCAAGTAGCTTGGCAAAAGAAACCTTAGAGTTCACAATTTTAGCGGGTCCTCGTCTTGGTTTAGGTGTATCATCAGGGTCCCTGGGTTTCATATATCTCGCTTTAAGATTTTTATAAACTTGGCAGCCTTTGTAGTTGGCTGGATGGCCTTCCAGGCATAGGGCACAGACTGCTGGTTCTGTAATTGGTTTATTACACTCGCCAGACTTGTGTGTTTTACCACATTTCACGCAGCGTGGTAAGTGGTGGCAATAAGACTTGGTGTGGCCATATGCTTGGCAATTATAGCACTGGATGAACTCTCTTTTTGGGTACGGTTTTTCGACCTTTACGCTGGTGTAGAAAATTCTATTCACATCGTATATTTGCAACATTGCTGTCCAGTTTATATTATTTATCTGTTTCATATTATTTTTATTTTTTACGTTCACTTAGTTATATATGTAATATATAGTAAGGGTAAGTATTGCGATCGAGAACATTTTTGAATCTGAGTTTTCAACGGAAATACACGTTTTGAGGTGCCCTTAGTCGAAAGGACCAAGTCCCGAAAAATGGTCTGTTTGTCTGTGTGTTTGTATGTTAGCAGTCTAGCTCAAAAACGAAAAGTCGTACGAAACTGATATTACGTATTTAAGATAGGTATATGCCTTAGATGTGACAACAACATTTTCTTCAAAATCAATGTATAATGGATGTATAAGATGGTTTTTTAGAAGTTTATGGAATTTACTAAAAAAAAAAAAAAAAATCGTCAGGAGGAAAGATTAGGTCTCTAGTTTTTTCCCCCTGAAGAGGCAAAAATTTGTATAAATTTAAAATATACTTTTTTAATTGTTGAGACTAAAATAACTTTTTTTCTACAGATATTTAATAAAGTATGTTACCTCAGACCATCTTTTATAAGAAATAAGTACCATAATATATACCTTTATTCTCAGTTCTATATTTCAACACTGCAATCACCACCTTTGGAATCAACTTACTCACTGTCTGCATAGATAACTTTTTTAACTAAAAATATCACTAAATTGACATTACTCAAAAATGTTGAAATTGGAGTTAGCCATTCTGTGGTTTATAAAATCAAAGAAAATTGGGCGGTTTATAAATGTAGATGGAGTGATTTTTATTGCCTACCGTCGATATATTAAATAGACATTTTGTAATTATAATGGTATTAATGACTTGTTATCTGTAAGCTTTAAGCTTTAGCTCGGTTTAAAATGCATTTCAAAAAAATTTATAATAGCCCAGCATTGCCAGAAAATAATTTCTATTTAAAGTAGAGCGGTAAGTGAAAGTTGTGTGTTACGCGCACCAGATTTTTCTACTGTAGGATGATTTTAAATGAAAATAGGAAAATAATAATTCGTAGTCAAGAGAGACTTAAAAAAAAAATTCTTTATTTGACCAGGTTATAACATTTTCAATTAGTTCTGCATGATCAATATTTATATATTGATAAATATGTAGATGCCATATATATCAGCCATTCAGTTGACAGAATGACTAACTCTAATTTCGATATTTTTGATTAAAGTCATTTTTATATTTCTAGTAGGAAAATTTATAATATCTGTACAGATAGTGCGTAAGTTGATTCCAGAGTAGATGATTTCAGTGTTGGAATATAGAACCATGAATAAAGGTATACATTTTTAAACTAGAAATATCACTAAAATTAATGATCATATACAATATATGTCATCTGATAAATATATATATAAATATATACATCGGGTTCATGCTAAAGTAGTGAATCTGAAAAAAATGAGTTTTTGAGCTTTCGCATCCTAAAGTCGTTTTGGATAATTACATAAAACTATCCATAAAAAACAGGAATCAGACTTCGGAATACCAGTGCTGTCATAGGAAAGGTAAAAAAGAATTTTTTTGGTCCCCTGAAAAGTTGTGTTTTTACCGATTCGCTAATTTAGCATACCCCCGACGATATGATCAATAACAATTTGTAAAATATTTAAGAATTAATATTGTAATAAGGTATTCAGAGAACTACTAAAATTGGATAAAGCCAATATTTCATAAATGTTAATGTTACAATGTCAATTTTTTTAAGTTTTATTATTCTTTGTCCTGTTAAAAGTCTGTTATTGAGACAAATTTATTTCGATTCGTATTCTGCACAATAAACCAGAAATAGCCACTTTGCATACAGCACGTAATTATCTGCATATTAATATTGTTAATTTTTAATCGTACCCAAGAATTTTAGATAATTTTTGTTTTTTGTAATATGTTTATTTTTATTTCTTTTAGCCATAGTCCATTCCAGAAAAAATTTGTATGACGAAAGACTTAAAAAATGTAAAAAATTGCCTTCATAGATTATAAGATGAACTTCAATATTTAAAAAAAAAATTCATAAAACGGGATTCAGAAGTATCCCAACCACTACCTGGAATGAATTGAAAAATTATAAATAACTTAGGAACCGTGTTTTGATTTTTTTTTTTTTTTTCCAAATTTTAATCAAAGTAAACTATCCTTTCCTTTTTTAGGAATCCAGGTTTTTTCAAAGAGGATGATAAAAGAAAATTATAAGAGATTTATACTTTAATTATAAACAACCACCATACCTGACTGAAAATATTAGAAACCGCCCAACGTTTTCGACTACTGCAGCACTTAGTAGACAAACGGTCTAAACTTCCAACTATTTACTAAAGACTCATATATATTACTATAATAAGGCCTATCTGGACTTCAGCTTGGACGGGATCGAGCTTTGGGGCTCTACTAAACCATCAAATTCCTCTCGTATCCAATCCTTACAATGTTAATTTTAATAATAAAAAAATTTATAAACAAAATGAAAGTTGTTTTACTAAGATACGTAAAAAAAAAAAAAAAAAATTAAACCAACATTTATCTAGTATTACTTTAATTCCTTTTTTTAGTATAAATTTTCGGTACTCAAATATCAATGTCGATATTGTTAACAACAATAAAATCGTTAGCCAAAAAAATCGAATACAATAAATGCAGTTATAAAATATTATATTGGTTACTTTGGGGACTAACTAACGTTCTTATTACACCGACTATGGAAGGAAATTTTGAATGGAACCAATGTTAATTGATGCGACAGTTGTCCCAAGTTGTGACAAGAAGTACCATATACTTATTAAGGAATAACAACTAATGTTTTATACTTTATATTTTATTAGTAAGCTAAAATTTAAATAAAAATAATATTCGATATAATATAATAAAAAGGTATCAATCGATGTTTTAATTCAATGATATTAAATTATTCACTGAATAATATTATACTATTCACAAATCGGTATTAGTATTCCAATAATTCGCGCTGATATATTGCATCAGTTCCACCACAGCATTATCTAAACAATCTTTACCGAGATTGCCATAAGAGGCTTTTGGACGAGGATGACAGGGGCTTAGCGACAGATAGGGGGAGTACACTAACTATAATGGCCGATATGAAATGGCAGGTTAATCCAGCTTCCACTGCCGGACATATCAACCGATAGTTTAACATTTCCTGAACTTGATCAGTCTCCTAGATACAACAGGAATAATATTATCAATCAATAAACTTTTAAAAACAACTGTTCCAAGCCATGAATAATGGATTTGGACAAAATGATGAGAAAATTAACTATACATGGTGTAACGTTAATGGTATCCAAAATATTATGAAGCATAGTAGATCTCAAAGGCAACAGAATCATTTGAAGTAGAGGCCAATTTCTAACAGGAAAGAAATAAATTTAAATATTAAGTTTTTTTTTTTTACATTATCTCGTTTCTTATTGGACAGAAATCCATAAATAAAAGTTGGTAGTCCGTGGTACACATCTCTTTTGATCGAATTATCAACATCCGCCTGAAACTTCGTAAATAGTTTCATCTCTTCGTAACCTACAACAATTATATTTACGAAAACCCTTGGAATTGGGGTGTTTTTAATCTGGAAGTTAGCAAAATTAGTCTATTTAGTGAGCTACTAAAAAATTGTAAATAGAAATTTGCTTTCTACTTGGATCGTAAGATAGTTTGACCACAAAATCGAGAAAAAAAAGGTGGCCTACAAAAATATTGGGCCGTTTGTCCTATATAACCTCGTTATTTTTAAAATCAGGGAGTGTAGGTCACGCCTACAGGCTCAATATTTTTGAAGGCCAATTTTTTTCTCGATTTTGTGATCAAATCATCTTACGATCAAAGTAGAAAGCAAATGAGTATTAACGAGTTTTTAGTAAAGTTTGCTCCCCTCTAGATCTTAAACGCCCCAATTCCAAGAGTTTTTGTAAATAAAATAGTTTTAGGTCACGATGAGATGAAACTATTTACGAAGTTTCAGGCGGAGTTTAATAATTCGATAAAAAGGGGTCTGTACCACGGACTATTCTACTTACAGCATCACAAATTAGAAATTTTTTTTAATATAAAACATGAGGAAATCATTTTAGGTAAACCATTCTAAAGGGTCTTTCAAAGTCCTTAACTACTCAAAATCATTTTCTCTATAAAACCCTAGATTATTCGATGGTTTTATCAGCTCCTACTGGAATATGGCTTCATCAGTTACAGAAAACTTAGTTATTCACACATAAAAAATTTGTCCTTGTTAAATCAAGTTTTAGCTCAGTAACTTTCAGGCTTAAGTCTCCTTCCCCTCCTAAAAATGGTAAAATGTAATCATGTTTTATGGTAAAAAATACATTACGTTTCTCGAGTACTTGTTTTAGGATGAAGATCTGCCCTAGCGTGTTTCTCCCTTTTCTGACTCCAGCTTGGTGGTCGCCTGTTATATCCTCGTAGTATGGATATATCTGGTTTAATAGGCATTTTGTAGGCAATCGAAAAGAGTGCTATGCCTCTGTAATTTCTACACTCAAACATTGAGCCTTTCTTTAGGATAGGACAGATTAGGCCCGTATTCCAAGCCTAAGGTATCCTTTCCTCTCCCCATGTTTTCTAGAGTAGTTGTAGCAACTTGGCTCTTCAGTCGTCTCCTCCATCTTCGAACAGTTCTGATGGAAGATTGTCAATCCCTGGGACCTTTCTTGTTTTGAGCCATTCGATAGCTATTTCTACATCCAGTATATCTGGTTTTTCAACTTCTTAGTAACGATGATGTGGTACTACTAATCAACGGCAGTCATAGTTTTGAAAAAAAAAAATATATAAGTACCATGGAGAAAATGAAAGCAACTGTGAGAAGAAAAAAATAAATGAACAATTTGACAGCTTTATGGTGCGATTGTTTTTAGACAATATAGTTTATAAACAGAAAATAAACTCCAATAAATTCCACCAAATTACCTTTACCTTTTGTCGTAAACCAACGACTTCCTTTCCTACAGTTTACTTTAACAATATTCCATTTATCCCTGTTGAGCAAATCCGATACCTAGGACTCCACCTGGACAAACGACTAACTTGGAATCCTCATACTAGACTGAAACGACAAGAAACCTCTCGACGTTTCCGATTACTTCAGCACTTACTAGACAAACGCTCTAAACTTCCAATTAATTACAAAAGACTCATATACTTGACTATAATAAGGCCTATTTGGACTTACGGAGTTGAGCTATGGGGCTCCATTAAACCATCGATTTCCTCTCGTATCCAATTCTTACAATCCAAAATCCTTCGTAAAATTCTCAATGCCCCCTACTTTGTTACAAATAAAACCATCCATAATGACCTTAATGTTTCTTTTGTTTCAGATCTGACCCAATCCAGATACCTATCCTTCCATAATAAACTTCAGAATCATCCCAACCCTCTCGTTTCTAACCTTGATTCCTTTTCAATTCCTGATAACCCTCCGAGGCGTCTGAAAAGAAGATGGCACCGTGATCTCCTAATGTAAACATATCGTTAGAGTGCTACCATTGGGTAGTTACTCAGCAAGTGTTTTCATGTCATTATATACATTATGTTCAAATTTACTAGCTGTATCTATTTAATACAGTTGTAAATGTCTTTAAGAATTAAAAAAAAAAAAAAAACTGAAAAAAAGGTCCGGAGATCTTGCAGTAACAATCTCATAAATAAAATAAAATTTTTAGTGGGTGATCCAATTTCTGTGACCGCGACTATATATATATATCAAAATCTGAGGAAATTCAAAATATTTATTTTGTACAAGGAAACAACTTGACCTTAATTAATTAGTATAAAGAGGCGGTTAGGTACCCTAAATGACTAATAGGAACCACACTTGAGCAGGTCCTCTAAAAGATTTTTTTTAAATATAAATAATCCTTCGAGTATCAGAGTAAATGGCAAAAGCATGTAAAGTTTCCGCCCTTTACACAGCCGGGGAGATATTAATAAGGTGACCTTATGTCACGCTATTGCTGGCAGCTCCATCAGTTTCTCACGTCAACCGTGAAATCTCCCGACTTTTGATATCTGACCATCTGTTAAGAGGAAAGAGTTGTTGCCTCCGGAAATATTTCTCGAAGGGGTGAGCTCCGAATCAGGAAAAGTTAAAAGCATTGTATTGTCAAAATAGTCACGTAACTGATCAAAACAAAAAAAGGAATTCAATCCATCAAAATCTGAGATAACTGAAATGATTAAAGACTATTTTGTTAAATGACTGTAAGGTAAGCTTTTTAACATAATTAAAGAAATATGGAATACAATAAGAAATTATAGATATTGAGGTCTTCTGTCACAGCTTTACTTATTTCTAGTATTGCACAAAATCGGTTTTGGTCTTGCACTTTGCAAGACCAAGACCAAGGCCGCGTAACCAAGACCAAGACCAGGACTGGTAAAAAAAAAATTGATTTTTTAAAAATAAAAATTAAGGCAAATTATTTACTAATACTTGACAATCTTAGTTACTATATGTTAATAATTGGTTTAATCAATATACTTTTGGATTTAACTCCTCTAATTTTTCATTCGGGGTTAGTTAGGTTCCTCCTATCTAAAAAATTACAGTAATATCTCTATATTAATAAGCTAATAAATAACTGCAAGAATGTTGCGAGACTCTTTCGCAAGACCAAGACCATGACCAAGCCTGAGTTATTTCATATTAATTAATACTTTATAACATAATAGGTGGTAAGGGCTGCGGCTTGCGAATGTTAAGTAGTTTTAACTTTTTAAGTTGTAAGTAACATATCCAAGGGGCTTCGAAAGTATTATATAACTGATGACTGATGATCGTAATGGTAATGTGTGAATGAAAAAGCGATAAGGATTACTAACACAACACCCGACTTTCAAAAACAACTTCATTTTAGGTATGCAAATTTTTCTTGGATATGCCTAATAAATATTGCCATCTATTCGGACTAAATTATTTATTATTCTTTGTTAAGTAAACTAATTTTAAATCTATTTTTAGATTTATTTCCAAAAAAAAAGACTGGTTTACCTTTTTTTTATAATTATCTTTGCTGATCTCCACATTAGTTTCCATTTTAACAATAATTTCTTCCTAGATTAAACGAGATGAAAGTTTCTAAAGAATATCTATGAATTGTATGCAATTTATTACTTTCACTTACTTATATATGAAATATTTAGCAAGGGTAAATATTGTGATCGTGAAAATTTTCGAATTTGATTTTTCAACGAAAATACATGTTTTGAGATCTCCTGAGACCAAATAACCAAGTCTTGCAAAATGGTCTCTGTGCGTATGTATGCGGTCAATCTAGCTCAAAAACGAAAAGTCATACGAAACTGATAAGAGGGATTTAAGACAGGTAGGTATATGACTCAGATGTGACAGCGACGTTTTCCTTAAAATCGGCTAACCGGAAGTGCTACTTTATACCAACGGTGAAACATATTTTTACAATTTTTTCAAAAACGGCTCTATCGATTTTGGTCAAACTCGATGTATCATTTTAAAATTAAGTGGTCTTTAATATCATTTAGGTCTTATCACAATTGGGTCTTATCAGATTTTTTTTATATGCCTTCAATTACAACGGACATCCCTGCTTTTATAAAACCTTCTAAGGTCGAATACATTATAAAAAAAGTACCAATATTTTTATAGCAGATTTAATTTTATTTATTTCTAAATATATAAATTTGATTTTAATTTATAGTGAATGGATTTTTTTATACTACCCATATACATGTTAGTTGGAACTATATACATATTTATAAAACTACATGGTATATATTTAAAAATATTTGTGCTTCATATACCATCAAAATATCGGCCAGAATATTTAAACTGTAGAACGACACTTGAGGCAGGGGGTCCTACTGGAATGCTTATTTTGTTTCAGATCTATTTTCTCTTTTCTGAATAAATTAATAAGTAATGTTAGTGGTGAGGATATATAGAAGGTATTTTTTTATGATTATCCATTTACATTTTGGGTTTTTTTTTCTTAACCCCGATGATTAAATATGGGACCTCTTTTACTGCACAAGGTATATTTTAAGAGAGGGGTGGGGAACTGGGAGTATTGCTATTGTAGTTATAAATGAATGAATATAAAACTGTTTTATTCTGGGACTACAGTCCCCTAAGAATAATAACAATGCTACAAATTAATATCAGTCTGGCTTAAAATAATAAAAATACAAACTAATTAACTGCCTATTATTATTGCAATTGTGCAGTAGATTGAAAATTAAACATTATACAGAAACAAGTAATTTTACATGTTAGCGTAAGTTCGAATGTGGGGTAGGTGGTAGTACAGGAGTTGTTTAAAGGAATTTGTGGACGAGGATTGATGTATAGTGATAGGAAGAGAGTTCCAAAAGGAGGTAGCACAAATGACGAACGATTCGCTGAAGGAAGTAGTTTTATGGGATGGGATATATATAAATTTATAGGTTGAGACATAGTATTAAGAGAGTGGACAGAGGAGCGTATAGTAAGGAGTTCCAGGATGCAGGGAGGTTTTTTGGTTCTGAGGACTTGGAAATGAAAAATACCAAGGAGGAATTGTCGTCGGGAAGTATGATAACGCCACTTTAACTCGGTGTACCAGAATGAAACATGCGCACGGAAATGTATCTTATGAAAAAGTTCATGTGCTTCTTCAGTCTCATTCCTATAATGGTAGATAACCCCCATACACCAAACAGCCGTAGTCGAAGTAGAGGAATAAAAGGGAGGTTACAAGGAGCTGTCTGGTTTTTAGAGGGATACAGTAACGGAATCTTTGGAGTTGTTTAAGGACAGTTATGGATTTTCGGGTAATCTGGGAGATATGGTTATTGCAGGAAAGATTACTCCTTTGAAAAGTTTCGGCTGTAGGGAAAAAATGGATGGAACGGTCATTGAGGTAAACTAGAGGAAAGTAAGCAAGGGATCTAATGAGATGTCTGGACCCGATGAGAATCGCCTTAGTTAAGGGTAAGTCTTAGTCAAGTGAAGGGGCCCATCATGTTGGGTGGAAGTACATTACTTGTAGATATATACAGTACTGCAGTTATATATAGTGTATAGTTACATAAAGTGTATATATATATACACTGGTGTAGTTATACTGATCAGATCAATCTTTGATTAATAATTACTAAGAACCTTCCAAGTAGTGAACTCTCAACCCTCTTGTTTAAGGGTAATGGGTTATTTTACTTTTATTTATTTACTACAAAAAAATAGTACATTAATTGGTGATAAATCAATATGGTTACTTAACGTGACTCGATATATTTGATTTAAATTAAAGGAAAGTACTATGGTATCAATGGGAATAGGAATAATGAGTGCATTTGAACAGTTTAAAATAAACAAATAATTAGTAAAATCGGAAGTTGAAAAATAAATATATGCCATATCCCCCATTCACCAAACTATTAAATGCTTAGACATATTCATAGGCATTCATAAACATTATTATGATGGTATACTTAAATACCATTGAATAACCGCAAATATTTGACAAATATGGATATTAGCTGATCCTTACCGCCTTAGTGATAATAGATAAGGATCAAAAAAGTTTAAAACATTGAAGTACCTTAGTGTATTTCGGTATGGACGTTCTAGGATGAGTACAATTATTTTTACCAGACCTATTTCTAATTTTCATCCCTTTTTACTTTCAATTATCCATTTGTAAAGTTTAAAGTAAAGGGAAGTATTACAATAGTAAAAAAAAATAGTTCTAGAACGTGAATATTTAATTGGAAGAACAGGGTAGAAGAAGCAGTTCCATTGAAAATGCACCAAGGCGACTTTTTCCATAAGACAATAATTAATTCCCTATTAATTTACAGAAAATAATTTCTACTCAAAATATATATTTATTTAATTAGTTACAGTTTAAGTAAGTTGTAAAACAATAAATGTAAGAGACACCGTGTTCATGTTACATAATTTAAATTAATGTATAAAGTTTGCTGTTTTTCAAAAATGGAGTAAGTTCTTCTGATATTCCTGTGTCAAAGCTTTGCATTGGCTTCGGAGGCTTAGCGAAATTCTACAGAAATGCAAGCGCTGGGAATTTTCCATTATGTGTTCAATGGCCAAATGTGTGTTATAACTACTCCATCTTGGAGAAGGATTCCCTTGAAGGAGGTACACATGGGTCAATCTAGTTTGTTTTATTCTGTCTAGAAATTATAGTTTGCTTCAGACGGTTCTCTAATATAAGAGGCAGTGGTTCTGTGTCTTCATAAATTTTCTTCATTTTATTAATATTTGGAACCTTGGAACAAAAGTAGCGACATGTTTTGATCCATCTAAGTAAATACAAATAAATTCATAATAAAAGGTTTTAACTTTTTTTTTTTTTTTTTTTTTTTTTTTTTTTTTTTTTTTTTTTTTTTTTTTTTTTTTTTTTTTCCTACCCCCCAGGAATTTCTTGAATAAATTCAGTGTGTATATAAATGTATATATACATAAATTTTCAACTTTCCTTTTATTGCCCAAGGGCATTTTAAGTTAAGAGGGCTCTGCTCGCTGTATGCGTTCTTTGCATCTGTGGCCAGAGGCCTTTTATTATACCACTGGGCGTGGAGGGACCGCCCTGCATTAATTTATTATTTATATTATTGTTAGTGGGTGTGAACTACAGAGTCCAAACCCCTTCCCTCGGCGAGAACATCAACCAAGGGGACTTTACCTTGCCACCTCCCAGGCCTGGGCGGCGGTACTATTTCCTGGAAAAGCGGGTTAGCACAGACCTTCAGCCCATCGAAAAATTTGACGTGTCTTCGGCCTATGAACTCAGGCACCGATGGGAGCTGAAGCTCCTCTCGGATCTTTACATTCTTTGCCCTTTGCAGGGTGGTACCTCTGACTATTCGCCGAAGGATGGAGTTTTGATAACTCTGGAGTTTCTTGAGCGTGGACTTATACAGGTGGCGGAGCAACGGTGCACCATAGAGCAGCGTAGGCCTGATGACCGCCTTGTAGATTTGCAGTTTTAGTCTCAACGAGAGCTGCGGCGACTTTAGCAGATGGTAGAGCCTATACTCCTTTTTCCGAGCCAGCTTGAGCCTCTGGTTGACGTGACTAGTAAAGGTGAGGTGCCTATCCAGAGTCACGCCTAGGTAGAGGACTGAGTTGGAGATCCGCTGGTCCACTCCACCAATGGTGAAGTGAGTGGGCAGGGGCTTCTTTCCTTGCTGAAATGACATCACTATGGCATCGGTCTTATTAGGATTTACCTGTATGCCGTTCTTCTCAAGCTCCTTGACGATGGTATCTGTGGCATTCTGTGCTTTCATGAGAGCTCTCTCTGCGTTAAGGCTGGATGCATAGACTGCGATATCGTCAGCATAGGCTGCTACCACCGCTTCTGGATGTTTAAGTGCCACTACTGGCGCCGTGAAAACGACGAACAGTAATGGCCCCAACACAGACCCTTGAGGTACTCCACACGTTGTATCGACTGGGTTCGAATAGTCATTACCAACTCTTACGACGAAAGTTCTTCCACTGAGGTAGCTTCTGACCAGACGACATAGCGGGGCTGGGAATTTGTACTCTTCCAGTCTTCGAAGTAACAGCGCGTGAGACACGCAGTCAAAGGCCTGGCTGCAGTCCAACGAGATGAGTGCCGTAGCTTTGTTGTGATTCATCTGCTCTATGGTGTGTGCCTGAAGTTTAGCCAGATGATGTTCACAGGCGACTCCGCGTTGGAAACCGGTTTGCTCTGGTGGTATAACGTGCTCTTCCTTGCAGTGACTCAGGAGATGATAATGAATCAATCGCTCAAAGACTTTGCTGACGTGCGGGAGGAGGCTGATCGGGCGATAGTGGTCAGTCATGTCTCCTTTCTTCCCCGGCTTGAGTAGTGGCACTACGATGGCATGTTTCCAGACTGTAGGGAAGTAAGATATCCGCAAGCATGAATTAAAGATGTTCAGAAGGAAGGCTTTACCCTTCCTTGGGAGCATCTTCAGTAGAACATACGGGATATCATCATGTCCCGACGCCTTGTTTCCTTTGATACGTCGTAGTACAGACTCAAGCTGGTTAAAATTGCAGAATATGGGCTTCTCAGTGAGTCCAGGTGATGATCTCTGCTGCACCGGTGGGGAGCTTCTAGTTCGCTCAGCATCCCTTGCTGCATAACTTTTCGCCAGGTGTTCAGCCTGTTCCCCAGTTGTTAGTAGCGCGTCTCCTGATGTCAGATGCACGCTTCTTTTCTTACTAACGAAGGTTCTGACAAGTCGCCAGAACTGACGGTAATCGTCATGAGTCCTTCGTAACTGCTCGTGCCAGAGTGATGTCTTCCAGTCGCTCATGAGTCTTGCTATCTGCCGGGTCATCGCATTGATGGCCGGTTTTAAGCTGTAGTTACGAGTGCGCTGGAAAACGTTCCTTAGGTTGTTTCGCTGTCTGATCAGAACTAGGATGTGCCGTGGAGGTCTTCTGATGGCGTTGGGCTGTGGAGCAAACGTGGGAATGTTCCGTTTGGCTGAGGCTTGGATGGTGGTGGTGATGACATTTACAGCATTATCCACCTCATCTCGGGTTCTGCATGGTGTAACTGCTGGTAGTGTTTCCTCAACGCAAGATCTGTATCTCTTCCAATCGGCTTTATGAAGCAGATATTTGCTCGCGGGTGGAGTGGCGGGTGTGCCCTCAAATGTGTATAGCACCGGCCGGTGATCTGAGGGTCCATACGGTAGTGCGTGGCAATCCGTGATGGTGTGCAGATCCCTGGTGAGTAGAAGATCTAGCGTAGAGGTCCACTCAGGTCGGGCTGCATGCCTGAAGGTGTGAACACCCGGGTGGAAGACGGCGAGCCTGGTCTTTGTGATGTACGTGCCCAATGGGTTGTTACTACCACACAGCCAGGAGGTGTGTCGAGCATTTAAGTCCCCAAGGACAACATACCGACTTCTTGCCTGGGCGTGTTGTAGTAGTAATTTCACTGACGTGAGAACCGCCCTCGGTCTCCTATAGACACAGGTGAACCTGTACCGATGTTTAAATCGCACGTCTACTGTGACTATGTGAGTTCCCTCAGTAGGTTCCACTGGGTTCGTGATGATCTTCGAAGGGACATCTCTTCTGACCAGTATAGCAACGCCTTCTGTCGACCCGCGTGAGCAAACCTCCCGGTATACAGTGTACCCATGGAAGTATAGTCGAGACGAGGGGGCATCAATGTGTCAGTCAGCGCCATCACCGATGGTCTGTGTTGCTGCAGGAAAAGCTCTACTTCAGCCTGCTTCTGTGCGAGGCCTCTGATATTGTAGGTGCAAACTAGGTGCTCAATCATGTTTTTGTTGGCTCAGCACGGTATTAAGGAGGGTTGTGATGAAGCCCATCATCTGGTCTAACCTCTGGAGCATTCCTTCGACGAGCCTGATGAGCGTTGATTGTTCATTCTTTTTAGACGGCTGGGCTGCTTCTAATGGTGTGGCAGACGGGTGGGGAGAACTCTGGGGGAAGTCATGGTGATGGGGGTGAGCGGGCTGCTGTGATTGGCTGGTTGATCCGCCAATCACCGCTGAGTATTCTAACCCCGACTTCACTAGTTGACTTGGTTTCCGTGTAGGGGTGGCGTGGTTATCTCCTCTTTCTTCTTCTTTTGGTTTCGACGTTGGTCAATAATCTTCTTTCGGTAGGAGCATTCTTTTGAAAACGCTGGATGGTCTCCTTTGCAGTTTGAGCAATAAGGTTTAACATTCTTGGGGCATTGTGCCAGCAGGTGATGATCTCCGCACCATGCACAATGACATGTACGGCCACAGTATTTCATTGTGTGGCCGTATTCCTGGCAGTTTCTACATTGTACAGGTCCAATATCTTCTTTAAAGGAGGTCACTCTAAATTTGATCCTGTTGATAGCTCCAAGGTTTCGTATATCTTCTATTTTTACAAAATGATCTACTATTATCTGAATGGCTTCGATGTCATATCTTTCACCATTCGGGGCTTGTTTTGTTAACCTTCTAGCGAGTCTGAAGCCTGGTAGTACTCTTTTTAACTCATCGATTATGTCTTTGACGTCGTAATCTACATCAAAGCCATAAAGGACAAATTTTTGGGTTCTTTTGGTTCCACGCGGGGCAAAGGTGTGGAATTCTACCTTTTTCTCACGTAGAAGTGCCTGGAGAGCTGTGTTATGATCCACCTCAGTAGCAAGGTACAATCTGGTTTCTTGCTTAGAAGAATTGGAAGAGTATTCCTCTATGTTGAGCTCTCTTAGTAGAATTCTCAGCGATGTCAGTGAAATAGGTGGCTTGATTATGATGGGTGGAGGCGGTCGGATCTTTTCATTTTGGGTAACATCTGGTTCCTGGGGCGCAAGAGCCTCGTAGCGGTTTGAAACCGGAATTCCAACAGGTACGGTGACCTCTGCGCGGCCCTTTATCTGGTGTCGCTTTGGTGGCTCTTGGTAAACTTCGGCACCTCCTGATCTTTTCTCGCCCCTCGCATCCTCCTCAGCCTCCATATGGGTGTCGTGGGAGGCCATCACGTTGGGGTCTCCTTACCAGAGCGATGCTGCCCGTTTAGCTGTCAAGGTTAGTTCCAAGTGATATGAATGGACCCCAACAGCGTAAAGGCGCAATCTAAGTAAGGAGCTGGCAATCTGGCAATAGAAATCTTCAGTAGAGGTCCTGCTTCTGCTGCCAGCTAGTAAAATAACTGTTTGATGTGTTCGTGTGGTTTATCACCACCACCAAAAATATTTAACAACACAAACGCTATTAATTGCACGGGTAGAGCAATAGTAATAGCGTGAAAAGGCTTGTGTGACAGTGTTTGGAGGCTCAGTAATTTTAGATGGGGAAAGCGATCTGTGAAGACTGGAATGTTTAAATGTGGGAAGCGGTGTTTAAGGGCTAGAATTGCTGGACGATTTGAAGTGGGCGCAGCAGTGTTTGAAGGTCACAATTTTTGAGCGATTTGTTATGAGCGAGGCAGTGTTTAAAGGCTGAAATTTTTGGCGGGTGGTGGGCGCCGCCATCTTGCACCGAGGACCTGCGCCAGGATTGGTATATTCTATCTACTAAAATGATCTACTATTATCTGAATGGCTTCGATGTCATATCTTTCACCATTCGGGGCTTGTTTTGTTAACCTTCTGGCGAGTCTGAAGCCTGGTAGTACTCTTTTTAACTCATCGATTATGTCTTTGACGTCGTAATCTACATCAAAGCCATAAAGGACAAATTTTTGGGTTCTTTTGGTTCCACGCGGGGCAAAGGTGTGGAATTCTACCTTTTTCTCACGTAGAAGTGCCTGGAGAGCTGTGTTATGATCCACCTCAGTAGCAAGGTACAATCTGGTTTCTTGCTTAGAAGAATTGGAAGAGTATTCCTCTATGTTGAGCTCTCTTAGTAGAATTCTCAGCGATGTCAGTGAAATAGGTGGCTTGATTATGATGGGTGGAGGCGGTCGGATCTTTTCATTTTGGGTAACATCTGGTTCCTGGGGCGCAAGAGTCTCGTAGCGGTTTGAAACCGGAATTCCAACAGGTACGGTGACCTCTGCGCGGCCCTTTATCTGGTGTCGCTTTGGTGGCTCTTGGTAAACTTCGGCACCTCCTGATCTTTTCTCGCCCCTCGCATCCTCCTCAGCCTCCATATGGGTGTCGTGGCAGGCCATCACGTTGGGGTCTCCTTACCAGAGCGATGCTGCCCGTTTAGCTGTCAAGGTTAGTTCCAAGTGATATGAATGGACCCCAACAGCGTAAAGGCGCAATCTAAGTAAGGAGCTGGCAATCTGGCAATAGAAATCTTCAGTAGAGGTCCTGCTTCTGCTGCCAGCTAGTAAAATAACTGTTTGATGTGTTCGTGTGGTTTATCACCACCACCAAAAATATTTAACAACACAAACGCTATTAATTGCACGGGTAGAGCAATAGTAATAGCGTGAAAAGGCTTGTGTGACAGTGTTTGGAGGCTCAGTAATTTTAGATGGGGAAAGCGATCTGTGAAGACTGGAATGTTTAAATGTGGGAAGCGGTGTTTAAGGGCTAGAATTGCTGGACGATTTGAAGTGGGCGCAGCAGTGTTTGAAGGTCACAATTTTTGAGCGATTTGTTATGAGCGAGGCAGTGTTTAAAGGCTGAAATTTTTGGCGGGTGGTGGGCGCCGCCATCTTGCACCGAGGACCTGCGCCAGGATTGGTATATTCTATCTACTACCAAAAATATTTAACAACACAAACGCTATTAATTGCACGGGTAGAGCAATAGTAATAGCGTGAAAAGGCTTGTGTGACAGTGTTTGGAGGCTCAGTAATTTTAGATGGGGAAAGCGATCTGTGAAGACTGGAATGTTTAAATGTGGGAAGCGGTGTTTAAGGGCTAGAATTGCTGGACGATTTGAAGTGGGCGCAGCAGTGTTTGAAGGTCACAATTTTTGAGCGATTTGTTATGAGCGAGGCAGTGTTTAAAGGCTGAAATTTTTGGCGGGTGGTGGGCGCCGCCATCTTGCACCGAGGACCTGCGCCAGGATTGGTATATTCTATCTACTAAAATGATCTACTATTATCTGAATGGCTTCGATGTCATATCTTTCACCATTCGGGGCTTGTTTTGTTAACCTTCTGGCGAGTCTGAAGCCTGGTAGTACTCTTTTTAACTCATCGATTATGTCTTTGACGTCGTAATCTACATCAAAGCCATAAAGGACAAATTTTTGGGTTCTTTTGGTTCCACGCGGGGCAAAGGTGTGGAATTCTACCTTTTTCTCACGTAGAAGTGCCTGGAGAGCTGTGTTATGATCCACCTCAGTAGCAAGGTACAATCTGGTTTCTTGCTTAGAAGAATTGGAAGAGTATTCCTCTATGTTGAGCTCTCTTAGTAGAATTCTCAGCGATGTCAGTGAAATAGGTGGCTTGATTATGATGGGTGGAGGCGGTCGGATCTTTTCATTTTGGGTAACATCTGGTTCCTGGGGCGCAAGAGTCTCGTAGCGGTTTGAAACCGGAATTCCAACAGGTACGGTGACCTCTGCGCGGCCCTTTATCTGGTGTCGCTTTGGTGGCTCTTGGTAAACTTCGGCACCTCCTGATCTTTTCTCGCCCCTCGCATCCTCCTCAGCCTCCATATGGGTGTCGTGGCAGGCCATCACGTTGGGGTCTCCTTACCAGAGCGATGCTGCCCGTTTAGCTGTCAAGGTTAGTTCCAAGTGATATGAATGGACCCCAACAGCGTAAAGGCGCAATCTAAGTAAGGAGCTGGCAATCTGGCAATAGAAATCTTCAGTAGAGGTCCTGCTTCTGCTGCCAGCTAGTAAAATAACTGTTTGATGTGTTCGTGTGGTTTATCACCACCACCAAAAATATTTAACAACACAAACGCTATTAATTGCACGGGTAGAGCAATAGTAATAGCGTGAAAAGGCTTGTGTGACAGTGTTTGGAGGCTCAGTAATTTTAGATGGGGAAAGCGATCTGTGAAGACTGGAATGTTTAAATGTGGGAAGCGGTGTTTAAGGGCTAGAATTGCTGGACGATTTGAAGTGGGCGCAGCAGTGTTTGAAGGTCACAATTTTTGAGCGATTTGTTATGAGCGAGGCAGTGTTTAAAGGCTGAAATTTTTGGCGGGTGGTGGGCGCCGCCATCTTGCACCGAGGACCTGCGCCAGGATTGGTATATTCTATCTACTACCAAAAATATTTAACAACACAAACGCTATTAATTGCACGGGTAGAGCAATAGTAATAGCGTGAAAAGGCTTGTGTGACAGTGTTTGGAGGCTCAGTAATTTTAGATGGGGAAAGCGATCTGTGAAGACTGGAATGTTTAAATGTGGGAAGCGGTGTTTAAGGGCTAGAATTGCTGGACGATTTGAAGTGGGCGCAGCAGTGTTTGAAGGTCACAATTTTTGAGCGATTTGTTATGAGCGAGGCAGTGTTTAAAGGCTGAAATTTTTGGCGGGTGGTGGGCGCCGCCATCTTGCACCGAGGACCTGCGCCAGGATTGGTATATTCTATCTACTAAAATGATCTACTATTATCTGAATGGCTTCGATGTCATATCTTTCACCATTCGGGGCTTGTTTTGTTAACCTTCTGGCGAGTCTGAAGCCTGGTAGTACTCTTTTTAACTCATCGATTATGTCTTTGACGTCGTAATCTACATCAAAGCCATAAAGGACAAATTTTTGGGTTCTTTTGGTTCCACGCGGGGCAAAGGTGTGGAATTCTACCTTTTTCTCACGTAGAAGTGCCTGGAGAGCTGTGTTATGATCCACCTCAGTAGCAAGGTACAATCTGGTTTCTTGCTTAGAAGAATTGGAAGAGTATTCCTCTATGTTGAGCTCTCTTAGTAGAATTCTCAGCGATGTCAGTGAAATAGGTGGCTTGATTATGATGGGTGGAGGCGGTCGGATCTTTTCATTTTGGGTAACATCTGGTTCCTGGGGCGCAAGAGTCTCGTAGCGGTTTGAAACCGGAATTCCAACAGGTACGGTGACCTCTGCGCGGCCCTTTATCTGGTGTCGCTTTGGTGGCTCTTGGTAAACTTCGGCACCTCCTGATCTTTTCTCGCCCCTCGCATCCTCCTCAGCCTCCATATGGGTGTCGTGGCAGGCCATCACGTTGGGGTCTCCTTACCAGAGCGATGCTGCCCGTTTAGCTGTCAAGGTTAGTTCCAAGTGATATGAATGGACCCCAACAGCGTAAAGGCGCAATCTAAGTAAGGAGCTGGCAATCTGGCAATAGAAATCTTCAGTAGAGGTCCTGCTTCTGCTGCCAGCTAGTAAAATAACTGTTTGATGTGTTCGTGTGGTTTATCACCACCACCAAAAATATTTAACAACACAAACGCTATTAATTGCACGGGTAGAGCAATAGTAATAGCGTGAAAAGGCTTGTGTGACAGTGTTTGGAGGCTCAGTAATTTTAGATGGGGAAAGCGATCTGTGAAGACTGGAATGTTTAAATGTGGGAAGCGGTGTTTAAGGGCTAGAATTGCTGGACGATTTGAAGTGGGCGCAGCAGTGTTTGAAGGTCACAATTTTTGAGCGATTTGTTATGAGCGAGGCAGTGTTTAAAGGCTGAAATTTTTGGCGGGTGGTGGGCGCCGCCATCTTGCACCGAGGACCTGCGCCAGGATTGGTATATTCTATCTACTACCAAAAATATTTAACAACACAAACGCTATTAATTGCACGGGTAGAGCAATAGTAATAGCGTGAAAAGGCTTGTGTGACAGTGTTTGGAGGCTCAGTAATTTTAGATGGGGAAAGCGATCTGTGAAGACTGGAATGTTTAAATGTGGGAAGCGGTGTTTAAGGGCTAGAATTGCTGGACGATTTGAAGTGGGCGCAGCAGTGTTTGAAGGTCACAATTTTTGAGCGATTTGTTATGAGCGAGGCAGTGTTTAAAGGCTGAAATTTTTGGCGGGTGGTGGGCGCCGCCATCTTGCACCGAGGACCTGCGCCAGGATTGGTATATTCTATCTACTAAAATGATCTACTATTATCTGAATGGCTTCGATGTCATATCTTTCACCATTCGGGGCTTGTTTTGTTAACCTTCTGGCGAGTCTGAAGCCTGGTAGTACTCTTTTTAACTCATCGATTATGTCTTTGACGTCGTAATCTACATCAAAGCCATAAAGGACAAATTTTTGGGTTCTTTTGGTTCCACGCGGGGCAAAGGTGTGGAATTCTACCTTTTTCTCACGTAGAAGTGCCTGGAGAGCTGTGTTATGATCCACCTCAGTAGCAAGGTACAATCTGGTTTCTTGCTTAGAAGAATTGGAAGAGTATTCCTCTATGTTGAGCTCTCTTAGTAGAATTCTCAGCGATGTCAGTGAAATAGGTGGCTTGATTATGATGGGTGGAGGCGGTCGGATCTTTTCATTTTGGGTAACATCTGGTTCCTGGGGCGCAAGAGTCTCGTAGCGGTTTGAAACCGGAATTCCAACAGGTACGGTGACCTCTGCGCGGCCCTTTATCTGGTGTCGCTTTGGTGGCTCTTGGTAAACTTCGGCACCTCCTGATCTTTTCTCGCCCCTCGCATCCTCCTCAGCCTCCATATGGGTGTCGTGGCAGGCCATCACGTTGGGGTCTCCTTACCAGAGCGATGCTGCCCGTTTAGCTGTCAAGGTTAGTTCCAAGTGATATGAATGGACCCCAACAGCGTAAAGGCGCAATCTAAGTAAGGAGCTGGCAATCTGGCAATAGAAATCTTCAGTAGAGGTCCTGCTTCTGCTGCCAGCTAGTAAAATAACTGTTTGATGTGTTCGTGTGGTTTATCACCACCACCAAAAATATTTAACAACACAAACGCTATTAATTGCACGGGTAGAGCAATAGTAATAGCGTGAAAAGGCTTGTGTGACAGTGTTTGGAGGCTCAGTAATTTTAGATGGGGAAAGCGATCTGTGAAGACTGGAATGTTTAAATGTGGGAAGCGGTGTTTAAGGGCTAGAATTGCTGGACGATTTGAAGTGGGCGCAGCAGTGTTTGAAGGTCACAATTTTTGAGCGATTTGTTATGAGCGAGGCAGTGTTTAAAGGCTGAAATTTTTGGCGGGTGGTGGGCGCCGCCATCTTGCACCGAGGACCTGCGCCAGGATTGGTATATTCTATCTACTACCAAAAATATTTAACAACACAAACGCTATTAATTGCACGGGTAGAGCAATAGTAATAGCGTGAAAAGGCTTGTGTGACAGTGTTTGGAGGCTCAGTAATTTTAGATGGGGAAAGCGATCTGTGAAGACTGGAATGTTTAAATGTGGGAAGCGGTGTTTAAGGGCTAGAATTGCTGGACGATTTGAAGTGGGCGCAGCAGTGTTTGAAGGTCACAATTTTTGAGCGATTTGTTATGAGCGAGGCAGTGTTTAAAGGCTGAAATTTTTGGCGGGTGGTGGGCGCCGCCATCTTGCACCGAGGACCTGCGCCAGGATTGGTATATTCTATCTACTAAAATGATCTACTATTATCTGAATGGCTTCGATGTCATATCTTTCACCATTCGGGGCTTGTTTTGTTAACCTTCTGGCGAGTCTGAAGCCTGGTAGTACTCTTTTTAACTCATCGATTATGTCTTTGACGTCGTAATCTACATCAAAGCCATAAAGGACAAATTTTTGGGTTCTTTTGGTTCCACGCGGGGCAAAGGTGTGGAATTCTACCTTTTTCTCACGTAGAAGTGCCTGGAGAGCTGTGTTATGATCCACCTCAGTAGCAAGGTACAATCTGGTTTCTTGCTTAGAAGAATTGGAAGAGTATTCCTCTATGTTGAGCTCTCTTAGTAGAATTCTCAGCGATGTCAGTGAAATAGGTGGCTTGATTATGATGGGTGGAGGCGGTCGGATCTTTTCATTTTGGGTAACATCTGGTTCCTGGGGCGCAAGAGTCTCGTAGCGGTTTGAAACCGGAATTCCAACAGGTACGGTGACCTCTGCGCGGCCCTTTATCTGGTGTCGCTTTGGTGGCTCTTGGTAAACTTCGGCACCTCCTGATCTTTTCTCGCCCCTCGCATCCTCCTCAGCCTCCATATGGGTGTCGTGGCAGGCCATCACGTTGGGGTCTCCTTACCAGAGCGATGCTGCCCGTTTAGCTGTCAAGGTTAGTTCCAAGTGATATGAATGGACCCCAACAGCGTAAAGGCGCAATCTAAGTAAGGAGCTGGCAATCTGGCAATAGAAATCTTCAGTAGAGGTCCTGCTTCTGCTGCCAGCTAGTAAAATAACTGTTTGATGTGTTCGTGTGGTTTATCACCACCACCAAAAATATTTAACAACACAAACGCTATTAATTGCACGGGTAGAGCAATAGTAATAGCGTGAAAAGGCTTGTGTGACAGTGTTTGGAGGCTCAGTAATTTTAGATGGGGAAAGCGATCTGTGAAGACTGGAATGTTTAAATGTGGGAAGCGGTGTTTAAGGGCTAGAATTGCTGGACGATTTGAAGTGGGCGCAGCAGTGTTTGAAGGTCACAATTTTTGAGCGATTTGTTATGAGCGAGGCAGTGTTTAAAGGCTGAAATTTTTGGCGGGTGGTGGGC
This sequence comes from Nezara viridula, assembly GCA_928085145.1. Classification (NCBI taxonomy): domain Eukaryota; kingdom Metazoa; phylum Arthropoda; class Insecta; order Hemiptera; family Pentatomidae; genus Nezara; species Nezara viridula. The sequence goes on from OV725077.1 coordinate 212,123,520, forward strand.
GCCGCCATCTTGCACCGAGGACCTGCGCCAGGATTGGTATATTCTATCTACTACCAAAAATATTTAACAACACAAACGCTATTAATTGCACGGGTAGAGCAATAGTAATAGCGTGAAAAGGCTTGTGTGACAGTGTTTGGAGGCTCAGTAATTTTAGATGGGGAAAGCGATCTGTGAAGACTGGAATGTTTAAATGTGGGAAGCGGTGTTTAAGGGCTAGAATTGCTGGACGATTTGAAGTGGGCGCAGCAGTGTTTGAAGGTCACAATTTTTGAGCGATTTGTTATGAGCGAGGCAGTGTTTAAAGGCTGAAATTTTTGGCGGGTGGTGGGCGCCGCCATCTTGCACCGAGGACCTGCGCCAGGATTGGTATATTCTATCTACTAAAATGATCTACTATTATCTGAATGGCTTCGATGTCATATCTTTCACCATTCGGGGCTTGTTTTGTTAACCTTCTGGCGAGTCTGAAGCCTGGTAGTACTCTTTTTAACTCATCGATTATGTCTTTGACGTCGTAATCTACATCAAAGCCATAAAGGACAAATTTTTGGGTTCTTTTGGTTCCACGCGGGGCAAAGGTGTGGAATTCTACCTTTTTCTCACGTAGAAGTGCCTGGAGAGCTGTGTTATGATCCACCTCAGTAGCAAGGTACAATCTGGTTTCTTGCTTAGAAGAATTGGAAGAGTATTCCTCTATGTTGAGCTCTCTTAGTAGAATTCTCAGCGATGTCAGTGAAATAGGTGGCTTGATTATGATGGGTGGAGGCGGTCGGATCTTTTCATTTTGGGTAACATCTGGTTCCTGGGGCGCAAGAGTCTCGTAGCGGTTTGAAACCGGAATTCCAACAGGTACGGTGACCTCTGCGCGGCCCTTTATCTGGTGTCGCTTTGGTGGCTCTTGGTAAACTTCGGCACCTCCTGATCTTTTCTCGCCCCTCGCATCCTCCTCAGCCTCCATATGGGTGTCGTGGCAGGCCATCACGTTGGGGTCTCCTTACCAGAGCGATGCTGCCCGTTTAGCTGTCAAGGTTAGTTCCAAGTGATATGAATGGACCCCAACAGCGTAAAGGCGCAATCTAAGTAAGGAGCTGGCAATCTGGCAATAGAAATCTTCAGTAGAGGTCCTGCTTCTGCTGCCAGCTAGTAAAATAACTGTTTGATGTGTTCGTGTGGTTTATCACCACCAGTTTGGAGGCTCAGTAATTTTAGATGGGGAAAGCGATCTGTGAAGACTGGAATGTTTAAATGTGGGAAGCGGTGTTTAAGGGCTAGAATTGCTGGACGATTTGAAGTGGGCGCAGCAGTGTTTGAAGGTCACAATTTTTGAGCGATTTGTTATGAGCGAGGCAGTGTTTAAAGGCTGAAATTTTTGGCGGGTGGTGGGCGCCGCCATCTTGCACCGAGGACCTGCGCCAGGATTGGTATATTCTATCTACTACCAAAAATATTTAACAACACAAACGCTATTAATTGCACGGGTAGAGCAATAGTAATAGCGTGAAAAGGCTTGTGTGACAGTGTTTGGAGGCTCAGTAATTTTAGATGGGGAAAGCGATCTGTGAAGACTGGAATGTTTAAATGTGGGAAGCGGTGTTTAAGGGCTAGAATTGCTGGACGATTTGAAGTGGGCGCAGCAGTGTTTGAAGGTCACAATTTTTGAGCGATTTGTTATGAGCGAGGCAGTGTTTAAAGGCTGAAATTTTTGGCGGGTGGTGGGCGCCGCCATCTTGCACCGAGGACCTGCGCCAGGATTGGTATATTCTATCTACTAAAATGATCTACTATTATCTGAATGGCTTCGATGTCATATCTTTCACCATTCGGGGCTTGTTTTGTTAACCTTCTGGCGAGTCTGAAGCCTGGTAGTACTCTTTTTAACTCATCGATTATGTCTTTGACGTCGTAATCTACATCAAAGCCATAAAGGACAAATTTTTGGGTTCTTTTGGTTCCACGCGGGGCAAAGGTGTGGAATTCTACCTTTTTCTCACGTAGAAGTGCCTGGAGAGCTGTGTTATGATCCACCTCAGTAGCAAGGTACAATCTGGTTTCTTGCTTAGAAGAATTGGAAGAGTATTCCTCTATGTTGAGCTCTCTTAGTAGAATTCTCAGCGATGTCAGTGAAATAGGTGGCTTGATTATGATGGGTGGAGGCGGTCGGATCTTTTCATTTTGGGTAACATCTGGTTCCTGGGGCGCAAGAGTCTCGTAGCGGTTTGAAACCGGAATTCCAACAGGTACGGTGACCTCTGCGCGGCCCTTTATCTGGTGTCGCTTTGGTGGCTCTTGGTAAACTTCGGCACCTCCTGATCTTTTCTCGCCCCTCGCATCCTCCTCAGCCTCCATATGGGTGTCGTGGCAGGCCATCACGTTGGGGTCTCCTTACCAGAGCGATGCTGCCCGTTTAGCTGTCAAGGTTAGTTCCAAGTGATATGAATGGACCCCAACAGCGTAAAGGCGCAATCTAAGTAAGGAGCTGGCAATCTGGCAATAGAAATCTTCAGTAGAGGTCCTGCTTCTGCTGCCAGCTAGTAAAATAACTGTTTGATGTGTTCGTGTGGTTTATCACCACCAGTTTGGAGGCTCAGTAATTTTAGATGGGGAAAGCGATCTGTGAAGACTGGAATGTTTAAATGTGGGAAGCGGTGTTTAAGGGCTAGAATTGCTGGACGATTTGAAGTGGGCGCAGCAGTGTTTGAAGGTCACAATTTTTGAGCGATTTGTTATGAGCGAGGCAGTGTTTAAAGGCTGAAATTTTTGGCGGGTGGTGGGCGCCGCCATCTTGCACCGAGGACCTGCGCCAGGATTGGTATATTCTATCTACTAAAATGATCTACTATTATCTGAATGGCTTCGATGTCATATCTTTCACCATTCGGGGCTTGTTTTGTTAACCTTCTGGCGAGTCTGAAGCCTGGTAGTACTCTTTTTAACTCATCGATTATGTCTTTGACGTCGTAATCTACATCAAAGCCATAAAGGACAAATTTTTGGGTTCTTTTGGTTCCACGCGGGGCAAAGGTGTGGAATTCTACCTTTTTCTCACGTAGAAGTGCCTGGAGAGCTGTGTTATGATCCACCTCAGTAGCAAGGTACAATCTGGTTTCTTGCTTAGAAGAATTGGAAGAGTATTCCTCTATGTTGAGCTCTCTTAGTAGAATTCTCAGCGATGTCAGTGAAATAGGTGGCTTGATTATGATGGGTGGAGGCGGTCGGATCTTTTCATTTTGGGTAACATCTGGTTCCTGGGGCGCAAGAGTCTCGTAGCGGTTTGAAACCGGAATTCCAACAGGTACGGTGACCTCTGCGCGGCCCTTTATCTGGTGTCGCTTTGGTGGCTCTTGGTAAACTTCGGCACCTCCTGATCTTTTCTCGCCCCTCGCATCCTCCTCAGCCTCCATATGGGTGTCGTGGCAGGCCATCACGTTGGGGTCTCCTTACCAGAGCGATGCTGCCCGTTTAGCTGTCAAGGTTAGTTCCAAGTGATATGAATGGACCCCAACAGCGTAAAGGCGCAATCTAAGTAAGGAGCTGGCAATCTGGCAATAGAAATCTTCAGTAGAGGTCCTGCTTCTGCTGCCAGCTAGTAAAATAACTGTTTGATGTGTTCGTGTGGTTTATCACCACCACCAAAAATATTTAACAACACAAACGCTATTAATTGCACGGGTAGAGCAATAGTAATAGCGTGAAAAGGCTTGTGTGACAGTGTTTGGAGGCTCAGTAATTTTAGATGGGGAAAGCGATCTGTGAAGACTGGAATGTTTAAATGTGGGAAGCGGTGTTTAAGGGCTAGAATTGCTGGACGATTTGAAGTGGGCGCAGCAGTGTTTGAAGGTCACAATTTTTGAGCGATTTGTTATGAGCGAGGCAGTGTTTAAAGGCTGAAATTTTTGGCGGGTGGTGGGCGCCGCCATCTTGCACCGAGGACCTGCGCCAGGATTGGTATATTCTATCTACTACCAAAAATATTTAACAACACAAACGCTATTAATTGCACGGGTAGAGCAATAGTAATAGCGTGAAAAGGCTTGTGTGACAGTGTTTGGAGGCTCAGTAATTTTAGATGGGGAAAGCGATCTGTGAAGACTGGAATGTTTAAATGTGGGAAGCGGTGTTTAAGGGCTAGAATTGCTGGACGATTTGAAGTGGGCGCAGCAGTGTTTGAAGGTCACAATTTTTGAGCGATTTGTTATGAGCGAGGCAGTGTTTAAAGGCTGAAATTTTTGGCGGGTGGTGGGCGCCGCCATCTTGCACCGAGGACCTGCGCCAGGATTGGTATATTCTATCTACTTGAGCAGGAGACTAAAAAGGCGTTGGATGAGGGATCTCCTTCCTTAGACAACCTAAGTAATTGGAACAAGTTATGGAAGAGGTACTGCTGAGTACTTTCCTTCCCCATGCCTGTCATGTCATTTTATCATTATCGCCATCACATTTGCTGATTGTCAACTTATTGTTGACAGGCGCAAATACATATTTAATAGACAAAAAAAAAAAAAAAAAAAAATTGCTTTGTCAGGTTAGAGAAACAAATAATTGTAAAAAACCTCAACATTTATAATTTCTAACTCACTTAAGGATGGAGTGCCTGATATATCAATAATCTCTTGCTGGGTTACATTTGAGGGTGTTGCACATTTTGACAGAGTGCTGTGCATATGAAGCTGAACTAAATTATGTCTTGAAGGAAACGAACAGGAGGGAAAAGTATGTCTTGCAGGGAATGAAAGGATAGGGGATGTCTTGGGGATTTTGAAAAATAGTAGGAATATGGTAGTGAAATTATTTTCATTTCTTAAAAAATAATAATAATGACCTAATGTCTACAATGACCAAAGCTTTTGAATAGTTCAAACAGTTGTAAAAATAAATAAATGCTAATGTCCGTACACATAATAAGTATCTGCTACAAATTTAATAAACCACTTTATTCACGGTTCTATATTTCCTCAACTCTGTAATCACCTACTCTGGAATCAACTTACTCAATTTCTTTATAACTTTTTCAACTAGGTTTTAACTGTATTGATACCCCATATTTATTTTCTTTCTCTTATTAATTAAAATAAATGCAAGTAAATTTTAGTTTCGGTTAAGAAGGGTTAACAAATTTTATTTCAGTACTTAGGGAGTATTAATTGATTTTGCCACAGATTTCAGAGAGAAATCAAAACTAAGTTTGTTATTCGTCCGTAATGGGTGGTGGGGTGACATGTACAATTTGGGTAGTGAATATGAGTCGGAAAGTTGTGGTCAAAATAGAATGGTAAGTAAAAGTTGTATAATGAGCGCAACATAATTTAAAATTTATTTCAATTTATTAATCGTAGCAAAACAAATAAGAAACGTTAGGTGGCTGCTATGGGAGAAGGACAAGTAGTGTTCGTCTCTTCGCAAAGGGGAGTTCACCAGAAATGAACAAGCTGATCTAGCAGCCAATATGACAAGAAAGGTTAGCACAATTCCCGTGGAATCAATTAATGAAATTTTGGAGGAAAACTTAAAAATATAAGAATGATATTTGTAAAATTTGGCATAATAAGTGAGTAAAGAGTCAAAATTAAGAGAAATAAAAGAAACTCTTGTCGGTCCTCCAAGAAACAAGAAACAGCCCTCTTCAGATTAATAATTGGACATTCCGAGTTCTCGCATGCCTAGCTACTAAGAGGACTTGATCCTCCGACCTGCGAGAGCTGCACTGTCCGAAGGACAGTAAAACACATTATACAAGACTCCCTTATATTTTAAACTGTTAGGAAAAAAATAGACATGGTACAAACCCTAAAATAGAATTTGAACGACATGGAAGTAGCTGTTAAAAAAAGATTGAATTTTTAAAATGAATAAAATTCTATAACAGGGTGTAAATAAAAGGTGTTGCCAATGACCCCGCGGAGTAGAGGCAACAAACAAATTAAAACGTATCATTTCATAATGATTTAAATTTTTCTTAGGTATATTATATTCACTCCAAACCGTATTTATCGGTTTTCATGACGAAATCAAACTTTGATGTGTTTAATTAATAATTCAGGATTTAGGAGTTCCAAAAAAAATGATTTTTTGTAACATAAATTGTTTGATAGTCAAGATGAAAAGTTCTAGCAAAAAAGTGACTTTCAAACATTTCAATTTATTTCAATTTGCGAGAAATTAGCTTTAGATAAAAGAAGTGGCTGTTTTATAACATCCACATAAGATATCACAAAATAATCTTGTGATTAAGAAAAAAGAGGCACAAACTTAGTGGTTTTTACATTATTATTGTAATACAAATGAATATATTAGAAACAAACAACGAATAGCTAAAAAAAGTTAGCATTTTTCATTTTTTTTTTTCGTTTAGCATCAATTTTTAATTGTTTTTCATAAATTATCACTGATAAAATGAGGCACTTTATCATGCGTTATCACTGATAAAATAAGGCATTTTTTGAGCCAATCTGAGGCATTATTTGTCTTTATAGTAATTTCACAGAATTAATTACCTACTTAAATCACACTTGACCTAATTGCAATTATTTGGCCCTCTCTGAATATTGAAAAATTAATAACCAACCAGCCGCTGTTAATTAAATTTTTAGGAATTTGTTTTTTTATATCCATTTTTGATTGACTTTTCACTTTTTCCATGATGAGTAAAGACAGGTGCACAATCACTGTAAAAATATTTTTCTTTTTTATCTAAACTTCTGATTGATGAAGTCTATTATAATTATACCTTCTAATAATAGATATCAATTTCCTCAAAAATAATAGTTTAACAATACATATATTTTTAGGACGAATTTATGTATAAAGTATAAATACAGCAAAAGTTTTCATACATTTCCATATTATATAATAATTTGTTTATTTTAATAAAAAAAATGTAAACTAATATTATAAATACAGTCGTTTGTTCTGAGTATCATTTCAAGTTATTTGGGCAATTATTAGGTCGATTTCGAAGTCAATTTGGATAATATTTTCTCCAATTAGTTTAACAATTTAATTTTAACTTATTTTGCTGATGTTGTAGATTACTAAAAATTTATTTAGGTAATAATTTAGATGAGTGCCGCACGAGTTACGCGTGGTTCATAATCACTTCGGTCACACTTGTTCGTGAAAACAATCTTCCGGATAAACTCGGAAAGAAGTGTGATCGAAGTGATTGTGAACCACGCCCAAACTGGCATGTCCTCGTCCAAATAATTATCTTTATTTATTTTACTCTTTCAAAAGCAAGAGTAATATATACCAATAACTTCATTAGTTCATTCAAAATAAAGATTTCAGAAATTAATTAAACTTACCCTGCTGGAGGTAGAAAGAAGCAGCGGGAGAATGAATGACTCATCAATGGCGTGATATTCCTGTAGCTGCAGGTCTCTACATGTTCGGTCATCTGATACCAGGCCAATCTGTGGAAACAAATTATATCTTATTTCCTGTTTCACCCATATTTACATAAAAATATCGATTGAAATAATTAATAACAAATCACTGCTATATTACAAATATCAATAATATGTAGACAATATTAATTTGTTTAAATAATTGGATTTAAATTGTAACAAAATAGTAAGAAATAAACATATATAACATTTTAAAAAGTGCTTGCAAGATAATTATATATATATATATATGTATATATGTACAGTTTTATACTCTTATTTATATAATTGACATTAAAAGCAGCAGTTACATATTTATGAAGAACAAAACCGTAGAATATTTATTTTTTATACCTACTGCCTTCCGACTGACTTTTTTTTTAACAGGACGATTTGGTATAGAGCCAACAGCAATTATTTGAACACACATATTAAATAGCACATTAATTATATAATGAGTGTAGTACGCCACGAATACTTACCAAAATGAAAGCATTTCTTTTATTTTTATATTCATTTATTGAAAATGTTATATTTAAATAATTCTATAGACACTAAAATATCTGCTAATATTTAACACCCACGCACTGTACTTGAGTAATTGAGAACTGAAAAAAGGCGGCTAAAACGAAGTATATCTGATTTTCTTTGTATAAAATAAGCTATGAAAAATATTTTAGTCTTAGTAGAAATATTAATGTAGATTTTTATTTGTTGTTATTGCTTGAAATAATTCATTAAAGTTTTAAATATATAAGTACTAACAATGATTAGTGAAATATGATTTCAAACTTTAATTTTCTAGCATCATAAAGAAGTTTTATTATTAGTTAAAAGATTAAACAAGAATGAAAAGAAACTTTATACTAAATTAATGATTTTTTTAATTATTGATATTTAATTTCATTGCAAAAACAATATTTATAGTCTTTTCAGTATATTTTATACATAACTTATATGGTCGAAAGATCTAGAAGGTTATGAGCGCCAGTTTTTCAGGCTTGTTTTAGATAATTGACATTTTTTCTTTGTATTGTTCTTCCGTTATCAGTGTGGAGTTAAGTTTAAAATGGTTTATTTGTCTTTCTGCCTATTCTAGTTTGTTTTTATTAGTTCAGTGATTCTCAAAAAGTTCAAATGATAAATTTTTAATCTATATATCATCAATCATTTCAATTACTTCTCCTGCAACCCTCAGAATTTTTATCAAGGTAAGATTTATACACATTTATTGCATTGTATATATCTTGTACCCTTTTAATAAAATGTTGTAGTGATTATTTAAGGTGAATTATTCCATTGTAGTTACAGGAATGACAGATTGAAAAAACCTGAAAATAATGAGACATAATTCTATTTAAGAATGTAATTTTTAAGTTTAAATTAACATGCATTTCATTATATTATTTCAAAAGAACAGGATAAAAGAAACATACGTAAACTATAACTCTAATTTTGCAACTTTTGATGAGATTTTTCTTCAGTTCATAACTAACATTATTATTAAATAGTGTGTATTTATTGAAAAATATTTCTTTAAGCGATGTTGTTTAGGAGTAAAGTAAAAATTATAAGACAGTTTGTTAAACTATCAAATAATAGGTTCATTTACAGCATCAAATTAATCTCAAACTCAGTCTTAGTTCCTATTTATTATTAACTGAATTTTAAAACGTGAGACTCAACTAGTGGTGTAAATAAAACCAATGCAATGCAAATTGGGAGGCAGAGCCTGCAGGGAGGGAGGGATGTTGTGGATTAGATATTTTAAGCTTCATTACACTGTACGTAATATATTGAAGAGAATCGTTGATTGATTAGGTAGTGTCTAAGGAATAATTATCCATTGGTAATCGTTCTGCGGAGAAGGAATGCGCAGAAAAAATATTTGGATTAAGGCGCAGTCAGGCCACTGGACACAAGTTTTTACAGTTCTTATTTAAATCAGTAATATTAACCCAGAATTACCTTAAAATATTAACTTATGTTATTCACCTTCAATTAATAGTGTTACTAAGCAGTCAATATAATAGTATTCAATACTGAAAGATAACTTTGTTGATAAAAATGATAAGAAAAATTAAAACATTGTTTAAATCTATGAACTTTAGAATTCATTTATTTAATTAATTGATTTAATAATTGATAATTGATTTAATTTCCTCAAATAGTATATCGACAGCCACACTGCAAGTGCAAAACTAAAAATTATTTGTAAAACAAAATAGTGCCACACGACGAAGATGTAACGTTCTAAACAATGTTTTTAGTTTGTTTTCATGAATATGTCTGAAGCTAAGAATAACTGACAAAGCCCAAAACTGCTCATTCTCATTAAATTGTACTTATAGGCTTTGCAGTGTAGCTGTCGATTTGTTATTTAAATAATGTTTGTTATGAATCAGTTCATATTTACTAAAATATTTTAATGGATGTTAGCTCCTATTGTCATCATCCTATTCATTATAATTAACACATTTGTTTTAATAATTGTTGAATTTTTATTGGGGAAAAAAAAATTCAAGTTACAGAATGGAAACCATTTTGGCATAAATTTATTTATAAACCTTTACAATATGCAATCAATTAATAGTAAAAAACAATATTTGTTTACAATAAAGATAATAAATTCTACTAGATACAAAAATGGAAAATGTACAGGGTGAAAGACCATTGGGTAGAGATTGAGTTTGGGTCATAGTAATAATTACATCAGACGCCTATAAAAATATATTAAAGTAACATAAAAAGATGAAATAAAAAGAAAGAAAGAAAATTTTACTAAAATTAAGTGAACATACAATCCTTGGGTTTATAAGAAATCATTGATGGCTAAATGATCTTATCTTATAAAAACTAAATGTACAATCGATTAAGTATTTTATTAAAAAACATGCAAATCTTTATAGCCAAAATATTTTAATTCGGTATGTTTCATATATAAAATATGACATGAAAATAAATTTATAAATGCACATCTTTGCCAATAGTAACATTTTTACCTGAGCCAAAAAGTTACGATCACAATTTTGTAGGCCTTTTCCAAAAGTTAGAAATATAGTTCCTTTCTGTTTAAAATTGGTCAATGGTTTTGTTTTATTTTTATTAAATAAAAAAAATAATAAAATAAAATAAAACAACAAATGCTTAAATCTAACCTCTAGTCTAAGACTTATACTGACTAGGGGTAATAATTATATATACTAAATAAAAATGAAAAAAAAGGAAGCATTGGCAATGCTACCCTTTTGAGATCATTGGACAGGAATTCACTCGAAAGCACGAGCAAAATCACAGAATGCTTTGATGTGCGTGGTCCGTACATTTAAGTAACTCTACAACACTTGTCTTTTAAATTAGCTATAAATTTTAATGAAAATGAAAACTGAATACAAAACTTTACTATTTATAATGGTAATAAATAATGACATAAAATCCTTTTTTTAATAAGTTACAGAAGGTAAAAGTGTAAAAGACAAGAGCTGTACTGAGCCAAGCAGTATGTGGGTACGTTCCACAGCATGCTTTTCAGAACATTTACATCGCCTCAAACGGCCAAAGCTCATTATGTACAAGCACACAAAACGGCTTTTATATAGCCACAAACATATAATATATTTATATATTATTAACAGAATACAATATTGACTAAAAATATAGAAGAACACCATTTATATTATATACATTTAATCCTTGCCTTTTCCCAGGACACAACTGTATTACAGGATATTATTAAAAAAAAAAAAACATAAAGAAAAGTACATGAAATATGTCAACCGTGGAATGAGAAAACGACCAGAAATTTTTTTTGAGAACTATGTACACTGATAGATAGCAACATGTTTCCTTCAGGAAAACTGTATGCATTCTACCATTCCGAGATCATTTGAAAACTGTCAAGAGCTTCATAGAAGTCTCCAAAAAATGAAAAAAAAAATTATAGAAAAAAATTGAAAACTAAAAAGAAAAAACTATACACAGGGGAACTGTACAGGAGAGGAGGATTACAGTCATGTAAGCCTTGGGGCTCTTCCTCATTTACACTTCTTAACCATTACATGAGATCAATATAAAGTGATTTAGCCATCTTTGGAAACCGTTTCCTTTAATAAAAATAAAAACACAAAAAAATACATATATCAAACATATAAAATAAAATTAATACTAAACAAAAGCTGACTACAGTTTTTTAAAACTTAATAAGTCAATTATTTTTTGAAAAATGGGCAAAATTGGTCCATTCATCTGTTCCTTGCCAATATCCTCCATCCGACTAAGATTATTACTGTCGTCCAGATGGATCCAGTCAGTGGAGCTGGTACTAGCAGAGAAAAGAGGCTGGATGCTTTTATCTCTCGTCTTTTCTTCTCAATTCCATCTCCAATCTATAAGAAAAATAAAAAATAAATTATTATTTTTTTTATATTAGGCAGTTATACTTAAAGTAAAATGTTAATTTAAATACTATTTATTGAGATATAGTATTATAAGTTTTAAAAAAGGAAATTGCATTCATTGGTTCACTTGAAACACAAAAAAAAAGCTATCTTGGAGTTGAAACATTCTTTATTTTTTTTAGAACTTAAGTTTAAACTATATAATCCTGATTGAAGATAATATATTATTTATTATAATGATATTTAATTTTTTTTTAAAATTATCATCTCCTTTTTGGCAAACCGAAATTGGGACTGTAAAACGTTTATAATTCTTGTTTCCTTGTAAAGAAATTTTGTAAATATGTATCTTTGTAATTTTTTAGTTGAACTTATTTTAATAAATTCTTTCATACCTAAAATATCTTTTAAAAAGAAATTGACAATTTAATATTTATTTTTCTATCACTAATTGCCAAATGGTAGTCAGATTGAAAAAAAGTAAAATATTTATTGTTAATTGTTATTTTAAAATATGCTAATTGCAATATACATTCATTTTAAAAATTAATGCATGTGCAGGTAGCTACTTAATGTAAAGAGAAAATAAATTAAAATTTATTCTTAAAAGCTTTGATTTGCTGGTAAGTATGATTTTATTTTATTTTTTATTTTGTTGAAGGCTTTAAGAACCATTTAAACATTATTATAACTGTTAAAAAAATTAAATACTGAGTCCACAACTGGTTTAATTTAAAGTGTTCCTTGTTTAATATTAAAATACAAGTGATGAATTAATTTTTAAAATATTCAAGATACTTGTTCCTACATCAATAATGATTTAATCAGAAATAATATTTGCGATAAGTTATTTTTAACTATTGATTAGAGGGAAGTATTTACCCCAGAGGGATTTTTTTTTTTCAACTATCGAATGTAATAAGTGTAGTGTAACGCCAACTATTGTTATTTTTTAGTAGCGACAGATTTGACAAGTTGCGAGGGTGCAGAGAGAAGGAATCGAAATGAACCATTTGATGGCCCCACCGCAGAGAACAATTAGCTTACCGAAAGCTTACACTTGTTCGAGCCTGACTCACGTTACAACATTCACCCTCTGACAAAAGCCAACTCCTGACTGACAGTCCGGGTCAAATGAAAAGGTTTCGGACATATTGGTTGTAGCTAACAGGGCAGCTGTGAGTCCCGTCTACACAGTGCCTAATGAAGTGTACCGCCTCACTGGGGTCTTCCCTAACCCTTCCGCCTGAGCCTCGTTCGGTTCCGCAGATAACCATTATACTCCTACTCGATTAATCCATTAGACGGGAAATCGGAGGGGGTCGGACGATGTCTAGGAACTGTCAGATCCTCCGTATGTCGGCTTTGTAGCCACCCGTCCGGAGAATAGGGATCGATTATAATTAGCTGGGGAATTAATAGCTAACTGCTGCTTTCTGCAACAGTCAACTCCGGTTGAAATTTGTATTACTACTAATACATTTCTTTTTTTGGCAGTATTGAAATAAATAAAAAGTAAAACAATAAAACAGAACAACTCCGTATTTTATTGTAGTGTTTTTAATATTTAATTGTTTAAGCATTATTGCACCCTACACCCTCAAAAAAAAAAAATTAAAATAAAAAACCGAAGTACCAGAATCTATAATTGTTATAATTGAACGGTTGTTAAAAAAAAATAATATATTTTTTTAATAACTTCAAAATCAATATTTTATTAGTCCTTTTAAATAAATTGTATAAGTTTTCCTCCTCTCAAAATTTAAAGGAAGAATTTAAACCTTTAATACATTTTTTAAAATACTTTAGAAATTGTGATTAATTAAAATCGTCTAATTAATACATCTATGATATAAATTTAAAAAAAAAAAATAATTATTAATTTATGAAAGAAAATAATGAATTGTCAATGCGCAAAAAAAAATAAAAAAAAATGTATAAGCGCTAGTATTAGAGCACAGAGTGACTCACACTTCCTTTAGTGATAAATGCTTGCAAATAATATTTTAAACGTATTAAAACCATTTCATTCTTAATCTTTCCTACTTTTTTTTTTTGTTCTATTTAACATATTGTCATTGGTTTTTAATACAATAATTATAATTCAATTTATTTTACTTTTTAAAGCCCCTGTGATAATGAATAAATTTAAAATAATGTTCTATTAGTAAAACACTACTTTTATTATAAATATAATTTATATACTTTTCCAAGGAATACATTATTTTTCTTTAAAATAATTTCCTTAATAAACAAACGTATATCCTAGCTCACCACTAATCTTTTTCTCCTTTTGTTAATAAAAATTGTGTTCAAAATTATTTTATTAAATAATATCATTATTTAAATCACAAAACCCGTTTGAGGTAAACACAAGTCAACGATCGTGTGACAATTGTTCCGTCAAAGCTTAGGACATCGAACCACATCATGACTCATCCTATGATACGGCAGCGTAATTAGTGGCAACCCAGTAGTAGTCCCGTTTCAATTGCTACTACAATCCATTTACACTGATGTTTCTACTATCTTTCATTCCTACTTGTACCTCACTATCGTACAATTATTTATATTATTACTCAGATAAGGTTTTTTTCCTTTTTTTTTTAATCTAAGAAAATTTTAAATTAAGGCAGTATTTGACTCGACAGTATCCATTGATTCGACGGATGTTAAAACTAATGAGGTTGCTATTAAAAATGACAATAATTCAGATATAATCTAAATTTTGAAGTAAAAAATTATAATGAGCAATGTCAACGTCTTTATTACAATTGTGAACAGCCTAATAAGTAACTTTTCAATAAAAATAACCCAAAAAAATATTGTAAATTTTATTCAGGAAGTATTATAAAAATAGAAGAAAAATTATAATGAATTGTATATAAACTCTTTCGGTCTATAAATCTTATGAATAAGATTTTATTGTAAAATAAATAAATAATATTATGATGATAATGATTATGTTGGATCATTGTTTAACGTTGCGACACAAAATGTACAAACGAATCAAAGCTAGCGATCCTGCTAGTGAAAGTGTAATGTCCGTGATCGACACGAGAGCGCACCACTAGACGGCGCATTAGTAATAGAACTTGAAACAATTCAACATGATTGTATATTTTTAAAAAGTGAAATACAATTATTTAATAATTTTTAATAAATAACAACTTTTTAAATAAATATACAAAATTTATGCAGCCATGTAATAATACTATATCTTATAAAATAGTTATAGTAACCACTTTATATTAGTGTATTTTAAAATATTTATGAAAAGGATTTTTTTTTCTATATTCAAATATCTAATTATTTCTTAGGTTATTGTTATGTGTAATCATACATTGGTATCTGAATACTGATTCATCAAATTCTTTTGACAAGTGATTTTGCACAAAAACCAACTTACATACAAGCTACTGTCAAATACTCTTATATTATTTTCATTTATCTTTTTAACTTTTCGTCAACAGTTAACAATATCATATTCACCTCAATGTCCTAATGGACCACACAAACAATCAAGGAGATTCTCTCACCTGTGTGGACCTGAACTCCTCAGCTATCTGGCGGAGCTCTATCCCGACGTTGAGCCAGCTTGGACCCTGCTGAGGCGTTGGCTCCTGGTGGATAACTGAGTTGTCCTGTCGGTCTAGCTGTTGCTGGGCCTTGGGGCATCTCCTCCGCCTCCTCCTGGGTGGTGGGACAGGAGGTCTCCTGCTCTGAGGCACCAAGTCGGGGAGTCCTGGCTGCTGAGGTTGGGGCTGCTCTGGGTACCGCTCGATTGGTCCAGCCACTGAAGGAATAATGTGTACATCTTAGTAACAGTGGAGTTGTAGGAGTAGGGGAATATTGTGACTTTAGTCATTATGAGGAGTGGGAGGAACAAACAAAAAACATAAATTATCCAAGGTACTTTGGTTTAAAGACCTGTAATAATTTAATTATAACAGCTGAATAAAATTAAAAACAAGCCGCGGAGATGTCAATTAATATTGATGAAACAGTCTATTTATTTTGCGTTTCAATAATGACTACCACTATATAGAGTAATCGCGTATAAAGTAAACGTGTCCTATCTAAATTAAACTTTATCGATTTGTAATACAAGAATCTTTACTTAAGAAATTTATTTTTTGCTTTTACTGTTTCCTTGATGCAATTTAAAGGGTGCGTTAAGAGAATCGAATTTTATTATTTTTAGATAACTTATTTATAAAAAAAACAAGTTCTAAAGTGGGTGGAGAGTTTATCTGTTCGGTCTCAAATTATAAGGTGTGAAGTTTAAACAACTTATTCGAATTAAATAAAGGGACAAAAAAAAAAACCGCAGAATGCAAAATACAATTTAGTTAGTCACAAACACACACACACACCACACGAGGATCACAAATAAAAGAGTAAGTAAAAAAGCTGGTTTTTCCTTTCCCAGCTCTCCTTATCTGTATTGAAGGAGAGACACTAAAGGGATGGGAGGAGGGTGGGGTGTTTGACCGGTTTGAAACAACTCTCGGATTTGAGATTGTGCGTGTGGGTGCGTCAGAGGCTGAGGGTCCCGGAAAAAAAAAATACTACCTGGGCCGACCGTTTGTTTACTATATCTTACACTAGCACCTGTTCTCCGGCAAAAACTCCCCTAGTCTCTATTGTCCCAGCCACTACACAGGTCCCTCACAAAAGGCACTGGTTGTAGGATTCGGGGTACCGTACCGTGCAGTCTGCCCTCGCCTGTCACAATTTCCAAAGGATTTGAGTACACCTGTTCCACTAAACCACTAAGGAACCTCAGCCAACGCTATCTCGTCTCATTTCAAGATTGATAAAGAAACGAGAGAAAAAAATGACAGTAGTTAGTTTGCAATCGTATGCGGAAATAATGGATAAGAACTACTTGAAATAAATCACTTTACCACAACCTGAATTAAATCATAATTTGACCCCTTATACTAAACAATTTCAATCGTTCGTTCACATAAATGTCCCAGTTTATTTATTTGAATTCTATGATAAATAAATTTAATGCAATTAAACATATGATAAAACGAACGTAGCGCTTAAAAATAATTGTTTAAATTATTGACAATGATTTAAAACAAATATCCAATATTATCGAAAAAATAATGATCGGTATCATAACGATAAATTGAAAACATTTATCGCAAAGAATTATTTTTCTTGTCATTGAACCATAATTTCGTAACTCGTGTATCATCAAATCAAGCTAAAATTATCTGTAACTATTATCGCTTGACATTAATTTTTCCGTACGCTCTAAATACCTCTAATATTACTATGTCAAAAAATGTGTTAGTACTCATCCATAGTAAATTTAAGAATACCGTCTTGCTTCGAGCTAGATGATCAAGCGTATCGGAAGATCGGAGAACTAAGTGCCTGCCCTTGGCCTTGTAGAACGAACTCAAAAGGAACTTTCCCCTTGAACTCCCATTTAGCCTCAGGTTCGCCTCGACAAATAAAACACTAACTAATAATGGACGTGAAATAACACGGAGAAAAAAAAAAACAAGAGTGAGGCATTGGATGCAGCGCGGACCCAGGTGCAGCACTGGCCTTGGAAGATGCGGAAATGCAGACTGACGTAAGGATCAGCTGTGCCCTTGGATCTACGCTCTAGGAGTAGACAATAGAATACAACTGATCCATCTGGTAACAGGGAGAAGTCGATATCAGAATATGAGTTCACTTAATATATTTATATTAGATCTCATCCTGCCTTGCGCAAAACTACTAGAAATCGTTCCTAGTAAGAAGAGAGCATTTTCGAAATAGAAGAGAGAAATCTAACAGTTCTGGGAATTTTTTCCTTTTCGACAAAACAGGTTGCCTGGCTGTTGTCACGTTTATCAGAATTACTTTCACTATTTTAGGTTGAGTTGTTGACGCGTGCGAGAGACTCCGTGCATGCGTTTCTAAAAGAATACGTGAACTACAAACCGTTCTTAGCGCAAAGGGACTGTTTAGGACGGCGAGAGGTTCGGGTGAACAACCCAAGTCCGGAGGAGCATCAACAGGTTAGTCCTCATTACGAACCCGGGCAACTCACTTCAGGGTTGGGTTATCTCCGCGGTTTAAGTCCGCTAAGGAACTACAATTTCGTATTTTTTAATACTTAATTTTATTCAGTCTAGTTCTACATATTAAGTATAGCTAAATTTATTTTTCTTTCTTTAAAAAAAAAATTAAAAAAGGTAATGCAATTATCACTATTTCGATTGTAGATAACACAGTTTATGATTGTGAAATGTTATGCTGGAATTGGGGATGATGAAGATTTTCGTGTAACATATTACTCGCTATATTGATAGTTACTCTGTTGATCGACTAATAAAGAAACTATTCACACAGAGAGGACAAACAATTCTATTTTCGGACAATCATGCAAACTAACAAATCCACGGAAATTATTGAAATTCGGGGGGAATGAAAAAAAAATGTTTGTACATACCTCTTTCGATGCGCCGCCTGAGCAATATCTGCCTGAGGACTTCGTAGAGATCTAGAAGAAGCTGATCCAAACGCCTGTAGTTTTCGGCTGTCTCCTCGTCAGAGGGAAGGTTGAAGGGGATCGCCATCACTATATCACAATTTCTATAAAAAGAATTTATACTGCCTAGTCGCCTAGCACTGACAACTGATATATCTCAAGTGTCTAGAAAACAACACAAGCTGCGTGTTGACAACACGCTAGTGACCTTAGCCCCAGAGTGTTGACTGTACGGCTGCCAGACTGGCTCTGACCTAGAGCGGGGGGCCGGGCTGCTACCGTGCTACGCCCCCCACTCCTCATCACATGACACCATCCCTCGGCCAATGGAAACCTCTCCCGCCAGGAGTGGCCAATCGCTTCGCGGCGGGGATTTTTGCCTGACCGCTGCGACCTGTTACTCCCCACCACCGAAACCAGACCCTCTTAATTCTATAAACCGACTCTAGAAAGGATAGGCTTGTCTCATCATTATGCCTTAACGCCGCGTTTAACTGTTGCTCGGTTTGTCGTTTTTTTATTTTATTATTTTTTTTTCATAGCTTTCCCAATTAAAGTATTTTGTTCGCAGATTATCAACTTTCTTTAATTTATTATTATTTGTCTCCTTCAGAGTCAGCAATCTGTGCATATGCATTTTAACGTTTACGAAGTTATTATTTGTTTGTTCTACATGTCTTTAAACTTTGGCGAGTTTCATATAAAACAACATGACTTCGAGGAGAATAAAATCATTGCCCATTATTCCTGATTTTAATCAACAAATAACAAAACAAAGTTGAGTAGGAAAAGAGAATCAATAATTGTACTTATCGACTCTGAGTTACGTAACTACTATTAATATTTTGTCATTACTTCAAGATTGTACTTAGATATTAAATTTTTAGTTTCCGAAATATAATCGAGAACATTTTTTTTTTTTTAACAAAAGTTATAATTATTGTATTCGCTTACTAGTCAGCTTGTAAATGAAATCGTACAGGGTTATTTTAATGTGCCAATTGCTTAAATAAAATGAAACATTGCAATTGTGCAGTTAATGGAAGGAGAAAAAGAATTAGCTTGTTATGTCAATGTTTTGCCAGCTCGATTGTGGTTTGAGGAAGGAGAGATAAAGTGGTGATAGGTCTCCTATAGTACACGTGCAGCGCTGCGGTGACGGCCCGGGGAAACTAGGACTGGAGCACGACTCTGTCCAGATTGGTTCGGAAATTGAGTCACTCACGTTTGTTAATCCTTCGGATTTTTGTTTTTATCTGATTTTTCTTCTTATATATATACAAATTTTATTTTTTTAAATTAATTCCATATATATTCCATAGGATATAGTATGCACCATAGGATATATATATATATATATATATATATATATATAATATTATGTAAATTCAAATGTTTTTTTTATTTTCAAGCTAGGATTTTAGTTTTTAGTTTATCTTTTTGGTAATTTTCTTGCAATATATTTTTTTTAAATTTTCACATTATTGAAAGTAATATTATTATTAAAAGTGTAATGTAAAAAAAAAAAAATAAGATGATTCCCCAAGGGTATGTTCAACTATGAAAATCAACCCCTGTTGCTAATGTTTATTATGGAATAGAAAAAAAAAAAAATTATTTCGGGCTAAAATAGATTGCTCATGTATCACTTTGTTAACCATTAAGCCTCAATAATTTAGGTTTGATATTATCTTTATTATCAAAAATTATGGTTAAAAATATATTTATATTATATTTTTTCATTTCTAATTACTTCACTTTGTAAGACCATTTTTACTATTTTAGTCACATTACGTTGTGTAACACTAAAAAAAAGTAAATAAAAGCGAGAAAGTCAATGATTCTTAAAACCATTTTCGTAGCTTAAGTTCTGATACCTCATAAGTAAAAAAAAAAATATGCGTTCATATATGTATGTATATATATATATATATATATATATATATATATATATATATATATATATATATATATATATACTATTTCAGAAAGTATGCATTCAGGCATTATTCTCGTGACACATTCAAGTAATAATTTAACGGTAAAATGGTGTGAAGACATATTTTTAATTTGAAGATATGTTTGCTTTAGCATCGGTAATAATAGTTTTAGTTTTTTAACCTTATTTTTATAATTTTTTGTCCATAGCTAATAACTTAAGAGTTTTGATTTATAGTGAAACAATAATTTAAATTAATAATTTAATTGATTAGAAATGAATTAGTACATCTTATATAATAAAATATTTTTAATGCAGATTATCTACGGGAAGAAAAGTATTTAAAGATGTTCCTTTCCTGTTGTGAGTAACTGCTCTGACGTCCACATTTGTACAACGGGCCACTAGGCCACGTCACTCGGCCAGGCAACTGTTGACGAATTTGTTCCAAATGCAAATTCAATCGTTTATTCACTAAGGTTTAAATATTGGTCTTTAATCAATAAAAATATATAGTTAACAATTAAAAAATATTACGAACCTCACGCGTGAAGAATATTAGTTTTTCTAAATTTATTATAAATTTACGTAATGTCTCTTACCTACAAAACATTTTCCGAATATTCTAAAGTGATTTAACACCCTACAAATATTTTGAATTTACCATATTTCTTACCTGAGCAGAAGATATAGAGCTAAAATTATCAAGTTCACAGACATCTACAATTAATCCATTTATGTTATAAAGAAACATGCAAAAATATTTTATTCATGTAGTTAACTTCTTTGTAATCCTCCAAGTAATGTTTAATTATAGCTTAACAAGTCACAAAGCCTCACATGTAAAATAAAATGTTAAGCCGTGGCGAATTCCTTACATTAATTATATAGATGATAGATAATGGCCTCTACGTGATATATCATTTGAAATGTACACATCATGTAGGCGTTGATGGGTTTAGATGCTATGTTATTTTTAATTTTATAACATTGGGAATTGAATTGATTCAAAGTAGATTGTACCAAAGTGTTTATTTTATTTATTCATTATTTCTCAGTTCCGCGTTGTAATTTTTCGCATTATTTTTCCTTCATATTTAACATAATATTGAGCTTAATAGAATAAAATAGAATAGAAAATAAAATTTATACTGGGACTATGTCCCCTTAGAATAACAATAATGAACAGTTACAAAAGAAAAAATACATATCTGGCCAAAAACTAACCAGTAAACAAGTAAAAATAAAATAAAATCTCCTCAACGATACTTATAATTGTACTAGAAAAAATAACAAAAAAAAAGAAAAAAAAAAAGAATTCATTACATAAGCTTATGCATGTATCTGCAATTAAACTGACAAATATTTCTTTGAATAAAAAATAAATCCTACATATCTGTATTTAAGACTAAGATTTATAATTTTCTCTTAATATGAATTGAAACCTAAATTATGGGAACCAACTAAACTCCAAAAAGTTTAAAAAATACCAGCAAAAGTAAGATTTCGTATTGAGTCTGAAGGCCCTAAGTATTTTTTTATATTTTTGTGTGGTTGCCTTGGTGCATGTTCAATCCTGCTCGTTCGGTGGACCTCATGATTTGTTTTTTGTTGTCTCAAAATTTATTACCTTCCTACATTAGGCTCAGAAGATATTTGGATCTTTTTGGATTGTTTTTTTTTTCTTATTATTCCTATTTTTTTCGTTAAAAAAAGGATTAATCTTATCTCCTTTGTGTATAAAAAACAACTTTAACTTACTTGTTTATAGACGCTTTTAGTTACAAAGCTCTGTATTTTTTATTATTATTTTAAAAAAAAATCTAATCACAATGTTTTTATATAATTAAAGTAGCACCGATAATTAACAAAAAAAAAGTTGTTTATAATAATTTATGGTGGAAGCTCAGTCTCGTATGTATTAAGCTACTCTGGAATCATTAGACGTGAACATTATCTGCACAATTTAATTTTTTTTTTTTTTTTTTTTGTTATAACAAGTTATTTAAAAATTAGATGCAAGCGATCAGCCGCGGAAAATTACTCTCTGGACAGTTTGATATTATTATTACATGAAAAAATAATAATCCTACAGCCTGTTCCGTGTTCTTCTGCATTTTATTTAATGAACGTAATTGCAAAATCATAATAAAAAAAAAGTTTAATATTCACGGAAAGAACACAGGAATCCAAATTTTAAAACCCTTGTTCAAGTCCAATTTTAGTAGAATATTTATTTTATTTTATGCAAGGCATGGTTCAACCCTGAATTTTTTTTTTTATAACGTTCCAGGCTTTGTAGAATGAGTACCTCATTCTTTGATTGATTAAAGAGAAAAGTCCAACTATTGAGTGTCAATCTAATCACCTCGATATATAAATGACAAAACGATACTTCTACCTCTTGAATGCCTCACGAAATAACATACTGATGAGATTTTTTAAAAAGTTTTTTATAAGATACCATATTAACACTTATAAATAAAATATTTTAGACTGCATTAAAAAGAGTAAAGGATGCAATTTATCGTTGCATTATTTTTGATTAATTTGGTTCAGAAATATAGAAGCTTTACTCCATATCAAAGAATAACAATAGAATAATCTTCAAGAATGTTGAAAACGAAGCCATAGCTATTGCATCACACAGCGTTAGCGTTAAACCTGCGGATCCGATGAGAGAAAGTGGAACACACACCTCCGGAATCTGGGGGAATCCCGCTAAAAAATTACACCAGAGTGTGAACGAGAAGATAACACGTATATGGAGGTCGTCGACTTTTGATAGTGACCGCATGATTTTGGTTAATTGTTATTGTTCGGATATCGAATGATGAAATAATTTACTCTGTGATTATAATAAAATGGACACAGAATTTTATTTTTATTCTTTAAAAGGCGCTTCATCGGGATTGAGAAAAGTGTGAATTGTTTCGCTTCGAATTTTCACTTTATATATATATATATATATATATATATATATATATATATATATATATATATTAACATCTCATCGAAACGAATTTAATTATGAATCTCAGTAAATTGCAAATTAGAGATAAAATTATAATTATATCGACTGTAAAAGATGTAACGTAAGCCTAAAGGGGAATCATTTTGATCAAAATCGACTTTAGTTCATATTCTTGACATTATTATGATTATTAACAATACATTTTATTTGCGGAAATGATAAATTTGATTAAATAGTGACCACATACCATAATGATTTTTATCTTAAAAACATAATCTACTTAATTTTTAGTTATTTTTTCTAAGTGCTGTCCTAAATAGTTCAGTTAGATATTAAATTAATATAGAAATATCAATTTCTTAATTTTTCAAACATTTGAACAATGTAATCCTTTTATTTATTTATTTTTTTCTATTTATCAAAAAAAGATCTATTGTTTATTTTCGATTGAAAGCTAGTTCGAGTTGTTTGATATGATCAATCTTATACAAGGTCTACATATTACATAGTAAAATATGATTTATTTTGTCGTTTTTTTCCTTTCTTAGCAGCCTGGTTGTGCTGACTAGATTGAACAGCGACCACACAATGTGTAATTACGGATAACGGATTTCTTTTGTAATCCATTTATAGAAATTATTTTAATTGGATTATAAAATTGATCATGATCCAATACATTATGCACTAATTTATACGTTGTATGGTATTATCTGCGTTTGATAATTTAATTTACCTTATAAGTTTAGCTTGGAATATGTTTTTCTATCTTCTTTCTTCGACTATACAATAAAACTTTAACTGTTTAATAAATCTTCATCCCCATTTAAACAATGAAGTTGGATTTTATCCAATATTAAGAAATATAAAGCATCAATAACATCAACTCAGTAGTAGATCGTAAAAATCTTAGGTGAATTGTTATGCACATAAAAAAAAAAAAAAATGTGAATTAATTAATATATTTATGTAAAATATAATATAATATATTACATAATAAATAATATAATTATGATTTAAATAACATTTTTTATTGAAATCCGTGTATTACACTGCACGTTTACAATAAACTCGAACAATTACAGTTCATATTGAAAATGATGCATATATTTACATATAATATTATAAATCTTACAATTATTTAGCTGTGATTTTTGGTGTTACCCACATTTCAGTTCATATTATTAATCTCAACTTCAATTGAACGTTATTACTCACAGTATATTGCGTAATAACAAATTCGTTCCAATACAATTTGAAGTAAATATTTTATTCATTTGATTATTTGATTCATGTTGATTCATTTGTTAACTTTGAAGTAATTATTTTATTCATTTTTTTGCTTGATTTTTATTTTTTACTCATTACCATCACTGGATATTTATCTGAATCAGATTCATCATCGAAAATCTATATACTGATAAAGATTTTTTCCTTGTAATTTTTATTTTATGTTCTTTATTTAGTTTTTTTTATTTACCCATTAAATTTGCAATTCAATAAAAATAATTAAAAAATAGATAAAAATTGCACCGATAAATTGCAATCCAAATACTTAACTACTGATTTTAATTTGGACTGATTCATTTCAAAATTCTTGGAATCTTTTTTAATAAAATTTATAACAAAATATTAAAAAACAAATAAAATATTAAGATATTAAAAAGATAATTAAAAAATTGAAACAAAACCCATTAATGATTAAGTAATATTGAAATTATTCATTTTCAACATTTATTATTATTATTTTTTTAACTTTAATTAAAAGAGGAATTAATTAGATTGAAATTATTGTAATAAAAAAAAAATAGATTTTTGTTGTCCTGATATAATTGAAGAATTTACTGCTTAATTAATACTTTGTACATTTTGATCGTTGAAGTCGTTTGTGTTCAAAATCGATTAATATTATGGTAGAAAATGGTTAGTGGTGTGGTCAAAAATATATTAAAAGTAAACACATGAAGGTTTTATTTTCTTGCATGCCAAAAGATATTTCTGTAATTAATTTATTTCAAAAGATTCCTCGAAATTACTATTGTTTATTTTTTTTTTTTTTTGTAAGAAATCGTTTAATTTTAGATTTTATTACATCATATAACTTATATTCTCAATGTATAGGAAGATGAAAAATTGTACCTACCAATTTCTGATAACTTAAGCCTAACATGTGTTGTATATGATTGTAGTGCTTTTGAAAATGGGTGATTAATCCTAAACAATAGAATGATCACTATTTCATTTTTCTGTAATATTACACATTTATTTTTACCCGCACTTCCTAAATAAAAAATAAGAAGAAGAAAATTTATTTTTATATAATATTCGTTCAATCTGGCAGTGTGTTCAACTTTTATTATTGTCCGATTTGAAGTCGACATGATTGGAAAATTTCACAAGTTTGACTGTAAGATTACGTTGAGGTGAAATAATATAATCTATATAATGCTAAAATAAAAGATTTAAGAAATGGAATATAACAATATTTCAAGAACGTAATTTGTCTTCAGGTAAAACTAGACAACGAACCATAGTTTCGTACTTTGAAGTCAAACATACAGAAGTACATATCATAGCTGTGATAGATTAAAAAAAAAAATAACGATAAGATTGACAAAAAGGTCTATCCTTCCCTTCCCCTCATGTCAGATTGGAAGCGAACGTTAAACGCTTTTATGGACAGTTATTGATGATGGCTCGGTACAGAGAACCGCACCGTCATCAGGTAACAAGATAATAATAGATATTATTCAAATGATAAATCCAACCCCTGCCTCTCGCCGCGGAGGGTAAACAAGTCCTATATTCATTGTGCCCTTCGGAGGGTCGGTGTAGTTCTTTAGAGTCCTCACAGAGCTCGCCAGCTACCGGACTTGTAGGGCTGTTAATTGTTGTTTTATGGTTTTCTTATTGCTTCGCCCTGGTATTTGTTTAGTCCTCGGTCACGCCACTTCAGCGTTTACTGCTCGTTATGAATATGAAAATGGGACGAATGAATTGTTTATGTAAACATTAAGTTGTATAACATAGTATGCCTTGCCGTGGCTCAGTTATCCTTGTAATAGTTCAGCTCTTTATACTTACAATTTACTTGTGGAAAATCGTAAATTTTATCTCACCCAGACTCTGTAAACATATATAATTAATTATTACGACAGTTTTGTAATTTAAACACATATTGCAAATTAATCTTGGTTTATAGTGTTAACGTATGTCCCTTCACTTTAATTAACGTATGCCCCTTCACTTTAATAGCGTATATCCCTTAAAATAAAAATACAAATATGATCATTTGTATTTATTGTTTGTTATTTAATTTTATTGATGATGGAATTAACAAAAAAAAAAAAAAAAAAAAAAATCACTACAATCAATATCAACATTTATAAATGTGCTTAAGTCTTCAAATCTATAGATACGCCCAAAAAAAGTAATTTACTGAAATCGCTACAATTTTAATCATTTATGTTATATAACAAAAAATCTTATTGGTAACAGTCCAGACTGTGGTAGAAATACGAACTTATTAGTCAATCATCAAACATCATGTAAATATTTAATAATAAACTTAGTTCATATCAGAACTATTTATGAAGGAATATCGATCCAAGACTTAGCAGACACTCGACGAAGTTTATAAAAAAAAAGCAAAATAAGAATAATTCAAATTGTATAATATATATATATATATATATATAAGTAAAATAAAATGCTATTTAGATTTTAGTTTGTATCTCATTCTCTCTTTTTACTTATTTTTCAATCTCACTCATTCTCTCGTGGCAACAAAAACAAAATTATATTCTATTAAAAATAAATTTAATTTAATATATTTTATGTTTTTTTAATATATTTTAATACATAATTCACAGTCATTTAGCTATAAAAATCTCAGTTTCCTCCCTTCTTATTAAAATTGAACTAATTATCAGTGTTCAGACTTTCATTATTGGATGAAGCAGACTCCATCTCGTTAAAACCGCTAACTAGTCTCAAATTAGCTGGAAAATAATTAGAAATATTAATTATCTTTAGTTTAGTTACCTATCTCTTTATTTTTTAGCTGTTAATTTAATAAAATTATTTTAACGATTTACTTCTCTATTTTAATAGATAAATTAAATCAATTTTATATATTCTCAGTATAATAATATATATTTTTTAATTTGTAAGATACACATATTTCTGTCGAGATAAATTTTCTATCTGCTAGTGCATTAAGCAAATATGATATCAAAGAATATATAGAATATTAAGGAGAACAGAACAAATAAATAAAATAAAACCAAGCATAGACAATAGAACAGAGAAAAAAATTCTAAACTTTTAAAAAATAAAATAAAATAATTTGCAAAAATAAACAAAAAAAAAAAAAAATAAATAATAAAATAACACAAAAACATAAAACAACAATAAGAAGCTCAATGAAGTAATTCTCTGGCCAGCGCCTCACCAGTCATATTGTGGCAGTAGTTAAAGCTTGAGAAAGCGGATTTGAATTTATAGCTAGTCTATCATAAAATATATTCAAACAGTCGGTGGCAGTTTGCTGTGATACAATTAATGTCAAGGTCAGTGTTTAACGTAAGATAAAGGAACATAAAAGGGGGAGTCTACAATTTTCCGGAGAACTTTTGGCTGGATTGATTTCTTTTTATATTTGATGCTCTCTATAACTCGATACCTTATGTCCAAAATGATTTAATGAGGACTTTTAAATGGTCAATTTATTAGTCACCGTCTGTCAAGTAGAAATAAGTCCGTTCTAAGTTCGTTTCTTTTTTTGTTTTATGTGGTATTTCCATTACAGTCGTTTGTCCAAGTAGAGGCCCAAATATCGTACTTCTTTTTTTTAATTCAGTATAATAATAATAATGTAAATATAAATTATTATAATATAACTAATATATTTGAATAAGTTATTCAATCATATGATATGAAAATATTTAAAAAATCTTGTTTAATCATTTTAATTGTACTTTTACTTTGCAGGATTGGACTTGATTTGATTTGATGACCTTTTACTTTTTTTTTATTATCCATACCCTATACAAATATTATTTAATTTTCCTTCACGTATTTTACACGTAATTGACCATTGATACGCTATATTTATTAGATTTTACAACCATTAAATAAGTTTAAGTATTTATTTAAATTTTATATGTAGTGACCAGTAAATAATTTATTCAAATTTATTAGTCAAGCTTATTTAAATATCCTTATATTTTACTAATTTGCATTTAAATATTATTTAAAAATATTAAATTCATGTTACTATCTTTTCAGTTTTTTTTTCCAAGGTAACGTTAAATTTCCGATTTCGTCATGTTAATTGTTCTTTTATTCATCGTAACACGGAACCTCCCAAATTATGTTATTCATAGTTCCCATTACCTTGGATTTCACATAGTGAAATTAATTCTCAATTAAACCGGTAGAGAAATTGTATCACGGTGGAGAATTTTAAGAAGGACAATGAATATTAAATAAAGTGTCAAACACATCTAAAGCTTATGTTATGTTGTATGAATATTGTTTTAATCTTTCATTTCGATTATTTATATATAGTGGTCTTATTTATTTATTTTACTTATTTATATAATATACAAACTATAAAGAAATAGCCCAAGACAGACAGAGATGGATCAGGCTTGTTAAGGCGGCAAAAGATTTACAAGATCTGTAATAAGAACAGAATAAAAAAAAATATATAAAAATATATAGCTGCATTAAAATTAAATTTGGAGCCGGTTAAATTGTATTTCTTTTCGTAAGTAATGCATGATACATAATTCTAAATAATATAAAGAATAGAAATAGAAACTTTTTTTAAATTTTTCATTATGTAAATAGTATTAACAATTCACTAATTTGGTTTTGAGTGTATGTGGCTAAAGCACTCTCGATCAATCTCCACTTCCTTTAGTACCAGTGAAGCGTTTGAGGGAGTATCGCAGGGATCTCCTAGAGTCCTGCTTTTCTCTCCATAGTTCGAGGGACAAGCCTGGTTCGGGATTCTCTGGTTGTAAATAATGTACATAGGTGTTTTTTAAAAATAATTTATTTATCTTTAAGTTTTTTTATTTTATTTATTGTATATACTTTTTGATTATTATTTAGATATTTTCCTTCTGTTTATTTTATATATTTTTTTACATATTGCGTGAATGTTATCTTACCTTCCTATAAGCAATGCCCATGTGACAGATTGTTTTATTATTCAATCAATAAATAAATTTAAAAAAGATTCCCAAGCTTTAAATTATTAAAGCCTATTCTTTGTGCCGTACTATTTTTTGTCGTATCACAAGATAAAAGTTACATATTTATTTTGTATGAATATAAGTATTTATTTATAATTCCGTAATCAATTTGGTTTTTTATATTGGCGGCATACTTCTAAACCTTTAATAATTTAAATAAATTATATTTAATTAGGTAAATTTTTAAGTATTTATTCATAGATTTGTATTTAACGTAATGTGATGTTGTTTAAACGTTAACGTTCCAATACCAATTGCAAATACCAAAACGAAGTTAAATTATTTATAAATATAAGAATTAATAAAAAAATCATATTTAGGGCCATAGTTGTGAATGTGTTGAGGTGTCACCCATAGAGGTCGCTAGTAGGTCCTAAGGTACCCTTCTTCAACTATTGTGTAGCAGACCTCAGACGTAGGGAATTCATAAACCAAGGAGTTTTAATTTTAATCCATTAAAAAAAATAATTTATATTTTATATTTATCCTAAAACAATATTATTGATTTAAGTTTAATTAATAAGATGTATTCTACCTTTTTCTAGTATCTGCTTCTCAATCTATAAAATTTAATAAACATCTCGTGTCGTCTAAAACGGCCATGATCGAACAGTGCCAGAATCGGACGATACTGCAAGAATTATAAAGTAATCAATCTTCTTAAAATAAATTATTCAAAAAACTTGTTTTTTTTTTTTCAATTTATATATATTTAAAACATTTGCTAACAGACAGGAAATATTAATTCCCTTTTACTATACAAAAAAAAAAAAAAAAAATACGAATCAAAAGGAATTATGTCGGCTAAAGTTGAAAGTTAGTTGAGGGAGGTCATGAATGACGCAACCATTTTTTCTAATTACTTTTGTAATGATTGGAATTTTAGAATTTTCATAAAACACAACACAATACTTTTCCCATTTTGCTTTTTTTTTTAAGCTCTTTATAGAATTTAAGAAAGCATAATTGTTTACTTTATTAAATATCTTTTTATAGACATTATATTACTTTTCAAACATGTTAGCCACTTCGATTTTTACTCACGATGTATTAGCATTTTCGATACCGATTCGATATCATATGATTTTTTTTTCATTTATTACAAAGAAAAACTGATTACATTTGTAAAAAAAAAATTCTGTTTGTTTCTTCTTTTTTCTTTCAAAGATTAAGTCGTTGATAATGGCGATTGTCGAAAAACTGTTGTGATGTATAATTTTTATTTTTATATCATTGAATACAAAATGGATTTTTTCATGATAATCAAATAAAATTTTAAGAAATAATAAAATATATTTTCAGCTTTAAAAATCAAAAACAAATATTACAGAGCATCGTAGTAATTAGTGTTGCCCAAAATCGGTCTTGGTCTTATGAGGGATGGTTTAATTAGATTCTGAATAACTCAAAAAGTATACACGTTTTTAGTGTTGCCCAAAATCGGTCTTGGTCTTGCACTTTGAAAGACCAAGACCTAGGCCGCCTAACTGTTGCAAGACCAAGACCAGGACTGGTAAAATAATAATGCAATTTTTAAATAAAAAATAATGCAAAATAGTTACTAATATTTGATAATCTTAATTACTATATGTAAATGATTGGTATAACCAATATACTTTTGTATTTAACTCCTCTAATATTTCATTCGGGCTTAGTTAGGTTTCTCTTATCTTAAATATTACAGTAATTAACTAATAAGTAAATGCAAGACTGTTGCGAAACTCTTGCGCAAGACCAAGACAATGACGAAGATTGAATTTGCAAGACCAAGACTCGTCTCGGTCTCGCATTTGGACAATACTAGTAGTAATATTAATCGTCGTAGGTTTATATTGATAATTCAAGAAATGTTCTTAAAGTTTATTTATTTAAAATCATCTCTAGTGAAGTATGATGGTAGTTGATGTGTGATAGGCGCTCTACTGCACCACATTTTTTTTAGTTCAAAACCCAATCATGAATGCAATAAAAAAAATAATAATAATAATAAAATGAAAAATATACTTATTCTCAGTATTAAGAACTAGTAACAGACAATAACAATAATAATAGTAACCTTTAATAACGTTAGGGAAATTTGTTACATCATAGAACATTGATTTTTTTTTTTTGTTTCCTGCTTTTAGCAAATGAGACATAAATAATTGGGCTAATAGTTTTTCATTTATTATGGTATCAAATTAATTCATTAGGCCTTCTAATAATTATTGATGATTACCTATCACGGTGATAGATTCATAATATAATTATTATTATAATAAAATAATAGATTTTTTTTTCTGTTTACATTACAGACCATGTAGATCTTATGTCGCCTTAACAAGCCTGCTACCATCTCTGCCTGTCTTGGGCTATTTCTTTCCAGTTATCTCCAAGTAGCTCTATTGCATCTTTGTTGATTCTAACAGTCCATCTGCTTTTTGGCCTTCCACGTAGTATTTTGCCTTTTATTAAGGCATTCCGTGTTATTAATATTAATAATATGTTTATTATAGATTAATAATTTTATATTATAGTATGTCAATAACCATTTAGGGTAGAGGCGTGAAAGAGGAAAAATATTATAGATTATATTTTAAATACACCTATAGAGTAGAGATTGAACAAGCTTCTGTTAAACTAATGAAGGCCGCAATAATTCTTTATATTTTACCGTTGCTATTTATTTTTATCACTCAACACACACACCCACATAGATATATTCAACTTAATTCTATTAACTTCATTTCTATTAATACTTAAATAATTAAGTATTAATTCTAATTCTCCAGATTAATCAATATAGCACAAAAATGTTTGGAAGCGCGATTGCCCCACCTTTGGTCTATTACAAGGGAGTTCTTCTTGTTTTATTTTTAACTAATTGAGTGCTTAATTCTAGTGGAAATTATGTTATAGTTTACGAGTTTTAATTTCATTTAATTAAATAACTATATCAGTTGGATCGTCCTTTATAAATTATTTCCTTCCATAACTATATAGTCGTAATCTGACCTATTAGATTGGGTATTATGGTATGTGTTTCAACAAAACCATAGTCTTCTTCCTGTATCAAATCACTGCCAATCAACTTGACAATACAAATTAGATGACCACTTCATCTCATCCCGGATTTCACTATTAGGAAAACCCCAGATGAGTGATATATCTGCGTAGCCATGCGTACTTATGACGAACGACGAGACCTCCTTATAAGGTTATTTCTTCTTGTAATAGTGTGATCGGGGGTAACTTTATTCTTGGGCGAAGGCATGCTATGAGGATGAGATCAGACATTACCTTAGATGTCGAAATCCGTCAAGTTGAAGGCCATCGAATAGGGTAAACGACACCTGGTACCCGCTCCGTTAGACACCTGAAGAAGATATTGGCTCTCGTTGTGAAACGTCGTCACCACAGGCGTCCTTGACCTAGAGCACACATGTGGCTTTCTAAACAGCACCACACTCTTTTCAAAACAACACGTTTCCTACGGGAGTCTGTCTGATTCAGCGCTTACGTGTCGTGTTTTGTTGTCTTTTCTGCTACTACTTCAATTTCCACTGGGCCTTTTTTCGATCTGTGACCCTTTCAACAAAAGTTTGTTACCACCTATAGGTGTACTTATCTATTGATTTATTATTTGCTGAATAATCATTGGTAAGCGTCGTGAATTTTTCATATATAATAAATAATCAAACTGGAAATAATCAATTTTTTTTAGGTTTCACATTTTAAATTACTTATTGCTAATAAAAAAAAAAAATAGGAATTAGAAAAAAAAGTAATCGCGCATTACTTAAACATTTAACATTTACTTATAATGTTAAGCTAAATTAATTCCTCAGTCTGAAACACGCTAGATAACGCAAATTTGTAAGTCACAAGAGGCAGATATCTCGTATAATTCAAGAGCCCGTTTGAGAAATCTTGATGCGATACTTAACCATTAGCCTGCTAATGCAATTGAACGAATGCACCAAAATTTGATCAGACAACTGCCGTCACTGGTAAACAGGAAAAAGCTATCTGCTGCATGATAACACTCGATCTCACGTTTCCAAACAGGAATTTAATAAATTAAATGAGTAGAAATCATTTGAAGAAGTTTTAAGAAGAAAACTATTGACAATTTATCTATAGTTAAAGAAGAGTTTATGTTGTGATATGTAAATTGTAATGCATTTTTTTTAGAGGATATTTTTTATCTAGAATCAGAAATAGAAATGATTTCATTATTCCACAAGCACTGGCAGAACGTTCGGGGCTAAAACCTTTCCCGCCAGCCCAATTCCCTTTCCAAAAAAAAAAAAAAAAAAAAGAAAAAGAAAAATAATTGGTCCATATTACAAATGAACAAAATCGGAAACAATGATTACAACTGAAAATAAAACTTAATGACCACGCAAATTGAACATACGAGTTCAAGGATTAACATCAAGTCCCGTCAACTCATAGTTTTCCCACACTTCGCCAATGGTTGTATGGTGTACGGTAGACTCTCTGGAGATTTCGAGGCCAAAATTAAACGCCTAATCAAACGCACATTACTATTTGTTTTCGGAATCTTAAGAGATATGCATATTACCCTGTATTACACCGAGTTGAAGTGGCTCTGCCCATCCTGTGGCCGTCAGTACTTCCTCTCCGTCTTTCTGTACCCGATCATTAGAACTCATCGAACATATTTTTCACAGCTTACAATTCAAATATTCCATCCAATCCCATCCCTCTAGATCTCGTACTTCCGACCTTTATCCTCCACACCGAACTGCTGCGTTTGACAAATCCTTTGCAATTCAAGCAGCTTCCCTCTGGAATTCCATTCTTGCTGATATTCGAGACGCACAATCAGTTTCTTCTTTCAAACCTCTCCTCTTTAAGCACCTACTCCTTTCTCTATCCGACTGATTACGAAATATACCTTAGAGAATTATCTATGTATCCCCAGAAACTATATCAATTTATTTAGGGTATTTTAGTTTCTTATATATGTGTACAATTCTCTCGTCTTTTTCTCTCTTCTTCTGTATTTTTATTTTTAATTAACTCTTATTGTAAATATGTATTTATTTATGACCACACAGATATGCAATCTGTACTTATAATTTGTCCTAAAGGGACAACATACCCAGAATAATAAAATATATTTTCATTTCATTTCATTTCATTTTAAAATAAGTCTCTAAAAGCATACCAACTTATGCCAATATAGTAAATATTGTTATATCCATTGCAATATCAATATGCAATAAAATCCAGATCTTTTTCTTGAAATATATTGCTCCCTTGCTCCTCATTTGAAGTTATAAAGATTGTATGAAGTTATTCGAACTATTTAAAAATCGCCAAACACGCCCACGAGAATGCAAATACTGCTATTAGAGACGTCCTCGGAAAAGTTCAGTGCCTCAACGTCCTTGATATGCGCTCTGACATTCCCAAACAATATTTCTCAGAAACGGGGTTGAGTATATCCGCCATGGCCGACATCTCACTTGGTAATGTCGCCATTAGAACAATTTATCTGAGAAAATTGTTTTGACATCCGTTGTCGCCGTTTTCTGAGAGAGATTCTTAGAGATTCTATTCTTTAATACAGAATTGAAAATGGGTATACACCTAGCAGATAGATACCGTTTAAGCCGTATCTTGTATTGAATAAATGAGGCGCTGAATCTAGAAATGATGAAAGGAAAAACTGAAGCCAAGAAGGGTGTCGGTCGCATGGCGCAAGTTCAGCTTTTAAAATTTTTTAGGAGAGTGCATTGTAGATTATAAATTTTCTTTTAAAAACCAAGGAACAACACTATACTAATTTTTTTATAATTTTACTTTCATCCGGAACCTTTTTACGAAGATGAGAGCAATCAATTTTCTTGGAAGCGGGCGTCTTTGGGTGTACGGACACCACTGTGATATGTGATAAAAATTTGTAATTATTGTCAAATAATTATAGTTTAATTTCTCTGTTAAAAATATACAGTCTCAAGCACATAAAACTATTTAAAAGCATGATGAATTCAATAAAATTAGTAATTTATTATGAAAATGACTTACACTACTTTTGCACACAAAGATCCGTACAATACAATAAATTTTATTGCGCATTTGTTGGTATTTTATCTACCTCACTCAAGATAAGAATCTGTTCTAAGGAAAAACCTTCACTTTCTTATAATAATAGGTCCGATTTATCACATCTATATACGGTTTCTTACGTGCTCAATCATAATAAATAATGCGGTTTATATTTTATTCATATATATTTAAATGCATTTATAAATATAAGCTGCTAATAAAAGGGGTATGAAATATTTTCATTATCTGAAACAATTACAAAATAAATTGTCTACTTTCGATGAATATTGAGACAGTTGGTTCAATGTTATAAAATAACTTTATAACTGAAACATTACGATTTATATTGATTAATTTACATAAACATATATTGTGCAATAAGTAATTTCAGTCCTTATTATTATTATCACCTGGTACACCAATTATTTTATTGAAATATTTTTATGTCTGTCATTCTTTACCTACCTTTCAGTTTGCTGTTTTAGTTTTATAAATCAATTATTATTCTTTTTATGAAACTTTAGTGCTATCTATTATTTCATGTTAGTTGTTTTTTTTTTTTTTTTTTTTTTTTTTTTTTTTTTTTTTTTTTTTTTTTTTTTTTTTTTTTTTTTTTTTTTTGTAGTTTGCATTGTATTGTATACTGTATATTCAATTTATCAATATAATTCCTTAATAATTTGATTTAATATAACATAATTATTTTACTGTTACATTCAAAATCATATTGAGTAATAATGAAAGAAGTAATAATTTTTAATTAAAAATGTGTATCATTACCAGGGGTTATCATTTTCTTATATTTAAAATGTTTACTTTATCTCAGACCAAGAAATAATAAATTAAACATACCTAACAGAAGAATAATATTCACCAATATGCAATATGCAAAACCAATATGCACATATATTATTTTGTATTTAATTCTAAGGAAATAATTCGACTTTACAACATCAATAATGTGTGATGGTTCCTCTGAATGTTACCTGTTTGTTCAAGTTCGAGTTCAAAATCAGCGAATTAAAATTATAAATATCGTACCGTTTTAAAGCAGTAATTCAATTTTTAAAATATAAAGAACAATTTTTAGATAATTTATAATTATTATTCATTAATGAGGATGAGCATAAAGAGGAGGATTATGTCTATGTTTCAAATTTATAAATATATATATATATATAAGTTGATTGATTTAGTAATCTTTAAATATTTAATATAATATACATGTAATAATTTAACATAGATTAATATGTTTAATGAGTGCAATATATTCAATGATATATTATACCAACGGGGGTTATAGATCTGGAGACAGGGACGAAAAAGCCTTGGCATTTTAAGCAAATTTTGAACTTGATAATAACAGACTGATAGTAATCCGTTTAGGTATTACGAAAATGCTCGTCTGCCAGCTCACACAGGTCGATTTTTGGGTCATTTTAACCCATGAAAAATTTCAAAAGTTTGGGATGTTTTAAGACAATTTTCTCTTCGGCGTGTTAAGATAAAATTTTGAATAATAGCTCATTACAAAGAGGACGAAATACTGAACATTTCACTTGCTTACAGCATACAGCTCGTAATTTTATTTTCTGAGATCTTTTAATCCTTAGGCGCGTTTTGTGAGTCAGCCAATTGAAGTGCTTTGCGCATATGGATTTAAATAACTCAGAAATTGAAATTCGGACCTGTGTACTATAAGCAAGAAAGATGTTCAGCATCTCATCTTCTTTGTAATGACTTTCTCCCCCTTCCTCGCCTTTAAGGCTATACGGGGGTTTTCCCGGGCCAGGGAGTGTGGGCGGGGATTTAAAAACTCCTCCGGGCACCGGGACGCGAACTCGTGACAATTTTTTTATCAAAGTCTTATGAATCAGGTTGCCGGGCAACGGCTAACACGCGTTAGCCCATTCGGCCACCCCACCCACAAAAAATTGGTAGGATTGACCGTGATACACACGGCCTATGCCTGGGTTTGTATATTCCATCCTTGTCAAGGGGAGTGCTAAACTTCTCTCCTTTTTTACTTATTATTCAAAATTTATCTAACGAAACGCTGTGTTAGAGAGGCACTAGCGGATCTAGGATTGAATTTTGGGGGAGGGGCTTCAGCCCGAAAGATTTATTTTCATAAAAATAACGATAATTACTTTGGAAAAATAGAAAGAAACTAACTATCTATATGAAATGGTGTTTAAGTTATTCCTAAAGTCCCTTTAAATGTAATTACACGAACATTAATACTTTAAGAGATAATTTTTTAATATGTTTTTTCCATAAAACATGGTTATATTTTACCATTTTGGAGGATTCAGCCCCAAAGCCTCCCTCTTCCGTAGATCTGCCCGTGTAGACAGGCGAAATGGGAAAAATAGTATCGAAAACCAACTGATAATGTGTTTTATTGAAAATATGAATTAACGTTATCTTAAATGAATGCTATGGTATATAATACTTATAATAATCTATTTCTTACAATTATCCTTAAATCCGACATTTTGTCTTTTAAACCGCCTAAAAATGGGAAGAACGTAATGTACTATTGCACGAAAATATATTTTTTTTACGAAATAAATTTCATCCTATCTTTGATTATCTTATAAAAATTTCCTAAAAGAATTCATGAATAAAAACTTCAGGTTTTTTGTTTTCTAAACCGTTTGATATTATCGTGAACAGTTATCGCGATGATATTGACTTACTAACCATGAATAATGTGTTTTACGGCTAAAATAACCACATTGATAAGCCGGTTCCCGGAGTGGTTTTTCAGTTGAACCAAATGTTGTAATTACCAAGTTTGTACTTACGCTTGTGTGGGTAATATTTATTTTAATCGTTTCTTTTTTTTTCAATACAAATACGACATTTTTCAATTCTACTTATAATGAGCAGATTAATATTTCATTTTTATTACAAAATTTATACTTATTGAAACATTGGTCGTTGTAATTTAAAAAAAGTGTATTTC
Organism: Nezara viridula; assembly: GCA_928085145.1. Taxonomy (NCBI): domain Eukaryota; kingdom Metazoa; phylum Arthropoda; class Insecta; order Hemiptera; family Pentatomidae; genus Nezara; species Nezara viridula. The sequence continues at coordinate 212,162,014 of OV725077.1, forward strand.
CCTTGAAAACTCCAGTTTGATTTTTTTCGCGATCACAGTACTTTCCTTTCACAGTACTAAATATTTCATATGGATATAGCTATTAATAGCAGTAATAAAAAATAAAATCTCAACCTTTATGTATATGAATTTATAAATAAATAGGTTTGTGTATATTATTACTTATGAAAATAATTGAGCCATTTCTTTTGTTTTATTTAAAATGATTCTAATGTATAATACACTATAAAAATGAACTAATTATTTCGTTGAAATGTGGAATATGAAATCATAAATATATTAATTATTAATTCCTTTCGCTGAATGACTTCCATAAAGGTTGTATATGATTATTTGTCATTGTCAATTAGTTATTTCGCTTTTGTAAACAATAAATATTTTCATTTCGAAATTTTCGACACGTATTACTTATTGACTCAGTTGCTTCAACATTATAGTTGGGCGTAATAAACAAGTTGTTGATCGCCTAGGACAAATCATAACCTAACCTAACATTATAATTCTTACTATACAAAATAACATGACACTTTCGTCATTATATGCAACTACGTTTTAAAGCGGATACTTCTCGACACACTACTCTTATTAAATTATTTGTCTCATAAATTATTCATTAGTTGAGTTCTTTTTTAAGATAAAAAGAAAATGTGTACTAACTTTTAGCTTTCTTAACATTTTGTTAGAGTGGTGCACATTTCCCCAAGAACTTCGGCCCATCCTTAGTCCTTTCTCTGGAGAAGGTTGATTGCTCTCTTCTTAAAAACATTGCAAATGAAAAATTACAAAAAAAAAATTATTTTAGTTTTTTTTTGTTGTTCCTTTTTTTGAAATTTTTCCTAAATCAAAACCCTCCAAAAATAAAATGTCTTTTCGTCTGAAAATTCCTATCTCCATAAATATGTACGGCGTCAATTGTTAACTTCGTATAACTGTGTCCTCAAAATTTGGACTAAGCCCTACCACAAATACAGAATTCTAACGACTTTTCGTTATTGAGCTTGACTATTCACAGATCCATAAACATAACATTTTTCGAGACGGCTATTTGGACGCACCGAACCTTATACTTACTTACTTAATGGCGCTACAGCCGTAGTTGGACTTTATGCACAATATTAGGCTCACCAAAAAGCTGTTCGAGCTCTCTGTTTTTCCTTATTTTCCAATAGCCATACTTGTTTATTGGGTCAAATATCCTTGGTCATCACCCAGCACTCACTTCCATATGTCACCACCGGTCTTATTATTGTCTTGTGTATGGTTATTTTTGTCTTTCGAACCGAATATTTCACGATCGCAATACTTTCCCTTACTATTCATTTCAGGTTAGCAGAAGTAAAAAATTACCTCCAAAAAGCTAAAATTTAATGTGTAAATATTGTTTTGAAAGTCCAAAATTATAAGTAAAAATTTAAAAAAAATAAATTTAATATTAACAATGAATCTTTAATAGGATCAATATTGTGTTTTTTTAGATTAGACGGATATAACAAGTATCTAAAAATATTTAATCATTCAGGAAATTCATTTTAGTGCATTCATATATTTTTATTTTGATCCATCCTCTGCCACCTCTTCTTAGTTTAGTTTTATTTGTTTATTTATTTTTTTATCGTCTTCTCTCATAGTTACTCCATACGAAGGCCGTGTATTTTTAATGTCTACCTACATGTTCATTGCATTACGTATAATACATGTATCAATTATAGGAAGTATTTCAGTTCTTATAAATTACATGATTATAATTATAATGTAAAGTTCAATTTTTCCTAATAAGTCACATTAAAAAAGAATATATATATATATATATATATACATATACATATATTTATATATATATATATACATATATATATATATACGATAATTGTAAAGAAACCAAAATAGAAAAAAAAGTAAATAAACAAAATAACTGCGGTAAAATTATTAATCAATACAGTCTTTTTGGAGGAGTTGAAGATCAACTTCAAGGGTTCATTTCTTCATCACGTTTTTGTATTTCTCTTGGCGACTAGTTTTCTCCTTGGAAAACTATGCTTCTCATTAAATTATGACGTTTATTGTCAAAGAAAGAGCAGTCATACAGAATGTGATGAAATAACTGGAGAGTTTCTGTCACTGTGGCATGTATCAGTATTCGTCAGGTGAAGTCGTTTCATGTAAAATTTACATTGTCCGTGTTCAGCTAAATACTGTGTCAGTTTGTAATATCTACTTTTGATTTTGTCCTAATTGGTTAGTGTAACGTCTAAAACAAATTTATGAAGTAGTCGTCCTTTAGTTGTTTCTTATCATTATTTATTCCAATTATTTATGATTTCGGCCAAATTTTTTTTTTTTTTTCTTTTTGGTTTATGTAGTAAGGTTATGAAAGAAAATATTTCTCTGATCCAATTCTTTTTACTTTCACTTCCCTATGTATGCACTTACTATATGTAACATATAGTAAGTGTGAGTATTGCGATCGTGAATATTTTTGAATCTGAGTTTTCAACGGAAATACACGTTTTGAGGTACTCTGAGTCCAATTAACCAAGTCCCGAAAAATAGTCTGTGTCTGTGTGTATGTGAACACTCTCAAAACCTAACATTCGTTCGAAACTGATACTACATATTTAAGACAGATATGCCTTAGATGTCCGGGCAACGTTATCACCTAATCGGAAGTGTCACTTTTTATCAACGCTGAAACAAATTTTTACAATTTTCTCAAAAACGGTTCTAACGATTTTGATTAAACTCGGTGTAACATTGTATGGTCTTTAATATCATTTAGGTCTTATCCCCGTTGATATCACTTTACAGGGCTTAATGCCCAATCTTCATATGGGCCTTCCTGTAAAGTACCTTTAATATGGTTTATTTTAAATAATCAACTATCTCTCGTTATTAAAAGTTACGAAAAAACGTTAAATATAACTTTTGAAAGAATTTGATAATTGAATAAAGGAGAAAAAAAAATGCTTATACAGGTCGAAAATGAATCTCCGGAAATACAATTAGGTATCTATCGTCCGTTTATTCCAAAAAATTTATTATGTAACTTTATAGAAAATTAAATTAGTGAATAGTTAGATGAAATTTCTCTTTGCGATATTCTGACAGAATCCACTCACAATTGCCACAACTTTTGACCTGTCTATGACAGACAATGCAAATCTCTTAATTCCGTTTTAATAAATTTTGCAATGGAAGACAACAGTTTAATAACTAATAGCCGTACAATCCATAATCAACGGATCAAGCAATCCATAATCAACGAATCGTACAAGCCATAATCCACCGGTGATATAATTAATAGGACTTTTGTTATTTTAATAGTACTTATGATTTGTTAGCTGAAATCTTTTAGCTTTAGCTCAGTTAAAAATGCAATTCAAAAATTTTATAATAGCCCAACATGGCCAGAAAATGATTTTTATTCAAAGTTGAGCGGTAAGTGAAAATTGTGTGTTGCGCGCACCAGATTTTTTCTAGTCTTATATCTTTTAGAATGGGGCTTGACCGTACGAGTGTGTTAATTCATCTTCTTGAAGCCTGAAATAGTTTATTTCATTTCAAAAATGACATACATTCATCTTCATAATTCTTAACACAATTTGTTCAATTACATATTATGATCAGTGGATTAATTGAATTGTTTTAATTCTTACTGTTAATTATTTATTAAAAAAAATAGAAGCATTTTCAATAACTTCCCAATTCAAATTTAATAATGAAACAGTTCCTTCATCCTGCTGTTTGGACGATGCTGGCTGAGGCCTGGATCCATTGACACGTTAAGATGATGGGAGGCGGACTCCCGTTAGCCGCCCACGTGTGGTGATTATTGGTAGGAGTCGCAAATATCTGCATCGGGGTTCAGCGACACTGCGTCCTTGGGGTCTTCTGTCCCAATCTACTTATCTGTGCCACGGGGAAGACTTCCACGATCTGTGAGGATACTCTGCTATAAGGATGTCTTTGTTGTTTGGCACTGTTATCTCTTATCAAAATTGCTTTTTTTTTTACCGTATCTGTGGAGCTCAATATATATATATATTCCACATTGCGGTGTATTGAGCAATATGCCAATGCCATCTTCCCATACCTATTTCATAATGTAGGTCGTCTGTACTTTAAAATTTTAAATAGTAATTAATACGGACATTGCAAATTTGTCATCCGAAGATCACAAAATATTCTTCGGAATACAGTTGAGTGCAGTTAATGAATGGTGAAAAGGTTGAGTTCTCCGTTTCTGTGTACGTATTATTCGAGTTAAAAAAACTTTTGCATATTTACTTTCATCATACCAACTATCCCTATAGCGAGTGAGAGAACAACTTCTGTCCATGATCTAATTCATCTCGTTTTGGGATGAAAAATACAATATTTATTTAGGCCTATATTTCGATTGTTACAAACTCGCCATATTTCAAGAGTATGACGAGTATTGTCGGAAATATGGATGGTGTTCCGTAAGCAGGGGGACATTTTTATAGTAATGATAGCAGAACTCAAGAGCTACTAAAAATTTCTTCTAAACAATTTGCCAATTTTCAGCAGAAAAGAAGAAAATCGATGTTTTGTGTTTTTATTGTATTTTTTTTTTTTGTGTTTCCATGCTTTTTATTAAATAAGAAATGATAACTAAAGAAATATTTAATGTAAGTAATTAACAACTGATTCACTGTAAGCTAGACAAAATTTACTTCTAACGGAAATAGAACTTGTCATTTTTAAAATCATTTAAAGAGGACTTTTGATTGACTAAAATTTGTTTTAAAAAATCATACATTATTCGCTTTTTTTTTTTTTTATAATCATCCAACTATACTACAGATACCCCACTTTTAGAAAAACTAATTAAGTTGAGGTTTACTTGTGATCAACTTGAGATTTAGATAGATAGAAAGATAGAAAATAACTTTATTCTGGGATACAGTCCCTTGAGGATAACAAAATAGAACAAAATTAAAAGATTACATCTGGGCAAAATAAAATCAATCGAAAAAAAGAAATAATGTAAAGAAAATATAAGATAAACATTCTATATACAAAACATACGAAACTATATACAAAACAATTAATACTATGACAAGACACTTAAAGCTATTTGCACTGATAGACCAGTTTACACTTTTAAGAAAATAATATAGAATTAAAAAATAAAAATATATCAAATTCTTTATTAAAATCAGCTTTGTGTTTCTGTTTTACCTCATGATATGTGAAAAAGTTATGAGATCATTTATCCTGTCATCTAAAAGTACCGATTTTAACAAAATTGACTAGAATTAACTGTTGAAAAGGTTTTGTTTCTTAATATTTTTCATTTTAGATGTATTATAACAAACTTAATTACCTATATACACTTTTCATTAATATAAAAAAAAAAAATGTTAAAAGTTTTGTTAACACTTTAAACATATTTGAAATATTTTGCATGCAAAGTGGTTATGATACTATATCTTTCTCCCCAATGCCTGTCATAAGAATCGATCCGTATTTATAAGTGACAAACTTAATGTTTCCGATCCTAGTATTTATGTTTAAAATAAAGAAATTTGCTGAGCGCTTCAAATTTTTTCAAGAAAATGAGTTTAAAAATTTTAACTCTGGTAATAAATTTCACGCCCTTTACCTCCTGGCCCAGAAAAATCCCGCATGGCCTAAAAGACAAGAAAGGGGAGGACAAATAAAATTAAAACATTTTGTTTATCCTATAAAAGGTACGATTATTATTTATTCCTGAATTGATTTTTCAACATATTTTTTAAATTATTCTTTGTGATCCTGCATTTATTGTAAAAAAAAAATTATATGATCGAAAGTTTATTTTATTCATTATTCATGTTAACTGTACTTTTATTTTCAAACCTAACACCATAGTTTTCTGAAATGTTTTAGAATGTTTATTTTGTATTATCTTGGATTCATAATGTAGTTCAAAGTAGAAATAATGACATGAATATTATTTAGTGCAATTTGCTTTCAAAAAATATTGTTCTTCTGTGTCTCTTTTTTTTCAAGTATATTTTAATGAATTTTTTGTATCTTATTACGTTTTGCAATCTCCTGTTAATTAATCACTGACTATGATGAATCTAAATATGATGATGCCGAACCCATAAAAGAAGACAGATACTAATCTTTCAATATCGATCATTTGACATGAGAGATAAATAGAGCGGTCATTTATCTATGTGATCCCTAGATGATACAAGTTAAAAAACCATTGGTTAATTTGTAATCTAAGGTTATAATATAAGAAAGAATCTTATTTATTATTAATATGTATGATTTTTAATACTGTATAGATTAGAGGTCTGCTTATTTCCGTAGTTTGTGGACTTATTATTAATCTATAATGACTACTTTTTTAAACTTGATTTTCTCATACGAGACTGAAACGACAAGAAACCGCTCAACGTTTCCGATTACTTCAGCACTTACTAGACAAACGCTCTAATTTTCCTATTAATTACAAAATACTCATATAAATAACTATAATAATGCCTGATTGGACTTACGGAATTGAGCTATGAGGCTCCACTAAACCATCGAATTCCTCTCGTATCCAATTCTTACAATCAAAAATCCTTCGTAAAATTCTCAATGCTTGTTTACAAATAAAACCATCCATAATGACCTTAATGTTTGCTATGTTTCAGATCTGTCCCAATCCAGATACCTATCCTTCCATAATAAACCTCAGAATCATTCCAACCCTCTCGTTTCTAACCTTGCTTCCTCTTCAATTCCTGATAACCCTACGAGGCGTCTGAAAAGAAGATGTCCCCGTGATCTCCTAATGTAGACATATTAGAATGCTACCATTGGGTAGTTTCTCAACAAGTGTTTTCACGTCATTATATCCTCATGTTCAAATTTACTAAATGTATTTCTTTAATACAGTAAATATCATTAAGAAATAAAAAAATACAAAACAAAACTTGATTTTGAATGAATTGGATTTAGCTTAAAATACTTATATTTTTCTTTTAAACGGCATTTGAATGCAGTCGTGTTCGTAGGCAAGCAATCAACCCTTCTATATGTCCTTGGCTGATAATACTTTCTGGAACCACGAATCGGAAAGACTTCTAAGAAATGTTTTCGGCTCTTCATTGTCCGACCTCCAGACTTTATTTTTTATACTCTTAACTGATTTTATAATGAGTTATATTTTGTATTCATCGTTTCATCGCGTAGCAATCGTCCATCTGTTATTATTAACATGGATTTACTGGTTGAATAAAAAAAAAAATATGTAAGTCCTCTAAGAAAATTTAGTAATTCAAAAGTGGACATAGCCATTCATGATGCATTTGGAGTCATTCTTGTTAGAATTTTACCTCAGATTAAAAAAAAGAAAATCAAAATAGTGTCGTGGGATTGGGGCAGTAGACGAATCATCTATCGGCAGCTCTGAAGAGTAGGTTGGTTTCAGAGGATCCAATGAATTTACTTAGCATCATGTCAAGGAGAATATTAATAACATATCTACATACAGAGATAAAATATTACGTTTCATTATTTGTGTCAGTTATTTGTTCTTAAATTATCGTTCTATATAATGTTTATTATTATTTATGATCTACGTAAATAATTTTTTTTTAAAATATCCGATGAAAATGGATTATAGCCGGCCAAAGTTTAGAAAAAATGTGAACATTTTCAATAATTCTAACGCCTCAAGGAGATAACATCAATAAATATTTGTATAATAAAATTCTTGTTTAGCAATTTCTATTTAGATTTATCTCTACTAATTTATTTTAATATTTAATTAAGGTATGCATGTGTTTTTTTTTGCTTAGTTTTAATTTTCTTATTTTTTATGTTGTTTTATTTTATTATCTATTGTATATACTTTTGATTATTATTTTCTTTCTATTTATTTTTTTTTTTGTACATATAGTGTGAATGTCATCCTACCTCACTATAACCAATGTCCAAGAGACAGATTGTTGTAATACTCAATAAAGAAATAAAAAAAAAAAATAATAATATTTTTCTTTAATTACAAAATGATGGTATATGACTTAAAAAAAAAAGAAGGCATAAATACCATTATTCATCAAGGGATATACAATAGACCGCCGTACTGACCCTTTTTTCCAAATTATTAACATCCATCTTAAATTTCGTGAATGACTCCATATTATCGTAACATTAAGTTTTTTTATCTACGAAAATTATCAGAAGTAGTGTAGTAATTATATTAATTACTTTAATGAGATTTCCTTTCACATTAATCGTAATTTGATCTCAAAATTGAAAAAAAAAGGTGGTGGTAAAAAAATATTGGATCGTATTGTGTTTACAATCTAGGTATTTTGATAGGTTGGGGGTAAAGGTCAAGCCAAACGATCTAATATTTTTATTGGCCACCTTTTTCACGATTTTTTAATAAAATATTCTTACGATTCTAATGAAAATCAAATGAGTGTTCATGAGTTTTTATACCTCATTACATAATGTTTATTGATCTCCAGATTGAAAATGTTCATTTCCAAAAATTTTCATAAATAAATAAAAGTTGTAGGTTATGATAAGATGAAGCCATTCACTACATTTTAGGCGGTTGTTAATAACTTTATAAAAACTGGTCTACCGCGGATTATAGAACCATAATATGAATCAAACTTTTCAACGAGATCATCATCAAACTTAACATGGTTGTAACCGTGTGGTGAAAAAATCACATCACAAAAATCACACAATTATTGTTATTGTTAGAAAAGTTATAATTGTTTTTAAAGTTTAATGTTTCTAATATTGAATAAAAAATTATATTATCCGATTTGGCCATCTTCAAATTAATTATCGTTATATGTATATGAAAACAAATCTTTCGGGCTGAAGTCCCTCCCCCCCCCCCTCATTGGATATATCACTACTACTAATGCAAAAAGGTCAGATCGTATGTAAAGCCTTCTGTATTTTTAAAGAAATTTTTTTTTTTGAAAACTGTTTTTTATTACTTTGTCTAAACTTTGGAAATGTATTTTTTAAAATCTATTATCCATTGATTTTTGTATCTATTATACACTGATAAAATTTAAAAAAGTACAATACTATTAGTACTCATCAAATTTAAATCATGAACAATTCAATTATTTTTTCAATATTGTTATATTCTTCTATTGTGATCTTTATTTTTCGAATTCTTCAGATGTTGCAATATAACTGTATGTGTAGGGAGAGACGTTAAGGTTGCTGAGGCCTCTCCAAGTGGTTTGCTGGTGGTTTGCGGCGTTCAAGGCCTCACGTAGCCCACAGTTCTGGAGATTTATTGTGTTCCAGCTTTCTTATACGTTACCGTTCGACAAGTTTCCTTTTATTCACTTCTTAATTGATCTGGAAGAAGTATATATATATATATATATATATATATATATATATATATATATATATATCGAATTATAAAAACCGATATTCCACAAATCTGTCAGTAGATTTCCCTAAAGGTAAAGTCAAGTAATTCTCCAATATACGTTAATACAAATTTTCGTGAATATAACTTTAGAAAAATTGATTTTTGTGGATTTGAAATTTATAAAGAAAGAACAATTTATATTGACAAATAGATTGCCATTGCCATGACTTCGAAAAAATAAAATAAATAATTTTCTTATAAGCCACATCTTTATCAATTATTAGTATAGGTTGTTTTCTGTATGTAAAAATTCCAAATCCCTAAATTATGTCGTATTCTTATTTCAACCTAAAAGCTTTTCCACCTTAAATCTGAAGATATTTGGGCAAGGAGTTAAGAAAAAAATCAAACAATTATAAAGTTAATCCGCTTGTCAAAATAAACAGCACTGACGAAAGTGTTTTCACGGGTGACGGATATAGATTTAGTAGTGTCTTGGCTATGCCTTAATCCTAGGGCGTTTTTTTTTCCTTACTCTTAGGGCTTTTCACAGTTATGGAATTTACAGTACTTTTAAAGGATGTTTCATCCTAAAGGATTAACTGGTTTGGAGACTTGAAGAGTGCTGTAAAGTAGGAATCAACGGTGGAATAATATATATGTATATTTTTTAATTACTCTTTAGAAAACTAATCCATTAAATGTATAAATAGTGTGAGATCTAAAAAACTTTTTGTTTTTTCCGGCCAATTTTCTCACCAACAATTCTTTTTATTTAACTTATATTGTTATCCAATGTTTTGGCCAACTAGAGCCATTTTCAAGTATAAAACTATCAAGCATCTTTATTTCATTTGTCTTAGTTTCAGTTTATATAAAAATCACCCTTCGCTAACGTGGAAAAATTTAATGATATATTAAGTTCTCTATTGGATATTGACTATGGCAATGACTATGGAAGGCGACTAAAATTAAAAATTATTTTTCTTATAAAAATGGTTACATCTTGAAACAGACTACAAAATGTCTCCTTTAGCGAAAAGAGAATAAACATGTAATATTTGTTCTTATTTTTGCACTAACAGTGTCGATATGCATTATCTTATTTATTCATATCTAAAAACTTGTTTTATATCCTTTCATTTTAAGATATAAATATCAACAATTGAATAGTAAATGGAACTATGTTTGACTAGAAAGTGGACAAAGAAAGAAAATATTCGCTAAAAAACAAAAAGAGAGGTTGATTGAGTATTTTCGTCATTAGCACAGTGCAGTTCTCCACAATTAAATACAAAAAGAATCGTTGTGAAAATTTATTTAAAATTTATGTGAACTGTAACGATTTCAATCGGAAATGTGTAGGTAGGTCCAGAGTTCTAATTTGATCAGCTTTATTCTTTTTCATTTAGTACGAAAAATTAAAAATATTCCGGAAAATTTACGGTGGGACATGAAGCGCAATAAACGACTTTTGGCTATTAAGAAAAAAAAAATAAATAGTTCGATATGGACTTATATTTATATTTTTTAAAAGTTTTGGCCACACTGGAATTTTTATTCTCGTTAGTTTTTCACTTCTTTTGGAACTAAAAGTTTTTCTCTTGCAACTTTTCACGTAAAGGTTTTACAGAACTTTTATTTTTAAAATACATTTATTAAAAAGCTCTGTCGGAGTCGATTTAAAAAATAATATTTATTCTCAGCTACCTCACGCAAACGACACATTAGAATCATGTGCAATTCATTAAAGACAAATTATTCACTCTTATCTAATCCTAATTACTGCTTATATTTCACTAAGCTGAACCTTTATTCCAGAGCTTAGATAAATACAAGTTAATAGTCCGTGGTACAGATCCCTTTTTATCGACTTATTAACATCCGCCTGAAACCTCGTAAATAGTTTCATCTCTTTGGAACCTACAATTATTTTATTTACGAAAACTCTTGGAATTGGGGCGTTTTCAATATGGAAGGGGGCAAACTTTGTTTATTTAATTAGTTACTAAACTTGGATCGTAAGACAATTTGTTCACAAAATAGATAAAAAAGGTGGCCTATCGAAATATTGGGCCGTTTGTCCTATATAACGTCGTTATTTTTAAAATTTGGAGGTGTAGGTCACGTCAAACGGCTCAATATTTTTGAAGGCTCAATATTTTACAATTCAATATTTCAATAATAAGGCAATATTTTACTCGATTTTGTGATCAAATCATCTTTCGATCCAAGTAGAAAACAAATGTGTATTTACTTGTTTTTAGTACTTAATTAAATAGACAAAGTTTATAACCCTCCAGATTGAATGAGATAAAACCATTTATGAAGTTTTAGGTGGATGTTATTAATTTGATAAAAAGGTGTCTGTACCACAGATTATAAGATTTTACCATATTACTGGAACTTTATTACAAAAAAGTTCCTTAACAACTGTTAAAATGGAGCTGTTCAAAAAATTTTCATAAAGTTTCAACTCCTGGTATTTATAGGTTCCTAGATACGTTTGCCTGTATAAAGTGCTACTTTTTTCTTTATGCATTTCGAACGTTAATCGCCTACCTTTTTCGATTGGTCTTACGAAAGTTCTCAACCGACGAAATAATCCGTTACAAAATAATAAAAAATATAATGTAGCGATGATAATAATGTTTTTGTTATAAAATAAGGCTGTGTGTATTTCTTCACCATAGTTATTTCAATTAACTTACATAGCTACGTTTCAGCCGGTAAGCCATCTACAAGTCATTTTATCCAACCATGTTTTTTTGAATTTAGTCCAAAGCTTATCCAAAAAAGCATGGTTGGATAAAATGACCTGAAGATGGCTTACTGGTCGAAACGTAGTTAGGTAAATTAAAATAAATATGGTGAAGAAATAAACACAGCCATATTTTATAATATTAGAAAATTGTCTCTTAAAATAAGCACATATGGATAGTGTTTTTTTTTTTTTTTACCACCACCTTAGTTGAATAATGAAGTAAATCCCGAGGTTATTGTTTCAGTTTAAATTCGGCAGATTTGTCAGTATTTGATACCTTTCTTTATCAACCTATGTTGCCTCTTTCAGTATTGTGTTGCATACTAAGAAGGATTGCACCACTGGATGCAGCTACTGCATCTAACCGCAAGCCCCGCAAAAGACCCTGACCCAGATGAGCCGCAGCGGGGGTTAGTTATTATATTACTTACTAAGTTGCGGCCTTAACCTAGAAGTAGTGCACTTCCTCTATCGGCACTGCCATTACTTACCCTACCCCATGCAGTGCACATTTCCTCTGCCCGAGACCTTCGCATTGAATCACAACGGATTTACTGTTGTTTACTTCCCTCTAATGCAGTTCTATATTACCCCTTTTACATTAGAGCCAACTTCGGAGTGGAAAAATGTCTGTGTGTTCTGCAAGAGTTATGGAATAATAAACAGGCTACTTTGTCCAACTTAGTTTTCCCCTCCTCTCTTGTCCCGCAACTTTTACGAGTACTTCTGAACGTCTACTGAATATTGGCTTCGGTCATGGGATCGTAAAAATATTACTCTGGTTTTTATTTAAAATCTTCTTGGTGCCTGGAGCCGAGTTGTCCGAGCATTTATCGAGATATCGTGTTTAATTCCGGTTATATCTTAGTTTATCTTGAATAAAGATTATGTTTCTTTGATATTTTATGAAATATAATTTTATTGATGGATAAGCAGTCAACTGATCAATTATAAGGATGAAACAAAAATCGACTGTAATTTCAGGCACAATTTTTTTATTATTGGGTTAGCCGACTAATAGTAAAATAAAGTCCAATAACAAAAAAAAAATGTGACTGAAATTCCTGACAATGTTTGTTTCAACACTATAATTTAAACAATATAATCTCTTTGTAAGCATAAATATCTTGGAAGTTTGTAATACATATTTACTACAGACGTATGCATATCTTCAAATGGAACCAATGAGTCCTGGCACAGACGGATCTAAGGAGGGGAGAAGCCTTCGGGCCGAAGTCTCCCCCTCCCCCAAATGGTAAAATGTAACCATGTTTTATGTAAAAAAATATTAATACATTTTCTGTTAAAGTATTATTGTTCGTTTAATTACATTTAATAAGACCTTAGGAATCACATAAACAACATTTCATATAGGTAGTTAGTATCTTTATTTTTTTTTTTGTAAAGTAATTATCGTTATATGTATGAAAAAAAAACCTTTCGGGCTGAAGCCCTCCCAAAAAATTAAATCCTGGATCCGCTTGTGATTCTTGGTACCCAAATAATGATAATATTTAAATAAATAAATTTCAATATTTTATATAATTTGATTATTTTAATACATAAAATATAAAACGGAGGCGTTTTTATTCTGATGTAATTGACATGAAAATGAAATTAAGAACTATTATTTATAAGATAATATAAAAGATACTAAGGACGTTTGGTGTAGTCAGAGATTAGAATAGCTATATATATATATATATATATATATATATTTTAAAGTAAAGTTATTTTTGCGGATGATTGAAATCTTTTTTATATTTAAAATAAAAAAGTGAATTTACAGTAGTTTTAATTTAGTCTTGGAAAATTTACAAATGTACTCATAAATTAGGATTCATGCAACCAGTTTTAAGTATTGTAAACCTCTTAGATGTGTTAAAGTCTCGAAACTTATTTAAGATAAGTGTGTTAGGTATGGCCTCATAGTACTCTTGATTTTAACACGGTATCAGTTTCATACCGTATCAGTTCTGGTGTTAATTTCATAAATGTGCGGAGAAGGTTATCTTCTTCTGTTCATAATTCTGCATTAAATGGAATGGAATGTAAAAATATAGAAGGAATCCGGAAAACGATGGACAAAAGAGTAAAATAATCTGTTGAAGCTGAAAAACCTGATGAAGTTCGAAGTGAATAATATTTTGTGATTTTTTTTTTCAAATTTCTTTATAAATTTATGGTTGTCAAACTTGATGTCGTAAATAGTATTCAGTAAAAAAAAATAAAGTGCTTGAAAGTTAAACAAGTGAAACACAATTATTACTGGTAGAGTTTTAGTTTCAACTTATATTTAATAATACCTTTACTTGATTATACGAAGTGAGCGTTCACTCAACATTATTCCAACTGTTAAGCATCATAACACATTAAGTATTCATCACAAGTTACGTGATTACTCCTATTACAGAAAGTGAATACAATTGTACAATTTAAGTGTTAAAAGTTATGAAGGATCTACCCAATGGTAATACTTTAATAACCACTCTTAACTTAGGAGGTCTCATAACCATCTTCTTTGTAAACGCTAACGGGTTACCGAGAATGAATTGGGATGAGAGGCTACGAATTAGTGGTTTAGTTCGGGTGAGGAGTTTAAGACTTTTTTTTTATATTTAAAAAAAGTATTAGGTAACAGAATTTTAGGAGGCAGGGTGCCCCATGTTAAACGGAATTTTACAGGATATTAAATGATTACGAGTTTGTTTCCCGGTTTTTTTTTAAACTCTGCCATTAATCCCCCGCCCCTTCTCTGGCCTTGAAAAAAACCCGTAAAGGAAAAGGGGCACCTGGAACCTGGAAAGGGGTACTATATATTAGTTTTACCATTTGTATTTTCATTTTTCGTTCGAAAAATCCCCCTATAACCTGAAAAGCAAGGAAAAGGTGGAGAGAAAAGGGCTACCTGGAACCTGTAAAGTGGCACTATATATTAGTTTTGCCATTTGTATTTTCATTTTTCCTTCAACTGTAATTCACCGGCGTAAATATTTGTAAAAAGTAAGACGTATTATGACGAATAACTAATACATTGGAGACATATTTTGATTAATAGTTAAAAATATCAATAATGAATTTACCATTAATTCTGATAACAGAGAATTAGTCTATTGATTTTTTTACCAAAACATAATATTTAAATCCCTTAAAAAATGTAATGAAATAACAGAAAATACCCATAAGTTTTTCATTTTTGATAATGATTGTTTTCGAAAAGACATAAAAGCATATTTTTAGTCCGTGAATTGATTTTTTTTTTTAAATCAAATAAATAATGTTATTAATGTGAAGTTGAAAAAATCTAGCTGGACTAAAAAAAAAATGTTCGCAGTCGGTAGGACTCGAACCTACGCTCCCAGAGGGAATCTGATTTCTAGTCAGACGCCTTAACCACTCGGCCACGACTGCTGATGGTGAATGTTACTAAATAATATTTTAAATTAATCTAATAATATTCCAACATACAATTTTATTCAACAGGAGTATTTATATTTCTCATTACAGTTAAATTGTATGGAACCCAAAATAAATGATGACAGTAAATGAAATTATTAAAATAAATATTGCGTCAATCAAATTTTTAATTTGCATCCTCAATCGTATAAATGTTTTCTTCTTAGAATAGTCGTTAAAAAAAAATCGTTTTTCTCAATATCTCAGTTGATTATTTATCCGAAAACAAGAATTCTCCACCTGAAAGAGAATTATTATCGCTGCATTTCGGCGGGAACGGGTGATTAAGTTTCACATATTTGCTGATCTAATATGTTGATAGATACAAAGAACCAAAATTTAGTTGGCACACTTGTTTACATAAAAAGTTTCATTCAAAAACGTTTAACTGTTTACTATTTAGATGAATTTGGCTGATTTAGGCAGATTATGAGTGTCTAAAATTTCCTTAAATTGATGGAAAATGCATCATTAAATACCTTATTTATTTCATTGCATCGTTACATAGTAAAAAAAATAAAACAACATCCCTATACAGTTCAATACTAACAGACAGATCGAGCGAGCTTATGACGGAAAAACTTATGACTGGAATTTTGATATGTTGTGCCTAAAAGAAAATTCACCTTGACTGATGATGTAGTCGTACTCTGTCACGTTTTGAAAACTGATGTCATTCATCAAATTAGACCAGTATGGTAGGTTTATGTTGGATGGTAGTTGGATGAGAAAAATATTGAAATATGCAGTCGGTTTTTTCGGATGCTGAATCTGAACTTGATGTTCATGTACGAAATTGTCCATTACGTTCTGGGATCTATGCAAAAAGCAGGGAAATTTTGGTTTTTTTTTTTTTTTTTTAGTTTTTTGGACATGGCAACTCTGCTTTTCATCGAATTTATTATTATACACAAAGTTAAAGAAGATAAAATTTACTATTAATTTCTATACATAGCTTTTAGATGTATGGCCAACGGATGAGGAGTTAGAGAATGTTTAATGTTTGCTTATTTCACAAGAAATATCTGTTTTATTCGATACGCATAGATTATCGATTTGTCCCCAAAACTGATAATCTATGCATCTCTAAAAAAATCATTATAATCAATTTGAAATTTCTTGTGTACTTCACTTAGGCACGTTAATAAGTGAGAAGACTGAAACGACTAGAAACCGCTCGACGTTTTCGACTACTGCAGCACTTGCTTAACAAACGCTCTAAGCTTTCAATCAATTACAAACGACTCATTTATATGACAATAATAAGACCTATTTGGACTTACGGAATTGAGCTTTGGGGCTTAACTAAACCATCGAATTCCTCTCGTTTTTAATCATTACAATCCAAAATCCTTCGTATAATCCTCATCGCTCCTTACTTTGTCACAAATAAAATCATCCATAAAGACCTTAATGTTCCATGTGTTTACGATTTGGCCCAACCCAGATACCTATCCTTCCATACCAAACTGCAGAACCATCCGAACCCTCTCGTTTCAAACCTTGCTTCCTCCTCGGTCACTGATAACGCTCCAAGGCATCTGAAAAGAAGATGGCCTCGGCCAGCCATTTTCTCGTTCACTTCATGTATCCATCTATTCCTTGGTCGTCCTTGCCTCCATCTTTTCGGTAGTTGCCAATCTAGGATTCTCTTATGCTCAGTAGCCATTCGCCTTACATGGCCGTACCATACCAGTCTTCGCCGTCCAATTCTCTGGTTGACGGATACAGGAGTCTCGATCCTGTCCATAACGGCTTCGTTCCTGATTCTATCCATCCTTGTCACACGTAGGCATCTCCTCCAAAAGTCCATTTCCAGAGCTTGTACGTTTGAATATAGCTGGGATGATATGGTCCAGGTTTCAGCTGCATACGTCAGGATGGGTTCTACAATGGTGTGGTATATAAATAAATTACAAAAAAGTACAAAATTAAAGTATTATATCTGGCCTAAGTAAAAACAAACATAAAAAGTAAAAAAAAAAAAAGCCTTCTAATATAGAACTTTAATTTGAGTTCCACCAGTGGGTAGTTTCTCTTCATGTTGTACATTTCATGTTACCAATGTCACATTTACTTGTTGTATTTTTCATACAATACAGTTGTAAATTTCATTAAAAAAATAATTAAAAAATATATATACTTTTAGTATTATTGTTTTTTCTGTTTTATTTATTTTTGTTAGAGCTTGAATGAGCTCTCTGAACACTATTACAAATGTCCTTATTTGTGACAGATTGTAATATCTCTCAATTAATATAGTATAAAAATAAAATAAAAATTATGTTTGAATTAACGTTGATTTTTTATTATGTTGTTTATTCAGTTATATCCTTACTCCTTTAAGGATGGCTAAGGATTCAACCGAAGCGAGCGGATAAAACGAAATGTTTTTTGGTTGGGCTAGGAGTGGCGAGGGAAGGACCCGCTAACCTGTATCGGGGGGACCGCCTGTCTGGCTCCGCAGTTCCTCCTTTCTTCTCTCTTTGCTAAATGTCATTTCCAATCTCTCCTCGCTTTACCCATCTTCTTCCACTTCATTATAATGTCGTTATATCCCATCAGAATTACATTATTACTCAAAATATTGTTTCTTATTATTTTTTTTTACTTCGTTTTAAGGTTCTCAACTCATATTGGATTGAAGAAAGTAGGGGTACTTTAGATTACAAGCGAATTACTTCAGTGTGGGAACCAACTCGATAATATGATATATTATATTTTCATCCTCTTTCTGTTATAATTAAATATGATCTATTATAAATAATTCTACAAATTAAATTTTGAAAATTAAGCAAAAAATCTGGTATGTCCAATCACACGACTTTTCTACCTTTTTCAGAAAAGTTTTAATATCTTTACATATGCCCATCAAGAAACAAAAAAAAAAATTGAATTAGATTTATTTTCCTGAAAATTGATCAAAGAAATAATTTGAGTACTTATATAAACTTAAGCAATGGCTTAAGGTTACTTCCAATCATTGAAAAAATTTCAATGCCCTCTAATGTTGCTGATCAAAAACTTTTTACCATAGCCTAATCTTGTCAAACAATAATTTCTGTTAGGTAAAAGTAGAGGAAATAGTGAACCTTGTGTGATGCGGGCAACTCATTTTCTTACTTTCACTTAGTTATTTTTTCTTTTCTTAATAATTTTTTTTCTGAATTTTCTGGAAAGAAAACCTCGGGAAATTCTTCGAATTTATTCCATATACGAAAATGGGAAGGGAAATTATTAAAACATATAGGAAAGCTTAATCAAAATCGTTAGAGGCGTTTTCGCTCTACAGTCTATAGAAAAAAAGTGTTTTTCATTTTTTGCGCAGCAGCTATTACGCATGGAGCATTCAATTCGTGTCGCAGACATCAGTAGTCAAAATCCTACAAACTAAAAAATGAAGCAACAAAATGGGTTCACTAGCTTCCCAGAAAATCTTGACACAGACGTACCAATAAGTAAAAATATGTTTTTCCAACTCAGAGGGCTCTGAAACGTACAGATCCAAAGAAAACCGCATATCTGAAATTTGACCCGATCGCAATACTTTCCTTATCTAGTATAGGTAGAAAGGTAATATATTAAAACATGTGTACAAAATAGAATAAGCTGTATCATCGCTAATACTGCTTCGATTCCAATGATTTTTTTTTTTGTTGTTGGTAATTTAATTATCTTTCAAAAGTTTAATTATAAATTTTACTATTGAATATATACTTAGCGAGTTAGGCCCCAAAACATATTTCTTTTCTTTATAACTTTTTTCCCTGAGTTTTCTCGGTAATTCAGTCCATACACGAATATTGAAAGGATAATTATTAAAACATTATAGGACTGTTTCATCAAAATCGTTGCAGCCGTTTTCACGCTTCAGTCTATAGAAAAACAATTTATTTATTAGGCAGCAGCCATTGCGTATAAAGCACCCAATTTGTGTCACAGGCATCAGTAGTCAAAACCCTACAAAATAAAAAAATAAAATAGGTTGACTAGTTCCCGAGAAAATCTTGGCACAGACAGAGAGATCAATGGCTGAAAATGTTTTACGGACTCAAGGGGCTCTGAAACGTATATGCAATTGCAAAGTATTGACCCGATTGCAATACTTTCCTTACCTAGTAGGAAAGTAATAAGTTAAAAAATGTGTAAAAAAAATAGAATAAGCTGTATCATCGCTAATACCGGTTCGATTTCCATGATTTTTTTTTTTTTTTTGTTTTATTGGTAATTTAATTTCTAAAATTTGGTAAACCTTTCTAAAGTTTTACTATAAATTTTACCGTAAAATATAGATACTTAGCTAGGCCTCATAACATTTTTCTTTTCTTTATAACTTTTTTTTCCTGAATTTTTTCGGGAATTTAGTTTATATACGAAAATTGAAAGGACAATGATTCGAACATTATAGGAAAGTTTCATCAAAATTGTTATAGCCGTTTACGCGCTATAGGCTATAGAAAAACATGTTTTTCGTTTATTGCGCGCAAGCTATTGCGCATAGAGCATCTAATTTGTTGCACTCAGGCATCAGTAGTTAAAACCCTACAAAATAAAAAAAAGAAGCAACAAAAACGGTTCAGTAGTAGCCCAGAAAATCTTGGCACAGACAGACAGGCAGACAAATAGCTTTAAATTTATTTTTCGCACTCAGTGAGCTCTGAAACGTAAAGATCCGTTGAAAACCACATATAGAAAATTTTACTCGATCGCAATACTTTCCTTTCCTAGTAAGGGTAAGAAAAGTAAAAGCATAAAAACCTCCGTTGTGCAATTGAAATTTTATTCTAATTCCTCAATTAAATATTTCCTAAAATAATATCTCAGGAATAAAAACAAAATAACTCAGTTTTATTATTTATTTTATTTAATTATTTCTATTCTACGAATTTTTTTCTCACTTAATTCAAAATGCTTCGCTTTCGAATCATAGGCATATTTGATATGCTTCTAGCTTCTCTCAGCACTATTAATTTCATTATTATCACATAAGAATTATATTTATAATTTATATTTTTTTACGTTCCTACAGTTACTAGGAACACATTTTCAGCCACTTGTCTGTCTGTCTATCTTTAAATATAAAAGGAAATGTTTAAATTTCCGACAAAACTACAAAAAAATCCTTCAAATCGCCCAGTTTTATCAAAGTTACAATGTATTGAATTTCATATGATTATTTTAGTAGTACTTATTTATTACTATTTTTTTTTACTGTGAATTAAGTGCCTGTTTATATTACTTTCATCAATTAAATCTTTTTTTTTTCTTTTTTTATGGACATTTAAATTTTTATAAGTTGGTCTAAAATCGGTAGGTCTAATGTCGCGTGAGTGGGCACACAAGATTTTTCCACATAATATGTATTGTAAACTAGAAAAAAAATATGAAAATATAATTAATTTCAGTGTATTGTAATAAGGTCAAATTGGAACTACAAGTTGGTAATTATTGTTCTCATGATTTGTACTTCTGAAATTTCAATTAAACAGTGTACAATGAGTTAAGTTTGATAGTTATTTATTTGAAAATATTTTTTTTTCAAAAGCTTTGTTTTTTATGCCTATGTAAGGCTAAATCATCGTTCCCTAGCTTGACACTTCATAGATAATCTCTAAGTCATGAAAAAAAAAAAATTCAAAATGATTTATCTTTATGAATATGTATGCTTAACATTAGTAATTTCCTAAAATGACAAAGAGATTACTAAGAAATTAAAAAAAAAATTAAAGATTCTTTTTTGTAATTTTTTCTTCAATAAAATTTGTGCCCAAATGTGCTTTTTGTTGTATACAGTATTTCTAAAAAAAAATATTATTAGAAAAAACGTCTAGTTCATTATCGACGACTTTTCTTAAACATAACAAACTAATTTCGTTAATTTGATCTATTTGAGCGTTTTTCTAATACCATTATGCCTTTTTATGTATGGTACTAAGTATTTAATTTTGAGTTGTATTCGTCCCTTTCGATATTTTTTACACTGGAATAGGTGTTGGACTGTGAGATGTGCAATGTTGGTCGGTGAATCCCTAGAAGCAGGTGGAGGTGTCTCAGCTTGATGTGTCCCATTCTTAGCCTCCTACTTATGGAGTATTTCTTTGGGTTAGGTTTTCTGGAGTCAGCCAAGCATGATCGTCCTCTTGGCTCAGGTGAAGGTGATTGAAGAGAATTCGTTCCCACTATTCATTCCAATTTTTCTCTACCTTATTTGATATTTCTTTTGTCTATTCGTTGAGAAAACGTCTATCCTGAATAAGGTGAATCCAATCTTCTAATTGCTTCTTTTCTTCCTTGGTCATCTCGTTCATTGCCTCTGATGCCTTTTATATGTTATATATAAGGACCTACAACAGTATTATTTCCTTACAACTTAATGTTCATGGCTAAAATTTTTGGTATAAGTTGTTATCGGTCGGTTTAATATATTTTAAAAAATAATAAAAAAGGAGCTTTCAAAAATTATTTCTTAATAACCATATTTAATTTTAGGAAAGTAAGTTAATTTAAAGTTAGTGATTTAAACTAGTGAAAGGAGGGGCCGGAAAAACTAAATTCCGGTATATCAAAATATCAAATTAATGAAATTAGTTTTTTATGTTTAAGACCAGTCGTCGTTAATGACCCAGACAATTAATGCGACGTTAAGAAACTGACAAAAAAAATTAACTATTTATTATGAATACTGGATGCAACCAAACCACATTATGGCTCCAATTTTATCAAGAAAAAAAAAAGAAAAAGAGATTTTTTTGTTATTTTCAATTTCTTAGATATATTTATAGCTGGTTTAGGAACTTACTAACGCTCACTTACGCATTTTATTTATTTAGAAATATAATAATTTGTCAAGTAGACAATAATTATTGTGTTACATGAACACATTCATATCATATATACAGAAAATATAAAATTAACAAAAATAAAATAATAACTGAATAATAATCAAAAACTATATACAATAAAAAATTAAATGGCCTAAAGATAAGTAAATTAAAAAAATAATCATATCTATATACAATCAGGCAGAGAACCCTAAGCCAGGCTTCTCCTTCTAACTACAGAAGGAAAAGCATGACTCCAAGAGATCCTTGCTCTCCTCTCTCAACCGCGTCACAGTGGAGTTTGAGCGAGAGCGCTAACGTTTTATACTTACCTGCCGTGGGGGTTCCCATGATCACGTACGCATTAATTAAGATAAATCATTTTAAAATTTTATTTTCTTGCTTTGGGAATTATCTATATGGTTAAAAATAATCAAAAAGCAGAACAAAACATTGTTTATTTGAGCTGAAATTAAAAGTTTCAGCCGAAATAAACAAAAAAACAGTGCTCGAAATTGACTGCCATTAAAATTATGTTGTGGAACGTATTCTTTGTGAAGTGAGTTGTGTAGATTAGTGGTAGTACAAAAACATTATATAAATATCTTATCGTAAAAATATTTTGCTTTTCTATAATAAAATTTGAAACTGTTATAATTTCTAAGTACTTGTGACATCAAATAGCGAGACAATTGTTTTGCGAAATAATTCTGATCATTTATGCTAACCTATTACTAATGAGTCATGCAGGTTTGGGCCATAGTTTAATATTAAGCTGGTTAAAGATAATTTAGAACTTCAGTCAAGTAAACAATAATGCGTAAATTCTGTCTTCAGTCTGATATAGGTTATACGAGTACATATTAGTATCTCATACTCATTTTTTTTTTAAATAACCTATTACCTATTAAGTTGTTATACTTTCCCTACTGAATAAAAGGGAGTTCTTCATCAAACTTTTATAATAGTTACATTTTGAATTACTCTCTTACTGGGGTCCTCGATTCATGTACTTTTATTATACATATGAGAACAATAGTATTAATGATAATCGGGATCATAAACCTATTGTTTTAATGAGAGCATGCAATTTAAAAACGAACTTGATTGAAAAAAATTGAATAACATTCTTTGTCACAGATGAAGGTCATCAAAATGATGATGAAGAAAATAATACTACACATAAAAAGGAAATCACATGAAATTTTATACTTCCAAAAATGGTAAAGCTATGTGGAGGAGTAATATACAATATACAATATGCTGTACAATATGCAGGTCCGATTTTTAGTTTCTCCGTTCGATTTTTAGTTTTTCTTTATCTTCTATAAAACTTGCTATAATTTCGTTTTCCCACTATTTTTCCCTTTTCGCCTATCTAACGCGGTGTCGCGTTAAGGTAAAATATTGAATAATATCTCATTACAAAGAGGATGTAATGATAAACATTTCCCTTGTTAATAACATCCTGGTCAGATTTTTAGTTTTTGAGATATTTTAATCCATATCCAAACACACTTCAATTAATCGACGCCAGGCGACTTTATTCGAGCGTTACACATCGGAAATCTGACGGCTCAATCTAATTCAGTTTCTAAAAAAAGAAGTGCAATACGCGCCGAAAAAAGTTTCACTTCAATAACTGCTATTTTACTAAAAGTAACTATTACTAAAAGTGACTGACGATACTTAAGTAAAAAGACCCGAAAGGGATATACTTGTTCATCGCTGCTTTTTATTTCAATTAATAACGATTTCCTCAAAGAAAAAAAGTCATTCAATTAATTACTGGGTATAAATAGTTATAAAATACAGCAGAGGAAAAGATGTATATAATTGTTCGCCATCAATGCCTTTTTTTTTTCTTCCTTCCTTAACTGTTTGATTTCTCTTAACCGTTAATGCATTTTAAATCAGTATTATTATCCGTTTGTTTTGTTGATTGGACGGTAAATTGCTTCCGAGTGCCTGCCGTAGCACCATCATCTTCAAACGGACTTTTTATTATTGCTCATAAAGGAAGAAATGCCTACAGTATTGAAATGCAATCAAGATTGCAACTCAGCCGCATTGTAAGTCATAGCGGTGAGGTTGCACGTACCGTTGCGATTTTCAGATTTGATGGCTGCAATAATAATAAAAAAAAAAAAATCAAAAAGAGGCAAAGCTATATCGTGTATGGTAGTAAAAAAAATTATTGAAAAGACTTAAGGCGCTTTAAAAAGTAATTTAAAGTTGCAATTAGTTAATTGCTTCATCTGTGTACCTGCCTGAGGTTCCTTTGCCTCTAGCTGTTTGGCTATTAGGGTCCACCTGCGTCTCCTGACTCACTTTAGTTCTTGGAGAAGGGCAGGTCTTTTCTGGAACTGTAGCCTTCAGGTAGTCTTCAACCCCTGTTGTAAATATAATGTGTCTGACTGACCCACCTTTTTAGACTACCTGCCCTTTTGTTAGCTAATGCAACTGGATGGAACTTCTGTCGTATTCAACAGGAACGTCCTCAAAAGGAAGTCTCAAACCTCAGAATTTGAAATTTATTTGCTCATAGCCTACCATAACGATTTTATCCGTTTAAACAGTATTACTAAGGTATACTCATTGGCGTAATGAGAACACTCACATGAACTCCTTTTCCATAATCTGTATAAGTGTATAAGCGGAACCAATGAAACATTTTTATTCCTATATACAATATAATAATATCAAGATAATCTGTTCAACACACTAGGGATGGTCATCGACAGTCGATATTATCGAAATAATAGATAGTTTACCATCGATAGTAACTACTTCCATAATATCGATTATCGAACTCGTCCATTAGTTATTTTAATTTAAAAATAAAAATTATCGTTTTCGGAAAGCACTAGGAATTATATATCAACCGAATCGTTATAAAAAATATATATTATCACCTTGTCTGTTTCATATAAAGTGTAGTAAGTTGTATATGAAAATATAGATATTTCGATAATATCGGCTTTCGATGGCATCCCCAATTAGAGTTAAATAGCGCGCGTGGCCCTCCTCCTCATAACTCACTAGCCCAAATTCGGTCTTGGACTCTTGCAGCAAGGCCCCATCTCAAAGATTGTAGTGCAAAGAATTCGCATGAATCCGTTCTATGGTGATGAAAAAAAATCGATATTTTGTTGACGTGCATATAAAGGAGATGTCTGTGTCATAAATAGGTAAATAGTGCAAAAGTTCACTTAGAACTGATAGAAACTCCTAGCTGAACACCTCCTGAAGAGACTGCAAGTCGGTCGAACGTTGGCTTTTATAAAATAGTTTTGCCACTATTTAGCCTATTTATGACCGCCATCCGGGACATCTTTCCTTCCTTTGAAAAGAATAATTGTTTGAATGGAAATTTCTGGAAAAAAAACTGTTTATGACGAAGATAGAAAAGAATCATAAAATTAATTTTACTAAGGAGAGAAGAAGAATTCATATTTGCATTAATTAATTTAAAGAGAAAATAACATATTTTTTGATGCGCCTATGTACTAGAGAATTAATATTTATATTGAAATTCGTATTTCAAAAAAGTTTATAATTTATTATGATTATTAACGATTTTATTACAACTTAGTTGTTTATCGTATCCTATATATTTAGCCACTTTTTTCGGTCTAGTCAGTCTTTCTCTCGAAGACCTCTGGCATGCCTCACTCCACATCCTGCAACCATTTCTCGTCCTCTTTTTCGCCTTTCCATCGATTGATAGAGATAGGTTAATTTTGGCCATCAGTCCTCCATCATTCTCTGTAAATGACCATACTATTTCAGTCTTTTTGTTTCTATGTTGTTTCCTGCTGAACATTCCGCCTGATATTTTTGTTAGGAAAATGCTGTAGTCTGGAAATGGAACAGTGCCTCCAAAAGCGTGTTTCCTATGTCTCCTCCTTTTTGGTGATCGCCCACGTTTCAGTTACGAATACAGTGAATCTTTTTTTTTTGTTTGGAGACTTACTTTCTTGCCTCATAACTCAGCATTCAGTGTGCCAATCAAAAATCACTAGAGGAAAGCGGATATTTCCATGTTGTTCTTGGAGGTCATGAACTTTATAATCGATGTAAATGTCGACTATCGATATGCCAAGTCCGGTATTTTGATAGTATCGATAGTCCGAAAATTATATCGATGACAATAACGATATTGGACTTTCGCTGTCCCATTCATAATTCATACTTTACCAATGCTGTAAAAATAACAATTTATTTAATAAGTATTTCCTTCACTAGAAGATATCCATCCAAATAAATATTTGAGTAATTAGCCACAGTTATCCCTAAGCGTATACTAATACATTATTGTACTCGCCATAGGCTTATTTGTTCGGTGCAGAAGACCCTTGCTTTCTTACTTATTACTGTTACTTATTACTTTTTACTGTTACTTATTACTTATTGCTTTCTTACTTATTAAGTCATGTATCATGAAGTCATATACTATGAGTATGGATGCCATACTTAAATATTTTATTATTTATTAAAAATATCGAAAGGTTTCTTTCTATATTATCCGAAGTGGCCAAGGGATCCTAATGAGATTTTCGTTCATTTACCTTTTCAATTGATTTTCAGTTCGTTGAAGACTATCATAAATATAATCTACATTTGAATTGTTGACATTTAAAAATTTGACTATGCCATGGATAACATAGTACATGAGTGGCTTTAAAAAAAAAAAAATACGATTTATCTCGAAACTGTACGTTTTGGGGCTTTAAAATGAAAGTTCAAACAGCCTCTAGCGGGGTAGTCCATAGGTACTTTGTTGAAACTGAATTTATGTTTTCTCGATCCGTTGAATTTTAATACCAATTGAATTTTGATACCTCTCAATATTTTCTATGATTTTCATTTTGGTTGAACTGAGGTTTTATGTTTTGGAATTGGGATTTGTCACTTTTCTGTGAAATTAATTTTCGTTCAATACCTCATCTTTATTGCTTGAAATTAAAACATTAATGTATAATCAATTGCAATGTATTTTTATATTTTATTATTATGTATTTATAGCTAAATGAGAAACACAATGGATTCGATTATCTGTATCTTATTTTATTATAAATAATTAACTTAAATTTATTTCTGTAATGTCGTTTCGATTTGTACTACTAGCATTATTGTCTTTTTATAAAAAAAAATAAAAATAAAAACTTTAAAAATAATAAAATAAATTATAATAAAACAATTTCAATTTCATTTTAAAACAGTTTCAATTTCAGGCATAAAATTTCGCACTTTAAATGTAAATAGATTCATGAACTTCAAAATTGATAAATGTGATTCTGAACCGTCAAAAATTTAGTGTAAAAGTATGAAAGTTATGTTTTTAAAAATTATACTTTACTCTCTTCTTTTTAAATCTTCAAAACTGAAACTGATACAGAAACTGAATACATATACATACTTACTTAAACCCATATGGATTTGTGAGGATACTCATCACAAATATTCGGTATATCTAATAAAATCCACCTACAAAAACTTCAAACTTTCCAATCAAAATTATTGCGACTAATAACAAAAGCACAACGGTACATGATTAACAAAATTCTACATAATGGCCTCCACCTTCCAACAGTTGACTAACATATAACGACCCTTCAACAAAGATTTTATACTAATATCAACGGACATCACAATAGATTAATAAGAGCAATGCCCACAGCTTACGTACCCTAGAACATGAGGATACTAAAAACTCGTTGGATGAGAGATATCCTTCCTTAAACAAACTAAGTATTTAAAACAAGTCTGGGAAGAGGTGCTGCTGAGTACTTTCTTTCCTCATGACTGGCATGCCATTTTGGTTAATTATTTTCATTAATGAACCTTTGTGGTCGAAACGAAAAACTTAATCCTTCTCAAAATTTGAGGTTTTACGTTTCACGATACGTAGAATTCGAAAAACGAATAAAATTCTTTTTGTCAGTCCGGCGCACAGTGTAACCAAGTAGTGGGGACAATAGACAAAAATCATTAACCGCTAGTTATTTTCATAATGCCAAATTGGTTTTTATTGATTTCAACTCAAAACTGGTAACATTAGTTTAATAATGTCTATCAATAGATCCAACTATAATATATATTAATGGTAATATTAATAGACAATAAGATTGGAGGTAATAAATATCAGAATATCAATATTATGACACTATATTTAAATGTAATGTAAAATGTAATATATCTGTTATATATAAAATTGTAATAGTGTACTAATACCATTAAGCCATTGTGCAAATTTATTAAAGAATCAAAAATAGATTGCTAAAAATAAATAAATAAAAATAATAATATACATCTATATCTCCATTATATTTTAATAAAACAATAGGTGTAGTATAGGACTTCTGTGGGAGACTTGGGCCGACGAAAAAAATGGTACACTAGTAAATTATACTTATAGTAATATTGCGATAGAATAATAATATTTCATTATTTTTTATGAAATTATTAGATAATTTCTTTATTCAGGTTGAATCGTTTGTGGATTCGTCGAATGTAACTATCTAACAAAACCAGTCTATATATTATTGTAGTATTCCTCTATTATATAAGAATTATATAATCTCTATTATGTATTCATTATGTTCTGGACAGATTTATGTTTTGGCTTTGCATTTGTTTCATAAAGCACATGCTGTGGGGTCAGATGTTGGAAGAGCATTTTTACAATATCTTTTCACTCAACGTACAAAACTCTTCTAGGATGCTCCAACTGAGTCGGAAGACCATCAGGACATGGAATTGTTTTTTCTTGATAATAAATTATATCATTTTCTTATAAAATTGATTATCTTGTTCCACCAGTCTTTATATAAGGTTAGAATGTTTTTTCTGTGCCGGTAAACACGCTTACCACATTTTTTGACCATTTTAATGAGGAGTAAATGGATTTTTCTAATATCTGCTCAATATATCTTTAGGAGCATCGTGTGATCAATTGACTCAATATCTGCTCAAAAATTCATCCATTTTTTTGGATTTATCCACATTTTTCCATATTTGTAAGACCAAAAAACTTCTTTATTATGTGATGGATCTGAAATAAAAACATGAAATACGTTCGAATCGGCAAATTTCGACAAATTAAATTGCTCTCCAGTACATGACACTTGAGGTTAACTTTTATGCTCTAAAAAAATGGGAAGATGTTTTGGGAAGTTTTTTGCTATGATCCATCAAAAATTGTGAATAAAAAAAAAATGTCTAGATATTGGAAGAATAATAAAGGATAAACACTAAAAGGAGTATTTACAACATATCATAAAATTATTTCAATAAAAAAGGAACTCGTTTTGACGTTATTTTCTTCGGGATCACTTGGTAAAAACACTGTTCTTTCTTCAAAAGAGAGGTCTTAAAGATTGTTTGTATGCACGGATTTTGAGACTTGGCCTTGTTCTACAATCTACTAATGTATTTGTTGATCAAAAATAAAAATGATTTATTGGTTTTGTTACGATTTCTAATTCTTGAATGTTTCTCAACGTAATAGAGATTGTAAAGTTAAATATAAGACAATAAAAATTCAGGTTTTTGTCCATTGGAAGTTACACTGTGCTTCGTCCTCGCATTTTATCCGAAACTACTTTACCGATTTTTTTTTCAAATTTTGAAAAATTAGAGGATGACATTGAAAATTAGAGGTCAACATAGGATGATTCTCCTTCAGCGACAGTTCTATTCGCCTTTTCCTTCCAAGATGGCGACCGAAAAACCTGTGACTGTTTCGCCTAAACGAATGTACCGATTTCAATGAAAGTTCTTCTTTTCGATGCCCTTGAAGTCCTCTAAATTTATCTATATAACATACTTCAACGAAATGAAGCTGGAAAAAAAGTTGCGAGGTATGGCGAACTTTGATTCCGAATAACTCAAAAAGCATACATTTTTTTGTCGATATTGCATGGTTATTTAAAAGTTTACAGAATTTCATAAAAAAAAAAAAATAAAATAAAAAAAATCGTTATAATCGGACAATTAATAGCAAAGACATGGTCTCTAGATGTTTTTTATATGTTATACAGCAAAGGTTATATCCTTTGTTTTGGTTTTTGATTTTTGAATGTGTTACTCAAGTAATGCTATTTTTTTTAGCATATTACTAATGATTAAAAAAAAAAGAAGTTTAGTCCAATAATTGGAATCACCTTTTATTTCTTTTTCTTTGCCACTAGGAAGCTAATGTTACTTTAGATGTATAATTATAGCGCCACTCCTCAGCCTCTACTGGTTCTTAATACCAGTAATGCGGCTCAGTGCGAGGCGCTGGGATCTCCTAGAGTCCTGCCTTTCCTTCCACGAGTGGGGAGAAAGGCTTGGAGTTCTTGTGGGAGAATGGATTCTGTAAATATTGTATAGTATGCATGTGTTTTAGTTGTTATTTTGATTAGGTTAGTTCTTTTTTTATATACGTTTATTTTTATTATTATTAGTTTCTGTATTATTTGTTTTATTGTTACTGTATTTATTGTAAATAGAGTGTGAGTGTGCTCTCTGAACACTATTATAAATGTCCTTGATTGTGACAGATTGTAATATTTCTAAATAAACAAATAAAAAAAAAAGATGTATAATTGTTTTTAAATATCAAACCATTGTGAAATAATTTGCAGTGTTTTTTATCTTTTATCTCCAGGACATTGGCTGATCTGCAGGACAAAGTGGACAGGTGCAAATACATTGTTTATAGCCACCAAAAAAAAAAAAAAAAAAAAAACTGATTTCAATCATCATAATAAAGATAAAACTATAATATATCTTCCAATACCAAAAACGATAAAATATAAGATATTTATCTAAATTTACATATGATTGAAATCACTTCTTAATATGCAGCAAAAGATCAATTACATTATTTTTGTATTTTTTTTTTAGTTGTATTTTAAAACAAATCACAGCATACATACAATAGTTTTTTTTTCTAACCGGCCAAGGTCTCTCTTAAATTAAGCGGAGCAAACTGGTGGTGGCACTCTTATTTTTCAATGCCTGATGGACGACCTGTGCAACAGAAATTATCCGAAACGGCGCCTGGTGGTGTCTTAAGGCTTGCCAGTTTTTAGGGTTTTGCCCTGAACAGCCATCTGTAGGGTTGGCACGTGGGGCCCATCTTTGTTGACTTTTAGGTTTTAGGGCTCATTAGGCATTGTAGTTTCCAAGGCTATTTGGGTCAGTATTACAAAAACATTTGATTTATTACGCAATAGGTTTTAAACACAAACGGAGGTTACGTGTGTGGGATCACCGATTTTAATGAAACTTTTTTTTAGGTCGAAAAATATTAGACTCATGTTCGAGGGCTCTTGCCAAAGCGCCCTAGTAGCCGAGAAATCAAACATTTTAATTAATTTCAAACAAAAGGCATGTTATTGACTTTTGTTTTTGCTTTTCTCGAATAGTAGGTCATTTTTTGTTTTAACAAATACATATACCAATCGATTTCTTTTTTGTTCAAATATGAAAAAAATATTGATTTTGCGTTTAAAAATGACGAAATACCTACATAACAAAATCCAACAGGCGTTTCCAGTAAAGAAGACCATGTAATTTTTTTCTTACGAAAAATAATGTTACATTCGTTTTTTAGTGCTGTTTAAAACTCATAAATACAAATTTTTATGCATATTAAAAATTGCAAATTTCACTACTTGGTTTTTAGAATTGTTTTTCTGGCCGTTAACTGAAGCATTCATAACTTCTCAAGATTTACTTCAAATTCAAAATCTGTAAGCTCTTCCAAACCACATCACTTAGATCTGGATTTCATTCCTTTTCAACCCTAATAATTATAAAAAAAGTTAAGATTCTTTATAACTCATTTAATATCTTAATCAATATTTTTTTCATATTATGAACAAAAAAAAAAAAAAAAAATGTGTTTGACAACGATAAACTCCATTTTCATTTGAAGTAAATTTTGATTATATACAGTGAAGCATTTGTTAATTATTTAAATTTCATATTTATTTAGTTATAGATTACTATTAAACTAAAAATATGACACTTAAAAAAAAAACACATTAAATTTCCTACTTTTGTGAAAAAATTCATACCAATGTTTATATAAACTTTGTAGCTCTTGAAGTCTGCTATCAGTCCAAAAATTATTTTCTCCGTCACTTATGGAACA